>JAMRYA010000004.1:10000000-11397712 GCA_024447215.1 Panagrolaimus sp. LJ2400 | reverse complement strand
TTGCAGTGACGGAAGTGATGAAGATGGATGTACTAGTAAGCTATATCAGTACATTGCTTGCTGTAATTTAAACTTATAGATCCAAAATGGAGACTTGTTGGAACAAATCAAAGTGATACAGGAAGAGCACAAGTACTCCTTCAAAACTCTTGGTCAGATTTGTGTTTGGATTATTTGAATGAAACTCAAACTAATATTTTTTGCAACATGTTGGGAAAAGGGTGCATAATTTTTCAGAGCTTATTTACAATATAAAAATTGATTACAGATCACGTTCTCGTATTTTGCCAACATTTACTCAATTATCAACAACTACATTTCGGCTTGTTTGTGATGAACAAAATTGCTGGCCAAAAGGTATTGATAAATGCAAGCTTGGAATTTTAAATTTAAAATGTATAAAAAAGGAAGAACAAAGCTGTGGGTCCCCAACTGCAGTACATTCAAGTGATACTTCTTCTTTAAGACGATTTCGTCGTATTGTTGGTGGAGTAACTACTTTACCAGGAAGTTATCCATGGGTTGCATCTTTAAAATTTAAAAATGGTTATGTTCAACATTGTGGAGCTACTGTAATTTCAGAACGGCATTTAATAACAGCAGCACATTGTTTTGAGTGAGTTATTTTCACTACTGTATTTTAACAGAATTTCAGTTTAAGGGAAGACAAAGAATTGGTTGATTATGTTATAATTGTCGGAGATTGGGATTCAGAAGTTGATGAAGGCACGGAGCAAGAATTTAATATTACACGCCTGCATTTTTATCCATTGTATGAAGGTCTGTGTTTGTATTATTAAATATTTCTGTAACAAACTTTGCAGATATCTTTCAACATGATATTGCCATTATTGAAGTAAATGGTATCATTCAATTTAGTCCCTATATTCAACCAATATGTTTACCGCCAACAGGTTATCAGTATCAACCGGGCCAAAAATGTGTTGTCACAGGATGGGGTAGTAATGGTTCCTACGATATACGTACGGCATTTTATTTTAATTTTTATCATAGCATTTTATATTTTAAGCTTCTGTTTCAAAACTTCAATCTATTTCACTACCAATTTTAAATCGTGAAAGCTGTTTACAAATGTCATCACTCTATGCTGCAATGAGTCAAACAGCTTTTTGTGCGGGTTATTTGAGCGGTGGAATTGATGCATGTCAAGGTGATTCTGGTGGATCATTTGCATGCCCTTTTTATGATCACTTTTATCTTGCTGGTGTTATAAGTTGGGGAGATGGATGTGCAGAAAAAGGAAACCCAGGAATTTACACTATGATATCACCATATTTGGCATGGATTCAAAATATTACGAGTATAAAATTGTAACTATTAATAATTTAAAAGAATAAGATATTTATGCAATTTCTATTATTGTGCAATAAATGTACAAGTTTTATAAGACTGAAACATACATAAACTTAAGCAGCTTTTGCTTTATTACAAATTTCATTTTTAAGTTTTTCATCCATTAATTCAAAAACCCCGCATACTTTATTAGCTGGAACAGCTCGCTCTAAAATTAAATTAATAAAACATTGGATAACCATTACAAAAACCCTTACCGATCATACGAGGATGAGGTAGTTTTAAATTTGCCATTATATCAATAAAATGTTGTTCACCACAATTTAATCTTGGATTAAATTGTTTTTCTTCTGCAACACTTGTAACCGTTTGACCAGTATAATCATGTCCTGGATAAAGTAAATAATCATCTGGCAATGAAAATATTTGATTATGAACTGATTCATAAAGCTTTTTTGCACTTCCTTAAACATAAAAATTTATTTAAATAAGGCACTAACAAATTAACCTCCTTGAAAATCAGTTCTTCCACATCCTCGAATAAGCAAAGTATCACCAGTAAAAGCTAGGCGATGCTGGTGATTTACAAACATTGTGCAACCAGATGTATGTCCAGGTGTTGCCCGAACTTCCAAACGTTCTTTACCAAAACAAATTACGTCATTGTTCCCAACATAAACATCAGCTTTTCCATCAGCATGTTCATTGAGAACTGAATGCATTGATGGAAAACGTGTTTTAAGTTCACCTGTTGCAGTAACATGATCGGCATGTATATGGGTATTGATACCGTATACTAAATCTAAACCCAATTGAGAAATCAACTAAAAATGAAAAGTTTTTTAAAAATATTTAATTTTTGAAAAACGAACTTTTGTATCTCTTTCTACCATTTCAAGAACAGGATCAATTATAACAGCTTTTTTGGAAGCATTACATCCAACAATGTAAGAGTATGTGCATGAAACGGGTTCAAAGAGCTGCAAAAAATAGCATGGAAAAAATCAAAGCAAAGAAAAATTGCTTACTTGTCGAAATACAAACATTCGATGTACAACCATAATTATATCTTTAATTGTAAGATTGAAAAATTAATTTTTTTGTTTGTATTTAAATAAATTTTGAAAGATCGACCAAGAGGTAATAAAAAACAACACACGCGAGAACAACGTGTGTGTGTCATTTGATGTTTAGGTGACCATTTGAGAAACAAAAAAAACGTTGCAGGAAGCACGTACGATTTTTTGATTCACGTTTGTTGCTTGTGCTGTGAAACCCCATTTTTTTTATTTTTTGTGTTACATTTATTTATCGACTGTTTAAAATTTTTTAACTTTTAAGAAAAGTGTCTTAAATTTTTATGTTTATTGTTCTTTGATTTTTATTTTGGGCTATGTCTAGCGATTTTTATTGCATAAACATTTTCACTGATAACTTATTCATTGTTTCTTTGTTGAGGCACACCTTCTTTTAAATCATAATTTTATTTATACAATTTGTCAACAAAATATTAAAGGATAACTAAAAAATAACAAATTTAATTCTTTGGTACCCAAACAGAGCAATGATCTTGAGGAGCATAAACAGAGCCGACGGGACAATTGAAAGCTTGTCTGAATGCAGGGAAATTTTGAATCGTACCAAAAACGCGGAATTTCGAAGGCGAATGTGGATCGACAAGAAGCTGTTTATAAGTTGTAGCATCGGATGCAGCTGTTTGACACCATACTTGTGCAAAACCTAAGAAGAAAAGTTGATCTTGTGTAAATTGTGCATAAGTGGTATCGGGGAGTTGTGGATCAGGTCCATTAAGTTGAACCCATCGTTGATATGAAAGATATGCAGAATGAATTCCACCATTATCAGCAATATTTTCTCCTTGAGTTTGTTCACCATTTATGTTTGTTGGATTATATGAAGTATTTGTAATAGCAGTAAAGTTATCGTATTCATGTACAACACATTGTGCCATATCAGTGAAGGTTGCTTGTGCATCATCTGACATCCATGTTTGAAGAACTCCTTGTCCATCCCATTGTACACCTTGATCATCGAAACTGAAAATATTTTTTAATTAGCTTTTAACATGCAAAAAAAACTTACCCATGGGTAAGTTCATGTCCGACAATTAATCCCATAGCGCCGAATTTAATTGATGCTGGCCAGTCTGGATCAAAGTAGGGCTGTTGAAGAATACCTTCAGGAATGGTAATTGAATTTAACTAAAATTTAAGATTTACAAAGCAATAATACAAGAAAAATGTTTTACTTCAGGTTGATACCAGGCATTTACAGTACCAGGAGGCCCAAGGAAATTGCTTCTATCGATGTAATTACTAGTTAAATTAATATAATTTTGATATTGATTGAATACGGTGAGTCTCTTCAACATATCGAAATAATTCAATTGCGCAAAATCAGTACCAAGTTGCATATGATATATATCAAGTTGAGTATTATTCAAAATGAAATCAGGATATGCAAGATTGATTTGTAAATCCATAATCTTATCACGTGCTCCTTGTTGTGTACCTTTGTCCATGCTAATCCAGGGTAAATCATCAAGCATAGCTTGCATTGAATTTCGAATTTGTGTTATAACTTTTGCGGTTTCACTAAAATTTCTTTTTTTAATATACAAATTTAAAATGACTTAACAAACTTTCTGATATATTGACGTTGGTAATCCGTTTTATATAAAGCTTCAGTAAAAACTCTTGCATTTGCATATTGCAAATAATCTTGTGTTGCTTGAGCACAATTCATTTGAGTTTGATTAATAATCATTGGTGAAATGAATGGATCTTTTTTTATTGTTTTTTGTCCAATGTGATGACCTTCTTCAGAATACATTGAAATATAGCTATTTTTTGTTGAAGGTGGAGAATAGACAAATTGTGATTGAGATAACAATAATCGGTAATACAAATATTTAACAACAAGGTCAATACCTGCATTTGGGAGATATTTGTCTAAAGCTTTAAGCATATCCGTTTCCGTAACAAGGATTTTATAGTCATTAACAGTTGCAGCAGTTGTGAAATTAACATTAGTCAAAGTTGAAAGTTGATTGACATAAGTTGGCCAATCTGCAAAAGTTGCCAAATTTTTTACTTCACTGACTTTCATTGGATTTATCCATCTTGTAAAGTTTCTACGTGTTGTTTCATCTGTACTGAAGTTAGTAGCAAGAACATGTTCAAATTCAATAATTGCATTAATAGCTTGTTGTAATTTATCAGGTCGACAAACCATTCCGACAGATGCTGTATAACTTGAAACTAGTTGCATGGCATTATTAATCAAAGCATTTTTAGTAAAAGCTTCCCATGCACCAGGAAGATAATATGGTTTTGAATAAGTTACAGTATTTTGATCAATGTATAGCGTAAAATTAGTAGCAAATTGTGGATCACGTTTTGCATTGACATCAACAAGGGGGGAAACCAATGTATCAGTACCATATTTAATACTTAAGAAAGCTAATGCATTTGCTAATGTAACAGGGTCATTGTTGGTGTTTTGTGATCCTGTTTCACATAGATTGAAGGTGTAATTTGTGAGAGCTCTGAATTCATCCAAGACATTTTTAACAACTGTACCATTTTTGATTTCTGGTGGCATAGTATTATCAGAATTCATTGCATCAGAAACAACTTTACATTTTTGGTAAAAAGCTAAAGTGTTGTTGATTGCAGTTGATTGTAACATATCCTTAAATTTAATGATTAGCCTTTAAAAGGATTTTAATTAATTTACTCCATTATAGCCAGGATTAACCATTTGCTCCAATTGTTTTGCCATTATTTCATAATTTCTGTCACGATAAATGTAAAAGCTTAATCTCTTACTATATGCGCCACAAGCATAGCTATAGAAATCATTGCATGGATCAGCACTGAGATTCAATGCGGCTTTGAAGAATGCTTCAGCTTGACTGTATTTTGTGTAAAGATTAACATCATTAGCTGTAATACTTGGAGATTGTGGGATGTTAAGAATATTGGAAGAAGGAGTATCATCAGCTAAAATAATTATTTCAATATTATAAAACGATTATTATATTAACTAAACGTACTAATATTAACATCAGTAATCCAAACGTTACAATGATTTACAGGTGCTGATGCTTTACCAGCTGGGCAATTAAATGCAGTTCTAAATGCAGGGAAATTTTGAATTGTACCAAAGACACGATATTTTGATGGTGAATGTGGATCAACAAGAAGTTGGCGATATTCAGAATTTGGATTTGGGGTTGGTTCACACCAAACTTGTGCAAATCCTAAGAAGAAAAGTTGATCATGACTAAGTAGGGATACAAGATCTCCAGGTAATATTGGATCAGGACCATTGAAATTGATAATATTACGATAAGCAAGAAAAGCTGAATGAATTCCACCATTATCTGCAACATTTTCACCAACTGTTTGTTGGCCATTGATGCATCGAGGAGAATAGCTTGAATCCAAAGGACAGAATTGATTGTATTCATCAATGACACATTGTGTCATATTATCAAAGTATTTTTGTGACTCTGGGTCCATCCAGCCAAGAAGTTCACCAAAACCATCCCATTGTGTGCCAGAAGAATCAAAGCCGTGAGTAAGTTCATGTCCTGCTACCTTTAAATAACAATTATGAATAAAGTTTATGCAAATTTAATTAAAACTTACTACTCCCATTGCACCGTAATTCATTGACGCTGGCCAATCAGGATCATAGTATGGTTGCCGAAGAATACCTGCTGGGAAACTAATTGAGTTCAACTAAAAACGTTTATTATTAAAACTGCAATTTAAAAAATAGTTTTACTTCAGGTTGATACCAAGCATTAACAATTCCAGGTGGTCCATTCCATTCTTTTCTATCGGTTCCATTATGACGACGTAATTGATCAAATGCTAATTGAACATTGAAAACATTTAACATATCCATCATAGTAAGGTAATCAGTTGTGTTCATAAAGTTTTTATTGAGGTTACGATAATATCTTGTGAGATTGCCGTTATCAGTAATCCAATCAGGATAAGCAATATTTCTAACGAGGTTTTGAATCTTTGAATAGGCGCCTAATTTTGATTTTCGACTCATCCATGAAAGTTGATCAATCATGGATTGCATTCCCATTAAAATACTTTCAGCAATATGTCCAACAGTTTGTTTAACTCTTGTACGATCAGCAGCAGTGGGATAAATTACGTCAATAAAGATACGGGCATTTGCATATTGGAAATAATTGATTGAATCATCAACACATCCCAATTGAGTTTCTTCATCAGCATCTCGAGCATGTTTATGTACTTTATTGCGAATATTTTTTTCAAAACGTGGACGACCACGAATTGGACGTCTAAGCTTATAAAGATCCAAGAATTCATCTGCTTCGATACTATATTCACTTGGGAAGAGATAGCTGTTTGCATCCAAAAGTCGATAAAAGATGTAATTTGCAAAATTTGATGGATCAATTGCTCCATTGAAGCCATTGTTCAAAGAATCACTCATTTGTTTTAATTGAAATGGTTCAAAAATGTCGATTTGATAATTCTGGTCCAAAATTCGATTTGTTACATTGGTATCTGCAACATTAATGGCAAGATTTTGCATAAATGTATTAATGTCGATTCCTGTGAAATTATTATTGAAATCTCTAAGTGTGATGAGATTGTATGATCGAGCAGTTTGCCATCGAGTAGTTGCATCAGTTGAATATTGATTGGCAAGAAGATATTCAAATTGAACAATTTTATCGACCGTAACGTTAAGCATTCCAGTATCAAGAGGCACATTTGAAATGCTGTTGAAGTTCATCAAAATATTGTATACTCTTCTTGTTAAGCTTGGTTGTGTTAAATTCCATGTTTGTCCGATGTAGTATGTCCATGGATAAGAAAGAAGAGGTTGATCGAGGTAAAGAAGATATGGTTGTCCACCTTGAGGATCTTTCCAATTTGTATCAACATATTGTGAGACAAGTGTATCAACACCATATTTTCCACTTAAATATCCTAATATTTTTGCATTTAGTGTTGCATTTCCCCATTGAAACGTGTTATTTCTTTTTAATAAAGGAAACAATAAGCCTGTAGCTGTGGAAAAATCAGCAACAACTCCTTTAATTTGTGTACCACTTGCTGTAATGTTGTACATGTTTGGTGAATCTTTTAAACAAATTTTATACATTTGTTTAATTTGTTGTAAAGGTAAAGGCTAAAAAAATGTGACTGTAGCTTAGAACATATTAATTAATATTAAAACTTACATCAGCAGCTACTTGAGTGCTAAGGGCTTGAGCCATCTTCATTCTATTATCGATTTCAGCAATATCAAAGCTGATTGTTTTATTATATTTTCCACAGGCATATTGATAAAAGTCATCACAAGGACTTACAGAAATATCGAGAGAATCTGCAATGAATTTTCCAGCTTTTTGGAATTGAGTGGAATTTGATTTAGAAGGGGCAGGAATGTTAATAATTGTTTCTGGATCCGTGCCATTGTTTAAATAATATATTGTACTATTATAAACAGTATTATTAAGATATTGAATTTGAGGAACGTATACAGTTTGATTAACATAAATAATTTCAGGTACGGTATTGTTACCATTTACTGTATAATTATTATTATTTATTACAGTTTGGCCAGCTTTATCATCTTTATTATAAACTTTCACCAAAGTAATAACCGATACAGCTAAGATAGCAATAAGGCCAATGGTGCCAAGGCCCAAGCCTGCTTTTACTCCGTTGCTTACTGCCATCGTCGTAGTTGACGATGAAAGCAACTTTTTTTAGAATAACAATAATTGGAGAAAGTTTTTTTATGGTTACTTTTTTTTTGATGACCGATGATTGTCTGCCCGTGGCACCGCCTTAAGAGATAAGAAGAAGAAAAAATTTCAGTGTACAATTAAACAATTAATGCTTACAGTTATGTGAAAGCTTGAACAGACAAAGTTCCTACCCGTTATCAGTTTGGCAAAAAAAGTTATTTTTTTCATTTGACATAGGTTTGCCTCCCATTTTTTTCGTCATTCATAACTTTTTTGTATGCTAACAATAATGTTTCGAAAAAATGAATACGAGGATAAACCTATTTTTTTGTACAAACATTGACAAATCAAAAGGTTATTATTTAAAAATTTTAAGCCTAGCAAATTCTTTGAAATTCCAATTTTTATTTGTCCTTTGCACTTTCCCTCCCAAACATCTTCTTAACACCGTAGTAATAATCACTTTTTTTCTTCAATCATCATTTTCTTTTTTTAACAGTTAGTCATTTTGCTTTTTTTAGCTCCCTTAAAGTAGTTAAGCTATCAGTGGAGGCACACCTTTGTACCTTTTTGGAATTTTTATGACATGAATTATTTCTATACCCTAATAACCATGTTGAAAAAAAGAGGTATAATAGAGAATTTCAGCCGATTATATTTTTTTATTCTTATCATTTTTAATGAGGTGATTATTCTTCTTCCTGAAGTATAAGTATCTTAAAGGTAATATGTTGCAAAAATAATGAGTAAAATAAACGAAATATTTTATACAACAAAAATATCATCAAAATTACATACAAAAATATTTTGAAATATAAAAATTTTTGGGACAAAAAATTATATGTATTGTGTACAAAGTGATGGCTTCTAATTTTTTTAAAATGATACAAATTTGCATAATTATCTACAAAAATACCGATCAACAGCTCGTACACACGTTTCACATTTAACTTCACAACACCAAATAAATTTACAATGGCATGGTTCTTCTTTTAATTCACGATGAGCTTCCCATCCTCTGCCACAACATAACTTTTGGCAATGTGCTTCATCACGGCATTCACGACCTTTTGGTCCCATAATATCCTTGTTTGAATCTGGTTCACAGTAATCTGGTGATTCTTCAAGAAATACAAGATCATTACGAGCTGCTCTTTTCATTCTTGGTTCTTGTGATACTCGATTATTGTCAAGATAACGTTCTGCTCTTTGGCCTGTCACTGTCTCATATTCATCAATACGAACCATTAAATCAGAAGTTTGTGGTTTTAATGTTACTTGTCGAGCTTTCTGATATTTTTGTTTTAAAGCTTTTGCAAAATTATCAAAAGCAGGTACTGATTGCCAACAAGTTTTTGTTACACATGAACCACTAACACCATGACATTTACATTGTTTTCTCATTGAATTTGAAAGAAGTTTTCGGCCAACTCGATTATTGTGAAGATTCATAAGTGATCTAAAACTTTGATGGTTCATTTAGTTAAAGCACAGAGCGCCATTTAACAAACCTTGCATCAATATTTTGTTTTTCAGTTGAATCAATAAAACGTCGACCAAATGCATTACCGTATTTAACATTATCAGAACAACCAGCCCAAATAAATTCTTGTTCTTCTGTACTTGAACGTACAGTTCGATGTAATTCTTCTTTAGGAAGTTCACCACATCCACAATCTGGTATTAAACCTTTTGAACATGCTCGAGCTAATGCATGACTAACTCCAGCTGCAGTTATTGCGTAAACATATGCAGCTTCTTTACTTGCAACTAAAATTTAAAAAAAATAAAACTTTAAAAATTTTTATGTATTTTCTAACTTTTCAAGGGAGCATTTCCAAATCCATTTTCTCCTGTACAATTCCATTTTTCATCAGAAAATTGTGTTCGGCATTCAATAATGGAATTTTGAAGTCCTGTAACGACGGCTTTCATTGCTTCTGGATTTGCTAAACAAATTTCACGCTGTCGTCGAGATAGTCCTGGCAAGGAATTACAATTAAATCTTTCTGGACCCATTGAAGCTGTTGAAAGATGGCTCAATAACCTAAAATTTGTATTCCATGATATTTTTTATTGTTCTTTTCAAGGTCAAAACAACCGTTGCTTTTTTTTTGTATTTCCGCCGCGCGTGTCTGTGATCTTTTTTATTGGCAAAAATTTTTATGACGTTTGGCGGTGTTTTCTTAGATACCATTCTTTTCTCTTTTTTTGCATGAAATAGTCGTAAACTGGATAGGGATTGATTTTTTTAAAGCCTTTTTCAGGTAAAAAATGAAAGGGAAATGAATGACAATGCTTTTTTGTGAAAACTCAAAATAAAACTATGTTTCTCATTTGCAACAGGTACAAATATAATAATAAAAAAACACTGCCGACAATTTCCCTTGATTTGAAAACGCGCAAGGGTAAGATTATGCTTTTGGCTCAGAAGGCATCTGGTCTTAAACGAGTATGGGAATATTCCTCAACGAGAAAAAATGTCTATTCATTACTTATATATGGCATTTATCGCCTGTCGCATTTGCTTTGAAAACAATGCTTTTCTTCAGACATCAAATTTTTGACAAGTTAAATAAAAATATGACAAATTATAAAAGGTTAAAAGGGGTAAACCTGGGAAAAAATTCAAGGATACAAAACATATTGGTTTAAAAAAACAAAAATAAACTGAATTTTTTAAGATACTTGTATTTAATTTTATAGAAAGAATATTTTAAAAAACTTACCACCATCCTTGAGCTGCCGTAGGAGCAATAAGCAAAAATAATATTATACTAAGGCGCATATTTATTTATTACTGAAAATGGGATATTATTTAATAACAATAAATAAGAAAAAATGTATTAATGTGTGAACAAATAGTTATAATGAGAAGGGCAAAACGGATAGCGCTTAAAATTTAAAATCGTATTGAACCAATAATTATTTAAATTTAAATTTTTTAACTCTTTTTTCTTAATTAATTAATTTAAATCAAAATAAGAATTTCATATAAAAAAAGGTGCACAATGGTAAACAAAATAATAGTTATAAAAAAAGGAAAAAAGGATATGCTAGTTAAGCTTAACCTAAAAAAAAGTTGTCGATATATAAAAAGTGTCCCTAATACCCACTTGAAATTGGATAATAAGCAGACATGATTAGAACAAGAATAAAGCAAATGCGCGAACATCGCAACTCATTGGCGCTCAAGAATGCCTTTAGAACCATAAAAAGAAAGGCGGAGCCAATAGTTGCGCAGCGGAAAGAAGAAGAAGAAAGATTCGATTCTTTTGCAATGCCGAGGTAAAAATGAAAAACTTTTACTACCATGGTGGCAAAGAAATAAATGACATTGCAACCCCTTACAATTACTCTTAAAGCCATTTGTGCCAAGTATTGTATTTAATTATTATGAGAAAAAAAGTAATAATAATTATTTATAAAGAAACAGATGCACATCGATATTGCCTTGGAAACATCTTTGTTGATATAGCTTCTTTAAAGAAAAATTATACAACTATGTGTGGGTCAGCTTTTATTTATCGAGATTCGATTTAAAAATGTGTGAAAAAAAAGTTTGCTTGTAAACTTCTTTTTTGGGAATAATAAAAACAAAGGTGGCCAAAAGAAAGTCGAAACACCCCATGATTGAAGTGAAGACATTCATTCATGCGTCAAAATAAATGAGCCAAGATAAAAAAGTGCAAACGTCGTTTGTAAACACATGAAAATAATTTGTGAAATAAATTTTGTAGGAGTTAAATATGTTTGAAATTTTCAAGAGTTTGTTTGTTTGTTTTACCAAGACTATGGCCATATGATACAGTCGAACCTCGATTTTACGCGGTTCAAGGAACCGCAGAAAAACCGCGTAAGATCAAGGTTTGCGTAAAATCGAGATCTGTTTACAACGATTTCTGCTCGAAGGGACCTAAAAAGTACAGCGTATGATCGAGGCCCGCGTAGAATCGAGGCGCGTAAAATCGAGGTTCGACTGTACTGTAAAACTTTAACTTTTTTGGATGGATTTTTAGAACTCAGTATTGCTGTAGTTTATTTAATGTATTGTTTCTGTTTCATTGATTAAATTGCATTTGCGTTGATATGATTTATTTTAAACACAAATAACTACAAAAAAGTAATGTCAAAATTTACAAAAACAAATATATGGTATATCTTTTATATATAAAAATAATTTTCTTTTTTCATAACCCGGAAAAGGTATCATTTTTCGTAAAGCGAAAGGACCAGTTTTCGTTAAAGAATTTATAAAATGCTTGAAGCTTCTCGGCTTGTATCAACATGATTTGTATCAGCTTGGCTGTTACGACCAGGTGACCATGTGCTTGTGCCACTTGAGCTATCAGCACTAACAGATTGCCGAAAAGTTGACATATTTTGTGCAGGAATTTCATAAAGAGAACGACGAGGAAGTTGTGAAGGTGATTCAACTTGACTAAATGGACGAAAAGTTGGGGCAGGTTCTAGGTCTTCGATAAATTGTGTTGATGGAACAACTTGTGATAATGGTCGAGTTGAAAGACGTTGTTTGACAGTTGCATATGAGCTAACAGAAGGGCGTCGAAGAGTAAAATATGCAGCAAGAACGTTTGCTTCTGAAATTAAAAT
This sequence comes from Panagrolaimus sp. LJ2400, assembly GCA_024447215.1. Lineage (NCBI taxonomy): Eukaryota > Metazoa > Nematoda > Chromadorea > Rhabditida > Panagrolaimidae > Panagrolaimus > Panagrolaimus sp. LJ2400. Next base: position 11,385,006 of record JAMRYA010000004.1, on the reverse strand, counting down.
GTTGTTTTAAAATAAAAGTTTATCTAATTAAGCCTACGATTAATATCCTTTGGAGTTCCAGCAGTAGGATTTGAAGTTATCCAACATTCATTTTGAATTAAATATGATCCTCGACGGGTATTATCTTTTGTTGTCTTTTTTCGGCGGCTACATAAACAACACCAAATATTTACAACTAAACTAATAGCCAAAGCTACAATTAATCCAAAAACCACTGAATACATCAATAAAATTTCTTCAGATGGAAAACATTCTGTTGCACTTGAAAAGATACCTAAAATTTAAAATTTATTTTTGGTTCATTTTAACAATGATTGTAAAACCGTTTCCAGGTTTCATTGTTACATCATCTTTTAATGGAATTTCTCGTCGATCCAAAACGTGTACAATCGTTGAAGTACTTTTGGTCGGTTTTTCATCAAAACTCTGCATGGGGCCAGTAACAGCATTTTGAACAGATTCATCATCCATACCCAATAAATGTGCAATCATTTCTGCATCTTCAACTTCTGCAATTGGATCATCCAATTTTCGATCACAATTTGGCTGCAAAAAAAACCATCAATAAATTATTAAAGAAAAAAATTGATTTAATTTTTAATACCCGACAAAGTTGAATTTCTTGACAAATTGAAAGTTTGCATTCTAATTTCATTGTTTTAGAATTAGGGAAACGAAACATGGATGGAATTTTTGCAGTTGCAGAACCGTTTTCATATACAAAATCAGTCATCAGTTTTTTATTTATTGAACAGCCTTGTGAATCAACTAATTCAACAGCCGTATCATCAGCTTCAGCAACACAATGAGTTGCACGAAATCTATCACCATATTCATTTTTATCATTTTCAGATTTAAATGAAATATTCATATTATAACTTTGTCCATATCCAACATCATGATCAGATAATGATTCAAACATTTTTGTATCATCATCGTCAAAACTTGGTACAAGTTCAAGGTTAAATTCAATTTTTGGTAAAAGAAGAGAGCTAAAGCTAGCAATTATATTTTTATAGCCGTAAAAAAATGGTGGTAAACACTTACTCACTACCACTTGCACTTGAAACAACATCAGTTGAATTAAAATCATCATTTTCAATTAAATGTTGGCCATCAACATCACCAATTTTAAGGGAAATTGTATTTTTATCACATGTAACATTGAAAATTCGATCTTCTTCAAGAATTAAAAGTTTATGTTCATGTACTTCAATATCAACCCAATAAAGTCCAGAAGCCTTTAAAAAAGTTGTTTTTTTGTTTTTAAATGTTAATATTTTTTCTTATAATGTCCTTACTTTATTAAATTTTACACCACATTGATTCTTATCTGCCCCTAATGGGATACTCAATTTTGTGACGGTTGTTCCATTTCCAATGACAGTACAATTTAAACTTTCACCTTTTGAATGTGCGATTCCATAAAAAGGTGAAGAAGTTCGAATGGCCACAAAAATTGACGATAATTCACAAGTCCATTCTAATGTTGGATTAAACGGGGTTGCACCCGATAATGTTGTGCTCTGCAATTATTATTTAAAGGAACGAATGAATGAAAGAAAAATTTTGGATGAAATAAAGATTAGGCAATTTTTCTCAGAGGTTCTATTCTCTTTTTCTTTCTTTTTTAACCGGAAATGTCAAAAATCAAAGAAATTGACCCATATTATTTGGTTTAAAAAAGTAATATTTTTGATATATTTGCTATTATTAAACATTTTTTTATAAGGAAGAAAAAGTTGTTTTTTTTCTATTGCTATTACATTATTGCTAACAAATCAAATATAGGTGCATTTTAAAAACGCAAAAAAAAGTAGCAATGACATAAAAGTAATTGTCAAAAAAAAAGTGTTCTTCAAGGACATCTCTTAAAACTTCACTTTTTTTCTCAAATAAATAAAGCTGGTTTTTATTTATAAAATATTTATAAATTGCGCATTTCTTAAGTAAAAATATAAGTTAAAAGCTTACCGTAAAGAGCATAATGAGAAAAATCGAGGCATGGGCTCGAATTGCCATGATCGGCTAAGCCCCTTTTTGTTAATGAAAAAACAATCTAAAATAAAATGAACCGTCAGATGTTTTGATTCACGAAAAAGATATTTTGAAGACACTAATTTACAGGCAAAAAAACTGTTTTTCAACAAAAACATGGAACGGAAATAGACACAAAGCAAAAACAAGCTTCAATGTGATGAGTTGCAAAAGACTGAAGAGAGAAAAACATAAGACGAAAAACCAATTTAGTGAATCCTAACTCATCGCAAAAACAGAGATGCAGCGCCTGGTCGTATGATTGCCAGTCGCCTTTCCGAGTAACGAAATCATGAAAAAAGCAAGAGGTCAAGCATTACATAGACCTCTCAGCAGAAGGATAAAAAAATGTGAAAAAAGAAGAACATTGCTCGTGACTATCATTCTCAGGCCATCAACAAAATATTGTAAAAAATTGAATCATCAATGCGCCTAAACCTTCCTTCAGGGCCAAAAAAGCAGACGAATAGAGAGAGGTTTTGCAAATACATGACAAGAAAAAAAATTCGTGACTGAGTGAACCGCTCTTGATACATTGGACTTTGAAGAAGCAATAGAAAAAAGAACAGCAGATATGATTCATTCACGTTAATGGTTTATCAATAAAATTGAAAACACAACAAAGATTTTGCTGATCTTGATAAATGAATTGAAAGCTGTGAAAAGAGAAAATAGACAAGCTGGAAAAATGGACACAAAGAAAAGTGATTGCTTTGAGTTTTGAGGATGACGCATGTCAAAAATCCAAAGAAAAACGCAAACTTAAAGGAACGATAAAAAAAGCATGCAAAAAAATTAAAAGTAAAAATTTCCGTTTTAATATTATACTTTTTTAATGAATATATTTTTTATGCATTTATTTCACTTTTGACAATGAATTTTATTCAAATTTCAAATGCATTTGAAAAGAGCTGCGCAACAACAAGCTTGCTTTCAATGCGTTCATATGGTCATTAGCTTGTTTTAAAAACAGTTGCATTTCGAAAATGAAAAATCTCAAAAATTTTGGTGTTGTTGCTAAGGCGAACACTCATTTAAAAAAGGGGTATAGAATAATTTACAAAAAAGGCAGTAAATATGATAAACAAAAAATAGCAATTTTTATGACTATATACGATTTCTATTGTTGCAAAAATAAAGACGACAGGACTTCCCACTGGGCTAATAGTAACAACATTAAGTTTAACAGCTTACAACAAAAAAAAATACACGAAAGGAGTTAACTCTTTCTCTTTTTTTGCAGTTAAAGTTAACAAAGTGGACAAAAAATGCCTCAAGGAACGAAAACTTTTTTAAAGATTTAAGGCAATTTACATACTAAAAGAATGTGTTTAAGGATAAAGTAGTTTTTTAATCAAAAATATGTGGATGAACGCTTACGCGTAAAATGCAAGAAAAATTGAAAATGGAAAAAAAGCAAGAAGCAGAAACGCGATAGCTTTTTTTATTCAAAATCAAAACATAAATGGCTCGAAAAGAAATTTTTATTTAAAAGAAAGTGGGAGAACATAGAGCGATCATCAAAAAATGAAATGGCAAAAATGCTAAAATAGTGTTCAAAGAAAGAAGAGAAAGGTAGCATCCTTGCGAAATACCTGTTGCAATTCGTTTTCTCTTTAGGTAAAAAAGAAAGCATCCGTGTAAGTAGAAAGAAAAAAAGGATGTTCAAAAAACGGTTTTTGTATTATTTGTTTCATCAAAAAATTATTCATACAAAATTGGAAAAAGTCTGTCTCTGAAAGCGGAATGAAAAAAAGAAAGAAAAGACAAAATGCGCGAGTAAAAGAACCTCATTGAATCAAGCTCTAATTAAAAATAATTTTTCAATAAATGAGATTCACTGTATATAACTTCTTTTCTCTCCGAAATATATATATGCATATATATATCCTTAAGGAAGATGAAACAAATTGAAAAGTAATGTTCAATGAAAATGAGCACAACAAAACAAATGGATGATGATGATGACCAATTGTAGCGGTCCTCAAAGAAACAAGATAGAAAGCAAAAAAAGAAACAGGAAGTCACAAAAGGCAAAACGAAAAAAAAATTGAAATCAAGTAATGATGTTGATAAAACAAAAATCTATGCCCTTCAGCTTTCTAAGCGTTCATTAAAGTGGAAAAAAAACAAAAATGAAAAAACATGATTTCTATAAAAATTATGTAATAAAAAAATATGGACCAAAAAATTCTTTTACGAAACATATAATCGAGAGCGGAAGAAAAAAATCTTTGCGTCTATTACAAAAGAAAAATTTGGTCTGTTTTTTATTCAATTTTTCTTTTTGACCATTGTTAGATGATGCCAAGACTTTGCAATCCATATAGAAACGTATGTTCCGCACAATAGTCAAAATTTGAAATGAGGCATAAGAAAAAAAAGGTGCACTCTCTTTTTTTGGTGGTAGTAGTGAACACCTTCGGACAATGCGCAGCAACAAATAAAAAATATGTGTAAGCCAGTTGAATTTCTTTTCTTGCACATAATTTTTTTGGTGATTAACCGTGATTTCTTTTCATGTTAATTCGATAAAAAAGAATACTAATATTATAGCTTTTTAAAAACTTTGAAATAAAAAAATGCATAAATGTTCTACGAGATTTTTTGCAATAAAAAAGTATATTCACAAAAATGAATTTGTTTGTCATTGAAACCTTGCCTTCTAAAAAAGGAAAAAAGAAGTGCAAAAGGCTCTTGAGACCTCTGGGCAAGTAAAAACAACTTTTTTTTGAATGACCAGTCAAATACACAGAAATCCGGAGTACAACAATAAAGAAAAAACATAAAAATATGATCTTTTTTATAAGCCAGTTTAGTGAGTGAAGAAAAAATTTGTAACAAGAGTCATTTATATTTCGCGCAACTGAAGAAGAAGAAAACAATAAATTTTGGGATGAGATTAACTTCATTCATTCATTTATTTATTTATTTCTCATTACATTCAAAGAAGAACGGCATATTAAAAACAGCATTGTCAAAAGAGAAAATGTTTACATAAACAAATAATATGATTTTTAATTGGCATAATTGAATTAGTTTTTGTAACGAATTATTACTGTCATTAATGTCCAAAAAAAATCATATTAATTTAAATCAATCGTAATATTTAACTGACAAGTTACGAAAAAAATTAGTTCTCCAAGAGCACGTTTTAAATGGAACACCCAACTTTTAACTACACGGTGAGTACACAGTAATTTTTGTTGTTTTTAATGCACGAGCTCGTTTTGGACCACAAAAGTTCGGTGAAGACGGCCTTGGCTGTTTATGTTAAAAATAGTTTAGAAACACTTAAAAACTAATTTAATGTGATTTTTGACAACTTTGGGTGAAGTGCTGATCGATTTTCAAAAATGCCAAAAAACACCATTTTTTGAAGGTTTTTGCCATGCCATACAGAAACTAGGGGTTCCAGTGAAAAAAAGTCTCTGCTTTTTTGTTCTTTAGACTGTCATTAACGAGTTCAGTACAGTTTAATTGGTCACAACATTTTTCCTCTGGACTTCCTAGGGTAAGCAGGTGCTCAATTTTAACCAAAAAAGTAGCCCAGATTTCAGTTTTTTTGAGTTCCTGGCAAAACTGTAGAAGCTACATGTCAACATATATCTGGTTTTTCAAAGCTATAAGTCTCCTGGACGTGATAAAAGTTAAAATAACCCATATACATTACTCATTTGGAAGTTCCTAGGCTCCAAAGCATCTATGTTTTTATACCTACAGTATACCCGTGGTGTATTAAAAACACAAACAATGCCAATTTTAAACTTTTAGACAATAAGAATAAGATTTGCGGTCAATTTTTAGGCTCAAGAAATAGTTTCAACTTAAATGCGACGTAATAACATTATTATTATAAGTTGAATAATATCTATGATAGGAGCAAATTTTGGAAAAATTTTATTGATGAATAATATATAGGGTCGAAATTCCGGTACTCGGTGCTGGAATGGCAAGCACCTTCTTAAAATTAAATGGTTAACTGATAGCTATCATTTAATATCACAAAAAACTCTGTACGATTAAGGTTTTTTGAAATCCGCCTTCACCGAACACCAAGTGAGCCCGTGAATGAAAAGAGATACAGCTTTCTTTTTTATTTTACAGAAAATATGGTTAGCAAAACAATATGGACAACAATATTAATATCCCTGCTTTCTGTTGTTGTAATTATTTTGTTATGTTTTGTTTACAAAAAAAATTCGTTCTTGTTTTTGGAGATTACAAACACCATCGAACAGAGAAAACTAAAGAGACGGAGCAATAGAGGAACCATCTTGTTCAGCTATAAAAATTACAAAAGTTACAGTAAAAAATCTTTAACTATGTTTTTGGCAATGTTTAAAAAACCCAAAAGTGCCGGTTTAGCACTTTTTTTGTCATTAAAGCATTTGCAGGTCTTTAAAAAATAAAATGAAAAGTTCAGTTTGACAGTGTTTTTATCATTGCATCTCTTTTTTTCAAAAAAAACATTGTCAAATTTTTTTCACTTTCAAACAAAAAATTCAAATTCCCGCCAAAATATTTTACAAATAAGGGATCTTCCAGATTCCTTATTCGTAAAAAAGAAGACTCTTCAAACTTCACCTGGAGAAGGAAAAAAGTCTGAACCTAATCGTGATGGTGATAATAAAGGTTCTAAAGCTGCTGATGGCACTAATGGTAAACTTGATACTGGTGGAGAAAATCGTGCTCTTAAACTTCTTAAAGAGGCAACAAAGGCTCCACGTGGACAAGAAAATGTTGCAAAGAAAGCTGAACCTGAAAACAAGAATGGTAATAAAGCTAAAGCATAATTATTATTATTATTTGTTGTGTTTTGTTAAATGTATTTTATATATATAAATCGGTTCTTTTTTGATTTGGAGGTTTGAAATATAAGGGGATGACAAGGGAAAGCGGGGGTTACAGAAAAATGAAGTTGTGAAGCTTTTGAAATTAGTTGTGTTTGACGCATTGAATTTATCATCATTAGATTGTTTGTATACAACAGACCTGTCTCGAAATTTTCTTGTTTAAATAAATCTTATGGCAGCTTTGTCAGTAATAACTTTACGGAAGAAAAGTTATACTGTAATTGCAATAAAAAACTGAATTGTACTGTAATGTTTGTAATCTTTCCAATCACAATTTTTGCAGTCTTGCCAATGCAGCACCTGTAAGCTTCAGTTCAAAATTATATCAATTATTACCGAATATTGTATTTATTATTTTTTGGACAATTTTCACTTGCAATTTTTATGCTTAAATTTTGTTTTAAGAAGTTTTAAATTAATTTATTAAAATAACTTACTGTGAGCAAACGTTACATTTCACATAAACGCAGCATTAGCAATTTGATTTTAATTGAATACTATGTTGTTTCTTTCAATTCTGGTAATTGCTAAATCAACTGTGTTTTACAGTTGATTTAGCAATAACACATTGTTTGATAATGACATTAAAAAATAGATTTTTTATATTAGTATACTGTTGCAGAACACAATGCCAATGATTAATTTGAATATGAATGGTGAATGACTATCGAAAGGCATTTTTAGCTTTTTGCGATGCACAATAAATTAATTTAGCTTTTTTAATACTTTTGTTAATTTTTTAATTTTTAGATCCTATTACTTTTTTCAATTAATTCTTGAAAAATGCGTGCAAAAATTCTTGTAATGTTTGTTATGAGCATATTTTACAACCACAAAAGGATGCCTTTCTCTGATATCACTATTATTACCACTCGTAATGTTGATATTACTACTCAAATTTCCAAATATGTTATTGATATTAAAGTTATGAATCAAGGCAAGGATATCTCATATTTTATTCATCCAATTTCAAAAGAAGAAATTCATCATTTATCGTACATCGCTGCATTTGATGGTGGTAAAAAGTTGCAAATTTCAAAATCGGCAGATTCCTTTGGAAGTCAAACTGGATATGATTATTATAAGATTGAATTCGCTTCTGCATTAAAGAAAGATACAACTATGGAATTTCAAATTGAATATGTTTTATCAGAATATTTGACTGTTCATCCCATGGAAATTGATGCACATCAATCACAGTATGCTTTCATTGTTCTCTATTTTTTATATTCCTATGTTTTTAGATTTGTATTATGGTATGGATCTTTGAATTATGTTAGCGTCTATCCAATTGAAAGTGACAAAACTACTGTAACTGTCGGAAATGGAAAGGTATTGTCTTATACTGGTACCAAATTGGGTGATAAAGTTCTCTATGGACCAACCAGCAACATTGCCCCATTCACTTATGTGAGTTTATTGTTCTCTTTTTTTGCAGCTTTATAATTCAAGAGCTTTTTAGGATAAAGTTTCAATTCATTATGAAAATAATTCACCATTTATTACTGTAACGAATTTGGAAAGAACTATCGAAATTTCACATTGGGGAAATATTATGGTCAAAGATTACGTTGAAATTGTTCATAAAGGTGCTGATGTCAAAGTAATATTTCTACACACACAATATTTTTTGTAAATGGAATGTTTTTATAGGGTTCAATTTTCGGTAATGGAAGCATCACTCAAAGCTCAATGCCAGCTGTTGTTAAAGTTCTCAAAGCAAGATTGCCTTCACAAGCTTACAACATTGAATTTCGGGATGTTCTTGGAGATCTATCTAATTCTTCTATCAATCGCTTTGTTGACCATGTTGAAGCAAATGTTTATCTTCGATTTCTTTTATTGCATGGAATGATTACACATTATACTCTCCAATACAGTATCCCATCGCATGATTTCCATACTTCTTTTGAATCAAATTATTTCCTTCAAATGCCTATTTTTGATTCACTTTTTGATGGCATGTTTATTGAAAAGGCTGAAATTATTATTATTCTTCCGGAAGCTTCTCAGTTAGTTATTTTCTTTGTAATCTAATTTTTAAGTAAAAATATAATCAATTTTAGTAACATTAAAATTTTGAATCCATCTAACTCTTCGTCTATCCCAAATTCTTTCGTTGCAAGTTATTTTTCTTTGGATACTGTAGGTCATTCTACTGCTTGGATTGAAATGCAAAATTTGGTTTTTCTTCCATCTGATAATTTAATGGTATGTTTTATTTTTATGTTTTTAGTAATATTTTGTATTACGCTTTTTATTTATAGATAACTTTTGAATGTGGTGTGATTGGAAAATGGTTTAAACCTTTGACTATTATGTTCTTGATTGCAACTTTTATATATATTATTTACCTAATTTTATTTACCTAATTGAATATTAATATGCCTTATGTTTCTGTTAAAGTAAAATAATATGTTTCATTTTTGTTAATTTTTTTTACTTTTATCATTTCGTTTTTGGTTTTGATTTGAGTTATGAAGGTTTTTATATCATTATGGTAACATTGTTGTTAGACAGAACCCATAACAGTTGTATTAAAACGAAACAGATAGCCACTAATATTTAGATGGTATAGCTGATATATAAATCACATATTTTTAAAAGACACTGTACTTTTTGTGAAGTACACAGATGATAGAAAATGACAAAGTTTATGATTGTTCAGTAAGCTTATTCTTTTTTTAAGAACTGTTAAACAACAGTGCCTTATCATATTATTCTCATTTTACCTATTATCGATGATTGTCTTTGTTCTATGGTCTTTTAATGCTAAAACATCCTTTTTTTACAAACGTAAAGGCAAAAGAAAAAATGTGATAAAATTGTCAAGCCTAAGTTTTCATTTTCTTTTCATGTGTTTTGTCACTAGGCAAATAATGTCAACATTTCGTTTTTTTAAGGTTTTGTTGCCTTTATGTAAACCCCTCTCTACCATTATCATAACCACTCCTCTATTTTAAAGGAAAGTAACGTGCGCAAATTTTGCCCTTTTTTTACGCCACTATCACAGAAACGTTGATGTAAAATTGGATGATGGACTTCTTTCTTCTCTCTTTTTTTTACTCCAACAAATCAATCGCAAAAATGAGAGAAAAAAACTTGATTTCATCATTATAAAAATGAGCGCAATTATAATAATATATGTCAAAAACTTTCTTTGGCATATTTTTATGATCAGAAGTTACTTTTTTTAAACTTTTTTAATTTTTAAAAGTTAGACAAAAAAATTTTTTCATCATTTTCTTTCCTTTTCTTTTTCTTATAAATGAAATGATCGCAATCAATTTTCTGTATTTATTTTATGTATTGATCGATCGGAAACATTGGTTTATCTTTGTTGTACTTTTTTTTGATTAGAAAAGAATATTGTTTTCAACTTAGATAATTATCTTTTTTCGCGTTAAACATTTTTCAAATTATCTTTGATTTTTGTTCTTTGCTACACAGCATGAATAAAAAAAGATTAAAATTTTTTGAGCTCAATTTAACAAAAAAAAATCAACATTTCATGGAACACACTAAAATGCACATGATTAAATATTTTGTTTATTATATAGATTAAAACGTGACCATATTTGGTGACTTCAGTTGTAGTAAACGGTAAAAAAACAATGACATGGGGGTTTTTTTATAAAAGAGCGCTTCCTTTTTTTTCATCAAAGTTAAACAAAACTCACAAAAAACTTTTTTTTTCAACGTACTTGGTCTAAATTACAACAAAACTGATGGTTTCACGTTCTAGCAAAAAAAAAGACGATGAAAGAGAAGAGAAAAGTCCTGGAATACTTTCAATGCACTCTACCAATGTCAGTCGGTGTATATGTTAAACAGTGTACGACGCGTGATTGTTCTGAAACAAAGCTTCACGTTTTTTCAACTGGATGATTGCTACTGATGGAAGGAAGAAGAAGAAAAAAGTTGTTGTTTTTTTAACTCTTTTTATTGCGCGTTATTGCCTTTCATAGAACTTTTTTCGTTGATTTTATGTTAAAAAAACTTCGTGGTTTTTTTCTGAAACACAATTTTTTTCGCTTTTATGATCCAATTTTTATTATTCTTTTTCACACTTTTTTTTTCTTTACAAATATTTGTTTAACATTTTTTTATTTTTTTTAGATAAAAGCAGGATAAGTTCGATATTATTACTGTAGAGAATATTTTTAACCTGCCTTCGCCATACCATTTTTTCGGCATTTTGCCGTCAGGGAATGCCCACAACGATTGTTGAAGATCGTCGGTGTCGAAACAGGCGATGTCAATTCAAACGACGACGCCGACGTCGCCGACGTTCATTTTAAATAATTGTAATACACCACCAACAACAGTAAATTATAATACAATTATTACTTCATTTTCAAATGAAAGTAATAATAGTATTGTTAATAATAATTGTGCAGCAACCAGTCAAATGAATCCTTATTTACATTATTTTCCATCACAGCAGTTAGCATCAAATGGTGTAAGAAATAATGTTGAAGAAAGAATTGTATCAAATAATTTAAATGCTAGTAATTCTCAAATTTTGCCTTCAAGTAATAATATTGTCTTACAAAGCAATCCTCTACCAGGAACTTCACAAAACCCTATTACCATACCTAGCACGGAGCCTTCAAGTTCAAGCGCAAACCCCACTTCACCTGAAGGTGATTCGACGCCTCCATCAACATCAAATTCTGCAAATCCTTCATGTGCCATTTGTGGTGAAGAAGGTGCAAGATATCATTACAATGTTTTGTCATGTTTAGGGTTTGTTTTTAGCTTAAAAATTTTATTGAATTCTTTATTCTTATCAATAATTGCAGATGTAAAGGTTTTTTTCGACGTGCGTTGAAAAAAGTAGATCAATATGAATGCATTAATGACAATAAATGCATTATCAACAAAGGTAAAATATCAAGAATTCTAAAAATGAAGCAAAAATAATTCACAAATTTTAGATGGAAGAAATTCATGCAGATCTTGTCGATTACGAAAATGTTTAGATGCGGGTATGGATCCTTCAGGTAAGAGAGAGGCATACTGTAACAGAAAACATTTTTAAACATTGAATTTTACAGCCGTAAGACCGGATAGAGATTTTGTAAATAAAAATAGCTTTTTAAAATTACCACAAATTACAAAAGCTAAAAAACCGGCTGAACCAAAAAAATCAAACAAAACTAGCAGCAGTAACAACATTGATAAAACGGGTCGATCACATTTAAGTAGCAGTCAAGAAGAGTGGTCAAAAAAGCTTTCTGTAGAAATGCGAACAATGTTAATGAATTTGTTAAATACTGAAATTAAGGTACAGTAAAAATTGTAATTAAAAATTCATTATTATTTTAAATGAATTTCAGATAAGTAGGGGTGACACAAATAAAGATCCATCTGAACTTTATCCTCTTCATATTACAATTCGAGAAGTTATTGAAAATCCAAATAAAATAAAAGGAAAAAGAACTGAGGTAAAAATAATTTTTCATCTTTTGAAAGAGAACAAATTTGTAAATAAAAATTTAGATGCGATATGAGCCTTATCGAATGGCTAAAAATGAAGAGCTATGTTTAATTGTTTATCGTCGAGTTCTTGCTGCAATTGATTGGGTTGAATATCTTGCTGAAATGGTGGATGGGTTATCAACTGATGATAAAGTAAGCTTAATTATAGCTATAGCAATTTGTTTAAAGAAATGAGTTACAGATTGCTCTTGTTAAAAGTTGCTTCGCTCCATTGTTACTTTTTAAATGTTCAGCTCGAACTGCAATGGTTACAGAAAAGGAGGATATTCTTTGTTTAAGTAATTTTGCGTATGTTCCAAAAAACATTGCAAAAGCATACACTGATACATATCATTTGGATAATAGCTTAGTTGAAAGGCTTATTAATGAATTAGTAAAGCCATTTCGAAAGCTAAAAATTACAGAAGAAGAAGTCGTTTGCTTAAGTGCTATTATTGTTCTTAATCCAAGTAAGAAATTTGATCACAAACTTTTTTTTGTTAAACTTACAGTATGACTTTAGTGGCAAAAGATTTATCAGAAGCGGGTATCCAAAAAGTTTCGAATCTCAGAGATAAAATTCAAGATACATTATTTCAATATATTAAAGAATCAAGAACCAATGGACAGCCAACTTCATTATTTGGTAATTTTTTACTTTATTTGCCACTTATTGCCAGTTTATCAAATGTTTTGTGTGAAAATATTCGCTTTGCACAAACATTTAGTGCTATGGGTGCTTTCCCATTATTTACAAGTGTATTTGGATGTTTTCCTGTTGAGCCTTTACTTGAAGCTGCTGATGGCTTAAATTTATATAAAAGTGTTGAAGTTCAAACAGATCCAATATGTACATCAAGTAGTCGAGGTGTTAAAAGACGCTTACCATCACATTTTGTTTCACCAGTTGAAAATGAATTAGCTGATGCGCGTCGCGAATTTCGTCTTCTACAGCCACCATGTTCATATACTTTAACAGAAATGTTTGAAGATCGTATGAATGATGATAATTCACAACAATCATTTCAAATGGTATAAAATTCATTTAATAAATGTTGATGAAAATTTTTTTAAAGGATCCACAAATGACATGGCCACCACGCATTCAACAAATTCCAACAACAAATCAAATGCCAAATTTTTCACATTCAAATAAAAGTTATCCATTACAAAATTCGGGTAGTAATAAACAAATAATACCAGCAAGGCATTCATCTACATCACAAATACTTCAGCAACATCATTCACATCCTCATCAACTGCAGCAATCTCCAAATAATTATATTTCAAGCAATAACTCTTATTCTTCACGGCCAGTTCATCTTAATCAAATAATATATACTACTACATATGCTCCACCCCCAATAGAAAATTTAACTTTTGAACATCATGAAAATAATACGGAATAAATTTATATTATATTGCCTTATATTTGCTTGTATCTCCGGTTAATATCCAAGTTATTTCTGATATACTTAAAATTGTCAAATTCCAGTGATTGTAATTATATATTTTTACTATATCAATAAAAAAGTCGATTTCAAAAAAAAAGATTTGCAACATTCATTAAATAATGCATTTACAGTATGAAAGTACAGAAATATGTAATGTATAATTCTAATGTATAAAAAAAGGATAATGAGATGCTATTAATCTATAAGAAAAAGAAAAAAATATAACTTTCTTTTTTCATTCATTATTTGAGGATTCTGTACTATCCTCTTATCTTTAAAAATATATAAAAATAACCGTTATCCAATTAGTAAATTACAACCAAGTACAGACATGAATATACCAGCAAATGATACAAGATTTTATTAGTAATTGTTACTTAATTCGTTTCGAAGATCCGTCGATGATGCACTTTGTTGAGTGGAATGAGGATTGAGCTGAAAAAAGATACTTAAAATTCATAAAAGAAAAGTAATAAACAAACATTATCAGGTACAGTAGAGCTGGCACGATTTGGAGCAACAACAATTTCTGGAGCAGTAGAATCCATATCTGTTAAATCTGAGGCTGAATATGCTGCTTTTGAACGACCAAGACGTTCATTCAAATCTCTAAGAGCTTTTTGACTAAAAAATACGATAGTAATTATTTTCAAAAGAAATAATATGTACATACCGTCGACGTTCAGCATCGCGAGATTCAGTAGTCGGTAGAATAACATCTACGGGTTCAAATTGTTCAAAGCCAGTATATTCAACTCGTTTACAAATTCCAATTTTCTTCAAAGTTCGAAATACAGCTTTTCCAACGAGAGCAGCATATGGTTGAGAACGACGAGGGAATAATCTAAAAGAATAAAAGCATTTATATTTTCAATTTACTACAAGCACAAAAACTAACGTTGCCCATGCAAAATGTTCATTATGATCACCAATTTCATTTGTATCATGCTGAGTTTGATAAAATCTAAGATAAGTCCATCCAATTTGAACACCAAAGGCTATTTGAAAAGTAACAATGCCACGAACAAGTCCAAAAATCCATAAGACAATTGCCAATGCAACAGATATAGCAGGCAAATGTGTATTTTTAACACGTCCAAAAGGTGTTGGAATTAAGACAGTGTCAGGAAGAAACTGAAAATTGCTTTTTAAAAAATATCGACGGTACTGTAAAAACAAACTTGTTTGACAGCAACTAATATTGCACCAGCCAATGAAGCAAACCCGTTAAGATTACCATAATAATAAAAATCAAATTGTTGAAATAAGGCAAATCTCAATATAGCAAGAACAGAAATAAATAAAGGAGTAAATAACTAAAAATTACAGTATGATCATTATTATCTAAAGTATGTAGAAAAAGTAGCATACTTGTACTATGGCAGCATATTTAAAAGCTTCAGCGTAGCCCCATACTGGTTCAACTAAATGAAAAAATTGGTATGCAACAACAAGCTGATATAATAAAATTAATATATTTGGTTCCAAAAATGAATAGCTTAAAATTTTCCATAGTTGAAAATTAAAAATATGACTTGGCGTTAGTGAAAAGAATTCATAAATAGGTGTAATAAAAGTAATTAAAAATCCTGTAAATTATTATTAGAATATAGCTTAATATAATGAATAAAAACATACCAACTCCTAATGCACCAGCAGCATATTTAAAATGTGGTTTACAATGCTGAAGTTTTGCAGCAGTTGTAAATAGTTTGACTTTTAATATATTTACATCCATTTTCATTATATATTTTTTCTTATTTTAGCTGCATCCGGATAAGAATCCTGAAACAATGAGAGAGAGATATAAGCGACGATGTCTTCGAGAAAAGAAAAAAAACAGGAATTCTCCTCAAATAACTTTATTGCAACAATTATAATTCAAGCAATGCGCAAAAGGAATGTTAAAGTGAATACGCGTGGCTTGGCGATATGTTTTATTCCGCCAAGTGATGAATTGAAAAAGTTTTATAAAATGAAAAAGTTAGAGTGAACGTTAAAGATCATTGAAACTTCTTAAGATATCAAAAGACACTTTTTTAAAGATATGTATTTTATAAATTAAATTTAACGAAGATGAGAAAATTTTACATTTGTAAATAGCTGAATATCAACAAATTTAAGAGAAAGTGATAAGTAATAATTAGTTTTTTAATATTACCTTTCCAGGTATACTGTATTTGAAAAAATACAGTAGTATAGACCTTTGCCACAAATACTTGCATTTCTGTATTTTAAAACATTTTTATTAATGTGATTTTCGCTTGATTAACAAATACCCGATTCAAAAAATTGCAAAATTACAAATACAACACAATTATTACAAATATATTAAAAAAGCAAATGCAGCAATGTGGCAGTTTTAAAAAAAATTTTTGTAAACATTTAATAATCACAATGAGGTCGATAGATTAGTTGCATTGGAGCAGAAGACTGATTCCTCCATCGTGTTTTAAAGATAAATGCCATTGAAAAATCTCGACCCATTAATTCATCATTACAAAAAATGTCATATTCTTGATATCGAGTTATTGCTCCATGTAGCATTAACGAAATATACCTTTTTACAGTATTTATTGTAGCAATCCCTAAATTTAATAAATTTTGTTTTTTATCGTAATAATATTTTTAAGAATACCTGGTAAACGGACAAAAGGATGCTTAAGTGGTGTAAGGGCTGAATGATTTTCAAGGATAACTAATATTGGTTCATCTTCACGTCGATGACCATTGCATGGATCTTTTGAACAGCAATCCTCTGAATTAACATCAATTTCAATTCCATTTTCTAATGGTTGTGAAGGGGTTAATTTTGGTATTTCATCTTCATCAACTTCATCAGATTCACTTGAACGATTAGCTTCAAATTCATCTCTTCTTCGAAGTTCTTCCTCTTGCATTCCAGGTACTAATTTATAAACAATATCTTGTAATGTTCGATCAAATGCAACATAATGTGTTGGATGGGATTGATGTATTAATGTTTTACAGCGAGGACATGTATTTTCTTCTTCTTCAAAATGTTTCAGCAGACAGCTTTTACAAAATGTATGTAAACAATCTAATACTGTAGTTGCTTCAACAAAATAACCTTTACATAAGCTGCAGGTAATACGATCATTTAAAATTTTTAATGGTAATTCCAATTCAGTCATATTTTCAGAAATTTTAACCAGCGAACCAGATGCTTTATTATTGACATCTGACGAACCGTTTTCATTTTCATGGTTATCTTTTTGTCGTCGTGTTGATTTAGGGGACATAATAAATCAATATAAATAAAATTAGATTTGTTTAATATATGTAAAAATAAAAATATAAAAGACAAAAATCCAAGTAATCAAAAAGCAAGCGATAATTGCCATTCCATCTACTTTTGGCTCCTGAGCATCATGAATTCTTAACACGAAAAAAAAATAGACAAAAATAAAAAAAGTTATCCTCCCAAATTTCATACAATTTTTTACTAGTATTCGAGTTTCGTTAACTTTATTGTTTTTTACTTTTAAAATTTGTTAAATAAATCTCTCAATTTTTAGCCATGGTTGAACCAAATGTTCAGAAGAAAATTTTAAAGCGTAAGCTTGATAAATATAAGAAAAATAAGGGTCAAAAAGCACCCAAAAAAATTGAAGACGAAGAAGAGATTCAAAATTCTGAACAAGATGAAGAAATGGATGAAGAAGCTAGTGTCAGTATAGCTGTGAATGAACCAGAAACAAAGAAGCCTAAAGCTGATGATGCGAGTAAAGAAGAAGTTCAATCTGCTGTTCCAAAAAATGTGCTTACAGATATCAAATTTTCAAGTTTGAAGGGCAAAGTTGATGACAAATTACTCGAGGCTATTAAATCAATGGGCTATGAATATATGACAGAAATTCAATCAAAATGTATTGAGCCATTACTTGAAGTAAGCACCATCACCTTTTTATTCATTATTTAATACTGTATTATTTATAGGGTCGCGATGTTCGTGGTTTAGCTAAAACTGGATCTGGCAAAACTCTTGCCTTTCTTATTCCTGCTATTCAGCTAATGATTAATTTAAAATGGAAACCTTATCAAGGAACTGGTGTTATTGTTATTTCACCAACACGTGAATTGAGTTTACAAACTTATGGTGTTCTTAGTGAACTTATGGAATTTTTCCCATCTTTTACTCATGGATTAATTATGGGAGGTGCTAATCGTGATACAGAAGCAAAGAAATTAGCTAAAGGTGTTTGCTTTGTTGTATCAACACCTGGTCGGCTTCTTGATCATATTCAAGTAAGTTCTTTAAATAAATACTAGTATAATGTTTCTACAGTATACTTTTTAGAATACTGAAAGTTTTATGTTTAAAAATCTTATGTGCTTGGTTATTGATGAAGCTGATCGTATCCTTGATATTGGTTTTGAATTAGATATTAAGAAAATTCTTCGTGCTTTACCTAGAAAACGTCAATCTATGTTATTTTCTGCTACTCATTCTCCAAAAGTTGACGAACTCGTTGCACAATCTTTACATGCTGATCCACTTACTATTGAAGTAATTCGACCTGAAGCTACTGTTGCTGGTTTGGAACAAGGATATGTTGTTTGTGAATCTGATAAACGCTTTCTTTTATTGTTTACATTTTTGAAAAAGAATAGAAATAAGAAAATTATGGTATTTTTCTCTTCATGTGCTTCTGTTCGATTCCATTTTGAACTTCTTAATTTTATTGATATGCCAGTTGATTGTATTCACGTATGTTTAAGTATTTATAGCTTTTATGAATGATTTTATCTTTTTCTAGGGTAAACAAAAGCAACAAAAACGTACAGCAACATTCTTCAAGTTTTGTAGTGCAACAACTGGAACCTTGCTTTGTACTGATGTTGCTGCTCGTGGTCTCGATATTCCTAAAGTTGATTGGATTGTACAGTATGATCCTCCAGATGAACCTCGTGAATATATTCATCGTGTTGGACGTACTGCTCGTGGTGAATCTGGTACTGGCAGCGCTTTATTATTTTTACGACCAGAAGAACTTGGATTTTTACGTTTTTTGAAAAGTGCTAAAGTAACATTAGATGAATTTGAATTTTCAATGAAAAAAGTAGCAAATGTTCAACCTCAACTTGAAAAACTTATTCGTGAAAATTATTATTTAAATATGGCTGCAAAAGAAGCTTATAAGTAAGTTTAGACTTTCTTAGAGGTTTTTGTAGTAGTTTCTTTTTCAGAGGTTATGTTCGTGCGTATGATTCTCATTCATTAAAACAAATTTATAACGTCAACACTCTTGATCTGATTAAAGTTTCGAAATCATTTGGTTTTGATGTTCCACCTTTTGTTGAGCTTCCTATTGCTCACAAAAACAAACTTGAAGTTCGTGATAAATATCAAGGTGCTGGATACCGTAAGAAAGGAAAGCCTTTCCAAAAATTCTAAAATCATTTGTTGGATTTTTTATATTTTTTGTTGATTTTGCCTGTTATTTTTTTGATATTTTAATAAAAACATAGCATTACTTTATTTTGTTGCATAAACATGAAAATTAGTGTTTAGTAGTTTTGGTTTCTTCGTTATGTGAAGTAGAATTTTCTTCTGTAAGGGGAAAATCAGCGCCAATTAATCCATTATCACCGCCATTTTCATGAATAAGTTTGTTAAAATCTTGTTTATCAGAAGGATGAAGAGTTGGAGCGACAGTTGTATAATTGGATGGTTTATCATCAAGGATAATGTGTGAAACTCTTGAAACAATTCCCATGAGCTAAAATCAAATAAAATACGGTTACATTATTTGGAAGGTTATTGTTGTAAAGCAACCAAATGTATTGAGCCCTTACTTGAATTAAGTACCGTACCACTAATATTTTATACTGTTTTTTTTTATAACAAATACTATCAAAGTTACTTACTCCTTGAAAAGTTAGTTCAAAAACGCGCTTGGCAATTCCTTCTATTTCATGAAACAAAGAATTCGATTCATTTTTAGCTGGTGGTGGTGATAATGTTGAAGTTTGATGGTTGATTACTAAAAATAAAAGCAACTATTGATAATCGTTGAACATAAAATATTACTATCTTCAGGATTTACATGCGTTGTTCTTTCGAGCAATGGAGTTTCAGGTTTTTCGGAATCCAATCCTGTTGTTAATACAAAGAGAGCAACAAAGAAAATCAAAAATATGTTCATATTCTTGTTAAAGAAAAAAGTTATATTTATTTTTCGTTTTTTCACTGTGGTTTATATATTGCTTAAAGAAAAAATATGATGATCGTCTGTTTTTTATTGTTCTGTTTCAACATTTTTAAAAGCATTAATTATGTAAGTGCTTTTAGCGCAAGGGAAAATAACCAAAATTTTATTGTTAGTTTATTGCTAAAAATGCAAGAAATCACTTGGAGAAAAAAAATATATAGTACGTGTCACTAAAATGTTAAATCATTTTCATCATCGTCTGAAATGTCTCCGCTTTTGGTTTGGGGGGTTCTGCAAAAGGGGCAATGACCATATTGCAGCAATGCCATTTCAAATTCATCCATTTGATAAAACTAAATATGATAGATTAAATTTTGCATTATTGTTACAATAACAACGCAAGCTTACTTTGTTGCATACTGAACACTTGGATAAATTTATTTCAGTGATCATGTTATAATAGAATCGATATCTTAAAGGTGGAGGATATTTGCAAATAAATACTTGATTTCTATCAAGATTTATTAATT
Organism: Panagrolaimus sp. LJ2400; assembly: GCA_024447215.1. NCBI lineage: Eukaryota > Metazoa > Nematoda > Chromadorea > Rhabditida > Panagrolaimidae > Panagrolaimus > Panagrolaimus sp. LJ2400. Next base: position 11,364,469 of record JAMRYA010000004.1, on the reverse strand, counting down.
GCTGCTCATTAAGTTGTATCCAATTTCCTTTTGACCTGAAAGGGTTACTGTAACTAGAGTTAACAGGTGGTTCAGCTTCAATCATATTAACGGCTTCTTCATCAGTTAACTTTTCACTAATTCCAAATTCAATCAATGGTAAAACTTCTAAAAGTATTATTGATAAAAATTTCATGCTTAATTGATTACCAAATGTTGAACATGAATAAACAAACTCAGATTCACAATGAATACATTCATTTCCACCCATTATCGGATTATTTGCTCCACATCGATAACAAACTGGTGTAAGTTCTTCACTGTCACTAAAAGGTGTTGCACGAATTTCAAGGGATGCAATATCAACTAAATTTTGATATTGATATGGAATAATTAAATTTCTCATTTGCTCTAAAGCTTGTCGAGCAGATTGATAAGCTCCATGGGAACGACCAATTTTTGCAATGGTATAAAGGACATTCACACGAGACATTTTTTCAACGGGTTTTACAAATGCTAAAAACCTTGCCATATTGAATAAGGTGTCTTGTGCTTTATCAGTGAATGGTTCGTTCTAAATAGTATTTTCGAAAAATGATTACTAATCCTTTTAAAAATTTGCTTACCATAAATCGATAAACTGCATCATAAGCAAAATATGCATTTGCTTTTCTAAAAGCTTCTTCAAAACGTGGAATCATTTTTGGTTCTTCACTTGCGCGTTGTAAATACTGCATCCCCAATAACCAATTATAATATGATGCATCTTTAAAACGATTTTCATTGACAGCATTGTTTGTAAGTTGTGTCAAAACTCGAAAAGCTTCTTCTTCCATACCAGCTTCATGATAAGCTTTTTGTGCTTCTTCAAATCTATCACGTTCTGCAAGCCATCTTGCATACGGTAGATAAACATCTTTAGCAAGATGTGGATATCGACGTGCCAAAACAAATGCCTGAAAAATTATTTGAATCGATTGTTAAGCTACAAGCGGAGTTTACATCTTCCCAGTGTTCAGCAGTAATATGCATTTGCAGAATAGCTTTGTAATCATTAAGTGAAAGAAATAGTTTTGATGCCAAAGTATACTCTTGCTTTTTTACCAAATATGCTCCAATTTTGCGAAGCGTTTCTACGTCGCTTTTATCCATTTTCCTTAATGCATTTACAATCCTGTAAAATAACGCTTATAAAGAATGAATTAACTTTTCAATGCTTACATATCCAACCAGTCATTGTTAATCATAAGCATGATAGCTTTATCGTAATCTCCTGATGCCATTAACATTTCAGCAGCCATTCTTACATCATTCGAATTTTCTGCCCAATCAGCTTTTTTCCTTAGCAATGCTCGTTGAGTTTCCGAAGATGCTTTAGAAAGTAATTCTTGTGCTTGATCAAACATTCTCAAATCACTAAACATATCCAGACATCGTTGTTCATATCCATTATCTTGAAAAAGCGCGGCAGCTTCACGAAAGCGACCATTACAAGCAAAGATATGTGCAAGTTGCATCTCTCTTGGTTCGCCACGTTCAATCATTTGCTAAATTTTAAAATTGTTATTGTCAAAGTGTTTTAAATTTTGCATTTTTACTTCAATTTCTGAGATTAAAATAAGCATCTTTGAATCCCCAATTTTTTGAAAACATTTCTTTGCAATAAAAAGCTCTAAATCTTCTAAAGCTTGTAATCCAAAGGCTTTCCAGTCACTTTCAGTTACACCCAATGTTGCTAAAGCATATGCATCCCTAAATTAAATTCAATTATATTAAAGAGCATAAATAAATAAAATAATTAATTTTGTTTTTTAAAAGGAAGTGACGTACTTGTACATTTTCTTTTCCAAATATTGAAATAAATGATTTGTTAGGGCTACTTCAACAGTATTCATAATGTACATATGAAGAGCATGTACATTTTTACCAAAAAATCCAACAACAAAACCCTGCAAACAAAAAATTATTTTAAAAGTTATTTTTATAATTAAAAACAAACTTGTATTCTTTGCATTGATAAAGGAAAATTTCGTGCTTTAACACCTAAAGTTCCACCAGATGATGAAAAGCAAGCTAAATCTTCATTATCCATATTAAACACTGCACTATTATTTGCTCGTTCAACCCATAAAACTTCTTTTGTACGCGTATCAATAGCAATGCATTGACCCATTTCTTCAATGGTAACCATTTTTCTTTTTGATGCCGACATATCAACACATCGAATTGCACTACTTAAACTGCACATAATCATTGGAAATGGATTATCAACAAATATTTTTGCAACCTATAAGAGTTTTGTTTTTAAACATTAAAAAAAAAGAATAAAGTTTTACCATTCCACTTTTCATCCCAACCAATAATTCTTCTCTTCCTGGAGGACCACCAATAACTCTGATGTAACGAATTAAACTATCAACAAGCCATTCTCTTTGCTTTAAACCTTTGTAATCATAGCATAATAATCTTCTTTCATGACAAAGAATCAAATGATGTGAACATACAACAAGTAATGAACATTCAAAACTTTGATTAATTCGATCCATTAATTTGTATTCTAATTCTTCATTTTCACGTTCACCAGCTGATTGTCGATAAATTAAAACTTTATCCGTTAATTGCACGGCAACACGTTGATTATAAATTGCAACTTTTCGAACTAAATCACCACATCGAACTTTTGCTTTTTGGCCACTACTTAAATTTTGTACTATTACATCAGTCATTTGATCACGATAAGCATAAAATTCTCGATGTAATGCATGAACAGTACTAAAAAATACTTGATGACATGAAAGTGTTCCATCAATGCAACCAGCTATAAATTTTGTTAAAAGAACGAAAAAGAACATAAAAAGAACTCACAAACAACATAAGCTGTTTTTGGTCGTTGTTTAACTTTCCAACACCACGCATCAAGTTGTGCAATCAATCCAAGATCAGTTCCATCTCGAGTGTGTAAAGATACTTGACGATTTGATCCTCCAAGTACCAAAAATTGTCCATCATGAAAAATCATGTATTCCATTGCAGTAGGAACAAAGCTTAACTTTTTATCAGGTTTATTAATCTAAAATTTGAGCTTTAGAATTCTAAATTTTAAAAGCATCAATTACCGGTGTTCCTGTATTACTGTAAAAACCAATTGTTTGTGCCCAATCACCAACAGCTAGAATTTCATCGACAAGTTTGCTAAAACGAATTTGTTTGATTTTTAAGTCATAAACTTTTAATTTACTTTGATAGTTGTCGTGGACTTCCAAATCGTACACTGCAAATTGGTTCACCGGATGGTCGTTCAATTTTGTTGATTTCATCGCCGATCTAAACAAACTTTTTAAAAATTTGTTGTGCAAATTAAAAAATAATATTACCACAGTATTAGAACCAACTACTGAACGAATTATTACACTACCATCATACATCCCAATGGCATATTTTGTTCCATCTGTATTCCATGTACAACATGTACATCGTGTCATTACTTTTTGTTTACTGACATTTTTTTCTGCTGTTGACCACATTCCAAAGTCACTCATTGCACAACTTAATAAAGTGATTGAAATTGGACTAAAAGATATGCATTGAATTGCATCTCCATGCGCATATTTTAGTAATCCTTCATGCTGATCACTCCATATTATTACTTGTTTATCCTGTGATCCAGAAGCATATCTTTCACCGGTTGGAGCATAATCCAATGCAAAAACTGCTTCTTTATGTGCTAATATACAAAATTATTAGATTTTTTTATGCAAATTATATCTTTAGTTTGTTTTTACCTTTTGAATTTGTTATTATTACACCATCTGTAGGATCGTATGCCATAACACGATTATCAACTGCCAAAATAACTTGTGATCCATCTGGTTTAAATGCAATATCATAAATGCATGATCTACAATTATGAAATTGTTATTTTTATATTTATCAACAAAAAAAAGTATATATGTTTTAATGCTTAATAAATGAGATAGATATGTATGCCCTTTTCTTTTGTTTTATAAATGGCTATTTCATATAGCTTCTCTTTTATTATTTTTTTAGCTATTCATAACCAAAAACGATAAATGACGAGACTGCAACAACTAGTTTTGGAATAAACAGAATAATTCATTGTTTAAAGCGTTGGCGGAAAGAAATGCCAGCTGAACCCCCCATGTGCAAATCATATTAAGCATCATGGAACCAAAAATATAACAAAAAACAACACATAATATCTATCTTCTTCTTTCATATCTTTCTCTCTCTCATATTCGTAGTAGTATATAAAACTAGAAAAATATCTTATTTTTTTGCACTTTGAATAATGTCCACCAGGCCAGATTATGTGGTAATACTCTTGCTGTTAGGCTTTTGCGCAGTTCAGGTTAGCTCTTCTATCCTTAAAGAAAAAAGTTTAAACTAAAATAAAATTAAAGGTTTCTTCAAAATGTTGTCAGTCATCAGGTCAATCTGAATTTTGTGCTGCTTATGAACAATTAACACCTGAAGAACAGCATGCCGTACAAGAATTATTAGGCGAAAATTGTGATGGAAATGTTGATGAAACTGTTAAATCAATGGAAAAACGTAAACCAAATTTTATTCGATTTGGTCGTTCTGGTTAGTTTATTATTACAGTATCCCTCCTATGAATTTTAAATGCTTAAAATACTTTTAGATCCCAATTTCTTACGATTTGGTCGAGCTCCACCTCAAAATAATTTTTTAAGATTTGGAAAATCAACCCATTCACAACAAAATTTTTTAAGGTTTGGTAAACGGAGCAATGAACCTAATTTTTTAAGATTTGGTAAATTTTATTTTTTTTGAAGTACCTCTCTATTAATTAAAAATTTTATTTTTAAGGCCGATCTAATGATAATAATTTTTCACGGTGGACAAAGTCTGCTGATCCAAATTTCCTTCGCTTTGGTAAACGTGCTGGCTCAATGGCAGATCCTAATTTTCTTCGCTTTGGCAAAAGTAACAATTTTCTTCGATTTGGACGTGCTGCTCAAACAGATGATAACACCTTTGAACGCGAATATCGTAAACCAAATTTTCTTCGCTTTGGCTGATCCATTTGCCTTAGGCTGTTATAAAATGCATTATCTTTTTTTTCCTTAACAGTACTGCACAATTTCCATTCATTGTATAATTAAACCATATTTTTTTAAAGTTTTATGACCAATGTAATTCCACTAAGATCGTGAATAAAGTTTAAACACCGGTAAAATGAATTAAACAAAAGTTATAAATATATGCTAAAAACTACTAAAGATAATCAAATAGACTTACCCATTCTCATTTTCATCATCATCACAAATTTTTTCAACCCAAGCTAAAGTTGGACGCATTTTTCTTCAAATCCAGGAAAAAAATTTGACTATGATTTGTTTGCATTTTTTAAAAAATTGTGTGCTCATGGTAACCTAGGTAACGCTGCATAATTTTCATTTGCAGCAATTTTTTTTTAAATTGCAGCAAATTAAAAAAAGGTTGGATAAAAATACTTTTAAGCACAAAAAAGTTTGTGTTTAAGTTATTATTAACAAATGTATTTTAACTTTCTTACAAATGAATGTCATCAAAAAAAGTAAACCATGTTTTTTCTTAAATATTTTACGCAGCATTGAATTTTAATAATCTTAAAAAATGCCATTTAACAAAACTTTTTAAATCAGTCTCAAATTTAGTCTACATTGTTTTTTTAAATGCCAAGGTAGGAAATTGTTTGACCAAAAAATATGTGTTTATCTCTCACTCAATAAGACTATAAAATTTGTACATCGTTTTTTCAATATTTGCAAGAACAAAAAAACATTCCAAAATCAAATGCCTCTTTTATTTTCAAGTTCAATTAATTAAATATTCATCAAAATGGTTGTAGCACAAACTTGTGGATCACCTGCTTTAAGAGTTGTTCAACTTGATTCATATGTTTTGGATAAAGAAATTGAAACATATTTGGAGACACAGTTAAAAGAGCTGGTTTCGTATCTTCCAATTTCTGTTACAATTATATTTCAACGATATGTTGCAGAAGTTAAAGTAATACTTTCTGGAGTTTTATGGTTTTATAGAATATTTCGAGGACTTTCTCCTGGACAAGAAATGATGGAAATTGCATATAGATATTATCCAAAAAAGATTGTTATTTCACACTTTTTAGCAGCTGTTATTTTACCATATATTCTTGAAAAGTTATATGATAAAATTGAAGATCCAGAAAAGAAAGCTTTTATTCAAAAATTAATACATTTTGGAAGATTACTTGAATTTTTTCATCATCTTTATTTTCTTAATAAAGGCGGATTTTCAACAATATGGGAACGAATTTTACATTTAAAAGCCGAATATATTACTCCACCAACATTAGGTAAAAATAATTAATTTTAAAAGATGAGCTTAAAAACATATCGTTTTACAGGAATAATAAACTATACATCTTTAAATCGAGAGCTATTGTGGCATAGCTATCGAGATTTGCTGTTACTTGCATTACCACTCGGTCAGACAGCACGTCAGTTGTGGACTCGATGGCGTACACGGTGTGCTCTTAAAACGTCAGCTGCATCAGCAACAACAACAAAAGATTTTTTAAAACAAAATATGAAACCCTTTTCACCGATATTATGTTCACGGTGTGACAAATCTGCTGTAATACCTGTTCAAAATCAAAATGCTAATATTTTAGAACAATGTGGTCATATATTTTGTTTATACTGTTATGATTCAAGGATAGAATGTCCTAAATGTGGTTTATCATTGATTAAAGGAAAAGAAACTCGATTGAGAGGTTTTGCATATCATGTTGAGTAAATAAAAGAGATGAAATAATTTTTTAAAAATTTTATTTAAACATTCCACTTTTTTTTAAATTATGACAATTTAAAAATGCCTTTGGAAGAACCGGTATATAAACTGCTGTGCAAAAAAACTTATAAAAAACAGTATCTTTTTTTTGCACTCAGGATTCTGAGTAATTTGCAGTTGGGGTTTTAAAATAAAAAGAAGATTTGCAAAAGAAAGAATACTACTACCTAATCATCAAAAGAAAAAGATCAAAAAAAGAAAGCTTTACAAATTTTGAGATAAAAAATAATACATTTAAAAAACAGTTGTGATTGCTTTTTATTATGTTTTTTTGACGCTAAGTATAAGAAAAAAGGAAGAAGAAGATAAAGTAGAAAAAAAAATAGAGTTGTTTTACATATTATATTTAATGTTCATCACGAAGCGCATTTCCTCCAGAAACATTCATTGCAGATGTTGCAACCATGTAGAGAATACTCATTAAAACTATTAAGATGATGACATTGACACAAAGAATAATTGTATTTTTATCAAAATGTTGTTCAGCTGCTTCAACAATTGACTTGCGTCTTGTTGTCGATGAAGTAGATGGACGACGCATTATTTTTTAAAGCTGAATTTAATACTTTTTTAAAATAATACAAAAATATATGTGTATATAAATCTACACTTTAAAAACAATAAGTGCAAATGGTGGTGAGCTTTAGATGATGATACAGGTAGAGAGAGCTAAAAAAGATGAGTTAGTTACTTTCTTTGTCAATAATCAGGCTTGACGACGTCAATCTTTTTCTTCCAAAGAAATGACACGATATCCGCGCAAAAAAAAATATATTTATATAAAATTCATGGGAAAATTTTTTAAAGTTTACTTTTTGTTTATTTTTTGAAGTGTGGACTGTTGAATTCAATAAAGTTTTAAATTTAATCAATAATTATAGGATCCCGAAAATGAACGTTTTATCACAATTAGAAAAAAAGAAGGTAAAACACGGAAGCATATTTTTTTCCTTAAGTCTTGACGTTAAATCATGACAATGAACAGTTGGAAGGAAGTAAGCGCTTTCTTTTTTGCCCCTTAAAGCAAGGCCATTATTTAACGACGTAGAATTGATCAAATGTCGTAGACAATTTTCATCTTTTTTAGCAACTTAAACTTTGTCAAAAAACATTTTTTTTATTATACGAAGAAGGTAACAAAAAAGTAAGACGGTAATGAGTTTTTGAACAAAAGGCTGCTATTATAGTGAAAAGAGAGATAAACACGAGTTTGAAAAGATCATTGGATAATTTGTCACTAAACAATTCAAAAAAAATAAGATCATCAACAACTGCTTCACAATAAAATAGTTTCAATTTCATTATTGCAAAACAATATCTTTGCAGCAAAAACAGAAAGGGGATCAAAGAAGATTTGAAATTGGAATAAACAAGAATGAATACATAATCAAACCCTTTCAAAATAAAAATTTTAAGCACCCTGTCATCATGAAAGAGATTTAAAAAATGTCAAAGACGTTTAAAGTGAGGTGAGGGTTGATTACACAAAATAAATTAAGTCCTAGTGCTGAATGAAAAAAAAGAAAGAAGCAAAAGAAAAAAAAATTGTTATGGCTTTTTTTCTTGACTGATCCAAAGGGATATATTATATTGAATGCGAAGACAATGCGACAACGTTCAGGTATACGACCGCCTTTTTGATGGAGAAAGAGAAAAAAACAAAACAGCTTCAAAAATGCTTAAAGAACAACTGTTTTTGGTGACACACAAACAAAAATTTTTATCAACATTATTAGATTCCTCGTTTTTCTTCTTCTGCCTTTGAGACAAAATATACATTAGGAGTTAAACTTTAACGTTTTCTCATGAAATATATATCTCGGGTTAACAACAAAAATTTGTAATAAAAAAAGAAATAGACGCCTTTTCATTTTTTTTGACAAATTTAAGTCTAAGCAAATCAAAAATTGAAGAAAAATAAACAAGAAAAACAAATTATTTGTGAAACTTATTTTCAACAACAACAAAACGCTAATAGAGTGTGAATAACACATTTATTACTTTATTTCTTCTTTTTTTGAATAAAAGAAAGGAAAAGATCCATGCAATTAAAAAAAAGCAATCAAGCTTATTCGCTTATGCGGTTAACCAGGATCAAAGAAAAGCAGCCGATCCATTCAATATTTATGATATTCTTTTTGTTTTTAGGCACATTAAAGTTGAATGACTTTTTTTTGTTTAAAAAATTTGACAATTCAAAAATGATTTTTTAGGTTTTTTTGTTTTTACATGCATAATATGAATAATATGCATGTTAATCGCAAATGTTTATGAAACATAATATTACAGTAATCACAAATTTGGAGGTCTAGTTACAAGACATTTATTTCGTCAAAATTATCTTTTTTTGTGTTATAATTACGTTTTTACTTTTTCTTTCATTAAGCAAAATTCAAAAAAAGCTAAAATACCACTAAATATGCAAAAATGTTCGAAAAATTAAACAAAACTAAATTAATCTGACAAATCAGCTTAAAATAGACTTCTTTTACTTTTTACTTGTCTTGTCTTGTCCACATCTTTCATTTCTTTCGTTCCTTTTTTTAGTAATCCGACGAACACGTTGAATTTTTTGTTCACGCTTCGAAAGCATCGGGAGAGGTTCTATCCATCAAGACATTTTTTTTTCAAATATTGATTAACAAAAGCTTATATATGGTGGTCAAAAATTTCGTTTTTTTCTTGTAGTTTTTCGCCCTTTTTTTGGGATCCATTTTTTTCTCCGAAATTTTTGTTAAATGCTTGTTCGACTTTGCTTTTTTATAAATTTAGTATTTCAAACAAACAATAAATTATTTGAAATGATCAGCAAAAAAATATTATTTGCGAATTTAGAAAGTAGACTGCTGTCATTTCGATTATTTTCTGTAATTTCCTTTCTTTTTTACTTTTTGTTTCATCTTTTAGCTTGAAGAAAAAGAAGGAAAAGGAAAAAAAGAAATAGAAAATATTATTTTGTGACCTTTCAAGGTGTTACTAAGTCACTAAATAAAACTTCCGAAACTTGTCGGCTTAATATATATATTTTTTTCTTCATTCATAATTTTTTTAACGTGCGTACGAGAACCGATCACTCTTGAAAAGCCATCGGAAGGCTTCAACGTTTTTAGACAGTTTGTACAGTTTCAAATGATGGAGAGTGCCGCTTATGCGATCGCGCAGTTGAGAGAAAGAAAGCTAACTAAAGAAGAAAAAAACGGAAAGAAAGTAAAAAAGCAGAAGAAAGTCGATGGAATGCGGCAAAGCATTGAGTGAAAGGTTGAGATTTTTTCATTCTGCTCTCTTATTTGGGTGACTTTATTTTTTCGTTTAAGAAACAAATGTATTTTAAGGTTTATTATTGTTTCTTGCTATTTTATAAATTGTGTTAGTTTTATATTATTGTTACGGTAAAAAAACCTTTCATTAGCCGTCAAAAAACATTTTATCAATTTTAACGTTTAAACCACTTAAATTTATTTTTTGTATCGTCTTTGCTTTCTTTTTTTCACATTATTTCTTTCTTTGCCTCGTAAAATTTTTAAAAACCAAAGTTACGTGGTTTTGACTTGCCCTCAAGTCGGGCCACCATCAAAGTTTTGTATATATTTTTTTCTTTCTTTCATCATTTGACTTGCTACCTTGCTACTGACCACTGAAGGGCTGATTGAATTGACAAAAAAATTAGTCGACAAAGATGATGATGGAGTTGCGCAAGACACGCACGAGGATAAAATCAAAGGATCGCTGGACGGTTTGCAATGTCTGTCGGTGAAAAGTTGATGAACTGACCATCACAAAAATAACGTGCTTGTTTTCCATCACCTTTTTTCGTCTTTTGCTTTTTTTTTCTCAAATCCTGAGCTGTTTTATTGCATTTACTCACCAAAATAATACAATACTTTTCTTTCTTCTTCTTTTTTTATGCTGTTGCGTGAATATCAAATTTATATGTCACTTTTGTGTAACAAATTTTCTTGCACTTTTTTGATTAGGTTCCGGGGCTTGAAAGTTTTTTATACAAATTTTATTTTATCTTGTTTTATCTAACTTTTTCTTTTTGTGCTGTCGGTCCATACAACTTAAAAGTGATCAACAAGTTCTAAACATGATATCATTGTCCTCTTCACCTTAGTATGATTTCATTTTTTCATTGAATCATCTGTAACCTCTCAGTTTTGTTTGGGTTTTTTACATGAAAACTCACTTGTTTATTTCGTTTTAAGTGCATTTTTTTCTTCCAAATTTGGTTCTCCCCAAGATTAGTTTTCGTACCTATACCGGTATTTTGTTTTTTATCAGCAGCTTTTCAAAAAAATTTTAAATGCTTGTTTTAGAGATTAGGGAAGTTGCTTCAATGACCTGAGCTTTTCATCATCAAAGGTAAAAAAAACTTGTTTTATTTTTCTTGATTTTTTAAATAAGGTTAGTTCCCTCTTTTTTTCTTCTGAAATCTGATTTTTTCTTTACGAACAAGAATGCATTCCTTTAAGCTTAAATGCTTCCATGACTTGAAAAGACAAAGATGGTGCGCAACGGTTTATGTCTTTAAAAAATGCGATTTGATTTGCTCTTGTTCCCTTTTTTGCTTTTTACTGCCCTTTCGAAATTTACCTTGAGTTTAAGCGCTTTATTATTACTTTTTAAAATAGACAAATGCTAATTTCGAATTCATTTTTTATCATAATATTTTGGGGTTTTTTTTTGAAATTTTTCAATCTTTTTGTGTACTTTCCTTTGTATCCATTGAATAAATTTCTTGTTCAGTTGTTTTTGTTAGCTTTTTGATTACCACTATTGTCTTTTTTTGTTCTGCTTTTTCTATTTCTCACTCACGTTGATGAACGGAGGGATCATAAAAAATCGTCTCGTATAAAAGGGAAGACTGTTTTTTTGCTCACTTTTGCGCATCTTAGACCACTGCTACTATTTTTTATGTCCACTACCATAATAAAATAAGTTAAGAAAAAATAAAGGTGACCATTTGAACGAAGAACAAACGCACGCGCGGTCATTGTTGTTTTCCTTGTTGGAAACTTTTCGTTTTCTTTCTGACGGCAAAGACACGATTTTCGCAGATTTTTTTTTCTATTAGCAAAAATGAACAGACGACAACTCTTTAAGCAGAAAGATATTGTATGTTTGTTTTGTTAATGAAACTAAAAATAAGCAAATAGTTTTCATGTAATTGTAAAAATAGTGGTTATGGAAATCATGATTTGTTTTTTTAACAAAAATTTTCATGGTTAAATATTTTAAAAATTGCACGATTTGTTTTTTTTATTTCCTTTTCCATTTTAGGCTAAAAATTTAACTAAATTAAGCGAAACTTTTTGCAGTATGTTTTTAAGACAGTTAATGTATAACCATTTTAAGTAAAGAAAACGCCAAAAACTGAGCTGCTTGTCAAATTGATCCTTGCCGACAGTATAAAGCTTGCATTTTTGCGAGCACCCTCTTTTTTCATTTCCACCCAATGTTTACTCAAAACGCTCCGGTCACTCTCATCATTTGGTTTTGTTCACCTTCCACTTTTTTCTTTCTTAAGTTTGCCTTTAGGTGGTGACAGTTAAAAATGGAATGAAAGAAAAAAAAAAGTTTTTTCTCTCATTAACTCCCGTGGTTTAGTAATTATAAAAAAATGTTACGAAAGAAAATCAAAAAATGCTACTACGTAACAAAAATATTGCGAAAAACAGATTTTTATAGGGAAAAGAATAAAAGCAATAAAGTACAAGATAACTAAACTTACTAATGTTAACAACGTGAAAAATAATTTGTAAACTGATTAATGCAATTTCATTGTCATCATTATTCTATTACTTTTTAGACAAAGTGTAAGCAATGCGATGTTAATTTATATTAAAAATTTATCCAACTTACGACAATAAAAAAATTTACAGTTTCATTTTGTCATTGATTGAAAGCTTATTTTATTATTTTAAAACTCGTAAATAAAAGTAATTTAAAATGGTAAATATACGATGGACGCATAAATGCATATTTTTAATATTTATATTAGTATATGTAAAGCTGAATATTGCTGAATCAGATATCAATGATTTATCTGATAATGATATTAAAGTACTTTCTCCATCACAATTTCCTCCAGTTTTAAAAGTACATTTTCGAATTTTTTTTCAATTGATTTTCAAACTTTATAAATTTTTAGGTAAAATCGACAGAAGGATACTTGCCAGAATTGTCCGAAGTTGGAACAACTGTGAGAATATCACCTTCATTACATGCAGATTCCTTACAAATATTAGTCGATGATGAAGATTTGGTAAGCATTTCATATTATTCTTTCATATAACTCGAATATTTAAATTTAGAAACCTGGTATGCCACCAGCAATTTATCAATATGTTCTTACTGGATATGGGGCAGAAAAATTTGCTGTTGATCAAAGAGGGTATTTATATTTAAATGATCCAGATATTGATGCAGATTCTGATTCATCAACATATCAACTTCATGTCCAAGCTCGAGAAGTTGATACAGAACCTATTCGAAGTTCTGAACCAATTTCTATTACAATTCATATTATTGATGTTAATGATAATCCTCCTACTTTTGCTTCACCCATTTTTACAGCAAATGTTTCTGCTAGTGACCCAAGAGAAAGAACTGTCATGCAAGTAAGTTAACATGAAATAAAAATTTGAATTAAGCTAATTTTTTTCTATTATTAAAGATTGAAGCAAAAGATCTTGATGCTGGAAAATTTGGTAAAATTACATATCGAATTGGTCAAGTTACGGGTGCTCCTTATCAAGCTTTTCGATATGATGAACAAAGTCATGAACTTCGTGCTACTGGTCCTCTAAATCCTGGTGAACAATATCAAGTTTTGTTAGAAGCAATGGATGGTGGAGGACTTATGGGCAAAACTGTTATCCTTGTATCTGCAGTTGATGACTTCGATCCTCTCACTGCTGCAAATATGGGTGCATCACTTGGAGCTGCTGCTGGTGCTGCTGCAGCAACTGCTGGCCAAAGTGTTGTTTCACCACAACCAATTTCTGGTGGAGTTTCAATTCCTGCTTTTCCACAAACTATTGTTCCACAACCTATTACGGAATTCACAGAAAATTCTATTACTCCTGCGCCATTATTGCCACTTGTTAGCTTTACACCGGCTTCACTTCGACGAACAACTTTGGAAGAAACTACCGAACCTGTTCAAACATTAGTGACTGAAATTAGCGAAGCAACACCTCCAAAAGCTATTGTTGCAGTTTTAGGTGATGATGAAACTCGATCAAAAGTTTATTTCATCATTGCTGATGGTAATGAAGAAGGGAAATTTGCAATCGATCAGGATAGGTTTGTTCAAAAATCACAAATTTTATTTAATTAACTAATTTTATAGTGGAAAGATTACAACTGTTGCTGAATTTGATCGTGAAGAAACAGATATGTACACTTTACAAATTGAAGCTCGTTCACGTTTTCCTGATCAAGCTTTATATTGGACAATTCTTCAAGTTGCTGTAACAGATGTTAATGACAATGCTCCAGAGTTTTTAGATCCTCAACCAATAACACTTCATATGAGTGTTGATGATCTAAATGAATTTGGTCCAAATATGAGAGTTGGAACATTACGTATTCGAGATTTGGATGCAGATGATAATGGCCGAGTTACACTTAGAATAGTACCACCTATGAATCGATTATTTACAATTAATAATCAGGGAGAAATTAATGTTAACGGAGAATTTACAACCGAACATTTTGGTGAACACCGAATTTCTGTTATTGCAACAGATCACGGTGATCCACCCTTGGAAACTCGAACTACAATTAGTGTTTCCATTGATGGAACATTTATTACCCAAGCAACACAAAATCCTAATGAAGTAAGTTTTAAACTCTCAGAAATAAAATTTTAAAAAGCTATATTTTTAAGATTGATAATAATTATGACGAAGATGAAGAAACACAGTCAACATTTTTCACACGTGCAACTTTGCCAGCTTTCTCTACAGTTCCACCTCACATTAGCAATGGTGTTTCATCATTCCCAATTCCAACAACAAATTGGCTTCCACCAAGCATTTCACAAACAAAATCAACATATCAATCAATAAAACCATTAACATCACAAGGTCAAACAAAAATTCCTATAATTCCAACAAAGCCAGTTCCATCTCCAACCCCAGCAGCTCCTTCACCAAGACCATCTCCGCCACCACAAAGGATTGCACCAGTTTTTGCGACACCAGTTCTCAGTGTTATGGTAGAAGAAAATGAAGGTGAATTAGAGTTGGCAACTGTTGAAGCTCATTATCCTGATAATCAACCTGGAACAATAACATATGTCATGCAAGCAGGTGATCCATCATTATTTAGTGTCAGCAGTTTTACTGGTACAATAACATTATTAAAACCACTTGATGCTGAAGCTGATCAAGAATATGTGATTAAAATTGGTACTGCTGAAGCTGCGGCATTAGCCACTGAATCAAATCTTCCACATATTTCAACAATTACTGTTAAAGTTATTGATGTCAATGATTGGATTCCCAATTTTGAAACAAATAATTATGCATTTGCTGTTAACACAAAAACTGAACCGGGTACTATTATTGGACAAGTTGCTGCATTTGATCAAGATAGAGATGTAAACAACATTTTTTGTTTTTTGTGCGCAATGATTATATCACTTTAGGAACCTAACAACAAAATTCATTACAAGCTAATTAATAGTGATGGAATGGAAAAATATTTTGCTGTTAATGGTGAAAATGGTCTTATAACACTTAATAGAGATGTGAAAGAATTTGTCGGAGAAAAAGTTACAGTAAGCGAGGAAAAACCATTTTTTTAAAAAAGATTGTTTACAAATGCATATTTTAGCTTCGAATTGAAGCTTCTGATGAAGGTGATCCACCGCAATCTACACAAGCTGATGTTGTAATTGATATTGAACCAAGTGAATCTGAAGTTATTCCAAAATCTGAAGGAGCTGATTTTTCATCTAATCCTGAAAATGGTGCAATACAGTTTTCACTACGAAATTATACGTATGTTATTTTTCTTTTTATTTCCCCCATTTTTTTCTTTATTTCACATTTTAGTGCGTCAATTTCTGAAGCAGTTCGCCCACCACATCTAGTACAAATTCTTACTGTTCTTAATAAACCGACAGATACAAGATTTATTATGTGTAATATTATTTCTGGAAATTATAGAGGTACCCCTTTTTAAATGTCATATGACAACCATAAAAATTGAAATGATTTATAGGTGCTTTTTCTGTGTCACCTGGTGCTGATGGTAACTGTGAATTACGTACACAAATGCAACTTGACAGAGAAACAGTTGAAAGATATCTTTTAAATGTTACAGTAACATCTGGGCATCAAACAGATTTTTCACTCATTTCTATTACAGTCTTGGATGCAAATGATAATGCTCCAAGATTTATATTTTCAAATGGCTTGGATTTATCAACATACTTTGGTGGAGTTGCATCCAATGCTGGACCATTTACAAGAATTTTGACGGTAAAAGCAGAAGATGCTGATCTTGGAAATAGTTCCCTCATTCAATATGAACTTGATTCCCTTTCTGTTGATGCAAAATATTTTACTATTGATAAATGGAATGGTGAAATTTCAACAAAACAAAGCATGGAAGTTCTGGTATCTCGAAATCGAAGAAATTTCTTTGAAATGAGAGTTATTGCATCTGATTCTCCAACAAGTGGTCAACAACTTTCTGCAAAAGCTGATGTCGTAATAAATGTAGTCTCAGAACAGCATCGCTTTTTAACAGTAATTAAAGGAAGTCAGCCACAACAAATGCGCTCACATGAAGATGATATGGTAAAAGCAATCAGACAATTTACTGGCCTTTGTACCTTGATTACACTTGAAAGACTTGAAGAAGTATCAGGCTCAGATGATCCATTGCCGACACTTCGTGGAGTTTGGTATGCAGTAAATCCATCAACGAAAAAAATTTGTAAAAAACAAGAATTCCGAAAATTATTTGAATCATCAACCCTTGATCTTATTGCTGGAAAGCTCAAACCTTGGTTTACATTGGATCGAATTTTGGAACAAGCAAGCGCTTTATCCGGTAATGGATTTGATGGTGACTTAGATTTGGATAATTATCCATGGATTCCAAGTGATCTTCAAACAACTTCTGTAGTTTTGATTGTTTTGGCAGTCGCAATTGGGTTAATTGCTGTTTGCGGACTTTTTGCTATTTGTATTTGTTGGGCTCGTTACAGACATAAACAATCAACGGCTTATAATGCTCATCCAAGTCATCAAATGCCAAAATATGGTGCATATTATTTACCACATAGTACAACAATTGAACGAGATAAAAATTATGAAACACAAGTTTGTTTGAAAATGGGATTTGCCAAAAAATAGATTTATAAATTTTACAGATGCTAGAACTTCCAATTAGTGATGAAGATTTTACAATGAAAAATAGTTCAATGCGTTCAAGCGCTCACGGCATTGGAAGACCACAACCTCAACGACGTGGCGGAATGATGAGAGATGATGGATATGGAAGGGATGACACGCATTCAATTAATACTGTGCAAGATCATCATCCTCATAGCCGACAACAAAATCTTAACAGCCGACCATATGGCCGCCAACATTCTGTTCATGATGAAGGAGATTTTTCTATTGAAGAAAGTATGTATGCTATTAATACTCCAGGAAGGATGGATCCCGTAACAAAGTAAGCTCTCTTTTCTTTATTACGGGGGGTTATATTGCACTGTGTTTTTTGGGGAGCTTTATATCTTTTATGCTTTGGGTTGATTAACAAATGCTTAAGACAACTTCAACCACTTCATCCCATGGTAATTCCAACACCTGACTATCCACAAAGCAATTCTTCTGACAATCAACGAAAAAGTTTTCTATAAATAGAGAACTTTCACATACACACAAAATTTAATCTATGATCGCAAATTATCTTCACGTGTTACAAATATTTTTGCACAAAATTAACAATTCAAAAAAAGCAATGAATTTCTTCTTTGGTTGTTTCACATAATTTAAAAAATTATTAACATATTATTGTTTGCTGAAAAATTAATTAATATTTTTATTTAGATATCTCTACTGAGATAAAAACTGAATAATGCTTCTTCCAGAAATCAAGATCGAAAAAAAATAAATCAATAGTTTTATTTTCACTTATATCAATAATTTTGTTTGTTTTGGATTCTGAAATTTTCATATCTTAATTGTCTCCTTTTTCATAACTGGTTGTAAGATAAGACATATATATTGATTGTTAATTTTATTTATTTTTAAATATTTCATTTTGTCCCTTACATCATTGTTTTGATCTTCGTCACTCTTATTCTAAAAAAATTGCTTTTAAAGTTTAAATTTTGCAAAGTCTTTTGTTACTAATTCTTAGCTTTTCATTTACTGAAGATCGAACTTACAGTATCTTTCACTTCTCTATCTTATAACATTTACCGTGCGCAAGTTGTTAAGTTTTTTTATTAATTTAATTTTAACTTATTTTTTTTATTGTTTTTGCTCAATCATCCTGTGAATTCTGCCTTTTTCTTTTATTTATTTAAATTCGCCATTACTTCTAAAAAGATATACGATCAGAGATGGTATATTAATGTGTTTCATTTTTTGTAAGATTTTTTATTTTATTTTTTTATTTCAATAAAGAATTCAATTAACATAACATAAAACATTTCTCACAGCTTTTGTAAAAAATAACATTGGTATTTCAGAAAAAAAAATCACGGGGCACAATAATATAAAAATGTGTTTCATTTTAATAATGTAAATAATTTACAGCGAATAACATTAAAATTCAATAGCAAACCATGCAATACAAAAGAACCAAAAATCTTATGAGAGTTTATGCTTTTTTGATGGTGGTCCTTTACGAGAAGCTTCATTTTTGTTTTTTGTTAAGCGTGAGAATTTTCGTGAAGGACATGTATCAATACAATCAGGCGAAGATTCTGCACAAGTAACATGAAGACTATCATTATCAGGAAAAGGAATTGTCAACTAAAAATAGATTGTTGTTTTTTGGATTAACGGTCTTTTTAAACTTACTTCGTCATCATTTTCAATTTCACACAATGCAACCAAATAACAATATAAATTATTTTTGTAAACACAAAATTTAATTTCACAATTTGGACGGCATGATGACAAAATTTCATGAGCTAATCCACCATTTCTTCCTTTCATTTCAACAATAATTGGTTCAGACAAAAATGAAAGGCTGTAAAATTATGAACATTATTTATCATTTAGTTTTCTGTTACTTACTTCAAATTACGGTAACGCGTGCAATAAGTTTTAGAGTCCGTCATATATGCTGCAATACCATTGACCCCAACAACAGGTTTACCAGCTTTAATTCCAAAACCAGCAAGGATACGGCCTGCTTGACCTCTTTTAACAACAGCCCATCGCATTCGTCCTTCGTAAATGAGTTTACCAACTTTTGAAGTTTGATAATTACCAGCATCCTGAATAGTTTTTATGATTAAAATTTTTGTAGAAAACTTAAATTGATACCTCTAGCAGTGATTTCCATTCAAGTTTTAAGCCACCAAAAAGCTTTAATTCTTGACATTGTTTTGTTTTATTATCAAGATATTCAAGTTTTAAAGATTTTGCAACCAAATCTTGTGCTTCTGAAGGTGATAGTGGTAGACGTTTTCCTTGACAACCTGGACAACAATATTCAGCTTCACTATTAGCATATTTCTCTGCTTTTAAACATTTAATATGTTTCCAAAGTCTATAATATATTTATCATTTCCACGAGTTTTCAACATGATTTTTAAAAACTTACCGGCATTTTTCGCAAAATATTGTTTGATATTCCAAGTGATTAAAGCCGCAAATACATTTCACTGGGCACATATCAGGATCAATAAGCTCTTCTTCAGCTTCACTATTATCTTCTTTAGCAATCGATTCAGAAATAGAGTCTTCAATTAATGGCTCATAACTTGTTTCGATTAAGAGTTCAAAATCTTGTGCATCTTCTAATTCTTCAGTTGGTTTTTCTTCATCAGTTTCTACATCAGCTTTATTTTTGTCTTTAATCTCTTTCACATCTTCAGAAATGTTTTCCTTACCAATTGCATTCATGTCCATTGACACAATGTCTTCAGCTTTAGATAAACAAATTTCATTGGAGCTACCGTTTACAGCTGCAGATATTGGTTCCATTACTGTCGATAATGTTTCAGCACTTTCTTTGGTGTCATTAAAATTGATTGTTTTCATAGGAATAGATGCACTTTTTTGTTTCAAAGGTTGTGCATCTTGAAGCCGTTGTTTTGTTAGAGATGAAGTCGATGCTACAGTACTCATTGCAGGAATATCACAAAGTTCCAAATTATCAGAATTTACTGTTTGAATTTTTTCCATATTTTGATTTGGTGAAAGTTGAATTGATGTTGAAATAGGCCGAATAATATTATTGAGTTTAAAATTACTGCAATTAATGCTAAGATTGTCATTATGACTAGCTGCAGCTTTTGATGATCCTGCTTGTAAGGATGAAGCATCACTTTCATAGGGAGAAAATGACGGAGCACCATGTTTGAAACAATCAAAACCGAAATTACTACTTTTGTTAACAGCTTCTTTTGATAAATTTGAATCATTTTTTGAATGCAAAAATGAAGCTGAAGAACACGGAACTTGACCAAGATAAGAAGCATTAAGTCTATAGCTGTTACTTTGTTGAAGCACTTCTGGATTTGTAAATGACGGTACTTTGCTTAAATTATTATTACAAGAGTTTGAAGATGTAGGCGTAAAAATATGATTGAGTGCCATGTTAATACCAATATTGTTTAAGTCAGACAAAGAAGATTCTGCATTTCCTAAAAAGCTGCTACCAGAAGATGATGAAGAAGAGGGTGAATTGTGAAACATTTGAGTGGAACCACATCTTTGGAAATTATTTAAATCAAAATTTTGGTTATCAGCAAGAGCATGCGATGATGTATATTGCGTTAAAATATTTTGCAACGGTGAAGTTGATGATCCTGCATGAAGAAAGTGAGAAGATGGAAGATTATTAAAATTCAAATTTTCATTAATTCTACTTTCTGAAATTGGTTTTTGCGCATTTCTTGGTTTTCTTGGTTTTCGATCACTTAATGATGGAGATTTTTTTGTTTTCTTATCCGCAGCAGAAATCTTTGTAGAAAAGGAAGCCATATTGTTACTTCTTTCTGCTACTGGATTTTCAAATGGCAATGATGCTCCAGATAAGAAGGTGTTCATATTTGTAAATGGTGAAGCAGATGGAATTTGATTAAATAACAAGCTATTAAGAACATTGAAATTTTGATTATTCAATAAAGTTTGTTCTCTTTCAAATTGAGAAATAATCTGACTTAATGGAGATGAGGTGGATGACGAGGGTTGTAGAGAAGTGTTAAAGCTGTTAAAATTAATATTTTGATTATTTTCCATTATACTTGTGGCGGTTTCATATTTAGGAAGTACAGGATTTCTCGAAACAGTACTGCTCAAATATTGATTAGATTGTAATGCCCTTAGAAAAGCAAATTGATGATATATTGGATTTTCATGATCCAAAGAAAATCCAGGTGTAACTGATGAAGATTGAGGTGGTGTTGAAATATTTGATGCAAGGCTTCTGCTAAAGAAAAAAGTTTTCACTGCAGATTTTAAATCTGTTGATTGATGTTTTAAATTATTTAGACCAAGCTGGAAAAAAACATCAAGTCCAACATCAAATGAAATATTATTTGGCTGTGGAGGCAATAAGTTATTAAAGCGAAGTGAAACTAGATTAACCCAATTTTTTGTACTAGCTTGAATTTCTGGAACATTTGGGCATTCAGCTGGAACAAAAGATGGTGGAAGATTCCTTGCAATTAATCTATATTTTTTTTATTTTATTGTTGATATTAACAAATTTTGAAAAATCTTACCGTCCTTCTCTAATTGGTGCCATATAAGAACAAATTTGAAGAAGCGTAATAGGTGAAATGCCAGCACAGGCACAAGCAATAGCAAATGTTTCAGCAAGACTTCCATTTGTAATTGCATGTAATCCGAACCAAATATCACGTTTATAAATGAAATAAAACAATGTATTAAGCTTTTCTTTTTTAATTGGCTCAAACATTTTTGAACATTCTTGTGAAGAAATATCAAATGACATAATTGGAGATAAAAATATGCAAATAAGAAAGAGTACTCGAGCAAGTCGTCGACTATGAATAGATCCCCATTTTTGTGATGTCTGAAGTGGAGCTTGACGAATGATATCTTCCAATTCTCGACATACAAACATCCTTTCAATATCTCGATCAAGATCAGAATTATTTTGAAGCAATAAAAACATTGATGATAAATATGAAATAATACTACTTTTTTCAATGTCTGTTGGTTCGAGATCTAAGATTTCATACAGTAAATCTTGATCAACAATAGTATCCAAATATAATCGAGAAAAGAAAGAAAATTGCTGTCCTTTTGAAAACATTCTTGTTGTTAAGAATATTGTTTGTGGACGTTCTGCTGTAATATTATTTATTGGAGTAGGTACAACTGGAATATGGCTATTATATTGTCCATTTGTGCTCAACATTACTACTGTAAGACAATTTTTGTAAGATATTAAAAAAAGGTTAAACATTACCAGAGTTTAACATTGTTCGAGCTTCATCTCTGTCATATTTTTCTTGCTCTTCAGCCTTCAAATCATTTTTAAGAATAAATGGAAGGCAATATTTTGATGCTGGTGTGATTGTTTCATTGGAAGTATATAGAGGGATTATATCTGCTGATAAAGACAATCGAGTTAAAACCTGAAAATAAAATTGTAGTTTTATGACTCATGGCCGAACTTTATTACCATATCTTCATTTTCTGTCATTTTCAGTTACTGTACTTTTGCAAAAAAATCTGAAATTTGTAAAATTAAAAAAAATCTAATTAGCTTTTAAAAAACGAACATCGCGTGGTTAACACGTAAGCTAAAAAAAAGTGTACAGTAAAAAAATAAGCTACAAATTATAAATTTTCCAAAAAAATAGAATGACTTTATGTGTGATACCTCTTTAACCATAAAATTGTTATTACCAACATTACGCACCACAGGAGGAGCTTGTAACTAACGCCTGTCTGTCTTCTCAGTTTCTTTAACAGTGACAGCCATAGCCAAAGGCTCATGCTTTTTTTTACACAATCAATGAAATTTTTTTTACAGCTTAATCATAAAAAAAGGGTTACTTCGGTTAGAAAAATGCCTATAATTTTTTTTAATATAAAGAGATTTATTATTAAAAGCAAATAAAAAGTTAAGGACGTATGTAAGTTTCAACTTTTTTTTAAAATAACAAATATTTAAAAGCAGAATAATATACTACTAACAGAAGCAGCGGAAAGATAAAAAAGGGACTTTTTTTTATGCCAAGAGGCATGTCTCTTCTCTTTTTTGCCTCAAATTTGTGTTAGTGCTACAAAACAATTCTTGCCACGAAAATTTTTTTTAAAATTAATCAAAAAATTTTAAAATTTCAAAGTATAACTTTTTTAGATTTTGTTAAAAATAATACAGTAAATTTATATGTTATTATGGAAGTATCAGTAAATGATAACGTAAAAATTTATAACCTTAGTAAAGGAGATTCAATTCCTGAGGTAAGGATAATTTTATTAATAGATAAGATTTTTATATAATTAATTTTAGTGGGTTTCCTCAAAAAGAAGACGAAAACTTGAGAAACAGCATATTGGATTTCGTCGAAGTATTCGATTAATTCAAGATTTTGAATTCCCTGATGTTGCTACAACAATTTCATTAACACCAAATGGACGTTATATTATTGCTGCTGGTGTATATAAACCTATGCTTAGATGTTTTGATGTTAATGAACTTTCATTAAAATTTGAACATGGTTTGGATGCTCATGCTCTTAAAGTATTACCAATTAGTGAAGATTATGCAAAGGTAATGTAATATCTAATATCTTTTTTTCCAAAAATTATTCTGCTGTTTTATAGACAATTGTTCTTGAAGAAGAAAGATTCATGGAAATTTATTCTAATGGTTACCGGTATTACCGTTTTCGACTTCCAAAATTTAATCGAGATATGGCGCTTTGTCGTGAAGCAAGTGATCTTTTTGTCGTTGGAGCTGGGTAAGTTAATTTTTGTTACATTTTTATTGAATTAATATAATTCTTTAAGGAGTGAAATTTATCGTTTTAATTTGGAACTTGGACAATTCTTAACACCAATGGAATCAGAAGCAAAAGAATTAAATTGTTGTGTTGTAAATGATTATCATCAACTTTTACTTTGTGGTACAAATGATGGACGAGTTGAAGCATATGATCATCGTGACCGTAACCGTGTTGGATCTTTGGATTGTGTTCTTAATACCCTTGTCGATTATGATTTAGAAGGAGATAGAGGGTAAAGCATTTATTAATTAATTTTTGTCTACAGTATTTTTTATAGAGTTGCTCAGCAAATTAATTCCATTGCTTTTAAAGATGCTTTAACATTTGGTGTTGGAACTAGTACTGGTCATGTGCGTTTTTTTTATTAATTTGTTCCACATTTCACTGTTCCTTCTTTTAGGTCTTGCTGTACGATTTGCGATCAACTAAACCTCTTCTCGTTAAAGACCATCAAATGGGATTACCAATTACAAAAATTGATTTTGTTAAGAATGATGGAATTGTATTAAGTATGGATTCAAGAATGCTTAAATTTTGGGAAGAAGATACTGGTAAACCAATTGGCGCTATTGAACCTGGAGAACCATTGACTGAATTTGTACGAGTTCCAGATTCTGGTTTGTAAAACAAAATATTTTTTTTGTTTATTACAAATTGATATTTAGGACTATTATTTTTTGCTGCTGAAACGCAACAAATGCTTCAATATTTTGTTCCTTCTCTTGGACCAGCTCCAAAATGGTGTTATCATTTGGAATCAATTGTAGAAGAATTGGATACTGTAGAAGCTCCAGCTATTTATGATGATTACAAATTTGTTACGAAAGAACATTTAGAAGAAATTGGCTTAGATCATCTTATTGGAACAAATCTTTTACGTGCTCATATGCATGGATTCTTTATTGATTTGCGTCTTTATAATAGAGCCAGAACATTAACACAACCACAAGCTGTTAAAAGTCAACGTCGCCGAAAAGTAAGAATCACATTATATATACCTAATTACTTTATTTTAATGTGTTTTTTAGTTACGCGAAAATATGGAAAAAGAAAGTACAGCCATTCCAACTTCAAAGAACGCTAATATGCCTAAAGTTAAAGCTAATAAAGCTTTGGCAGCTCAGTTGCAAGCAGCCACTCTTACTGGTACAAAAGACAAGAAACAACAAGAAAGAGTAAGCTAAATTCTTTTTAAAATTATGTTAATGCTAATAAATATTTAGGCTAAAATTGCATCTAAATTACTCAGCGATAATCGATTTGCTTCATTATTTGAAAATAGTGACTTTACTGTTGATGAACAAAGTGATCATTTTAAACAAATGGCAAAGCGTGTTAGTCTTCGAAAAGCAAAAGTTCAAGAGAATGATGAAGATACAACTGATGAAGAAGGACCAAAAAGTGGACTTTTTATGGAAGATGAACCTGTTGAGGAAAAAGATGATGAAAGTGAATCCGACGATGATACAGATGAAAGTGATGATAGTAATGAAGAAGATGAAAAAGATATGCAGCATAATATCGAAAATGAATCAGAAGATGAAGAAGAAATTATTGAAGTTCAACCAAAACCTAAAGCATTTAAATTTGTTGCTGTTGATTCGCGTCGTCAATTGAATACTTTAAGAACAGGAGAAAAAGAAGCTGATGAGGTACGGTATTATTTCAGTTATTTTCAAATACTTAACTGTTTTTATAGGGTCTTAATGAAACTTTTGGAGCTCGTCGAAAGATTATGAAGAAAGAAGCGGCTGGTTTAGTTGAAATGGATGATGCACCATTTGGTAGCAAGTCGATTTCTTACACAGTCAAAGGTAAAAATTTTTTTAAGTTATAAAAGTTTTTGCTATTGTTATTTTTTTAGATGATGAAAAATCTCGACGTGAAGCCAAACAGAAACAACATTTGGAAGAACGCCGAGCTATGCATCGTTCAGCAGGTTCATTTATGAAACCTTTGCCAAGTTCTCTTCGTGGACGTGGTGGCCGTTATCGAAAATGAGACAGTAAAATATAAAACTTGCCAACCATTGTTGATTTTTTGTTTGTTGTTAGAATAATATAAAAAAATAAAATAATTTTTAAAAAAATGTTCTTTGAAATTTTTTATTACAAAAATTAAGTATTGCAAAATTATTTTGAGAACATGTAGTGTTCAAAGTCAATAAAATGGCAGCACAATAAGAAGCGTACAAACAACCTCCAGTTTTTATTGTTGGAGAAGCAGAAGAAGAATTGTGAAAACCCTTAGAGACATTTTTCGATAAAGCTAACTGAGGACACGAGCATGCTCTTTTTTTATTGAAAAAAACGAACAAGTAAAAGAAAAAAGAAGGAAAATGCCAAAAGACTACTACTATGCTATGAAGCTAACAAACTGCCTGCTACAATGACTAGCCGCTTTCACCCTCTCTTAAAATGGCATTGGATGCACATACAAACATCAACATTAGAACCTAAAAAAGTATGTTCTGAAATAGAATCAGGGATTTTTTTTAAAAGAAAAAGAAAGGTTTTCTTTCAAAAAACAGACAAGCTTGCTGTTGTAATTGATGTTATTGGCTTAATTTAAAGTTTTATGTTTTCTTTGTATTTTTTTACCAAAGTGCCTTTTCTTTCCCTTTCTAAATGTATTATGAATCAAAAATTAATTTTTTAACAACCCAATTTTATTTTGTTTTATAAAAAGTTGGACTTTTTGTTCGGTTTTCTTTTCATTATCACACTATTAGAAAGTAAATGATACGACTGAAAGTCTTTTTTTTGTAATTAACATTTGTGCGTTGATTTTTTTATTCGAGATATTATTCGAATTTTATTCAAATTTTATTTAGCTCATATGTAAAGCAATACATGAACCATGTCGTCATGGTTTAATTCGCTTTTCGGGTAGGTCACAATTTCACAAAATAATAACTAAAATAAAAAATCTATAGGTCAAATCCAAATACTGAACCGGATCATGCACCAAAAGATCACCAAACTCCAACAGAATCAAAGATTATTTCTCCGACATCTGCAATGCCTGATCTTACCGATGACCAAAAAGAACAGATACGAGAAGTTTGCGATTTTACTTTTTAACTGTCATTTTTCAATTACTGTATTTAGGTAATCAAAAAAGCGGAACTTTCAAAAAAATCAGCCAAATATGTTGTTGATCCTAGAAATATGGAACAATTAAAAACGCAACAAAAACGAAACAGTAGCTCAACGATTGAAAATTATGACAGTTTCGAAGATTTAAACTTTGATGAATGTGATATGTTAGTACAAATGGATTCTTTGCCAGAAAGTAAGTTAGCGAAACTCTATATAAAAAACTTTAAACTTCTTTTTTAAGCAATAGAAGTGACGTTAGGCCCGTCATACGGCGGCTCCGCAATGAGTCTTAACAATTCCGAGTATGAAAACAAACAAAATGAAAGTGGGGAAAAAGATCTTTCTCATGATATCACAAAAAGCATGAAAATGATAACAACAAAAATTGCTGAATGGGTTAAAAGTATTGAACACGACGACGAACCAACTAACTATTCAGGTAAAAAGTAAAAACAATAACAGACGAAAACTTCAATTTACAGCTAAACCAGAAACACCACCGCATTTAACAACAATACAAGAAACGAACAGTGACATAGCAGATTTCTGTAATTTCATTTCAAGACAAGCGGTAATACTAGCAATAGCAGAATACTTACAAAACAACGAACAAAAAAGAAGCAAAGAGGAAGCAGAAAAAACGGCTGAAGTACTGTCAAAACAAATTATGACACAATCAATAAGAAAAGCATGCAAAAGAATAGAAGAAACAACAATACACAAAGTTTCGACAAACATGGCAAACGATATAATGCTCACAATTCTAGCAGACATAACGGAAAACACACATACCAGCCTTAACAGATCATCCAAAAATGAAGCGATAATAGGTAAGATCAATTTCAAAAACAAAGAAAGTTCCGCTTTATTCATTGTTTATATCAAAAAAAATCAAACGTACCGGAGACGGCAATAGGTAACCAAGAAACAAAAAAAGATAAGAAAATTTTAATCCAATCTATCAAGACCCGTTTAATACAAACCATTAAAACAAACAAACGGACTATCAAAAGTACAAGACCAGGTAATCCACGAAATCTCTGAGACGAGCCCCACATAGTCATCACAAAATAAAGATAAAAAAAAAGAAAAAAATAGTAAAATAAATTCCATATTTCAGAAAACAACTGTGACGAAACCGAAATAGTATACCAAATACTCAAATCAGCAGACGAAATTCCAAAGACTTTAACCCCAGAACAAGCTTCTTCAAGTGCTACATCAGGTGCTGATAATGTATTAGCTTCATCTTCTACAGCATTATCTGCAGAACAACAAGTTAATTATGAACGTGGATCGCCGCTTATTGATTTAGAAAAAATCTCAGAAAGTGACGAAATAGTTCCACCTCCGCGTCCACAACCTCCTCCAGCAATAACAAATGCTGTACAACAATTATCTTTAACAGAAGAAGAATTGGCTCATATCAATTATATTAAACAACTTGCTGAACAAAGCTCATTCGAACAACAACCTATTACAGTTGATTTAACTAAAACAGTATCCATTATTGAACCTGTTAGCGAAAATTTGTCACCAGAACAAGCTTCTTCAAGTGCTGCATCAGGTGCTGATAATGTATTAGCTTCATCTTCTACAGCATTATCTGCAGAACAACAAGTTAATTATGAACGTGGATCGCCGCTTATTGATTTAGAAAAAATCTCAGAAAGTGACGAAATAGTTCCACCTCCGCGTCCACAACCTCCTCCAGCAATAACAAATGCTGTACAACAATTATCTTTAACAGAAGAAGAATTGGCTCATATCAATTATATTAAACAACTTGCTGAACAAAGCTCATTCGAACAACAACCTATTACAGTTGATTTAACTAAAACAGTATCCATTATTGAACCTGTTAGCGAAAATTTGTCAACAGAACAAGCTTCTTCAAGTGCTACATCAGGTGCTGATAATGTATTAGCCTCATCTTCTACAGCATTATCTGCAGAACAACAAGTTAATTATGAACGTGGATCGCCGCTTATTGATTTAGAAAAAATCTCAGAAAGTGACGAAATAGTTCCACCTCCGCGTCCCCAACCTCCTCCAGCAATAACAAATGCTGTACAACAATTATCTTTTACAGAAGAAGAATTGGCTCATATCAATTATATTAAACAACTTGCTGAACAAAGCTCATTCGAACAACAACCTATTACAGTTGATTTAACTAAAACAGTATCCATTATTGAACCTGTTAGCGAAAATTTGTCAACAGAACAAGCTTCTTCAAGTGCTACATCAGGTGCTGATAATGTATTAGCCTCATCTTCTACAGCATTATCTGCAGAACAACAAGTTAATTATGAACGTGGATCGCCGCTTATTGATTTAGAAAAAATCTCAGAAAGTGACGAAATAGTTCCACCTCCGCGTCCACAACCTCCTCCAGCAATAACAAATGCTGTACAACAATTTTCTTTAACAGAAGAAGAATTGGCTCATATCAATTATATTAAACAACTTGCTGAACAAAGCTCATTCCAACAACAACCTATTACAGTTGATTTAACTAAAACAGTATCCATTATTGAACCTGTTAATTTGTCACCAGAACAAGCTTCTTCAAGTGCTACATCAGGTGCTGATAATGTATTAGCCTCATCTTCTACAGCATTATCTGCAGAACAACAAGTTAATTATGAACGTGGATCGCCGCTTATTGATTTAGAAAAAATCTCAGAAAGTGACGAAATAGTTCCACCTCCGCGTCCCCAACCTCCTCCAGCAATAACAAATGCTGTACAACAATTATCTTTTACAGAAGAAGAATTGGCTCATATCAATTATATTAAACAACTTGCTGAACAAAGCTCATTCGAACAACAACCTATTACAGTTGATTTAACTAAAACAGTATCCATTATTGAACCTGTTAGCGAAAATTTGTCACCAGAACAAGCTTCTTCAAGTGCTACATCAGGTGCTGATAATGTATTAGCCTCATCTTCTACAGCATTATCTGCAGAACAACAAGTTAATTACGAACGTGGATCGCCGCTTATTGATTTAGAAAAAATCACAGAAAGTGACGAAATAGTTCCACCTCCGCGTCCACAACCTCCTCCAGCAATAACAAATGCTGTACAACAATTATCTTTAACAGAAGAAGAATTGGCTCATATCAATTATATTAAACAACTTGCTGAACAAAGCTCATTCGAACAACAACCTATTACAGTTGATTTAACTAAAACAGTATCCATTATTGAACCTGTTAATTTGTCACCAGAACAAGCTTCTTCAAGTGCTACATCAGGTGCTGATAATGTATTAGCCTCATCTTCTACAGCATTATCTGCAGAACAACAAGTTAATTATGAACGTGGATCGCCGCTTATTGATTTAGAAAAAATCACAGAAAGTGACGAAATAGTTCCACCTCCGCGTCCACAACCTCCTCCAGCAATAACAAATGCTGTACAACAATTTTCTTTAACAGAAGAAGAATTGGCTCATATCAATTATATTAAACAACTTGCTGAACAAAGCTCATTCCAACAACAACCTATTAAAGTTGATTTAACTAAAACAGTATCCTTTATTGAACCTGTTAATTTGTCACCAGAACAAGCTTCTTCAAGTGCTACATCAGGTGCTGATAATGTATTAGCCTCATCTTCTACAGCATTATCTGCAGAACAACAAGTTAATTATGAACGTGGATCGCCGCTTATTGATTTAGAAAAAATCACAGAAAGTGACGAAATAGTTCCACCTCCGCGTCCACAACCTCCTCCAGCAATAACAAATGCTGTACAACAATTATCTTTAACAGAAGAAGAATTGGCTCATATCAATTATATTAAACAACTTGCTGAACAAAGCTCATTCGAACAACAACCTATTACAGTTGATTTAACTAAAACAGTATCCATTATTGAACCTGTTAATTTGTCACCAGAACAAGCTTCTTCAAGTGCTACATCAGGTGCTGATAATGTATTAGCTTCATCTTCTACAGCATTATCTGCAGAACAACAAGTTCATTATGAACGTGGATCGCCGCTTATTGATTTAGAAAAAATCTCAGAAAGTGACGAAATAGTTCCACCTCCGCGTCCACAACCTCCTCCAGCAATAACAAATGCTGTACAACAATTATCTTTAACAGAAGAAGAATTGGCTCATATCAATTATATTAAACAACTTGCTGAACAAAGCTCATTCGAACAACAACCTATTACAGTTGATTTAACTAAAACAGTATCCATTATTGAACCTGTTAGCGAAAATTTGTCAACAGAACAAGCTTCTTCAAGTGCTACATCAGGTGCTGATAATGTATTAGCCTCATCTTCTACAGCATTATCTGCAGAACAACAAGTTAATTATGAACGTGGATCGCCGCTTATTGATTTAGAAAAAATCTCAGAAAGTGACGAAATAGTTCCACCTCCGCGTCCACAACCTCCTCCAGCAATAACAAATGCTGTACAACAATTTTCTTTAACAGAAGAAGAATTGGCTCATATCAATTATATTAAACAACTTGCTGAACAAAGCTCATTCCAACAACAACCTATTACAGTTGATTTAACTAAAACAGTATCCATTATTGAACCTGT
This sequence comes from Panagrolaimus sp. LJ2400, assembly GCA_024447215.1. NCBI lineage: Eukaryota > Metazoa > Nematoda > Chromadorea > Rhabditida > Panagrolaimidae > Panagrolaimus > Panagrolaimus sp. LJ2400. The sequence continues at coordinate 11,332,754 of JAMRYA010000004.1, read as the reverse complement.
TAGCGAAAATTTGTCAACAGAACAAGCTTCTTCAAGTGCTACATCAGGTGCTGATAATGTATTAGCCTCATCTTCTACAGCATTATCTGCAGAACAACAAGTTAATTATGAACGTGGATCGCCGCTTATTGATTTAGAAAAAATCTCAGAAAGTGACGAAATAGTTCCACCTCCGCGTCCACAACCTCCTCCAGCAATAACAAATGCTGTACAACAATTATCTTTAACAGAAGAAGAATTGGCTCATATCAATTATATTAAACAACTTGCTGAACAAAGCTCATTCGAACAACAACCTATTACAGTTGATTTAACTAAAACAGTATCCATTATTGAACCTGTTAGCGAAAATTTGTCACCAGAACAAGCTTCTTCAAGTGCTACATCAGGTGCTGATAATGTATTAGCCTCATCTTCTACAGCATTATCTGCAGAACAACAAGTTAATTATGAACGTGGATCGCCGCTTATTGATTTAGAAAAAATCTCAGAAAGTGACGAAATAGTTCCACCTCCGCGTCCACAACCTCCTCCAGCAATAACAAATGCTGTACAACAATTATCTTTAACAGCAGAAGAATTGGCTCATATCAATTATATTAAACAGCTTGCTGAACAAAGCTCATTCGAACAACAACCTATTAAAGTTGATTTAACTAAAACAGTATCCATTATTGAACCTGTAAGCGAAAATTTGTCACCAGAACAAGCTTCTTCAAGTGCTACATCAGGTGCTGATAATGTATTAGCCTCATCTTCTACAGCATTATCTGCAGAACAACAAGTTAATTATGAACGTGGATCGCCGCTTATTGATTTAGAAAAAATCTCAGAAAGTGACGAAATAGTTCCACCTCCGCGTCCACAACCTCCTCCAGCAATAACAAATGCTGTACAACAATTATCTTTAACAGAAGAAGAATTGGCTCATATCAATTATATTAAACAACTTGCTGAACAAAGCTCATTCGAACAACAACCTATTACAGTTGATTTAACTAAAACAGTATCCATTATTGAACCTGTTAGCGAAAATTTGTCACCAGAACAAGCTTCTTCAAGTGCTACATCAGGTGCTGATAATGTATTAGCTTCATCTTCTACAGCATTATCTGCAGAACAACAAGTTAATTATGAACGTGGATCGCCGCTTATTGATTTAGAAAAAATCTCAGAAAGTGACGAAATAGTTCCACCTCCGCGTCCACAACCTCCTCCAGCAATAACAAATGCTGTACAACAATTATCTTTAACAGAAGAAGAATTGGCTCATATCAACTATATTAAACAACTTGCTGAACAAAGCTCATTCGAACAACAACCTATTACAGTTGATTTAACTAAAACAGTATCCATTATTGAACCTGTTAGCGAAAATTTGTCACCAGAACAAGCTTCTTCAAGTGCTACATCAGGTGCTGATAATGTATTAGCCTCATCTTCTACAGCATTATCTGCAGAACAACAAGTTAATTATGAACGTGGATCGCCGCTTATTGATTTAGAAAAAATCTCAGAAAGTGACGAAATAGTTCCACCTCCGCGTCCACAACCTCCTCCAGCAATAACAAATGCTGTACAACAATTATCTTTAACAGCAGAAGAATTGGCTCATATCAATTATATTAAACAGCTTGCTGAACAAAGCTCATTCGAACAACAACCTATTAAAGTTGATTTAACTAAAACAGTATCCATTATTGAACCTGTAAGCGAAAATTTGTCACCAGAACAAGCTTCTTCAAGTGCTACATCAGGTGCTGATAATGTATTAGCCTCATCTTCTACAGCATTATCTGCAGAACAACAAGTTAATTATGAACGTGGATCGCCGCTTATTGATTTAGAAAAAATCTCAGAAAGTGACGAAATAGTTCCACCTCCGCGTCCACAACCTCCTCCAGCAATAACAAATGCTGTACAACAATTATCTTTAACAGAAGAAGAATTGGCTCATATCAATTATATTAAACAACTTGCTGAACAAAGCTCATTCGAACAACAACCTATTACAGTTGATTTAACTAAAACAGTATCCATTATTGAACCTGTTAATTTGTCACCAGAACAAGCTTCTTCAAGTGCTACATCAGGTGCTGATAATGTATTAGCTTCATCTTCTACAGCATTATCTGCAGAACAACAAGTTAATTATGAACGTGGATCGCCGCTTATTGATTTAGAAAAAATCTCAGAAAGTGACGAAATAGTTCCACCTCCGCGTCCACAACCTCCTCCAGCAATAACAAATGCTGTACAACAATTATCTTTAACAGAAGAAGAATTGGCTCATATCAATTATATTAAACAACTTGCTGAACAAAGCTCATTCGAACAACAACCTATTACAGTTGATTTAACTAAAACAGTATCCATTATTGAACCTGTTAGCGAAAATTTGTCACCAGAACAAGCTTCTTCAAGTGCTACATCAGGTGCTGATAATGTATTAGCTTCATCTTCTACAGCATTATCTGCAGAACAACAAGTTAATTATGAACGTGGATCGCCGCTTATTGATTTAGAAAAAATCTCAGAAAGTGACGAAATAGTTCCACCTCCGCGTCCACAACCTCCTCCAGCAATAACAAATGCTGTACAACAATTATCTTTAACAGAAGAAGAATTGGCTCATATCAACTATATTAAACAACTTGCTGAACAAAGCTCATTCGAACAACAACCTATTACAGTTGATTTAACTAAAACAGTATCCATTATTGAACCTGTTAGCGAAAATTTGTCACCAGAACAAGCTTCTTCAAGTGCTACATCAGGTGCTGATAATGTATTAGCCTCATCTTCTACAGCATTATCTGCAGAACAACAAGTTAATTATGAACGTGGATCGCCGCTTATTGATTTAGAAAAAATCTCAGAAAGTGACGAAATAGTTCCACCTCCGCGTCCACAACCTCCTCCAGCAATAACAAATGCTGTACAACAATTATCTTTAACAGCAGAAGAATTGGCTCATATCAATTATATTAAACAGCTTGCTGAACAAAGCTCATTCGAACAACAACCTATTAAAGTTGATTTAACTAAAACAGTATCCATTATTGAACCTGTAAGCGAAAATTTGTCACCAGAACAAGCTTCTTCAAGTGCTACATCAGGTGCTGATAATGTATTAGCCTCATCTTCTACAGCATTATCTGCAGAACAACAAGTTAATTATGAACGTGGATCGCCGCTTATTGATTTAGAAAAAATCTCAGAAAGTGACGAAATAGTTCCACCTCCGCGTCCACAACCTCCTCCAGCAATAACAAATGCTGTACAACAATTATCTTTAACAGAAGAAGAATTGGCTCATATCAATTATATTAAACAACTTGCTGAACAAAGCTCATTCGAACAACAACCTATTACAGTTGATTTAACTAAAACAGTATCCATTATTGAACCTGTTAGCGAAAATTTGTCACCAGAACAAGCTTCTTCAAGTGCTACATCAGGTGCTGATAATGTATTAGCCTCATCTTCTACAGCATTATCTGCAGAACAACAAGTTAATTATGAACGTGGATCGCCGCTTATTGATTTAGAAAAAATCTCAGAAAGTGACGAAATAGTTCCACCTCCGCGTCCACAACCTCCTCCAGCAATAACAAATGCTGTACAACAATTTTCTTTAACAGAAGAAGAATTGGCTCATATCAATTATATTAAACAACTTGCTGAACAAAGCTCATTCGAACAACAACCTATTAAAGTTGATTTAACTAAAACAGTATCCATTATTGAACCTGTTAATTTGTCACCAGAACAAGCTTCTTCAAGTGCTACATCAGGTGCTGATAATGTATTAGCCTCATTTTCTACAGCATTTTCTGCAGAACAACAAGTTAATTATGAACGTGGATCGCCGCTTATTGATTTAGAAAAAATCTCAGAAAGTGACGAAATAGTTCCACCTCCGCGTCCACAACCTCCTCCAGCAATAACAAATGCTGTACAACAATTATCTTTAACAGAAGAAGAATTGGCTCATATCAATTATATTAAACAACTTGCTGAACAAAGCTCATTCGAACAACAACCTATTAAAGTTGATTTAACTAAAACAGTATCCATTATTGAACCTGTTAATTTGTCACCAGAACAAGCTTCTTCAAGTGCTACATCAGGTGCTGATAATGTATTAGCCTCATCTTCTACAGCATTTTCTGCAGAACAACAAGTTAATTATGAACGTGGATCGCCGCTTATTGATTTAGAAAAAATCTCAGAAAGTGACGAAATAGTTCCACCTCCGCGTCCACAACCTCCTCCAGCAATAACAAATGCTGTACAACAATTATCTTTAACAGAAGAAGAATTGGCTCATATCAATTATATTAAACAACTTGCTGAACAAAGCTCATTCGAACAACAACCTATTACAGTTGATTTAACTAAAACAGTATCCATTATTGAACCTGTTAATTTGTCACCAGAACAAGCTTCTTCAAGTGCTACATCAGGTGCTGATAATGTATTAGCTTCATCTTCTACAGCATTATCTGCAGAACAACAAGTTAATTATGAACGTGGATCGCCGCTTATTGATTTAGAAAAAATCTCAGAAAGTGACGAAATAGTTCCACCTCCGCGTCCACAACCTCCTCCAGCAATAACAAATGCTGTACAACAATTATCTTTAACAGAAGAAGAATTGGCTCATATCAATTATATTAAACAACTTGCTGAACAAAGCTCATTCGAACAACAACCTATTAAAGTTGATTTAACTAAAACAGTATCCATTATTGAACCTGTTAATTTGTCACCAGAACAAGCTTCTTCAAGTGCTACATCAGGTGCTGATAATGTATTAGCCTCATTTTCTACAGCATTTTCTGCAGAACAACAAGTTAATTATGAACGTGGATCGCCGCTTATTGATTTAGAAAAAATCTCAGAAAGTGACGAAATAGTTCCACCTCCGCGTCCACAACCTCCTCCAGCAATAACAAATGCTGTACAACAATTATCTTTAACAGAAGAAGAATTGGCTCATATCAATTATATTAAACAACTTGCTGAACAAAGCTCATTCGAACAACAACCTATTACAGTTGATTTAACTAAAACAGTATCCATTATTGAACCTGTTAATTTGTCACCAGAACAAGCTTCTTCAAGTGCTACATCAGGTGCTGATAATGTATTAGCCTCATCTTCTACAGCATTTTCTGCAGAACAACAAGTTAATTATGAACGTGGATCGCCGCTTATTGATTTAGAAAAAATCTCAGAAAGTGACGAAATAGTTCCACCTCCGCGTCCACAACCTCCTCCAGCAATAACAAATGCTGTACAACAATTATCTTTAACAGAAGAAGAATTGGCTCATATCAATTATATTAAACAACTTGCTGAACAAAGCTCATTCGAACAACAACCTATTACAGTTGATTTAACTAAAACAGTATCCATTATTGAACCTGTTAATTTGTCACCAGAACAAGCTTCTTCAAGTGCTACATCAGGTGCTGATAATGTATTAGCCTCATCTTCTACAGCATTTTCTGCAGAACAACAAGTTAATTATGAACGTGGATCGCCGCTTATTGATTTAGAAAAAATCTCAGAAAGTGACGAAATAGTTCCACCTCCGCGTCCACAACCTCCTCCAGCAATAACAAATGCTGTACAACAATTATCTTTAACAGAAGAAGAATTGGCTCATATCAATTATATTAAACAACTTGCTGAACAAAGCTCATTCGAACAACAACCTATTACAGTTGATTTAACTAAAACAGTATCCATTATTGAACCTGTTAATTTGTCACCAGAACAAGCTTCTTCAAGTGCTACATCAGGTGCTGATAATGTATTAGCCTCATCTTCTACAGCATTTTCTGCAGAACAACAAGTTAATTATGAACGTGGATCGCCGCTTATTGATTTAGAAAAAATCTCAGAAAGTGACGAAATAGTTCCACCTCCGCGTCCACAACCTCCTCCAGCAATAACAAATGCTGTACAACAATTATCTTTAACAGAAGAAGAATTGGCTCATATCAATTATATTAAACAACTTGCTGAACAAAGCTCATTCGAACAACAACCTATTACAGTTGATTTAACTAAAACAGTATCCATTATTGAACCTGTTAATTTGTCACCAGAACAAGCTTCTTCAAGTGCTACATCAGGTGCTGATAATGTATTAGCCTCATCTTCTACAGCATTTTCTGCAGAACAACAAGTTAATTATGAACGTGGATCGCCGCTTATTGATTTAGAAAAAATCTCAGAAAGTGACGAAATAGTTCCACCTCCGCGTCCACAACCTCCTCCAGCAATAACAAATGCTGTACAACAATTATCTTTAACAGAAGAAGAATTGGCTCATATCAATTATATTAAACAACTTGCTGAACAAAGCTCATTCCAACAACAACCTATTAAAGTTGATTTAACTAAAACAGTATCCATTATTGAACCTGTTAATTTGTCACCAGAACAAGCTTCTTCAAGTGCTACATCAGGTGCTGATAATGTATTAGCCTCATCTTCTACAGCATTTTCTGCAGAACAACAAGTTAATTATGAACGTGGATCGCCGCTTATTGATTTAGAAAAAATCTCAGAAAGTGACGAAATAGTTCCACCTCCGCGTCCACAACCTCCTCCAGCAATAACAAATGCTGTACAACAATTATCTTTAACAGAAGAAGAATTGGCTCATATCAATTATATTAAACAACTTGCTGAACAAAGCTCATTCGAACAACAACCTATTACAGTTGATTTAACTAAAACAGTATCCATTATTGAACCTGTTAATTTGTCACCAGAACAAGCTTCTTCAAGTGCTACATCAGGTGCTGATAATGTATTAGCCTCATCTTCTACAGCATTATCTGCAGAACAACAAGTTAATTATGAACGTGGATCGCCGCTTATTGATTTAGAAAAAATCTCAGAAAGTGACGAAATAGTTCCACCTCCGCGTCCACAACCTCCTCCAGCAATAACAAATGCTGTACAACAATTATCTTTAACAGAAGAAGAATTGGCTCATATCAATTATATTAAACAACTTGCTGAACAAAGCTCATTCGAACAACAACCTATTAAAGTTGATTTAACTAAAACAGTATCCTTTATTGAACCTGTTAATTTGTCACCAGAACAAGCTTCTTCAAGTGCTACATCAGGTGCTGATAATGTATTAGCCTCATCTTCTACAGCATTATCTGCAGAACAACAAGTTAATTATGAACGTGGATCGCCGCTTATTGATTTAGAAAAAATCTCAGAAAGTGACGAAATAGTTCCACCTCCGCGTCCACAACCTCCTCCAGCAATAACAAATGCTGTACAACAATTATCTTTTACAGAAGAAGAATTGGCTCATATCAATTATATTAAACAACTTGCTGAAAAAAGCTCATTCGAACAACAACCTATTACAGTTGATTTAACTAAAACAGTATCCATTATTGAACCTGTTAGCGAAAATTTGTCACCAGAACAAGCTTCTTCAAGTGCTACATCAGGTGCTGATAATGTATTAGCCTCATCTTCTACAGCATTTTCTGCAGAACAACAAGTTAATTATGAACGTGGATCGCCGCTTATTGATTTAGAAAAAATCTCAGAAAGTGACGAAATAGTTCCACCTCCGCGTCCACAACCTCCTCCAGCAATAACAAATGCTGTACAACAATTATCTTTAACAGAAGAAGAATTGGCTCATATCAATTATATTAAACAACTTGCTGAACAAAGCTCATTCGAACAACAACCTATTACAGTTGATTTAACTAAAACAGTATCCATTATTGAACCTGTTAGCGAAAATTTGTCACCAGAACAAGCTTCTTCAAGTGCTACATCAGGTGCTGATAATGTATTAGCCTCATCTTCTACAGCATTATCTGCAGAACAACAAGTTAATTATGAACGTGGATCGCCGCTTATTGATTTAGAAAAAATCACAGAAAGTGACGAAATAGTTCCACCTCCGCGTCCACAACCTCCTCCAGCAATAACAAATGCTGTACAACAATTATCTTTAACAGAAGAAGAATTGGCTCATATCAATTATATTAAACAACTTGCTGAACAAAGCTCATTCGAACAACAACCTATTACAGTTGATTTAACTAAAACAGTATCCATTATTGAACCTGTTAGCGAAAATTTGTCAACAGAACAAGCTTCTTCAAGTGCTACATCAGGTGCTGATAATGTATTAGCCTCATCTTCTACAGCATTATCTGCAGAACAACAAGTTAATTATGAACGTGGATCGCCGCTTATTGATTTAGAAAAAATCTCAGAAAGTGACGAAATAGTTCCACCTCCGCGTCCCCAACCTCCTCCAGCAATAACAAATGCTGTACAACAATTATCTTTTACAGAAGAAGAATTGGCTCATATCAATTATATTAAACAACTTGCTGAACAAAGCTCATTCGAACAACAACCTATTACAGTTGATTTAACTAAAACAGTATCCATTATTGAACCTGTTAGCGAAAATTTGTCACCAGAACAAGCTTCTTCAAGTGCTACATCAGGTGCTGATAATGTATTAGCCTCATCTTCTACAGCATTTTCTGCAGAACAACAAGTTAATTATGAACGTGGATCGCCGCTTATTGATTTAGAAAAAATCTCAGAAAGTGACGAAATAGTTCCACCTCCGCGTCCACAACCTCCTCCAGCAATAACAAATGCTGTACAACAATTATCTTTAACAGAAGAAGAATTGGCTCATATCAATTATATTAAACAACTTGCTGAACAAAGCTCATTCGAACAACAACCTATTACAGTTGATTTAACTAAAACAGTATCCATTATTGAACCTGTTAGCGAAAATTTGTCACCAGAACAAGCTTCTTCAAGTGCTACATCAGGTGCTGATAATGTATTAGCCTCATCTTCTACAGCATTATCTGCAGAACAACAAGTTAATTATGAACGTGGATCGCCGCTTATTGATTTAGAAAAAATCACAGAAAGTGACGAAATAGTTCCACCTCCGCGTCCACAACCTCCTCCAGCAATAACAAATGCTGTACAACAATTATCTTTAACAGAAGAAGAATTGGCTCATATCAATTATATTAAACAACTTGCTGAACAAAGCTCATTCGAACAACAACCTATTACAGTTGATTTAACTAAAACAGTATCCATTATTGAACCTGTTAGCGAAAATTTGTCAACAGAACAAGCTTCTTCAAGTGCTACATCAGGTGCTGATAATGTATTAGCCTCATCTTCTACAGCATTATCTGCAGAACAACAAGTTAATTATGAACGTGGATCGCCGCTTATTGATTTAGAAAAAATCTCAGAAAGTGACGAAATAGTTCCACCTCCGCGTCCACAACCTCCTCCAGCAATAACAAATGCTGTACAACAATTATCTTTAACAGAAGAAGAATTGGCTCATATCAATTATATTAAACAACTTGCTGAACAAAGCTCATTCGAACAACAACCTATTAAAGTTGATTTAACTAAAACAGTATCCTTTATTGAACCTGTTAATTTGTCACCAGAACAAGCTTCTTCAAGTGCTACATCAGGTGCTGATAATGTATTAGCCTCATCTTCTACAGCATTATCTGCAGAACAACAAGTTAATTATGAACGTGGATCGCCGCTTATTGATTTAGAAAAAATCACAGAAAGTGACGAAATAGTTCCACCTCCGCGTCCACAACCTCCTCCAGCAATAACAAATGCTGTACAACAATTATCTTTAACAGAAGAAGAATTGGCTCATATCAATTATATTAAACAACTTGCTGAACAAAGCTCATTCGAACAACAACCTATTACAGTTGATTTAACTAAAACAGTATCCATTATTGAACCTGTTAATTTGTCACCAGAACAAGCTTCTTCAAGTGCTACATCAGGTGCTGATAATGTATTAGCCTCATCTTCTACAGCATTATCTGCAGAACAACAAGTTAATTATGAACGTGGATCGCCGCTTATTGATTTAGAAAAAATCTCAGAAAGTGACGAAATAGTTCCACCTCCGCGTCCACAACCTCCTCCAGCAATAACAAATGCTGTACAACAATTTTCTTTAACAGAAGAAGAATTGGCTCATATCAATTATATTAAACAACTTGCTGAACAAAGCTCATTCCAACAACAACCTATTAAAGTTGATTTAACTAAAACAGTATCCATTATTGAACCTGTTAATTTGTCACCAGAACAAGCTTCTTCAAGTGCTACATCAGGTGCTGATAATGTATTAGCCTCATCTTCTACAGCATTATCTGCAGAACAACAAGTTAATTATGAACGTGGATCGCCGCTTATTGATTTAGAAAAAATCTCAGAAAGTGACGAAATAGTTCCACCTCCGCGTCCACAACCTCCTCCAGCAATAACAAATGCTGTACAACAATTTTCTTTAACAGAAGAAGAATTGGCTCATATCAATTATATTAAACAACTTGCTGAACAAAGCTCATTCCAACAACAACCTATTAAAGTTGATTTAACTAAAACAGTATCCATTATTGAACCTGTTAATTTGTCACCAGAACAAGCTTCTTCAAGTGCTACATCAGGTGCTGATAATGTATTAGCCTCATCTTCTACAGCATTATCTGCAGAACAACAAGTTAATTATGAACGTGGATCGCCGCTTATTGATTTAGAAAAAATCTCAGAAAGTGACGAAATAGTTCCACCTCCGCGTCCACAACCTCCTCCAGCAATAACAAATGCTGTACAACAATTTTCTTTAACAGAAGAAGAATTGGCTCATATCAATTATATTAAACAACTTGCTGAACAAAGCTCATTCCAACAACAACCTATTAAAGTTGATTTAACTAAAACAGTATCCATTATTGAACCTGTTAGCGAAAATTTGTCAACAGAACAAGCTTCTTCAAGTGCTACATCAGGTGCTGATAATGTATTAGCCTCATCTTCTACAGCATTATCTGCAGAACAACAAGTTAATTATGAACGTGGATCGCCGCTTATTGATTTAGAAAAAATCTCAGAAAGTGACGAAATAGTTCCACCTCCGCGTCCACAACCTCCTCCAGCAATAACAAATGCTGTACAACAATTATCTTTAACAGAAGAAGAATTGGCTCATATCAATTATATTAAACAACTTGCTGAACAAAGCTCATTCGAACAACAACCTATTACAGTTGATTTAACTAAAACAGTATCCATTATTGAACCTGTTAGCGAAAATTTGTCACCAGAACAAGCTTCTTCAAGTGCTACATCAGGTGCTGATAATGTATTAGCCTCATCTTCTACAGCATTATCTGCAGAACAACAAGTTAATTATGAACGTGGATCGCCGCTTATTGATTTAGAAAAAATCTCAGAAAGTGACGAAATAGTTCCACCTCCGCGTCCACAACCTCCTCCAGCAATAACAAATGCTGTACAACAATTATCTTTAACAGAAGAAGAATTGGCTCATATCAATTATATTAAACAACTTGCTGAACAAAGCTCATTCGAACAACAACCTATTACAGTTGATTTAACTAAAACAGTATCCATTATTGAACCTGTTAGCGAAAATTTGTCACCAGAACAAGCTTCTTCAAGTGCTACATCAGGTGCTGATAATGTATTAGCCTCATCTTCTACAGCATTATCTGCAGAACAACAAGTTAATTATGAACGTGGATCGCCGCTTATTGATTTAGAAAAAATCTCAGAAAGTGACGAAATAGTTCCACCTCCGCGTCCACAACCTCCTCCAGCAATAACAAATGCTGTACAACAATTATCTTTAACAGAAGAAGAATTGGCTCATATCAATTATATTAAACAACTTGCTGAACAAAGCTCATTCGAACAACAACCTATTACAGTTGATTTAACTAAAACAGTATCCATTATTGAACCTGTTAATTTGTCACCAGAACAAGCTTCTTCAAGTGCTACATCAGGTGCTGATAATGTATTAGCCTCATCTTCTACAGCATTATCTGCAGAACAACAAGTTAATTATGAACGTGGATCGCCGCTTATTGATTTAGAAAAAATCTCAGAAAGTGACGAAATAGTTCCACCTCCGCGTCCACAACCTCCTCCAGCAATAACAAATGCTGTACAACAATTATCTTTAACAGAAGAAGAATTGGCTCATATCAATTATATTAAACAACTTGCTGAACAAAGCTCATTCGAACAACAACCTATTACAGTTGATTTAACTAAAACAGTATCCATTATTGAACCTGTTAATTTGTCACCAGAACAAGCTTCTTCAAGTGCTACATCAGGTGCTGATAATGTATTAGCTTCATCTTCTACAGCATTATCTGCAGAACAACAAGTAAATTATGAACGTGGATCGCCGCTTATTGATTTAGAAAAAATCTCAGAAAGTGACGAAATAGTTCCACCTCCGCGTCCACAACCTCCTCCAGCAATAACAAATGCTGTACAACAATTATCTTTAACAGAAGAAGAATTGGCTCATATCAATTATATTAAACAACTTGCTGAACAAAGCTCATTCGAACAACAACCTATTACAGTTGATTTAACTAAAACAGTATCCATTATTGAACCTGTTAATTTGTCACCAGAACAAGCTTCTTCAAGTGCTACATCAGGTGCTGATAATGTATTAGCTTCATCTTCTACAGCATTATCTGCAGAACAACAAGTTAATTATGAACGTGGATCGCCGCTTATTGATTTAGAAAAAATCTCAGAAAGTGACGAAATAGTTCCACCTCCGCGTCCACAACCTCCTCCAGCAATAACAAATGCTGTACAACAATTATCTTTAACAGAAGAAGAATTGGCTCATATCAATTATATTAAACAACTTGCTGAACAAAGCTCATTCGAACAACAACCTATTACAGTTGATTTAACTAAAACAGTATCCATTATTGAACCTGTTAATTTGTCACCAGAACAAGCTTCTTCAAATGCTACATCAGGTGCTGATAATGTATTAGCTTCATCTTCTACAGCATTATCTGCAGAACAACAAGTTAATTATGAACGTGGATCGCCGCTTATTGATTTAGAAAAAATCTCAGAAAGTGACGAAATAGTTCCACCTCCGCGTCCACAACCTCCTCCAGCAATAACAAATGCTGTACAACAATTATCTTTAACAGAAGAAGAATTGGCTCATATCAACTATATTAAACAACTTGCTGAACAAAGCTCATTCGAACAACAACCTATTACAGTTGATTTAACTAAAACAGTATCCATTATTGAACCTGTTAGCGAAAATTTGTCACCAGAACAAGCTTCTTCAAGTGCTACATCAGGTGCTGATAATGTATTAGCCTCATCTTCTACAGCATTATCTGCAGAACAACAAGTTAATTATGAACGTGGATCGCCGCTTATTGATTTAGAAAAAATCTCAGAAAGTGACGAAATAGTTCCACCTCCGCGTCCACAACCTCCTCCAGCAATAACAAATGCTGTACAACAATTATCTTTAACAGAAGAAGAATTGGCTCATATCAATTATATTAAACAACTTGCTGAACAAAGCTCATTCGAACAACAACCTATTACAGTTGATTTAACTAAAACAGTATCCATTATTGAACCTGTTAATTTGTCACCAGAACAAGCTTCTTCAAGTGCTACATCAGGTGCTGATAATGTATTAGCTTCATCTTCTACAGCATTATCTGCAGAACAACAAGTTAATTATGAACGTGGATCGCCGCTTATTGATTTAGAAAAAATCTCAGAAAGTGACGAAATAGTTCCACCTCCGCGTCCACAACCTCCTCCAGCAATAACAAATGCTGTACAACAATTATCTTTAACAGAAGAAGAATTGGCTCATATCAATTATATTAAACAACTTGCTGAACAAAGCTCATTCGAACAACAACCTATTAAAGTTGATTTAACTAAAACAGTATCCATTATTGAACCTGTTAATTTGTCACCAGAACAAGCTTCTTCAAGTGCTACATCAGGTGCTGATAATGTATTAGCCTCATTTTCTACAGCATTTTCTGCAGAACAACAAGTTAATTATGAACGTGGATCGCCGCTTATTGATTTAGAAAAAATCTCAGAAAGTGACGAAATAGTTCCACCTCCGCGTCCACAACCTCCTCCAGCAATAACAAATGCTGTACAACAATTATCTTTAACAGAAGAAGAATTGGCTCATATCAATTATATTAAACAACTTGCTGAACAAAGCTCATTCGAACAACAACCTATTACAGTTGATTTAACTAAAACAGTATCCATTATTGAACCTGTTAATTTGTCACCAGAACAAGCTTCTTCAAGTGCAACATCAGGTGCTGATAATGTATTAGCTTCATCTTCTACAGCATTATCTGCAGAACAACAAGTTAATTATGAACGTGGATCGCCGCTTATTGATTTAGAAAAAATCTCAGAAAGTGACGAAATAGTTCCACCTCCGCGTCCACAACCTCCTCCAGCAATAACAAATGCTGTACAACAATTATCTTTAACAGAAGAAGAATTGGCTCATATCAATTATATTAAACAACTTGCTGAACAAAGCTCATTCGAACAACAACCTATTAAAGTTGATTTAACTAAAACAGTATCCATTATTGAACCTGTTAATTTGTCACCAGAACAAGCTTCTTCAAGTGCTACATCAGGTGCTGATAATGTATTAGCCTCATTTTCTACAGCATTTTCTGCAGAACAACAAGTTAATTATGAACGTGGATCGCCGCTTATTGATTTAGAAAAAATCTCAGAAAGTGACGAAATAGTTCCACCTCCGCGTCCACAACCTCCTCCAGCAATAACAAATGCTGTACAACAATTATCTTTAACAGAAGAAGAATTGGCTCATATCAATTATATTAAACAACTTGCTGAACAAGGCTCATTCGAACAACAACCTATTACAGTTGATTTAACTAAAACAGTATCCATTATTGAACCTGTTAATTTGTCACCAGAACAAGCTTCTTCAAGTGCTACATCAGGTGCTGATAATGTATTAGCCTCATCTTCTACAGCATTTTCTGCAGAACAACAAGTTAATTATGAACGTGGATCGCCGCTTATTGATTTAGAAAAAATCTCAGAAAGTGACGAAATAGTTCCACCTCCGCGTCCACAACCTCCTCCAGCAATAACAAATGCTGTACAACAATTATCTTTAACAGAAGAAGAATTGGCTCATATCAATTATATTAAACAACTTGCTGAACAAAGCTCATTCGAACAACAACCTATTACAGTTGATTTAACTAAAACAGTATCCATTATTGAACCTGTTAATTTGTCACCAGAACAAGCTTCTTCAAGTGCTACATCAGGTGCTGATAATGTATTAGCCTCATCTTCTACAGCATTATCTGCAGAACAACAAGTTAATTATGAACGTGGATCGCCGCTTATTGATTTAGAAAAAATCTCAGAAAGTGACGAAATAGTTCCACCTCCGCGTCCACAACCTCCTCCAGCAATAACAAATGCTGTACAACAATTATCTTTAACAGAAGAAGAATTGGCTCATATCAATTATATTAAACAACTTGCTGAACAAAGCTCATTCGAACAACAACCTATTAAAGTTGATTTAACTAAAACAGTATCCTTTATTGAACCTGTTAATTTGTCACCAGAACAAGCTTCTTCAAGTGCTACATCAGGTGCTGATAATGTATTAGCCTCATCTTCTACAGCATTATCTGCAGAACAACAAGTTAATTATGAACGTGGATCGCCGCTTATTGATTTAGAAAAAATCTCAGAAAGTGACCTAATAGTTCCACCTCCGCGTCCACAACCTCCTCCAGCAATAACAAATGCTGTACAACAATTATCTTTTACAGAAGAAGAATTGGCTCATATCAATTATATTAAACAACTTGCTGAACAAAGCTCATTCGAACAACAACCTATTACAGTTGATTTAACTAAAACAGTATCCATTATTGAACCTGTTAATTTGTCACCAGAACAAGCTTCTTCAAGTGCTACATCAGGTGCTGATAATGTATTAGCTTCATCTTCTACAGCATTATCTGCAGAACAACAAGTTAATTATGAACGTGGATCGCCGCTTATTGATTTAGAAAAAATCTCAGAAAGTGACGAAATAGTTCCACCTCCGCGTCCACAACCTCCTCCAGCAATAACAAATGCTGTACAACAATTATCTTTAACAGAAGAAGAATTGGCTCATATCAATTATATTAAACAACTTGCTGAACAAAGCTCATTCGAACAACAACCTATTAAAGTTGATTTAACTAAAACAGTATCCATTATTGAACCTGTTAATTTGTCACCAGAACAAGCTTCTTCAAGTGCTACATCAGGTGCTGATAATGTATTAGCCTCATTTTCTACAGCATTTTCTGCAGAACAACAAGTTAATTATGAACGTGGATCGCCGCTTATTGATTTAGAAAAAATCTCAGAAAGTGACGAAATAGTTCCACCTCCGCGTCCACAACCTCCTCCAGCAATAACAAATGCTGTACAACAATTATCTTTAACAGAAGAAGAATTGGCTCATATCAATTATATTAAACAACTTGCTGAACAAAGCTCATTCGAACAACAACCTATTACAGTTGATTTAACTAAAACAGTATCCATTATTGAACCTGTTAATTTGTCACCAGAACAAGCTTCTTCAAGTGCTACATCAGGTGCTGATAATGTATTAGCCTCATCTTCTACAGCATTTTCTGCAGAACAACAAGTTAATTATGAACGTGGATCGCCGCTTATTGATTTAGAAAAAATCTCAGAAAGTGACGAAATAGTTCCACCTCCGCGTCCACAACCTCCTCCAGCAATAACAAATGCTGTACAACAATTATCTTTAACAGAAGAAGAATTGGCTCATATCAATTATATTAAACAACTTGCTGAACAAAGCTCATTCGAACAACAACCTATTAAAGTTGATTTAACTAAAACAGTATCCATTATTGAACCTGTTAATTTGTCACCAGAACAAGCTTCTTCAAGTGCTACATCAGGTGCTGATAATGTATTAGCCTCATCTTCTACAGCATTTTCTGCAGAACAACAAGTTAATTATGAACGTGGATCGCCGCTTATTGATTTAGAAAAAATCTCAGAAAGTGACGAAATAGTTCCACCTCCGCGTCCACAACCTCCTCCAGCAATAACAAATGCTGTACAACAATTATCTTTAACAGAAGAAGAATTGGCTCATATCAATTATATTAAACAACTTGCTGAACAAAGCTCATTCGAACAACAACCTATTAAAGTTGATTTAACTAAAACAGTATCCATTATTGAACCTGTTAATTTGTCACCAGAACAAGCTTCTTCAAGTGCTACATCAGGTGCTGATAATGTATTAGCCTCATCTTCTACAGCATTTTCTGCAGAACAACAAGTTAATTATGAACGTGGATCGCCGCTTATTGATTTAGAAAAAATCTCAGAAAGTGACGAAATAGTTCCACCTCCGCGTCCACAACCTCCTCCAGCAATAACAAATGCTGTACAACAATTATCTTTAACAGAAGAAGAATTGGCTCATATCAATTATATTAAACAACTTGCTGAACAAAGCTCATTCCAACAACAACCTATTAAAGTTGATTTAACTAAAACAGTATCCTTTATTGAACCTGTTAATTTGTCACCAGAACAAGCTTCTTCAAGTGCTACATCAGGTGCTGATAATGTATTAGCCTCATCTTCTACAGCATTATCTGCAGAACAACAAGTTAATTATGAACGTGGATCGCCGCTTATTGATTTAGAAAAAATCTCAGAAAGTGACGAAATAGTTCCACCTCCGCGTCCACAACCTCCTCCAGCAATAACAAATGCTGTACAACAATTATCTTTTACAGAAGAAGAATTGGCTCATATCAATTATATTAAACAACTTGCTGAACAAAGCTCATTCGAACAACAACCTATTACAGTTGATTTAACTAAAACAGTATCCATTATTGAACCTGTTAGCGAAAATTTGTCACCAGAACAAGCTTCTTCAAGTGCTACATCAGGTGCTGATAATGTATTAGCTTCATCTTCTACAGCATTATCTGCAGAACAACAAGTTAATTATGAACGTGGATCGCCGCTTATTGATTTAGAAAAAATCTCAGAAAGTGACGAAATAGTTCCACCTCCGCGTCCACAACCTCCTCCAGCAATAACAAATGCTGTACAACAATTATCTTTAACAGAAGAAGAATTGGCTCATATCAATTATATTAAACAACTTGCTGAACAAAGCTCATTCGAACAACAACCTATTACAGTTGATTTAACTAAAACAGTATCCATTATTGAACCTGTTAAGTTAACATCTCATGAAACGTTTTCTGATGTCTCAAATGTAAATCCTTTTTCTTTGTGTGAGGCGCGCGCTTCTTTGTCAGGAAGTCAGGAGCTGTGTAACGTTGACTTTTTGGTTAACTTGAACTTTTTGGCTCAACGATGGACTGAAAATATTGCTGAAATGGCTGCGAACGATTTGGTGGCAAAAATACGCTTTTTCCAAAACCCACGAGCTCGTTATTTTGATGACGATGCAACTATTATGTTTCCCGTCGATGATGATTCTTCTGTGGAAGAAAGGTTAGCATTTCTGATTTTCTTTTTTTAGATTTCTTTTTTAGCGACCTTGATCGTAGCCATGGTGGTGACTTCTTATCGGAAAATGTTGCATTAATCGAGGCTGATGTTATCCCGAATACGTCGTTGATGTCATATTTATTACGGAAAACGTCGTTTGACCGACCGAAATCTGCGATGGCGTCATTACCTGGTTCAAAGCCATTGGAAAGTAATGGCCGCCGGTCCGTTTTGGAACGCAAGCCATCTCCCGGCGGCGATATTCTTACTCTTATTCGTCGTTCTTCTATGTCATCTGATAAAACAAATGAAAGTCCTATAAAACTCCCAGAAGATGCTATGGCTGGTTTGACTGATGACGAAAAAGAGCACATTTTGAAAGTCTTAGCTTCTGCTAGTCGATCACAAATCACACCGCAACAATCTCGAAGGTTTTCCTTTTTTCATGAAATTGTTTTTAATCTAATTTTTTAGAAGCTCTTCTGCGATGCATGTTCTTTCTGATCTTGATTCCCTCAATGTAGATGAAAACGAACGAAAACATATTGAAGAAGTAATTTGTAAGGCCGAACAGCGAGAATCACCGTTTGTTATTAGAATGCCAAATGAAGATCGTAAGCAAGCATCTCCTTTCGATGACCGGATGTTTGCCACAACTGATACTCTAAAATGGCCTTTGCCCGAAGTTTCGGTGCAATCACCAGTAAGATCAAGCGCTGATACATTTCCCATTCGCAGAATTTTGGAAAGAATTGATTCTCAAAGCGAAGTATCTTCAGAGCACCCCGCCACACCACATTCAGATTTCACACCAAGCGAAGGGAATGCTTCGAAATTGAATTTATTTGAAACGAGTTACGAGAATTCTTTGAGCAGTAATAGACGTAATTCCCTATCACCTTCATTATTATTTGGAAGCTTACATTCAAAAATTTCACCTCTTGCATCACCAAGTTCTTTCAAAGGGAACAGGCGATTATCAGCTCCTGTTACATATGGTGCCATTTATTCCCCATTTTCTCCTATTAAATCTATAAACATTGATGAAATTAGCGAAGAAACAATACCGAACAACGAAAATTCTGTTAGTGTACACACTGCCACACAAAAGAAAGAAGTTGAAAACGAGCTCACTCTAGAAGAATTGGAGCATATAAGAAAAGTTAATGAAATGGCCCAGCATGCTTTAGAAGAAATAACGATGCCTGGTGTAAAAGCTACCGCCAATGTTATTACCAATGAAAAATCACAAAGTAAGCCATCACTATTTGGTACACTCAATTTGTCGAAAGTATCATCAACAATGCAGAAAATAAATTCAGCGACTGCAGCTGTCTATTCGGCCTTTGATACCCCCAAAATAATCGAAGAAACGCAAATTCATCAAAAGAGTATTTCAGAAGGTATATCACCCAATGAAACATCAGAGTTATCAGAAAACATTCCACAGTTACGAGAAGAAATGTCTTTAACAGCAGAAGAAATAGAACATATAAATAAAATTGCAGCCATGGCAGAACAAGAAAGTGTTCAATTTAGCAGCAGAGTCGCAGAAGTCAACGAAAATAAGAATATTTTAACAAAAGAAGAATTGGAACATATTGAACGTATCACAAAACTGGCAGAAACGGAAATGCAAGAAAGTCAAGGCTTTGTACCATCAAATTCTATTCAAACTGTACCAGTTTCACATTTTCCAGAAATCACAAATGAAAAAAATATATCCACTAGCATAAAGGAAGATGCATTTGGTGAACGCAAAGATATGAATGAACTTAAAACAGCAAAGCAAGAGGAAAATGATAATTTAACATTTGTGAATAGCTATGAAAAAACAGTGACAGAAGATTTGCCAGCAGCCAAGTCAATTAAACAAACTGAAACAAAAAATAAAGAAAAAATTGATCTTGAGAAACACAAGACAAATATTGTCGACACAGCTTCAAAATTATCATCATTTGGTTTTGGAACATTTAAAAAAGCCAAGCAGATATTAACAAAAACAGCCGATCAAATGACGACAAGTATGCAACAAAAGCCTTCAGATGAAGAAATTTCACAAAGCCCATCATATCAGCAAACAGTTAAAGACATAATGCCTTCCAATGATATATTAGAAGAAGTTCACACCTCTAGAATAAATGAAAACTTGCAACCGACAGCTGCAAGCTTTTGGTCAGAAAATGCTTTAAGCGATGATGAGAATATCATACTTCCACGAACGGCTAGTATTGATTCTGCATTTTCATTAGAAAAAACTGATGACTCATATGATACAAGCAATTCAGAACAGCTTGTAACAACAATTAGTGATTATGATATGGCTAATGATAATGATGAAACAATTCGTACTTTTCAATGGTATGAACAACAGTTAAGTCAGATGAACAAAAGTCTGGATGAAGATTTCGGTGCGTCTAATTAATTTGCATTTAATTTATTTTTAAGTATTTTTTTGAAAAAATAGAACATTTTTTAGGGATGCATGCAGAATTAGAAAAACATGAGCATAATGGCCTCTCCTTGCTTCCAAGCTCTTCCATTGAAGGACACAAGCAAGCGCTGACAAACTATACAACGCAGCTGCCTTTGCTAAAAAATGAATGGGAGGAGCACCATTTAAAGGCCACAGGCGTTGAAGAGAAAATCAATGAGCTTGCCGCTGCAGAAGTAAACTGCGCATTGCAAGCAGCTACTGAAGAAATATTGGGAGCTTTTGAAAAGCAATGGCAGCCATTGCAGCAGCTACCACAGCAAATCGCCTTGGGTGAAAAATATAGTGGTGACGAAGAAGGAAGAAAAGAAGAAGAAAAGGAAGAAAAAAGCAGCTTCACTGAGCCATTGCCGTCAAAGCCTGCAGTTGATGCAACCACTTTCCAGGTCGAAAATAAACCTGAAGGCCATGCGATTGTATCTTCAAAATGTGATGAGATAGATATTAGTATTCCTAATCAATCAAATACTGAAAAAGTTGAAAAGAAAGAATTTACAATGTTCGGTTCAAAGTCGAAAAGTGGCGGCTTTGGAGGTTTTGGTGGATTATCCAAATTTGCTTCCAGTGCTTTGCAAAATGCGAAACAAGCTGGAGAACAAATTGGAGCTAAAGCTGCTCAAGCTGCCCAAGCAGCTTCAACTGGTGATTTAACGCAAGTTGGAAAAGTATTGGTAAGGAAAATTATTCTATTTTTAGATTTACAAGAAAAATGAAAAATTAATTATTACTTTTTTTGCAAAATATTTTATTTATTATTTTTAGCAACAACCCCAAAATTTACAAACAAAGCCACCGACTCGTTCACAGTCATCATTTTTGCCGGAATTAAATACAAGTGAAATTAATATTCCGCCTGGGTTAGAAAATCTTTCACAAGAAGAACGAGACAAAATTATGGCTGTAATGGCTTGCGCAGAAATTGATGCTGGACCAACGCTTCCACCGAAGCACACTGCAATCCCAGAAAAACCGCAGCAACAACCACCGTAAGTAACTCTAACCCATATAAATTAGCATGTAGACAATAATGTTGTTTAAAATTTTTTTTTTACGGATTTATAATTTATAGTGTAATTACACCTTCGCCAAAATCGTCATCATTATTAAATCTTTCTGATGTTTCAAATATTGCCCCAGCTTCTTCTACGTCAATTACTCCTTCAATAGAAGAACTTGGGCTTTCACATTTAACTCCTGCAGAACAAGAGCAAATATTAAGTGTTATGCGAAACGCTGAAATGCAAGATATGTCAAGTACATCAATGCCAATTCAGCCTCTTCTGTCACCAAATAAACCTACAGCAAGTATGTTTTCTTTTTTTGTGTATTTTTTTCCAAATAAAATAAAAAAAGGGAGACAAATTCGATAGGTGCATGTTTGTTTATTATCATTTGAGGAGCACATTTCACAAAAGTTTAAGAAGCTCATTGGCTTCAAGTTCTTACTGCTCCGTTAAATAAAAAGACCCGCATGCAACTCAAAAATGGATTCCTCTCCCACGAGGCTTGAAAGCGGGTGCCACTGAATTTCTTTAAAATTTTACCCTTGTTGTCTTTAAAATCAATTGAAAAACTTTTAAAGTAAAAAATGTCAATCAGAATTAGTGTAACTAAAAATTGTTGTTAAAAATAAAACTTTGAAAGCTTTTTTTTTGCAATTTTTTAAAGCATTTTTTCCTTCTCAATTACAATAATCTCTCAAATTTCTTTTCTTTAAAAAATTAATTTTTTATTTATTAATCAAATTTTGTAGCCATTGTACATGAACAACTAAATGATAAAGACGGAAGTCGAACAAGAAAACTTTCTTGGGAAACAAGTGGCCAATTAATACCTGAACAAATTCCTTCACCATCTTCAAGTAATGTTGAGACAGAAAAGTCACCATCTCCGCCAATGATTACATCGTCATCTCCTTTAACATTACAACATAGAGTAGTGGTATCTGATAGTGGATACATAACATCTCCAGGATATGAAATTGAAAGTGAAAAATCCTTTTTACAAAGTATACCACTTCCGCCAGCTGCAGAGGAAATAAAAGAATCAATGCTTCCTGAAAGCTTTGAAATTGATGAAGAACCTGAAGAGCATACACTTTTTGGGACAATTAATAGACAACACGAAAATGAAAGTGAAAAAGAAACCGAAAATATTAATTATTCAGAAGAAAATGATGAATGGGGTAAACCTGAACTTTTACAACAGTATGGTGGAAGTGTTATTACAGAAGAAATTCCGGAAGTACCAAAAGAAAAAGATTCTTATTTAATAACGGAAGCAAAAGAAGGAAGCAAACAAGTTGATGCTGTAGAACTCGATGATGATATATGGATGCAACCAAAGCATGAATATAAGGTAGGAAATTGATTATTATTAAAAAGATTCAAAAGTAATATGTTATTTTAGGTACCAGAACATTGGGAACCGAAATCTGGAAGGATGTGGACTACAGTGTTCTCGGAGGATAGCGAGCAACAGCATAGTGAAGACAAAAATGATTATTCCACTTATGGTAAACCAGATGTTAGTGAAGATAGATGGGAATCACAACAGAAAGAAATTTCAACAAATGAAAAAGAAGCCGAACAATCTTACAGTAATATACCCGAGCCATCCATTTCACAGAACTATGTTTCTCCTGAACAAAATAATTTAATTTCAATATATGGCAAAACAAATGATGCTAATTACGATATTCAAATGGATGACCCCATGTCACCAACGTTTATACTTTCCTCTTCAGTATGTTTTTGCACTTGATTTTAGGTATAAATATGTTTTTTTAGCAAACAACTGCACAAAAAGCTGCTTCTATTCCTAAAGTAGTAATATTGCAAAAACAAAATGAGATCGTTGAAGTTGAATTGCCAAAAATTCCTAGCAATCGCCTTCCAGAGCAATATCAGCAGCCTGCTCCAATTCCCCCAGAAATAAAAGTTACAGTTCATGAAGAAAAAGACAAAGATAAAGGATCTGATGAAGAATCAGAAGAAGAAACGTCACCAAGCTCCGATGAAGACGATTATCCCGATCAAATAATTGAAGCTCCATCAGCTCCTTCGATGTCATTTACAGAAATGGAACATGAAAGAGAAACGCAATCAGCTTTTGCACAAGAAGTATTACAACAAATTCAATCATTTGGGGAATCAGCAAATGATGAATTTGATGTACAATGGGCAAAAAAGATTCCACCACAGGAACAAAAACAAAAAGAAGAAGAGAGTCGTCAAAAAATTCCAACAACTTTACCCTTAACAAATTCAAATGTCAGTTTATTAAATGAAGGTGAAACCTTGCAACGTACAAACCAACGGATTAATCCTTTCCTTGATTCACCTGATGAAGAAGAGACAGATGGAGTAGTTGTTGAACAACATGTAACAATTATTTTTATTTGAATTTTTTTATTAATTTTAAAATTTTAGCAACTTGACTCAGATGATATCGATTATTCACAAGCAGCACAATATTATCGCACATATATTGTCAATGACAGAATAGAACAGCAGCAACATCAACGAAAAATTAATACTATTCCAGAAGGTGAAGAAGAAGATAATATTGTTA
This sequence comes from Panagrolaimus sp. LJ2400, assembly GCA_024447215.1. Classification (NCBI taxonomy): domain Eukaryota; kingdom Metazoa; phylum Nematoda; class Chromadorea; order Rhabditida; family Panagrolaimidae; genus Panagrolaimus; species Panagrolaimus sp. LJ2400. The sequence continues at coordinate 11,308,138 of JAMRYA010000004.1, read as the reverse complement.
ATACTGAAGGAAGATACCATGGTTTGTTATTTTTTCTCCTTATTGATGTCTTCATAGCTAAGTATAGCTTTTTTGAAATATAAACATAAAATATCTCGAGGGATTTTTTTAAATTAAATTTACCATAATCACTCTTCTTTTATTTGTTTTTTTTTTCATTTCTATAAAAGGTAAAGATGAAAGCAAATTTTATTTATTTTTCATTATTTAGCAAAAGAGCTAGAACGTCGTCCACTTCACGGAAATTCTGTGCCTCCGCTTGTTTCACAACAAGAAGCAATAACTCGTCGAAAAACAAAGAATTATACAAATAATAGCTCGTCATTTACACCATTAACTTCAGCAGGTAAATAATTTTTATTTATTTTAAAATTTTATCAATTAAATAAACAAAAATGAGAAATAATATGTAGTCTTACATCTATGAAATTATTCATAAATCTCATAATTTAGTAATTTTTTTTGCATCATATTATATTAGAGACGAAGAAGCATATGCAATTCATGCTGAGATAGATGCATGTATTACTTACTTTTTTTTCATGTTTCCCATTTTTGGCATTTTATATGCAACCTGGAAAAAAAGCATAAAATATTTTTCCTTGCTTAAAAGTAAAAAAGGAATTATGATACGTCTTACTAAAAAAAGAGTAGTTGAGAAAAGCGTAAAGCAGTATACATTTTGCTTACTTTTGGAAAAAAAGGCATCGCATTTTTAGTGTTTAAAAAATATGAAATCCATTTTTTTGTTTTTATTTTTATAATACTTTTTAGTTTTAAATTCAACAAATAAAATCACTGACATATATTATACTCCTTCACAGTCATATTACATCTCAGCTGGAACATCTGTACCAACATCTACTTGGACAACAACTACAAAACCTATAACAGCATCACCGGCATCATCACAAGGATATCTTCAATATCAGCAGCAACAACAACAATTACAGCAGCAACAAGGAGTTAAAACAGATACACAGATTCGTGTTAGTATCCCTGAATCCACAACAGCTGGTGATCTAACAAGTCAAATAACACCAATTCGACATGCTCCACCTCCACCTGAAAGTGGCGAAATAAATTCATTACAGAATGGTAAAAGTCAATTTAAAACTGATATTAATGTACCAGATGATTTAATTCCATTACAAAATCATCATCCGCTACATCCTCACGTTCATGAAAATCCCCAAACTCCTCAGCATGCTCAATATCAACATGGTAATAAAAAAATGTCTTTGAAAAAATTAATTAAGAAAAGTGATTTCAGATTTTGTACCAGTTAATTCTGCATCAGATGCAGCATTCCTTGCACAAATTGGTGTATCAATTAGTAATAATCTTTCCTATGATAGACAAACACTAGGTAGCCAGTTGTCAAGTGCAAACCACGCTGTTATGGAAGCAGATGACGACCAAATAACATCAAGGTAAACATCATAAAATTTTATACTATCTTTTTTTCTTTTAACAATTATACTCCTAAATAATTATAGACTTAAAAGATCTCCTGCAATGATTCTTACAAATGACAAACCATGCACTGAAGAACCAACAGATCTTTTTTCATTTCCTCCTCCAACCTATTCTTCAACAATTGGAGGAACTTCTATCCATCCTATTGTTGCAAATGCTTCCGGGATTGACGGAATTTCAAGCGGTGTTTTGATGAAACGGCTATTTGTTAGTGACGTGAGTTTTAAAAATTTTATTTTTAATGTGCAGTGGTTGTTAAGTATGTATATTTCTTTTGAAAAAGAAAATATTATATTTTGTTAGTCTTTTTATGAAAAAGATATGTTTAAATAACAATGAAAATTATACTATTTATGTTTGAAAAACGCATCCTTTTTTTCCTCTTTCATTGTCGTCTATCTCTTTTATTGCTTAAAAATATTGAAAAATCGGAGTATAGCAACTACAAAAACTAAAACAAGCAATAATGAATCATTTTTTACTACTTCTTTCTTTTTGCCACTTTCCAAGCAACAACGAGTCCCTTAGCAATATTTCATCTCTTTAAATCTCTTTGCCTATGATCCTTCACAACAACCCATTTATATATATGTTTGCTTCAAAGATTTCTGTTTTTACCACTAGTGCATTTTTCGTTATATCTCAAAAGAACATCTTAAAAAAAGTAATCCGATGACAAATTTTTTTTCTTATCTATGAAAACAGATTTTAATATATCTCATCTACTTGACATTTTACAGTTTTTAATTGTATCTTTTTCTTACTTGTAAAGAAGCTTAGCTTAGTGCTTTTTAACTAAATGAATCATATTTACGTTTTTCTGAGATATTGCATTTGTTTTTTTCCTTCCTTTTTTTAAACTTCTGCAAGTGTCTCACTCCTTTTCTTCTATTTTTTTACTTTGAAAATAAATGAACAAAAACACGCAAAAATGAATAAAAAAAATCTTCTGCTTCTTTTCGCTTTGATGCCACTGCCCTGCTGCTTTAGAAGAAAAAAGCCTGCCCGTACATTTATTCAAACATAGTGCCAACGGCACAACGAAATGGGCGTAACTCTTCAAGCTTTTTTTGGCATCAAGGGGCCGTGTTTGGGCATGCTCTTTGAATGTTTCCTTTAGTTAGGAGGACGACTTTGATTTTTTCCTGAAGCTTTTCTTCTTTCTTGTTTTTTGACGGCATCTTGCCTTGATTATTATTCTTTTCCCTCTTTTTTTGCTCCTTCTTCTGCTACTTTTTTTTTCTTCAACAACCGAAAGAGCTAATAAAGAAGTAATAAATGGGAATAAAAATAATAAGTTGTATACATTACTATTACTTGGTAAAAAATTAAATATATTTTTTGGATAATTATATATTTGGAAAAATATCTTATTCAAGCTGGCTGGAAAACAAAATTTATTTTTTAAAGGTGCGATTTTTATTCCATAAATTTTAAACAAATGTGCAACGCCAAAAGAAAGCCAAAAGCTGTCTATTTTCTTTTTTTTTGTTTTTTTTTCGGCAAGTGGACAGAAAAAAATTAAGCTTATATTCATTTTATTCCATGAAACTATTTTAGGTCAAAAAACTTTGCATTATTTGGTTTTTTTTCTTTTAGCCGTTTAAGAATTACTGCACAAAAAAAGGGGAGAAAAAGTTGAAACAAAAAATAGAAGAAAAGAAATGCCAAAAGAGGCAAGCGTTTTAATAAGCATAAAAAAATTTGTTTTATTTTTGTTATACTCTTTTTATTATTCCAACATTAAATTATTTGTTATGAATTTTTATGACATTTTTGCGGCATCAAAACTAACCAAAAAAACTGCGCAAAATCCATGCATTTTTTTCTTCAATAACTTACAAGTCCTTTAAAAACCTCCAATGTTATTTTAAAGAAAATTGTGGCAATTTAATCGAAATTTGCTTATTTTGCATTAGCTTTTTATAGAAAAAACTTTTATGAAAAAAGTGTAAAAATCATAAAGTGTGAGCTATATCAAATTATGGGCAACGTTTTTTTTTTAAAAAATAGCAGTTAACGTAAAATGATGCATAAAAAACACGAAAAAAACATTGTATAAGCTTACTCCGATTTTTCTCTTAAAAAATGGCTCACTTTTCATTTTTCATCGTCATCATCTTTTGAGCTTCTTTTTATCTCTTCTTTCATATTTTTAGGAGGATGCGTTGTTACCCCTCTCTGGTACAGCAGCAACACCGACGACAACAACCGCAATTGAAATGGGTCGTCGAAAGTTGCCATCACTTCCCCAGCCTTATATGGGCACAAATAGTATTAATGCTCCAATATATTATACTTCAAGTGCACCAGAAAAGAATGAAATACCAAATGGTATTATCAATACAAGTGGTGGATCAATTGTTTTTGATCCATCAACCGCTTCAACAACTACAAGATTAACATCAGCTGCAAGAATTCAGCCCCAAATTTCTTCAAGGCCATCAAGTGCTCTTGGCACGCATCCTATTGACCCTGCAATCTTACCTGGAGCAACATTTAAAGTTATGCAAAAATCTCGTCAAATTACAATGATTCCTAATGGTGATTTAGCAAATAATAAGCAAAAGAAATTACCAAAAATGACTGATACAATGTCAAGAGTTATGTTGAAAAAGGAATTACGAGAAGTGCTTTTAAAAAGAAGAGATAAATTGGATGCATGTGAAATTGAAGCAAATAACCGTCAATATGTCATTAATCGAATGCTAAATAGCGGAATTTTACCAGAGAATCGATTGGCTGAATTAAATGAAATTCCAGCAGTGATAAAATGTGATTTGCCAGAAGACATTGTAAAAAATGCAAGAATCGTACCCTTAAGGCGACCACAAATTCAAACAAATCTTGATTCACGATTTTCAAAACCAAAATCTCAAAGTACTTCAGTTAATTGGATGCAAGAAGAAGGAACAAGACAATTTAAAATAAATACTGCAAATCGTGAAACAAAATCCATTGCAACACAATGTGAAGCTCCACCGAAATCCGTTGGAACATCCACAAATGTATCATATTCAACTCGATATACCCCTTCAACATCTCTTAAACAGCAAATAAGAGCAGAATCAACAGATTTTGGACATAAGCACCGAACTGTTGAAACACAAACTGATGCAATTGTTGACAGTACAAGACCAAAGAAATTCCCAAAACCTAGTGGTGCACCATCTTTACCACTTCAGGGTACTTCAACAATTGCAAGTGGTCCAGATTTATTAGAATCAACTCAAAGATATTTTGAAGAATATGATCGTCGATTAAAAGAAGCTGCATCAATAAGACTTGAAAAACAACGCTTTAATTTTACTGATAATGATATTGAATCAAAGCGACAACAAATTTTGAATGAATTGGCACAGAGAAGGGAAAAAATTTCATCTATGGTTGATTTACGATATCTTCAACAACAACCAACAAATCGTTTAGCAAATCAACCTCTACCATCAAGTGATTATGCATCTACTGTACCACATTACGGGTCATTACCAAGAATAGATTATCCGGCAAGAAATCGAATATCACCAAATTCACAAATTCGTGATTTTACTGCCCGACAATCTCAACCTTATAGCTATAGCTCACTACCAAGAAATTACGAGCGTAACTTGGATTTAATGGAGCAAACATTATTTGGAATTCCTCCCTCTTCAAGAATTCCAAGTAATATTTCTCGATCACTTTATAATCTTGACCAACTTGATTCTGGCTACCCCCAGTATATGCAACAGAATCAAATTATCCAACAACAACAACAGCCATATACAAGATCATCCAATTATATTGATCAACTTGGATCGATGGATGATCTTTTTACAAGTAACAGAAATACAAATCTTAATACATGCGTTGATGGAGGAAATATGCTTTCACAATATGCAAACTACCTCAATAATCAATTTTTACTTGCTCAACAAAATCAAATGGAGGATTCTTTAAATAATGATGAATGTAATTTTAATGCGACATTACCTCCAACACTTAGCAATTATGGCTATGAACAACCTTCGCAAATGTATCAAAGCAATTTACAAAATCAAATGTTGCCAAATATGTCAATTCCTCCTACTCAATCACAAATATATGATACTTTTCCAACTTCACAAGTTTATTCTCGACGAGAACATAATTATGGTTCACGTCCAAGTCAATTTGTTGGTGATTATGGTAATTATCTTCATAATCGTGCACAAAGCTTGCGACAATTAGATAATTTACAAGATTTTGTAAATCATAACGTCGGAGTTCTGCCAAATGTTGGACTTCCTGCCAATTCAAATCCACCAACATACGGGTATTATCCATCTCCTTGGGATAATGGATATAATTCAAATTATATTGCTGCACAGCAGCAACAGCAACAAAGACTGCTACAACAGCAGCAGCAACAGCAACAGTTACAGCAACAACAGCAATTGCAACAACAGCAGTATCAACAACAGCAGCAACAACAACAAATGCGTTCAACAAATACATCATATTACGACGCCAAATATCCACGAGAAGATGGCCTTAATCGAATGTATCAGACATATGGACGTCGACATCGATCCCCCTATAATAATATAAGTACAAATTCTGGTACGCTTTCTAATTTTGATCAATATAATCAAAATTGTTTATTTATTGATGGAAGATAACCCTTTTATGTAAATATTACTATTAATAATAAAAGCCATTTGAGATTTACAATTTATTAGTTTTAATTTTTCCTGAAAAATTTTTTTGTTTTGGTTGCTTTGTTTTTCTTTTTTTTTCAAATTCTTTATCTCTTTCATAATAACAATAATAAACCTTTTTACTTTACTTAACAAACATATGTTTTATTTGTTGGTGTTGTGCATATTTGTTTTAAAAAAAATTGTTTCAGAGTAAAAAAAATAAGAGCAGAAAAATTGATTTTGTTTTTTCTTTTATAAGTAACACAAAAGAACTGGGTGCCATGGCATTTTCAATGTCTTTTTTGGAGTTTCCTTTTTTTTACAACGGTAGTGCCAATATGCATTTTATTTTCAAACAAAACATAAAAAGTTTTTTTTTGGAAGGGGGCGGACAAAATGATGTGAGCAATAAGATTAATTCACCACAACATTTTGTTTAACAATAAAAGCACAAAAAAGAGCTAAAACAAATATATTCTTTTTGTTTTGTTTTAGAGGCAATAGCCCCCTTCTTTTCAAGATGAAGAATACTACACAATTTAAAGACATTTTCCCTAGAGGTTTTAAGCTTTTTTTAAAAACGCAATAAAATAAACAAAAACCATCTGATTTTGAGTCAATGGGCACGCCGAACTTTTCTTGTCTTAAAAAGGCAACAATTTTTTTGTGAAAAATATAAAAATAAGAAAAAGAAGATTAGTTAAGTGCCATAAAAAAAGCAGAAAATTCAATGAATACTAAAGCACACATGAATAATGACACTGATTAACAAAATGCCTCTTTTGTCCTGAAATTTGTCTTTTCCTATTTTTGTCAAAAGGGTTATCTTCCATTAACAATCTTTCATTTTCTTCCTTCAAATTTTTACTTTATTTTTTATAAAAATACATTAATTTTATTTAAGATTATCTTCAAAATCCACAATTTTCAACATCAAGCTTGGGAAGGAATATGCGCTCAAAACCAAATAACAGTATTGTAAGTGCTTTTGAATGAGAAGCTTTTTTTCTCTTAAAATTGCCATTTTTAAACAAATGTTTCAAAATTTGCAGACTAGTGCTTCTCGAGGTCGGTCCATGACAAATATTGGTCGTGAAATCAATGACTTATTACGAGATCATCCATCTCCTGGTAGAAGTCATCGAATTCCACAACGTCGAATTAAAAGAATTTTATTAACTCGTCGTTACAAAGATACAAATGTTTATAACGGTAATTGATTTCTAAAGTAATTTATTTATGTAAATGTGTATTTTCTTTAGATCTTGGAATTCGTGTAACTGGTGGGAAAAAATTACCAAATGGAGATTTGGGGGCTTTTGTTACTTCTGTAAATCGTGGAAAGCCTTTTGAAACACTTTTTGAAATTCAAGAGGGTGATCAAGTCCTTGAATGGAATGGCATAATTCTTAATGGACGAACTTTTGAAGAAGTTGAAAGAATTGTTGCATCAAGTAAAGGAGAAATTGAAATTATTATTAAAAGGTTTTGCTTGTTTTTTGCATTACATAATAATTTTTTATGTTACAGTAATAACGGACAAGAACCTCAACCATTCCCAAAATCTGAAAATGTTTATGATAATGTGTCAGATAATATTAGACAAGCAACTGCCCGAAGATGTTCGTCTTTTTTAAATTAAAGTTGAATTTTCGTATTACTTTATTTTTTTATTTTTAGTCCCAAATGATAAATCATACTGGCAAAGTCGAACTGAAGCCCCTCCAGTTCCAGCTCATCGATCATTATCTCCAAACTATTATGGAAACAGCGAAAGCAATATGATGCAAGGCTATGATTCACAGAGGCAATATTATGTTTGTTTTGTAATTTTAATTACAATTTTTAAAATGTTGACATTCTAGGCAAAGCCTTTAAGAGATGGCCTTGGAAGTATTCAAATTGCTTTATCTTATGACCATGTAAATAGCATTTTGCTAGTGACAATTGTTAGCGCTAGAAATCTTCGATCAAGGGAATATAATAATACTGTAATAGCACCAAATCCATTTGTTAAAGTATATCTTTTACCTGGCAGAAAGTATGAATTTTCAGTAATTTGTATTCACCTCAAGCTGAATGATAATGCTTTTTAGAGTATCAAATAAGAGACGAACAAAATATATTTCAAATACTGCAAATCCAGAATGGCATCAGACTGTTGAATATTTAGTAAATTATCATGACATTCCAGCTTATTATTTAGAATTAACAGTATGGAATTACGATAAATACAATGATAATATTTGTTTGGGTCAAGTTAACTTAAGTTTATCAGGTATTATTTTAGATAAAATTTTCCATAGCTGTATCATATGTATTTTCAGATACTTCATTGTTTAATAACATGACACGATCATACCCCCTTCAAAGTCCTGATCAAGCTTCTGTAATTCATGGCCTAAACAATACCCCAACTGCTTCAACAACTCGATTACGGACACAATCTTATTATAATCCGAGTAAGCTTATTTTTTTCTTATCAACATTCTTAATCGTTTTTTCAGCATCCTTAGATCTTGGATATCCCGCAATTTGCTGATCAATGAACCACATCATTCTTTCTTTTAATAATGCAGTTCATACATTCCAAAGAACAACAATAAAAAAGCACAAAACTTTTTGTGCTTTGTAGCTTTTTTCAAACATGCCTTTTCAACAGACAGCCTTTTTTCATCATTTTTTACGCTCACTTTTTTTAATGGTTACATTCTCTTATTACAAACATAACATTCCTGCCTATTGTGATAATTTACTCAAAAATGTATCACTTATGCAATTTATTTTTTTAAGAAAAAAATCATATTTGTTAGTGCTAATAATTTTATATTTTATATATGTATATGTATTTTATATCTTGCAATTATCACACAGAGTTGCCAAAAATTTATTTCATTTCAGAGTTTATATTATATTGTTTAAAGATTTATAATAAAATAGAATTATATATATATAATAACTATTTGAAACGTGCTAATGCATTAAAAAATTATCATAATTCGTTTTATTCGTGTCGCATATATATATTTTTTAAAAAAACTGCTTCTTTTCTTACTTGTTAATCATTTTGAGGATAAAAAATGCAATTAAAAGAACGTTTAAGCTCTGCTTTATTTTGGTCAAAATACACATCTTATATTTTTGATGCCGATGGAGTTCTTTGGAGAGGAAGTAACTTGATTCCTGGAAGTAATACTTTAATTAATTCTCTGATTGATTCTGGAAAGCAAGTTGTAATTTTAACAAATAATTCAACAAAAACTGTTTCGACTGTTGTTTCAAAGCTTCATAATCTTGGATTTTCGAGTGTTAAATGTGAAAATGTTGTAACTGCTGGACTTGTTGCTGCTGACTATTTAAAAAGAAAACAAAGCTTATTACCGGTATATTTATTTGGATCACCTGGTTTAAAAGAAACTCTTGACAATGTTGGTGTAAAAAGTTTTGGTTGTGGGCCTGATAATATTTCGGATTATACAAATGTAAGTATTTTAATATTCTTGTAAATTTTAATATCATTTGTTATAGTTTAAGTCAAATAATATATAAACTTGTTTAAGGATACAATTCTTGGTAATGTTGATGTTTCACAAAAAGTTTGTGCTGTTTTATGCAGTTTTGATTCACATCTATCGTATGTCAAAGTTATGAAAGCTGCAAATTATCTTCATGATCCAGATGTTGATTTTGTTGTTACAAATGAAGATGCTACATTTCCTGGTGATAATCCAAATGTTGTAATACCGGGATCTGGAATTATTTCAGCTGCTGTTAAAACTGCTTCTGGAAGAATACCAAAAATTATGGGCAAACCAAGTGAATATATGTTTCAGTATATTGCTAATACATATTCGATAAATCCTTCAACATCTGTTATGATTGGTGATCGTTTGGATACTGATATTGCATTTGGAAATATTCATGGCTTAGATACTGTATTAACTTTAACGGGTGTTCATCAATCTGTTGATGTCGAGAAAGCTGTCATTGAACAACGTATTCATCATGTTCCTACGGCTATTGTTGATTCCATTGAAACTCTCCTTAAATCTGAATAGCTCTATTTGAGCTTTATAGAAATACAATCATTGTTAGTTATTGTCCCTAAGGGAATTAAAAAAAGAAATTATTTTTAATACTATTTTTGTTGTTGCAAAGTTTAATATTTATATAAAATTTCTTTTTCGGATTTTGTTTTGAGTTATTCATAAAAATTACATGATAAACTAACGAGTGTGTGAAAGAAATGATATTTCAAAACATTCTTAAGCTATCGTTCCACATATTTATTTTTGCGTTTTTCAGCTTCACATTCTTTGTTGACAAATTTATCAGTTGATAGATCAAAAACCATGTTTTTGAGCAAAAATGCGATCTATATTTTTTTTGGCCAAACTTTTAGACACTTAGACTTTTTTTTGTCGGGCAAACTAAAGGTGCTAACGGCGATCACTTTTGCTGAATCTTTGCGTGAAAGGAATGAAAAAAATCGACTCTATTTTGCATCATTTTTGATTGCGCTGAATTTTCTTTGCCGAAAAAATGATGAGAAACGCAAAAGAATGTTGTAGAATCTAAAACAAAAAAATCAAAACATTTTTTATTTTCTTGAAGAATATCACATGAAACTGCAAGTATTTTTTTCGTTTGGGAAATTTTTGTTGAGTCACATAGCATCTTATAGAGCTGAGCATTTAAAGTCATTTCGACAAAAAAATGTTTATTTTTTGTTGGTCTAGATGCTGCAGAAAAACAGTTTTGGTCTCTTTTCGAAAGAGACCAAAAATGATGCATGAGAAAATATTGCATCATTTTTGTCTGTGCTGAATTTGCGTCTATTTTTCGTCAACAGGAAAAAGGGGCGTGTGCAATGTCTTGCCGACAGGCAAAATAAATGCGATCAAAAAATTTGTTTCATTTTATCGAGAAATTTCTTTCATGAACAGCTCTCTCTATGTCTTAATGCATGTTCATTCGTTTCTATTAATAGTTTTTTTGATTGGGAAGATGGCAACAAAAGATTATCATTTATTCTTGAAACAAGAAAATAATGGCATCTATAACAATGGCACTCAGTATACCAACGTCAATTTGAATGCTCTTCAAAAATCTGAAAAATATAAGCCTTTACAATCTGATAGTTGTCTTTTATCATCGAATATTCAAGGTAAATTCATTTTTTTAAATTCAGTGACCCAATACTCGTTCTAAAATATGTGAATTTTGTAAACAAACTTAAGTATTTTTGATCAAGGAGTTGTCCTAAAGTTTGAGATTTTTTTATAATTTCTCAACCAAAATTTTGAGGGCAATGATCTGATTCCCTTTGAAAGCAACATGTTTCCTAGTTTCCTTACTGCTTTTTTGTACATACGCTTTCTGAAAAACACCTTATTTTGATTGCAAAAGTTCTAAAAATAATTTTAAAAATCAATTTGAAAGAGATAACATGTGCTTTATGTGTCACAACATTTCATTGGGATAATAGTGTTTTGCTTTACAGGTTATCGTGGTAATGACTTAACATTGGCAACGAAAAAGGAAACTTTATGGAAGAAACGTGGTGATGTTTCAACAATGTTCGAAAAGTTACATGTTGGAGAAAAGGAAAGAGCAGCCAAAACAAATGTTGTTGAAAATTTGAATAGCAGCACCCTTTCACTTCATATTGCCGCTTATGAAACTGCAATTGAAGAAGCTCAAAATGGTCGTAAAGATGGTCGAAAGAAATCTTTCAAAAATGTTAAATCTGTTTTCAATGCTCCCACTTTTCGAGTAAAATGATATTCTTTTTCATTTTTTGCTAAGCTGAACTTCTATTAATTTATAGGATTACTTTGATTTTCCTCGACAACCTAATGGCGAAGAAACAACGACACCAGAAGTTATGCAATTTAAAACATCTCAAAAAATGAAAAATCCCTCAAAGTAAGTACTAAAAACTCGTTTACATTTTTTACTTGTTACAAACGAGTAATTAAAGACATATCACTGCCAAAAATCATACAGTGCAAATACTAATGACGCTGTTTTAAACTTTTCATTAATTTGCTTTTTTATACTACCTTTTCAAAAAAGTGCAAATTGCGGGAAGTTAAAAAACTTTCCCCTCCTTTAAAATGTTTTTAATCAACTAAAATGAAGCCAGAGTTTTTTTGGAAGATTAGAATTAAACCTTTATGAACTTCTATGTGATTGATAAAAATTTTTTTTTGTTTTTAATAGCTAATATCACCGGAAAATTAGTCATTACGATTCTCAATAACAGGCATTGTTATTCCTAAAAAGCTGAAAACGTGTATTTGGACTTTTAAGAAAACAAATAAAAGGTCGTTGGAAATTAAAGTTTATTTTCAATTGTTACCTCTTTAACTTTTCTTCAAAAAACGTAAAAAAAATATTACATCCACATTATAAAGTGCTAGAGGAAAACACTTATTAACTATGTTTTAATACTTTTGGTTTTTTAGCCCTCAAGCTGTTACAACGAAATTATTGGATGTTGTTAATGAAATTTCCTTATTATATGAGCGAAAAGAAATTGATTTAACTGAATTTATAAGCCGTTTGAATGGACGTCGTGAAGAAATTGGGTATGGAACAAGTACAAATGTATTCCATTGTTGGCAAAAACGAGTTGGAAATGCTGAAGTTTGAATTTTCGAATGATGTACAGTAATCTTAAAGACTACACTTTTTTTAGTCTCGATTTATTAATAATGGTATGAGAGCTCGAGATGATGTTGATTCAAGAATTATTAGTATTCAACGAAAATTTAATCCCAACTTTTGTACATCAAATTTGATACTTGATCAAACCCAAAATGATACAACTACAGCCGTAAGTTTTAGTTTGTTATATTTTGAACAAAAATGCTGAAAACATCTTGTTTAGCTTTAAACTCATTTAAAATATTTTGTTGGTAAAAGAGCAAATGACAAAATTTTTGGTTTCTTAAATATGTAAAAAACTGGAAATATCAAAGAAAAAAGCAATGATTCCTTTGTTTTTAACATCTATCAACTCTTTTTCTCTGAAAACAGTGCATTTATAAAAAAATGATATTCCTTTTTGTTTTTCTCATATAATTTCGATTTTAGGAAGATCTTGAACAAAGCATTCGAGTTCCAGAAAATATGGCTGTAATTGAAAATAATGGTTATGGAGTTCGTGGAAGACGTGTAATTATGCATTCAAGTAGATTTGATCGGGGTCGAGTTGGACGTAATCGTGAAATTTTGTTAACTGAAGTAAAATTTTTTATTTAACGTTCAATCAGCAAATAAAATTTTGTTTTCTTTTTAGGAGCAACGACTTCAAGCTATTCAAGCTGCTGAAGCAGTATCAATACGGTATCAAGAAGGTTCTTTATTATCTTTAGAAGAGTTTTTTCGGTGTAATAGAGATGCTTACCGAGCTTGGAAGTCTGTTCTTGATGCATGTAAAGTATGTTTTATATCTATCTATTTAAAGAGAAAAAAAAGTTACTTTAAAATTTTTTCTAGGAAAAATCTCATAATATTGGAAGCGAATGGACGGAAATTGATCAACGTATTTATGCTATAGAATCCAAAATGTGTTCAGATACAAGTGAATGGGGTCCACTTGCATATTCAATTGTAAGTTTAAAATTTAAAATTTTCTTTTTTAAATTTTTCATGTTCAAAAAATTAATAAAGAAAATTACTGAACAAAATTTCATCTTTTTTGTGATTCTTTTGACATCTTTGAAGTTTGTTTCTTCAAATCCACGTATTACATCAAAAAGCCTGAAAAATTTTCGATAGGCTTGATAAAATTTTCTTTCTTACTGAATTTTTCTCATTTCATTGATGGGTTAAATATAAAAAATTAGATGGATGATTTTAAGTGTTTGTCATTGCTTTTTCTTTGCTTTTTTGACGGATCCATGACAAACTGCTTTTTATTTATCAAGGATCTCTTTGGAAAGCTCCTTGCGTATTATTTTAAGAAATGGTGCCGTTTTAATATTATAAAAACTTTTCTAGCAATCTACTATTCCAGTTGTTGATCAATCATCAATTAATATGCCTGAAAGCTCAAACAGCCCTCTTATTAATGTTGCTAATTCAACTAAAGTAAGATTTACATATTTTATTCGAGCCATCTATATATTCATACTTAGGTTTATAACTTTTAGGGTTCTCCAGAAACACATGCAAGCAAGCGTAAACTTGTCGCAGCTGATACTGTTCCACCAACAAAGCGTGTGTCAACACTTCTAAATGGAAGCAATCAAGGTCGTACACGTACATTTTCAACTTTCTCTGTTGCATCTGTTCCTGCATCATCTCATGAACAAAGCAGAAATCCTCCTCCCTCACAGAATTCAACTGGACAATCTGCAGAAGCCCGTCAAACACCTCTATCATTGAATTTACAAAGTTCAAATCAACAACAATCTACGACAGGAAGCAATCAAGCACCTTCAAATGTCCCTAATAATGATTCAGCTGCAGCATCACCACCTCCGCAAATTCAAGAAGCTCAACAAAGTCATATGTCAAAACAAATTGTTCAAATCTCTACAACTATGAAATATGGCGCACATCGGTTTCAAAATTTCAAACTTGCTTCAATTTGTTCTGGAAATATTCCTGTTATTCAAGTCTTGCTACCAAAAAATTTGGATACTCACATGTGTCGTGGAATTAGTAATGATCTTTCACATCTTACCAAAACTTTTCGGCCTCGTGTTACAACTCCTGCTAATCAGCAAAGCAAACCACAAAGTGTAGTTGGAATTCGAATGTTGGCTGGTTATAGCATTTTGGATATGGATGACGATGATGACAAAACTCAAAAGATTGTTTGCTTGAGTGCTGATCAAAAACCAGTTGCTGTCATTTCACTTCCTTCAGAATTTACAGTTTATGAATCTTGGGTTAATGAAACTCTTCGAATGATTGATATTCCAGTAAATTATGATCCAATTTTTGATTTTACACCTTAATTTTGATGGAATTGTTAGCGAATAATGTAAACTTGTTTTTTTGTGTTGGCTACATTTATCTTGTTCTTTTTATTATTTGTTTGTCTGAATTTCAGTAGTATTGGTTTTATATTGTTTTATCAATATTAGTTAAATACCTCAAATTAAATAAAAAATTTCATTAAAAACGTTTTTGTGAAATCTTCAAATTTTACCATTGTTTGTGCACTACCGTACGCACAGTATAAATAAATTTTAAAAAAACTCGAATATCCACGTAACAAAAAGAAATTTATGTTATAGAACTGTGTGTTTATTTATCCCCATCCCTAATCGAGATAAAAAAATTTGTCATGATTAATGAATTTGGTGTTTGTTATTTGAAATATATATGTCTCAAGTTAATGGCAGTAGAAACATACACACTCATGAATACGGGTGACAAATTTGGTTATAAATTAGAAGTTTAAAATTCTGCATCCTTATATTTTAAAGTGATAACTAGCAGCTTGGACAGAAATAATTATAGACGACTTATCGTCGTCAAAATTGCAGCAACGGTGTTGCTTTTAAAAACAGAACAAAATTGTAGTTGTAAACATATGTATTATGAATCACAAAGAAAAAAACGTACATAAATATTTTCTCACCAAATTATTTGCATATTTGCTTTTATATTCATTTTTTTTCATTCATAGTCATCGTTTATTATGTTTTTTTTGACCCTCTGTTTGAATAACTCATCCATTGAATACAGCTACGGAAGAATAAAAAAAAGGAGAAAAAAATTTGATAAGCAAAAACGATCATTCATCAATAAATGTAAAAAAAAGAGAAAGAGAAACTAATATGTCAGGCATAAATTTATTGCCTTTAACTTTATCAAGTAGTGATTTGTATAATCGCAGGTTTTTTTAAATTTGCCTTATGCCAATTAAAATATTATAGTTTTAGAACTTCAAGTGTAAGACATCAAGATCCTGCAGTACAAAACTTTTGTACTTATTGCTTAATAGAATTTGTGAAAGATGAAGAATATATTCATGCGGAATCATATTGCTTTCATAAAAAATGCTTTAAGTAAGTTTTTATCCTTACAAAAAATTACATCAAGTTTGTAATATCACCTTTTTAGCTGTGCTCAATGCTTTATGCCCCTTATGACTGGCAACTTTTTTCTTATTGATGGTCGATTCTATTGTGAATATGATTTCGCAAAAAATTATGCACCACTTTGTCAAACTTGCAGTTACTTTTCGATAAATTTTTATGAAACTTTGTAATAAATTTTTTTTAGAAAAATACGTTCTCGGAAAAGTTATTAAAACTGTAAAAGGAAATTATCATCCAAAATGTTTAACTTGTGATGACTGTGGTGAGATTATTGAAAATCAACTATATTTTGAAATGATGAAGTACTGTATTACAAATTAATTTTTACCCAAGTTAATATAAAGGTTTAAGGAATTTATGTCAAAATTGTCATAAAATCACAAAAAAACCTGATATGTGTGTGAAATGCAAAATACCTGTACTAGAAGAAGAACGGCTTTGGTATCGTAATGATTGTTGGCATGCTTATCATTTTGAATGCACAAAATGCGCGTCAGTTAAAATTTAAAAATATATTTATTTACAAGGTATTACGATATTTAAGCTCACCATTAAACAATAAAGCCCAGATTTGGCGAGAGCGGCTTTATTGTCAAAGATGCTATGATCGATATATCTTAAAAACATGTGCACAATGCCATAAAACAATTGAATATCAAGAAGAAAGAGCTATAATGGCAAATGGAAAATATTATCATCCTGGTGTAGGATTTACATAAACAATTTATCCCTTTAAAAAAGAAGTTTTAGCATTTAATGTGTTACAAGTGTGGAAATCAACTTAAACATGGTCATTTAGAACTTAATGGACATAATTTTTGTAAACCATGTTATTTAAAAGTAAGCTAAAAAGTTGCATTTTAAAAGGGCAATTAATTTTATAGGAAGCTGGTGATCGATGTACAATTTGTCAAGAAGCCAAATCTGAAATGATAAGTGTTTTAAATAAATTTTATTGCGAAAAATGTTTTGTTTGTGCACACTGCAATAAATTTTTAGAGCTCAAGTAAGCAAGCCGCAAGCAAATATATTAAAATAACAAAAAATTTAGATCATCGATGGTTAATTTTGATGAACAACCCATTTGCAAAAAATGCTTTGAACATTTACCAAAAGAACTTCGAAAACGTTTAAAAGTTTCAGCAAAATCTCCAAAATTATTTTAATTTTTCATTATCAAAACTTTTAACTTTTTAAATTCATGTTTTTACACATCTATTTTTATTCATTCAATGTCAGCTATGATTTTAACATTTTAAAATAAATGATTTTTAAAAAAATGATTTAAAAAAACGTGTGATGCATTCTTAATTGTTGAAATTAGGTCAATGCTCCCTCGGCAGGGGTTGCAGTTTCTTTCTTTGAAGCACTATCGTCATTTTTTCTCTTCTTTTTTTGTGTCTATTACTTTTGGTCATCAAAAAAATGAAGATAATTGGAATATTTTTGTTAATATGCCAACTTTCTGGTGAGACATTGTTAATCTTCAGCTTGGGTACCAAAAATCCAATTTTTAGTTTGTTTGGAAAATGACTTGCCCGTTGAAAGTCAAGCTTCAACAGTTGCCAACTTTATTGTACATCCAGAAATCCCTGAAAATGGAAAAAATTCAAAACCAATGTTTGAATTTATGCCACATTTTGATAAATCAAATTATGATTTTATGATTCCTGAAGGAAAAAATAATGTTAGTTTTTGACCTTTTTTATGGCAAATTTTTAATTTTATGTCCTAATTAAAGCAAGAATCGGTTGCTGCAGTGATTCAATTTTTTGGTTTATTATTCAAGCCAACTCCAAAGTTCCAACTTGTTGGTGATGAAAAGGCTTGGTTTAAAATTGGTGAAGTTGAAACTGTAAAAGTGAGTGACCTTGAGCGATTACTTGAAATTCAAAAGAAAACTATTTTAAGGAACCAAATTATATGATCTCTTCTGTTCCAATTTTAACCAAAGAAGGGGTTGATGTCATTTATCAAGAAACAAATAAAGGAACTTATTCATTCAAAATTGAGGTTAGAATAATAAAAATCAAATGAAGCAAAAATAGAAGTAACAAATTTTTAGGCAAAGGGTGAGGGGGATACCGCTGAAACAAATATAAATGTTGAAGTTTTATCATTTGGACCTGCAGTACAAACTGAAAAATTACCTACTGGTGAAAATATTGGAGTAAAAAGCTTAGAACCAACAATGTCACAAATTAAAACAACTGAACAACAACCATTGATTATTGACAATGAAACTTCTCCAGTTCCATTGAATACTGAACCACATGTCACGGAACCATTAGATTTTACAATTGAAACAGAACTTAGTAGTATTACCGATATATCATTGGATGAGCTAGAAAGAAAACTCCAAAATGAAGCTGCACAATTTACGCCAACTATTTCTCGTACAGATGACGATCAAACTACTTTAGTGCCTTTAATCAATTCTGCACCTATTGATTTTGAGCCAATTGCTCCGATTCCATCTGAAGTTGCAATGCCCCCTATTTTACTTCAATTTGTAGAAGTTGCTACTCAACTGCCTGTAAATGAAATTACAATTAATGAAAAAATTAATAATGGATTCGTTCTTGAGAATTATGAAATTAGAGCAATTTTGAATGAATCTGTAAGCTAAAGTTTAGTTAATTTAATTTTTTAATTGTATTTCAAAATTTTAGGTTTCTAAAGAGCTTTTAGAAATAACTGTAGAGCCATCTGATATCTTTGATATTCGGCCACATTTTGTTTTATCAAGAATGCCTTCTCAATTAGTAATAAAAAATCAGCTTTTAACAGAAGATAAATATTCAATAAAAGTTAAAATTCAATATGCCGAGATAACATCTCCAACCTTTGCTGAATTAACAATAAACGCCGAAATTGGCAACAGCTTACAAAGCACAATTAAATTTGAAAAAGAAAAATATGAATTTAGTGTTGATGAAAAAAGCTTCACAGGTGCTATGATTGGAAAAATACATGCCATTAATTCAAAAGGCTTGGACAATTCACCGCTAATTTATTCATTGATTGGTAAAAATAGTGAACTGTAAGTTTTCTTGCATTTCAGCAGTAATTATTATCCTCTTTTTGTTACGATAGATTCACATTGACTGATGGAGTTATCACTCTATTATGTCCAACTACAACTGATTTATGTTTGGATTATGAAAAACAAAAAACTTATTATTTAATTGCAATGGCGACCAGTTTAGGTTTGTTAATCAGTATTTAACCATAAATAAAAAAAACATTTTAGATGGTATCTCATCTGATCCCGTAACAATAATTATTCATACAAATGATGTTAATGATAATTCTCCAGTACTTGCTTTTCCAGATAAAACTGTAAAAATTCAAGATGGCAGAATTTTGGAACCATTTTTATTAAAGGTTTGTTGCGCTTTCTGTGTTTGTTTTTAATAAACCCTTTTCAAGGTCAATGACAAAGATTCAAATGATGTGAATCAAAATACTGTAATATTTGAAGGATCTGCTGCAAATTTTTTAAGCCCAGAGCTAGTCTCTGCAAATGTTTACAGAATTCAGGTTTCTGGTGTCCCAGAAATTGGTGGTTACATTCTTGATATTATTGCAAAAGATACCAGCAATAAAGGATTAAAGGAATCACGAAAAAGTCTCAAAATTGAAGTACTGAATAGCGCAGGAAAAGCAAGATTCACACGAGCAAGATATGAAAGAAAAATTGCTGCTGATAAATTGCATAGAGGTTTGCCAACAACATAGATACAAGAATTGTGATGTAACTGAATATTTTTAGGCACTCCTTTAATTCAGCTTGAATTCAATGGTGAAGCAATAGAAAATATTCAATTTATTTTTCTTGATGGAAATCCAGGATGGCTTTCCATTGAAGAATTTGGTGGAAATGTTTATCTTGGAGATATTCCAAAAGATGGGGTTCCTCCTGGAGATTATACTGTTACCATTGCAGCATTGGAACGTCAAACTCAGCAAATTATTGATCGTTGTGAAATTGTCATTAATATTGAAGGAATACAAATTTCTAGATCATTATTCAATGCAAAAGTATTTTCGATCACTGTTCCCAAAGAAATTGAAAAGAATGTTGTAATTAATCCATTACAAAAGAATGAAAAGCGAAAAATGAGTTTAATTTTGGATAGTATCTATGCATGGGGTGATTCAATGGAAATTGTTCATATTCCATCTGATATTATTAAAATTGATTCTGATACTGTTGTAGTTAATGCATTAGCTATGCAAAATCTTCGTGGACTTCAATTTCAAATTGTTGCAGTTGATAATCCCAATGATCGAGCATTAATTACAATATATGTTTCTTCAGAAGCTACAAAATATGCCAATGAAAAAATGGAACGATCAAAACCTAAATTTGCTTTGCCATGGATTTCTGAAGCTCTTAAAATTCCAATTAATCTTCCAGAAGAAACTCCCTTAGAACATACTGTAATTCATTTACCTGCATTTAATCCTGAAACTGGTGAAACTATCAATAATATTACTATAAAAGGCAGTATGGCTGAATACTTTACTTATGACACGTCCAAGAATAGTTTGGTCGTCAGTAACCTTATTGATTATGAAGCACTTGAACTTTCACAAAAAACATTTGAACTGGAAATTATCGCAGACAATCCATCTTCACCGACAAGTGCCAATTTAATTGTGACTGTTCAAAATTTAGATGACAATTCACCAAAAATTTTATTTTTTGACAATCAAAATTTTGAAAAACCTCTTAAACTTAAACTTTCTGAAAATTCACCTCCTGGAAAAATTTTAATTGAATTTAAAATTTATGATGCAGATGCAGAGCATGAAAAAAGGAAATATGACAAGTTTAACTTTAAGTTAATCGGAGAAATTGCAGGCAATTTTCAAATACAACAAGTTTGTGATTTTTAAAAAAAATTTGCAGCAATAAAAATTTTTATTTATTTTAAGAAAGAAAAAAGTTATATCTTGGCAACTTCGCCATCAACAAACCTTGACAGAGAAATTGAGGGACATTCAATTTTACTTTTAGAAGTTAATGATCAAGCTGGAAATACTGATACTATTCCAGTAAGTTTAAAAGCAATTGTGACAAGATAAAATAATAAAAAATTTAGATAATTATTGAAATAATTGATGATAACGATAATAGACCAATGATAGAAAGCAGTAATAAACATTGTGAAATTGTTGAAAATTGGCCAATTGGAACTTTGTTAACAAAGGTTATAGCCAATGATAAAGATGAAGGAATTAATAAAATGGTGAAATTTACTCTATCAGGTCCAGCAAGTCAATGTAAGTGTAACTAACTTATTAAAGTTCTATTATATAATCATTGCACATTATAGTTTTGACAATTGATGAAAATAATGGGGTAATCAAAACCAATAGTTCTTTACATGGATTATCATCATTCGAACCATATCGTTTTCAAGTTGTTGCAATGGATAGTGGAAATCCACAATTTACTTCTTCTGCAGATTTTGATGTACGAATTATTGAAACTTCGTCTTTAGAAGAAGGCGAAGAACAAGGTGTTAAATTTACTAATCCAGCAGTGGACTTTATATTATCTGTTTCTGAAGTAATACATTTATCTTCAGTTTTCACCATTTACAAAAAACGTTTTTAGGACGCACTACCAAATACAAGACTTCTTACAGCAGAAGCATCGTATATTTCTGAATCAGTTGATAGAACTGTTCAATATTCTCTTGAGGTACATACAGTATTCCATTCTCTTAATCTTATCAAAACAATTTGTTTTCAGCCCGTTTCATCAGTTGATAATGGATGGTTAAGTATAAATTCAAATAATGGTGATATTTTTGTTCAATCTGGATTTGACTATGAAAGGCAACGCGTTGTGACGGTTTGTTGTTTTTTCACTCTTTCTTTTTTAAAAACTTGAACAACAAAAAATACCTTATTTGTCTAGATGCTCAGATTTATTTTTTTGCTCACTTTGAAAAAATGCGTATTGCAAAAAAATGCAGAGCACAAAGGAAATCCTTTGAATAAACAATTATTTGCGTTCAGAGTAAATCAAACGCATTTTTACCTCATGCGTCAAAATTTTAGTGAACCAAATAAAAATTTGGCTATTAAAATGTGTTATATTATTTATAATGTTTTTTTTTGCTTTTTTTATCCAATTTGTTTTATTTCTTAGACAATATTGAAACAATGTTTTTATCATTCATCGATGGATGGATTGTTTGTTGAGACGACATTTTTATGTTTTTGAATCATTTTCGATTTCAAGCATTGACAAAAAAAGAGTCCCCACCTTTTTAAGAAATTTTAGAATTTTTATTATTATTTTTTATATAAAAACTTTTTGACTAAGCAACATTCTTCCTCCTTCGAAATCTATCCTTTTATAAAAATAGCATCGATTTCAAGTTTTTCCGACTTACACAACACAAGCTTGAATACTTTCTTTTTTTTATAATATTTGCCTAGTATTGTAACGGAAAAGAAGAGCTTTTTTATTTCTTCCTTGATTGATGCTAGATTAAAGAGGGGCACGGTGTTCACCGAAAAAAGAATACTTTTATTAACCCGACATTTTGCTATATGTGTTTTTTGTGTTACTCTTTGTTTTGCTTTGATTTTGTAATATATTTCTTTGCTGCAATTTTTTTTTTCAAAGTTTTTTCTTGCAGTTTTATAAGAGGCGAGGCACGGTGCCCTTGAATGCTCATTTTTTTATAACTTTTTTTTGTTTAAACGTATGTTTATTCTATGCGTGGTTGAAACAACCAATAAAAAAGCTGAGGTCGGTGTTCCCTTTTGAGGTAAATAATGGGTATTTTGATAAAAAAACAGATTTTATTTCTCTGTTGTCTCTTATATTATTTTATTTGAGTTAACTTTTTTTATTAGAATCAGATGTTTGTTGATATTAAAGGTCGTTAGCTCCACTGACGTGGAAAATATATTCTTCTTCTGTATTGTTTATTGCTTTGACACTTGGCGTCAAAAACATATATCGGTTCACTGACAAAAAATATATTTACAAAAGCAGTTTTTTTTGCACAATTTTTGTTTTTTAAAAGTTCAGCTTTCCTTTACTTAGTAAAATTCCATTCTTTTGTCCCAAATATATAGATTCAGGAAAAGGCATCATAACATCGTTGTATTTATCTATTTTGTCCTTATAACATTGAAAAAAAGTTTAGTTGACTCATTTTGCAGCACCACTTGAACATTCCTTTTTTTCTCCTCCTTTGATGGTTCTACACACGTTTTTTTCCATATTTATTTTCATAACCCAGGACGTGCGCGAAATCGTTGTTTTTTTTGTACCACAAACAGCAAGAAAAAAAAACTTGTCAACATTTGAGAGAGAATGTTTTTTTAAAGAACCTCCCTTCTTCCTTTTTGGAAACGTATTTTTTTCGATTTCTAGGAAAAAAAGAGTATTGAAACGCAAGTGATCCTCTTTGATTTCCCGTTTATTGTTTTTCTCAAGTTACTCATCTCATCTCAGCTCTTCTATCTTCTCATCCTTAAAACTTACAACTTAAGTTATTTTTTGAAAAGAAAGAAAAGCCGACCTCCTGCAGCTAGCTAGCAATACAAATGTCTTTCGATGATGTTATTCGTAGATTGCGTCGAAGGTTTGGCCGCCGGAAAACCCCCAAAGATAAGACACGAGCAAAATCCGCGGATACACTTCATTTACCACGATCTCGACCTTCAAAAACAAAGAGTCGTGAACAAATGTCTGCAAGTGCAATTGATTTGGATAATAATCAACCGGTAAGATACTGTAAAAATATTTTTTATTATCACTTGAAGTATTTTTTTAGTTTCCTACATCAGTTGAAATTCAGTATCGACGTGAATCAGATACACATGTTATTCCAAATTTATATGCTCCAAGTCAAGATGAATTAATTCATGAAATTCCTCCAAAACCTTTTATTCGAAATCCTTCTAAAAAGAAGCACACTTTACCATATGATGAAAAGCAAGGACGATATGTTATGATAAGTCGAAGAAATCCTTCACCAATTTGGGTTCAAAATATTGGTGATGAACAAACTCAAACTGGTGAATATTTATTATCTCCTGTAGTAATGGAAGAGCGAGTATGGCAAAAACATAAATATGAAATATATGAATTACCACCAGATTCTCCATCAAGAATTCAACAAAAATCTACAACACATTTTCCTGTACATGCACAAGGAAGCCCTGTTAGTGTCGTTTCTGAAGGTAAAGACCGTGAACATCTTAGTTCACCAACAAATGAAAGTGGTTATGGTAGTGGTCGAACAAGTGGTCTTGAATTATCAATGTCCCCTTCAAATGAAATAAGTCAACATAATTCACCTTTATCTTTAAATAATTCTACAACAAAACGTCGAAGTATTTTATTAGGTTCACCAAAATCATTAGAAGTTTTAAATGATCCAAAAGATTATGAAGTACCAGTAATGATTGAAACGTATCATGATGATGGGCTTGTTGATAAACAAATTATTCTAGAACCTTCATTACATCGACAATCTCAACGTAGTCATGCAAAATCTGAGCTTCATATTCGATCAACTGAACGTTCAAGAAGTGCTGAATCAGCAATACATTTTTTGAAGCGAAGAGTTCGAGAGACAAAATATGTTACAGCAGTGTTTGAATCAGCAACGGGTGGTTTAGCAGATATGATTGAAGATGTATTAAAAGAATTTACAATTTGGTTAGGTGAAAAATCTGCATTATTAGGAGTTGCAGTTGAAATGCATTGGTCGGTTCCAGAAAAATGGCGAAGTAGAGCTATGGAAATTAAGTAAGATTTTTTTGTTATATATGCAACATTTTTTTTAAACTTTCTTTTTAAAGACTAAAAGATGGTCTTCATCGTGAACTTCGAAATAACAATCGTCGTGTGCTCAACATTTATGAAGAATGTAGAGAGCATCTACCCTCAAATTTTATTGAATCTAAAACAGAAGAAAATTGTGTAAGAGCAAAAAATGTCAATGCATTTCAAGGTAAGCTCTTTTTTTCCTGATGCCCTGTATACAAAGCAAATATACTCAAGAACAAAAATGAAAAAATATGACATATGTCAATCACTTGATGAATGAGATTTTCTTCACACGTTTTTTTCTACTCCTTCTTCATGGATATTTTTAGGTGTTTATCGTCGATTTTATCCTGATCTTCTTTCGCTACAAGACAAAAGAACAATTAAATCACATAGTACTTATTGGACATTTGAAAATATTTATGAAGCAACCCGTTCTATGCCTATACCCAATCCAGGAAGATTCTTGTTTCATGGGCAACCAGAACAACTCAAAGATAGATCAATTGTTGCCATAAATTTAGCAACTTTGCGCTTGGATGATTCTGATGTACCAAATTACTCTTCAAATAGTAATGCGAAAATAACGATGACTTAGTAAAATAATAATTTTTTTGTTTTAAAATTTCACTTTCCTGTTTTTTTTCTTTTTTGTATGTTTTTTTTTACAAAATTATGTATTTTTTTGCTATTCTTAAAAAATTGCATATTTCGGTGCCAATATTGTAAAGTAAATAAAAAATAAATATGGTAGACTTTAAGCTTTGGAATTTTTCAAATAACAAAAAAGGCTAAAATAAGAAGAAAAAAAGAAACGTTCACTTGCAAAAAAATATTATAAAAAACTTGTTCTTTTCAAGTGGTGCTGGTTTTTTTTGTATCTCAAAAATTCATGCACACTATATTTTTTTTCTAAATCAGTAAAAAAGAAGGAAAAAAAACGTGAAGCGTATGTATGTTAAAAACAAAGCTTACGCATAAAACTCAAATAAACCAAATGTAAATAAATGTGATTCCTTTCTCTTTCATTCTTTAGGTGAAAATCATAGCATCAAGTGTATTTGATGAAAAACAAAATGCAACAAGACTTTTAAGAATTAAAGTCACAGATGTTGATGATAACAATCCAATATTTTTATATGGATCAAAGGTAAATAGTTTTGTGAAAAAAAATGTGTTATAATTGCATTTCTATTTTTAACAGAGTGATGGAATGTTGACATTTATTGTTGATGATGTTGATGGAAGTAAGACTAAAAGCAAAGAAAAACAAAAAATTGGAAAGGTTCAAGCTTATGATGCTGATAGTAAACCTTTTAATAGCATTTATTATTATTTGTTGCCAATCTGTGAGTTGAAAGAACATACATTAATAACATACAAAAATCAACAACTTTTAGGTAATCCAGTAACAGATCATTATGAAATTGATCTAATTACTGGTGAAATTTATGAACTCAAATCCAATGAAATTTCTCGTAAATCGGGACAAATTCTTTGTGTACTTACAAGGTTACTATCGATGTTTAAATCTTTTTCTAATCCTCTTTTTTTAGTTCTATTCCCGATGTTTCTTCTGAAACACTTCGCCATACAGAATATGATAAAACAAATTCAAGTATGACCCGTTTTGCTATTCAAACAATTTCAACAATGATGAATGAAGAATTATCAAACCAGCCTCAAATTCCTGCAGAAAATAATACCATTGTTGTATTTGGTACCTATTTTTTTAAACCTTTATGTACTCATACTAAAACTTGCACTTTTTTTAAAGATTCATCGACCAGCAATTATCATGTTCCCTTTGACTTAACTTTATCTAATACTACTGAGTCATCGCAATTTTTGTATAAACTTCAAAATTTGCAATTCTTTTCGTAAGTGCACTTGACACTTTTACTACGTAGATAATAAATTATTTTATAGCTTTAAAGAAGATAAAGGAATTTTAAAGCCAAACATTGAAATATTTGTTGATCCAAATACTGCAGCAATTAGAGTTGATCCTGAAATCGTTGAAGCATCTGAAGGCATTTATGAAGTTTATATTCAAGCATATTATCTATCAAATGGTAGATATGCAGGAGATATCATTTCCCAAGTAAGGATACTGTAATGGAAGATTTTAGATAATTAGTGATTCATTGTAGATTCATCGTGTTAATGATAACAACAAACTAAAATTTGTTTTTGATTATCCCCTTGAAGAATTGGGAATGAGAATTGATAATTTTAAAAAAGAGTTACAAGAAATTTTATCTGCTAATTCTTCGGAAAGTATTCGTCCAGTGTTTTCCGTTCCTGAACAATACAAGGATAAAAAACGTCAACGCTCTGCAGTTTGTTTTCATTTAGCAAAACCAAATGAACTCATTTCTTTGAATGATTCAATTAAATTAACAGCAACAAAAATGAATTCTAATGAAAAATTGATGAGTTTATATCAACAATTTGAAGTTGTTAACATTGATTCTTGCAAATCTGAAGCTAATATGCCAACAGCAGCTGCTTCAACATTTTCACAAAATACACTTTTAATTGTTGCTGGAGTTCTGATTGCAATTTTACTTTTATTTTCATGCATTGCTTATACATGTTTTGTAACCCGATATCGTGAATTCTTAAAAAAACAAAATCAAAAACTTCGAGGTTGGCAAATTTAAAATTCAATGTTTAAATTTTAACCGAATCTTGATTTTTTAGATGCAAAGCCCCCATTGGAGCCATTTGCAATTCCACAGTTTATTGATCATCGAAGAATATAAATTTATTTATTTTTTATTTTTTTGCTTTTTTTTTCAAAACTTAATTAATGATTTAAAATAAAAATATTTATTGGTACATGTTAGTATTATAAACTTATTACCGCGTCACATAAATGTAATAATATTATTTTAATAATATATATATATAGAAATCTATTACTTACAAAACTAGATAGAATTTATAAAATTAATTCACCGGTGTGCCTTTTTTCACAAATGAGATCAACAACAAAGATATATAAAAGTATTGAGACTACACCTGCTTTGTCAAAAGTTTTAAATAGAGAAAGTTATTAGAAAAAGAAAGAAGATACTGTGTTTTAACAAAAATGATATAAATACAATGGACGGAAGATCAAAAATAGCGTCCCTGAAATATAAAAAATGATATTTTTAATTAAAAGAATATTAAAAAAAGAATATGTGAAATATAGATTAATACAAATAAAACCGAGATAACAATGAAAATGTTCAAAAAACTGAACTACCATATATAATACAAATAATAAAGAATCTGATAAAAACTTTTCTGTGACTAATGCTTTAAAAAAAGTTAATGCTCATGTTGGGTACTGCTTGAATGCATTTCATTTCGATAATTATTTAATGCTTGAGAAGTTTTTAATAATAGCATATCACTAAATTCTTCACTGGTTAATAAATGATTAGGTGGATATCGAAGATTTAAAGATGGTACTGCAGCAACCAAAGGTAAAATAGCTCTTGCATATTGAGACATTTTTGGTAAAGTTTGAACTCGTGCCCAAAATTCTAGCACTTTTCTATAAATTTTTAAAATGGAGTTTTGAAATAATGATAATAAAAATGTCTTACCGTCCTTCTTGAGGAGAGAAATGTGTATTCAAATATGTATCCATTTCATCTTGTGCCATGCCTTGATCTTCTAATTTGCTAAGAAAATTACGGCGCTTACGTTGTGGCTCATAATCTGAAAATTAAAAAAAATTTGAATTGGTCTTTATGTGATTTCTCATACCATCATTTTGTTCATTTCGATTTTCAGGTGTCATTACAGGTTTTAAGCTAGCATTTTGTCGAATGGTTGAATACGTTAATAACCTGAAAATTTTTAAACACTGTAAGGAAAGTTTGTTAGCCTTTTTATACCTTTCTGAATCACTGCAAATAATAGGTAATTTTCTCATACGTGGATTTAATGCAGTTGCAATCATATGATCAGTTGTGATATGCTCTTTTGCCCATTGTTGTAATTGATTTTCAGTTCGATGACGTAATTCTCGCATCCATGTATTATTATTACAAATTGGTGGAGTTGAATTTGCAAAATCGCTCTCTTCAATTTGTAACATTGGATCATCATCTATAGATTTTTGATGACGAAGCGAGCGTCGACGAGGCCGCTCTGTTAAACGTGAAGGTAAATCACTGAGTAACTTTGGGTCTTCTTCCTCATCCTCTTCAAATGAAGTACACTCATGGATAAGTGCATGCCATTCCGGTAAAATCTAAAAATAAACTATTTGTATTAACAACGACATTTTGTAGTTTTAAAAAAAAATGTATATTACAGTATGAAAATGTGGTTCCTCATTTGAATCAAATGTTTGACAAACATCTACAAATGGCTCTAAGAATGATTCTAAGCTATGTGCAATTGTTTGTTCTTTTTCTCCAATTTCGTTTAACAATACTAAAAAAAATAATAATGAAATTTTTTGCATTAATTATTTCCCATGCAAAACTAACCAATCAATTGTGTTTCTTTAAAATTTTGCTTTAACACATCAAATCGAATTCTAATGAATTTAAGCAAATGATAAAATTCGAATGCATCAACTAATTCATTTGTTTCATTATTGATGGCTTTTCCATTAAATGTTGTAAGCCCTTTTGCATTTTCAATAAAATTTAATTGCCGATTCTCTGGTGCAGAATTTTTTGCTACTGATTGATATACTTTTGCTATGTTTTTAATCTCTGTTATATTTGTGCATTCGTTGATTGACTTGATAAGAATCTAAAGAAAAAGAATAAAAAGGTGATCTATGACTTACACAAAAAGTGCATAAAAAACACAATAGCTAACCTCATTAATTGCTTGAACAACATTTTCAATGTAAACCATATTTGAGGGTAACTTTGGACGATTCGATGCTGCTACAGTGTTATCAAATGTGACGTAAATTTTATGAGCGTTTTGAAAATGATATTCATTTGCAACTTGCATTAATGTGTCCCCAAAATCAGCTTGTGATTCTTTAGCTCTTAAAAAGTTTTTTATTATTGTAATAAAATAAAAAAGAAGAAGAATGTGTTAAAACTACATACGCGATGCATATCCTTTCATATTCCCAATCAGCATTGATAAAGCTTGCCCATATTGTTATCATATCACGACCTGCATAATGAAGTTGTTGACAAACGATCATTATTCCATAATCTAAGGTCGTTTGGAATTGTCTTTTAAGCTTATCACGAATTGAAATGCATTCATCTTTAATGAACTAAAACATGTGATTGTGGGTTAAAATGCATGACTTAAAATTTTTATAGCTCTTTTTTTCTTTTTTCTTGAACATACCTTTGTTAACGCATATTCTGTAGGAAGCAATTCATAAAAACTTTTGAAGCGATTATGGTTGTCTGTTGATGACGGAAAAAGTCTACGTGCGGCTTCAAATGATCCTTCCAGCAATTTTGCAAAAAAAGGTTTCTGCAAAAAAAGTTTTTTTTATTAATTTTGAATGGAATTTTTTGGTGTTTACTTACATTTACAATGCTTGGAAGCTCAAATGACCCAACACAGTATTGAGCAATTATTTTAAGCATTCTTTCTTTTTCTACTTCAATTGTCGATGTAGGATTTGTTGGAAGCATGTCTGAAGTTAATCCTTGCGTGCAACTTACTGGGACTAAAGTAGGCGGAGCACCAGGTGTTGAGGGAACATCTAAGGATAAACTTCCGCATGAAAGTAATCCCGGTGGAGCTGATTCTGTAGAAGAGGATGAAGCTTGTAATGAAATGCTACCAACAGAAGATAAATTGGAGAGTTGTGTTTGTAGTATACGAGTTGTTGTAATACTTTGACCTATGCTATTACTACATGGAATTATAGATGAAAGTTGAACATCATTTTTTAAGTTTATTGAACATGGAATTCCAACAGGTGGTGGTGACTCGTAAAACATATAAACTATTAAAAAACATTTCTAATTTTAAAAATATTAAGACTTATCTTTCCATTGTCTGGTGAAGTACCTTGTAAGGATTCAAAGGAGCTTTGAGTATGAAAAGAATCTCCAATTGTGTCAGTTGATGACCTATAATTCCTTTGGGAATTAATATACACATTAATCCAAAACAAAATGCCAAAAGCTTACCCAGTAATATTACGGTAACTAGCCCCAAGAGGGCATCGATGTCGTGTCATATTACCAGTACCACCTCCAGTGTCTGTGTATAAAACTTTGCAAGCATAACATGCAACAAAGGGTAATTTTTGACCCGTTATATTGTCCATTACCTGCAAAATAACAATAATTAATTACAAACAAACAAAAGAAAAAAAGAAAGAAAGTCAGACCTGTCCAAAAAGATTCCATACGTCAGAGCGTCCCCTTTTTCTTACTAATTTGAACCTTCCCTTTCCTAGTCGAATATCATCTTGAATAATTGATTTTCTTGGCATATCTGATCCACGAAATGTTGGCTCTGAACTTGTACTGGCTGTTGATTCAGTAGAATGAACATTACGGCTTTCAGCAAATTTAGTTAAATCAAAACTATGCGGCTTTCTTGTCTCCCCGGAAGTTGAAGCTGCAACTGCTGCTGCAACGGTTGCAGCTGCGGCAGCCACGCGATAATCGTCACGATTTTGTGATGTTGATGATGTTAATTCAACAGGATTCATCTAAAATTTAAATAAATCTTTTTTCGGCTCAAAAATTATTCTAAAATCATACAAATGATGGTAAATTAAAATTTGAAAGTTGTGATTGTGTTTGTGCTGCAATATTTAATAATTGATTTGCAAGAATATCTGTTGGCTTTGAAGACCATACACTTTCAGAAGAAGAAACTAAAAACATATTAATGTTTTTTTCGTTTTTTTGTTGCATAAGTCATAGAAAGAAAAAAAGAAGTAAAAAAGAAGGAGAAACAAAACTTACAAGGTTCTTGTTTGATTTGCTGTTGTTGTAAAAAAAGGCGGAGAGCTGATTCATTAAGAGAATTATTGATAGACAATGGAACTGGAGCAGGCAAAGGTTGATTTGGAAAATTACTTTGTGAAGTCCCCAAAATTCGTGCAGTAATAGTTTTACCAAAATTATCATCTTCGTCAAAGCTACTACTATTATTATTATTGCTACTACTGCATGGTAAATTATGTCGTGGAATTGATAACGCAGTTGGTAGTAATTCCGTTGTTGTGGATGATGTTGTCGTCGTTGTTTGATTGCTTACATTAGTAATATGATCATCTTCTTCAAATGCTTGATTTCTTCGTAATGTTGCCCTTTGATGTCTTTCTATCCGTGACATTCCCTGTTGTATTTGATAATTATGATGTTGATGTTGTTGGTGGTGATGATGATGATGGTGATGAAGATGTGAAGAAGGTGGTGATGGCGGGGAATTCGTTGTTGTTATTGTTTTTTGTAATAATGCTCCACCACCACCGATGTTATTATTACTATTACTATTTGGCAATGCCACGCCAGACGACGTGGATGATATATGTGTCAACTGTTTTCCTGCGGCGTTTCGATTATTTTGTTCAGTTTGTAAACAATTTATTGGATGTAAAAATGAGAGGTCAGCTGTCGAAATCGTTGAGGTCGTCGTCGTGGATGGAATAGGACGCGACTCAAGATTCGAGCCGGCAGTCGTCGTCGTCAATAATCCAGAGTTGTCCCACGACAAACTCGTCGTAGAGACTTCTTCGAAAGACGCCGTTTCAAAAAGAAGAAAAAAAGAATTTGAAATGAAAGCTTAAAAAGATTAAATTATTGTTGTTATTTAAAAAAAAGAAAGCAAAAAAGTAGGTCAACAAACAAAATGAATATTTTATTGTACAACAACGTTCACGCAGTTTAATCTATTTATCATATATAGCTTTAGAAGAATTAATAAGATTTTTTTACAAGATCTATTAAATGAAAGGGAAAAAAAGAGAGAAAAGGTGTTTTATAATAAGTGACACCACTTCACACACACACAACTTTAATGAATAAATAAAAAATGAAAACAAAGAAAATGAAATGGTTTTTTTTACAAAATATTTATTAATCGTTTGACGTCTTTATGGGATCGCCTTGAATTTTTACACCTGTTTTTAAAACAAAATTTGTAAGCAAAAGAATTAAAAATGAAAAAGAAAGTACACTCATAAAAAAAATTATGAAAGCAAAATTAAAATTACTTAAAAGAAATATGAGAGAAATATTTCTAATAACAAAGGAAAATGTTTTAATGATAAGCTCCAAAAAAAATGCATTTTATATTCCTAAAACAAGGAGTTACTAAGGTAAAGAAAGAAAATTATTTTGCGTGGTCCATGAACGAGACATTGCGTGCTGCTTTAAACAAATTATACAAAGATACTTTAAGATTAAAAAATGGGTTTTTTGCACTTCTTAACATGCAAAATACGAATATATCTGTGACGATTGTTACCTTTTCAAACTTATGAAAAAAATAAAAAACTTATATTAAAAAAAATTAAACTGCAAAAATCTTTTGCTAAAAAAAGACAAATAAAATGTTAAAAGAGCTAAAAAAGCAAAGAAATAAAAAAAGAAAGAATGACAAATGATAAGATAAAAATTTGGGTTTTTATGGGTGAAAAAGGATCCAAACATAAAAAAAGGCAATGAACTTTGATAAACAATTTTTTACTACAGTCATTTATTTAGATCCGTAATGAATGTGAAAACAAAATTAAAAGTTTTGTAGAAAAGCATAATTGCCAAAGAAGAAGACAGAGAAAAAAGATATTTGTGTTTGATTGAAAACAGACAAGGAAATTGCCGAGCAAATTTCATTCAGCGAAGAGAAACTTTGCTAAACCACAAAAAAAGTTCAAAAATATTTTGTAAACCATTAAAAAATACTGCGAATTAAACGAAATATAAAAAAGAAGCTACATAAAAATGATAAATTTGACAAATGAAAATGATGGTAAAAAATATATTTGTAAAAAAAATTTATATTCAAAATGAACCTTTTTGAGACAAGGAAATCAACATATCAATGCACAGGTTGATAATATTCTTGAATGAATGGTTGAGAAAGGAATGAATGAATGACAAACAAAATTCTTATCGATTCAATAATAAAAAAAAAGAAAAGCGATCATGGAACATTGTATTGTCTCTAGAATGCAGCACCATCCACAACGACCCGCAGGCCTTTTGGCTGTTGTTATGATTCATGAAGCTGCTGTTGCTGGCTTATCAATTGCTGCTAAAACAGCACGTTTTTTTCATGTTTTTAAGAAATAGTAGGCTGCCACACCTTAATAATAATCATAATTTTTTTCTACTTTTTTATTTAGGGCAGGTATATTTCAATTCCAATGACATCAAAATCTAATTTTTTTGACAAATTGTTGCATTTTAAATAGTTTTTTTATGCATTTATATTTTAATTAAATGTTTTAAAACATCTGCTCTGCTACGTTTATGCAAAATAAAATCTTTCAATGAAAAAAAAAGAAATAAAAGAAAACAAATTTTATTGCACTTATTAATGGGGGAGGATTACGGTAGGACATACTTTTGTCAGTTAAAAAGAAAAAAGAAAGAAAAACTTAAGCTAAAGACTATAAAAAGATTTAACGTAGACTACTGTGTGCCAAGTCGTAATAAATAATATATTTATTATGTAAAAAGTCTACCGGAAATCCTGGATCAAAAGAAATGAGAGTAAAGGGATATAAAAAAAAGCCCAAAGACAACAAGAAGAACTTTTTGCGTGACCTCATGAAAGCGTTTTTATAAAAAAAAGAACTTGGACAAAAATTAAACATACAAAAATATATTTGAATAAAATTTAAAAAAGTTAAAGAATCAAAAATCTTTTTTGTAACAAATAATAAAAAAAAACAGTCAAAGAAGAAAAAAAGGGTGACAACACCTTTATCCCTAATGTTAAAAGAAAGAGAATGAAAAAGAAGAAGAAAGAGAGAAGACTTAAGACACGTGTGGGCTTGCTTGATAACAATTCTCCCCTTTTTCATCTCAGTTAGGTGAGTTAATCCAAAATCACAGCTCATGAATTCTTTTTTGTCTTAAAGAGATAAATGTTAAGAAGAAAAAAAATATATGAAATGAGCTGCCCCGGAAGCTCTAAAAATGAAAAATGAATTAATATAGTAAGAATTATTTAATAGAAGATTAAGCCCTATTAACGTCAGATTTTTTCTGCGGTGGCGACAAAGTATAAAGGAGAGATTTGGCCTCTGGTCTAAACAAAGTCCCTTTCTTTTATATTTATGTTTTTTTTCTCTCTTATTAGTAGTAAGTAAAAAGATATTATATAAGAAGCAAAACAAGTCAAAGAGGATTTAAGAACTAAATCCTTTCATAAACCTTTGCTTTGAAAACTTTTACAGATAGCATCAAAAAAGACATTTATATATATGTATATTTCGCTTCTGTGTTTTTTCTGCAAAAAAAGTATGCCTTCTATGATTACGCAACCGGATGAGAGGCATTTGTGAGGAGACATATCTTTTGTCATTTATATGCTTCCTCGTCGCTTGGCAGTATTTTTTTGGCTTATTTAAAGAGGGCAAAAAATAAAAGGCTAATACGCTAAATCTCAGTTTTTTTGACGATTTTTGGCAGCAAAACTTTTACCGGAAAATAATTTCGAAACACGATAATTCTCAGTATTTCGCCTAAATCTTAGAAAGCAAAAACTTAAACGCTTTCAACATATCCGTGTTTCCCTTTTCATTACAGAATATTAAACGATAGCTTTTATAAAATTTTCAAACATTTTTTATTATTTCATCACAAGCATTTTTTTGGCAAAAGGTATGAAAAAAAGCAAGCAGATAAAAAAAGCGTAGGACAAGGACCAAAAAAATTTATGTTTTTTTTCTCGCCAATGTTGGCACCCAAGCACAACGTTTGAATTTTTAAGAAACTTTCAATCAAATGCAGACAAAAAGAGGAGGTGGGAAACGCATAATAATACCATGGAAGCTTACAATATATGTATAAATAAAAAAGGATTTTGATTACATGAGAAAAAAATAGTGAAACAACAAAAATTTTAATGAAAGAAAGAAAAAGGATTCTAGAACCACTTTTTTGAAGTATTAATTACTTATAATCAAAGAGTTAAGACGGATTTTACTTGCTTTTTGAAGCCCCTTTTTAAGGATGAAAGAAATCCAAAAAATAGAAATAAGAAGCGCTAAAAGTAGCTAGAATTATCTAAGATTTGTTTAAAATTATGTCCTATTTTGGGGAAAAAGAAATGTAAAAATTAAACAATTAATTGCTTTTAAGCTTATTTATGAGTGTCCAAAAAAGATATAAAATATCTTTTGACTGCTCTTTTGAAGAGATTAGACTAATTTTTTAAATTAATTTTTAAGGTCATGGCCTTTTTTAAGATTTAAAATATTTCTGAAAGAAAGCAAAAAAAAAGTATAAGGATCTAGAAAAAAAGGGAAGCAAAATATGCAAATGTCTTTCAAGATTCTTCTAAACATGTCAAGAACCAAAAACTATTAACTACTACTATAAAGGATACGGTAGCCATTTTTGATAAATCCATTTAAATGTCATTTGAATATGAAGAAAAACTTTTGATAAAAAAGTCTAAAGACCAAAACAAAAGATTATCTTTATCTTTTATAAAGAAATTTTCTTCTCTTTATTCTTTGTATGTATTTTAAAGTTTAAAACAAAGTGAATAGAGAAAAAAATGTTTTTTACTCCCAAAAGTTAATAAACTTTTTTAAAAAATGTGTGACAATATTTTTTCGTCAATTCCCATAAGAAATAAAAAAAAATTACGCAAAAATTTGTGAAGATAACTCATTAATGAATGAACATTGAGAAGGCACGTGCTTTATACATACAACACATACATACATTTTACATTTTCTCCTTATTAAACAAAACAAAAAAATGACCCACGCATAATAATAATATTAAAAGAGAAAGTTTAAAGTCAAAAATCAAATTTGTTGTTTCATATTCTTAGAAAAGGAAATAATAAGATTTTTTGTATTATAGTCTGTAAAAAGGTAACAACAAGAAGAAAGAAAGCCCAAACAACAATATAAAAAAAATTTTTTCACAGTTAGTTAAACAAAAGAGCTCTCAATTTCATATATGGCTGACCGATTATGAGGGCAACAACAAAAAAAAGAAGAAGAAGAAAAGAAGTTGTAAAGGCTTCTTAATGAGGGATATAATTTGTTGTAGTAACTTTAATTCTTTTTTCATTAAAAACAGACATTACAGTAATGAAACTCTTTTTAAACAAAAAGAAACGGAAGTACTTAAAAAGGCAATCGAGCAAAAATGAAACTTTAAGGAAAAAATAGTAAGGGTAATAATAATTAATTAATTAATGATAATAATTAAGTGGTAATAATACGGTAGTAATCAAAATTTGATTTATCTTGTGAAAATTTCAAAATTCAAAATGAATCATTGTAAAAAAAATATATATACAAAAACAAAAGGTCTCGATCTTCTTCTGTTTTCTTCTTCTTCTTTCTTTTTTTGACATGCCCTCTTCTTCTTAACTAAAATCAAACCCGTTTTGGAACGTCGCAGCACTTTTGACAGCAAAAAAAAAGGTTTTACATCACCAAAAAAGGGGCAACTCGATCACATCAAAAACATTGGTATTTAATTTAATATTTACGTTACAACGCCTCATCTCGACCCACGATCGATTGTTTTTTTTGATTTTGCCTTTTTTGGGGGAACAGGGACTGTGACAATTAAAAAAAACTGTACCAGAAGAAATAAAATGTATATAGAAAATTTTTGATAAATAGACAACACTAATAATTGATCATCTATCATAGGTGTCAAAAAAAGAGCGTTACAAAATATTATCGGAAAATGACAAGATAAAAATGATTTGTGGAGTTTTTTGATTAATAACATTTTTAGAAGACTTACCCCCTTTTTTGGAAAACAAAACCAAATAAGTAACAAACAAATTAAACTTTCCCACAATCTTTAAAATGAATCTTTTGCATACACATCATTGAGAAAAATAAGTATAAGCTTATTTTTGAATAATAATAAGAAAAAAATACTCTTTGAAAAAGTACATTGTTTGCGTGAGACAAACCAATTAGCATTTGGCAAAAGTTGAGTATCTTTAAAAATTCTGTTTATTTTTTTTCTTCTCAACAATTTTCAAAAAAAAACAATCAAGTACAAAGATTATGTTGTTTTTTCTTTCTTTTCCTTAAACATCCGTTTTGATAATAATTTTTTTTCTTTAACAATAATAGGGTTGTTTCGATGAATAAAAAACACAAAAATATCGGAAGAAAAAGAATAATCTATAATTGCAAATACCCTCAAAAGCTGTAACAGACAATTACAACTCCATTCTCCCTCTATATTCAAAACAAAAATACGGTAGAAAATTATAGACTTTTTCTTAAAAAACAAAATTAGAGTAGTATGTGTGAAATTTAAATTTAAAGTTGTTTGTTAAAAAGAAAACTAAGATGTGATAAAGTAAACAAACTTAAGCTTTTTAACATTTTTTAACTTCCCAAAAATCCTGAATTTAACATGACCGAAAAAAAACAAGTCCACTGATGAGGCTGACAGCGACCAAATTTCAAGTCAAACCCGAAGGACGAGTCAAAAAAAGGCGTGTACGTACTTTTGTTGCCTCCAGAAAAGAAAGAAAAAAAATTGCTAAAGCAAACTAAGCAGTTTTGAGGGTGTGTTGGACTCCCATCAATGCTTGCATGGTTTCATTCTCAAATTTTTTTGGAAAGCGGTGGCCTTTTCACCCATGTTTCATGGAAAGAAAAAGAAGAAAAAAATAACACAAAAAAATGCAACAACGAAATAATATGACAACTTTTTTTTCATTTTCAGTTTTCTCACCCCAAGGATGATGATGTTGAACGCCTGACCCATACACTTTTTATACTTTATTTTTTTTCATTCATTGAAATGAATGATTCAAAAAAAAGTTTCATTTTTAAACTATTTTGAAAAAAGAATTT
This sequence comes from Panagrolaimus sp. LJ2400, assembly GCA_024447215.1. Classification (NCBI taxonomy): domain Eukaryota; kingdom Metazoa; phylum Nematoda; class Chromadorea; order Rhabditida; family Panagrolaimidae; genus Panagrolaimus; species Panagrolaimus sp. LJ2400. Next base: position 11,269,129 of record JAMRYA010000004.1, on the reverse strand, counting down.
TGTTTTGATGAAAGTTTATTTTTTTAAATGTCACATTATGGGTGGCCTCAGATGATGACTTCATTTTTTTCGTTTGTGTCTCTTATAATTTATATGATATTGTCCGCTAAAAACTATGTCATTTAAAAAAAAAACAAGGGAGAAGAATGTTAAAAAAAAGAAGAAGAGAAAAAAAAGTAAGTGTTTGAAGTTGGCACGTAATGAAAAAGGGCATTGGCATTGTTTTGTTTCCAATAATGCTTCTCCTGAAGAGTAGTAGTCTTGCTACTAGTTGCAATAAATATTTTTTCTTTTTGTTTTTTCACATTTCTTAGAAAAATTTCAAATTCATTCATTCATTTGACACACGCATACTTCCGGCCAATAAAAAAGAAGAATAAAAAAAGAAGTAGAAAAGTAATCCTTTTAAAATTATATAAAAGTTAATACAATAGCCTTTTTTTGAAAAGATGAGTACAAAAATTATTTGCAAACTCCGCGAAAAAAACAAATTGAAAGTACAAAAAGCCTGAGAAGGTTAAACGTAGGAAGGTGTCAATTACTGAAATGAAAAGAGCGACATTAAAAATTTTTTTAAAATGAATCAAATGATTCTTATCTATTTTCATAGATTATGAAGGTGTGGCATCAAATCGGGTCGTTTTTACCTATTTCTTTTTTTCCTTTTAAAATTTTTGTTTTCAAGAGAATAGTGCACTGTTATCTATAAAACAAATCAAAATTATTCTGGGTATAACAGCCAAGGATTCAAATCAAAAAAAACTTCTTCGACAACAAAAAAGGATTCAAATAAAAGTGCTCAACAAAGCTTAAATAATCTTTGAAAAAACAAAATAAAAATGAGCACAAATTAAATAAACAATTATTAATTTGCAAAATATGCATGGCATGCTAATGACATTAACAAGGTGCAAATTGTTTAATTTTGTCTTTGCAATATAGAAAAAAAAAGTTGTTGTCTGTTGGCACTCAAAAAAATAAGTAATATCTGCATTTGAAAGAAGAAGAAGTAGAAGAAAAAAGTGAATGTTTTAACAGAAGGAACAAATCCACAACATTTTTTTTGCAAACAAACGGCATCTTTTTTGCTTTTTAACCAAATAAAAGCATCGTATTTCTTTTAAACTTAAATGGAAAAACCTAATGTTTCATTTATTTATTTTTTTTGAAATGTAACGTTCGGACTTTGCATTTTTTTCATTTTCAAAAAAATAATATTTCAAAGTTTTTTTTTAATTATTTTATGCTTTTTGCAAATTGAACCATATTTTACTTTTTAACAGACATATTTATTGTAGCATAGCCTCAGTCTCACGTGTAATGAATACGTCATAAAAAAAGAAGGGATAATTATTCAGAAAAAATTTTTGCGATAAAAAAGATTAAAACAGTAGATAATCCAAAAGTTAAACGATTTGATGAATTACAGTATTGCTTATTTTTACAGTAACAAATATTTGAATGTCCACCAATGTTATTGATATTGAAGAGGGTAACAGTGAGGTCATATCCAGAGCATACTTCATTAGCCCCAAAGGGATTAACATTTGAACAAAATTTTCTTGTGGAATATGTTCCTTGAACTTTGGCGACACTTTTAACGCAATATTTTTTTGAACATTTTCCTTTTTTACAATTATTATTTGTATCTTCACATTCATAACAGCTTAAAGCTTCATTATTAATTGTATTATTGTTTTTTGAATCATTGCAATCATTTTCTTGACCATTATCACCAGGAAAATTAATTCGTTTATTGCAAGGAGAAGTGCTATTTCTGAAATTGTTATAAATTCGTTTAAAAGGAGGGAATCATTTAAATACTAAACTACATACACACAACGTTCAGCTAAAATTCTTGTTTGTACAGAAGCTCCCAATGAAGATGGACGTCTAAAATTTTCATCATATTCACAGTATTGTTGACCACCATTTCCATTGTTGTAATTAGTAGCACCTTGAATTTGTGTTAATTCACTTTGACAGCCACGAACATATAATTCTAAAATAGTAATGTAATAAGTTAAATTTTTTCTGATAGTAAAACCATTACTTTTTCCAAGTTCATCAGGATCCTCTATGATATAAGTTAAACATGGACCATTACAAGGAACTTGTTTTCCCAAATTCTAAAAATAAAATGTCGAAGTAGATACAAAAAAAAGCATTTATGCTTATAAAAAATTACGTCAGACGTATTACAGCTTTTGAAGGCATCATTCCCTGGCACAGATGGAAGCATTGTCAAATGCCATCTATTTTTAAGTTCTGGTGAAGCACATTGAAAACATTGATAAGTTGCAGAATTTTGACAAAAAACAACAGAAAAAATTGTTACGAAAAAAACAGTAATAGCTTTCATCTTCATCGAAATCAAAATCATAAAAGCCTCAGTCGTTGTGGACAATGATACTCTTCTCTGAGAGAGCTTATATTTATGCTGGGAAAAAAATATTGCAATATTTGATTTGAAGATTTTAGCATGAATCAGTTTCGCATCAATGCTTAAAAAATGGACATTGGGTATTGCGGTGCCGGGTATTCACTTTGCTTTTTATTTTTCTGATTAAACATTTCAAAACTCTTTTTTTTCTAAAAAGGAAGTAGTTTTTAGTTATGTATCACAGTTAAACTCATTCTTAACAAACAATTGATTCAACAGATTTTTAAGCATGATTATTTTTAACAAGCAAACGTTTAAAAATATGATAAAAACGTAAGTTACTAAATTAACTAATTTTATGATTCTGATAATAATACTACTTATGTGCACCAAATTTCACTGATACATACATATAAAAATTTGCAAAAAAGTAACAAAAAACATGGATTTTTAAAAAGCGTTATCAAAGACTTTTTGAGGCGCGCCATCATTTTTTCATTTTTTTGAAAGAAATGATATGGGTGCGCCCCCTAATCAAAGTTATGTATTATAAAAAAACATAGGTTTCGTAAAAGCTATTACAGTACTGGAGCAAATTAACGCATATGTTTTTGATAACCTATGTCTTCTTATTCGCTGTCAGTGATGCCAAAAGGAAATATAACAAAAAGCAGTCAGCGCGAAATTCTGTCAACACAATCACCATCAATTGTGAACTATAAAATTGAAGGTAAAAATGAACTCGACAATTTGCTACTGTAGCTTTGAAAAACAAAATTTTCTCCAGTGAAAAATGTCTTGAAAATTTCTCGTTACTGTAATGTCAAAAAACTACACAAAAATTTATGATTGTTTACTTTGCGATGTTAATTTTGAGCGTTTTTACTTCTTTTCGTGGCAAAATCTTTTTACATCATCGTTTGTTGCAAATTTTTTTGATGATGATTTTTCTCATTCTTATTTTACATCCTTTTTTTGTATAAAAAATTTATCTTCCTGTCTTCCGTTCAAAGAATAATTCAACATATTCATCTTATTATTTTTCTTTCAAAAGTTTTATTTGGTGATTGAAGATTTTATTGTCGTTGCTGCTATCAACTACTATTGTTTACAAATTATGACATCTCCATTTAAAACCGTTCAACAAATGTTAGCAGAAAGACCACGCCGGCGGGTATATAGACGTGTAAGTTATTTTGTTTTCTTTTATTTCTGCAAAATATATTTATAAATTTTCAGCCAAAATTAACTTTCTCTGAACGCCTTGCTTACTATGGTGTCCCAAAGATTACTCCCAGTTCAAGTGAAGAAACAATCAATGAACCAAATGTTGCATCAGTTGGAAGTCTTTTGAATGATATGATATTACAAACTCCATCACCTTCAAAGGAAGATATTCTTCAACCTTCAGTAATTATTGAAGAAAAAGAATTATGTGAAATAGATGCTAATGAAGGCACTACTGAATCAGCTGCAGATGAAAAGCCTCATGTACCTGAAAGAGCTCGAATTGTTTTTAATAAACAACATTTTTGTGTTTCTTATTTTTCAAATGGCAAAGAATATATTTTACATGATTCTGATGGTATGTTTACATTGAATATTATGATAAAATAGGAGGATGTTACGCTTCTTGTTACTCTTATTACGTCACTTTCAGGCTTGAATAAGACTCCAATCTACATTTCATTCACTGAAAAGAAACCATTGGTTGGAAAAGCTGCTATGAAAGTTTATAAAGATCAACCAACTTTTGTTGTTTTTGGTATTGTTTTAACACTGCTTTACACATCTTCATTGTGCCATTTTAGATCTCATTAAGCTTTGTTCAGTCACAAATGCAGATATTGAAAGTCCAAAATGGGGATTTACTGTCTCAAAAGAAAATGATTCATTTATGGTTGTATGGGAAACACCTGGTGGAAAGCAGAAACAAGCTGTTGAATTTTTGCTTGCTTTGATTATTAAGAATGCAAAAGATCGCATCAAGAAAAAGTACGGTAAAAGAATGACAGAAATTGAAATCGGCTTTGATGGTTTTGCTCCAAATGAAATTTTAAAAAAGAATTTTATTGAAGCTGGAAACTTGCTTAAAATTAATATTATTTTTGTTTAATTGTGTTTTTGTTCTTCGAGAAATTGATGTAACTTTTGTTTTTGTAATACAATAATACTTTAAATCTTTGTAAAGTTTTACATGAGTCTGGGTTCAAACTAATAAACAGTGACACTAACTACAAATGTACTACGCGTTTTGGGATACTGTAGCTTCTTTTTGTTGTTTACGGATAGGTGGAAGTGGAATAGGTGGAAATACTATTTTCACACCCGGTTTTTTAAAAGGTGGAAATAATGTTTTGAACTTTCTTTTTGGCGTTCTATTCTAATTGCATTCAGGGAATATGAATTATTTTTCGATATCTTTTTGGAAGACATTTTTTAACAAAAAATTGTTGATGACATCCCCAAAATGATTGTGCCATATCTGACGCTGTTCTTTTTGTTTAACCATTTGCAATGTCATTGTAAAATTAAAATAAGCTCTTTTTATCTCGTACAATTACAAACTTTTTCAACACACGGTGTTCTCATTACCAAATACATTATTACAATTAAATCAAAACACAAAAATGTTGCCATAAAAGAATATCTCCAACAACATCTACTTGTTGTTTTAAAAACAGTAGGGCATGATAAAAATGTAGTTGAATTTTGCTATAAAAATGTTGATAATGCTTATCAAAAAACAGTTACAACAAAAAAAGACTTACATTTTCCTTCATTTCTTTTTCAGTATAATCTTTGGTACAGCTAATTGTGCCACTCTCATCTCTTTCTCCCACTAAAATGTAGTTAAAAGAATAATTTTTTTTAGGATTATAATAATTAATTACATGTAACAACAGCTAATATAATTAAAGTGATTGTAAATATTGCAACAAATCCCAAGGCAATCCAATCAATCAAAATTTGAGTTCTCATTTTTAAGTTCTTTTTTTTAAAACAATAAAAGATTTACTAAATAAAAATAAGTGAAATAAATTCAATCAATAACAACTAAGTGATCGTTGAAACTTTTTTTGTTCCTTCTTTCTTCAATTTTCTTCATCCTTCATGATGATGTTGTTGTGTATGATGATTGTTTTGTTTTTTTAGATCATCGCCGCAAAGAACGAAACAAAAATATAGACCGAATCATCCCTTTTCTTTTTGATTTAAATAGTGAACAGAATGTTTGTTTTTATTTTTTAAGTTACGAGTGTGTAGGTACGGAAAGAAAGATGAGTATGCGTAATGTTTCATAAATCAATTGTCCTCAGTTATTTACTACTACTTATACTTAACTTTCAGCTTTTTTGTTGCTTTTTTTTATTGTTAAAAGTAAATTTAAGATTTGAAAAATGTCAGTCAATAAAAAGAAAGAAAACATTTTTATAAATGTTACAAGAAAAATTGTGTGATGGTATTTTCAAAGAAACAATGTGAGAAATAAAATTGTGAATAAAACAAAACAAAGAATTTTTTTATTATCAAACTTCAAATATAAAAACAATGAAGGCATTGATTTTGTGAATAATTACGCTGTTTTTAAAATAGTAATAATAAATATATAAGCGCAAGGCACAAAATTATAATAAACTCGAATTTTGTTTTAACTATATAGAATTAATGATATATTAAAAACCTGATACAAAAAAAACAAAAATACATAGAAAAAATAGTTTAGTGATAACATGACCCAATAAAAACAAAAACTTTTTTTAGCCCGTTGACGGAGATACTATTAAACTAAATACTTTTTTTTGCAAAGATAAACAATTTAAAACATTCTAAAAAGATCAATGATAAATGGAAAGATATATATATAATTGCTTTAAATTAAACCAGCACTACTGTAGGAAAATGAAGAAATGAAAAGAAAAAAAGAAGAACAATGAATAGAGAATAACGAGATCTCTTATTGCTTATTTTGGCCTATAAAATAAACAATTCATTTATATATAATTTTTTTTGCAAATTAAATTTAAAAAAGAAAATGCACGAAAATCCTTTTTATTTTACATGGGAGTTTTGAGGTCACTAGGACTTCGATTCATTTTAGAAAAAGTTGAATGTAACATTGATGAAAAATCACTGGTACTACAATTTGGTCGAACTGTCAAAAATGGTGATTGTAATTGTGGTGAAAGTAATGCCAAAGTTGCAGCATTTAATACAACATTTGCAGATGGTGGAAATTGAAATATTTGTGGAGCATGTTGTTGTTGCTGTTGTTGATGATGATGATGTTGAAGATGTTGTTGTGGAGTACGTGGAGGTGGCATGGGCGTATTAAGTGCTGAACTTGTTGCAAATAAATTAACTGAAAAAAATTGAAAAAAATAAGGATTAGAAAGAATTAAGATATATTTTTTTGCCATTTTTAATTATAATAAAAGTGTAAGATTAGTGGGAGCACAGATTGCTAAGGGGTTAAACACGCACACATACAAATAAAAGCATAAAAAATAACAGAAAGCGGACAACACAATTTAATAAATTTTTTTTATTTATTTAACAAAAAGCTACTCAAAATTATTATCACATTTTACAAAATAAATACATACATAACAACACTGAAGAAAAAAATAATTATGGTCGGCAGTAATCTAATTTTTTTTGTGAATAAATAAGCAAAAAATAAAACAACATTAACAAACACAAATAAAATTAATAGAAAAAAAGCGTAGGTTTTATGCAAAAATACACCACCGAAATAAAAAGTTTTGCGAAAATCACTAGGAATTAAATTATTATTATTACTGTTTTTGTATCATTTTTTTTCTTGTACAATAATAAATTAAAAACAAAAGCAAAAAAACATAAAGCGTTTGTGTGCATGGCACGGACAACGGCACAATTTGAACAATTAACAACAACACAAAAAAAGAACAGAAGCATTATGGTACAGTAACAAACACAACAACAACAATGACACATGTTTACAGATATATTTTGCACATACATACACAAAAAAACAACATATAATGCATAAAAAAGTAAATTAAAGCTGTGCAGAAGCAGCTGCTGCTGCAGCAAGAATTAATTTTAAATCATTTTGTTGCTGTTGTAATGCAACAAAATAAGCAAGTAAATATTTATCATCAATTATGGAAGGGATGTTCTTACCGGCTGGTGAAGCTGCTTGACTTGCAAATGCTGCATACAATGGATTTAAGGCAGGTGTAAGAGCAGGACTATTTGCAGCTGCAAGAGCAAGATGCCCTGGTAAACCTGCTGATAAGCAATTATATAAATTTGATAAAAAGTATGGTGATCGAGTATTTGCTGTTGTTGCAACAGGAGTTGAAAGACAATTTGGATTAATATTATTGTTAATATTATTTACGGCAGTTAAATCTAAAGGTTGTGGACGAGCACGTCGAGTTAAAGAACCTAAAAGAAAATGTGTAAAAATTGCAAATATTGATAGACAAAAAAATATTACCATTATTACTACCCGATGATAATCTTTGGCTATGAAGTGCACCAGCTGAAGGACTCGGTAAATCATTGTAAGGATTTGAAGATGGTGGAGTTTTTCTTTTACGTGATCCTGCTGGACGTTCATGTGGTGAAGAGGTATTAAATCTTGGCGTTGTCTTATGTAAGCCATAGAGAACTTCACTCAAATTGCTTGCAGTTGTACCGGCACTGCTGACACCACTCGATGATCCAACAGATCCAGGAGAGCAAGAGCTATTACTTGGTGAAGGAGTTGCAGAATTATGTGGAACTGTTAAAGATGAATGAGATGGTTGTTCAGCAGCTTCTGAGCATGGAGATGCTTGTCTTAAAGCCATAGAACCAAATTCTAAAAATATCAAGGTTTAAGGTCATTAATTTTTATAAAGCAATAATTTACCATCATTAAAAACTGTTCCATTGCTATTATTATTACCAGTAGAGCTTCGATTTAAAGCATATGAAATGGGATCAATATTACCGGCTTCAGATTCTTTAACAAAACGATACATAAATTTTTGACCAATAACCTTTTTAATAATATTTTTATCATAATAATATCGAAGAGCACGTGAAAGTTTATCATAATTCATATTTGGCTTTGATTTTCGATTACCCCAAAGACGTGCAACAGCTTCGGCATCATTTAGCTAAAGAAAGATAGAAATGATAAAAGTTATTTAGAAATATAATTTTTTACCTTGAATTCACCATTTGTTTGATTTGTCCATTGAATAAGTGTTGGATGTTCATTGGTATTAAGCAATTCAAGTAAAAATTGCCATAATGTAATACTGGCATCTGGGCCACTTTGCGGTGAACCAATTGGTTGATTTTGATTTGGTGGTTGTGCCTGTGACAATGGAGCAGCTGACCCACCACCCAAAGAAGTTAAAGTTGATGATCCCATTCGACAAAGTGTATCAAAGACATTCTTTTGATTTGCCCATTGATCAGCAGCCATTTGTGAAATAGATACTGGATTCGGCATAATTAATTCTGTTACAGATGGCTTGATATCTTTTTGTTCATCAATATTTGGTTCATATTTAACCTTCAAAGAATCTGATACATTATTTTCAATGGCAGCTGCTAAAGCTGGAGATGATGATTCAGTTACACAATTTTCAGATGATTCTTGATTTGAATGAGATTCTGGTGGCAGTGGTGTTACTGCAGCAGTCATATTGACTTGTGTTATAGAATTTGTTGATAATAGTTGAGGAACTCCAATGTATGATTTTTGATTTATCGCTGCCGGGTCATATGAACCTGGTGGCTTTGAAATTGATGAAGGATACGGTGAATAATTACAGTAATAATTATTCAACGGTGGAGCAGGTGATGAAAAATGTTCAGAATTTATATTAATTTGCTGGTGTTGTTGTTGTTGCTGATGATGATGATAATATGGAGGAGGAGGTGGATAATGATATGGACCTGAAAAAAAAGAACAAAAAATTAATATTTATGAATTGAAAACAAAATTTGTAAAGCCGCGTTTTTTAAGTTAAATGCCAAATATAAAAGGGATAAATAAAATCTCAAAGATTTAAATAAAAATAAATAAATTTTAACAAAAGAAAGTTTGCAATAATATAATGAAAAGAAAGATGAAAGAGGGATTTATTAGCAAAAAGCAGGTGGTGAAAGGGAGGTTAAATAAGTAAGACTTTTTTTTATTAATCGGAAGCCATTGACTGTGACGTATAACCTTTTTGAGAAATTGTATTAATTAAAAATTTTTAGAGAAAAAAATTAAAATTTAATAAGAGACTTTTTAAAATACATTTCAAAACAAAGGCAAACGGATTTCCTTTTTAAAAGTATAAATTTGGTTTTTTAATAAAGTTTGCATGCAAAGTTGATGAATGAATTAAGACGATATAAATTCTTGAAAAAGGCATGGAAATAGTACAAAATCTTTGCAGTCATTTTTATTTTGATAAAAATACAAATTAACAACAAAAAAATTACCATGTTCTAAGAATTTGAACTTTTGAAAAGTATAAAAAAAGTGTCATAGACATTATGTGTGGTGGCACTATTTCATTCTTTTTGCATTAAGATCAATTTCAAACATTAAAAGACATTTTTGGTTTTTCAAGCTGAAAAAAATGCAAGTCCTTTTTGGGGGAGACGTGTTTGCGACACTTCACGGTTAGATTTGTTTTTGGCTCATTCACTTAAACGTGCTCTTCGCCCCCTCTGCCGTGCAGAAAAAAAGGGATATGTTTTTTTTTATTCTTGCGCCGGAAGCTATGACTTTGGTGAATGAGGATGGAAATTGGCAATGGCATCCAAAAAAGAAAAGCAATTTTTTTATTTGAAAAAGGGAAATGAAAATAAAAAAGCAAAAATCTTGAGATTATTCTTGCTTACTTCTTTTTTCTTTAACTTAATGGCAAACAATACCTGTTTCCGTGAAAAAAAATATTATTAAAAAAATAAGAATTTTTTTGAAAGCTGCTAAAAGGGGAGAGAAAGGCATTAACAATAAGTATTAGTTAGAATGCCATTTTCAGCACACAAAAAAATGTGCCAATGACACTAAAATCCAAATTTAATAAGCACGTGAAAAAAAAACAAACAAAATATAATCTTTTCATTGATTTATATAAAAAAGTCTACTATTAATTTACCGACATTGCCTTAGGCGAATTAGCATTAGAGGTTGTAAATGAAGCCGTTTTGACCTTTTGTGTACTTTAATAAATAAAAAAGCATAACAGGAAACGTCGAAAAAGATGCAAACAAATGTTATGCAATTCGTGTGCAGGGTCTTAAAGTTAGCTTCGAGGAGGCCAACCTCCTCATACAAGGTATCCGCGTAATACAAAAGAAAGAAAAGCGCAGACATAAAAAAGGTGAAAGAAAGAAATAACCATTATACAGTTTTTTAAGGAAGAAGCAACCTTGAGGCTCTATATAATAATAAAGCAAAAGTTGAACGTAAAGTTTCCCGCGAAAAAACGCTATACGGATGTCCACTGTTGCCGCAAAGTGTTCTTCACGCTAGTTATTAAAGTTACAAAAAAAGAAGAAGTAGAAAACAGATGGATCGTGCAATCCTTTAAAGGTAGTTCATCATCATCATCACCGTCACTGAAAACATTGAACTGTTGATGCTTCTTCCTTTATCCGTTGTTGTTGTGTTGTACGTTTATTTACCCGAAGGCAAAGAAATATATGTCGGGACTAGCATCATTGACTCCGGACGAATCCTCTTTTTAAAAAAAGAAAAAGAAAAGAGAAGCAACGTGGGAAAGCATAAGTGCTCAACAAATACGACGTGCACGACTCCAGAAATGGAATTGCTGTGCGCGAAAAAGGATATAATATATGGACAACGAAGAAAAAAAGAAGTTTGATCGTGAGAGTCAGGAACGCAACTAATAGAGTCAAAAATAAACAAAAGAAAAAGAAATGACAAAAAAAAGAGATCAAATTAATGTCGGAGAGATCTGTAAAAGGCTTTACGTGATCATCCATTTTTAATCAAACGTTTTAGGATACACAGTTGTGACGTAAAAATAAAACTGAAAGTGGAAAAAAAAGTTATAGAAAAGAAAAAAAGAAAAGAGTATGAAGGTACAAGCAGCGGAAGCAACACCTTTGATAAGACTCTTCTATTATAGAAGGGGGGCGTAAATCCTTATCAAAGGACTACTTCGTCATAAAAGCAATATAGGGAAAGAAAGTCGATGAAAAGCTTATTTTGATGACTTGTTCATTTATTTTTTTGCAGTTAATTTTTAAACAAAATTATAAAATAATTGACACCGGAAATTTATATGCCTAAGGGCAAAAACCTTGAGAAACAAGGAGAAAAAGGATTGTAAGGAATAAAAAGCAACGAGTTAGAAAGAACCGGATAAATGAAAAAAATGTAATATTTGGAGGCGTAAAAAATGAAATGCAAAAAAGAGCAATTTTTTGTAAGAAAAATAATGAATATTTCAATGGCTTCCTTTTAGCTAATATCTTTAATGGCAACCTTATAAGAAAACTATCAACAAATTCATTCAAAAAAAGATACTTCTTACATTATTATCTTATAGAAACAATTCATACATTTGACTAAAAATGTATAACACTGAAAATGACCAATCAAAGAAATAAAGTGAAATTTCTCCCTTCAAAAAGGTAGACTAAACTTTTGACGTCACGTCCGGTCACTTTTCGCAGTTATCCAAACAAGCAACAAACTTTCACTCTTGCGCGATTTCTTTTCTCCTTTTTCTCTCTTTTTTTGTAAAACGCGTCTGTGTATACAAATTACGTAAAAAACGTTGTAAAATGCGACGACTGACCACTGCTATTCACCGTAGTCATCATCATCGGATTGCTTGTGAGATTCGTTGATGCATTCACTACCTCTTTTTTTAATTTTCAAAAGCTAAATAAAAGTTATGCATTTTTTTACGTTTATGCAAAAAAGAAAGAAAGAGGAAAGGGAAAGCAGCAAAGAAGATGACCCTCGGGGGGTTTTGACCGCAATTGCACGCAGCGATGAAAAACGTGTCCACACTTGGTAATGCAAACAAATGCAAAAAAAAATACGACAAAATATTTTGACCACAAGAGTTTCCTTGCTTCGTGGGGATTCCACTAGGCTGCGTTACGTAACACCAAAAAAGCATTTTTGTAAAAAAAATAAAGGGAAAAGAAGAAGCAAACATTCCGGGATCAAAGAGAAAGAGAAGAGATGTGTATAATAAAAATATAACCCAAAAAAGGGTTAAGCTTTAAAACTACTTTAATATTTCATGAATCTTGCATATCTTTATGTGTTTTTTTTTCAAGAAAAATAAAAAAGAACTAGGTGGTAGTAGTAGAGAAGTAAAAACCAAAGATGTTAGAAACGTCTGAGAAGTGGATGATGCCGTCGCAGCCGCCAGAGCACAGAGGAAATGTAGCTGAATTAAGTTTGAAGTAATAGAAGAAGTGGCAGGCGGCATTTTTTTTACGCAACAATACTCAAATGCGCAACTTTAAAGTTATTGCCCAAAGCAGTATTAAATTATTTTATGATAGTTTTTGTATATGAAGAAAAGAAGCTAATAAAAAGAAAAGATGAACATGATATGATTGCTTTAAAAACCACTAAAAAAGTGTAAGAAAAATGTTGGCTGATAAAAAAAATAAACAGACAAAAATCTGAAGATCATAGGTTACACTAGCTTTGAATGTTTTCTCTTTTTAGCTATCTCCTTTGAAATAAGGCCCATGTTGTTTTTTTAGAAAAAAATGATATATTACACTTTTTTTGGAATAAGGTGCTAACATGAAATTATATATTACATGGTAAACTAGTATTTTAATATAAAAAAAGAACCACTTACCAAAACTTTTCAAATATAAAAGCCATGAATTTAAAGGAAACATTTTCTCAAACTCTCAATCCAACAAACAACAAAAAAAATATATTACAAAAGTGAGAAGAGACCACTTCAAAATGGGAAATTGCAACTGTTTTTATCACAACCCCCAAACTTCTAAGAAAAATGCCCGATGTATTGTGATCCTAAAGGCATAAGGCGGGAATAACAAAAAAAGACTCAAGATTTTGATGTCAAGAAAAAAGCCGATACCGACAAATGAGGAAAAATTCCAGGGGTGTAGAAAATTCTTTTCAGGCAAAGCCTAAGAGAAAGCGCATTGAGATGAAAAAAATGAAAAGGCATATTTTTTGGATAATCATAACAAAAAAACAAAACAAATCAAAGTGCCTCATTAAACTATCTTCTTTTGGTCAAAGAAAGGAAAGGGGTAACGAAAAAAATTAGATTACTGTTGTTTTATTACCGCTTTTATATATCTTCTTCTTCTTTTTTAAATGTCCCAAAAAAAGATTGCTATCTTCAACCATAATCGAGACGCCGCTCAAAAACTGTTAGAAGACAAATGTTTCGTAACGGATGAAAAAAAAATGAATCATGATTTTTTTGTAGCGGCAATGTGTCGGTTGTTAAGAACACTATTATGCCACACATAATATTTTTTTCTTTTTCCGTGATAGTGTTGACAAAAAAGTACGCGTGCAATAACAACCTTGAAGACCAAGAAGAAGATGAAAAAAGTATATTTGATTTAATGTGGATAAACAAAATCTCATAAATATGATAGATCATATACGATATATTTAAGAAAGAAAAATGTTATTTCTTTTTTTGTTTGATATATTAAGAAAAATCATAGATAAATATTTTCACTTTAATTTGTTTCCTGTTTGAGAAACAATAAAGAAAAAAATAGTTGAAAGGTTCCCTGCATTCTTATCAGAGCTATTAAAAATGGCTTTTCACTGATGGTCCGGAATTTCTATCTAAATAAAGTATTCCAACAATCAAAAAGGAAAGAAAGTTGCAAAAATAGTGAGAATAGATGAAAGCAAAAAGTTTTCTTTTTTTTCCTTTCTTTTATTTTGATTGGAACACATTCGTTTGGTTTAATCAAATCCGCCTTTATTTGGCTGTTCTACGACAATTTTCTCACTTCAAATTTTGCATGTCCGGTCTAATCATCATTCCCTCTCTTCTTCTTTCTCTCTTTACACGCTAACAATCAAATATCTATAATGCTCCTTGAGGCTGTCAACAACAGAACTGAAAAAGTAAAAGAAAGATGATTTGGGCTCATCCGTATCCGTTCAAAAAAAAAGAAAAGAAGAATGGAAAAAGTGCTGGATTTGTTGTCTTCACAAATGACCATGACCATGAAGGATTTCACGGACGTAACAACTTTCACGTTTCTTGTTTTTTTGATTCTATTAGAAAAAAGAACTTTCGCTACTTCTTTTTTTATTATTGTCAATCACACTCTGCCTCTTGAGTCTCCTTCTCTCTTCAGAAAAAGATTTTTTTCAGATGAATAATGAATGGTAAAATTAGCGGAAGAAAACGGAACACAGCAAAAAGGCGGCAATTGGTTACAACTACTACTATTCTTCACACGCTGATTTTTTTTCCGCTATATACACGCTACGCTTTTGTTGTTCTTGTCCGTGAATCTAAAAAAAAGAGAGAAAATACTGAGGATCTTCTTCAACTCACAACCTTCACATTCATTCATCTATCCATTCATTAAATTTTTGACAAGAAATATTGGGTAAAAAAGAGTTGTCAACAAAAATTAATGAATCAATTGTTTCTAAAATGAGTAAAAAAAATCAGCATGAAGCAACATCATTTCTTTAAAAGGGACGAAAAAGGAAAAGGGTAGACACCGGAACAAACCAGTCATATGCCTTTAACTTTCTTTAATTTTGTTAAATTTAAAATAAAACAAAAAAATGTTTGATTGAAAGAGTTTTTGAACACAATGATTGAAATTCCTCTCACCATATAAACTTTGTTAAAAAATCAAAAAAATGATAGTTAACAAAAGTTTAAAAATCAGTAGAAAACATTCTTTGCACTAGCATAAATGAAAAAGACATTTTTAAAAACTATAAAATCTTCTTTAAATTTAATCCATCTTAAAATATATCCTGGTTTTATAAAATTAAAAAATAGTCAAGAAATGTACACACTTATTTTTACTTTCTTACTGTGGCGTATTTAAAAGCAGAATAGAAAAAGGAAATTATAAAAAGGCATGAAAAAGGGCAAACGTTTTGAAGAAAAAAACATATAGCTTTAAACGCTTTGCGCAACAATAGGACGATGAATGGCGGCACACGGCAAAGATGAGTCGACAAAAACATTGAAGCCATTTTAGCAATTAGCATCAAAAAAGGAAAAAAAATGCTGCGCATGCTCATATACAGAAGAAAAAAAAGGTTTCAATGGTTTTTTATCAACAAAATGATTCAACAAAAGTTGTAATACAAAATGTCGATTTCCGTTAATGAATGCCACCACACTTAAGCACGGCAAGAAATAACAAAGAAGAGGGAAGCAAAGAAGAAGCAATGACTTGTCCTAACAAGTAAATACATACAACTAGATACAATATAAAAATTTGTAGTGTAATATCCGGCACTTAAGTAGTATTATTAATTATTTGAACAACTAATTTAGGCAAAGCGTTGGAAATCTTTTAAGTCAACAACAGAGAGAAAAAAAGCGGGCAATTCTTACCGTAAAAAAAGTGCCAAAGAATACTTAAAATTCTATTAAAAATGCAGAGATTTAAAATATAAAAGAACGCAAAGTTTCAAACAAAAAAATAACCGTAAATGAGAAAAATGAAAGTGTAAAGTTAATGCTCTCGGCACTGATCATATGATAAAAAGTTAAATAAAAAAAATAAATAATTCGGGTTTTTTGGTGGTGGCGGATGGTTCACTCAAGAATGACGCATGTGCGCAAAAGGAAAAAAAGAGACGCCAATCATTATCTCTTGTGGCAGTTAATGATTTCCTTACCCATTTTTTGATTTAAAAAATATTTGACAAACATAAAATGTTTCTAATTTGGCTATAATTGTCTGCAAAACAAAAAAGAAGAGAGTTTTCATGATGTATGACTAAGATCAAGAATTACTGTTTTGACAAGACTATAAAAAGAGATGTCTCTTGGTATAATGAAGTTATCAAATGTTTTTAGAAATTCATTTAATCAAGTATCATGTGCTTTCAAGAAAAAACAGTAATAAAAGAATCAAAAAAAGAACTGCCAAAAATGGTTTCAAAAGAATTTGAACAATAATAATGAGAAGGCGCAAGTTCCGTTAATCATTTATTTTGTGGTTACTACTACTTCTATTAGAAGTTAAAAAACATGCGTTTACTATAGATGAAAATAATGGATGACGAAAAAAAAGTTAAAAAAGAAGAACCGAAAATAAATTGAACCCTAACAAGATTTTTTAAACAAACGCTATAAAGGGCGTTAAAAAATGTATTAAGGAACTTTTTCAACATAAAGCGGAAGGCAGTATAAAAAAGAAAAAAATCAGAAAATGTCGAGATGCGCAATTGGCGATACTAAAATCCGGCGTGTTCAAAAATATATATTGGATACATATCCGTATGTAAAAAATCTTTTAAAACAAAAATATAGTTGTTGAGGATTCTATGCTGCCCTTTTACGGCAGAATTAGAAGAAGATTGAAAAAAAGGAACGTCTTTTTTGAAAAAGAACTGATCGATCAAATTAATTTTCAAATCGATCGAGAATAAACAAAAGTGATATCTATCCTCTTTTTCAAAATAAAAGATAGAAATTTCAAATGGAATAAAATGGTAATCCGTTGGTTGTATTCTTTGAAAATGAGAAAATGATAAAGTCACAAAAACGAGAATAGACATATAGTTGTTTAAAACAAGGAAACAAAAGTGTGGCTAATATTATCAGAGAATGTCAAAAACAATAGAGTATATACATTCAAATGCAGAAAAAAAACAACAAACGTTTCTCGAAGAAAAAAAAGGTAAGAATTTGTTTGAAAATACGACTTTTTTTGAGCTTGCACGCTTATCTCTTTTTAAAAACCTTTGGCGATGTAAGATTTTTTCTTCACACAAGGAATAAAACGAATGCTTTTGATGCGCTACTTGTTGTTTGAGCCAAAATAACTCGGCAATCTGCCTATTGTCACTCTTTGTTGAAAAAGATGAGAGAAAAAAGAAAATTAGAGAAAAGCAAAAGCGATGAGATCAGGCTAAAAATCCCTTAAAATACACAT
This sequence comes from Panagrolaimus sp. LJ2400, assembly GCA_024447215.1. Classification (NCBI taxonomy): domain Eukaryota; kingdom Metazoa; phylum Nematoda; class Chromadorea; order Rhabditida; family Panagrolaimidae; genus Panagrolaimus; species Panagrolaimus sp. LJ2400. The sequence continues at coordinate 11,251,608 of JAMRYA010000004.1, read as the reverse complement.
ACACACATCCAGCTGTCAGAAGAGCGAAAGAAAAAAAATAAAGAGGAAAAAAATTGCCGCAGGTAAAAAAACGCCACCGCTGCAAAAACGTGATTAACACTTGACTCATTCTGGCATCAAAAAAACAACGTTTTAGGTGGCCTAAATTAAGCTTAAACTTTTTTTTGCAACTTAAATAATAGCCTTCAAAAATGACTAATACGATTTGTTTTTTTAAAACCCTAATGGTGGCTTTTGGAAGGAGTTATTTTTTTGAAAAATAGTGGCAAAGTTTTGAGGTATCAAAAAAATTTTCAAAAATTTTTGCAAAAGTAGTATTTATGTTTCTTTGGCATTTTTTCCAAAAAAGACGTCACATTAAAAACAACCACAAAAGTGATCGCATCTCTATTAATTACAAAAAGGCGCCACTTGGGGTATTCAAAATGTCTGATGAAACAAAGAAAATGATTATATATGGCTCCAAAAGTTGACAAAAAAATATATGACTCTAAAAGTTCACAAAAAATATCGCATGAAATTTTTTAAACGTTTCAGTAACTCTTCCTTTTTTCGCAAAAACAACTTTCTTGATTTTTTTAAATAAGTTTAGGAGCTGAACGGAAACACAATCTTTTTTCTTCTTCGTCCTCTTCCTTTTTTATATTCCTTATTGTCTTCAAAGCGGTGCGTGATGGGTCTTTAAAATGGCGCGCAACGTTTTTTTGCCTTTTTTGCTACCGGCTGTCTTCATCGAGAAAGATGGACTCTAATCGGCCCTTAATATAGATTTTTTTCATGTTGTCACCAAAAAATACTATGATTGTGCGGGTAAAAACAGAAGATTGTTTGGCGATCGAGCGGAAACTGTTTCTCTTCCTCTATTCACTTCCATCTTTCTTTTTCTTTTTTTTTCTTCCTTTACTTTAATGCTTTTAAAAGAAAATTTTAATGCATGGAAGAAGAAGAGAATGCGTGAAGGTTAAAAAATCACAAATTTTTTTAACATCTTTGTTCCTTTTTTTCATATATCCTTAAGTTAACGACAGTGATCGTTAACTTAAGGATATATGAGCTAATTTAAGATTGCTTTGATGGAAGAGATGAGGCAAACTTCCAATTCGTTTGGAAAATTAGCTTTTTTAGTAGTTGCATATTGTTTTCGACAACAACAGCAACTTGGCTCGGTTAAACCCCTTGAAGAAAAAATATGCGAAAATTGTTGATTGTCCAAAAGGATATGCAATTGCTTGGAGGTTATCTTTGCAGCGGAAATGAGCAGAAAAGAAAAAAAATAAGTTTTTGTTTTCTTCATACCAGATGACACAATAGAGTTCTATTTGTTACAGCCAGAATAACTTAAGTGTATAAATTTGTTTTTTTCTCACAACTGTCTTTTTTTGCGCAAAAAGAGAAAACCCCGATCATGAAAAATTTAAGTATTTTTTTATAATTTGATTACGGCAGGTTTTTTTGTGAACAGTATGCCCTCAAAATCAACAATAAAAGAAAAAAAAGGAAAGAAAAAAGAAGAAAAGAAAAAGTTGCTTCCGAAAAGTTCAAAAATGTTAACATTTCAGATTTAAAAAGACAAAAATGAATAAAGACAAAAAGGCGTCGTTTTTAATGTGCCAAGATTATTGTTGCATTCAAACAAAGCAACAAAAATAGATGAAAACAAAAGACAAGAAAATGCTTTTGAAGTATTGCGGAGGTGGAGTAAGAAAAAAAAGAATCTGAAACCTCGATCGCGTTCGTTTTTTTCCTTTGCTTTTTTTGAATTGCCTTTAAAGGCTACTGAGAATAAAAACCTAAAATTTTATGTTGAAATACTTAAGAAACGGTACTGCAAAAAAAGCATTTTTATTCCACATTGTCAAAAAATTGACATATTTTTGGATAAATTTAATCTAAAAACAATTCTTGAGTTTTTTTGCTCATAAAAAATGGCGCAAATTCTATCTTTTCCGTAAAATTATAAAAGTGATTTTGATTTAATCATCGTTACAATTTTAAAACATATCAACCAGTTGGTTTTAAAAATATTCTTAAAACTGGCATTCTCAGAACATGTACCATAAGATACTAAAATAAATGTTCGGCTTTTTTTAAGGAAAGAAAAAGAAGAGGATAAAGGTTTAAAATCGTTAATCAAAATGAAGCGCGCAAATAAGCCCACCCAATCAGAAAAAAATTTAAAAATTGCTATTTATAAAAGAATTTGAACATGATGATAAATCAAAAAAAGAAGCCGATGGGCAGAATGTCAAAATAAAAAAAAGAGAAGAAAAAGGAATATTTGAAAGTAAAAGTGGTGATTTATTTTTTGCAGGCATTTTTATCCCAAAAACGAGATGTCAGATTGTTAAAAAAAAGAAAAGAAGAAATTAAAGCTCTATTTCATCTTGTCGTATGCCAGTTAAATGAACGTTCAGCTATTTATGTTTTTTGATAGAGGCAAGCGATCCATCCGCTATTTTTGGAGCTCTTTCTTGGAAGAAAAAAAAAGATTCTGGAGATGGAGATAGATGAAGAAGAAGTATAGATGTTGATCCGACAAAATTGTGAGCAGTAAAAAAAGAAGAAGGAGTAGTAGTGAATTATCGCCGCATGTTTTTCGCGCCACCGGGATTGTAAAAAGAAGGAAAGATTGAAATTTAACGGTAAAAGAAAACGGTAGCATTGATTTCATGATTGACGATTTTCAAATGTCTTTAAACAGGAGGAAGAAAAACAAACTCCCGCTGGGTTTTTTTTTGAACGAACATCCGGCGTTCGACGTTTTAAAATCTGCAATGGCATGAAAATTAAAGAAGAATAAATTAAGTCTACAAAATCATGATTTTCAAATCAAAAAAACCAATTTTGAAATAAATTCAAATCAAATAAATAGCTTTTTTTCGAAGCAAAATTTTGATGTTTTTTGTTATCAAGGGATAAAAAAATAAAAAATACAAAAACTGTGACATAGCTGTGTCATTTTCTCATGCATTGCAATGAATCAGCTAACAAATAGTCAAAACATATCCCCGTTTTCTTTCTTATTATTTATAAACACACGGCACAAATATTTTTGTCTAATCAAATTCCGTTCAACAAACGGATCCTTCTCTTCTTTTAAAGAAAAAAAACAACCTTCGCGCAATTTCATCTGTCGGCACTCAATAGCAGTTTTTAAGAAATTCCGTTTCTTTTTTTACTACTATTATTCTTCTTCGTACTGTATTATTCCTTATTCTTCTTCGTACTGTATTATTCCTTCTTGTATTATTTTTTCTTCCTTCTTATTTTTTTTGTTTACCTCACTATTGTATGATTATTCAAAACACTTGATCATAACCGATACTCTTTCGCGCATTTGCATAATTCCCACTTGAAACGGCATACAAAGCGCCACCGGCAGATTTGATTTCTTCTGTTTCTTTTTATTTTGTCAAGGTCGAAGTTTATAGTTGCCGAAAAAGCAAACCGCTTTTCATGGCATCAAAATCTGATTTTTTTATTTAGAATAAAAAGAGGCCGAAATTTAAGCGCATTAAAATGGAATAAAAAAATGAAGTCAGTTGAATTAAAAGTAAATATTTTTATAAGGGCAATGTTGTCAGAAAATATCGTACTCTTGATTTTAACAAGAATAACAAAACATATCATTTTTAAGCGTTGTTCTTATGGAACACTTTCACACAAAACGTTGACATTTAAATATCCGATAAAAGAGAAACAAAAGGCTTATAAGTGGCACACGATCGAGGACATTTAGTTTATGTTGTTTTTTTTTGCTGTTTTTTGTTGGAGACAGCCAATTTGCATTTGACTTAAATGCGAGGACATTGGTAGCTCTTTTTTTTAAAGGTGGCAGAAGACATGATATATTTTTTGCTTTATTGAGAAAAAAAAGTTGCAAGGTCATAGCTGTCAGTATGACAGTTAAATATAAAAAAAAAACTTTTTCGAAGCATGCCGATCGTTGTTTCTTCTTCCAAACATACTGTTATTGTTATTGTTGTTGCAGCAGCAGCAACAGAATTACGATTGACGCGCAATTAACTTGCGGTCTTAAAAAAATGAAGAAAAAAACGGAAAATTAACGTATGCTCAATAAATGATCAAGAAGAAAAAAAAATGCCTAACGAAATAAAAACCTCTTTTTTTCTATTTTACATCAAATTAAAAAAGAGCAGAAACAACATTTTTTTATTGGGATGGTGTTTTTACAAGCATCTTGACCGTATAACAACTTAACTGCCCTTTCTGTTCTTCAAAAACAAAGGAGCCCATTGGAGGGGAGCAACAGTTGCACGGTCATTTGTTACCGGAAAAATAATATTAATCATTCCTATGAGACTATTAAACAATAAGAATTGTAAAAAAAAGGAATATAAATATTTCTATCTAAATCTAATGCCTTTAGGCTGTTGCTTATTGAGAAATAAAATGTAATGAATCGGAAAAGGTCAACTCAAGAAATGGAGCCGAGTTTTATGATTTTCTTTACCAAACCATAAAATAAAAAAAAGAATTGAGGTGTGTCTTAAACCGTATAATATTGCATTAGGAATTCAAAAAAAAGAGCAAATGTAAATGTAAAAAGGTGCAGCAAATTATGCGTTAATGGCGTAAAAAAGAATTATTTTAAGTTCATAATCGCGATAAAAACTATTTTTTCCTTACCAGATGAAAAAGAAGTGCAACTTTTTCAATTAAAAGAAGATGTTCATCATCGTTTTTTTGATTATTAAAACAAAAGGTATTCTTCAAAAGAGAATAATGAATTGCAATATTTACTAACTGCTAAAAACAATTTTACAACACAAGAAAAATAGCCTTCTTTTTTGGCAGATGCTGCCGAAAGAGTAAAGCAGAAGCGCCGCAAGATCTATGATTAAGTGGCAACAACAAAAGCGTGCCAGCAGAGGACTCCTTTTCTTGAATATAAAAAAAGAAAAAGTACAAAAACAAAAGATGCGCAAAGGATTAATCCGGATTAACACAAAAGCGAATATTGAAAATTAATATGGAAACATATAAGTTGTAAGAAAAAATTTTTTTAAAGAAGAAAGCTTGATCTGAGAAAAAAATCTTTAATGGAGATTTGACGGCATAAATGCAAAAGCTTTGTTCAAAAATAATAACAACAAGCTTTTTGACTGTATATCTTTTTAATAATTAAAGATTCAAGGCCATGACCGCTACTAATCCGCTAATAGCTTCTCTTTTTCTTTCTCTCTCATCTTTGCTTTTGTCTTTCACACTTTCTTGCCTTAATAAGGGCAAAAGAAAATCAAAAAAGTTTTTCTTTTTTTCATATCAAGATCAGTCGCTCATTGGAGCAGCGCAGGTTATCGACACACCAAATCAACGCTTCTTTTTTTGCGGTGCCGAAGAACAAAGAAAAAGGAAGTCAAGAAAAAGTTAATTATGATGTATTATTTTCTTTAAATTTGACGGGGACAAAAAGAGGAAAAAATTTATTTTTCGGTGGAACACCAAAGTAAACTTTGTGAAATGAAAGCAGATCAAAAGTTGGGAAATGATCGCATATGGTCAGAATATTGCGCAAGGAAAGGAACTGAATTGGAGGAATAAGAAAAGTTTATGAAAAATTTTTATAAACCAATTTTAAGAAAAAAAAATGAAAAACCAAAATTTGTTTAGAAGAAAAAACGGAATGCTAAAAGCCAGCTGATTACTAATAAAATTTATATATAATTTTAGATTTCTTTCAAAAGAAGATACATCAAAATATGAAAGAGATTAAGAAGCCTGATCAAATATAAAATGTCTTCCGTAAAAAGAAAAAACACTGATTGAACACCCTTTCCCTTTTCTGACCATCAGACGGTAGTGGTAGTAGCCACAGCTTCTCTAGCCATAAGGCATGGAGAAAGATATTGTACACTTTTCGTGCTTTTTTTTGCTTACTTGATTTTCTTTCTCGTTCCCGTTAAAAAAACCTAACAAAACATTTTCGGGAGCTTTTTCCGTCAATCTTTTTTTTCATTTTTCGATCCGTAATGGCATCATACTGCCCCAAGCATTGCTTTTTTGTATTTCAGTGTCCCAAAATAGCCTTAGCAACGACTAAACACTTTTAAAAAAAATTTGGGAAAAATTCAAAGAATGATTTATTGAAATAAGGAAAAAAAGTGTTGATTTTAAGCAGCTATGAAAAAAAAAGGAATGAATTTAAGTAAACACGTTTAAAAAAGCCACAAATAATAATAATATCTTTTGGTCACTCATAAGCATTTTTTCTCAACAAATAGAAATTAAAAACTATTTTTAGTTTTGAATCAGAAAGAAAAAGATGGTATAACAGAAGCAAGTTAAAATTTAACAAAAAAATAAAACGGAAAGAAAAAAGTACAAGAGAAACTGTAGCGGCTTTTCTAAAAAGGATTATACAAAATAGAAGAATGGATAGACTGGCAAGAAGTATTAGAGAAGATACGGCAAAAAAAGTAACCTTTTTTGAAACATTTTAAAACAACAAAAGGTCAAAACTTTCTTAAACATCGCGTACAAAAGAAAGACGGGAAAACAGATGCCGACAAACAAGGCAAATACAAAAGAGAAAAACTTAAAGTTAATATGAAAAAAAGCAAATTAGTTTTTTAAAAAAAGGAAATGAAAGTGTCAACATACCGTAATCATAGCCTGGCTCAACTTTAATTTGTGGCAATTGCTCATAGACAGTTATTTCCTGGGAAGGGGTTGATGTATTTGGGTACATATCTGAGATCAGCAGCTACTGTATTTAAGTAAACTAAAAATGCATCGGATTTAGATTAGCTATCATTGATGATCGGCAAGATAAAAGAGAAAATGAAAAACAACAACATGCATTACGAAACAAAATTTTATGAACAATGACAATATTTCCTATAATGTTATTTTATATCTTTTACAGGTTGTTGAAAAATTTAACAAAGACAAAAAAACAGTTAAGAGTAATCAATTCTATTAGTTTGTTTTGTTGTCATATTTTTTTTCAAGCATCTCACCCTACTTTGCCACTATTTTTTTCTTCATGAGTGTTAGCACTAACAAAAAAATATAAAGAAATGACTCATTATAGTTTCATTTTAAGGGTGTCCTTTTTTATGGAAAGCAGCAGCGCCTACACTCCGCAATCACAAAATTTATTTTTTAAAAAAAGAAGATAGAGAAGAAGGCAAAAAGGTAGTGGCCAAGAAACGGTTGCTGGTAATATGCTCAATCACGTTGTTTTAAAAAAATTTTTTTGAATGTGGTGTCCAAGAAGAGAAAAAATAAAGTGTTATCATTTACATTGAAAAAAAAAGAAGTTAAAAAAGAAATTGAAAGTTAAATCAACGGAAAGAATAAAAAGAAACATAAAGCTCGATTTAGAAGCAAAAAAAGTGTTAAAACAGTGTTTTTTTTTTCTTTCCCCAAGGCCATTCAAAAGTGATTGTTTTTATTTTGCTGATCCGGATCGGATAAAAGAAACGATAATAGTATGAAATCGAAGGTGAGAAAAAAAAAAGGCAAAGAAAACTTTTTATTTTGTATGAAAAAAATAAAGAGAATTGGGCAAATCTCTATTTTTTTACATCTTTCTTTCATAAAAAATCAAACGTCGTTAACGATGACGATCGGCAAAAAAAAATTTTTAACAGAAAGACGCACAGAGAAAAAATGACCGTTAGGCATGAATTTTTAATGCCATAATTTTGAACAATGGGAAAATATGTAAAAAAATAGATGAATAAAAAAATTCGGTAAAAAAATACATGGGAATCTTTAAAAAATTAAGGAGTGCCAAAGAAAAGTGGGAAAGGGGAAGCAATAACAATAGCAATAATATTAATAATAATCAAGCTACTAAAAAAAGAAATATGGAAGAGTTTGTTTCTATTTTTAACATGTTTATTTTTGTCAAATTTCATCAATATCAAAAAATAATATGGTTAAATTATAGAAAGATTTTTTTATCAAAATTATTACTGCTTTTTTAAACAATAAACTTTTCAAAAAAGCGTGCGTGTATTTTTTTAATGGAAGGAGGTTAATGTTTGCTGTTATTTAACGTGATTTCAGACTGAACGCTATCAATAATGCCCGGAAATGCTGCTAAAATGGTTTTTTTTCTTCTTCTTAACTTAGCATGACAAACAAATCAGGAAAATATAAAAGGGAAACAAAAAAATAGAACTTCAACAATTTTGCATTACAAAATCTTATGATGATGATGAGCAATATGGGGATATTTTGCGGGGTGAATAGTTCTTTAAATATTTTTTTTATTTTCTAAAAATGAAAAGGAAAACATAAAACGAATATATGTATATTTTTTTATAACATTAAAAGATCAGTAATGATTCCATGTTTGAAAAATAGGGAAGAAAAAGTGACCGCAAAAAATACTATGACTAAAACGATAATCAAATCAGACGAACGCTTAATTCTGTTTTGTTGAAAAAAAGAAGCACAAATAATAGGACATTAATGATACTGATTAGAAGGTTTTCGTATTTAACGTATATTGACAATTAAAAGACAAAAAAAACTTTAATGTGCATTTAAGTTGAAACCGTCTTCTCAATTACTTTTTTTCATAAATCAATTAAAGAATGAAAAAAATAACATTTCTTCTCGTTTTCATGAAACCAAATTTTTGAAGTTTATTGGTGTATTCTGCTGCATATATTGATTGTCATTATATCATTATAGGTATAGGTATATCAGTTTTTTACCGTATAAAACAAAAACGATAAATAACTGGTTTTCTTTTCTTTAACTTCTTTTTTTGCTTTTGTTAGGTTTGTGTAACATTTTTATTTTTTTTCTCCAAATTTTTGCTGTTGTTTTTATTTTCACTTTCTTTGAAAATGATTTAAGTTTGATTGAATGAATGGATGCAAAACAACATCAAAAGATATATTTTTTTCTTTATTACTTTATTATTACCGTCTAAAAAATTTTGAATACGCGAAAAGAAAAAGATTGTTAATAATCTATTGCGTAAAAATTTAATAAATTTTGTTCCAAAAAACAATGCTACTAAAAAGGAAAAAAAGTAAGACAAAATCAAAGACATCTGATTTAATAAAAGGTTAAACAGTTTAGGCTACTACTTTTGTTAAACTGTTAAACAAGATTTCTATCAAAAAAATTCTCATTTTACTTTTAACTTTTTTTACTACGTTTGAAAAAAAACAAAAAAATTAAACAAATTATCAAATAAATTGTTGTTATTTTTCTTCACCTTTTTAGAAAAAAACAGAAATTTTACTACAAAATTTCAAATTTTTTTGACCCTTTCTTTAAAATGAAACATGAAAGTTTATGTACTAAATATATTCATATAAAAAAGATACCTCTAAATGCTACAAATAAAAAAATGAATTGAGCGTAACATAGCAAAATATAAAACTGCAAAAATGTAAATAAATTTAACAAAAACTAAGAAAAATAACATGGTAAGAAGCATAAAAATAAAGAAAGAAAAACTGAATGGAGCTGCTGTTGAAAAAATAAAACATTCTTCTTTTTACGGCTTTGAAATAATTTTACGACAAAAAACTTTGTATAATCAGTCAAGAAGCAACATTTTCTCAGAGAAATAAAATAATAATTATCATCGATGTTTTGAAAATCGAATAAAAATAATGTTAATTTATGAATGACGAAAAACAAGCATTTGAAATTTAAAGTCTCATCTTTTCTGCTACTGCTGCAATCAAAGCTGCACCTTTCGCAGATCCTTCATCGGCATGTACCAATTCCCACTAAAAATTGCATCATCATAATAGGGTAATAAAGTAATAGAAGAAACTTACTTCAACATTAAGTGGAGCTTGCATGTTCATTTGTGATTCCAAAAGCTTATGATAAGTTGGATGGAATTGAATAAGAGCACCACCAACACCAATTTTAACTTTTTGATGATTAATGTGACGTAATAAAGCACAAATTGCTGCAGCTACAATTGCAGCAGATCGTTGAGATATTGCTTGACAAACAGCTCGAATAATAGCATAATCATTACTTCCATGATTTGCAACATCAAGTTCATCACAAATACGACGAGTAATTTTTGAGCCACCTTCTTCTTCACTATAAGAAAAATATTTATTAATTTTGTATTAAACTGCATTGAATAAAATTTACCCTAAGATTTCAGAAATATATTTAGTTGGAAAAGATTCTGGCAATTGAAGCTTTTCAACTTCAGATCCTTGGAATAAAAGCCCATCAACAACAAATTGTGAAAGAATATGTCGAGCTAATTCACCAAGATATAATGCACCAGTTAGTTTATCGATGCTAAAAGGATTTATTTAATATATAAAATGTGTTAGTGGCAACAACAAGGCTTACATTTGTTTTCCTTTATGTACGGATGCTTCATCAATTTCTTTATCAAATTGTGTTAAAATATCATCTAATTCATTTTTAGAACCAAATTCTTCCCATTCTGTTACAACAATCATTTTGTCGTGCGGATAATTACCAGTTTTAGGATTGAACTTTTCAATATTTTTAGTTTCTTCAAGATACGATGAATTACATCCATATCCAATTACAACACCAACAGTACATTCAGGCCCGTATTTATATGCAGCTGCAGCTAATTGTCCAACTGTATCATTCATAACAGCTTTAATTTTAGCATTTGTTGACTAAAAAGAGCACTGTAAGTATATATATGTAAATCTGTAGGATATTATTACCATATTTAATTCAAGAGCTTCTTGAAGTAATTCTACGACATCTTTGTGCAGACAATCTTCAATATCAAAACCTTTTGTCCACCAAAGCAATCGAGCCGATCGAATTGATAAAAGTTCACAGGGGTAAGAGAAAACAAATCCAATAGGTAAATTAGCATCTTCAAGATCAAACTCTTTTAAGAATTTTTGTAAGCAATTTACGATGAATGCAAAAAGCTGAAAATTTGAGTTTTAACAGTATGCAAAAGAAATTTATATATAAGTAACACACTTGTTCTCCAGTTCCTTTCATTATTGTATTAGATACAATAAAATTGCTTGTTGTTATTGATGGATCTTGCCCTTTTCCTTTTAAATCTAATAATAATATTCGTAAATTTTTTCCAGATAAATCTATTGCAACATATTTTCCTACTTCATTCCCATCTGGTAATGCTGGAACATAACTTGGTAACATTGCAATAGATGATTTATCAGCTCCATATTTTAATCCTTCAATAAATTCTTTTTGAATATCTTCACTTATTTTTGCTAATCTTTCACGAGAAAGTTCAAAGCTTTTTAAAGTATTAACGACTGCTTCCGGCAATGACATTGTAGGATTTCTTCTTCTTTTTTAAAATCAATGTCAATTTTTGAATGAAAATAATTAACTAAAGAGAAAAAAGTGGCAATTCGCCAAATAAATATGGCACTTTAATTCTTTTTACGCGTTTTTTGATAAAAACCTAAAAAAAGAATGCAAATAATGTATTTAGCAGTAAATAGTAGAAAGCAACTGAACATATTTGAAATGACCACGCAACAACAAAATAATCTCATAAAACATGTAATTATTGTTTGGAGCTCAAAGTAATAATATGAAAAAAAGGAAAGAATAAAAAGCATGTGTAATGATAAAAATGCGACGCCAAGTCGTAAATTTTTGTCAAAAAGAATGAAGATATCGAACGATGAGATGATTCCGGTGTCAAAAAAAAATGAAAGAGAAAGGCTATCAAGATTTTTGAACACAATATTCGCAACAATTTTCTGCATGAATATAAATCAATTGTTGTTTAGATGATGACAAAAATAATGTATAAAAATAAACGTTAAAAAAGTAGGGAGAAAAATCAGCATCTTTATTGTTAACAAAAGAAAAATTGAGAAAAGATAGATTCAATGAAAATTGATTATACATTAAAGACCGCGATTCAACGAATGGAAAATCATTTATTGTCGTCCAAATTTATATTTTAACTGAGCGACAAGAAAAATTGGTTCATACCACGTCTATCTATAAAAAAAAAGTGGAAAGCAAAGAACATGTAAATGGTATATTATGAGTAATGGGGGCAGCACAAAGTAAAGATATTGCAAAGCAATCAATCTTAAACCAATAGTGATGCTTTACATAAAAAGCATTTTAAACATGTTTAACAAAACTGTTGTTTATTTCATTTTCCTTCGTCTATCTTCCTCTTTTTCCTTGCTTGTCTCTTTATATTTCTCTAAAAGCACACTCATTAGCAAGACCGCTTGTTTGCAATTTCTTCTTCATTCTCTTTTTTCCTTCTACAATCGATTTTATTGCTTGCAATGACAACAACGACTACGACTTGGGCGGGTTGGGGCACCAATAACACCGCCAAGCTTGGGGCTGTTGCTGTTCATCACCAAAAGAAAAGGGTCGGAATCTTTTAAAAAAGAGAAAAAAATCATTTCGGCAGGTCTATTCTCGAGCAAGAACGCGATCGCTAGAACAAAACTGCAATAAAAAAAGAAAAGATTATTGCTCAATTGCAAAAAAAAAGAAGAAGAATGAAGTAGAAAAAAACCGGACATTTGTGATAAATAAGCGTCACGTTTTAACTCAAATAAATAATATCAAAACTTTTGCTACTTTATGACCAAGTTTTTTTAAGTGCAAAAAGTAACTTATTTGATCGATGGATTATCTTTAATATATATAAAGAAAAATTTTCAAAACAAAGTTACATTAATGCAAAAACAAAACAGCGTCAAAATAAATAAACGAAAAAAGAGATGTTTCTTTTCCACAAAAAAAATTAAAACAAAAGGGTAAAAATTAAACAAAAGCAGTATACAAATTTGGTAATATTTCACACAATGGTGACAAACCATTATTTTCTTGCATCATTTTTGCTGGAAAACGAAGGAAGGAGAAAAAGAGAACTCCAATGCAAGCATTACAAACCATGCAAGATGCAGCAGCTAGCCATCTCTAGCACTACTCAATACAAGTTGAAAAATATAGGAAGACAAAAATGCCCTTTTGGGAAGATGAAGGGTAAAGAAAGGAAGGGAAAGCCAGCGGCATTTTAAGTGAACAAAAAATGTTTGGCAGTTTGCTGCGCATTTTTCTAGAAAAGAAGCAGCCGCGGACGCTTGCAGCATATTTTAGAATAGTCCAAATATATGCATTTTCCCTTTTATGTTCTAAAAAATACAAAGCCGTTTTGAGGAGAGAAATAAATGTATGAAACGTGCATTTGTTGAACAAAAATATAAAAATATTTATTTAAAGCTGTACAGGATTTCATTCTTCTCCTCTTTTTTACTATGTTTTGAATGCGTTTTTCTAACACATTTTTTATGATATTTAAGGTAATGTGGGAAGATAGAAATAAGACTACGCCATTGTCTTAAAAACAATGGGACAAAAAAATTGTCATAAAAATGCCATATTAAGAAGAATTTTGAAAACATATTTCATTTTGGAAAATATATATGGGAAAAAAGAGAAGGTGATGATGATCAATAAGCTTGTTTACCAAATCATAGGTCAAAAAATGAAATAGAAAGATAGGAAATATACAATCATGGGACAAAATTTTTTTTCTAATAAAAATTGTGTTAGATAAAATAACAAAGGTTAAAGAATTTGTTTGAAGCAAAAAAAACAACAAATATTGGGAGGTCTCAATGAGTTAAGTTTTTTTTTAAAAATGTGTCAGACATATCTTAAAAATTTGACAGAAAAAAAAGAAGTTGAAGAATTTTTAGTATAGCAACAAGAACGTTTCTCATTACTAAAGAAAACCTTAAAAATTAGAAAGTCCCACATGACCGATCGATTGAGCTCCGATTCCTCTTTAGGGGTCTCAAAGAAGTTATTCAAACACCCGTTAAACAACAACAAGTGGGCGGGTATTTCTTTTTGTTAAAGGGCACAAACAAAAAAAATAAAGTGTGTTCAAGAAAAAAAAAGAGAAATATGACAAGAAAAAGAGATGGAGAGAAATAGAGTCCTTGCAGAATGTGACGATTTAAAAAGATATAAACTTTATCAATTGATGTTTTTGTTGTTATTGTTGTTGTGCTTACATTAGATGGCTAGCTACTTCTTCGTGTTGCTGTTTGATTATAACAGAAGAAGAAGAAGAAAAAATCACTTTAAAATGATCATAGGCTAATCAAATAGATGAAGAAAATTACATTTCTCAATGATATGATATGACCTTGTGAAAGAATTTCATGCATATTTTTTTTGTACTTTCTATTTTTCTTGCTGTTGATACTTTAATTTAAATAGACCAAAAAAATTTTTTTACATGATAAAAAAAGTCTAAAAAAGACGAGCATGTCACTCAATTTTTCCGTATCTTAACATTGATGAACAAATTTTGTGACGGCATATTGGGGAGAAAAAATTGAAAGAACATTATTTGAAGAACCAAAGGACCGCATGGGTTTTTTATAGTTTGCAACTTTTTTCCCAAAAAAAATATATTTAAAACGAAAAAAAAAGACAGCCCACGTGGTAGTAAAATTCATAAGAAGAACAGCTTACTTTTTAGTTTTTGCTTTTTTTAAATATGTATTTGAATGTTCTCTGAAGGAATGAAAAAAGAAAACAAAAGTTCAAAATGATCAACCCTTTTTTTAAAGCTAAAATAATCAATCAAAAAAAAAGTTAATTCTTAAAATTTAATTAACAAAATTCTTTAAATTGTAAATCGATGTTTATTGACGTCACAATTTGTAAGGGAAAAGAGGGGTAAAAGTTTGCATTGGCGCCAGGATGATAGTTTATTTAAAGGTTTAATAATCCACTTATAAAACAACATGAACACGGAAAAAAAACTTTTTGTTTTATAGTAGCTTTGCACTGTATACAAGACACAAAAAAAAGAGATGAAGAAATGTTATAAAAAATAAATTGTGAAAATAAAGTAAAGTTTTAAAGAGTATGTACATTTTCTGCTGCGGTATTTTCTTCAACAGAATTTCCTGATGCCTCTGCAAGAGGCTGCAATTGACTGCAAAATCTTTTTGAACCATTTACCCCATGATTTAATGAACTATTTCGACGTTCTGAAAGACGCTTTTGTGAATGAAATGATGCCATTGATCCACGGAAATCTTTGCTACCACTTAGTCGTCCACTTAACTGTCGTCCAAATGATGTTTGAGATAACTGAATAAATATAATAATTAATATTTGCATATAACAAAAATTACTCGTGGAAATTTTCTAAAAAATATCATGGCACATTTACGTCGAAAATGAGTTGAACTAAGACAAAAAAGCATAAAATTAATTGTTTTTCCCGTAACAACAAGAGCATTTGCAATACTCATAAATACAAATAACGATGAATGTTTTGATGAATACCCTATAAGAAGCTCCCACACAGACATAACAGCAGAGGGACCTTGAGTTAATGCAAAACATGATGAAATCAGAATTACAGTAATTGTAGCACGCCTTTTTTGACGCTAAAAATGTTTTCTAATATTGTAATAAGGTAAAAATAAACATACATGCTGACATGCAAGTGTCATTTGCATATTTGAATTTCCGGCTTTTGATACAAATCGATCATGAGTTTGAAGCTGACGAATTAGAAGCATATTTAGGATACCAACAGCCATAATTGGGATAAAAACTACCTAAAAAAAGATTTGTAATTGCTTATTTTTAAGTAGATTTTTGTCCATACAAATATTGCATTACAAACAGTACTTATTCTAATATAATGTGTCCTCCAGGGTGAAGTGAATACGGTAATATTGCGTTTATCCCAAGTTCCTGGATGTCTAAAGTTTCCTGCTGAGTAACAGTAATTATAGAGCTGTGTATTATTGCAAAAATATACTAAACGACAGTCATATTCAAAGAAGTGATACATTGTTAATAATCCTAAAAGTGATTCATTAAAAGAAAAAGTGATAATTTCAATTGTTTGATACAACGCTGAGGAAAAAGAGTTTTTTTTTTAATTTTTTTATGTGATTTGAAAATGCGAATGTTCTTTTTTTTTAAATTTAATTTTTGTTTTGAAAACCTAAAATAACTTTTACATAAATAATGAAACTAAAAAATGTTTAGTATTCAAAAGCTAAACTGTTTGAGCAACATTTTTTTAATTCTTTTAGAATTATTTTTAGACCGTTTGCGGTATTACTGTAGTAGTTTATAGAACAATAACAAAAAAATTTTTTGAAAGGTCATCAAAAAATTTATAAAAGACATTACTGTCATTAATTCTTATGAGTAAAAAAAGATATTAACCTGTGGCTGTACAAATTAATGCAAGAAAAAACAGTCTTTCTGACTTTTTCCAATAAATTCTAGAACGCAATGGACTTCGAATAACAAGAAAACGTTCAACGGTAACAGCAAAAATGAACCTTAAATGAATAATTGTTATATTTTTAAATAATTGTATGTATGAAATACCAAATTGCTGCAGCAGATGACCAATTTGCAAAAGCTGAAAGTTCTTGTCTAGTTGCATAATAATAATATCGGAATGTAGGATTATGTGAAAAATATTTGAATACAGCTAATGAATGTGGAAGCATTAAAAGAAAAAATACGAGATCAGAAAAACTAACAGCTGCAAGCTAAAATTATTTCATATACGGTATTTTAATAAATTTCTAAAAGAAACAAACCAAATCATTTGCGCGATTTCTCATTCCATGACAAGATAAAATCCATAGATTTAAAGAATTACCAAGAACACCCAAGAAAAATTCTGCAGGAAAAACATATCTTAATACTAAATCCTCAACATCTGAAGTTATTAAGCGGAGGGATCGATCTGTTAAGCATTTTAGTGAAACGTTTTGTGTCATATTAGAATAAATTTTTGGCTTAAATTTAGTAAGCAGCCTTTTTACATTGATGTTTTTGTAATAATTTTACAAAAGCAAAACCACATTAATATCTTTTACAAAGAAGCTCCTGAAAAATTTTTTGAAAAAAGATAAAGAAGGAAAAAGTTTTAAAATAAAGAACTAACTTTTTTGTTCGCTTTTCGAAGTATGCAAACAAAATTATTATATGTGTTTTAGAATTGAATAGATGGATACCAAGTAATACCCGAAACAGAAGCAAGTATACTTTCTTTTATAAAATCGGTGTTTGATTTGAACGATAAAGAAGAAATAAGGAAATGAATAATTAGAAATATCTTTTTAAACAGTACAGTTTGTTTTTTGGCAACAACACAACAAAAAGTGATAGTTCTTTTTTTATAATTGTTTTAAAATGTAAAAAACGAAGGCTAACAATAATCGATCGGAGAGTTCCAAAAAAAGTGTATTCCAAACAATTTGAGGGAAACTGTACGTACGCTTTAGGAAAGGGTTTAGGCAAATTCAATGTGCGTTTTTAAATCTTTGATTTGAAAAAAAAGTATTTATTTTCAATTCTCAAAAAAACATTTTTATATAATAAACTGCACAATGATCAAAGATTCATTGAAACAAAAAAGAATTCTTTTTTTTTCATGGAAATAGAATATATTAATAATTTTTACACCCAAGAAGATTTTCAAGTTCACGAATATATTCAATTGCGGCACAAAGAATTTTTAATTTAGAAATTCTTTTTTCACGATTTGAAAAAGTTGGAAGCCGAGTACGAAGAGCCGTAAATGCCTATAAATGAAGAAGATATAAAAAAAAGTTTTTTGAGTAATTTTATTCTCTTTTTTCTCTTTCTTCTTCTTTTTAATTGATTCTTTAACAAACCTTATTAACAATTATGACGCGATTCCTTTCACGTGAGTTCTTTACTTCTGCCCGTTCACTTATTATGGGAAGCGGCACGCTTAAAGTTGTCGTTGTTGTTGATGCTTTAGAAATACGATCTCGTCTTGAAACTCGAAATGTCCGCATACTTTCTTTTTTACTACCTTTCCTTCCTTTTTGTCGAAAAAATAAATTCAATCCATGCTTTTAAGCTTTCTTTTCTCCTATTTTTGTGTCTCCTTTTTTTCATGATTTAAAGAACACATAAAAGCCATTTAATTCTCCAAATAGCTCATATCGTATTCATTGAAAAATTGCTTTTTTATAAAAGTCATAATAATAAGCTTTATTAGATATTTAACAACAATTAAAATTAACGATTTTTCTTAAAAATATATATAAAATAATACTAAAATTTGGCAATTTAAAGGCACAATTATAAATCCCTCTTTTAAACTGAGATACTACCCTTACGAAAATCTGTTTTTCCAATAACAACATTAATAACTGCCGATTTACCTTTTCGACTTCCTTCAATTGCATTTTTGAATTGTTCACTTATTTTTGATTCATTTTCAGTATCCATACGTATTCCAGTTGTACCAATTGCTTCTCCAATTTTATCATAATTTGTGTATGCAAGATCACAGGCAACCGAAGAATTAAACCATGGAACTTGATCACGAGCAATTTGTGACCAACATGCATCATTTCCAATAACTGCAACAACAGGAGTTTTATGACGAACATAAGTATCAAATTCCATAATTGAATAACTAAAAATGGACAGCCATTGTAAAAGATAAATGATTAAAAAATGTGTGTACCCAGATGACCCATCACCATAAAGAATAACAACCGGACGATCAGGGAATACAACTTTCGCACCAAGTGCAAATCCGCCACCAACTCCAAGAGTTCCAAAAGCTCCAGGATCAAGCCATTGAAGAGGTCCTCGTGAACGAACAATATAAGCTGCGCTTCCAACAAAATCACCACCATCAGCAACAAGAATGGCATCTTGTGGTAAAACCTAAAAATTTTGAAGTTTTAAAATACATACAGTATACCAAAGGTACAAACTTCGTCAAGTTTTTTCAAAACACTTAAAGGATTCAAATTTCCATCAGCTGTTTTTTCGTCCATTTTTTTCGCATTAGAAGTTTCTTTTTCTTCTTCACTTTTGCGAAGGCCTTCTACCCATTTTCCAGGAGCTTTCTTCCATCCACGTTGAGCTAATGCACTTTGAAGTTTTTGAAGCGTTGTACCAACATCTGCTTGAATTAAAGCAGTTGCATTCCAAAAAACACCTTTATTCTTTGTAAGTTGACTATAATCACGATTGATGCTAATAACTTTAGATTTTCGAGAAAGAACTTTTCCATAACTGAGCCGAAAATCACATACTGTCCCAGCAAGAATAACAACATCAGCTTCTTTTAAAGCATCACGACGATTTTGTCTCATTTGAATATCAGAACTTGCTCCAAGAAGGCCACGTGACATACCACCAAGGTAAGTTGGAATTCCAAGCTTTTCAACAATTGAACGTAAATCTGCTGCTTTTACAGGTGGTAGAGTTGCCTGACTTCCTAGCAATAGTAATGGACGTTCAGCTTTTGCAATAATATCAGCAACCTTTTCAATGTCTTCAGATTTTGGTTGAGGAATTGTAACAGGTAATGGAGTTTTGTCAGAAACGGTATGAGCATCACCAAATTGACGAGAAATATGATAGAATAAATAAAGATTTAAAATTTTCTAAATCCTTAACATTTGTTTTGAAAAAAAATTAAAAGCAACAAACTTGAAAGCCTTGAGGATTTTTAACTAGACCAGCTTCAGCAACAACAGTTTGGTAAGGAAATAAAACATCAATTGGAAATTCAATAAAAACTGGGCCAGGTGTACCAGATTGTGCAGCATTAATTGCTTTACGAATTGTTGGAGTAATATCTTTGAGGCGGGTAACACGAGCACAAAATTTGCAAAGTGGTCGAAAAAGTGAAAGTTGATCAATATCTTGTAAAGCTCCACGATCTTTCAATAATGTTGGAGCTGCACCACCAATAAGAAGAACAGGAGATTCAGCCATTTGTGCATTTTTTACAGCAGTAATAGTATTTGTTAAACCCGGGCCAGCAGTAACAGCTGCAACTCCAATACTTTGACGAAGTCGAGCAACAGCATCAGCAGCGAATACGGTAGTAACTTCATGACGAGTATCAATAATCTTAATACCAAGTTTTTCGGCGGCAACTAAAATTGGAGAAATATGACCACCAACAAGTGTAAAAATTTCTTGAACTCCATGTGCTTGAAGGGCTTCTGCAACAAGGTCACCACCGTGACGTTTAGTTTGTTCGTCAACCTAAATTCACAAAAAACATTTTACAAAAAAAATGATTCAAAAAAATTCAAACCAGAAAAAGAGAAGAAAGAGGATGTTTTCCACCATGAATAAAAGATTGAAAAATTCTTTGAGCCTTTGAAAGACTATCAATATCAAGAATAGCATAAAGAACAGCACCAAGGATAATTGTTCCCAAAATAAGGAAAATCATTGTTATTTTTTTTCCTAAAAAAATGTTTCACATAAAAAAGAAGAAAAAGAAAAGACCTTCAAACTTAGAAAGAATAAAAAGTAACTACAAATCAATCATATTTTAGCCAACGCGGTTTTGCAAAAAATGATAATGTAAGGAAAAGACAAGAAAAATGTACAACAAACAGAAAAAAATGAGTATCTTATCATTTAAAGGCGATAGACTAATCACTGAAGACGAACAATGGCAGATTTGAAACAGCATCAAAAAACGATGTTGTATAAAGATTAGTTGAAAAGAAGAAAAAATATTTAAATGAATCGAAAGATGTGTGTTAAAAAAAAGTACAAAGTCCTTTCTTTCTCAAACACGCAAGACACATGCATTGTTTCTGTCTTGCTCCCAATTTTTTTAGATCCATTTGATTAAAAATATAAATACTCAATTAATGTACAAAAAATGTAGTTTAATAACATGAAAGGAATTTGCACCACAAAAAAATAGAAAGGTGATTATAAAGCAAGAATAAAAACATAAATAAAAGTGCATTAAAACTATGTAATAAAACACAAATATTCCTTTGTATTTATTTATAAATCAAAGTCAAACAAGGAAACGTTTGGGATAGCTAAATGATTTGGTAATAACAAAGAACAATACTTTTAGCTTTTTTTAATGTGAAAAAGCAGTAAAAACCGTGACATTGAAAAGATGTAAAAGCATGAACTTTTTTAACAAAAAAGAAATGGTCCTGCGCAGAAGTTTAAAAGAGAACTTTTGCATTTTTAAACTTTTTGAAGAAGAAAATTTTTATTCATGTATCACGTGTGTCCAAATTCCTAAAGACTTTTTAAGGCTTTGGTATTGTTTTTTCTCTTTAAATATTGAAAAAAATTACTTTTGTTTGTCAATTAGTGTAATTGGGTGTGTATCTTTTCATTATATTAGTTACGTTGCACAGAATACTGTATATTTCATTGCTGAGGGATACTGTATTATTGAAAAAGCCACTGTTTTTTTGTGATTCAGATTTAATATTTTTGCATCATTTAAAAATAATGTTTTTTGATATTTCTCGCAAACAATTTTTATGAAATTTTTGACAATAAAATTTTAAAATGTTCTCATTCGAACAAGAAAAAAGAGAATCTGTTTTTCAATAAAGCGATTATCTGGCATCATCATCATTGAAACCTATTGAATATCAACATTTTTCGCAACAAATCATTTATATGAAAATGCAGTTCTCTCACAATTTTTTTTCATAATCACAAATAATAATATTAAACACGATACGTTTTCCCTTTTTACCTAACTTCTTCCTTTCTTTATTTTATTCGCCCAAATTTGTTTTTTCTTTTTCTTCTTTCAGCTGGTTAGCAACCAGATTTTCTTAGGATCAATAATTGATGCTTGTCGCGCAACAATAATCTTTGTAAAGTTTCGATTAGTTTTTATATTGTGGTATGTTATAGTGTGCGTCCGCCAAATTCGGAAGTGTCAAGTGTTCGATTATTGATCTAAATTTTTTTATTACCAAAGTTCGCGTAAAAAAACAATGACTTTTGTAGAAAAAAAATTAAACCAATGACTCATTCATTAAAGCTTTTTAGGTCCTCGCTTCTCGTTTTTTTCATCGGTCATTTTTTAATATAAAAAAGGCGAATTATATTTGTCTTACTTTTATTTTCTCATAAATTAATTTTCATTTTCTATTCAAATGAATTTTAAAGCTGTTTTAATATTTTCCTTGGTAGCTGTATTATTTGATACAGTATTTGCTAATACAGAATGTGTATGGGCAACTGGAAAAGTGGTATGTCAAAAGAATCAAACATTAGTGCTTAATACAATTGTTGAATTGTATGATTTGGATAGTCCTCAAGGAGTAAGTTGTTATTACTGTAGTGAACTATAAACAAATTAATGCTCAATTTGTTTCTTAGATGAACATTAAAAATCCCCTTGATCCAGATGACAAAGTAGCATTTACCCAAGTTGATGAAGAAGATGGAATTTTTAGTGTTGAAGGATGTGCCAGTGATCAAGATTGGATTCCCGGCATCAAAAATCAACCAGAAATGTATCTTCGAGTCTTTCATTTCTGCAATAAACCAAATGGTGAATACAAATACATCTGGCCAGTTTTCAGAGTCTTTGTTCCAACGACTTACGACAAACACATCGAAGAGCCAATTATCCTTGATGATTAAAGAAAGAAAAGCCATAAATAAATTAACTGTCACATAAAAATTGTATCTTTTTTATTTATGGTTTTTGAAATATGTATATTTTTGTTTTTAATTGTTTCTTATAATGTTATTATATATTTTTGTCTTTCGAAAAGAATGTTCGTGTTTTCTCAGGGGCTTTCTTTTGTC
Source organism: Panagrolaimus sp. LJ2400 (assembly GCA_024447215.1). NCBI lineage: Eukaryota > Metazoa > Nematoda > Chromadorea > Rhabditida > Panagrolaimidae > Panagrolaimus > Panagrolaimus sp. LJ2400. Next base: position 11,229,015 of record JAMRYA010000004.1, on the reverse strand, counting down.
TCCAATTACTACCGATGACATTTGATTTTGTTTTGGCTATATTTCATTTTTTTGTTGCAAGAAAAAAAATTAAGTTCAAACGTTATTTTTCATTTAAAAAAAGAACAATAGAGGAAACGCAGCTGACATTTTATTTATGTATTGGAGGATATATAGATGGAAGCTTTGATGAGAAAGATATATTGAGTCATCAGTTTGCAAGCTTTTTTTACCACAAAAAGAATTTTACGATCCCATCTCAAGAAATAACAAAGAAGTGCTAAATCACTCTTTTCTATCTCTCTCTCACATACACACACTTTTTTCCTTTCTTCAAACAGCAGCTTCGAAACCGATGCGGGTTTTTTGTTTCTTTTTTTAAATTTCTTTTTTTGAAAAATTGAATAACTTTCACGCGATCATCACAGATTTTTTTGTTAAAGCGGTTTGAACGTCATGGCCCCCGCTTTTGACAGTTGTTGTCCAGTGACTTTGAAAAGATTCAATGTCTATTTTTTTTTATTTTTTGAAATAGGATTAGCTGCATCAAAAACATTCATTTTCTTTTGTCCAAAAAAAATTTTTTTTTGGCTTTAACATATTCGTTTTTTTTCTTCATCGCATCTTTTTGACATACTCCTGTTTCTATCATCACTGAAACGATTTCGATATGAGTCATCATCAGCGATAGGTGATCGACCTTTTTTTCTGTGATCAGTTTTTCTTTCTTCTTCTTTTCACTGCTGATCAAAAACATTTTCTTCTCTTCATTTCCGGAGGGAGGATATATGGATAATATCATGTTTCTTCTTTTTTTCTTACGTAAACGATGTCATGAGGCGGCTTTCCTTTTTGTTGCTTTTTCATCTTCTTCTATTCCTTCTTTGTCCTCATTTTTGCCATTCTTAAGTGGTAAAGTGTTGTTGATGGGTTGTTACTTACTGCAATTTCTATCAATTTTTTTAGTCAAATGCGCAATGAAAAAAGAAACTAAATTGATCGATCTATGTATGTTTCAGTGTTGTTTAAGTGATTGCCGCAATAGTCGCGTATAATTTTTTTATAGGAGTTTTTCTTTCAGCTGCTGCTACTTTTTTTTCTTTCTCTCTCTCGTTTTTTTTTCTCCGCCTTTTTTGGGTTGCAAATTTTATGCCAGCTTTTGTCGAAAGTAATTTTTTTTCAAGATGTAAACCAATCAAATGCTTGACTGGTTTTTTTTATTATTTATCTTCATCGTGTTACTTTATTTTTTTTCATGTGGTTTTTTATTTTTATTATGCTTATTACTACTGATATTTTTCAGGATGAAACTTTTAGTATTTTTATTGGTATCTTTTGCTATTTTTGCAGATGCAACTCATAAATGCGTATGGGTCAGAGGTATTCTCAGATGTAACAAAGATCAAAGCAAACATTACAATGTTGAAGTTCGTGTATATGATAGAGATGGTATTTCAATTCTTCAATTGCTTGATCCTGATGATTTAATGGGTATTTTTTTAAATTTTTCGTTTTCTACAGTATGCTAAAGATATATTTTTATTTATCTCTAGGTGTTACTTTTACCGAAGAAAATGGTAGCTTCCAATTAGATGGATGTGGTGATGATTTCAATTTTCTTCCTGGTGTTGAAAATCTTCCTGAACCATACATTCAAATTCGTCATACTTGCAATGGTGATAAAGAAGAAACAATTGAATTACCAGTTTTTGATACATTCGTTCCTGAAACTCATGATATTGGTATTCTTGAACTTGATTCTGAAACTCCCAAAGCTATTGATGTCAATAAGAAACAAGAAGTTATCGTTCATGAAACTGAAGATTCTGGTGAAGTTGTTATTTCTCCACATGGTCGTGAATTTGTTGAACAAACTCTTAATCCTAAATTCACTCGTCCTGTTGTCACACTTCCACAAGATCATGAAGAAAAAACTGATGAAGATAATAAAACAAAATCAAAAGTAATGATTACTCATCCAGATGATTTGGCTGTTGAAGATAAATAAGTTTCATCATTTATTATTAACTTGTTTTATGGTAATAATGTTTTTTTTATTATTCTTATTGTATTCTATATTAGAAGTGTTTTATTTACACTTTTTCACCAATGCACAATCTCGTGAATGTGCCACTCAATAACAAAAAATGGGTTCTCTTTTTTTTATTAATCTTTTCTTGCTTGTAAACACTTTGATTCTTTATTTTTTCATTTTACCATTGTAAATTTTGTTTTTTTTGTATTATTCAATAAAATGTATTGCCTTTCATTGATTCATAAATGGCATTGAAGATGGGTGCGCTAGTAGTAATGTCAAAAATAAACCAAAAAAAGAGCTGGCGAACTTTATGAAAGAAAAAGTGGTGGTGGTAGTAACATTGAACAACGGGAAAGAGAGGAGGAGAGAGAAATGTTGTCTGTCTGTTTTTTGTTTTTAATGAAAGAGAGTTAGTTCTTCCTTTCTTTGGTGTTGTTGATCTGTCCCTAATTTTTAATTTTAGTTTTCAAAATTACATAAACTACTATAAAATTGTCAAAAATTATGTTTAAATAAACAAAAAAATTGGTATAAAAAACTGGTAAAAATGGATTTGAATGGTTCTGTGAACCACAATATGCAAGAGGTTGTTCGAGATTTGGATGCTATAACCAAAGAGGTTTGAATTACATTTTTTTTCCACGTTTATTTCATAACTCATCTCACTTTTTTTGATTAGATGATAGCAGTTGCTGTTCGAACAGATAAAACATCAAATGGTTCAAAAATGTTAAGCACTTTAGCTCGGTTGTTTGCTAAAAAAGAAATTGAATTCCAAAAGTTATATGAACAATGTAAGATTATATATGCATGAATACAAGATTCAACTATAATTTATTCTTCAGATCGTCATCGATTAAGAACAAAAATTTATATTAATCAACTGGAAGAAACTTTAAAAAATCGTAATCAACAATTGGAAGGCTATAGCAATGTCTTTCAAGGAATGTATAACAAATTAGCAGAGTTGAATCGACGGGTATTAATAAGCTTTAAACAACAAGTTAGAATAACGAAAAAAGTTTTAGGTTGAAATAGTTACAGAATACAGTAAACCCGAAGCACCATTGGCATCTGAAGACATTGTTAAATGTTCGTATTTATACAGTAAAGCACATTCAGTTGCGGCACCACCAAAAAAGCCTAAAAATTATAGGCCCTATCCAACGTCAGAAGAATTACAAAAGTCTTGGCTTAAAGTAATTTTTTCAGAAGCAATTTTAATACTTAACAAAGTTTTAATTTTAGCAAAATATAAGTCGAATTCCATCAAAACAACAACCACAAATCCCTGATCCTGATTATATTGCATCAGCAAATCCAACAATCCTAGAAAATAAAGAAATGCTAGAAAAGTACCGTATTAAATTTGCATCCACTTCATTAGGATCTTCATCCAGCTTGGAAAAATATAAAAAGATTAAACCCAAAATCGAAAAAAAGAAAACGAAGAAAAGCAAGTTCTGGACACATTATCGTCAACCATATGAAAGCGTAATTGCAAGATCTTGGAATGAAAAAGCTTTCACTCCACAAGGTTTTATTGAACAATCTTCAAATGGATATGGAGGAAATGACGCTGGAAATGGTGGAGCACAAGATGGTATTCGAAGACCTTCAACACCCGAATATCCAGTTACAAATTTATATCCCATTCATGAAAAGCATTCAATTTTTTATAAAGCTTTAATTGAAAATGATGAAGATGATTTATTTGCAAATGAAGAACATCTTAATCCTGCATCTGTACAATCCTGTGATATGGTAGAAGGAGACAATTTTGAACATTTGGAAAAGTTTCAAAAGATTACTGATCATGCAAAACAAAAATATTATAATTCTTTTAATGAAGAAGTTATTCCATGGATGCAAAAACCTGGCAAAGAGAAATACAGAAAAAAGCCAAATCAACGATTTCGATTAACAACATCAGCATATTTTGGTGAACAACGAAGAATTGCAAAGCGAATTGTATGGAATGCAAAATATAACAGATATTACCGTAACCACAAATATCGTGTTCCAAAATTATGTGGAAGAGGTTATACTTTTCCTCTTCCTCATCGACAAGAACATGATTCTGCCACTGCATTAAATGTGGCAGAATCATGTTGGAATTGTCGAAAATGGACTCTTTCAGCTACAGTATCCACGCCAAATAATTGATAATTGTTTTGTGCATAATAAGTTTTAAATAAAACAATTTTATTGCATTAAAAAGTTAATAATAACATAACAGTGACCCGATTATTCAATTAAAAAGCGACAGTAATATCACAGCAAAGATACCAATAAATTAAAATTTATTTATATAATAACTAAATTAAAGTTCAGAATGACCAGCCGTAATTACTTCTGAATCAACAGAGGGTACATTAGTAGATTCTTCTTCATTTGATTCATTAGTGGCATTAGAAGAGAGTTTTTGAGCTGCAATATTACCGTAAGAAGTTACCAGTATTAGAGAGAAATAATGTTGAAAAGTGTGTTGCTCGTTAGAAATTTTATATTAGATCATTGCTAAAATCATCCTCAGTATTCTTGGGATAAAAATATTCAATAAGAAAAGCTGCAACTACAGCAACTGCAAGCATAATTATGTATTTGGGATTTGGTACTACATAAAAAATGAATAACCCGATAGCAAAAAGGCCAGAATACGATATAATTTTCAATAGATTTTCAGCACTAATCCAATCTTGATTGCCTTTAGCTAAAATAAAAAAGAGATATAAAAAGGGAAGACAAAGAGACGGTAAGGAGCAACACACTTCAACATTTATATAAATAATTAAAAACTAACCTTCAATATCAATTTCACATTCTTGATTTTTGTTTCTTCTATATCCTTCTCTACATTCACATCGATATGAACCAATTGAATTAATACATATTTCATTTTCTTTCGTACATTTTCCATCTTCCAGGCATTCATCAATATCTTTACACCCTTCTTCAGCATCCCAGATATATCCAGTACGACAACTTCGGCATCCTTTTGGACCTGCAGCTGTACAACCGCCACCACAACCATCAAAGCATTCTGTAAAAATATAATATTTCGTTAGTTGTTAATGAAACAAATCTCCTTTACCAGCACATTCAATTGCAGTATCATTTTGATAAACAGGATAAAAATGAGCATCACAATTACTACACATTGATCCAACATAACCATGATCACATTTGCATTTACCACTTCCGTCTCGAATTCCATCACCCTAAAAAATTAATTATAAATCGGTTAAGAAAATTAATATTTTGCGCTTACATCACATTGTCCTCGACCAAAGCATGGTGAAAGGGTTTTACTAACAGCAGGGCAAGGCTCACAAGCAACACCAAAATGTCCAGCAGGACAACAGCTTCGTAATTCTGATAAACAAAAATATCGCATTAAATCTGATTCTTTTTCTTGTTTATTCAAAAACCAATCTTCAAGGAGTTCTTCATGCTTTTCAACTAAGCTGTGACACTAAAAATTAATAAACTTTATCATAATAGAATATATAAGCAAACTAAAACCTTATGTTTAATATCTTTGATAAATTCATATTCTGTGCTATCCGTTAATAATTCTTTTTTGCAAGTACTTTCCAGCACTTCAATAAATCTTGTTTCACTGAAAATAAAAAAATTATTTATGAAAAAAGTTAATAAAAAATTTACCTTGTAGCAAATTTACCCAATTTTCGTTCCTCCCAATCAGTATTTCCACCAGCAAAGTGAGCCTTTTTTGTTAGATCCATGCCAATTTTAAAAGTATTAACCAAAAATTTACATTGAAAACATCGTTCTTTGGCAGAAAGACTAACAGAAGCAGCGAAAGATAGTATCAATAGAAAAGTTATAAAATGTGTTATAACAGTACCCATGGCGCCCATCAAATTTTACCGATATAACTACCTGTAATAGTCATATATGTGTTAAAATAGCAAAAAAATGAAAAGTTTATTGAGTTCCGCCACGTCACACAAAGCTGACGTAGCTTTTGACCAAAGAAGATACTCAATAACTTTAAAGAAAAAAGCTTTGCTCGGGCGTTCATTGTCTCATTAAATTTCGTGACAAGAAATATTAACGGGAAAAAAACTTCTATTTCAAAAAGATACAGTATGCAAAATATAATTTATTTAAGCATTAATAAATAAAATCCAATAGTTAATAAATACTATTAAAAAGTTTTTAATTATTCATGAAAGAAATATTCATTATTACTTGTTGCCTTGGGAATTCATATGAAGTCTTAAAACCACACATGGGCAAGGTGGTAGGAACAAAAAAATTTTTTGCGACATATAAATTTTACCATGGGGGGTACCACGTTCATTATTTTCAACTTTTTTTCCTATTTTCTGCGGTCATCAACTTTTTGCGACAATCAGCTCATTTTTCCAAAAAATTTTGCGACATACAAGCGTTTTTGCCTGCGACATGCGACATACAACGTAGGAAATTCCTACAATTCCTACCACTTGCCCATGTGTGCTTAAAACACTGATTTTCACCTTAATCTATAAGGAAAAAATGCTGATTTAGGGGATGTGGGGGGTCAAAATTTTGAAAAAAGTGCTGACGTCAGATCTGGAAGCTCCATAACCAGTAAAATTATCAACATTGAGTTATTTAAATATAATATATATTAGTCGAATATGAGGATTAATAGAAATACTACAGTAACAACACATAATTTTAACAAACATCAAAAAAATCTTAAGACTTTAGCAATTTTTTGACTACAAAATCATCAACAAAAAATTGTTTGACAAAATATTGCTTTGGTGCCAATTCAAAGAAAACCTGGTAAACAAATATGGATACTGTAATTGCTATTCGTAAGAGCCAAAGACGATAAATCAAAAACTTAGTTTATGTTACAGTAACGATGGTATGAGAAGTATTAAATATTGTAAACAAGGTTAAAAGTTACGGTATTAAAATCGCAGTTGTAAAAACACACATCCCAAATGCATTCTTCATTTTAACAGAAAATACCACAATTTATTCATCAATAAAATAAGAAACAAACAGAATGATAAAATATAAAACATTACAGAAATACATTATTCATTATCCATAAGTTCTTCACCATCATCAAATTCTTCATCATCATCACTAGAAATATCAGCATCACCAAAACGGCTATTCATAATCTTGAATTTTTCTTTATCTTGGCCTTCATAAATGATCATACGATGAGGGATTTCAGATTGGATCACTGTATCAATAAGATCATCCAATTCTTGCATATAATTTTCAGAAATATCAGGAGAAAAATCAAATTCAAAAGAAATATTTTCATGAACCTAGAATTGAAAGTGCTTATCAAAAGTGATGCTATTAATTTAAAGAAATATAAAAAAATAACTAACTTTTAAAATATTTGCCAAATCTTCAACACGAACAATTTCAGGAATGTTAACCATATCAAATGCATCAAGTTGTTGAAACTTTTCAAGTTGAGCAATATTATTCATAGTTGATGCAGTGATCATTGAGAAATCATTGTCAATGATACTAAAAATAAATAAATATGCAAACAATAGTATCCAAAAACTTACAAAAAGAAATATTTGGCAGTCATGGAAAAAGATTCGACAATCTTTTCGAGCATTACAACACCATCATCATTAAACATAATTTTACATCTGTCCAGAAAAACCATTACAGCCGAAGAAATCAAAGATTTAAAGTCATCAAACGTAATAACTTGATTTTCAATTCTAAGACCACGAAGATCGCATCGAAAAAGTTTTGGACAAAGTAATGTAATAAAGTTAGACACAGTCTTTCTATCGAGATTAAGTTCAAAAGTAAGCCATAGCTTACTTGAAACTTTGTTAATATCAAATTTTACGCAGCATTCTTGACTGCCTCCAACATGTTTATTTGAGCAAATAGTATTACCATACAATGATGTGACGACAAGGATTGGATTATTTTCAAAAAAGTATTTACAACTTTGGCTTAGTTTGTTGTAAAAAGCTGGAGAAGAAGGATTCTTAAGAATGTAATAGATGATAGTTGAAGGAAGAGAAAAGAATTGCTTCATTGATGGACCACCAGGCCATGTGATTCTTGCCGGAATAATTGATGATGTTGAAGCAGGAGGAGCAGTTAATTCATCCATTGGAAGACCCGGTAGTAGATAGATATCTAAAAAAAGAAAACAAAATATTAATAAGAATCAAATTAGCAAAAATCCAGCAATTACAGGCAAAGAAAGAAAAAAGTGTAGAAAAAAAATTGATATTCTGTTTTTATTCACGCAAAAGCTTATCATTATGGCCCATAATGAAAGGGAATTTTTTAGAAAAAAACAGAGAGAAATCAGTAAAAATTTTATTGCTGCAAATTTCGCAGTGCAAAAAAATGATTCCAAAATCATCCAAAAAAATTTTCTTGGCAAAATGAAATCAAATAATTCAAAGAAAAAAGAGAAAAAAATAGGATACTGTAATTGTTAATTGTTAAAAACCAAAGAAGATACATAATATTTATTTAACAGCATCATGATTTTATAAATAATGTTTATTTTAAACAATAGATGAAAGGTCATAGGCATCTCCACAATGCAAAAACACATTTAAAAAGATAACAAGCTGCACATAGTACACTGTTATATAAAAATAGTATTTGTTTCTATATTTTTTCCATGTTAGAACAAGATTACTATAAATTACACATAAAAAAAATATTTAAAAAATATCGATTTTTTATATCAAATTTATATGTATCTTCCATCTACTTCATGGAACAACATCAAATCAATTAAATCAATGAAAATACTATGATTAACTCCATTTCGTCCAAAAAAACACTTCCTTCATTGTCTATTTCTAAATGATTAAATACAAGTATTGAAAAAAAAAGGTAGATAAAGGCTAACAAAAAACCATTTTTTAGTTAATAATTCTGTTATTATTAATATCGTGTTTATATAAATTTTATTTATCGTTTTTTTTAACAAAAACAAATTACTACACAAAATTTTTCAGATAGTTTTCAAAATGTTAAGAAACAAAAATTTTTTTGTTCAGTTAACGAAATTGGCGAAATTGACACCTTCAACCCCAGCAATCCATTTAGATGTCATCGATATCACCAATTTGGCATTTTACAATAAAAAGCCATTATTTAGATCTTATCAAAAACCAACAGCTGCAGAAATGATGGAAAAAAGTTTACCATTAATTGATAAAGGATACAGATTATTTTGTCGTGGTATGCATCCTGATCGTCGACAAGATGCTCAAATTTCACGTTCAGGGCTACAGTATATGATTGATGAATTTAAAGATGAACAAAAACTTTATCAAAAAGTAAAACCAATTTTAAATACTGTTGGTGTAAAAAGTATTGAAATAGAAATTCAAGCTTATACTGGTATACCAAATGAACATATTAAAGATAAGGAAATGGATTTAACTAAAATCCCTTTTTCACATTTTTGGTGGTTTTTCGTAGATGATGACGAGGAAGAATAAATGTTTTACTGAATGATTTCTTTGTTTATTTTTATGATTTTTTTCAAATAAATTTTTTTTCATGCTACAGTAACCATTTGATTAGCAATCAAAACAATAAAACATTTTCTATTACTTTAAAAATTAAATACTTATCAGTTTTTGTTGTTATTCATCAAAATACGGTAATCTATAAATGCTAAAAATGTAGAGAGGTCAGTCAGAGGTGTAAGTTACCTCCAATTCATCTATGTGCATTATCTTTTTTTATCTTTTTACATTTTGAATTTATAAAAATTATGTTTCTTTTCAAATCACTTTTTTCTCTTTAATTTATTTTATCCTTTGATTGCTTAAGTCTGGTATGCAGATGCTAGTTTAATGCTAAGTCAAAGGGTCAAAAATCTTTCCTCCTTTTCTGGCCAATAAACTTTATTTTTAACAAAAAAAACATATAAAGCTGCGGGTTTTAACAGATTTATTTGTTTTTTCTTACAGATAAATACATTTGAACGATTATTTTTTACTACATTCTGTTGGTAGCTTTTTTTATTTTTCGTCTTCTTCTTTAAAGTAGCAACCAGCTGTTTACGTGACGATGTCCTTACTTGGGGAAAGAGCTTACAAATACGATTTATATCTTCACATTGCATGGGAGTTAGTTTGACTTCCTTCTTGTAATAAATTTTTTTACCTGGGAGTAAGAGTGAACGAATACAAGCATCTCGACAAACATGATATCAAAAAAAGATGTAGAACATAAGCAATGTAAGAGACAAAAAAATTCGACAAGAAAAAAAGAGAGATGAAGAAAGAACTGTATGCCCCCTTTTTTCTTCTTTGAACATTCTCTTTCTCTCTCTTGTAAAAGGGGATCATCTTCCTTTTCGTTCATTTCCGTTATTGCAAAAATAAAAGTTTTTGCGACATTGCAGCCGGCAGTAGCAGCAACCACCCGCTCCGATTGTGGCCTTCCTTTTTTTCCCTTTTTATGCTCATATATTCAATATGTGGCGCGATTTACGCGCAACACGTTTATTGAGAAAAATATAAAAATGAAAATAGAAGAGAAAGAAAGGAGAGAGCTTCCCTCATATGTTCGAGATTAAACTGAACCACAAGGGTTAATGAGAAAATGAGCTGAACCAATTTTAAATTATTTTTTGTGATTAACAAATAGCATCGTAGTCAAAGTTGTTCACCGCAACGGAGAGAAAACATTTATAAAAGTAGATTACAATGTTTTTATTTTACTACTACTACTTTTCTCAATCATACATCAAAAAAATCATTTGTTATTTACACATAGTTTTTACTCGTTCACTTTTTTTTGTTTTATCACTTTTAACTTTCATCACCTGGTTTTTTAAAACTTATTTTTATTGAACAAAAAACCGTGTCGAATTTCCCGTTTTTCTTTTCATTTTTTTTCTTAAATAGGATTATTTGCAACAAAGTTCCTGCAAACCCTATTTCTCTTTTATTTTCCCCTTCCGGTAGTCTCATTTTTGTTGATAGCTAATCAAAAAAAGTGTTAAAAAACATAAATCAGTTTTAACTTTTTTTGCCTCTGTTTTTTTTGTTTGTAAATGTGTCTTTAATACTTATTAAACTTTTATTATGACAGATTTTTTCTCTCCCATTTTTAACCCGTTGTTTATGTTTTTTTTTGAAATAAAAAGAGAAAAAACAAAACAGTTATTTAAAAATGCAAATCCCTTTGCTCCCCTTTTTTTTCCTTCTACTACTACCAGCAGTTTTTCTGAACAGTTTTTTTTAGTTCAATACTCTTTTTCTTTCATTTCTCAACTAAAACCGAAAAAAAAATTGCCAGTTTAGAAAAAAAGAAGACGGGAAAAAGAAAAGAAAAACAATTGTTTTATGAGCTAGAATTGCAGTTTAAACAACATAAGAAAACTGCTAAAAGAGATAGATAGAAGGAATGTTGCCTTCCTCCTTCTTCACACTAGGTGGGCAACTTACCCCCACCGGAAATTCTTGTTCCCATCCATCCCGGTAAAACTGTCGCGCAGAAAAAAATAGTGTTCTTCTTTTTTCCTCCATCAATTCCCCTCTTTTGGCCGGTTTCTACTTCATATTCCTTTTTTACTATTACTACTACTACTTCTATATATTTTGAGTCAGAACTGCATCTCTTCAACAAGTTTCTTTCACGGTTTTTTTGTTGAAGAAAAAATGAATAAGTTGTTTGCGTCTGTTACTAAAAAAAAGCGTCATATTTTAATATTCTCTTCTATATCTATCTTGACCGATTTCCGGCATTCATCTAAACTCAAAAAAAGTATCGGCAGTAGTTAAAGCTCTTGACTTTAAACGTTTATTGGATCTCTTTTTCTTTTCCTCTTCTCATCATCATATTTGACCAGTCCATTCCGAAACAACACCTGTTAGACTTTTTTAATGGTTGGCGTTAAAAAATGAAATTTGATCTAACTCTATCCATTTCTTTTTCTCTCCTTAAAAACTATTGAAATTATTATTGTTTTTATTTCAATCTTTTTTGATCTCACTTTTCTCTTTCTTTGTTTTGCTGTTAATGATTATAAGTGTAGCCACTTTTTGTAAAGACATGTCTGATGGTTACATATTGTGTGATAGTATGAGTAATTATAAATATATTCCTTGCGAATTAAAAAAAAGACTTGCAGTAACAATCGACTGAACTCTGTGTTCTTCCAAAAAAACGAAAATGAGGTGGTTACACCTGTTGTGGTTGTTTCGAAAGTATGGGGGGAGAGAAACAGACGGGTTAAACGTTATGTTTTTTTTATCGTCGCCTTCTTCTTCTTTTCCTGTTCAGCTACTGCTGCTACTACTCTTATATTTATTTTTTTTCTTGCGATTAGCATCGCCGATGTTGTTGTTGTACAATTCGAAAAAACTATTTTTTTGATCTGTCCTAAAAAGTAACGGGATGATGTTTATCATCATCATCTTCTTCTTTTTCTGTCTTCGAGAAAAAGAAAATATTTGTTTTTTCAACATTTATCTCAGACAGCTTCTTGAAAGAATGCTTCTAAACATGTTGACAGAAATCAAAAAGAAGGAACCCTTTTTGTAAATGCATTTTTCAATTTCCTTGTTTTTCATTTCTTTGACATGAATGGCCTTTTTCTATCACACTCTTATGTTCTTTGATATCGTCGAAAAAAAGGTGTCATGAAATTTAGCGTTTAATCTGAACCATTTCCCTTAAATAAAATGGAAATTCGGCATTTTAAAATAGAAGAGAGAAAGGGAGAGAGGTTTGTGTGTTTCATGACGACCTCGATAAATGCGCGATTCTTTACATTATATTTTTTTGTTGAAAAAACGCTTTAGTGCTTTTTCGATTTTTAAATACCTCTGTTTTTGATCTCTATTTTTTGATAAAAATAAATTTTGTTTACAATTCTTTAATCTTTTTTTGTCGATATTCTTGTTACAGTAATATTTCAAAAAGCTATTTTCTTTTGGAATTCTTTTTTACTCGTCATAAATTTTCTAGAAGAAGATTGATTTTTGTTTTATCAAGTTTTTTAATTAATTTGATTTAATACTCGTTTAAACAAAATTTTCTTTCATAGATTTTGATTTATTGAAATTCATTCATTTTTAACTGCTGTTGAATGTGTGTTTATGGCTCTCTTTTACTTTTTTTTATATGAAAATTGATTGATATCAATTATTAGTTGTGTTTGGGTGAAGCACACATTTTTTGCTCCTCTTGCGGTCAAAGAATGAAAGAGCTTATTTCATCTTGTCGCCCAAAAATTTTTTATTTGCGACAAGCATTTTTTGCTGCTTGCATTAAATGCTTGCTTCTTTTGGCAGGTGTTTTTACGCATTTAGCAGGCTTAATCATTTGAGGACATGCTCTCTTTTTAAAAATATTTTTTTTCAATATTGAAAAAATGTGCAACCTTTTTTAAAAAGGACTTTGTGTTCGTTTTTGTCGTCGTCATAGACGACGAGACCAAGCTTTTATATTTTCACACCTTTTTAAAAAATCTTTAAGATGATATCGTTCGCATATTAACCTTTTAATATATTATTTTTTTATTATGTTGCTTTTTTTCTGCGCTGCCTTTTTTTATTTGCAAATGGTCAGTTCAACCTGCTTACACATTTTTTTATTTATGAATGTGAGGAAAATAAAAATGGACAATGAGCTGCTGCTGATGCAGAGGTAGCAGCAGCCAGCCGGAAGCAACAAATGAAACCCAAAAAAAAGCGGCAAAAAGTCAATTATATTTTTGTTTTTAAAATTTCTTTAAAGCTATTATCGCACCACCCATGTGTATTCTATTTTTCAAGTACCAAAAATGACCTTTTAAAGATAGGTAGCAATGACGGTTCGGCTTTTTATTTTTGCGCAAAATCAAAGTATAACCGTTTTTGATTTCCGTCAAAAGGAATTTTTTGTTCGATAAGGTCTTGATCGAAATAAAAAAAAGAATAGTATTAAAGCTACCTTTTTTCTTTTATACTTTTTTTTACCTTTTACTTTTCCCCGTTGACCACTGTTTTTACGAAAAACAAAATTATTTTCTCACGCGCAAGTAAAAAAATTTGTTAGCAAAAATATTTTTCAAAAAAAAGAAGATTATTAGGATTCGCGTTTGAGCTTCTTCTTCTTTTTTTGTTAACTATTTTACTGTTTTTGTATAGTTGTAAATTGGTCTATTAACTAACTATTTTTCATTTAAAGTCACAGTTTATTTCTTCAAAAAACTAACTCTTCTTTTAAATATTGTATTTTTAAGGATGTACAAACACTGTTTCATTGTTGACGCAACGAATCACAAACTTTTTTCTCTCCCTTCTTCCGTTGTAAAAGTTTTTTTTGTGGATAATTGAAGAGAACTTGCTAAAATGTTGGTACAATGTTTGCTTTCTTAAGATAAACATTTTTTTTGTTTTTTAGATGTTGTTTTCATAGCTGACCTTTATTATATTTCCATTAAATGACAACATTTAAAACTATCACATTTTTTAAAATGAGTTTTTAATCCTTATCTTTTTTCTCTTGCTTTTTTTGTGCTTTTAAATCCTTGTTTCAATCATTCATTTTTTGACTCCTGATTACAATATCTCCCATTATTTCTCACGCTTTTGATTTTTTTGTTCTTGCTGAAACACTTGAAAGTTAAGTGTTTCAGAATTTGCGAAGAAATTTCTTCAATTTTGAAGTAGAGCTGATAGAGTTGATTGTTTTAACGCGTTAAATGCATTGTTTCAGAAATGCTTGAATTTTTTTAAAAAATCATAAATTCGTTTTTTTTAGGTGAGGGTAGAATCACCGCGAAACGCGAGTCTCCACCGTTCTTTTTTCCCCTTTTTTGTAAAAAAACTTAAAAATTTTTTTCTAAAGCGACTTCCCCCCTTTGTCATCCTTTCAAGAACGTGAGCCTGATATCGTCCCGAAATCATGGATGACGCAAAGCATATGGCACTTCTTTTCTTTGTTGATCATTTGGTTCAAAAAAATGGTGTTCGAACAATTCATGATCTTAGTTGCCAATTTGGTGCAAGAGGTTTTTCACCTGAAATGCGTGAAGCAGTTGGCACAACACAGGAAGGTAAAAAAGAAATATTTACTAACTATATCAACAATTCTATAATAGCATAATTTATAGGGTTAACTGATTTCCTTCAATCACATCCATCTTTATTCACGGTGGAGGGAGATCAAGTAATCTTAAAGGGACATGGCGAAATGGACGGCAAGAATCAATTAATGAAAATGCCATCAACGGGACGAAATCGCGATTATGAACGCGAGGCTGTCGAATTCTTTGAACAAAAGCTAAATAAATTTGGTCCAGAACTATTGGTAATATTATTTTTCAATAAAAAAACTTTAAAACAGCTTTTTTTTATTATGTTAGATTAAAAGTTTACTTGGACATCGTTCACAAGCAGCTCCGGAAGTTCGATTAGTATCTGGTCGACATTTAAAAGAATTCACAGAATTCCTTTCATCACAAGTTGATAATTTTGTTGTTGAAGGTGATCGAGTTCGTTTAAAAAATATGCCAGAACCAAGTGAAGAAGCTGTTGAACTCGATGATGAAGGCTTGCCACTTTCTGGTGTTAAAGCTAAGCAAGCTGCCGTTGATTACCTAAAATCAGTGTTGGAACAGGTATGATAAACTGTTAAAGGTACAATAAGATTAACTAACTTATAAATTTTATAGAACGAGGACACTCCAATTCCATTGGAAGCGTTTTATAAAAAGTTCTGCGATCGTTTTCCTCACTCTGTTCGCCAAGAAGTTGCTACAAATCCAAAGGAACTGCTCGCTTTCCTTAAATTAAACCGAAACATCTTTTTTATTCGCTCAAATCGTGTATCTTTGGTAAAAATTCGTCCTGAAGATGGCTCAGAAAGTGGACGCTCAACTGATTCTGCAGATTCACCAACAAATTTAATGGAAAATAATAATATGCTTTTTCCATTAAATAAAGAAAATCTTCATCGTATTCATCTTATTAAAGCGCTTAAACCAGCTCGTGATGCCTTTAATCAAATTGTTAGTGATTTAGATAATCAAGGAGAAAAATTTATTGGAATTGATTTTAAAATTGTTACATTACAAAATGACGAGTATTTATCATTTATTATTATTGCAACATGCAGCCGTGTATTTGTATTTGATTTAAGAATGTCTTCATCAATTTTACTTGAAAGTGGAATTAAAGATTTACTTGAATCTGATCCTGTTTTAAAAGTGATGCATGATATTAAACGGGTTGCAAATGTTTTAGCACATCAATATTCAGTTAATATGAGAAATGTATTTGATACACAAATTGCTCATGCTGTTTTACAACATGAAAAATTTGGAAAACCATTTAATGAATTACGTGCTATTTCATTTTTGAATCTTCAAAGGGTTTATTATCCACAATCAATTATGATGAGTGATTTATCACCACGGAAGTTATCACAACCAATTAAGTAAGTTATAACTATTTAAGAAGTTTGTTTTAAGAACTACAGTAATTGTTTAATTTAAAAATTTTTTAGTTGGCATAATTGTACAATGGATAATGATGTATTGCTAGCTGCATCAGAAGAATGTCATACAATTGTTAGTGCCTTATATCGTTTGCTCAATAGTCAATTACCTGTTCATTCACGTACACAATTTCATGATAAATGTTTTGAAGCATTAATCCCTTCTGCAAATAAGCCACCACCACAAATTCAAGGACATGCTACATCACCATTAATGCAAAATGGAGTATATCGTCCACCACAACGTCGAACAAATGGTGTATCATCTCCAAAACAAGTTCGAACACCACCACCATCTTCTCAGCCATCTCAAACTCCACCACCCCCATCTGCAATAACATTTACCAAGCCAAAGATGGTCGATATGTCAACCCAAACCTTCTCCACTGGAGAAATTCAATGTATTAATGTTTATTTTGATAATTAAAGAAATGAAAAACAAATATCATACAAAATATTTGCTCAATTATATTTTTTTAATTTACTGACGACCTTATTTACTTCGAGTAATCACTTTTATTATTAGATGCTAGTTATTGTATTGTTTTTTTTTCTGGTTGTTCTTTTTTGTATGGTCAAATGCGCGAAATTTGTGCATATCAATCACCCGCCATAATTAGTAATATTGTTAAATTTTTATTAAAAAAATTATATATGCAAAAGTACGGCGAAATTTTATGTTATTAAACCCTGTTTTTTTCTTTCTTTCTTTGTAAAAAAACTCGATCAATGATTGTGTTTGAATGTAACAAAAAAGATTATTATTATATTATGTGTAAAATGTTTATTAAATTTGGTATATAAATATTTATTTTGTTTGAACAAAAATGTAAATTTTTTTAATAAAACTATAAAATTTTAACTTTATACTGTAAACTATCATAAAAAAAGTTTGTCACACGATTTTTGAAAACTGTTTGCTATTTGCGTAAGGTGTTCAAAGTCGCTTTTTAAAAACTGTTTTTATTTCATAAAAAATAAATGATAAAAAAAGACTTAATTACATGCTATTGTCGCTATAAGAAAGACATCTGGATTATATAAGTTAAAAAAAATTAAACGGCAGTTAAAGTTACAAAAGAAAAAAACAACTATAGGATAAACAACCGGAATCAAGATACGTTGAAGTAATATAATTAATTAAAGCATTTTGTTAAGTTTCGATAAGTGTTGTTTCAATTGTATCAGATCGTTTAACCGTTGGAGAACGCCTTACTAGGGGAGCCTGAGAATCTGATTTTTCTGACACATCCATTTCATAGCTTTCATCATCTTTGTGCCTGATAATTGGTGGTGGTAAATCTATTACTTCTTTGAGTTTTTTATTTTTATTTCGTTTTCTTCGAATTAGCCTTTGTGGTTGTTTGCCTGAATTAATTAGTATTAGTGTAAATAAATATGATGAAATTTGTTTTAAAAACTAGCTCACCAGCATAAACAATTAGCTCACAAATAACTTCTAGAACTTCAAATACAGTAATAACAGAGAAACCAATCCAAAGACCAATATTACCACCAAAATCAGAGAATAAATTAACAAGCTAAAATACTCAATTTTAAATACAAAACTTTAATAATAAAGTTCTTCCTTACTGTATACCCAGCAGTTTCTTTTAAAGTTTCGAAATTAAGTTGTTCATAATAAATTTCGATATATGCTGTATTCAAGCTAAAAAAAGAAATGTTTTACTTTGACAGCAACAAGAAAAAAGCCACCTACCGATAATATTCTGCACATGCCTTTGAGTCATTGTGAATGTCAACAACAGCAGGACAATCTGCTCCAATATTAAAATTAATTGCTGGCCATGCTGCTGCTGAATAAGCTGTTTCAAAAACATTTTCTGTGCATGGTTGAACGCATCGACAATCTTGTGTTAAATGATGAAATCCACCAAGAATTGTTGTCATATTTGTTAAACATGCTCGTTCTTTATGATTTCTTGCATCACAAGGTTTTTGTTTATCTGTTGGTAGGGGGAAACGAGGATCTCCACATCCGCATGCCCCAAGAATCATATGTTGAAAGCAATTCCGGTAACATCCCTTTAAAATAAAAGATTTAAAATTTATGATAAGAACCAACAACAAAAAAAAAGTGATGCATACTTCTGGAGAATAATGCTCGGCATAAATGTATCCTTCAGGACGAAATGTGTCACTGCAATGTCCATATGGCTCATTTAATCGATGCAAAACTTTCTATAAAAAAGCAAGAGCATAAAAATGGAAATTTAAAAAAAAAGAATGCAAAAAGTTATTACAGTTTTTAAACCAAAAGATGAGACAAAGCCTGTTGGAGCAGAATATCCAAAAGTATCAGGAAAAGGTTCTTGGTCTTGTTCATGAACAACTAACCGAATACCAGCAGCTTCTGTCGTTGGCATGTAATCACTTTGATTAACATTTAAAAGTAACCGTAAGCCATACATTGGACCTGCTCGACTATTTTTAAGTTCAACTGAATCATTAAAATTAAAAGTATAACAATTCCCAAATTCTGGATCCATATGAATTTGAAAGTCCCTAAATTTAAAGTTTTTAATAACTAAAATTTAGAGAAAAAATTCCTAACCGTTTAAGATCACAATCTTCGCTGTTAAAAGAGCATCGCAGCACAAATTCATCTAACGTATAAGACAGTTGTCTTCGAGTTTCACGTGGCATTGCAGCAATAATAAAAATAAGATTTTCTTTTGTTTTTGTTGTAATTGCACCACGATCTCTTAAATCCTGCAAAAAATTTAGTTTTTTTATGTTTGTTACTGCTCCTTAAAAACTTACAGCTAAACCGAAAGCATTTTCAATTTCTGGTGAAGGTGTAGGTGGTTCGGTGACTGGAAATACAGTATAATTATTTGGATTCCACCATTTAACTTCTGCTTCAGGTCTTGTTACACAGTAATGTGAAACAGATTGACACAAACATTCTGTTGCTTTTGGCTCTGTTAATAAGCTTGTAATATTTGGAGGTCTATCTGGATCATCACATGTATTAGCTTTTGAACAATGATAGCATGTCTAAAAAAGATTTGTTTTTGGTAAATAAATTTTTAATGCATTGCAATTTGCGGTTATTGATTAGCGGGAAAGCTTTTGTTTTGCATTTGACAGCATTTCCAAAATTTATCTTCTTTTTTTCTTCTTTGTCTTTCGAGACTGAGGGCTTTGATAGATTGTTTCAGAAGTGTGTTCAAAAACAGAAAAAATAGTAGAACAAAAAAATAAAAAAATTAAGAATTCTTTAAAAACTAACCTTTTCTTCCCAAACACTTGTAGGATAACATGGCCATATGTCACCTGTAGTTGCATCTTCAAAACACATACATACAGATGTATTTGTTTCAAGAGGATTTCTTTGTGGAACACATTGATCATCTGGTAGATTACATACACATCGAACATATACAGGCTGATATACAACATGACGCTTTTTTCGAACTGGTATTGCTTTTACATTATTATCAATTGTATTCATCGCTCGCTCCCATACTTGAAACTATAAATAATTAACTTTGTAACAAAATTTGATTTGAAAAAATTAATCCTTACACCCTGTTCAATTTCTTCATATTGCCGTAGTTCACTTGCTTTAAAAGCATTTAAATTACATACAGTTGCAGCAGGAAAAGGTGCAGGCTCAAATTTTAATTGCATTTCAATAATTGTTCTGTATTCAAAATAATCAGACATTGTAAGATATGTTTGGAAAAGGAAAATGATAAGCGCAGTTAAAGTAACAAGTAACCAAATATAGGGGCCAAAAAATGATCTAGTCCTAAAAAAATCAAATTTTATCTAGGATTTCTTAAAACAACTCTTAAGACCACTTACCCTACAAAAGGTATACCATGTGAACTAGTTCTTGCGCAAAAATCTGTTAAAATATCTTTTACAGAAGTATAATCATCTGTCGTTCTGGAAGTTCGAATTGATCGACGAAAATGTGCTGCATAACCTGGAGGTAAATGAAATGATTCGTTTGATCGGGTAGAATGATGTGGGGATGATGAACGAGTTACACGAATCGGTTGATGACTTTGTATTTGTACAGTATCCGGTATTGAATAAGTTGGATGACTGTAATGATATTTGATACTTGATGGATGTAATGAACTTGTTGTAGCTTGATGATGATAATTTTCGTTTCCATCGAATGGCTGTTGTTCGTCTGAAAAATATTGTCTCCTCTGTGTTGATTTTTGTGAAGATTTTTTTTGAGCAACAGGGGTAGATGGATGATTGTCCGGCATTGATTTGTTGCTCTTCTGTTGTTGAAAGCTGCCTTCCATTCATAACTTTGAAATAAAAATATGCAAGCGTTTTACTGGCAGTAATAAACGCTGAGCAAAATTATTTTTAAAGGAGGATAAATGAAGTTTAATACATTTTAATAGCCATTTATAAAACACAAATCTGAAAAATAAACATTAATGTAAAAAAAGATAGGAAGAAAAATTCCAAAAGCTCGTTTGCAAAGAAAAAATAAATATATAAAAAAATCTTTATTTTTTTCCGCCATTTGACAATTGTAGAATTATCAATTTGATTAAGTGTAACTTGACGGTCCATCGACTTTAAAAAGCTTAAATTGGCTGAATACGTCGACAGACATTTTGCGCCCACTTAGACATTTAGCTATGGGAAAGAAAATCTCCTTCTTTTCCTTGAAAAATTTTATTCTTCCTTAAAGCGTGGCTCCGCCGTAGGTCATTGATATGCGACAAAGATTTTTGGAAGATGGGGTCCTTTTTAAGCTTGACGATGCCCTTGCTTTTTTATTCCACCCTCACTATGTCCCTGGTTAAAGCAGGATCCCCATGGGAGTCACTCGACACAACATTCGTGAAGCAATGAATGCGGCTTAAAAAGTAAACGAAAAAAAGCCATTCGTTCTACATTTTTTTGGTAATAGCAGATCTTCAATGTCACAAAATTGACATTACAATTGTTAAAGTAGTTTCTTAAAGAAAACGTTCATTCAAGAGAAATAAAAAATAAGACTTTGGACATTGGTGGAGATTCCCGCTGTCTGGAGGTTTTTTTAAAATTTTAATAACTTTTCTTCTTCTTCTTCAAGGTGCTATGTAAAAGAATGCAAAAATAGCATTTTTGACCAGTCAAAAAAAAGTTAAAGCACCGGAACTTCGAACAATTATTTTGTGTGTTTTTTTTCTGAGATTACAAAATTCATTTTTTTTTCAAAAGCATAAAGCAAAAAGAAAAGCTTTAAATTATTGCAAAAAATAGATAAAACTAAATTTCAAAAAAAACGACCGTTTGAATACACCTTCAAACTATCCAATATGACCACCTCTAGCTTTTTAACAATGACATCTGAAATGCAAATCTGTTGAGCTAATGAACAACTTTCGATTTTTTAATGAACTTATAAATTTTATTTTATTGAAAACAGTTATATGATAAATATACATATTAAATTTAAATAAACCAAAAAAGCCAATGTTTTATCCAATTTTTCCATGAACCTTGAGAAGATGATGAAACCAATAGCGCAGTTGAATCTTTATAGCGTGAAACTCCTGTTGCTGTCTTTGAAAGCATTTGAAAATATGTCTCATTCTTTTCATAAAAATCTCGAAGAACTTCTCTTCTTAATTGTAATTCACTTTTATCAGCTGGAATTCCAATATCATGTCGTAAACGAGTTTGTAAAAGTTCAAGTGAAGCCTTAAATATAATTTATTATTACAAAATTTTTCTTTGCTACAGTAATTTCCTACCATTAATTCTTGAGAATTTTCTTTTAAACATTTTCTAATTAAATAACTGTGAATAATAGGATGAATAAGATGTGAATGAAAAGATTTTTCAGTTTGACGGTTTTTTTCAAGTAATGATTTATGTATGAGTTCTGACACATCTTTCATAATGCAAGCAATAACTTCATTTTCACTTTCATTTCCACATAAATCTACTGGCCATATTAAACGAAAAACCTAAAAAAAGTTTTTTCTTTCTTTTGACTTAAACGTATTAATGACAAAAAAATTTTACATCAAAATGTATCCATTCTTTTGATGGAAATGTAGCACATACGTCAAAGGTCTTTACAACATTATCATTTGCCTGAAAGTTAAAAATGTTAGAAATATAATTAAATTTGTAAGAAAAAAAATAGCAGGCACAATACATTTTTAAATAGAATATTTATAGGTTCGGACATTGAACGGAAAAAATATGACGATGGATATTCGTAATTCTCAAATGGTCTTTGAGCTTCACTATCTGCAAATACTGTAAGCCTGCAAAAAAATTTCTTTTGTTTACATAGACACAAAAAAATTTGCTTTAAATGTTTACATTTGTTCCTCAGCTTTAGCAGATTCAAGTAATTTTCCTAATACTGCAGGATTGTTTCCACTATTATGTCGAAGATTAGAGATTTGATAATTGGTTAACGAAAAATCATAGCTTCTAGCTAATTGTTTAATTTCTTCATCAGTAAATTCTTCTCTAATTCCAAAGTTGAAAAAGCTAAATTGTAGTTTTAGACCATATATAATTTTAGAGTGATAAGCTTACCCATGGTCACTAGTTAGCCGATTGCTAACTTGATTAAATATATCTGTGAAACAAGTTGTAAAAATTATTGGGCACTAAAATACAAAATACATTTTTTTGTTTAATCATTATGAGAACCTTACTTGAAAAGAAGCAAAAAAATTAACACATTTTTGTAGAATTACTCCATCAACAATTAATAAAGTTTTTGGATTTGCTCTTAATTCTTCAGCAATTAATTCTTGAATAGCTCTTTCTTTTTTAATTTCTGCAATTTGCAACAACTTTTCACATGTTGGAGTTGTAATTGCAACCAAAAGATCACTGAATACGGTAGAAAGATTTTTTGCATTTGTGCAATAATCAGTTATCCTATAAACTTTAATGCATTAAAAAAATCATGTGGCAAAGACTGTTTTTATCTACCAAAAAATTTGATCAAAATAATGCCCAGCAAATTCTGGCTTTGTTCTTAAAGTATCAACAACAAGCCGCGTCTTTCCAACACCAGGTGGACCATGAATAACAAGCCAATTTTTTTGATCTAAAAGTTCATCATTTTTTGATCAATATTAAATTCATATAAATTTTTTTCTCTCTCACCTTCATTGGCAATAATTTTAATCTTTTCTGCTAATAAATCCATTAAATGAGTTCTTGGCACCGCATGCCGAAGTGGAGGAGGAACACATCCTCGATTTAAAACATTATCAATAAATTTATTGTACTCCATTTAATTTTTAACAAGCTATGTTTAAAAAAAAGTGAAAAACAGCAAAAAAAATCAGCAAATTTAAGAGCTTACACTTGAAAAAAAAACAGAATTGTACATGCCTTGCATTTCGCGCGCGATCTTTATTTTTTCCACTTAAGAATGGACGCAATAATGAAGTGACCTCTAAAGACATAACCCTCCTCTTGTTGAAAAAAAAGAATGTGTTGTTTGTGTTATAAAGAGAGAAACTTTAAACTCCAATTGAATTTAATGATAAATTTATTTGATTAACATGATATATATACCAACAAAAGAATACACTGTTTTTTTATCTAGAAAAAAATTAATGACATACAATTTCACCCGTTTTGTAAATGTTATTAATAAGAATAATTTTTGTTTTACATATTAAAATAAAAGAAATTTTTTAAAGAGGAATAGGTGATTGATTTCCAGATTTATGATTTGTTGAGTAAATTGTAAAACGTGATGCTAAATGTGATGCGCGAGAAGCACTTGAAAAAACAGATTCATATTCTTCTTTTTTAACTTTAACCCATGGAAGCCATCGAAAAGCATAACGAAAACCAAGACGAAATCTGAAAAAAAGTAGTTTTAAATTTGATATGCCTTAATAGTTTTTTACCTTTCATTCATAAAATAATAAATGATTGGATTGAGAAGGCAAGATGACATTCCAAGACAATAAATATTAATGTACAAATACAAAACAGCTTTCATGTCCAATAATTTTTGTAAATAATTACTTAAAAATAAAAAGTACAAATTATACGGTAGCCATAAGAAAATAAATGTAAAAACAACAAGTGCCAACATATTTGCTGCCTAAAAAATGTTACAACATAAAGAATTTTTTTAGAGAAAATTGTAACAATTTTTTCTTACTTTACGCTTGGCCCGGATGTTTTCAGTATGGCGTGTATCCCCAATAACATTATTTTGTCGTAAAACAAAAGCTACACGACCATAGGTAAAGCTTAAAATGATAAGCGGAAGTAGATATTGCATGATTACAAGGGTATGATTGTAACTAAAATGTGGAAAAGATTAAAGTTAAGTAATAACAAAAAGAACAATAACGTACATGCTAAAGATTGTGCTAGTTTGTGAATTACCATCAGGAAATTTATCAGCTAGACAAAGATGATCTTCAAATACTCCACCTTCTACGGGATCAAAAAAATAATGTGTTTCAATTTTTGTTGCAGCTAAAGCAGGAAGTCCACAAATGAATGCTAAAACCCAAATGCAAATAATGATTGTTACAGTTGCACCACGACCAGGTCGACGACGAAGCGGATATACAATTGCCAAATATCGATCAACACTCATAACAATCATTGTAAAAACGGATGCACAAATTGGTGTAATTCCCATTAAATTGTTTATTGCACAATGAACATCAGAAAATACCCAATTATAATACAAATTATATGTTCCTAAAATTTATTTTTTATTAATATTAAAATTCTTTTAGCTTTAATTAAAATGCAAAATTATTGCTCACCACTAAATCCTGTATTAAGGACGGTAATAGCTAAATCTGATATTGCCAAATTTAACAAATAATAATTTGTTACTGTTCTCATTCTTTCATGTCGAAGTACAATCCTGCAAGAGAGAAAAAAAATTATAATCTTTTCTTTTCATTAAAAAAGAATTCTTTTTCTAACCAAACTACTGTAAGATTTCCAGCAATTGAGCATAAAATGAGTGAACTAAAAAGAAGGATGTAAAAAAATTGTACAAATATATCATGAACAAATGGAAATGGAACACAATATAATTGAATTCTACCAACTAAAAAAGATTAAAAACGATTAGCTGATTAGAAGAAAGAACAAAAAATTTACTGTTCATTTGTGCTAATTCAAAGCATTCACATCCATTTTTTAAGCGATCATTAATCCAGTTAACACTAAATTCCGAACGTTTTGTTAATACACAATATTGATTTGTATCATTCATTGTGGTTCTGAAAAAGAAATTACTGTATAGATAAAATGTTCAAATAAAAAATACACAAAAATTATTAGCAACGCAAAAAGCAACTGTAAAGAAAACAATTGACGTGTTTTTTTTCTATTTCCAAGGGGAAGAAGCATGAAAAAAAGGCTGAAAACAATCAAAAACTTTGACATGAAACCTCGCATAAATATGATTCAGAAAGGCATGCTTCAATGATACCAAAATAGAATGACAAATTAAAGCCTGCACAGTTTTTAATGTTATATTTTTTGTGAATTTTTAAAAGCTTTAGAGTTAATAAAAACAACATTACAAAAAAATGCAAAATAGTACAATAAAAATATTTTGCCTTAAATTCTTTTATTTTCTTTATTTTTGCCGGAAGCTAGCGTTAATAATTAACACAAAGAAATCTAAATACAATCATCAATCAAGAGACCGTCATACAAAATATCGTTCAATGATTCATTTTTTTCCTCATTTCCTCGCCTTTCATAGATGCTTGCGTGAATGATATATTAAAGTTTAGGAAAAAACAAAGCTTTCAAAGATTGAATTTTTAAACTTTTATAAATATGAAGTAAAGAATTAAACAGCAATAGAGATAATTCAATGTAAGTAATACAAGAATAGACAATATCTGAAGAAAAAAAGTCTAACTTTGCGCATTCTCTTTTCCTCCTTTGGCATCAATGTGTATCCTTAAGCTCTTCTTTTTTTAAGAATATAAAAGAAGAAGAATGGTACTCATTGCTAGCATCAAATTTCTCAATGTAATAACCCCCTTCCTATAGTTTCTTACTTATCTGGAAGCCAGATAATCACACAAAAGAAAAAAGGAAAAAAGGCTCTGAAGGTCTTCACTCTATGTTTGAAATGAACAAAGAAAAAGAGAAAAAAAAGGAATGGATTAAAATTAAATAATTTATATGTAGTGAAGCTTACCTTGAGCTTATAAAAACTAAAAGAACAGAAAAAATCTCATAAGACAGTACAAACTTTGAACAGGAAAAAAGGGCTTTTAATAATAGTGAAAACGATTAAAAGCTATTACGGTTTTGATAAAAGAATTTATAAAAAATGAATGTCAGATGTTTTAAAACAAACACTTTACAAAACAAATTGAATTGTGATCAAAAAAAGATAACCATTCAACTTTCGTTGAAACAATTTTTTAAAAAAAACATAAATAAAAAAAGGCATCAAAACGACCAAAAAGAACAAGCTGACGACCTTCGTTTTGCTTCTCCTATTTGTTTTTATCAGACACCGACGACGTTCCGTAAGCACTTATTTATTTATTTTCTTGAATGAACCAGTAAAAATGCCGTATATTTTTTTCTGCTTTGTTTTTTAGAAGGAGCAATAACACGGTGAAAAAAAAACATTGATGCCATCAAGAAATGGGGGCCTAAAGAAGTCATTATTCTTCTTTACAACAGGACATGGGCACTACAGCTACTATGGCGTCAGAAGTCTTCACAATTCTTTTTTATATTTAAAGGAAAAAGAAAAGTATTCTTTTTTCAATTGTTTTGACAAGGATACATTTATATATATATATCCTTTATATATGACTCTTTAAAATATTATTATTGTCCATGGTTTTTTTTGAAAAAACAAACGTTACAATTTGTAAAACATTTTTTTTTAAAAATAAACGGAAAAGTAGCGCATCAGCTGCTGTCGTCGAGATATGAAAAATAAAAGTATAAATAAAATTTTGAAAAAAGGCATAGCAATATATGTCTTTTCATTTCAGTTTGATGAAAAAGAATAAAAGAAAAAAATCCAGATCCCAAATTTGGCAAAAATGAAATGCAAAAAGAAGACAAAAAACAAAAGGACCAATTCCTGTTAAAAACAGAAAGTGTTATTAATAAAAGTAATAACAAATATTTATTGTAATTATTTTTTTTGCAAAAAAATAAATCTATCGTCACAAAATCCCATGCACATAAAGAAGTGATAAGAGAAGAATGGCGTCAATGATAGAAAATATTCTTTTTTGCGGTCAAAGGGATTCAAATTTTAAATTGAATGAAGACTTTTTTGGATTTTATAATTCTTAAAAAGTCATATAATAAATTTTTACTTAATAATAAAAAAACGTGGGATTAAATCACTACTCAAAAATATCCCCTTTTTTATATTATTATTTTCAATGAATGCCAAAAAATGTGTGCTCAAATATATGTGTTTTTTTTATTATTGAAGGATTATATTTGAACAAGAAGAATATATTGCTGCTTAAAAAGTAAAGAGGAGGCAAGACAATGAGAGAGGGTTGCTTAGTAAAGATCTCTAAATTTGGTTAAAAAAAGACCTCTTTTGTATAAATAATTTAAGATTTTTTTTAAAAAAATGCTATTATATTCTATAATTGCTCTAGTTTCTTCTCTTTAAGAAAAAGTACGTGACGGATGCTGTTTTTAAGGGAAGAAAGTACGATAAAGATAGCCAGAAACAAAAGATGCAAAAAAATTACTCGCTTTTTTAAAAGTCGTTAATCTTGCAAGAATCATGTAAAAGTTGTTTCCAATAAATAAAAATACTTTGGTGACCAATTTCTTTTTTTTTGCAGAAAAAAACAAAGCATTGATTTTAGATTGTTTTTTTGTGTGTGTCATGGATGAGAATATCCTATTCTTTGTTTACAAATGAAACAACTCTTTTTCTGAAAGGCTTAAAAAAATTGGCACGATATTCATCAAAGCAAAACAGACCAAAATACTACCTTTTTTAATAATATAAAAAATGAATTTATGCTTTAAGCTTTAACCGAATTTTTAATTAATGTTTAAAAAAAGTTGTGTCTCAACAGAATAATTAAAAAAAATCTAAAAAAGATAAAATTTTCGGTTTCCGCTTCCTTAACCTTAAAGAGAGCTATTAAATAAATGAAAAAAGAAAGGGTTTAAAGCACAGGTAAAAAAGGGGTGCTACTATAAATGTCTGAAAGGAAAGAAGGGGGGTGTATGTATCGTTTTGTGAAACACAAGAGTGATAATGTTTTTAATTAAAAAAAATTTTTAGACTTTCATGATTTCTTCAGAAAGTACAGCTCCTCAATGTAAAAAGAAAATATAAGCATATACATGAAAGTACTAATAAAGGCGTTCCGGGAATATTATCCATTCAAAAACTACCTGTAGTAACAAGACAAAAAATGAACTGAGCCCCCACAAACCGTCATCCAACATTTTTCAAGGTATTGTTTTATTATTTTTAATAAAAGAAAGAGACATATGTAATATAAAAGACAATTTAGCGCGTGTACATATTTTTTTTCTAAAATTGTAACTAGCAACATAAAAAATATATAAAAATGCTATCGCATGAGTGCCACTTTCATTGCAATAAAATCACTCAAAAAATGCGTTGAGCCATAACTTCTTTCTAATTGTCTTCAACAAATAAAACTTTCATAAGGAAAAAAAGAGGATAAAAATATTAATATAAAAAAATTACATTTCTTGCCATAAAGAAATTGTAAAAAGATGAAAGAAACTAACAAGGAAAAAAGAAGAGGTTGGATATAAAATATGAAGAAGGAGAGGAAGAAGAAGCCGGAACACTTCTGAAAATGAATGAAGCTAAAAAAACATCTTTTTTTATTTGTAACGTAAAAGTCTATTGAGGTAAAATAAATTAAAATATTTCATTCACGTCATTAAAAGCTTAAAAGGTGTCATCCACAAATTAGCAAAAAAAGTGGAACAGGAGTTCAAGAAGTGAAGAATGAATGTAATCTTTTCAGAATCCTTTTATTTTTTGTTTTTTTACAATTTTGAAATGCGCAACTGTGGTCAACAAAGACATCACAAACTCTCCCTCCTTTATCCCCTAAACAACAAATAAATTTTTCACAACATTTCTTCTTTTCTCATATACATATATATTTTTCTTTCCTCTTTTAGTTATGTTGCTTCTTCAATGTTGGCAAAAAAGTTTTCTGCAACTAATATTTTTTCTTGAATTCAATCATATTAGACAGCTTTCTTTCTTCTTGCCCTTGGGCAAAAACAATGACAGTAGGCTTCATGTCAATAATAATTCTACGAAATTACTGCTTATATTAAAAAAAAATAGTATTTTTTTCTTCTTTTCTTTTAACCAAAAAAAAGAATGTTATTTGTCAAAGTATAAAAAGAAAGCAGAAGTATTAACCCTTGAATGGTTTATTAAATAATAATACAAAATGAATATTTGCGATACACAACATAAAACAAAGTAAAGTAAAAAAAGTAAAACACACATATATTTGACCAGTCAAAAAGATGTCATATTTAAAAAAATTTTTATAATTTATACTGAAGACTATTGCAAAGACTGATATTATTTCAAAAAGAATGGAATCAATTATTTACATACCAAAAATTTTTAACCGCTTTTGTTGATTTTTTTAAATTAAAAAACAAAGGAATAAAGAAAAAGTACCGATATTATTTGCATTTTGAAAGAATTCATGGACGACTACAAGCTGATGACGAACCCTGATATTGAATTATTCTTCATTGTGATTTGAGAAGAGTTGTATCACCAAATCTTGCTTTTTGTCGTTTAATAATTTCTTCTGCAACAGATTTACGATCATATACCCATCCAATTGCAGCAAAGAAATCAATGAATGCTTTCGTTAAATTAAGTAACATTGGCATTTCACTTGTACGATAATCTTGTGGGAATGTATGATGATAATTATGTCCACCTTCACCAAATGCTGTAATTGTTGTCCAAATTGATTCAACTGGAGTAATGTTTGCATCATATGGTTTATATCCGAATGTATGAGCAGCAGAATTAATAAACCATGTAGCATGAAGAGTCCAACAATATCGCCATAATGCAGCTGTATAAAATGCTACCAATGCACTTTCACCCCATCCATAGACAGCAAAAGCAGTTGGGAAAAGGAAGCAAACAATTAAAACTAATGGCAAATAATATTTGCGTTGGAAGGCAAGAACAGGATCTCGTTCAAGATCTGATAAATCAAGCTTTTTTCCCATTTCTTTAATTTTTGGATGTTTCTTTTGTAATAACCAGCCAACATGTGAGAAGAAGAATCCACGATTAACATTATGTGGATCAGCATCGGTATCAGTCCATTTATGATGGCATCGATGATCACGTGACCATTCAATTACATCATTTTGGAATGCCATTGTTTGACAAAGCATAAGAAAAATTTGAAGGGGTTTTGTTGCTTTATAACTTTTATGTGACCATAATCGATGAGCTCCAGCAGTAATTCCAAGGCCGGAAATAAGCCAGCACATTAAAGCTAAAATTTACAGAATAAATTTTTATTCCAAAAAAGATAATTTTTAAAAAACTTACTCCATCCAACAGTAAGCCATTTTGCGACAAAGAAAAGTTGATATAAACCAATTAGGGCACCAAAATGCAAAGCAGCAAAAAGGGCAATATTTCTCCAAACATATTGGGGCTTGAAATTATCATGTTTAGCTTCCTTTCGAAGACGATCGACTTCTTCAAATTCTTGAGCCAAAAATTGATCCTTGGCAAGATCTTCCACGATAACCTTCGGAATAGTTTCAGTAATTGTTGACATCTTTGACTAGTATCAAAGAATTGTGTTAACCCAAACTAAAATAATTTTTATTGTTTACAAAGGCTTTTAACAACAACTTTAAAAGAAAACGCGAATGTTCAAGGATCAAAATTAATGTTGAAAGAAACTCGAGTTGGTGATTTTTTAAAAGAGTAATATGGAGTGTTGTATTTAAACATTAAACACTGGAGCTCAAGGAGCACATTAAGGGAGAATTTAAAATGGTATCATTTGAGGATTCGACTCCGCCCCTTAACATCATTTTTTGGTGCATTTGATCACGCCAGATACACTACAGGTCACCTTAACCTTTAAGACGAAGAAGAAGAAAAGAAACTGGGAGCTTGATGGCGTGATTTTTGCACACAAATTTTAAAATGTGCAGAAAATTGAAGAAAAATGGCCTGATAGCGTGTAAAATGAAATATGTGTGTGTAGAGAAAGAGGGAGTTCAGAGACTGAAAAAAAGGAAAGGATGTTCCGTCCGACTTCTTTTCTTTTATTTGATTGCTTCCTTATTGTTAAAAATTCAAATATAGTAAGCTGGTAATTAATTTTTTGAACTTTTTAATATAAAAATCAAAAACATGAATTAAAAAAACACAAAAAAAGCGTTTTATGGTAAAATTTTTAAAATAAAGAACAGATGAGATCAAGCAAGTACAGTATATTTAAAAATTTTAATGAGAAAAATAAAGATATTAAAGAAATTACTAGAGCTTTTTTTTCATTGTTGCCTACCTTTATTTTTCTTAAAGTTTCTTTTTATATTGTTTTAAAAAAATTTATCAACGAAACGCCCATTCTGCAAAAAAAAGAGAATTAAGGATTTTAGGTGTCTTTGAAATCATTGAAAGAATCGCGCCATCAAAAGAAAAATGGAAAGACAAACGCCAAAAAATTATTTTTTGTCCTTTGTCCTTGCACACGTAAACGTAAATCAGAACACCCTCTTTTCTATAAAAAAATGGACTAAAAGTTTTAAGTATCATTTAAGCTACAC
The DNA here is from genome assembly GCA_024447215.1 of Panagrolaimus sp. LJ2400. Taxonomy (NCBI): domain Eukaryota; kingdom Metazoa; phylum Nematoda; class Chromadorea; order Rhabditida; family Panagrolaimidae; genus Panagrolaimus; species Panagrolaimus sp. LJ2400. Next base: position 11,196,698 of record JAMRYA010000004.1, on the reverse strand, counting down.
AACAAAATATTATTATTATGCGATAAGGGAAATGGTCATTTCTATTTTACTTTGTCGTATCCTATTTTCTTTCAAGCTTTTGATTTTTTCAAGTAAAATCTTGAACTTTGTACTAATATTGCATTTTTTGGTTTGCATCAGGTGAGGGAAGAAAAGGGGAAAAGAAGAGAAAGAAAAAGAAGGGTTTCGAAAAAAGCACGTTGCTTATTTTGGAGTGAGTGCGTTATACTTTCTTCACGTGAAATCTATGATTTTTATGGTTTTTTTATCTTGAAATATGTTGCAAAAATGTTGTTTAAGGAAACATGTTTGTTTTCATTTAGAAAGATTAAAAATTAAAGTGTTGAAAAAAAGATGCAAAAAAAGAAAATTTTTTGAAAATAGGTGATTAAAAAGAACAGTGGTTTTTGTAAGCTGGCGTGATTAAGAATGGTCATATTTGAATGTTCTTTGAATTAAAAAAAAGTCATTTTTCGAACGCAATTCTAACGATATCACACATATGATGCATGCAATGTTTATTTTAAAAAAAACAAATTAAACAATTATACATTATAACTAGAAGAAACTTAAAAACCTGAAAATTTAATAAGAATGTCTTATTTTTTTGCAAATACTATCAGTAGTAGTTTAGTTCAAAATAAACATATAAATAAAATAAGAAAGAGCAAAGGATATTGAACAATATACAATGTTACATTGAAGCTAGACTAGAAATTATTTATCAGGTACATGCAAGCTGGTATTGTACTACACAAAATTGTTACAAAAATCTATGAATTATTTGTTGTTTTTTGATGATTTAAAATGTAGTTTGCTTAGCCAAGAAGTTCCTGCTTTTTTAGTTCGTTCAAATTGCGGAGAAAGTTTTGGAAGTCGACTTGAATTTGGTGTTGTGGTTTGAGTAGTTGTTGATGCAGCTGATGATGACAATGGAGCTGAGGATCGTTCGATTGTGGTTGCAACCGATGCTTCTGAGACAGAAATTGAACGGGGTTCATCTTCTTCTTTTATAGTTTGTTCATGATGTGCAGGATATTGATGTAAGACTTGTTGAAGAGAACTAAGAACATTTGGTTGTTGTTGCTGATAATGCAAAAATCGACGAGGGGCAAGCGGTGAGGTAGTACTAGATCGAGAGGTAGCAGGTGATGATGATACAATATTTTGTCGTATGCCACTTCTGTTATGATATGCATTTTCGGTTAAGGTGCTTGGAGAATTGCGGCGCTAAAAAGAATAAAAGTATTACTGTAGTTCTAAAGCAATTTACCATTACAACATTGGTATTTCTGTTAGATGCTAATGGGCTTGAATTTGCAGAGCTAGAAGGTTGAGGTAGACGAGAGATAAATGAGATCTGTGGAGGAGTAGCTGACATTTGACGCTTTTGAGAAGAGATTCGTCGTTCAATGGAAGCTTTTCGATTGAGACCATTATTTGTAAAAAGTGAAATATTTCCACTTCCAGCAGATGAAGACATTTGCTTTGAAATTGAATGACAATCTGAATCATTTTGCTTTGGTGGGCTATCATAAATAGGATGTGAATCTTTTTCATCTTAAAGTTTAATAGATTAGAAGAAAAATTCAACAAAATTTTCAATAACCTTTGTAATTTCCTGGTGGATGTTGAAGAGAAGATTGTTTAATAAGTCTTCTTTCTTTTTGCACAATTGGAGATCGAACACCTGAAGTTTTTCGACCCAAAACTGGTGTTGTATTTGGGCTATGAAATGCGCTAACATCTTGTAAACTTGAAACAATTGTTTTTACATGTCCTGATTTTCCACAATTTGTCATCTTTACTGCACTAAAAAAATTTTCTTTGTTTTAAAAAAATGCATTTTTTTGTGTGTGCTTATGTCATACTTTGCATTTGTTGTAGAAGGGGTAGTAGCATCGTGATGCTGAAATTTGTGCATTTCTTCTCCAAATTTCCGGATATTCCCGGAGAATGTTTGATCTTTCATTTCAACAAGGCTAAAAAGGAAGCAATCATAACAATTGCTTTTCTCTTTTTTTTATCAGACCTTATAGGGCGCCGAGCAGGAACATGAGAGATATCCTTATCACGTAAAGCACTTAAACGGACATTTTTTGTTTGCTGCTGCGCAGCAGCAGATGTTACAATACGTCGACGATCATTTAAAATTGGGGAATGAACTAAAATTTGAGGGTTAATTAAAATTAAACAAAAAACATAAAAATAGAATTTTACTTGGACTTGCAACATTTCGACCTTGTGGAGTATGATATATTGCAACTGGATCACGATTAAATGGTTTTTCTCGAGTTGGTGGAGCTTCTTCACAAATTTTTGAAAGAGCTAAATTAAAACTTTTTAAATGAATAAAATATATAAAAAAAACATGCTTACTTCTTGCATAATCAAATAATCGCAAAAATTCAGTTTCAATATTTTGTTCATTTGCTTCAACGAGACTATCAATATTATTATTGTGGCATCGTTTTTGTCGTTCTATTCTAGCACCATATTCCCGGAAAGGCAAATAAAAGTTCAATGTTGGTTTAACAATTTTACCAAGTAAATCTTCACCATGAAATGATGCTGGCCGTTTTCTTTTTTGTGTCTTATTTAAAGCATAAACTTGATGCCTCAAGCGTTCAGTCTAAATTTTATTATTATATATTTTTCTGTTTAATTCTCCCTCTATTCTTACCTGAGCTTGAGCAATAAGAAGTGAAGATTGTGTATGCAAAATTTCAAATTCATTTTGAGTTATCATTGATGTCTTTTCTAATAAATTTGACCTCAGTTGTCCCAGCTTTCTTACAATTCCCATTGCAAATGAATACATTGCATCATAAGAAGGCATTAAATCCAATTTTTGTCGAATTGTTTTATCTTGTGCACCAATTTCATTAGCCTTTAATTGTAGCAATGAAAAATTTTCTCTTTGAAGCTGTTCAATTTGTTCTAGCTGGGCTTGATTAATATTTTGTTCTCGCATTGCAGTTTCTAATGCAGCTTTTTGCTTTTCAACTGCATCAATTCGAATATTTTGAAGTTTTTTATCGAATTCTCGTAGCTTTTCTTCTACTGTTTCCATTACAGCTTGTGAACTCATTGATAGCCTATCTTTGAGACATAATCTATCCAAAGCATCATTGAGTTTTGATTTTTGACGAAATATTCCTAACTGAAATTTGCATTTCTTTGGTATTATAGATTAACAAATCACTTACCTCTTCTTCAATGTTCGAAGTACGACTATTAAGCCTGGATAATTGCATTGATTTTTCACGTAATTGATCAATTAATCGATTATTTCTCGTTTTTAATACTTGAACTTCATTTTTTAATAACGAATTTTCCTCTTTTAAACATTGAAAATCATCCTCCATTGCATATGTTGATCTATTATCTTCGGAAGCTTAAAAACCAATGTGCAATAAATCATTTAAATTCTTTTTTATTGAATTACTTACCAGATGTATCTCGGCTTGAAATACTTTTAGTACTTTTTGTTTTGCACTTGAGTTTTGATTTTGGTAACATTTCTCCTGGGTCAAGATATACTGCACTTTTAGGTCTTTCCTTTCTTTTATATCCTTCAAAATCGTCTTCACTTTCTTCAAAAAATCTTGATTGCCGTTTTATCTAAAACAAACAAAATGTATGAATATTTTATAATCACACTTTTTTTCAAAAAAATCTTTAAATCAAAATTATCTTTTAATGTTCATAAAATTTGTTTTATGTCTTACCTGTCTTTCTGCTGCCACATTTTTTAATGATTTCGACACATGCTTTGTAACTGATGTTGTCAAAGTTGGAGATGTTGGTGATAGATCCGGCCTGGTGCTATTGCAATTGTTGTTGCTATTGCTGCTGTTACCACCACCATCACTGCCAATATTTTCTATTCTTGCCGTATCAACATTGTTACTTGCTGTCCCTTTGATGTTGGGAGTAGATCCGCCAAGGTGAATAGAAGAAGAGGATTGTTTATCTTAAAATTTATTGACCATTTGTTTTTTATGACAAAAATATGGAAAATTTATGGGAATACTATAAGGCTTAAGAGAGTTTTTTAAAAAAAAGAAATTACCATTTTTTTCGAGGTTTTGAGCACTTCGATGAACAGATGAGGCAACTGAATCATTTTCACTGATTTTTCTTTTTCTTTTCTTTACTGTAACTTTTGTCGGACAAAATGGAACTGGTGATGAAGTTTGACGAGAATTATCACGCTTTCTTCTAATACCAAAAAATTCCAAAAAACTTGTCCTGCTTGCAGCTACAATTTGTTATAAGATTAATTAGGTTTTGTGAAAAAAGCAATAGCACGAACTCATTGAATTATTAATTTCTGCGCATGAACTTGCAGATGCCGATGCACTGGACGCGCTATTTCTATCCGAAGCCATATAAAACATTTTTGAATTTCTTTTTGATTGTGGATCTTGACATGGTGATAAACAATTTTCATCATTACTATTTGGATCATATTCAGGCATAGAATTTTCAGCAAAAACTGATTGCTCGGCATCTGAATCAGATAATTCTGGAAGAACAAGAGGGGGAGGTTTACGGGTTCTATGATGATAATTATGTGTTGAATGATGGGATGATGAAAATGTTTCAGATGATAAATCAGTGGAATATGTGCTTACAGTTAAATTATCCTATAATGGGAAAATTAAACTATGAAAGAAAAAATTTATTTTTCGAACTTTATGAGGTGGACTACTCATTCTTTCTCGAGCACCTGATTGTATCATGTTTTGTTTTTTTGATCGAGAATTGGAAGTTGAACTACTTAAAGCTGATGAATTACTTTTAAAACGAGGCAAAATTCGATCACGAGAATCTATAAATGCTGCACTAACTCGATGTACAACACCTGAGCTTCGAGATGGTCGTGATGGTGGTGATAAAGAAGCTGATTCTATAAGCCTTCGACGAAGTTTACGATTTTGTTTTCGTAAATCTGTAATTTCAGAAACCAGGCTGCAGAGGGTACCTGAAAAAGAGAATTCGTTTATAGATAGTTAGTTTTACATTAAAAGAGCAAAGAAAAAACACATATTTGTTTCAAATTTTTAGAAGAATAAAAATAAATCAAGATAAATGAACTGCAATAAAAAAAACGCAGCTGTGATTAGAAAATAAAATTTTGCGACGTTTAAATTAAACACCATTTATCTTGTAAAATGAACTTGCGTAAAATTAAAAATAAAAGCAGATAAAAGCACTCTCTCTCATCATCTCTTTTTCTCTCTCACTTACCAAGTACTGGGCTTTCTTCTACAAAATCATCAGATGTATCAGTATTAGCACACTGTTGCATTGATTCAATTTCACGTAAAAAATCATCTTCTTCAGTTTCATACCTGAAATACTCAAAAACAGTTATGCCTACCATACTCTTCAAAAATAAAATTAACCTTGAAATAATTTGTTTTAAAAATAGCGGATCTTCTCCTCCACAATTTGTCGTCATTTTCGAAAATAATCGTTCGCTCAAAATGACCAACTTTCATAAAAATTTCTATTTTTGCATGAAATTTAATACTAAAAATACTTAAAAAAAAGATTTTTTGCCATCAACAAAATCTTTTGAAAAAAGAATATGCCAACTGACCAGCTGCAACAAAACAATAATACGAAAAACTTTAGATTGTTTTTGACCTGAGGTCACAAAAAAAAAGAAAAATAAGAAAGGAAAAAAGGTTGTAGTAAAGCGGCTGGTTCAAATGCGCACCTCAAAGCAAAGGAGGAGCGCTGTTCGAAACATTTTTTAAAAAAAGAAAGGAGCTAATAATGTGATATAAAATTTGCTGATTTTAAAAAGTAGAAAGCGAAAACAAAAATTTGATCTTATTGAAAAAAATAAGATTTTTGCTTTGACAAAAATTGATTACAGTATACATTAAGTTTATGCAAGTAAAAAGTTTCTTTAATTTATATTTTTAAAAGTCCTGCTTTTCCAAATCACTCTTTTAAGAATAATGCCATAAAAAATCAATTTCATATTTTGACGGACATAAAAGAATAAGCATCGCTGACAAATAATATGACGAACTCATTTATGATCAATAACTTTAGAAGCAAAATATCTTTAATTCTTTCAATGTTTTATTTTTTTGCAAAAGGGTGATGATATATCTGAACTTAAATTTCCTTTTTGTTTCATAAACTTTGATAAAACTTTATTATTATAATTTAAAAACAAAAAAGGCACGTGTTTACAACAAAGTGAAGCACAACAAATGTTTAACAATTTTTTTAATATAATTAAAATTTAGAAGTTTTTCAATTCCAGTAAATAATAAATTTTTTTTTTAAAAAAGGCTCTGGGCAATACCCGTTCAAAAAACTTTTTTATCAGTAATATACGATTTTTGAGCAGAAAATCAAAAGGTGTCTACTATTTTACTTGGAATTGTTATTACGAGAATTCGAAGATTGTGTTTGATTTGTTCCTGGATATCGAACTGCTCGAGTTTGTTGCTGTTGTTGTTGTTCATTTCGAGGTTGGGGGGGTTGTCGAACAGAACGTCGATGACTTTGTCTTTCACGATCAACTTCCATATCTTCAAGGCGTTGAGTAGCTTGTAATTTTTGTTGAATTGCCATTCGTAAAAGTGAATTAAGAGTTTTCTTTTCTTCTTCAGCAGTTTTCATACTTTCCATTAAACTTTCAACCTGTAATTATTTTTATGTTAGTAATTGTAGAATACAATATCTGTCATAGAAACTTACGGTTCCTTGAAGTTCTTCACATCTTGCAGTATACATTGCCCGATGAGATGCAAAGGTTGCAGCATCTTCTTTAAGCTGTTTAAGCTCTTTTCGAACATGATCCATTGATTCTTCTTTAATACGTTTTTCAGATTCAAATTTATCACGCATTGAAGCCATTGCAGATTCAGTTGAAACTTTATTGGTAGATAACACTTGCCGCAAAGCTCTAACTTGATCACGTTTAACATTCAATAGCTGTTTAAGTTTATTATTTTGTTTAAGCATTTCTGCGACATCAACATCAAGATTTTCCATTCTTTGTTGTTGAATTGTTGCATCAACGGCATTCCGAACAATATTAACGAGTTCATGCAAATTGGATAATAATTTTTCGCTGTCTTCACTTTCAACCAATTTTTCGCGTAAATCAATTACGGTAAATAAGTCTTCGGCCTTTTCAACGGTTTTTAATTTTGGAATTAATTCATCAAGAAGTGATGGAGCTAATATTGGATGATTTACAGGATCAATTGCAAGTAATCTTGGTGATCGAGTATCTCGTTCATCTTCACCTTTTGATTCATCAAGACCAGGAGAACTACGATTTCCATTTTCTTCAGCAATTTTTCTTAAATTTTGCATTATTTGTGTTACTTGATCAGATGGTGGGCCTTTTCCAATAATTTCTGTATATGATTGACTTAAAAGTCCACCAAGTAGTAACATTTGATCTCGAAGTGCTGCTAATTTTGCATCTTTTGTACCTGCAAATAAAATAGCTTGCCGAAGATCATCTTTTTGTTGCTCCATTCGTTTTTCTGTTGCTTTATCAAGTTTTCCAGATCCAATTTGATCTTTCACACGTGACAATGCTAATTCCATGTAATTTTTGAGGTCATTTATTTCAGCATTTTCTAAAATGTAAGACATTTTTTTAATCAATTATTCAAGGCATGTAACTATTTCATACCATTAACTCCATCGATTCCCAATTGTTGAAGCATTGGCAAAACCATTTGTGCAAACGTTTTTTGCATTTGAGCATTTTTCATTTCCAGTTCAGCTCGTTCCTTTTCCAAAATTGAAACTTTATCATTAAGTCCACCATGAATTTCTGAGAATAAATCTGATCCACCTGCACTAGGAGAAGTAAAATGACTGTCAATTGTGCCATCAGTAATGAACGAGCTTTCCATCTATAAATAGGAAAAATGGAGTTAAGAAACTTTTTTTAAGAAATTATTAATTCAACAAAATATTTTAAATTTAATTTTCTATAATTTAAACAGTAGTGATGATAATTACTAAAGTCTGTCTGCGAAAAGTGAAAAGAAGACGGCAAATGAAAAACTGTTAATTTTTTTCATCGTTATTCTAAGATATTCTTTTATTGCTTAAAGGTCAAAAAATTTTTTTCCTTACCTGTCTTAGACTTTCAGACGCTCTCTCATCATCTGCCGCATTGTTCATACCCATTAAAAGACTGTTTAAGCTTGAAATATGTTCTGCATTTTTCATTTGTTCCAACTCTTTTTTCAATGCTAATCTTTCTTCTCTTTCAAGTTTATTCTTTTGAGTAAGTTCATCAATTTGTCGCTGAGAAATAAGATGTAATTGTTCTTCATTCTTTCTGGCTTCTTCTAATTCTTGATTTTCTTCATAAAGTCGTTTCACTTCCATTTTATATGCTTCAAATTCAACTTGTGATTGCTTTAATAATGAAACTTGCTTTTCTAATGCAACGTTTTCTTGCTCCAATTCATTATTATCATTTTGTAAGCTTTGTTCACGTTGCCGAAGTTCTTTAATATCTTCACGTAATTTTTTGCGTTGTTCTTCAAGTTCATTAATATGTTTTTCATTTTGAGCATATTCTGCAGTAATCTTTTCAAGCTCTGTTTTATATCTCTCTAATTCAGGTTGAATAAATTTTATTTCAGCTTCTAATGCACTTATTTTTGATAAATATTCTTCTTCACGTTGTGCGGTTTCTGTAAGTAGCCGCTCTTCATGATACATTTCATTATGAGCTGCTGCTTTGTGTTGAGCTTTATATTGATCCAAAGCCTAAAATTTTATTATTTGCATACACTCACAGTTACAGTAAGCCTTTGTTTATGTCATACCTTTTCAGCAGTATCTTTTTCTTGCCTTGTAATATCTAATAATTTTTGTAATTCTTCACATCTTTCTTCAAGCTCTTGCTTTTGTTCAAAAACTGCCATTCCAAGTTCTCCAGCTTTAATTTTATCAGCTTCTGATTGTTCAAGCTCTCTTTTAAGTTCTTCAATTTGATGACGAAGAATATCCGTTGGATCTGCCATTTTTGTGTATCTTCTGTTTGTTTGTTTTTATAATTTAATTAATAACAACAATATACGCCGCAATAAAATTCTTTACACTAATCTTCTTTTATTTGTAATTTAAAATAATAAAAACTTTTTTACATGACGATTTTTACAAGCCAAAATTTAAATGCCAAATATTAGCACCAAAATCTGCAAAAAATATAGAATCTCATTAGCAATTTTTTTACGAAAAATAGAAAGTAAAAAAGATTTTTTTGTTTATAACGCACTTAATGAAGATTATCCAATGAACGCGATAATCACGCAATTAAGATATTCAATCCTTGACCCGTAAAACATGTGGCAAGAATAATAACAAGAAAAGGGAAACGGTTAAAAACGAAAAGTTTTTTTTTGAAACAAAGGATATCATTCAATAATGTCCAAAATAGAAAAAAACATCAAAAACTAGCTTAAGAAAAAGAAAATAATGAAATCCGGATCGTTGAAAAAAGAACTTTAATTTGAAAAGTTTTGTAATTTTAAAACAAATAAAATTTTAAAGTAAAAGCAGAAAAAAAATTCTGTTACATCAAAGAAAAAAGTAAGTAAGTATACTTAAGAATAAAACTGTACAGTATTGATTTATGAATAAATCGGTTGTTTCTGCAGCAGAAAAAAGCAAGACAAAAAAACGTGGCCCTGCTTAAGAGCACTTTCAACGGCTGCTTTTTATGTTTCTTAAGTCTTATTTTACAAGACATCATTAACGCCCACAAGGGGAACATGGTTTTTTATAGTTTTGTTTAAAAGTCGCAGTAGACAAAACATTTCAATGTCAAAGTGGTTGGCATTCCCAAAAAAATACAAAAAAAGGAAGACATCTCTCTTTTTCATCAAAAGCTTTTTAAAAACGATTTTAACAACAAAAAAATATAAAAAGTTTTTTAGCGCAGCAAAGAAAATATTTTAAAAACAAATCGATTACAAGTGTGTCGTCTCTTTTAAAAATGGAATTCAAATTTGTGCTTGAACAAGGTCAAAGCTCTTTTTTCATTTCAGTTTCAGCGTCAAAGCCATCATGTATTTTTAGAGATTCTCACGCAAGATTTATTAAACTTTATACCAAAAAAGGTATTAAATGAAAATAAAAGTTTTTTGGATTTAAGACTTTACAACCAGACTATGTAATGAATTGATGTTCAAATTTTTGCAGGTCTTTTTTTGGTGATTTATTTTTCGATGTCAAAAAAGTAGAAATCCTTTTTGGAAAAGGAATTTAGTGGTAGCAATTTTTTTTTGGGATAAAACATGAAGAAAAAGAAAGAGAAAAAAAAACCAAAAGTTGTAAAAACAAAATGCAAACACAAAATTTGATTTGATTGAACAAATAGTGATACGAAACAAATAAAAAATATGATTGAAAAAAATTTCTGAGCAAAACGATAACAGAGCTTGTGATCATCATCAGCAAAAAATTTGTTTGGAAAAAAATAAGCCTATTAAAAACAATGTAGTTTTGAGAAGGAAAAGAGTAAAGTAATAGTAATATGAGCCTAATGTTCATCGACAGCTTGTCAGACTTTTAAAAAAAATAATAGGCTGTAAATTTAAAGTAAGAAACAAAAAGGAAGAGTATTTTTAATTGGAAAACAAAAAACAGATGGGCCAAGAAGAACACATAAAAAAGAAACTTTAAAGTTTTAAAGGCTAAAAAGTTGTTGCGCGGACTTGAATGGAAGGAAGTCGACTACCAATAGTACTGTTTGTATGGCGATGATTCAAAGGGTACATTACGAAATTTCACAATTCTGTTAAAAATCAAAAAAAGGAACTGCAAAATCAACAACTCCTTTCTTCTTTTGTCTTCTAATCATTGATGGCAAAAAAAGGTAACATTCATTTTTTTTATTCAATGTCGGTCTTTATTTTTTCACATTTTAAAAAAGGGTCGTTCGTTGTTTCAGTTCGGTCATCATCAATCGAACCGCAAAGCAATAGTTTTTCTCTTCGTTTTTCTTCTTTATTTTCCTTTTCTTTCCTTGATGATGGTTGTCGCAAACGAACCCAACAACGATAGTTTTCCCCCCGTTAGTTTGTTCGTCGTTGAGACACCTACAACACAGACGAACATAAATTTTATTTTTTCAAAAAAATATATATAAAAATGCGCACGCATTTGCGCGTTGTTGGCTCCAGCTGGCTTTCTTTTCTCGTCGAAAAATATATTTGTCAACGAATCTTTTTAGCGTATGTTAGAGTAGCTCCGTTTAATATTGCCTTTGAACCGCAAAAACTTTTTTTTAAAACAAAGGTATTAATATATATGTCCACCCTCTTCTCTTCTTTGGGACGACAAACAAACCGAGTGATTTCTTAAAAATTTAGAGTTCGACTAAAAAGTGAAAGAAAGGCAGTGGAGTGACCATCAAAAATAAGATGGAAAAAAATGAGTCGCAATGAAAAAAATTAAATTATTTTAATCTTGAATTAAAAAAACAAATCTTAGAAAATTAAATGTACTGCTAATTTTTTTTTGTTTTTTGGGCGTGTACTTTTAAGTGAACACGAGAAAAAGGTGTAATAACAGTAGCAGAATGTTATCACAAAACAGACTATGTTTTTCCTTATCAATAAAATACCTCAAGGTTAAGCATGGCCACATTTTTTTTCCTTTTACACTTTCAATATTTAATGCTCATTACAGTTGGTGTAGAAAAAATTGCACATTTATTCAGAAGATACAAAATTAAAATGATATATATAAATAAATACATAAATAAAAATCTTATTATTAAATTTTGATTATTTGCCATTAAATGTTTGTTAAGGCACAAACTCTCACGTATATATTACTGCAATAGTTATTATTACTATTATTATTACTTATTAAGGAATGAAAAAGAGCTATAATTAAATTAAAAGAGAGCAGCGGATTAATTACAGTGACAGTTTTTTAAGAAGGGTTGTGTAAGTAAATTTAACCCGTTTAAATGATAAAGAAAAAAAGACATGATAATTTTTGCATCATAAACAAAAAACCGAAAAAAGACATAGTAAATGAAATGAAGATATTTTTAAGTTATATCTAAAAGAAGAATGAGATAAAAAATAAAAATAGACTAGAACTAAATAACAACAACGGATAAACATTTAACTCAAATTTGTATATAAACTGATTTGTCCTGGAATGTAAAAAAATATATAAAATCGATTCATAATAACTTGCATTAAGGCGAAGAAGGTGGTATCTCAGTTGAAGTAATATTGAACGTTGAATTTTTGTTTATAACTGCATCAATATTATCTAATGTTTTCTTAAATACATCATCGGCGCCCATATTTGCAATTGACATAGCATATGCAGCTTTTAACATTTCACTTGAGTTTGTTCTATATTTTTGTATTGCATCCAAGCTATTACCAGTACCAAATGGTCGTAAATGATATATAAGATATTCTAGTACATACATTAAGTTTGCATTTACATAATGGAATGAAATTGCATAATCTGAACAACATCCAGGCCCCTAAAATAATAGATATAAATATAAAATGCAAAAGGATAATGTAACTTACTTGATCAATTGGATAATAAATATATTGCCAAAACCAAAAACTTGGATCAACATGTCCAGGAATTAAATGATGCTCAGGTACAAATGGTAGAAAACGATGATGTCCTTCAGCATCACGAGAATCACCAGCTTTAACGCCAATTCTTTCCATACATTTTCCCATTTCAGCATCTTCTGCTCCACCTTCACCTGGTGAACATTTTTTTGGATCTGGTAAACCTTTTGTTACAAATCTGTCGAGAGCTTCTCGGCTTAAAACATATCCAGCACCACCGCTCATATAACCTTGTTTGGTAAATGGCTTGAACTTGCATCCAAAGAATACTGGTTCAGCAGGATCATGTGGCATAAGCATATATCGTAGATTCTCCAGGATAACATACGTATCATCATCAGCTTTAAGGAACCAATCATATTCATTCTAAAAAACAATAAGCTTTAAGATACTCCACGTTATTTATTTATTACCAAATAATGCGTGTGAATGTATGTAAATGCGGCTTTTGTCTTTGCCCACAGATGGTCACGTCCTTCAGAAACATTTAAATTAATAGCCGGAAGAGAATCATCAGTTTCAGAAGACATAAATAAAAATTTATTACACCGTCGACTCCATGTTGCTTTAACGTGAATTGCCCGCTTGTCGTGATTCTGCTTTCCTGTTAAAATCCAACAAAAAATTTTTACTTTTTTTGCTATTTCTTGTGCAAGTTCATCATTATCTAAAAAATGTTTAAATATACTGTATATATTTTATTAAATAAAATACTTACGCTGATCTGTTCCATTTGCATGAAAATGATACGCCTCCTTTGGAGCCTCATCATCATCAACATCTGTATCACTATGAGCATCGTGGTGATGAGTATTTTTTTCCGTTGTATCAAATGTTCGAAAATATCTTAATGGTTGATTTTCTGTATAACGCAATGGTTCAAAAAATACTGCAAAGCAAAAACCAATAACTATTCCAATAAGAATATTTATAACAGCCTGATTTCCAAACCGAAAAGCCATAATTTAAATTGAATAATAAATAAATATTATATATACTATAACTTAAAACATAATTCACTGAAAATGCTATAATATATGAAAAAAAAACTAGTTAAAAGTTTGTTTATAAAAATTGATAGATGGAATTAACATGTAAAAAAATGAACGAGATCTTTTTAGAGTAGCGCTTTCGCTATAAGAGACTACTTTTAGACGTGGATTTTTGATAGATCAGCTGCAGCTGCTTTGGAATTTTATTATTAGTCTTTTCTATGATAAATGCATATAAAAAGCTAAATACATTTCAATTTAGTGTAAAGTGATGAACAAATTTTGTTGCAAAAAAATTGTCTCCTTAACTTTCATCAAAAAATAGAAATGATTGATAATCCTTTCTTTTTTTGCAACAAAAATTCCTTGGATACCAGTTCAGTGAGAATAAAACCAGAAGCAAAAGAAAACCATCTTAAAACCGTTTATTATGTGCAAATTGTATTTCAAAAGATTTTCACATGAATATAAAATTTTATTTTTTTTCTTTCAAAAAAATGATTCATTTGAGATCGTAAAATTTCTGTATAATTAAGGAAATAGATGCATGTATAAATATGAAAATTAGATACAAAGCCGCACAATAAAAAAAAGGCAAAAGAAATAACTCGTAATACGGTAGATTTTAGAGATTATGGTTTATGGATATTTTGAAGAATTTTGAACTAAGAATTTTTCTAGTGCATCAACATAGCCAATAAGGAAAGATTTTTGTGCTCCTCTCATTGCCATTCGAGGTACTCGAACTTTTACATCAGTATTCATAACATATTCAAATAATGAGCCATTTTCTGTTGGACTAATACGAATAATATTTACACCATTAATACCCCTGTAAAATTTATATTATACTACTGTATATGCTATACAAAAATACCTGACTAAACCATCAAGTGTAGGTACTTTTTGGCTTATTGAAGGTCCAACTGATGAATATGTGCAAAAATATGTCTTAGTTTCTTTATCGAAATTTACTTTTTTGATGTCAATAAAATCTCTAAAATTTTATTACTTTAACAGATGTTATTCAACTACAGTATACTAACCTTGAAGCGATGTATCCATTCATTGCCGGTTGACTAATACTTCTGACTAATTCTGTATCAGCATCCAAAGGTAATAAAATTTGACTACTTTTTGCTTGAGTATTCCATGCAATATTGTCTTTCCACATTGCAGTAAAAAGACTTTTTGGTAAACAATGATATTCTTTTTTAATATAAAAACTATTTAATCTATCACAATATCGTACTTCTGGAACTGAATTTAATTGCTTCCATGTATCTATTTCATTATAAATTTCTCTTGCTGTAGCTTCAGTAGTTTCAGCAATATTAAAACATTCATTTCTCACTTCTGATGAAAGTTTGATGTATTGTTTAGATACAGGTACTGGAGATCTAAATGGTGGACGAGCTCCTTCATCTTCTGAAATTGATGTTATAGATAGCATTAAATACAGTAGTCAGAAGTTTACCTGATGAATATTCAACTGCAGATCTAAAATCATCTTCATAAATTGATCGGACTAGCGTGGCTTCAGTTGGTGGGGTTTCAATTGATACAATATCATTACTACGTTCATGAGCCAACACTCGAAATGGTAATAACCATAATTCAATCCACGCAATAATAAATGATCCAATAATCATCAAATATTGTGGCAAAGCACCATTATCCTTATTAAAGAAAAATAAAATTTTAATTATAATATAAATCGTTGTTATTGTCGTTGTAATTGCAACTGGAAGCCAATGATCAAGTCTAAGCCATGCAAAGCATATAAGTAATACAACCATCCGTAAAAATACAACAATAATAATATCAAAAAGAGATGTTTGAAGAAAATGTTTTTCAAATAAGTTAATTTCTTGTAAAAAAATTTTTGGCCAGTCATCGCCTTTGGTAACCTTAAAAGAATTCGTAAAAACTTATTACAACAAATTCAGAACTTACAGTACTAAGTAACCAAAGTAAAGTGGCAAGAGCAAAATCAAATACACATATAATAAGAAATTTTTGTCGATCTTTACTCATTGGATTATCATCATATAATAATGGATCATTTACAGATGGAATTCCACGGGTAACAATTCTTCCACGATTATTACTATTATTAATATTAACATGTTGTCGTGATGCCATTCCTAGAACTTTCATTTTCACAAATATTGCGTCTTTTTAAACAAATAATACCAAAAAGAAATGGAAAAAAAGAGCAATAAACACGTTAATAGAAGAGGTAAAATAGGCACAACATGTTATTTTTCCTCTCTCACTCTTCTTCTTTTTTGTGCTTTCTAATTATGTGATCGCTCAAATATTGTTATCTTTTTATTTAAAATGATAGCAGGTCACTGTATTTCCTTCTTTTTTTCCTCTCTCTCTTAACCATGATGATATATTTCACATAAAACTTAACTATAATATTCAAACTTCATTTTTTATATCCTTGTCCTGAATTCTATTCTTCTTCTTTTTTGCTCCCATAAAATCAATAAAAAAAATTCCGAAAAATGCTACAATTTTTTGCGGTCAGCAGTTTCCGGTGTTTTATAAAAAAAAGTTTGTTAGAAACAAATAAAAAAGGAATAACACGAAAAAAAAAACACAAACAACTTTTAAACTTTGGGCTCCTACTTTTTTCAATACAAGCATAATAAACGAATAATAACATTTCAGCTGTTCGAAGTTTTCGAGCTTTTTTTTTATTAACATTAAACATTAAAAAAAATCTCGTGATATTTTTTTTATTTTAAGCTTTCAACCAAAATAAAACGCGCGCTTATTCACCTGAAATCAAACGATTTTTTGAAACTATTAAAAACGAAAGAAACTACCACGACTACTAGCGACTCATCATCCCATGTTCTTTTTCTTTCTTCCTTGTTTTACAAATAAAAAAAATGAAAAATTTTTGAGTTGTTTATGTACCGTCGAAACAACCATATGATTCAAGCCTTTTTTTCTTGTTGTCATAATTTTTTTGTCTGGACTTTAATTTTCATTGATTATCGTCTTTTTTCTTGAATTATTATTAATAGATGATTTTTAAAATTATTGTGTGTACTTTTTTCACGTTGTTAATCCTGTTATGTCATTGGAAAAAAAGATTAACAAAATTTTTTTGCTAATTTAGCATTTTACATTTTTGATTCATAAGGTCAAAGAACAATTATGGCTTTTTGATGTTTGAAAAATGTATCTTTTTAAATTTTTCTTCTTTGACCCTTTTTTTAAGATTACTTACTAAAAAAGCTTATAGTTATAACTTACTTGTAATTTCTTTATCTTATTACTGAGCTATTTGTTTTAATGATTATTTATTGATATTTCATTCAATTTTTTTTCTGCATTACACTTTTTTAGAAGCAATAAAATATAGCTAGACTTTTTGGTCTTTTCTCGTGTCTGGGCGAATGTCTGACCGATAGTGTTAGTTCTTTTTTTTAAAGAAAAAAGAAAGCAAGACTTTCATACACAAAAGAAATTCCTTTATGTGGTTGTGGCTAGTCAGTCGTTTGTTACATTTATAAAACATTATTTTTAAAAACTTACTAAAAGGCCTTGAATGTAACTAAGAAAACGAAAAGAAAGTTGAGCAACTATTTTTTTTACTTCAGAAGCAAAGCAAGAATTTTGGAATTTTTCGAACAATTTTCACGCAACTAACAATTTTGCAAAAACATTTTTTTTTGCGCAGCGTTTTTTTTTTCTTCTGAAAAGTAGCCTTTTATTTATTCCCGCCTTTCACGGACATTTTCATTTTTTTTATCTCGGCCGCTCTATATTATTAGCAAAAAATAAGAAAAACAAAACAATATGTAAGCGCAAGTGTGTCCAGTTACGTCGAAGACAAAATGCCGACAACAATAACGACATACAACCGCACACGCATTTTTTTTATATAACGTTTGAATATAGCATTTTTTGGGAGGAAAAAAACGAAGAAAGAAAACTGAGACGAACCCCCCTCGACTTTGTTGTTTTGTCTATGCTTAACCATCATTCGATCGCTTCTCTTTTTTTTGCTTCTACTTCTTCACGCTTATGTTTTTTTTCAGAAGCTTCACTCTTTCTTTCTTGCTCATTTTTTTGATTCCTTTTTCCGCTTATCATCTTGATTCTTCCTCTTTTTTTGTTTTAACCCAATGTCATTTTGCGCAGCATTGGATTTTGAATGACATTAAAAATTTGTTCAGTCAATCAATACCCGAACATTGGTCTCCCCCTCTCTCTTTCTCGTCATCATTTATATTGTTGCCGGCTGTTGCTTTGTTTCGCTTTCCCTTTTTTTTCAATTGTCACCTCCTGTGATTGGAGAGAAAATTCTAGTTTATATTTTTTTCGAAAGTGTTTCGCCGCTTTTTTCTCTTTTAAACATTGCAACATTTTTTATTATTACTTACTATATTTTTAATTACTACAAAGCAACTACAGTTACCTTTTTTAAAACATTCCTTTTTTTTGTTATTTTTTTTATTGTTGTTTTCTTTTTAATTTCCTAATCTTGTGCAATTTGGATGTTTGATTTTTAAAATTTCTTTTTTTAACCAAAAAATTCCGTTTCTTTTTCAAAGATTATTTTACGTTTATCTTTTTTTAGCGGTTGTCGTTTTTATATTTGTTTAAAAATGGCTGCCATATTCGAGCTTGAACTTGATGATGGGGGATCAAGTCAGAATATGAATCATCGAAATGATGATGATCCATCAACCTATATGATGGAAGAAGATCATGAATATGATAATATTGCTGATGGAACAATTGATTCAGCTCCACCAAGCTCATCATTTATGTAATTATCTCTTTTTTTTGAGCATAATAAGAGAGGGTCTTTTTTTATAGTGCTGATCCAGCTGTTGAAGCAATTGAAATAGGAGAAGAAATGATTAATCCTCCTAATACACGAGTTGGACCACAAGATTTTCAATTACTTCGGGTACTTGGTAAAGGCGGGTATGGTAAAGTTTTACAAGTTCGCAAAATTACTGGTGCTGATAAAGATCGCATTTTTGCTATGAAAGTTCTTAAAAAAGCTTCTCTTATTCGTAATCAAAAAGATACCGCACATACAAAAGCAGAACGTAACATTCTTGAAGCTGTTAAGGTAATTACTACAAATTCCCCGTCTAACATTCCATGGCTATAATCCCCTTATAATTTTTATAGAGTCCATTTATCTGTGATTTACTTTATGCCTTTCAAACAGGTGGAAAATTGTATTTGATTCTTGAATATCTAAGTGGCGGAGAACTTTTTGTTCATCTTGAACGTGAAGGAATTTTAATGGAAGATGCTGCAACATTTTATCTTGCTGAAATTGTTGTTGCTTTAGAACATTTACATTCACAAGGAATTATTTATCGAGATTTAAAACCAGAAAATATTCTTTTGGATTTTAGAGGTTTATTTAATTAAATGAGCCACAAATATACTGTAAGATTTTTGTCTTCTAGGTCATGTCAAACTTACAGATTTTGGATTATGTAAAGAATCAATTGAAGGTGATCAAAAAACACATACATTTTGTGGTAAAATTATTCTTATTTTTTAATAATAATAAATCAAACAATTCGATTAAAGGAACAATTGAATACATGGCACCTGAAATTCTTATGCGAATTGGACATGGTCGTGCAGTTGATTGGTGGAGTCTTGGCGCGCTTGCCTTTGATATGCTTACTGGTGGACCTCCATTTACAGCAGAAAACAGAAAGAAAACAATTGACAAAATTCTTAAAAGCAGATTGTCACTTCCTGCATATTTATCTGCAGAAGCTCGAGATTTTATAAAACGTCTGCTAAAACGTCATGTTGAAACTCGATTAGGATCAGGACCATCTGATGCTGATGAAATTAAAGAACATGCATTCTTCCGTTACATGAATTGGGATAGTGTTTATCGTCGTGAAGTAAAAAAATTGATCTACCATCACATGTGTTAAAAAATAATATTTTTTTAGCTTGAACCTCCATTCAAACCAAATATTCAATCAGATGATGATGCAAGCCTTTTTGATACAAAATTTACTGAAATGCCTGCAGTTGATTCACCATGTGAAGGTCCAGGACCAATGTCATTAAATCCATTTGAAGGTTTTACGTATATTGCACCATCAGTGCTAGAACAAATGAATGCACCTGTAACACATAAACCACGAAGTCAAAGACGTGCCTATTATAATTAATAAAAAAGAAGGAATAAGAAAAAAGTATTTACAAATTTTTAAATGCGTTTATTTTTATATTATTAATACTGATATACATGACCTTTTTTATTTAAGATAACTGTCACTTTTTAAATTTTTGCTCAGCTAAATTTTTATTATTATTTTTCTTTTCACGCTTTTTTTGCTCATTTGCTTTTATAGACTTTTTCTGATATATCTTATTATTGCTCATGATAACTTTTCTATCACTTTTCTAAAAATTACACTGCTAAAATTAATCATCTATTTTAATCCCGATGAATTTAAAAATAACCGTTATTATTTGTATTCTGTTAATACCCGTTATCACTAATGCAAAAAAAAACTAAAATTTTATCATGGATCTTTCGTTAATAATATTTGTTTTCCTTCATCTTCTTTTTTTTTATAAAAACATATATCTATATATTATATTTCCCAATTACGGGCTACTCTTTTTTATTTTTGCATGTTAAATGTGCCTTATAAATCACGATCATGTTGTTATTGTTTTTGGATCGCGTCTTTCTTGATGAAAAATAATGTTTTAAAAAGGGCGTAAATTTTTCTTCGCACCTTTCAAAACACCAGTGATTCTTTACTTTTGTTTTAAAAAATGATTTTATACCATCTTTTTTATCTGATTATTATTAATGTTTGTTACAAAATGAAACAATTTTATGTGATTCGTTTTTTTAAAATAAAGTTCTTCTTCTTTTGAAATAAATCAAAGAAAGCATTATTTGTCAAAAAACTTAAATATTGACACCATCAATTAGATTTGTTTCTCTCTATGAATGTTGAAGCATTAAAAAATATATATATAAGTCAGTTCCAAGGCCATTGAAATAATTACAGCTCAAAGTGTGTGCAAAAATGGAGAAAAATGAGGATATTTTTTTCAAGTTGAGGGTTATGGGGCAAGTCATCATGACGACGACCTGCTGACGATAATAACGTAAAAGGTAGAGGAACAATTCAATCGTACAGGTCGAAATTTTTTTTATTAAAAAAGACTATACGAGCTTGATTGTTTCTTTCATCGGCAATTTCAAATAAAGAATCTTCATTTTTGTATTCCGATTGCCTGTAGCATTGTTGAGAATTATTCCTCTTGAATTTAGGGCAAGTATTTATTTCAAAAAAAGAAAAGTAATAAAGAAAAGGTATAATATTATGATGATTTTTTAATTTTTTCTCCTGCAGAAGCATGATACTGCTGCTATTTCTATTTTGGATTACTATTGTTAATGGATTTCAAAATGAAATTTCATATAATCAAAGGCCGCCAACTGTTTTAGGTATTAATTAAGATTTCTACAGTACTCGATGAACTTTTTTGATATACATTTATAGGTGTTAGCGCCATGTGCGGCCTTAACGGAATTACAGTTTCGATAGAATTTGATCAAGTATTTACTGGTAAAATTTATTCATTAAATTATGCAAATGTTCATGAATGCATTTATTATAATGCCCAAGAAATGAAAAATGTACTTTTTACAATCCCTTTACATCGTTGCGGAACTCGTGTAACACGAAATACAAGAGAGGTTCTTTCTTTCGTTTTTAGTGTCTTTTATCACCATCCTCTTTTTATTGTTTCAGATTATTGATACCGTTGAAAATCGAGTATACGTGCAAATGGAAAAATTTACTCAAACATCTTTGGATAGACAATATTCATTTCTTTGTGAACTTGTACATTCTAAAGCTGTTTTGGGTATAAATGGGAATTCTCAGCAAAGCTTTAATCCTCCTATAACAAATGACATTCGAAGACATCCAACAAGAACTCAAATAGGAAATAATTTACCAGTAATTCCAGAAACATCACAACTAAATCCTATTCAACCGATCTCACCAACTTATCAAAATACTTTTCCTTTGGCAACTCAATCCCCTCCATTACCTCCCTTACCACCGCCATATCAAAGAAATGAAATAAATCCTCAGCAAAGTCCTATCCCGCTGACATCATCTTCCTATAATCCGTTTTTATCACAACGGCAATCAATCGTTCCAACGAATACGGTATAAAAACATTACACATATTTAATTTTTTTAGCAACAAATATTTTTAGAATTACTTGAATGAAAGGCAATGGAATCAACAACAAAATTCTATTGTTCCTCATGTTTCTTTTGTTCCTTCACCTCCTTCACCATTCATTCCAGAGATAAATGCAGAACGAAAGACGCAATCACTTCCACCACTTCAAAGCTCTTCAAATTATTACAGCAACAATAAAAATGAAAAATCTGCTGCTGCTCCATTTATACCTGAAATGACGCAACCACAAAATACAAATTCTGTAACCAATGACGAAAAAAATATTAATGAAAATAATTTTACAAAAAAATTACCCGTACAGTATGTAAATTTTTTTAAAAAATAATTTCTTTCAAAAAACAAATTATAGTTCTTCCACAGAGCCGGTGAGAATTTATGCGACCCAACAAATAAATAAATCTGAAGCTTTGGGGAATGTTTATTTAGAAATTCAAGAAGGAGATGGACCGCGAGCAAATACTGTAAATAATCCTGTAAAAATTGGTGATAGAATTACATTGGTTATAAGAAGTGATGATGTTCCAAAAAGTTTTTACAGTATCGTAATTAAAAATAGCAATAAAGTTTTTTAGATGAAAATCAGTATAATCTATTTGTGCATTCTTGTTATGCTTCTGATGGACCAGGAACAACTCGAATTGAACTCATTGATAAAGCTGGGTTTGTTTGTATCTGTTAAACAAGCTTTTAATAAATAAACAAATTTTTTCAGTTGTGGTGTCAGTTCACAAATTATTGGTCAAATGCAACGTGAAAGAGATCAAAAAACAATAATTTATTTTTTTAAATTAACTGCATTCAAATTTCCTGGTCCTGATGATGTTTATTTTTCTTGTTTGGTAGATATTTCGCATAATTATAATTTTCCAGAATTATGCGAAAAGAATAATAATATTACCAACAAAAGATTTCTTTCAAAACGTGAATTAATAACAGATAATATTGATAGTATTCCACTTTTTAATGATATTAAAGTAAATTTGGATAATGATGGCATTGAAAAACCACTTCAAAATGAAGATCACCAAGCTTTAAAAGATGCTGCTGAAACATCACCTAACAATCATATCTGTTTATCACTTTTTTCTACCGTCTTTCTTTCGTCTATAATTATTGTATTAACTCTTGGATTGATATTCTTTTTTGTTACGTCTTTGATACTCTTTCTTCGATTAAGAAAACAAAGAAACAAATAATTTCAATTTTTGTTTCTTGTTGTTGCTTTAAAAACTTCATTAGATCTCCTCCACAGTCATTTTATTTTAATATCTGCATCAAGAAAAAATACCAATAAATGGCTTTTAATTAAAATTTAAAATTATATAATTATTAAAAATATAAAAAAAAAGATTTAATATAAAATTTGATATCAGTCATGCAACAAGCAACCGGATAGAAGAAAGAAAGTAAAAAAAAGAATCTAATTGAACCAGTAAAAAAGCAGATTGTAGAAATAGAAAAAGAAAGAATGATACAAAAAAAATTGACTAAAAATCTAATCAGCTATAAATGGGTATTTTAAAAAGAAAAAAAAGGTTTCACACGTCTAAGTTTTAATTTTTTTTACACCGGATTTAATAAAATAGAGATTTTTTGAGGTACAAACTAAACAAGATTCTAACCGCTGGCCATTAAAAAATTTTTTAAAAAAAGGAGCATTAAAGTTTTTAAAGATAAATTCCTAATACAGTTACTCAAAGAGATAAAGAAAAAAGTATTTGTGGGGAAATAAATTGTTTTTTTTTTCTTAAAAGATGTTCAAACCTAATTAATATTTGAACCGCTCGAACCCGGCATTGAAGCGTCATATTGAGGAGAAAAATAAGAGGGAGGAAGAGGAGGAGGAGGGGGAGCAGATGAAGATGGATATTGTTGTTGTGCCGGCACAACATTTTGAAGCATTGTGTACATAGGTAGATACATTGTATTCGGATAACCTGGATAATGAAAAGCCATTGATGGATCTTGTGGGGGTGGTGGGGAAGCATATGTCATACCACATGATCCAAGTGGCATTTGTGTGGCATATACAATACCAGGTGATTCTGGATTTGATGAAATATATGCATTTTGAGGATTCATGGGTGGTGCTGAATATGAACTACCTTCTAAAGTTGCATATGGAATACCACGAACATTGGCAGGAGAAATATATGCGTTTGGTGGTGTTGGAGTACTGTAAGGCATAGAAGGAGTTTGAGGGGATTGTGGAAGTCCTCCTCCTACATTATTAAGTTGAAGAGCATTAAATTGATTAGTAAAATTTGAAATATCAGCTTGTGGAACAAGTCTAACATTATTATCTTGATTCCTGATGATATATCCAACAGGTACACCTGGAGTTGCATGATAGGTTACAGCTTGAGTATGTAATGATGTGAAATATGCGGGATCATAGATAGGTTGAAGGTAATGATATTGTTCACTTTCATCTGATGATGCCACACCAGAAGTAGTATTAGTACTGCTAGTATTTTGTGGTTCAGTTCCATCTTCACTTTTTTGACTTTCAGTTGTGTATTCTTGTAATGGATTTTCTTTGCAAACATATGGAACACAAATTGGTGGTCCAGAATATGGTGTTGTTTGATAAGTAATATTTGAATTTGGAAGACCATAACTATCATGAATCATTTGAGGCTGCCCAAGAAATGGTGATTCAATTTCTATTGAATTTCCACGACGTGTTAAATCTAAACTATTTGAATGGGCATTACGGTATTGCCGCCGATTTCCACGTGATGGAGTATAACATTCATCAAAGCTTTGTGCAGATCTTCGAGGATATTGATTACGCAACATATGGTCTGTATAAATATTTCCATCAATTAATGATTTGAAATCAATTTCAGGACTAAAAATGTGTTTATGTGTTAAGTATGCTACAGTAATCCTTTTTTTAACATACATTCTTGTTTTTGGTGTTTTTGTGCAAATTACGCAACTTGCTGAATTATCAATGTTATGATCAAGTCCAAAAAATGCTGCGGCTCGATGAATTAACATTCGATTATATGATGACATCTTTGGAAATCGTAATGCCCGTTTTTCGGTGTCTTGAATAAATGCTCTCATATCCTTCTCAAGGGATAACATCATTTCACGATCCTTTGGATTTTTATGTAGAGTATTTCTTACAAATTGAATAAGATTTACTCCCGTTTTATCCGTATACCCTAAAAATGGAAACAAATTTACGTCAAAAAAAAAAGAGAAAAGGAATGAAATAAATAATAACAAACATGGCGCTTCCGAAGGAGAAAAGACAGAAGGAGGTCGACCAGCGGTTGCAGGACGCGGTGGTTCTTCAATACATGTTGCATCACTGCGAGCCAACTGTTTTTTTCTGTTATTACCAGAATCCTGTAAAAAAAAGAATTTTTCAAAATGAAAAAAATACATTATGATGTATGCCAAAAGATACCTCCGAAAGTTGGCGTTGGCCAAAACCGTTTGGCTTCATTTTGTCTGCTATGTACAAAATTCAATAATCCATTCTAAAATAAAGTTAAAAGTTTAGAAATTTTAAAAATAAAATTTTTAACAGAAGATATACATACTATGGTTTAAAACCATTAAAATTATTATAAAACGGATATGGGATAAATATTTCATTATTTTTTTCAATATATGATATAAATCTGTTTTTCTTTTTTCAATAAATTAAAACAAAAGATAATTTGCAACAACAAACAACCAATGATAGTATGCATATGTAATGAATGTTTTAAGCTTTGGGTTTTAATTGTCCTCGTTCAATAAGATCTGGAATTTCAACGGCAAGCCATGGCCCTAGTCCAAGGGAAAAAGCATGAGCAATACCAAATTTTGGAACATTTCGTGCCCATAATGGCTTAAAATGATCACTTAAACAAATTTTTCCGCCTCGATACATTTTCGACGTTTTTCCATCAAGTTCGGGTAAAGTAATTTCAGGGGCAGTTTTGGGATATGTAATAGGAATATCAAATTCAACATCGAATTCATATCTTTAAAAAAAGGAAAGATTAATAACAAAGGGTAATAGTAATAAGCTACAGTATCATACTTAATCATATTATGAAAATGCCAACACTTCCCAAACCATCGAGTTCCATCAGCATTTGATTCAAGACGAAACCAATCACTTCCATTATTTTTATTATTATTAACAAATGCAATTAATGCCTCAAATTCCTCTTTTAATCGTGCCATCCATAGCTCACCGTCACGTGGACCAGCATTTGTTTTAAGTAAAGGAATTTCTTTAAGAGATTTTTTGGTAGCTTCATCCATGATGAATAAAAATAATGTTTTTTTTAAAAAAAGCTATAAAAGGTATTTAGTTAGTTAACAGGACTAACATTCGTGGAAGACATTAAATGCAGCTCGAAAAGGGGGGAGGAGGTACAAAACGCCAATGGATAAGCAAAATCCACAAGCGTATTAAAGTATTTAACAATTTGCGTCATAAATATAAAAAGAAAACAATAAACAATATATGTACAACTCTATTCTTTGGGGTTTCAAATAATATACCACATATAAACTTTTTTAGCTGATAATAAAAAAAGGGAAAGAAAACAACACAACAAACAATCTTTTTATTTGAATGTTCATCATGTTCGTATGTATATACGGCTACAAACGACGTGAAAAAAGAAGAAGGAAGAAAAGAGAGACTCCAAAAAGACACAATATATAGTTTTTGAAACGGAATAAAGGAGGCTTTTTCGTGTCAAGAATTTTGAGGGCTTAAAATGTTAATAATAAAAAGCTTATGCAACAATTGTTGAAGATAATATTGAAATCCGAAGCAATTATCTCTCAATTAAATGCTTTCTGTATAATTTACATTATTAAAACTAAATAATGCTTCGCTATGGAGTTAAAAGATTAAATCTTTATAATAGCTTTCGATTAGCTTCTACAAGTGCTTCTGTAAAAAGTAAGCTACAAGTTTTTGTTCATGCTTTTTTATTCATATTTTTAGATGGCCCGGGACTTGATCATTTTATTGTTGAAGCACAAAAGACACAACAAAGACGTCTTAAAGTATTTCCTTCACAAAATGAAACTAACACCTATTTGAAGCCTGAAGATTTTAATGGAAATGGAAGAACAGGTTTGAAATTTTTTAAGCATTCGGTATATCCTAATTTTTATTATTTCAAGTTAAATTTCTTACTTATGGATGTCAAATGAATGTGAATGATATGGAAATTGTTAGATCTGTTTTATTTAAAAATGGTTACGTTGAAAGCTTTGATGAAAAAACTGTTAGTATATTTCTAAGCTTACTGTATATCTGATATAAGTATTTTAGGCTGATATTGTCCTTTTAATGACTTGTTCAATTAGAGAATCTGCAGAAGAAAAAATTTGGCGTAAACTTAATTGGCTTAAAAATAATTCAAAGAATTGTACTGTTGGGGTATTAGGTTGTATGGCGGAACGGATTCGAGAAGGAATAATTGAAAAATCTAAATTTGTTGATCTTGTTGCTGGACCGGATGCTTATAGAGATTTACCAAGATTATTAGCTGCTACACGTTTTGGCCAAAATGCAATGAATGTTCAACTTTCTTTTGAAGAAACCTATGCTGATATTCAGCCTGTTCGAACCGATATTGCAACTAAATCTGCTTATGTGTAAGTTTGCCTATTGGTTTATCATGTATCTCACAAACAATTTTATAGTTCAATTATGAGAGGTTGTGATAATATGTGTACTTACTGTATTGTGCCGTTTACACGTGGAAAAGAAAGAAGTCGACCATTAGAATCTATTGTTGATGAAGTCAAGCAACTTTCTGCTGAAGGATTTAAACAAATTATTTTACTTGGTCAAAATGTTAATAGTTATCGCGATGCTTCACAAATTTCTGTTTCAACTTCCGTACCTGAAATATCTACTGTAGCAGGTTTTAAAACTGTATATAAACCAAAATCTGGTGGTCGAACATTTGTAACATTATTGGAAAAAGTATCTGATATTGATCCAGAAATGAGAATTCGATTCACATCACCTCATCCAAAAGATTTTCCATTACCAGTAATAAATTTAATTAAAGAAAAGAATAATATTTGTAATCAACTTCATTTACCTGCACAAAGTGGTGATAATCAAACGCTTGATGCAATGGGACGCGGATATACTAGAGAATTGTATTTAGATTTAGTTGAACAAATCCGTGAAATTATTCCGAATGTAAGCCTTACAAGTGATTTTATTGCTGGATTTTGTGGTGAAACTTCGGAAGCACATCAACGGACTTTGGATTTGATGCGTCAAGTTGGTTATTCATTTTGTTTTGTCTTTCCCTACAGTATGCGAGACAAAACTCGTGCTCATCGACGTCTTATTGATGACGTTCCTGATGATATTAAACAAGCCAGAGCAAATGAATTAGCTTCAGTATTTCGTGAAGTTGCTTTAAAACACAATGAAAATTTGATAGGAACAAAACAATTAGTTTTAATCGAAGGAGTAAGTTTTTTCTTTTCTTTTTTTTATGTTCTAACGTTTTTACTCCTATATATTTCTAGGTTTCAAGGCGATCTACTGATTATATGGTTGGTAAAGCAGATTGTGGAGTCAAAGTTATTATTCCAAATGTTGATACTCGAAGTACTGTAGACAACTCATTTACAAAATTGCAAGCAGGAGATTATGTTGCTGCAAATATTCTCAGTGCAACTTCTCAAACTCTGGCTGGTGAACCACTTTATAGGACAACTTTAGCTTCGTATTAGTTGTATTTTTTTGATGTTAATTTTCTTTTTTGTTATAAATAGATTATTTGTTTTTACTACTCTTCGCTTTTAGCAGTCTACTTTTTTTGATACAGTTTTGATGTTCTTGAATCATCCGGGTAGTTTATAGTGATAGGGTTTCTCTCTTCTACATTTGAAAAGGCCTTCAATAATAAGGGTTACTGTAAAAATACAAAAACTGAAAAAAAGATATTATTTATTCATGTTAAAAATCAATTTCACCATAATAATACATATATAATAGAAAGAAAAAAAGTGAAAAACTACAGTATACTAACAATTATTTAAGAATGCATTGTGGACCCAGACCATATACTAATCCTTGAAATTGATGTGAAACCTAAAAATAATAAATATAGAACAAAAAGTATACATATAAAAAACATACAGTATCCCAATATTTACCAAAAAATTTATCACGTAAAATAATGAATGTTTGTGCGGTAAGAAGTGAATCAGATCCAGCTTGATGTTGAATACCAACTCTTTCAACGCATAATTGATTGGCAATCTATAATATAATATTTTGATTTAATTAGTCAATTAAAAAAGAGTGTGTAATGTTTGGCTGAATGCGATTTAACCAATTCCAAAAGGACACCAAAATTATAGGGTATAATAGTCCTTACAAGAGTTGTTCATTCTTACAAACTCTCGGGATATTTTATAAGAACTATAATTAACACCTTTAATTAAAGCTTTCAAGGCATGGCACGACATTCATGAGATATTTTAGGCGAAAATTCATTCAAATGTCATGTTCGGTCAAGCACCCATTCAATCAAGCTTCATCCGGTCAAATGTTTCCAAAAAAAATACTTACATCTTGTAAACCACCACGAAGTTTAGCAGCTTGGACAACTTGACTTTTCAATACCATTTTAATATCAAAACTTTTTGGAAATAAAATTTTATGCATTACAAAAAATTCATGTTCAGTTTCAGGAAGTTTTCCACCAATAATTGTTTTCATTAAATATCCAAAATCAAAGCATGAATGAAATGTAACCCATGTGACACGAGGATTTACGACTAAACCAGAGGTTGTAAGCAAAGCACCAAAATCTTGAACACGAATTCCATGACTCTAAAAAGCTGGTCGCTTTTATTATACAGAAAAATAAAAAGAGCTTTATAGAAGAAGACAGCGAGAAAAGATATAATTTAAACGTATGATTGAAATTTAATAGATATGCTTCAAACAATCAAAAAATATCTATCTTTTTCTAGAGTAACCCCTCAACCAGGGCCGAAAATAGCAGGAGGTGGAACTACAAGAAGTGCCACCTTTGAGATGCTTTTTTAAAGCAATTTTTTGTTGTGCAGCTGTTTTTCAAAGATGTTCACCTCCATCAAATTTAACTATAATCAGCTCTGGTTATCTATCAATCTACCAAATCATATATTTTATCAGAACAAAACAACAGCAAACCTGATGCTTATCAAAATCTATTCCACTTCTTTTCAACAATTCAATTGATTCTTTAGCATGATCATCAGCTTCAATAGAGAAATGTAGATTAAATTGCCATATATCACCACCTGGTGGCAATTCACCTTCAGCATTAATTAAACAAAATCCAACTTGAATCAATTTAAGCTTATTAACATTATCTCGAATTTGGGTATATTGCATATCTTCCCTTGATTTATATGTTGGTGTGGCTTCTACACCTGGAGTTGCAACAACACCAGGAAATTCAGTATCAAAAGCAACAAAAGGAAAATGACGAATTATTTTGCGAATTCTTGAAAATTCATAATCTAAATTCTCTTTCCATACATTTTGAATATTAACTTTTGTTAATGCTGCCCTTCGAGGAGTCGAAACAACGGACATCTGAAATAGAAAGTAGTAGTATAAAAGAAAGAACAAATATGATGCATAGAAACGATGGCAACATGTACGAACATAAAAAATCACGACTAACTAATTTTAATGCAATAAATAAAGTTATATTATTAGTAACAAAAATGCTGCAAATATTTTTGCGCGTCTTTGGTTCTTTAAAAAAAAAGAAGCTGCCATTAAAAACTTTATTTTTTTTGCAAAAGAATTTCTCTGCAAGATTTTTTTAGCAATAGAAAAGTTCGAACCCTGAACTTGATGATAAATGTTTTGTAAGTAATTTTCTCGCAATCGTTATCATTGCTGCAAAAGTTTTTATCTTTATTTAAAGAAGACAGCTGTAAATCTGACTATGTTTGCCTGAAGCTAAAGAGAGGGAGATAACAAATAAGAACTACAGTCGAGCCTCGTTATTACGTTTTTCATGGGATCGCAAAAAATAACGTAAGAACGAGGTCCATTTACATTGATTTCCTTTTGAAGGGACCAAGCAAAGACCACGTAAGATCCAAGTCAACGTAACAACGAGGCGCGTAA
The DNA here is from genome assembly GCA_024447215.1 of Panagrolaimus sp. LJ2400. Classification (NCBI taxonomy): domain Eukaryota; kingdom Metazoa; phylum Nematoda; class Chromadorea; order Rhabditida; family Panagrolaimidae; genus Panagrolaimus; species Panagrolaimus sp. LJ2400. Next base: position 11,165,664 of record JAMRYA010000004.1, on the reverse strand, counting down.
TAATGAGGTTCGACTGTATCAATAGCCACAGTATGTGATAATCAACAAACACAGAAAAACTTGAATATGCCAGCATTACTGCCATTGCAATGCCAGGCCAATAATCAAGCTCCCACTAAAAAAAGTCGTCATCGAGCACATTGACGTTCATTTATGTATTGTACTAAAATTACAGTATGCTACAATTTAAATTCAATGCTAGAAAAGTTTAGAAGCAGACAATAACAAACTTGTGTAGTAAGTTTAAATACTATATTTGTTTATATTTTTTAGGTCATATAAATCTATAAAGTCCTTTACCTAAAAATTTAATTAATCGATATATATATTGAAGGAAAGATCAATAAAATCTTATATAAAAAAATAAATTTTAATTTAAAAAATTTGCTGAAGTACAGAAAACTAGTGAAGGAAATATCAAAACGAAAACATTGTAATTTAATAATATGGTATTCTAACATTAGTAGCTGAATAACTATTAAAATTAAAAGCAGCTATAAAAAAACGAATAGCAGCTTTTAAAAGTCGCGCTGAATTTAAAATTTTCGCAATTGCTCAATATCACAACGAATTTTTAGGTACAGTATTCTAAATCGAAGTGGTAATGGAGAATCACCACTTTGTTTAAAGAATGTGGCGTCTTGGAATTTTTAGCAGAAGAAGGAAAATGTTATTTACCAAGTTGAGTATGTTAGTTTAAAGTGTTTTGGTGGAACATTGTTTATCATCTAATTTTAACAGATGAGGGGTCGTTTACATTTGGATGAAGGAGCTCAAGTATCTATTCAATATGTGAACTTACCAGGTGCAACCTATGATAAATGATAAATTCAAACCAATGTCAACAGATTTTCTTCAAATTAGTAATCCTCGTGCAATGTTAGAAGTTGAATTGCGTAAATTTGCTTGTTTAACAAAAAATGATATTATTGCTGTTGAGTTAAGCGGATGCGATAATTATTATGTACTGTAACTTACATCTCTCATTTTTTTAGTACAATGATCAAGTTTTTTGTTTTAAAGTTATTTAAGTTAAGTCATCAAATGATGTTACAATTATTGATTGTGATGTGATTGGAATGTTGAATTTGATGCTCTAGAAGAATATGTTGAACCAAAAGAAAACTGATATGGTATTGTATCTTTTTTGTATTGTGATTATATTTAATGAGCTTTATTATTATTATAGCCAGAAACACCTAATACAATCTTGATCAAGCAAAAGATAATTCCGATTCTGATATTGCTAATTCTGATGGCAAAGATGAACCAACTACAGCAACGAATTCAAATCATTCAAACGAATCTGATGAGGGTAAAAGATTTATAAAAATGTTAATTATATTATTTTTTGTTGTTGTTAATAAGGTTCACTTTTATCAAATCTAATTTTAATTAAAAAGCAGTTACCGTAAATGCTCTAATAGAAGCGCTGCGCTTCTATTTTTCAGAGCAAAATTTTGCTCGGTTTTTAATTCTTAAAAATGCTTATATCTTTGGTAAAAATTCACTTATTTAACTTTTTTCTTCAATTAATACATCTAGATGATATCTGGCACTATCCCAATATCAATATCTGACTCGGGCTGTTCAACAAGCTCTGTACCAGTGATTTCATCCCTGCGCTTTTATTAGAGATGCGCTTCTATTAGAGTGCGCTTCTATTAGAGCATTTACGGTAATACATAATTTGTTATTAGACTTGAAAAAACTCAACCTTAAATTATTCTAAACATTTTTATTGTATTGTATTTTTTGTGAATGAATAAATAAAGTAATAGAAATGGCGTTAAATACATGTTGGAAAAGGGGGAATGAAAAAAGGGGTAAATGCGTTGAATGCACGTTCACTCATTCTAATTTTGAACGTGTGTAATTAACGCGGCGTTAACAACATTTTCATTTTGACGTTTTCACTTCTCCTGTGAAGTTGAAAAAAAATTCAAGAAATTTCTCTCTCTTTTTATCGAAGCTAACTTTCGTTTTTTTATAGCTAAAACCGTTTATTTGTTATTTTTAACTGCGTTAAAGATGTCATCACCTTCAAGTGATGATACAAGTGATGATGAATCATTCCGTGATGAATTCATATCTAAAAATTATACCATCAAAATGCAATATGAAAGATTAAAAGCTTTTAAAGCTCAAGATATTGAAAAAGGATGTTTTGATGTAACTTTTGAAGTTGATGGAAAGGTAAGGATTTCGTTATAGTTTTTATCATCTTAATTGTGTTTTTACAGATACTTCGTGCACATAAATTTATCTTGACGATAGCTTCTGAAACAATGGGTGCAATGCTATCTGATCGTTGGAGAACCACGGATGAAGTCATCAAAGTTGAAACCTACTCTTATGATGCCTTTTATCAATTTCTTTGTTTTATCTACTCTGGAAGCTGTAAAGTTAAGAGAGATAATGCCTTTCAATTGACTGATATGGCTGAATATTATGGTATTTCACGTCTCAAAAAGCTTTGTGATAAAGCTTTATCAATGATGGAAATTACTGTTGAAACTATTGAAGAAATATATGAACATGCTGATAGATATTCATTGCCAAAATTGAGAGATTCTGTCAAAAATTATGTCTCTTCTTCTGGTAGCGATGTTTATCGCACTGAAATGTTTCTTACCTACAAAAAGCCATTTGTTGAATTTTTATCTACTACGGTTCGTGATCCTGATTATCGTAAATATGAATATAATCGAAATAATCCTAATCCAACAAAATGTGGAAAAGAAAGCGAATTTTTTCAATCTGTTAGTTTCTTCATGGTATTCATTATAAAAGTATATATCCACATTTTAGGCATATGAATGGGCTGAACATCAAATTATGAAGCGACAACCTGGTGATGATGGAAATTTCAATCTTCAAGAAGCTATTAAAACTGAATTAAGTACTATCCTTCCTCATGTTAAATTTTACGATATGAATCTTGAATTTTTGAGAGATTTTGCTGGTATGCTTTTTCACTTATCAGTTGCTTTTCAACTTTACTATCTTTGTTTTAGTTGAAAGAGGATTCTTTTTATCTGCAAGTGGATTCCATAAATTTTGTGCAAATTATCGCGCTGCACAAGATCGTGTTAACGAAGAAAATCTTTTTATATCTGCAAGTTTAATCTTGTTATTTAGATAACAATATATATTAATTTTTTAGGTATGTGAATTGATTGAAAAGCAGGCATTACTTAAACAAAAGAAAAATCCTGTTGGTTGTTTTAATCTTGCTGAAACTATCAAAGCTGATTTGATAGAAGTTATTTTTCAATTTCATAAAATGGAAAAACAATTTTTGATTGATTTTGTTGGTAAGCTTTAGTGCTCTTCGTTAAAAGCATGAAAACTTTTCTTTTAGTAAAAAAATATGGAATTATTTTTTCTTGTACTGGATTATCCAAATTTTATCAGAGATGGGATGGCGATGAACATGAACGTTTTGAACGGGTATGTGATTTTAACTCTTTGCAAAGTATATATTAATGTATTTTAAGGTTTTTCAATTAGCAGAAACACAAGCATTACTTAAACAAACAAAAAATCGTGTTGGTCATTTTAATCTTGCTGAAACTATCAAAGCTTATTTGGCAGGAGTTATTCCTCATGTCAAATTTTATAAAATGGAAGAAGATTTTTTGTTTAAATTTGTTGGTATGTTAACAGTAAATTTACTGACACCGTTAATAAAAATTAAAACTTTTTTTTGCAGTTGAAAAATTTGGATTTATTTTTTCTTCTGCTCAATTATTACAATTCTTTCAAAAGCGTCGTGGTACTGTAGCTGAACGATTTACACGGGTAAATGATATATCACTTTTTACAACACGTTTATTTTAAAATTTTAGGTTTATCAATTAGCAGAAAAACAGGCATTACTTAAACAAAAGAAAGATCGTGTTGATCGTTTTAATCTTGCTGAATATATCAAAACTGATTTAGCTGAAGTTATGCAGCATGCTGAATTTCATTTAATGGATAAACAATTTTTGATGGATTTTGTTGGTATGTCTAAGAGCTCTTTCAGAAAAAGTATGAATGATTTTATTTTAGTTGAAAAATGTGGATTCTCTTTTTCTTTTGCTGAATTATCTCGCTTTTATCGGGGCCTTTCTAACGTTGTATATATCACTGAAAATAATCGTTTTCAACGCGTATGTGTCTTTTTTTAGTTTATATTCATATATTCGAGAATTTTAGGTTTATGAATTGGCTGAAAAGCAAGCATTACAAAAACAAAAAATGTCTTCTGATGCCGATAATTTTGATCTTGCTGCTTCTATCAAAACTGATTTAGCTGAAACTCTTCAACATGTTAAATTTTATGAAATGGATGTACAATTTTTGATGGATTTTGTTGGTATGTCTAAGAGCTCTTTTAGAAAGTATGAATGATTTTATTTTAGTTGAAAAACATGGATTTATTTTTTCTTCTGCTCAATTATTACAATTCTTTCAAAAACGTCGTGGTACTGTAGCTGAACGATTTACACGGGTAAATGATATATCACTTTTTACAACACGTTTATTTTAAAATTTTAGGTTTATCAATTAGCAGAAAAACAGACATTACTTAAACAAAAGAAAAATCGTGTTGGTGGTTTTGATCTTGCTGCTTCTATCAAAACTGATTTAGCTGAAACTCTACCACATGTTAAATTTTTTGAAATGGATAAACAATTTTTGATGGATTTTGTTGGTATGTTTAAAAAAAAAGTAAATGGATACATAAATTTGTTTTAGTTGAAAATGGATTTATTTTATCACCTACTGATTTTTCCAAATTCTATCAATTCTATGCTGGCAATAAAGGAAAATGTTTTAAAGAGGTATGCATCCAATATTGTCTTCTTATAAATAGTTAAGGATATGCACGGGTCTTTTCTTGTATTTACACAGATGAGTTGAGTTAAAATGGACAGTAAAAAACATCATCCTTGGCGATGATGTTTTACAGTATCTCTTGCACATCTTTAATTTAATACATGTTTTAAATTATAGATTTATGAATTGGCAGAAAAGCAAGCATTACAAAAACAAAAGATGCTTTCTGATGATGTTAATGATAATTTTGATCTTTCTGAAACTATTAAAGCAGATTTAACTGAAACTATTCCTCTTATTAAATTTTATGAAATGGATAAACAATTTTTGATGGATTTCGTTCGTATGTTTTTTTATTTATTGACGAATATGTACTGTACAAATTATTTATAGTTGCAAAAGGATTTATTACAGAAGAACAAGCAAATCGTGTTTATGATATTTATTGTAAGTACAATAATTTTTTGGAAGATTTTATAGTTTGCAATATAGATTTTTGCCAAATCGTACTGTACAGTGCATATGATTTGCAGCATGTCCTTGTTTTATATTATTTTTTTTTAGTTCAAGTTACCAACAATGGCCAAAGTATCCGTGGTACACTTAAAGATAATTCTGAAATTTGTTGTGTTGTTAATGGTATAAAGTCATGTAGAATTACACGCCGTAACCTCGCATCTACAAGACGTCGCTTTCTCGATTTAAAATGTCCAATTCCATCAACGCCAAGTACTGTAAAGAAAATGGTTGGATGTGAATGGTATCTATGTTTCGAAAAAGATAAAGTTTTAACTCTCAAACATCATACAATTGTTAAAAGAAGTGATTATCTACTAGTTGCAATGGAAGGTGATGCTGATTTTGAACTTAATTCTGAACAAATGACTCTTCTTACAGCAGAATGTAATAATATTTAATCTTTGAAGTTTTGTAAACCTCTTTTGTGTTGTTGTTGTTTTAATAAAAACAATGATGAACCGATTGCAACTAAAAATTTTAGCTATTTATACTTTTAAAAAAAGCTCAACAATAGTTATAAAGCTTGCCCAGTTAACAAGATAGTATTAGACAATAATGGGTCTTGATGATATCAGTTTATTATAAGCAAAAGAATGTTTCAAAATTTAATAAACAATATTTAAATTTACTGATGCAGATGAAGTTGTTGAAGAAATTGTTCTTGATGGCGATGAAGAAGTTACTCTTGATTAAGAAGGCTTTAAGTTTGGTTGTTTCTTTGTTTGTTTTTTATTATATTTAATATGTTTGTTTTGTTGTTATTGGTGCTAAAAACTTGTATACAGGTTTGTTAGATACAAATTTCACTTGAAAATTTATATACGACGGGCTTTATCACTGTTTGATTTATTTATTTCAGCATTAATCTTTGCTTCAACACGTTTTTGAATTTCTGTTTGCCGAGCAATGGGGTTCTCTATATCTTTGATTTCATCAGCATAATAAGTTGCCATTCAACAGCACTTCGAGTTAATTCTGCTGTAAGTTTGCATCTCGAAACTAAAAAAAGATAAGATTAGTTAGGAAATTACTGCCGAAGAAACATACAGATTTAACATTAAATTCAGCATTTTTTTTAGTGTGACTTTGTTGTGGAACAGCAAGTCCAGGTTTAGAAAAAAAATCCAGTAAATTGTTAAAGTCTTGATATAATCGATCTGCACAGATCATAACTGGTGTAGCAGGAAGTGGATTGTCATCCTTTGTTTCATTTATTGCAATATCTAATTATGTTCGAGGTTTCGGTGGTTCAGGTAGTAATTCAAGCTCATATTATTCATCATCAGTTTCAATTGGTTCTTGTTGTTGTACCTGCTGTGTTGTCGAAGATGTGGTGGAACAAAAGAAATTTGTAAATATTGTGCAGGATGAAGTTGCTGCTGAAGAAGATTGCGATTGAAAAGATTTTTGAAGAGTAAATTGAGTAGTTTGTTGTTGCAGTAATGAAGAAGAGGGATACTGTAGTTGTTGTTAAGAAGTTGCTGATTGTAACTATGATGCTGGTGCAGCAGTATCATAGTTACAATCAGGTGGTGATGTATAATCAGCAGTAATAAAATCAAATATAGTTGACATTTGATCTACAAAAGGAGACAGAATTAACAATAAGAATTAATTAAATATATCATTATTTGAAACTTTTAAAATTTACAAAATACTGTTTATAAAAAATAGCAGCAATTTTTTAGAAGTTTTGTAGATAGACGTCGGAATAAGCAACCACATGGCCAACTCATCTTTTTTCATCAAACTGCCCTAATTTGAAAAAAGCGACGTTACCGTAAACTGTCTAATAGAAGCGCGTGTTTCTGTTTTTCAAACCCCCATTTTGCTGCATTTTTAATTTTGAAAAATGCTTTTGTTTTCGGTAAAAATTTATTTATTGAACTTTTTTCTTGGATAAATACATTTAGATGATATCTGACACTATCTCGATAACAATATCTGACTCGGGCTGTTCAACAAGCTCTGTATTAGCGATCCCACACCTGTGCTTCTATTGGAGATGCGCTTCTATTAGAGTGCGATTCTATTAGAGAGTTTACGGTAATTGTTTTTGCTTTTTGTTAGTTATTATATTTAATTAATTTTTTCAGCAGTTCTTTCCTGCAACTGTAATAGGACCAAAAAAATAGTTGAAAATCCGAATTTACAACTTTTCTGAGAAAGAAACGGTTATATGAAAAAGTTGGATGAATACTGTAGAACTGCAAAATTACTGCTGCATAAATTTGATGTCTAATTTTTATTGTAGGTTTAGAGTAAATTTCAAACAATTATAACATTCATTTTTTATTGATTTTTAATAAAAACAAAAATGCTGAAGTAAGTTTGAATTCATTTTTTTAGTAACTGTAATTGAATTTTTATTTTGCGCTTTTGATGTTGTATAAAAGTCTACATAGAGTTTATCAAAAAATAAAAATAAATTTTTTAAAATAAGATATAAATATGCTTGTTTAAGCACTGTATACTGTAGCTTGCAAAAAAAGTGTTAAACAATTCGACTGAAATTAAAATCCTATCGTTAAAAAAAATCTATCTGAAAAAAACGTTGCTGATTGACCGCAAAGCAACACCTACAGGTTTTTTGCAATTTTCATATCCCTTTTTAGAAGAAGGAGTATGAGATATATAATAACTGGAGGTAATGTAAAAGCTTGGAATATTTGCAAAAAGTTGTCATAGAATATTTTTGTTTTTCAACAAAAAAACCAACAAGAATACGAACAACGAGAACATTGTAAATGTCGAAAAGTTTTAAAATAATAATTTTATTTATAATTTATATGTTTTATATGTTTTGCACAATTCAAAGCAATATCAAAAAATTTCATCATCTGCAGCAATTATAATTCATATCTAAAGTTCTTTTACATTTTCCTTTTTGATATGCGCATGTTTGAGTATCATCTTCACCCCCACATGGGATCGGATTACCATCTGATTTTGTAATTGGATGCTTGCAAAGTTTTTGTTTATCTGGAACAGAACAACAAGCAAATGAATCATCCAAAAGTGTTGTGCATGAATAGTCAACTGGACATGATTTTGGATCTGATAGATTACATCTAAAAATAATAGTATAATTTTCATTTATTGGTTGCTCTACCTTTGTGGTTTATTGTCGGGTGTTATTAAAGGCATTTCTCCATTTGGACATGTAAATATCTCAACATCATAGCAACAATAAAATATTAAACCAATCGTTTTTGCTTTTTCTTTTTCTTCTTCTCCAATTTCTAAACAGTGCGTTCCAGTAGGGCATTTTTGATCTCCAGGAAAACATTTCACTGGTCGTTGAGTTTTTTCATTTACATACGGTAGCACACATTTCTTTTCAGGTTTACAACAAAGACTTTTTAAAGGTTGTAATGGACCTAAATCTGCGCGGATACAGTAATATCCATCTTTTGGACAATTGCCTAAAATTCCAGGAGTACAGACGTGTGGACGATTGAAATCTTCTCGAAGAGCTCTCATTCCAAAGGGACAATCAAGAGGAGGCGTGCAACAAATATGTTCCTAGAAAAGAACAGTTTAATGTCATGTTATAATTAATAATTTTTACATGATTTGAAGCTTCTTGACAAGTATAACCTTCTGGACATGAAGATTCAATTCCTGGAACACATCTGACTGCTTCACTTTGACCCATGTTTGTAAGCATTAAAGATTCTGGTGCAGGACAATTTGGTGAGCTCTATAATAATTCATTGATAAAATAAATTACTTCTTGATAGATAATCTCATGTAAACTTAATTTACAACAAACTGCAGAAAATTTTGATTTTCTAACACATTCAAATCCAAGTGGGCATCCAATATTTGATTTAATGCTACACATCTGTGGCTGACCTGTGAAAGGATTAATATGCGGTTCGCTTCCATCTGGACAATTTCCAATACAGTAATCTTCACATTGTTCAAGAGTTGCAAAATCATTTAATTGATCGGGACAACCAGCAACATTTATTTTTTCACATTGACCCTTTTTAAAATTAAAAGTCCAACCAATTTGTTTATCTCCTCCATTTCGACGACATGAAGTTTTTGTGTCAAATAAAGTACCGCAAACATATTCTGTACTTGGGCAACAAGCACGTCGATTATTTCTTTGTATACATGTATAATTATTTGGACAATCTTTATTTGTATGACAAGTTGCAATTCTACTTACTGCATATCGGTCAGGCCAAGGATCTCCTTTTAGACAATAAACTTAAAAAAGAAGGATTTAAAAATGAAAGAGAAGTAATAAATAAATATTACTTTGCTGGGCACAAAATTTTAAACATTCTCCTTTACTTTTAAAATTATTTTCATTTCCTGCACATCCTAAATAAGCGAATGGCCGACAAAGATTTGCACCACCATCATAAAAATATCGAGTTTCAGATACTGTACCACAAATTTTTCCAGCATCTACTGACATCCCACAAATTCTATCTTAAATTTTTCACACATTTTTTAATGAAAAAATTTTTAATATTTACCAGCTTTTCTACAACAAACGGAATTCATTCCTTGTCCAATACATTCAAATCCTCCTGGACATGGTATTCTATCACCATCACATCTTTTTAAATTTCCTGCAAAATCCATCAAGGGTAAACCTTTTCCACATCTTGCTATAAATGTGTTTACTTATAATGTTTTATAAAAAATTATTTAAATATACCTAAAGCTCCGCATCCAAGCATACAATCATCTTTTGTTGCAAATCTATTTTGATTTCCACCACATCCATTAAAAATGAATTCAATGCATTCCCCTATTGAAACATCAAAATGATACGCCGAATGAGGAATAGACATTCCACATTGGTATCCAGAATCTTTTGGAAGTCGACATAAAACTCCTAAAAATTTTAGTAAAATTCTAATGTTAAACAAGGATTACGGTACCTCCAAGATTGGATTCCACAAAAGATATAATATAACTCCAAAAGATAATTATAACAATTTTAATCATTTCTTATTTATTGAAAATCAAAATTTTTTAAAGTAGTAAGTTATACCACCGCAAGAAGATTTCCTCTTTTGTCTCAATAATGTAAATAAACCTTTTTTCGAATTCGTCATTTTTAAAGAGTGAATACAAATAATGCAACATGTTTGTTACTTAAGAGCTTTCGTAAAGCTAACCATTTTTAATTTTATTCTAATGCTATTTTTTTAAAATAAGAAATAAACCGCACTCCTTGATCTTTGTCAATGTTTCAATAACAAAAGTTCATTGTAATTGCAATCAAAAAGCTTTAAAAAGCTTTGGATTAGTATTTGCTTTTTTGATTGCACAATTGGAACTTATCGAATTGAAATAAAAAAAACAACGATCAAATGATCAGTATTCAAAAAGATTTTTGTTAGAATAGCAAAAAACGGTGAAGAAGAAGACACTCAAATATCGGACAAACACAAGGTCAGCCCACAAGGCAGCAAATCTTTAACCCATCGAGGTTGTGACACAAAAATGTCTTGGGTACATTTTTTACATGCGCAAAAAAAATTATTTTTTTGCTGTCTTTTATGATCATTTTATATTCTGTCTAAGCCTTATTTTTCTATTTATATATAAATATATTTGTTGAAGCTGTTTATTAGCATATAATACGGGTGCCTTTTTTGATTTTAAATTCATCATCAAAAAAACATTGTTTAAAATCAACAATAAAAAAAGAGAACGAAAGAAAGCGAGAAATGCAATGTTGAAAATGATTGCTGCAAGTCGCCGCTTTTTAATTTTAGCTGGCGGATTTGCTGTTTTTTGGATTTTTATTATTTTAATTAATTTAAATTCAATTGATGATCAAGTGGAGAATATAACAAATCAAGAAGTTTATCATAAAAAATTAAATATTAAAAAATTTGAATATAATGGAGCTGAAATGGATTTAGATGCAAAGGTTGTTGTACCAGAAATAAATAAAAATAATATTAACTTTAATGATGACAAAGCTTTTGAAGATGTAGAAAAGATGAATTCCGTTGAAGTTGTAAATAAATCATATCCTGTTAATCCAAAATTAGCTGAAATAATTAAAGATGAAATAAAATGGGGAACAAAAGATATTCCTGAAGTTAATTTAACAGAACTATCAATTTTAAATGGACCTGAAGAAGAGGTATTTATATATTATTTTATTGGGTAATAACTTTGCATTTCAGGCTAAACGAAAGAAAGGATATCATGATTATGAATTTAATGCATTATTAAGTGATAAAATTGGTGCTCGACGACAAATTCCAGATTCTAGACATGCACTTTGTAAAGAGCAAGATTATGCTGAAGTACTTCCATCAGCAAGTATTATCATTTGTTACTTTAATGAACTACCATCGGTTTTGCTGAGATTAGTTAATAGTATTATGGATCGAACTCCAAGTGATTTAGTCACAGAAATATTACTTATCAATGATTGTAGTGATTCCGATAAAAATGCAGAGCCAGATGTTCAAGCATATGCAGAAAAGAATTGGCCAAATAAAATAAAATTTTATAAAACTGAAAAAAATGAAGGATTAATTCGAGCTAAAATGTTTGGAGCTGCAAAAGCAACTGGGGAAGTTTTAGTATTTTTGGATAGTCATTGTGAAGTAAATCAAAATTGGCTTCCACCTTTACTTGATAGAATAAGAGAATCGCCATCAAAGTAAGCAATTTTTGTTATCAGTTTTTTAAGGAACAACTTTTTTGTAGAGTTGTTTGTCCAATTATTGATATTATCAGTCATGATACAATGGCATATGTTGCTTCACCAGTTTGTACGGGTGGTTTTAATTGGGCATTAACATTTACATGGGATTATCCATCAAGAAATTATTTTACTGAATCAATGAATTATATTAAACCTCTTAAATCTGCAACTATGGCAGGTGGATTATTTGCAGTTAATCGAAATTTCTTTTATGACATTGGACAGTATGATAAAGGCATGAAGCTTTTACTTCCTTGTCTGTTAATTAACCTCCCTCACTTCTTTTTTTTAGGAATGGATATTTGGGGTGCTGAAAATGTTGAGATTTCCTTTCGCATTTGGATGTGTGGTGGAGAATTAGAGATAATTCCATGTAGCCGGGTGGGACACATTTTTCGTAAACGACGTCCATATGGAACAGATGTGGATTCAATGGGAAAAAATTCACTTCGAACTGCTCTTGTTTGGATGGATGAGTATAAAGAAAAATTCTTTGAAGCTCGACCACATTTAAGACAATTAAAAAATTATGGAGATATCAGTGAACAAATTTCATTACGTGAAAAACTTCAATGCAAATCTTTTCAATGGTATTTAGAAAATATTTATCCAAAAATCCTTCCCGGAAATCGTCCCTTACCTGACAAAAGCAATAATGAAGTTAAAAAATCAAATTATTCTAAAAAATTTTTGGTAAGTAAATTGAAAACTGAGAGAAAAAAAGGGAAAATGTTATAATATAAAAAAATTCAATTTAGATTCGGTTGAATGAAACTAATCTTTGCTTGACAGGAGAAACGACCTCTGGCCGACTCATAAAAGGAGCACGACTCTTTTTAGAGCCATGCCGGAAATTACGACGTGAACAAACTTGGCGCTTAACAGAAAATAAAGAATTAAGGCCAATGGGTTCTAGTATGCTTTGCTTGGATTCTTTAAAGGTTTTTATTTATCCATTTGTTTTTGTGAACATTAATGTTTTTATAGGGGTTGAGACTGGTTAAATGTCATAACCAAGGTGCTCATCAAACATGGTATACAAGTTCCGGAAAAATCTTTAATGGTGCAGCTGGAAAATGTATTTCAGCTAAAAATGAAATTTCTACTATTGTTCAAACAGAGTATTGTTCAATAGCAAAAACATGGGTATTAGACCCCATTGTTACTTCACGCGGCAATTAAATTTTCTTTGATCTCTTTTTCTTCTTCTTCTCGTCTATCTTTCCTTCCTTGCATAATCAGTTATATAAAAAAACAAAATGGGTGCTTGCATTTTTTGTTTGTGATACATATATGTATGTTATTTAAAAAAGATATAAAAAATTGAAATTTTTAAATTGCAGTTTTTATTATTGACAATTGATGTTTCCTCTTTTTTACCCCCTTTTACATTTATATTTGTTACATCAAACATCTTTAAAGCAATCACAATATGAATAGGCTACGAAATAGCTGTTTTTTTTTGTTTCAGCTGCAGCTCACATGTGACATTTAGTTGTTTAGAAAAAGAGAGATATTTCAACGTCATAACTTTAATTAAAATCCTAAAAATAAAAAATGGTATTCATTTTTAAAAAAAATTTCGTGTGAATTTTCTTTTTTTTTCTTTTTGGAAAATTTTGTTAAAGTATTTTTTCTTCTGCTTCTGTTATTAATCCTATTGCAAAAATGGAGTTAGTGTTTTAAAAAAATATGTTGCTTTTAAAATTTATTGACTCTCAAGCGTTGACAACAACGACAAAAAAATATATAAGAAAAACAGATTTCATTATTCATTTAAACCCTTGAGCGTCCTGAACAAAACAGAATTTATTTATTTTTTGTTTTACAAGAAAAGGCCATTAAAAGATGAATCCTTTTTTAAAAGGAGCACACCTCTTTTTTCCCCCAGCTATTAGAGCTTGATCAGACAGGAAAAAAATTAGTATTCTATTGTTAATGAAAAAATAATTCATGATGGAAGCTGCTGTTGCTTGCATAAAAGCTTTTCCCAAACAAGCATAAACTCACATTTTTTTAAAAGAAGCCACAAAAAACGTTATGGTTAGTAAGGGGGCATGCATGTTGCGGTAAAAAAAACTGCATATTTTTTTGCATCAAAAAAATATGCAGTCGTGTCAAATTGCGGTCGGTCTCTTTTTTCCCATTATTTTCCCCCCATCAATGTTGTTTTCTTGTTTGTTGTTTTCGAATTTGATGTATGTGTAATTGTTGTATGTAAGCGTATGGGTGAGAATATGATTTTTACCTTTCCTTCCTCTCTTTTACTGTATTTAAAAAAATGTTTTTTAACCTTCTAATTTTTTTCTCATTGACAGCTCCTACAATATGTTTTTTTCTGTCAATTTAATTAACTCTCTTTTTTTCTTGTAATAGAATTACCCATTTTATTGTATCACTCCCCCAAAATTATTTAAAACATACTATGTTTTGTTGAAATTTTAGCGTTTGTCGCTATTTGGCAATACAATCGTTGAATATATGTTTTTTCGTTGTTTTTTTAACTCTTGTTACTAACGAAAAAGGGGGGCCGAGCTCTGTTTTATATATTTTTTGTCTCGTCGACTGCCAAGGCGACTGCTCGAAAAAAAATGTTTGTTGTTGTTTTTTGTTATGAAAAAAAATTCGTTTTTTTCCCAGTCGAAAGGAATCCTTAGCAAGTTTATACATACATATACTTCCACACACTTTTTCCTCTTTTTCGTTTGCTTTTCTTTTTTTTTTGAAAAATGGTAGCAGAGCGCACTTTGGCCTTTCTATTAAAGCTGCTGTAGTTTGTTGTAACTGATTAGATGACAATCTGCTTTTGATTAGTCCAAAATGTATTGAGTTGGATCTTTTTCCCTTTGTAACTCTCTTTTTTATTGTTGCTGCTTTTTTTTGATTTACATTCATTTAATTCGTGTATTTTTTAAAATCGATTTTTTGGTGATTAATTTTGTATATTGCTAAAGTGAACTTTTTTTAGAATATAATTAATCATGGTGCAAACATACCAAAGTCCCGTAAGAATTTATAAACATCCATTTGAAATTGTTATGGCAGCTTATCAAAAGCGTTTTCCAACATGTCCACAAATTCCAATTTTTGTTGGTTCAGAGATTACCTCAGAATTTCATTCAGCTGATGGAGCAATTGAGATCATTGATAGAAAATGTCAATTAAATGTTGATGCACCATATTTGGTCAAAAAAGTATGTTTAAAACGTAAACATTAAAACATATGCTGATGACACATGTTTTAGATTGCTGGTGTTGATTTTGTTTATTTTAATCAAAAGAATAGTTTGGATCGTCGGAAGCGTACATTAGATATCGAAGCAACAAATATCTCATTTGCTAGTCGTATTGCTATTTTAGAAAAGTGCAATTATTATGTAAGATTTTGGATACACAAAAACAAAATATAAATTATTTTTATTTAGGTGCATCCTGAAAACCCTGATTGGACATGTTTTGAACAATCTGCTAGTTTGGATGTTAAAAGTTTCTTTGGATTTGAAACAACTGTTGAAAAGTTGGCTGTTAAACAATATGCTGCAAATTTGGCAAAAGGAAAAGAAATTCTTGAATTTTTTATTGAAGACTTACTTAAAACTGGTACAACATATATTCCACCATTTCAAGATTCTGATTCAACTCGATCACCAGGTGATTCTGCGATAGATGTTTCAAAAACTGATGACGATCAACAATCTGAAACACAAAAAGAACCTGTTGATAGAAGATTGAGTACATCACATGCTCCAACTGCCGCACATTCAACTGTTACACAAATTACTCGTCGGCAATCTACAACTTCCGGAACACCTAAGCCATCAACCAGTGGAGCTACGAATGGTAATTTGGTTCACGCCACAAGTTTTGATGATCGTAAGTTATTTTCTTCCTCGATATTTTCTGTTACTGAATAGGGCTTTAATGTTAATTTTGCACTGTAATAGCTTTACTAGACTTACTGAGTCATTGTCTTTACTAATAAATACAAATTTATTTGTATCGTCTTTTTTTGTTTACGTAATTTGGTAGGAAATGCTTTAATTTAATTGCGTTGGTTACTGTATGTGCATATTGTTGAACATTAAAAAAGATGATAGTTAGTTTTGTTTATGTTGCTAAAGGAGTGTACATAAATTGAAAATTAAACATCTCAAATATACAACGATACGTTCAACTGCATCAACAAGACGAAATCTCGATGATCTTGAATAAAATTATGGTGAACTGATTAGCAGAGTATATATATATGGTCTTTATATAATTTAAGTAATATTCTTGAGAAAAAAATAGTTCACATCACTTATGTTATTTCACCTTTAGTAATTTTGTGGATGCTTTATCTTTTTCATACGTAGACACGATATACAGTAACGTACAAAAAGATGACTTAAAAATTTTAAGTTTTTAAAATGAAACTTTTAAATCTTTTTGTTTTATTTGCAAATACAAACCAGTTCACCTACTTCATTTCTTCGACTTAGAAGTTAGCTTTTTAATTTCAATGTTGCAACTTTTTTCTTTAACTCACAAATCAATTCAAAGTTTCATCTCTTCTTCCATTTCATTTTGAACCTGAGCAATTTTAGTGCTCATCTTTCAATTCTATCTGCACTTTTGTTTACACTTTTTTGTACAAAAAAATCCATTTCGCACTGGACTTACTTGTTTACACTTTGCGCATAAAGCTATGTTTCGAGCTTTATCTCACATAATTTTCGGGAACTGTTTGAAAAATTCTCTCGTCTATTTATTCTTAGTTTTTGTGGTATTTCACAGCTTTTTTATTGTTGTTACTTTTTTTATCTGCCGATATGTGAGAGGATTTCTTTCTTGTCTTGTGTTATGTTTTGGGGATTTATAAATTAGTATTTGGCTTATGTTGGAGCGTAGATATGGGAAAAATGGTCAAACACGCCGAAATGTTCGTTTTCTTATAGCTGAATCAAAACTCGAAGCAGAATATATTCGCCGATTTCTTGGTCAATTGAATCCATTGGAAGAAAGTCGTTTATGCGAATTAAAATATGGATTACAAACAGCACATAAAGGAAAATTACCAAATGATGCTCATTTATTACGATTTTTACGTGCACGAGATTTTGATGTTTCTAAAGCACGTGATATGGTTATTAATAGTTTATTATGGAGAAAGCAGCATAATGTTGATAAAATTCTTCATGATTTTCAACCACCAGCAATTTTATTACAATTCTTCCCTGGTGCTTGGCATCATCATGATAAATTGGGCCGTCCATTATTTGTTCTTCGACTAGGTAATATGGATGTTAAAGGCCTTCTTCGAACTGTTGGACTTGAAGCACTTGTTAAGCTTACACTTCTTATTTGTGAACAAGGGCTAGCAAAAACTGAAGAAGCAACAAAATCTTTGGGTCAACCTATTAGGTATTTTTTATTTTTTTTTTATAATATAACTTTAATATATTCCGATTTTTAGTGCATGGACAATGCTTGTGGATTTAGAAGGTCTTAGTATGCGACATTTATGGCGTCCCGGTGTTCAAGCATTATTACGAATTATTGAAATTGTTGAAGTAAAGATTTTTTTGTTACTTTTTTTTTATCAAAGATTACGGTAATTTTTATAGGCGAATTATCCTGAAACTATGGGTCAGGTTCTGATTGCTCGTGCTCCACGAGTTTTTCCAGTTTTGTGGACACTTATTTCACAATTTATTGATGAAAATACTCGTAAAAAGTTTATGGTTAATAGCGGAGAATCAATTCTTAATGAACTTGGAAAATACATTGATAAACAATATCTTCCTGATTTTATTGGTGGTCAGTGTTATTGTGCTGCTCCAGAAGGTGGACATGTTCCAAAAGAAAATTATCGTCCAGTCGAAGAAATGGGAATGGATGGTGAAGATGCTTTAACTTCAACATATACGGCTGCACATGTACAACGGGGAATGCCACATGAAGTTGCTGTTGAAGCTCCAATTGTTGGTGCTGTTCTTACATGGGATTTTGATGTTCTTAAAGGTGAATGTGAATTTCTCATCTATCATACAAATAAGAAACTTCGACAAGTAACTCCACAATCTCCAACATCTCTAAATCCAGTTGAACGTGTTACAGCTGCAATTGGTTCTGTAACAATAACTTCTTCAAATAATTTTACTGTTGCACTTGATCCTGAATTGAAGCTTAATCAAGATTTAACTATTCAAGAACGTCCAGTTTTATTTTGCGAAGGTGATTCAATGCAAGGCTCACATTATTGCCATAAACCTGGTACATATATTCTTCAATGGCGACATCCCGAACCTCAAACAACTCAACCCACATCTGCCTTTGACTTTAGTCTTTCATCAAGTCATAAAGCTAAGCTTATGTTGTATTATGAACTTCTTGATGCTCATGGCTTTCAGTAAGTTTAAAAGTTTTAATAAAAAAAGAGTTTTAATTTTTGTTTTAGTGGATCTGTTGCAAGCTTAGAATCATGCCGTTCATCATTTAGTTCACTCGTAAATGCAGGTATTAATCAAGCATCTGTTCCTAATACTCCATTATCTCACAAAAAAGATATTTCCATTCCTGGTCCTTCATCGTCTAAATTAAGATAAATAAATATATATATTTACCGATTTATACTGTGTCTTACTATATTTTTACTGGTCCTAAAATTGTTTTTTTGACTTCGGGCTTTTTTGTTATTTCTTTTTTTGGGCATTTTTTTCTAAAATAGCAATGCTTTCGACGTTTTATATTTTTCAAATTGATATTGCTCGTATGTGCAATTTATGCGTCTATCTATTTTTTGACATAGTAATTGTAGAATTGGGTTTTTTTCTTAGTATAACTTCTATATAATATTCATATTTATGCTTTTTTGTTCTTCAAAAAGAAACACGAAAAAAAAAGAAAATTTTATAAGTTATATCTATTAGAGATTATATTTTTGATATATTTTTTAGTTATGTCTTCTTCTTTTTTGATTTCGAATTTTTTCTTTTGTTTGAAAAGATAGTAATTTGTATTTGCATTTTTTTGATGAAATAAAAATAAAACTAAGCATAATTTCTTTTCTTTTTTAAGGATTTAAGCAAGCAATGAAAACAGAATTGCTTTCAATAATATAATTACTGAATCCACAGAAAAATGTTCATGGATGAATTGCTTATATATATCATCTCTTCCTTGATGTGTTTTTATTTTTTTCTTCTGTTTTAAATAGCTATATCTTCAAAAGCTTGTGGTAAGCTTTTTATTGATACGGATATGCTTTAACCATTGAAAGGAAAAGGAGAGATAATGATCATCCTTTGATGAATAAGAAGATGATGATGGTTGAAAAGGTTATAACATCCTTTAAAATAAAAGAATGTATTATATCTTTCATGTTTTCTAACTGAAGAGAATAAAAAAACAAGCGTTGTTGTCTTATAGTTTGCGGACAATGATGACAATGAAAAAAAGAAAGAAAAAAAGAAGAAGAATAAGATGGAAGAAGAAAAATTGTTAAAACGGCTGTCTGCAGTAGTAGTATTAGTGGTACGGAAGCAGCAGCAGCCACCTATGCGCATCTTTTTTAGAAACCCTTTGGTTTAGTACTTAGAGAATGATGATGATTGAGCTCAGTGTATTTTCTTCAGTTTGCCTCGTTTTTTACATTGGGGTTTTTTTTTGAAACATTAGCTCTTTTTTTGTTGTTTAATTATCTTTTTTTCTTCCATTGCGCTACTCGTGACAACTTTTTTTGAGAGTTATTTTTTTCCGATTAACTACTTTTTAAAACCTTTAATTTAATTAAGGTTGTGTTTTTTTTAAAATTTACGAATTATTTTTTTTTTAATTCATCAGTCTTTTGTAATTTTATTCTTCGACAAATTTTCTTTCTCAGGATGGAGTCAAACACTTCTAGACTACTAGATTCGTGTGAAACAAATTTTTATGAAGAGCCGATATTACAAAGAAATAATTTTTTTCGATCTAAAATTGGATCAAAACGGCAGAGGAATCGTCTTGTACAGAAATATGGAATTTGTAATATTTCTTTAATTAATGTGCCAAAACAATCTCGAAAATATTTTAGGTTAGCTTTCTTTTCTATTGCAAAAAAAAATTAACATTAAAGCATCTTTTTTTTACCGTAATTTAAAGCCTTTTCAACTAATCCCTTTTTATTCCGTTTAGAGACATCTTTACAACAGTAATAGAAGTAAAATGGCGATGGTGTCTAGTATTTTTTTCAATGTCATTTTTTTTATCATGGTCACTTTTTACGGGGATTTATTATTTACTTGCAATGTATCATGGAGATTTCGAACGTAAAGCAGATGACGAAACATGGGATCCATGCATTCGAAATGGAAATTCTGCTCTTAACATTTTTTTATTTGCTTTTACAACCCAAACTACCATTGGTAATTATTACTATTGTTTATTTTTTCTCTTAAAACTTTATCTAAAAAATAAATATTTCAATTCTATCGCAATCTTTCTTTTTTTCATTCTTATATCTTTTGTAGGATACGGTTTTCGTTATCCGACTGACTCATGCCCTTTGGTCATTATGACAATGTGCGTTCAATTTATGGTTGGAGTGATGTGCCAAACATTAATGGCAGGTGTAATATTTGCTAAATTAGCAAGACCTATTAAACGTGCTGCAACAATAATGTTTAGTAAGCATGCAGTTATTTGTATGAGAAACGGAAAGCTATGTTTACAATTTCGTGTTGGTGATATGAGAAAAAGCCTTTTAGCAGAAGCACACGTTAGACTTCAAGTACTCTTTTCTTTTTTAAAAAAGAATGCGTTTTCCCATAATAAATTAGTTATAAGTTTTTGTAGATGATTAAAAAATGTGTAACTTTGGAAGGTGAAACGCTGCCATTTCATCAATTTGATATGAATGTTGGATACGATACAGGACTTGATAGGTATGAGAATAAAATTTTCTTAACTGTTTTTATCTTTGCTTATTATAGAGTTTTTGTAATATGGCCAATTACAATTTGTCATGAAATTAATGAAGATAGTCCATTGTATGAGATGAGTAAAGCAGGATTAGCAAAAGCAAAATTTGAAATTATTGCATTATTGGAAGGTGTTGTCGAATCTGTAGGCTCAACAACACAAGCAAGAACAAGTTATTTACCTGATGAAATTTTATGGGGAAAACGGTAGGCAAAAAAATGTCATAAAACTTTTATTAATAGCTTTCTTATAAAAATACAGGTTTGTAAAGTTATTAACTCATCAACGTGAAAATGGTCAATATAAAATTGATTTGGAAAAATTTCATGACTGTGTTGATATTGAAGGCACACCAAGTTGTAGCGCAAAAGAATTAGATGAAATGGAATCATCAATGGCAAGTAGCTTAGTCAATATACCTCCACACATTGCCTTACAATTAGCAAGCAAAGAAGGCTCAGAAATTGACTTTGATGCAACTTTAAGGCAGCGATATCAAGCTGCCACAAATAGAATAACAATTGAATCTGATGATGATGAGGAGCATGATGCAGATGTGCTGCAGAGACCTGTTTTTCCGGCATGTTTTGTTATTAAAATTTTAAAGCATTTTTGTAATCAAAATATTTTTTAGAGTAATAGTTTCTCGAAAAAGCTTTCAACTCCTGATAGTGAAATTCGTCGAAAACAATCCCAACAAATAAGAAGGGGCCCTGATTTGTTTTAATTTTGTTGAGTTTTTCTTTTTCGTTCACTGCAATTTAGTTTATTTTTTTAATGTTCTCATATATTTTAAATAAATGAAATTTGATCATTGATAGACTTCTTTTGTTTATGTATAAATGAAAGCTTATTCTAATCTTTCGAAAAAAAGTCATTATTTGCTGTTTTATCAAGCAATGGCTAGTGCACTTGCAGCATTTAATATTCTACAGTTATTAACATTACCAAGTGCTCAAGAAGTCAATAATGATTTTTCACAATTTAATAATAATTATAATCGATTAATTAATAAACTTTTTGATGTAAGAACCTACGAAAGATGGAAACCATCTCATACACCTGTAAATGTTGGAACTTTTATTATTATTGATCATGTTGAAAATATGGTAATTAGCATATACTATAACTTTATGATAATAATAATGTATTTAAGGATGAAATTGCTCAAACTCTTACATTTCATGGAACTTTAATTATGGTAATTATTTTATGTTTTTTATTAACAGTAATGTGACATAGCTATTTTTGTACCCATACCATTCCCCTTTCCCCATTTGTATAAAAAACTTTTCCCAATTTTTTTACTCACCTTTTAGGTTTAAAAATTTCCCATTTTCTTCTATTTTCCTTTTAAAAATTTTTCAGCATGTGGTTTTACAAAAAAATTTTTTAAAAAGAGCTGAAAACGAAAATGAAAGCAAAAAATGAGTGAAAACAAAGATGCTAACAGATTTGCAAAGAATAAAGAGTTATAATCACAAAAGTCATCCCTTTTACTGTTTTTAGTTTCTTGCCCAATCCCCAAGAACGGGGGTGGTACTGGTTATTAGCTTCAACTGCGTTTTTTAGACTTGGCAGGACAAAAGACTTGCATGGGATCCTCGGGATTACGGTAATTTGAACCAAACTTATATTTCTTTGAATATTGCTTCAATATGGACACCTCCAGTTTATTTTAGAACTTTGTAATATTTACGTTAAATTAATTTTTTTGAATTTTGAACCTTTTTAGAGTTCGAGCAACCTCAAAAGTTTTACAATATCATAATACTGAGATTGCATTGGATAATACTGGTTTTATAACAACTATAACTGGAATAAGTGTAATGACAGAGTGCCAAATGGATTACACCAATTATCCATTTGATAATCAAACATGTTCAATTTTATTTGTTTCACCAATGATGAATTCTCAAAGGTTATTATTGGTAGCATTTGTTGTTAGTACTTAATAAAAATGAATTTTTAGATTAATATTTACTGAAGCTCCAGTTTTTGTTAAGCGAGATTCCCTCTATGGTGCACAAGAAAATAATATGACATCTGGTGCTTATTTTGATGTGACCGACTTAAGCTCACAGAGATACTTTTATTCTCCTTTAGGATTAACTAAAAATGAAACAATTTTGTGAGAGAACGTTTTATTATCTTTTCCAACAGTTTTTATTTTTTTTAGTAAATCATATCATCCAGGAAAAACAAGCACAATTTTACGCTTTGAATTATCACTCATAAGAAATCCAAATCATTACATGGCTCTTATTGCTTTGCCATTACTTGCTTCCTCAATGTTAGTTTTAATTTATTAAATTAGTGATAATTAAAGGCGTTTTTTTAGCTCAGCTTATGTTGTTGCATGTATGAGTCATTCAGCAGTTTCATTGGCATGGTTATCAGTTTGTCTGATAATGCAAGCATTGAATATTGTTCGAATGGTTCAAGATCTTCCACCAGATTATAATACGACTCCATTTTGTGGTAAATAAAATCAAAACTATGAGGGACATTAATAAAAAAACTTTTCAGCAAAAATGGCTGCCCTCATTTTGGTTCAAACTCTTTTACTTTTATTGTATCGATTTATGATGCTCTTCTTTTACAATTACTACAAAAAAGAATACGATAAACGAAAATTAGAAAGAATGCAACAAATAGAATATTTAATGTGTGTTATTTTGGCTTTGAGCGGAATAATCAATTTTTGGTATCTGGTTTTTTAATTTTGTTTGATAATTTGTTGCTGTTGCCGTTGTCGTAAAAACACAATAATTATTCCATAAATTTGGTCGATTTAATAATTTATATAAATCTTGATTTTGTTGTTGTGATTGATAAAAAGTATTATTTGATCGTTGTGTAAAATGTGAACAATCAGGTAAATGTGGCGGAAGATTTCCTTGTCGAAATTTTGTTTTGTAACGGCGATTTTGAAACCAAATTTTAATCTAAACTTTAACAATAAAAAGATTGTAGAGAGAATTTAAAGTTACCTGTTGTTGAGTTAATCCAAGTAATGTTGCAAGTCCTGCTCTGCGTTCTGGCGAAACATAACGATGACAACGGAATTCTGCTTCAAGCCAATGCACTTGAATTGCAGTAAAAGAAGATCGACGACGTTGTTTTTGTTTAAAAACTATTTTGGAAATATTATCACTTCCACTATCATTTGCATCATCACACAATAACTTTTCAATAGAAAAATTTGTTCGTTGTTGTTGATGAGACATTGCAACAACTTTAACGAATGTGAAAAAGTATGAGTTTTTGACAAGTGTTGCGAATTAACAATCTCGTTTTAAACATCTGGAGGATACGATCATTCCTTCCTTTTCCCTTTGCTTTGTTCGAGCAAAGTCGCTAATGATTTCGGCATCGCTTCAAAGGCCGACCATAAAGTTGTACAAGCAATTTGTCATCACATATGGCTAACTGGCAATATGAAATAAGGTGTTAAGAATGACTTTTAGATACTTCCGGACATAATAATAATATTATTGTGGATTTTTTCAAATAAATATCAAGATAAGAGTGGAGGCATAAACAATAAAAAAGAAGGAGAAGAAGGAGGGATAAAGTATAGAAATAACTTTTATTAACTATTTGACACAACAAATTTAAGCTTGTTTTTGCAATAAAAAAATAAAATAAAAGAAGAAAGGAATTACACTCCGCCATTTCTATTTTTGTTACCAAAAAGATGTTCAACATTTGTAAGGATGCTATTGAAGCTAAATGGATCATCAGGATTTGTGCAACGTGCGCCAAGAAGCGAATCCTAAAAAAATAAAAAAGTTAATTGGTATAAAAAGTGATATTCGATTTTTAGAAAAACAAAATTTAATTACATTTTGAACAAAACCGCATTTACATTGACAAATACCAAAACGACATTCAGCAGAAGTTGGACATTGTTTGTTGCTTACACACCTGTCACCCAAATTAATTTTTCCTAAACATTTATCAACAATTGCTACTTCTTCGATATTACAAGTTTTTTCACATGTGGGAAAGCGGTCGTCATTGGTCTAAAATATTTTTTAATTTTATTATAATATTTACATGCTTAAAAATTTGCTAGCTTACAGCATGAAAACCCGGCCGACATTCACATGTTCCTAATGTACAACTCATTGCAACTCCACCTTCACATTGTTCATCAGTTTGGCATGGATCATCTCGATGTGCAATACTTAAACATTGTCCATTAATGTATAAAGGAGTTGGATCCCTGCATGGCCTAGGGCAACATAGCGATGTCTTCCAACCAGGTTCACTAATAGTAAAACAAAAATGAGTCAATGGACGACATTTTTGATCTTCTGGTGCGCTATTATCGCATGATTGACTTAAATCTGGTTCTCCGTATGGGCAACGCAGCCGACAGCAATGACCAATATATGGGCTACCATATGTGACACATCGAAAACCAATTGGACAACTATCTGTTGTTGCAGCATTATCAAGCATATCAATGTCATTAAGAAATAGACGACGGCATGATTGATGTGGATGCATATTATCTGGGCAAACAGCATAACATTTATTTCTCATCATATCACGGGCTGTTCCAGGTGCACATTGACAAGTTCCACCAAGGCATGAAGTAAATGGATCAACGCAATGACTCTCTTTTTCACATGTCTGCCCCCAATGTGCCACTCTTGTACATTCAACACCATAAAGCTGTTGACCAGCAGGACAAGCTTAAAAAACAGTTTGAGAAATGCTAATAAAGAAAAAAAACTTACGAACAACACATTTTCCATTTACAACACTGCCACCCCAACATTCACATTTACCATCTCGGCATAAAAGCGGTGGTTTACAATCACGTTGACATGAGTCGCCGATATTGCTTGGAGCTAAAATTTTATTATTTCAAAAAAGCATTGTTTTTTTTTTGTTACAAACCTAATCGACAAACAGTAATTCTATCATTGACATCATATTCTTCAAAATTAGTAGGACATGTACATCTACCTTCTCTGCATACGGTATTTGTCCCATAACATTCTTCATCAAACAAACATTTACTTCCAACTAATTTTTCTAAAAATATAATAATAACGTTAAAGCAATTTTTTATCCCTTAAAATTTGAATAAAAAATTAAATAAACATACGGGTACATGGTACACCAAATGTTCCAAAAATACATTGTACATTTAATAACAAAATCTGACAAAATGTAAAAATAAAAATTTTAAAAATTGAATGTTTCATGACTGAGTTTTTGCCTTCTAGTCAAGGGCGGGTCGTGACGATCTTATTGATTTCTATTTTGATGGAGGAAGAACATCTATATCTTCTATCCCCCCTCTTTTTCACGTTCATCCATTTTGAGATGCGGATGCTGCTGGTTGCGCGAATAAAAAAGGCCGCCGGATCACTTTTATTTGCCGCTGATGATCGATTCATATTTGGAAAAAAAAGATAAATGAAAGGGGGTTTTGAGGAAATAGGTCAAAGAAGAATTTTGTCATTTTTTGTAATTCATTTTTTTTGAAAATTTTTGTTTATTTAATCATTTTTCACAATAAAAATATCACATTAAACGATGGCAGTACTTGTTTAAAAGTAAATGCTTTGTGCACCTATTTGGTAAACATTTTTTTAATACTTTTTAATAATAAATTATAAATAAACAAAAAAAGAAAAACAACAAAAATATAGTTTAAAAAAACCAAAAGTAGTTAATTATTATTATAACCCATAAATAATTAAAACGGCAAAAAACAGAATTTCATTGCCATTAATGCACTGTGGTTCTCAAAATGCTTAAAGTTCTGCAGGATCATGCTTTTGAAGTTGTTCACCGTAATCAGTAGCTTGTGATCCAACAAAGGTATCATAATGTGTAATAATTTCTTCAGGACTTAATTTTCCATCTTTATCATCATCTGCAATACCAACTAAATGCTTAGCTTCTGCATCAGCATGATCAAATCCAACTGGCATAATCCAGTCACGCATTTCATCTTTATTAAGTTTTCCATCAGCATCTTTGTCACGATGTTCATTGAACATTTCACGTTCAGATGCAACCCAATCAGGTTCTTTGCCATTTAATTCTGGATAATCTTCTGGTCTATACATATCACCAATATATTCTTCAATACTAACAAATCCATCTTTATCTTTATCAATGTCTTCAACAGTTTCCTATAATACAGATGCTTTAGTAAAATTTTATTTAGATATTTTAAAAGCGTACTTGAACAACAATATCACGCATATGATCACAATCTTCTGGATGCATGAAACAACCATATTCAGTTCGATCAAGCAATCCATTTGAATCATAATCTGCAACCTTCCAACGGCGTTCATCACGTGTAATCATTTTTGAATATTCAGGAGAAAGTTCTTGGCCTTCACCATCTGATGAACCATATACCATTTCACTAAAGCTCAATTTTATTATAACATTCTTCTAGAAAGTTATATATTACCGATAATCTTTCCATCCAAGCTTGCCATCTTTAATTTTTTCATCTTTGTAATTTTTCCATGTCCGTTCAACATCATTATTTACGTATCTTTTTTGCATAAAATTAATATGTTCTCGAAGTTCATTTTCTTCAACAAATCCATCACCATTCAAATCCATTTTTGGAACTAATTTACTGTAAAATTATTTCATTATTTTTTAAAGCTTTATATGATTTAATGTCTTTTCCTCGAAATTGTTTTGTTACTGTTATTAATGCTAAGTTTATTTACTGCGCAAGAAAAGAAAAAAATGCAGCAATAAAATTTGTGAAAGCTGTCAATCATTTTTAAGGGGGCTTTAGTATTGCTGTTACATCTTTTTTAAATAATGCCTTGTTTTGTTTATTGAGAATGAGAAACGACGTTCATATAAGCAAAAAATATATAAATATAATTTTTGTTTAGGGCATCCCCTCTCTGTTTTTCCCCTCATCAAAACGAAAACTGTATTGACAAAAAGCTATTTTTTTCTGGTTGAACAAAGCAAAGCGTTGTTTAAGAGAAAGAAAATAATGTATTTGATAAAAAGGTGTGCACTGATAATAGCAAAATAATGCTTCTCAGACTTACGGAAATCAGGACATTGTTAAAATTTTAAAAGGAAGAAAAAAGAAAGAAACTTACGCAAGTCGTTCCTTGCTTTTTTCAGGTGTAAGCTGATCATATTCAGCAGCGGTATCTTTTCCAAGAAAAGCTTCATGGTCAAATTTGGCGTCGTGTTCATTGCCCTATAATTTATTTATGCTTAAAGTTATCAAACTTTTCCTCTCTCTCTCTCTTTCTTTCTTTTTACCTTAAAATGGTCTTTGTCGGAAAGGGCTTCTGGATGATTGGCAGAAACAAGATAAACTCCCAAACAGAGAGCAACAATGATAGTATTCCTCATGGTTGTATTAGTTCTTTTTATGACTAACGGTATATTTACCTAGAATAAAAAATTTTAAAACTTTATTTTAAAAAATTAAAGAAAAACTTTTTGCCACAAAAACGCGTTTAAAAATAAATGACTGACAAATGTGAATAGTAGCTAATGGGGTCTGTGTCTAATTTGGTTGACCTTAGGGCATTTCTTTTTTCTTTGTTAAAACAAAGGGCTGAGTTGGAACATTGGCGGTTTTTTAAAATGATTGGGGCAGTCTTTCAGAAGTTTTTGAGGCGAAAGACAAATGGTCCTTTTATTTTCTTAAGAAAAACCTGGCAAGTGTGTCGGATGCGTACAGCAGCAAGAATGCAAAAGGGCGCGCTTATTCCGAGGGCTTGCGCTGTCCACTTAACTATGGACAGTGAAAAAAAATCGAAAATAGAAATATAGAAAAGAAACTTTTGAGAGAGAAACTTTCTTGCATCTTTGTGGAGTGCGGCAGTGGCAGTTTTGGTGAAATAAAACTATTGGACTGCGAGACTCTCCTCGACAAACTGATCTCTTTTTGAGCGACAGCTGCCTTATTGTCTAAGTTCTTTTTAATGGAAGGAAGAAAAAAAACAGACTTTTGTCAAAAAAAAACGTGAAAAAAAAGAACAGTTATGTAAAAAATATCAATCATGATGTACTGTAAATAAGATGCCAAAGCAAATTATTGTATTAAGTTATCTTGTTTTAAAAAAGGGTACCACAAGGTTACGTTTTTATAGATGAAAATTGTCATCGACCCATTTTGAATGCCTGATCGAGAATGTTCTCTTTCAATTTCTTTTCTTTTTTCAAAATTGGGGCATTAAATTTTTTTCTATAAACTGACAAGGCTCAAGGGCATGTTCTCTTTGTAAATGTATATTATTCTTATTTGCAAAAAAAGTTGAAACAAAATAAAATTTTAAAGGTATTAAGACTAATTCGCTTTGATTGAACAAAAGAAAAGAAAAATTACAGGAAGAAAAAACTTTGAGTTTAAAAACATAACATTTTAAGGAAGAAAAAAGCAAAGCAGCAATCTTTTTTTGCTTTCAAAAAATGCAAACATTATGGGTGGTCTAACTTTTTGTGTTGCTCCCTGCTGCTGAATAAAAAAGTTAAAAAAATCTATGCTTAGTTTTTTTTTAGCACAAATTGCGTTTAAACTATATAAACCACATTTAAATTTTTGTGGTATCACAACTATTGGTTATGAATACACATTTCTTTGATAATGTATAAATTCATGCTTAAAATGCTTCAAATTCTTTAATGAATAAAAAATGCAAGTAACAATGAGTAATCTCCATTACAATCGTGTTCCTCCTTTTTTTATATTCATGAACTATCATGGAGCCAGCCTTCAAAGTCAGAAGGAAAAAAAAACAATTTTATCACATGATAAGCTTTAAATGCTGAAAGCAAAAGTAATAAAAAACACTCCTTCTAAAGCAATGAATACACCTTATATGATTTTTTCACAGGCATGGTTAGTTTTTGCTTTTTCTTGTCCTACTAAACAGTTCAGATTTGTTCTTTCTCTCTACATATTACATCTCTCCTGGTTGTTCTAAAAACTCTAATTTAAAGCACCACTGCGTTATACCATTTTTGTGTCATTTTCATCATTGCCTCACATCATTTTAACAAGCGTTGCCATTTTTTGAGGTAATATAGAGCCTTCAATTGAGTGAGGATGATGATGATAACAGGACTTGAAGCTCTGTGAACAAAGAGGAAAAATTGATTATTAGTCTTAAATTTAAGGAAAAAAGTCGTATTGTTCGTTATCAGTTATGTAGAGTTTAGCACACAAATAATTCATTTACCTTTTGTCTAATTGTTGAAAAAAAAGCTTTTCTTTTGCAGCGTGAAATAACACAATACAGTTTTTTGTACAATTATTTTTTTTTAAACTTTTGCTAACTTTTTAGTGTCTTTGACGACAATCAATCATGGTATCTCCAAACGAAGATGGTAAGGATAAAGTATAATTTGGAAAGATTTTAAAAAGCTTGCTTTAGATTTGATGAGTCAAGTTTTTGCTTCTGTTCAACTTCCGGAAGTAAAATGGACAAGTGAAAGTCATGAAGTAATTTTTTTAATTATATTTATAACTTTTATATTTTGTTTCTTTTTCTTTTACAGACTCATGAAGTTATTCGTAAAACTGTTACTGTAAATGAAAATGGTGAACAACATGTTCATACTGAACACTATCATTACAATAATCATAATGGAGATGAACATGAATCTGAAGAAGAACACGATCACGTCGAACATTCTGACAATCATGGGTATCACGGAAAAGCTGATGAAGAATTAGTTTCACAAGTATTCTTTAATCGTCCCACCGTTGAAACATTTAGAGTTGAAAATGGTATCCCTGAAAGTGATGTATGCTTGATATTTTTTGAAGTTGTTAAATACCGTAATGAAAAAATTTTTAGGATGCAAGCGAACGTAGTGGCTCTCGTATGTCCCATCATTCACATCACTCTCATCATTCACGACAAATGAGTGGATCTGAACATCATATCCTTGCACGTGAACATGAACTAGAAAATGGTCATTTAAGTAAAAAAGTATTAGAAAATGTTCCGCATAAAAGTCAACAACAAGATAGTATTATTGCTGAACTCAAAAAGCAACAGTCTGGTCTAGATGATAGCTCAAGTGATGATGAGACTTTAAAAGGTGATGATGATGATGATCATACTAGACACGAAGAAATGTGGCATCATGAACCACATGAAGAGGAGCATATCGTTCACTATGAAATGCCCCCACATGAACCTCCACGTGATTACGAAAGCCATCGCAGCTCTATCGCACATTCTGATCATAACGTTAATCAAAAGAAAACGGAACAAAGTCAGTAATAGTAAAAAAAAGTTTTAAAAATTAATCTAAAATTTTTAGCAAATTATTTCAACAGCCATGACAACCGTTCTCAACGCTCAAATTCTGTTCACAGTCAAGCTAGTCATCACTCATATCAAGTTCCACCAAGTCATCATTCAAGCCATGATTCGATTCCAAATTATCAACCCCCTCCACCACCAACCCAACAACAACCGGCAACAAGAGACTCTCGAGCATCTTCAACTTCAACACTTCGAAGTGATCGAGATATTCGAATTGTTACAAATCATACGCCTCCAGCTCCACCACCGCAACCAACTTATGATAATGGTTATGATGCTGATGAACCTGCTCATCACGGTGATCCTAAAGGTATTCATACTTATCGTGAATATGGAACTCGTGGACAACGCCGTTCAAATGCTTCTGAAGTTAGCTCTGTTGATTATAATCGTGAAAGCTTTACTGTTGGTGATATTGAATACATTCAAGAAAAGCCAAAAGCTCGTGAAAGAACTTCTACAAAACAGAGCTTAATGAATTATAACAATATGCATCCACATCTTGACCATCATCAACATTACAATAATCATCAAGAACAACGCTATCGAACTGATACAAAACAAAGTGGTATTTCTCAACATCATGAAGCTGCAACAGCAGTCCATCATTATAGCCCCGTTAAAAGACAAAGTTATACTCCTCGAGGCGTTGTCGGTCACTTTGTACCTAGTGTTGATGATTCTCCAATAGCTCCTGTTAGCCATTTAGCTGATCACTATGGAGGACGTCGTCATGCAAATAAATCATTATTCTTCCCACAAAAGCATGAAGAAGTTGAAAAAGCTGAACACCATCATTCACGTGCAAGTTCTAAACGTGGTTCTGATGTATCATCTGTTCATTCATTGAAACGTAAACCAATTATTTTTAAAGATATTTCTTATTTTTAACTTTTAGATATTGGTAACAAAAATGAGCGTTCAAATACACAGCACAGCCAACATAGTGTTATTAGTCAAGCATCTATTGGTAAAGGTGTTGCTCATAAACGTCGAGATTCTGAAAGCTCTGTTGGAACCCAACACACTGCTGTTGTTGATAAGCACCCTGGTAAATATGATTCTATTCGTGTTGTTAAAAATGTTCGAAGCTATAAAGAATTTCTTGATGTTTGGAGTCAACGTGAAATTGAAGAAGCTACTGAAGAAGGACCTATTCATTCTGAACCTATTCCACGTCCACGTTATAGCATTTCTGCTCGACATGTTTATCCTGATTCATTAAAAGTTGCTCAACAACCTAAACAACGTCCTTCATTACATAGCGCATATCAACATAATGCATCCCTTCGTCCTTCTGAACATCTTAATGAACATTCAGCACCTGGTAAAGTTGATAAAGCAACTTCATATCATAATTTGCATCTTATTGGTGACGACAAAAGCCGCCGTTCTACAATGGTTGGAGAAGATAAAAGTCGTCGATCAACTTTTGTTGGTGGTGAAGACAAAAGTCGAAAATCCACATTTATTGGTGAACAAAAAAGTCGACATTCAACATTTGTTCCAATTCAAGAAGAAGATGAAATTACTGAAATTCATCATCATCATCATTATCATATTAATGGTGGAACAGAAAGTATTCCAAAAAGCAGAAAATCTACTTTAAAACACAATGATGCTGATGAAAATCACCACCATCATCATGATCAACATCATCATGAAAATGATGATGAAGAATATGACGTTGATATTCATCATCTTCGATCTGTTTTTGAACATGATAATCAACGTGTAAAATCTCGTCGTGCATCTGTTCAATCAACTGCATCAGGAAAAAGTTTTGCACCTATTCCTATTGTTCCTGCATCACATCGGCAACCATATGATAATCGCT
Source organism: Panagrolaimus sp. LJ2400 (assembly GCA_024447215.1). Lineage (NCBI taxonomy): Eukaryota > Metazoa > Nematoda > Chromadorea > Rhabditida > Panagrolaimidae > Panagrolaimus > Panagrolaimus sp. LJ2400. The sequence goes on along the minus strand of JAMRYA010000004.1, from coordinate 11,132,525 downwards.
TACTTTATTCACGTCGGCGCCGTTAAAAAATATTATCTTAACTTCTTCTTTTCTTCTTCTTATTGTATTCAGTTTTTTCCATTTATCATTAAAGTAGCTATTTATCACTTATAGTTTGTATCAGTTCCTGTTTCTAATTTCTTTCCAATGTTTCAATTATTTTTCTTGCTATTTTTTTTGTCTTTAACGTAAAAAAACAAATATTATATCAACTTTTTTTATTATATATTTTATTTTGGCTAAATCGATAGCGGCACTCCAGCGATTCACAGCACGAACGTGTTATTTTTTATATCATTGTAAAAGAATAAATTTTTAAAACGATTATTAATGTTTAATGATGATGATGATATATCATCAAGACGACAGTTTTTTAAGCAAACAAGAATGACAAAAAATATATAAGAGAGGCAACAACAATGAGTGACTGATTTTTTATTTTATTTTATACTTTATTGACCATTAGCTTGTTCAATTTTTTGAAGGGTTGTAAGAATGTCATGCATATGATCAATACGTCCTGCGGAACGACCAAATCGGACTAAAATTCCAATAAAAAAATGAATGAGTAAATGACAAAAAGATAAGAAAATTCCTTACCAAATGGTTGTGGAGCGCCATTTCTTTTTGCTTCAGCATAATCAGGAATTAATGGAATGTCATCAAGTGTTGCACGCTTTCCAAATCTTACTAATGCATTACGCATTCCAGATCTACCAAAACGAACTAATGCATTTCGCATTGCTCGCTTATCATATCTATAAAAATGAAATTACAATAACGGTGAAAGCTATGGTAATTTAAGCAACTTACGATGCAAATTCATCATCATATTGAGCATTGGCAACAATAGCCAAAATAGCAATAAGTGCAAAAATCGACAAAATTGAAGATTGCATATTTTTGAAGCTTCGAAAACTTATTTTATTATAAAAAAACTTTGCAGAAGCAACTTTGAAAGCGACTCGAATGAAGTTAAGCATCTAAGATTTTTGCTTAAATACTCTCTCAAATGCCCCCATTAATTCGTCATATTCCAAAAAAGTAATATCCCACTTAGAAAATATCCTTAGGCAAAAAGTTTATGAAAAAATTGCTAAAATATTATGAAACAAATGTAAACAATAAATTCAAAATTAAAGTTTACATTACGACAAAAAAAGTGTAAAAAATATTAAAAATGAGCTTGAAGTTCCTCCTCATCGTCATGATGTTGTTGTTGAGTTGATAAATTTCGATATGACATTGTTGGAAGATCATGTCGAAAAGGTTTTCGAATACGACGGGTGTAACATAAAACAGCAACGAAACTAATTGATATTGCAGCCAAAAATATTATGGGCCAAAATATACTACTTGAATCCAATATGGCATTGTCAAGACAAATTGTACCAGAAACTGTGGCAAATGATACATTGATTAATTCAGGAGGGCTTGCACATCTGAAACTGTTTTTGAGTAACAGCGAAATGAAAGATTTTTACTTTGGAATAGATGTTGTAAACATTTTATAAAGAGAATAATCATTAATTAGCCATGCCATGGAACAATTACAAGCCAAAGGATTGTTTGAGTGGATAGTTATTTCTTCAATAAGCTCCCAGTTAAGCAGTCTTTCCGGTAATACTGTCAAATTAGTTTGATCTAAATATAAACTTCTAATGTGAGGCACTTCTTTGTTTGTTAAACCACCAAAAGCATTTTCGTGAATATGCGTTAATTTTTCACACCCCCATAAGCCAATCCACGTTAGATTTGGCAATCCACAAAATGCGCAATCATCGATATAGGTAAGGTTAGGCATGGAAAAAAATGAAATTTCACTTAGTTTGCTGTCTTGATTAAATGCATTTGAAGTAAGTGTTTCAATTTTAGTAGCAGATAAATCCAAAGTAATAAGATGTGGAATGTTGTTTAGAGCTTTTGGAACAGAAGTTAACGGATTACCAAATAAAATCAAAGTCTTAAGATTTCTAAAATTGTTGAAATTATGTATTTTTACAAAATTGCATCTCTTACTTCAAATTTAAAAAAATATCATCGTCCAAAGCTTGTATGTTACAACTAGTAAGATGTAGTTCCTCCAACTTTGCAAGAGATTCAGGAAACATTTCTTTGCTAAATTTTATTACTGGATTTGAATTGATATGCAATTCTTTTAAATTGTGCAAATGATTGAAAGCATTTGAAAATTTTCGAATTTTATTGTTATCCAAATTTAAAATTTGAAGAGTTTTTCCTAGCATCTTTGTTAAAACATGATGATCAATATCAGTTAACAAATTATAACGCATTTCTAAAGTTTCCAATTCGTCAAATATATCAAAAGCATTGTTTTCAATTTCAGCAATCAGATTGTGTGAAAGCTTTAAACGTTTAACATGTTCAACATTGTCTGGTATAATAAATCCCTAAAAATTTTAAGTTGTAAAAGCAAAAAAATACACTAACCTTTTTTAAAGTTTTTATTCCATTATTATTAAAATAAGCAGTTTTAACAATAAAATCTTGTTCTCTAATTTTAATATAGGTATGATTTAAAAGCTTATGATTAATTAATTGTTTGTGACAATCCAATGTTTCGCCTTTACAAGTACAAATAGGATCTGAAAACTAAGAGCTATTAGTTACAAAAGAATATAAATGCCAACCTAAAGCTTTTGTGTCACAAGCATAGATGAAATTATTTTCTCCTTCATTATTATCAATAGTATCTTCATCACCTTTACTCACGTCATCCTCTTCATCTTCACTTTTTGAGAGATGTCTTCTTTTTTTATTTTGAAAAATACTTTCTTTTTCTATTTCCATGCCATAATTTTCAACTTTCTTTTTTGCCAAGCCAAGATCCACCAAAAACAACAAAATTCCAGTACAAATACAAATATTTGATAACTTCATATCTTCATTAATGTCGACAATAAAGTTGTACACAATATTGCAACAAAAAAGCCCCATTGTGATTATCATTATAATAATCAAAAAGTGATTGACAGCTAACCGAAACTCTCTAAAAACTGCGTGAAAGCTAAATAGATAAGTTTTGATGTTTGAAAAAAATTTTAACATATTTTATTACTTTTTTCAGTTAGTCATTGTCATCTATTGATTAACATGGTTGCTTAAGTTTTATTTATATATTAAAATAACGTTAATCAAAATAAGATAGATATTATAAAGATAACTTCAACAAAATTAACAGTCATTTTAAACATGAACGGGTGCAAAGTTACCGTAACCACGTTGTCTGATTTTCAAAGGATAAATTGTTCGTAAAATAGGTATTCGATTTTTCCAAAGAATTAACATAATCATTAAAAGAGTAAAAAATGAAAGCATCCATAAAACTTTTGTTCTATCGGTTGTTGGTCCACCCTTTCCTCCACAAAATGTTCCAGCAAGTGTTGTAAAATGAGTTCCATTTAAGGCTGATGGACTATCACACCTAAAAAAATTAAGAAATTAAAGCAATAGAGAAATTACATGCAATAAACTTACTTTGGCACTAATGACATTGCATAAATTTTTGGATTGTTGATTAGCCATGCCATTGAACAATCACATACAAAATGATTATTACTGATTGAAAAAGTTTTAAGTTTTTCCCATTTATACAAAGCTTCTGGAATAATTGTAAGTTTACATCTGTTTAACGATAAACTTTTCAGATTCTGAAGCTCTCGTTCCTTTGTAACGGCACCAAAAGCATTTTCATGAATCGTATGCAAATAAGGGTTTGAGGTCAAATAGAGGTTTTCAAGGTTGGAAAGGCCACAAAATGCGCAATCGTTAATAGTAACGAGTTTGCTTAAAAGCGATAATGTTAAAGTTGTTAAATTATTATTAGCTAAAAATGCATCAGTATTTATGTCAGAAATTTCTGTTGAACTAAGATCAAGATCCATTAAGCTTGGAATGTTGACTGTTGCCATTGGAATAGTTGTGAAAGGATTTCCTCGTAAAGAAAGTTTTTTCAAGCTTCTGTAAATAGTTTTTGTTATATCATTACAGTATTTAGTTGTACTTACTTTAAATTAACAAATGTTTCATCATCTAATTCTTCAATGTCACACCAATTTAAATTCAATGTTTCTAAATTTGATAATGATCTGCTGAAAATTCCTGAATCAACTTCCAATTTTTTATTTTGACTTAAATCAAGGTAAACCAATTTATTCAAATATTTGAAGGAATATGACGTTAATTCTTGAATGTTATTTTTATACAATTTTAGCCGAAGAAGTGTGGAACCAAGTTTTTTTGTAAAAACTTTTTTGTCAATGGATGTTAATTGGTTATTATTAAGATCCAATTCTTCTAAAATATCAAAATCATCAAATGCTTGATCTTCAATGATTGAAATATGATTATCACCAAAATTTAATTTAATAATTGTTTTAACATTTTTAGGTAAGATGTAGCCCTTAAAGATACTGTATGCAATAGTGTGGCAAATAAAATCTTACCTTTCTTAAAGATATGAATGCATTTTCTTCAAGCTCAACATTTTTTAACAAAAAATTTTCTTGGGTAATCTGAAGATTGGTAATATCCAAGATTTCGCCATCAACAAATGCATGAATGCATTTTAAAGTTTCTTTTTCACATTTACAAATTGAGCCTTAAGAATAAAAAGAAGCTTACAAAAATTAAAATTTAATAAGCATCATACTTTCTGCTCCTTTGTTACAAACATTAATTATTTCATCAGTGCTTTCATCGCTATCATTTTCATCAGAATTACCAATGGCAATGCCGTAGAAAAATAAGAACACAAAATAGATTTGTAAAAATTTCATTCCAAATATTTGTGTGATAGGTTCCAATGAAAATCGACAACACTTTGTTAGCGATTTTATGCAACACATAAAAGCTACAACGCATGATTTTTATCACAAAATCATCGTTTTTCAATGATTGACAGCTTCATTCAATTTACATTTTTTCTCCAAAAAACGTAGTTAAACAATTTTTCAGAATTTTTATTGTGTTCTTTATATATGTATTGTTAAATAAATTACATACATGCATAAATAAATATTATTAAAAAAACATTTACATATCACAGTCGAAAATTTAAGACATTCAATGTGCTTTATTTATTGCAAAAATATTAAAAAAAAAGAATTTATACAGGGTGTGCATCGGGTCTTGGTTGAAAATCTCCTTGAAGTTCTTCTTCATCATCATGTTGAGAAGGATGCTGTTGTTGAGTTGTAAGATTACTGTAACCCATTTGTGGCACTTCTGGACGATAAAGAATATTAGTGACTCGAACACGACGAGTATAAAGAAGGAATCCACCAACACCTCCAACAACTGTCAAAAATAAAACAAATGCCCACAATACTGATGATGAACCACTTGAAGCTGAAACTTTTCCATCACAAACTAAATCTGTGACATTTGTAAAATATGTTCCATTTAAGACAGCTGGTTCGCGGCATCTAAAAAGCATTATTGTAATTCTTGTAAAGTGCTTAAGGGTATTTACTTTGGATTAGTTTCAAAATGAATAGTTTTGTCGTTCACAAGCCAAGCTAAATCACAATCACATTTGAATGGATTTCCGTGAATTTTTAGGGTTGTAATCTTTGACCAGTCAAATAATTTTTGTGGTAAGGTTGAGAAGTTGCAATCATGAATATCAAATTCTGTCAAATTTGCAACAACAAATGTTGAATCTTTTTCTTTTGTTATTGCTCCAAATGCATTTTCATTAATATTATAAAGTTGACTATTATTTGATAAGTCAACTTTTTTAAGTTGTGTTAATGAACAGAATGCACAATCTAAAATAGTATAAAGGAATGTCATATTTGATAGATAAATTTCAGTTAAGTTGTGATCAGCAGTAATTTTGTCAGTATAAAATTCAGTAAGTTCGGTGCCAGATAAATCTAATGCAGAGAGATTAGGAATTGCATTAATCGCTTTCGGCATTGTTATAATTGGGTTATTTCGAAGTGACAAACGCTGTAAATTTCTAAAATGTTTTTGTTTATGCAAATTCGATAACATAAGTTATTAGCATACACTAATCGTTCAAAGACATTATCATCAAGTTTTGAAATGCCACATCGATCCAAGCTTAAAGTTTCAAGATTTGCTAAAGCCGTTGGAAATGTGTTCTTGCTTATTTCTATATCAGCATTCCCATCTAAGACAAGCTTTTTAAGATTTTTTAATTCTGAGAATGCAGTAGCTGGAATCTTTACAATTTGATTGTCATCCAAAAACAAATGATGAAGTTTATTTCCCACTTTTTTTGTCAAATATCCATTGCTAACTGTTGTTAAACGATTAGACGATAAATGCAACTTCATTAAATTATCAAATCCATTGAAAGATTTATCTTCAATTTTTTTGATTAAATTATTTGAAAAATCCAATTCTTCAACTTCATATTCCCCTGGTAAAATATTTTTCTAAAAAAAGTTATTGATTAAAAATAAGATATTAAAAATTATACATATTTTAAGATTTTAATATCATTGTTTTTGAAGTTTACAATTTTTGCTTCAAATGCATCATCTTTTATGTATAAATCAGTTTCATCGAGTTCTTGCTTTTCACAATTTAATGTTTCACCATCACATTTACAAACTGGATCTAAACAACAAAGATGATAAATTCAAAAATGATATTATTATTTTCATACCTTTGTCGTCTTTAATACATACATAAAAATAACCATCATCGTCATAATCTTCATCTGACTGCTTTTTAGATTTTTTGATTGCTTTCTTGCTTTTTGGTGTATCTTCTTCTTCTGCATCATCATCTTGAGCATCCCTTTCATCCGATCTCTCAATGGAATTTTCGTCTCTTCTTTTTGCCAAACTTAAATCCACCAAACATAACAAGATTCCAAAATAAAGACAGACGCTTAATATCCTCATATCTTATTTTCCAGCAATTTTTTCTTCTCTAAAAATTGAGAAAAAAGTTTTTTGGCTAAAAAAATATCGATAATAATAATATTTTTAAGCAAATAATATGATGGTTTGAAAAAAAACGTATAAAATTTTTTTTAAAGAAGATAACCGATTATACCAGCAGAGGTAACTGATAAGCGTCCCTAAACATTTGAAATGGCTCACTCTCTGTAAGATTTCCTGTTGTGTCAGTTTTATTGCTGTTTAAGGTGTGTGCTAAAGCAGCATAGAGGAAAACTATTTTGAATGCTTTTTCGCCTCTAAAAAATATATATGACGCAGCCCTTTTTTTCTTTTGCAGTTGAAACGCTTTTTTTCCATTTGTCATTTGATTTTTTCTTTGTTTTTATCAAAGTATAAGCTGTTAAAAACAATCACAAAGATTAAAGTTTTATTTTTTGAGAAATAAAAAATTTAACAAGGTTTCCATTTAAAATCATTTCTTAAAATGATAGAAGTGTTTGGGGTATTAATGCTTGATTTCATGAAAAAGAAGTGTGCCGAAGAATCAGTGAATTTAACTGTGGTAAACCTAAAAAAGATTTGAAAAGCAATGTAGATAAATGATTTTAAAATAAAGAAAAAATATGCAGTACCGATTATTAGGTACAGATCCAACAAAAACAAATGGTACAGTATTTCCAGCAATACAAACAGTTTTAAGTTCATGTTTTTCATGCATATGTGCATAGAAGACTGCAACTTTACGAATGATATTTTGATTTTCAGGTCGTCGAAACCTTAAAGATGATAATTAACTTTGCGACAATTTAGAAACAATAAAAATCTTGAAACATGCTATAACAGGGAGGGAGGGAGGGAGGGGGTCAGGTTAAGTGTGAAGTTACTTTGAAACTGCCGCAAACGATCAATGGAAAAGTATGCCAGAGATAGAAGGATCCGAGATCCAAAAAACATGATTTTTATTTGTTGAACCCAAACCCTTTTTAATGATACTGTCAAGGATGAATGAATTTTTGAGGATCACAATCTTTGATCGGTTGCTGACACTAACAAAAAATCAAAGGATTTCTGCTAATCACTTTGAACTTGTAACAATTCTTTGTTAAAAAGGGAAGCAACGTTTCAATTCTTTCCACTGTCAACGCCTTCCATTCCTGTAAAAAAAAGATACCATAGTGATAAAATATTTCTAATTCTTATTTCAGCATTTTTATCCAAATTATGTAAATTAATTAAAATTGGCCATGATCGATTTCCATATGATGCTTCTAATTCACGCTTTAACCATTGAAGAGAACTGTGTATTTCCCATTGTGATGCTGATTGAACACTTGTCGCGTAATCTGGACGATTATTTAATTGAATTACTCGAACACAAGTTTGTCCTTAAAACTTTCATTAAATAAATATGTCCTTCAGCCGTTACTCTTTTTTTCTTCTCATCTTCTTCAAAAAAATTTTCTTACCATTTTCAATGCATAATATTTTTGCATAAGCAAGACTTCCTTTATAAGTGGTTTTAAAGAAATCTGTTGATGATTTATAATCCAAATGAAGTTTTGCTTGTGGTGCATATTTACGAACAAACCTAAAAAAAGTTCTTTGTTTATTTAAGTGGGAAGAAAAAAAGTGTGTGTATAAAAAAAGAATTAAGGTGTGTCATGTCATTTGATTATATTTACCAGTAAAGCATATTATTTGCACATTGATTCGCAATACAATCGTTAACGTTATTTTCGTAATCATGATTGCCAAGTCCTGCTAAAATGTATAAGGGAAGTGACATCCATTCTTCCTGTAAAAAAAGAGTACTTAAGTTTTAATTATATTTATATATAGGAGGTCAACCTTGAACTTTGTTAATTCTTTCGCATGTCCATAATTAGTTAAATCTCCATTAATAATAAGAGCTTTTGGCTTATTGGTCAATCGCCGATTTAAATCAAATATTGATCTTCTTTGTGCAGAATTTGATACTTTACTTTCAATTTGAATGCATTCTGTTTCAAGAGTTTCAATTTGTGAAAAAGTTAAGCCCGTTTTGTTTATTCGATGACTGAGCTTAAAAAAGATTAATTCATTAAAAACGTAAAAGCTCGTTGACAGAAAATTTTGAAGCTTATTTAAAAATGATAAAATAAGGAAAAAGCTAAAAATAAATGTTTAAAATTTTATTTGAAAGTTTGTTATGTTCTTGGTCAATCGCCGATTTCAATTAAATATTGATCTTCTTTGAATTTGATCCTTTACTTTCAACTCCTGCTCAAATTTTTTTTCATGTTCTAAATTCTCTTTTTAAAATTTAATAACCTTACAATGTTTAAGCCATTCTTTTTACGGCATTCATCAGCCTTTTCTTTGCATTCTTTATTTACCAAAGTACATGGAAAATAATATTGCGGATCACCCGTAAAAATAAGTATTAATTCATTTTCATTTGTTTCAAATAATTTTGATGCAATAATTTCAGGTTCAAACGAAGCCTTAACGAAATTAATACATAAATAAAATAAAATAATTTTTACAAGCATAATTAAACAAGCACCCGCTGATTCTTTTTCGGAAATGAAAGCTTGATTGGTTTTTTCATTTTTTCTCTCTTTCTGTTTTAAAAAATTCTTTTCGGCTCATCAAAAAAAAGTTGAAACCGAATATATAAACATTTCATCTGTTTTTTTGGCGCAATGTTGTTTCAGTAAAACGCTTTTTTATTTCGGAGATATCAGAAAAAAAGAAGAAGAAAGGAGATGAAACACACTTATTTTTTTTTCAATTTCTGTTTATTATTTCAATCCCATTCTTGGTGAACTTTTTTTATATTCACCACAAAAAAAAGAAGACACGCAAAAAAATCTTTTTTTACACTCAATTCAAAATTAAAGTGATTTGTGTTCAAATTTATTGACAAAAAAGCTTTGAATTTCTTACGAATTCTAATCGTAATGGACATTATCGGCATTACAATAATAACTGAATGGACCATCACCATTTCATTGTTGTTGTTTTGTACGTGTGTGTTGAACATCCATCATCGCAGGCGATTAGTCTATTAGTTATTCACATATAAATAAATCTTCAAAGAAAAACACACAAAACAGAAAAGAGAGAGAGAGAGAGTTCAGTTTTGTAAATCTTTTTTATTCTTCTTCCAAAAATCTGTTACAGTTGTTAAATGTTTAATCAGGAAGAAATCCAAATAAAAAGAATATAAATGAAATTTAATATTGTTGCTTTTTTATTTTATTCATTTCAAAAAGCTATGAATAATGACAATTCCAAAACTTTATCGGAAGTCAACATTAGCAAAGTTTTTGATGATGATTTTTGACTAGTTTGTTAAGCATTTTTTCTTTCTTCGTTTGCATTTCTTTTAGCTTTTCCTTGCTTTTTTAAAAAAAAAGACGGTTTTTATTGCGGTGTTTGACATTGAGGAATAGGGATGGGATAAAAAAGAAACTGTCCTCCGCACTTTTGAAAGCATCCCCTTCACAGTTAAAAAAAAGAATGAGATTTTCTACAGTGTTGTTGCACTTATGAATATTGTTAAAAAGCTTGATCTTTTTTGTTTCATTGGGGTGTTCCGGGCTGGCTATAGCAATATTTATTCCGTAATATTTTGTTATCCTTTTCAAAAAAATTTTTGTAAAAAGTTTTGTTAGTATAACTTTTTTTACAATATCTTTCACGCATTCTTTTTGTTTTGCAGCTGCAATCCTCCTCATACGAAACAAAGAAAAAAATGTTGGTTGTTTTTTGCAAAGATTTGTTTTAAAAAAAGCACAATCATCTTCTTTTTTTGTTGCACTAATATTCCGGCTTCAGTGGCATATACGAAAGAAGAAAAGATTGTGGGCGAGCACTTATTGAAAAAACTTTTGTTATTCCTGGTACATTTTTGGCGTGTTTCAATTCATTTATTTTTATTTTTTTGATGCACCCTCTAAAATCAGCGGCACATTTTCATTGCGGGTTTTTTTGCCGTCCTTCGGTTATTCTTTTATATATATATTTTTTTCTCCAACAGTTAACTAGTCTCAAGGCCGATATGTAATTTTTTTCATCTTCTTCTGTGAAAATTCCAAATGAGGGAATTCTATCTATATATATTTTTTGTCAATGAGATGCGCTTTTTAAAGAACTTTGAAAAATTACTTTTTTCCCGAAAATTGTTATTATTTTTCTTTTTTTCCATGAATGATGGATTTTTCATTTCATTCATAAAATTTTCAACGTTTGACATAATTTGTTTCAAAAAGTTTTTTTACAGTTTTCTCAAATCTTTTGTATGCCATTAAAAGAAGAGGGAGAAGGAATACTTGTGACAATTTCTCATCGGTATTCCGTTTTTCATCTTCAAGAAATGACCATATGTTTTCCGGTTTAAGTGTGTTACCGCAATTATTTTTATCTCAAGTTTTTTTTGTTCTGCTTAAAATATGCGTAGAAGTTTTTTTATGTATTCTTCATTTCTCTTAACCTTCAAGAGTTTTTTGTCAGTTAAAATCACACCTTAGCTCTTTTTTTTCTCCTTTCTACTTTGAAATGAAATCATTTGATGTTGGAAGCTATGACTAGTTCGTTCGCTTTTTTTCTTTTCTTTCTTTTCCCAATCATTTTAGTTAACTGAGAATTTTAATCGCGAAAAAGATTTTTTTAGTGCATAATCATATTTTTTTTTTCTTTAATAATTTGTTACTCATATATCAGCTAATATGACCGTCTTTTTTAAACTTTTTTCTTATTCATTATTTACTTGCCTCCGTTGTCTACCTTTTGGTTTGCACTTTTATTTGCGTGACCGTGTTTCTTCTTGTTATTTAAAACATAAATACACTTAAGTTTTTTACCTACCTTTCTTTTTTTAATTGTTTAAACAATCAAAAAAGTTTTTTTGCAGAAACTTGACCTTTTTTTTCTTGCACAATATTTTTCCAGTATGGGTATAAGGTTAGAAACATCAAGCTTAAAAATCCTTTGCTTTTTTTTACAAATATTTCCTATTTTTAGGGATAAAAGTGGATCAAGAAGCGGAAGTATTCACACAAGTGAACATAGTTTACCGGAAAAACTTTCACAGGCGCTTAAAGCACTTCGACCAGGAGTATTGTCGCAAAGTTCTAGTGGAAGCTCTCCTTTTGCTTCAAAGGTAAATAGAAAAATAGAGAAATAGTTTTTTCTTTCTTTTATCCTTTCTTTTTTGCATTGGCGATAATCCAATCTTTAGTCTGGAGTTGTTGATGCCGATGATGTTATTTACTATACTGGAGCAAACAATAAAATGCCATTTCAAGAGCAAAATAGTTATGAAAAGAAGTCATCTGTAAAAGGGAGAATATTTGGGAATACAAGAAAAAGCAAATCAGTTTTTACAAAGCATTCATCACCATCAAGAAATGATATTGCACAATTTAATCTTAAAAGCTTAGATCAAATTCGACATTTATATAAATCTGTTCCAAATGTTTCATCATTTGATGATGGAGATGAAGCAACGTTAGTTCACAGCTACTTATGGCAAATACATACTTATTATATTTTAGGCCAAGCACTTCAAGGAAATGTATTGATGATGCATATGCTGAAATCCCTTCTAACAATCTTTCGGCAATGCGATCAAATTCAAAATATTCTCGTCATTCAAATAGCACAAGAGGCTTAAATGGTGATGCTTTTACTGCAACTTCATCATCAATGTCTTCCCTTGGCACAAGCCAATCACCTACTGATAGCGGATATCGATCAACTCCACGTCATTTATTTGCTACCGGAATAGATTCAACAAAGCCTCCACCATTACCAACTAATCCTCCGCCTTTATCATCTCCTGAGCCGTTTACTTATTTACCACGAAAGCATTCAAATGCTGGAAGGGATGATCGGTTTGATAAATCCCCTGCGATGGGTACGCATTCTTTTTTACCGCTTCCTTAAAACCATCAAAACACAATTGTTTTTTTAGGAAATGTTAAAAAAGAAATTGTTCGAAAGGGATCAATTTATGCTAGTACTCCAGTTTTGGTTAATAGTCGAAAGCCATCAATGTGCAAAACATCTCCCAATCTTTCACCACATGTTGTTTCGGGTACTCGAAAAGCTTCAATTACATCAGATATTGCACCTGTAAAGCTGCCAATTGATGATAGAGATGTGCTAAATGTATTACAAAAAGGTCGCTGTAAGCAACATGCACATTTTGTTACACTTGGAGCAGTTCCAAAACTTACCAGTTCATTGATAGTTCCACTTTTAAGAATTTGTACTGAAGCTTCAAGACTTGCTAAGCCATTAGTTAAATGTACAATGAATGATATCAAATTTGCAACAATGGTATACTTTTTACTAAATATATTTTTTATAAATAACAAAATTTTTAAGCTTTGTTTACCAGAAAGCATTGCCGAAGAATGTATAAAAGCTGCAATTCAAGCCATTACAATGTATGCTCTAAGTGGCACTGGCGCATTAAAAGTTAGTATGTCTCGCCGTGCTGGTCTTAATTTTTCTGTTGGAAATTTTTATCGATGGATGATTGATAGTCATGTTGCAAATGTTGTTACAGATACTGTAGGAGCATTAATTATTCTATCAAAAAATAATAATTTAAAAATTCATGTTTTAGGCTGCTGTTTACTTATGCGCTGTAATGGAATGCTTTCTTGAAAAGCTTTTAGCTACGCTTTCTGGAACCATAGGTATGATTACAGCTTCTTAAGAGAAAAAAACAAGTTTATTAAAAGAAATGCATTTTTGATTTACAGAAAAAACGGAAAGTGTGACAGAAGAAATTTTTGACAGATTAATAGCCGATTATTTGGACGTTTGTCGTTTTATGCAAGCTCATGAAGTTAAAGAAGAAGTAAATAAACATAATAGAAAATTGAAGCAAATTATTTGTGCACAAACAGAAGCAGATTTACGAACAATTTTGGATCATTTATACCGCAAATTACATTCGAATTCAATTTTATTTGAACAAAATCGTAGAAGATCCAAAAATGCATTATATTTTGGAAAGCAAGCCATTTCATCGCTATTCTATTTTACAAGATGTAAAGGAAGACTTTGTGCCTGCCATGTTCCAAGTGAAGCAGAATGTGAAGCAAAAATTTATGATTGGCTAAGATTTATTTTGCATTTTGTTGATCATAGATATGGTATGCATGTTGATCAACAAGATGTTTTACAAGCTGCAAGAATTTTATTATCAAATGTAGATTGTCCGCCGTATTCTGTTGATTTGGTTATTTCTTCGCCATCGCTTCCCGGATACATTTCTGAAACAAAGAAAAGAAGACATGATATTGGAATGGCACTTTTATTAACATCTGATCCCGAATTTTTGAAAGAAGCTTATAGTTTATTAGGGCCACAAAAGCATAAAGCGTTTAATGATTATGTAAGATTCTTATATAAATTTAAAACTCTTAATAGCTATGAAATTTAGGGATTAACTGCATTGTCTCAAGCAGTTATTACAAAGAATGATGACGCTGTATCTTTTCTTATTGAAAATAATGCAGATATTAATGCTTCAATTCCTCCTGATAACAATGCCCAAAGTAGTGCTTTGTCAAATGAATTTTCTGGTTGGTCACCTCTTGCTTGGGCTGTTGCATTTCAAGATATTTTTGCAACGAATAAGCTTCTTGAAGCTGGTGCAGATGTTGATGAAATTTATATGGTTCAAGAAACTCCACTTAAAATTGCAACAATGATTGGTGATTCTGAAACCTTTGCAAAACTTATCAGTTCTGGTGCAAATGCTTTTAGCTCATCAAAATGTTATGATTCTCTTCAATGTACAATTCGAAATCTTGGATCTCCTTCTGCGCTAGCAGTTGCAGCAGCATTTGGAAGACGAGAATTTGTTTCAATAATGCTTTCACAATCTCGTTTATCTGATTCTTCAAACAATGATTTAAGTTTAACAGATTTTCTCAGTGAATACAAAAATGATTATCGTTCAAATGAAATTTATTCTTCTTCGGGTAGTGAGAATGTTAAATCTTCTTTTAAAAAATTACCAAAAGTTATTCAAAAAGCTTCACAAGAAGCTATTTATTATGCTGTTGAAATGGCGAGATCAGAAATTGTAATGCAATTTAAACAATTGGGTGTACCATGGAATATTTATACATGGACAAAATGCTTACAAGTTGGATATGATAATCATGATCGAACAACTATGATGAATGTATTAAAAGATTTTAGTAGCCGATTAATTGATGAACTTACAGCTGATATTATTGATGACACAGTTGCCATTGTAAGTTAAAGATTTCTCTTCCACTGTAATAAGAGGTATGCTATGTTTTAGCTATTTGATGTTATTCGTTACGAAACTCGTCAAAGCGATGGAAAGCCTGTTATTGTTGCTAAAATTATTTCAAAATTGAATGAAAAATTTTCAAGAGATAATTCAGACTGTGTTTCACAATCAAATCGATCAATATCTGTTATTGAAAGTGGTTCATCAACAACTTCAATCTCGACAAAACCAATAATTGATCCAAAATATGCTGATAATTCTGAACTTTCCGATATTAGATTTAAAATTGAAGATAAAATTATTTATGCTCATAGAATTG
Source organism: Panagrolaimus sp. LJ2400 (assembly GCA_024447215.1). NCBI lineage: Eukaryota > Metazoa > Nematoda > Chromadorea > Rhabditida > Panagrolaimidae > Panagrolaimus > Panagrolaimus sp. LJ2400. The sequence continues at coordinate 11,117,035 of JAMRYA010000004.1, read as the reverse complement.
TCTTGGTTAATGCATCAGAAAGCTTTAAACGTATCCTTGATGGTCCCAGTGGAGTTATTGAGCTTGATAATATTACTTATGATGTTTTTAAAGCAAGTCTTACATAAATTTTTTGGGGGAAAAATATAACAAACTTTTTTACAGGTTTTAATCAATTATATGTACGGTAATCGAAATATTTGTCGACAAAAAATGTCTGACAGTGGTCTCATTTTTCAATTAGATATTATGGAAGCATCGCTGACATTTGGATTAGATCAATTAACCCAAGAATGTCATGACGTTATCAGTTCTGAATTGTCGTCAGAAAGTTGTTCACGTATTTACAATTTTGCTCAGGTAAGAAATACGTTAAAATCTTATTTAATACCAAGAGCATTGATTGTAGCGCTGTGGAGTTCAAACTTTGATTGAAGAAACAGAAAATTATATTTTACAAAATTTTATTACATTAATGAATAATGAACAAATTTTGCATATGCTTCAACGATCTGGTCAACCTGGTTGGTGTGATCTCTGTGCAGCTTTAGCTAATCGACTGGTTGAATCTTTTGAAACATTTATTTCAAGGAATAAACAAGCATAAACATTTTATATCAATATTTTTTAAATAGTTAAACTTAATTAAAGTATTTTTCATTTCATTTATACATTTTTTTAATGATTATTATATGCACTAATGTTTACGGTGATTTGTATAAACTTCATCAAATTCTTTTGTTTTTTGCAGACTTTTGGATCGTCGATGATTAATTTTTTGATGAACCTTTTTTCCATGAGTATTTTCATTATCGTTCCAATCACTTGATTTGCTATCCAATTTATGAGAGCCATGTGTTGCACGATGGTTTCGATGTTGCGAAAGTGGAGATAATGCAGCAAGGAGGTCATCATGTAAATGTTGTTGTTGACGATGATCATAATGTCGACGACGACGATGAGCAACTACAGCTTTTGCGGTCGTATTCTTTGCTTTATCTTTTTTATCATCATCCTCGTCTTCGTCAGAATCACTTTCATCTGGATTTGCTTTGTTTCCACTTTCTGCAATCATTAATCTTTAAGACCGTTCGAAAGAAAAAAATACAAACCATAGTTTGAAGACCGGCCATTGCTGGATTTTTCTTTTCCTTTGTCATCTGCATTGCTTTCAGCAACTTTAAAAAGATTATAGCATTTTTAGACTTTACTCAACGGTTTAAAAATTTTTTTACCTTCAAAACCTCCATCGTTGTCTTTATCTTTATTGTCATCATCGCGATCCTTCTTTTTCTTCTTCTTTGCAGCATCAATGTCAACGATTAAAGCAACAATCAAAGCTGCAATAAATAACCATTTAAGGTTCATTTTTATTTTTTTTTGTTTGAACGGTAAAACTGAAACAAAATTTATAGAGGAATAAAGTTAGAGCAAGCAATATTTTGGTTATTGAAAAAATGGGAAAAGAAAGACAATAATTTTATCAATTTAATGTAAGAGTGTGATAACTTAAATACCACGGTAAACAAAAAACAGGTGAAGAAAAAAACATATTTAAATGCTAAAAAATAGGCTTTTATCGATTGCATAATTCGGTCATTAATGTTTTGATAAAATCTTTCTTTTATGTGGATAGCAGCCATCATCATTGGAAAGAGCTTATGACACTGTTAACTCCAAGATGACAGAAATAATTCGGGTAAAGTACTAAATATTCAGCTTAACAAGGTCAAAAAGTGGAAGTATGATGAAAGGCACACTATGATTAATTAGGTGAAATGAATTTCAAAACTGATGAACGAAATTTCATCAACATTATTATATTACATCTTTTAAAATCTTTAAAAACACAAAATGGTAATTTTAAAAAATAGCATTAATAGTTTTTCTTTTTATAAAAATTCAATCAAAAAATATGGTTGCCACCTAGATTCGATTAATTATTACTGATTCAACTAACAGTAGTTCGTTTAAAACATTTTACCTACAGCAAATTATAATTCTTAACTTTATTGGAAAAAAATTAATTCACTTTTCTAAACTGGTCTTAAAAATACGTTGGAAAAGGCGTTAGAAAAGGCGTTTCCGTGCAGTTGAGCCTTCAAAAACATCTGATAATAACTAAATAACTAACTAGCATAAACCCTTTTTAATTAAATTTTGGAAAATGTAGAAAGGATTAATAAATTCCGTACTTTTAACAAAGACTCAAACGTATGCCCCTTGAAACTGAAGTTGCAAAAAATATATGGCGTGAATCTGTATACATCCTTCCACTTTTTTTTTATATAAAAGTAGAGATTGTTTTAGAACGTCCCATGAGAATTACAACCACCTTAAAAATACTAGCTTTTTTTGTTAATTATGTGTTATCAAAAAACCAAAGAATAAAAAACAACTTGAATTTATATAGAGTAGTGTAGTTTTTTTAAAATATAAATGTTGTGCTCTTAAATAAGGACAATGTGCAAAATTTGCTATATATTTTATCACATTTTTTATTATTACAAATTTACTGCTAAAAACTTTTTAACAAATACATTAATCCAAATTTTAAAAATTGCAAAGTAAAAAAATTAGAAGCAATCTCTAAAAAATATTGATGATGCTTTTAAGACACACAAAAAAAACCAAAAAAAAAGTTGGAGCAAACTAAAAAAGAGCTAATTGGACATAAGAAAGTATTTATGTTGTGTTTACATCGTTTCTTTTATTGATAAGATTTGACAACTTTAGTGCTTATTGCATCAGCTTTTTTGCACATGGAAAATCGCTCCAATATTGTGTTGTAACATTTTCAACGTATTTGCCCAACTTTGGGAATTCTTTTCGGATAATTTCATGAACTAAAGTTTCAGCGGGTAAAAGATAAATTGAAGCAAGTTGTCCATAAACAACACAATCAGTCATAACTAATTTATCACCACCAAAGAATTTGTTATCCCCTAAAATATCAACAGTTGCTTGAAGATCTCGGCGATACATTTGTAAAAGTTCTTCATCAGTATGAGCACCATAACCAGAAGCATTAAGACGTCGACCAATCTAAAAAAATTAAGAAGTAAATATATAATGATAAAAAGATATGAAACATACGAAGATTCTGATAAGTGGATGAATCAATGGGATAAGGAAATCTGGCAAATCAGTGAGCATAATTCTAACAACATCTTCAGATTGGATTTTGTATTTCATTTGAATTCTATAAATTTTCTTTTAATTCTGATATATCTTCCACAGTATCCAAAAAGGCAAACCGAAAAACTTCTTCATCAAACATTCGGCTTAAAGCTCGAAGAGTTCCAGCTTTTTCTTTGGGGAGTTCTTCTTTGATATTATACTTTTCTGCTAATTTATAAATGATAAATTCAGAATCAGCAATTTGTTCTCCATTAAGTTCAATGAAAGGTAATAAACCTTTATGTGATCGATTAAAGTTACCTTCAATAACCTAAATATGCTTTAACACATTAATTTGATATAGCGATTTATAAAACAAACTTCATATTCAATTTTATTTGCTCTCATAAACAATTCAATTTTCATACAAAATGGTGAAAGATTTGGGACATGAATGTTTCGCTTAAATTGATAAAGATATACAACATCTTTTTTCCAATCAACTTTTTTTAAAACTGGTTCTTTTGTGCCAGCAAAAAGATAATACTTTAAGAATACACCAATAATAACAAGTAAAAGAATAATCCAAAACATTATTGTCAGCAAAAAAGAAATAAATGAAATAAACAACAATGCTCCTCTTCAATAACAACAAAAAGAAAAGAACGAGATAGAAAGGGAAAAGAGAAAAAAGTGTGTTTTAAGCTTGAAACTATACAACTTGTATTTTTAACTCATACGTATTTACTTTTATAACGCCCAGGAAAAATAAGAACACGTATTTTTGCAGTATAGCTTTAAAATTTCTTCATATGATACCAGCACATTTATTGCAGTACACAACTGCGGCCACAATCAATGCACATTTTGAACGTGTATTTCATTGGGGTAGTTAGTGTTTTTTTAAAGGTTCCGTCAAAAGGTAGAAACTATAATGTCAAATTGAAAGTATCAGATTAAAATGACAAAATGTTACGTTGCAAAGCTATAATATAAATGAAATATTTTCAGACAGAATGTTACAAAAAAATTCTGGTAAATTTCTTAATTTTATAATCGCCGTCTCAAATCCGATTCAAGCAATTCTGGTAATGCTATAAATTTTTATAGTACACATTCATTTTAATACTATAAACCATGAAATTAATTTAGAACTTTTATGTTTTGAAAAAACATAGTAATGTCACAAGCAACAGGTGATAATATTAGGTATGCCTATAGTGCCATTTTCATTCCTTTTCTGAAATTTTAGTATTTTCATGCCATGTTTGCAGTGTATATCGTTGAAATTCTATTTTTCATTATAACTACCGTAATTTATGCCACTGTGTTATCGATCCTATGGCAAGGATGGACTTCAAGTACATCAAAATTAAGCAGTCCATTTTTTAAGTTATGTTTTATCACAGGAATTTGTGACATATGTAAGCTAAAAATTTTTTAAAAGCAAATGTTTTAACATGTTTTTAGTGATTTTAATGAACAATAACATCGGAAATGTTTTGCCGAAAGCATGTATCGCAGAAGGATTTTATAGATTCTTGAATGCGCCATATTTGCATTTATACTTTTTCATAGCTTGGGGTGGCGGAGTTTGTCAAGGATGTTGTGTTACTGTAATTGCCTTCAATCGATTTTTTACTTTATTATATCCGAATTTAAGTATTAAAGTACATTACCCTTTAATCAAGGATTGGCATTAATTTACACGCATTTTTAGATTTACAGTAAACCATTAATATTTTTTTCATTTGGCTTACAGCTTATTCCTGGCATCATTGCAGGTTCCTTTACCTTAACTGTAAAAGTTAGTTGGTGGCAAAATCCTAATGATGTCATTGATTGTGCGTTAGTTAGTTGGATAGAGGAGTAAGTAGTGCCTTTTTTTCTTTTTTAAAATTATATTTTTTTTAAATAATTGTTTTAGTGAAGAAGTAACAAGGACATTTTTTTCTATCGCAGCTGTATACCTTATATTAACAGCTGTTCTAATTATTGGAATTTATTCAATAATCTTATATAATATTAAAAAAACTCATAAACAACAAATTAATGTAAGCTATTTTTTTCAACGTACAGCACTGTAAAAAATTAAATTTTTAGTCAGTGGATTTAAGACAAACTAATATTGGATTATTGCAATTTAAACGTGAATCACGACTTTTTACAATGTCATTTATTATTTGTGCAGTTCAAGTTTTTTATACATTTTATTTAATTTTAAGAGAATTTACAGGAATAGATGAAAATTATATAGGACTCACGTTTTTGAGGTAATAAATAGTTACAATATTTTTTTAAATAACACAAATACTATTATTACTTTTAGTGACGTTTGTGCTGGTACAAATGCATATTTATTGCTTGTATTCAGTAAACCAATAAGGTATCATTTTAAAAAGCGTTTAAATGGCCTTCATCCAAACATTGTAAAAATTCAAATGGATACTCGTGTTCCTGTTGGAAGAACGAGATCACCCGCAACAACAGTCGTCGTTAGACATAATTGAATAAATGGAAGCTAAACATTTATAGGTTTTGTAGGTTGATAAAAAATTGTTTTGTCACCAAGTTGAAATAAAATTGCTTCATAAATTTTTGAAAGCTATAATAATGCAATTATAATTTTAGCAATCAGCAATAGCCTCTTACCTTCTTGTTAGGAGCACAGTTTTCCATATTGGATAAAGCAGCATAAACAAATGAAAGTTTTTGGGCCTAAAAATATCTAATTAAAAGTTGGTCCAAATAATTAGAATAAAAAACCTGTAGCTTTTGTTCTTTGTGTTTCTCTACAAAAAATTTCCCCAACCAAAACATTAACGCAAAAAGTAATAAAGCAACTGGTAAAAATGCAAAAAGATATATCGCATCAATATTTGAATAAAAAAGACTTTGTGAATTATCAGTAATTTGAGATTTAAAAGGGTTAATCATATTGCAAACTGTGACCAAGTTTTATATGAACATTAAAAAAAAGAAGGCATGAAATGACAAAAGAGCTTTTTGCGAAAAAACATTTTTTGCTTTGATTCAATTATTATTTGTAGCAGCAAGAATGGGGGCATATTTTGACAGCTGACAGTCAAATCTTGTTATGTTATTATATGGATGATGTCCTTAAAATGAATATAGGGGGTGTTCAAATTATTATTCAATGATCTTTTTCATTATAAACCCTGCAACATCAGCAGCAGCAAATGTAATTTATTTTTTTAAACTTAATTTTTATGCAAATTTCTTTTAGTTTTATAGAACGAACTTGTCAACAAGCATGTAATCATTTTAATCTTTAAAAGCATCAATTATCCACTTTCTCATGAAATGCAAAAATAATACTTTTTATCGGCTGCAGGTGTGCAGCAGTGAACAGCAGGGGTCACCACTCGTCCATCACAATAAATCACTCAACCTCTTTTTTTTTGTCTCTTTTATAAGTTTTCGATTATATTCCTGCGCATCATACACTATTACAAACGTAAAAGATTTTCCCACGCCCAGGTGCACAATTTTTGATTTTCTTAAGAGTCCCCGCTGGCTCTTATGGGCACGCGAGTAAACGGAAACATGAGGGTTTCTATTGTTTTCCCACTTCCTTCCACGCCTTCTTTCTTCTTTTTTCACTCTCTTTTTGCTTCTTCTTTTGGAATGCCGACAATCGGGTCGAACATCGTTTTTCACAATTTGACTTTGAAAAAAATAGAAAGGAAGGAAAGGGAGGAGCAATCAGAACCAGGCAAACATTCGGGCGCCATTGCAATAGTTTGGCATTTTTACTTTAACTAAAATTTAGTTGCATTTTTTCTTGGGTCTGGTAAGCAGTTGTGATATATATTTTCTTTTTTTTCAAATCTGTTGTTGCGCAAGATGAAGCCTGTCCCTAGCAGCAGTTCAGCATCCTCATCTCCAGCTGTTTCACCGTCTGGTCACAGATGTCTTAGAAAATCAAAAAAGCAACGTCAAAGAAAACAAACTTTGGAAATTCTTAGAGAAATGATTGGATGTGATAAAGATGTTTCAGCATTGGAATTAATTCAGGTAAATTATTTTTTAATTCGAACACCGCAAATATTTAAAATTTCTCAATTTTTAGCTTATAATGGATCATATTAATCGTTTGCAAGATGTCTTAGCTGCTGAAGATAATCATGATGGAACCGAATCAAATTCTAATGCAGATACTGTACAAACTCTTCTTCGGCAATTATCCCTTTCTACTTATCATTCCAATATTTCTAAATCTGTTTAAATGAATGCAACGATGTTTAAAAAATTTTAAAATAGCTCTCGGGTTTATTGTTTGATTAATTCCAAATGTATCTTTTTTTCATAGTTTTTTTTATTTTGTTTTTGTGCAACCCCTTTTAATGTACATTTAAAATTTAAATAAAAGTATTTAAAAAATAGTAATTGCAAAATCTTTCGTGATTGCACAAAAACTTTTTCTTTATTGCAACAGTATGGCTTGAGAAAAAAACCATCTTTTTGCACATTTTTTAATCTTTTTGCATCTCCAAAACTACTATTTGTATATTTTACTTTTCAAAAACTTTCTTCTTTTTTTCCTCTTGTACCGGAATCAACAGCATTGACCTGTACACCAATCCTTTGTTTAGACATGAGACTAAATAAAAGAAGAAGCATCATCACCCCACAGCAGGTGGACAGATCTCATAAAAAGCCAATTGAATTCATCACTTGAAAAATGTCTACAGGGGGCCAAATATTTTTCTCTTTTTTTTAAATATCACAAAAAGTAAAATAAAATTAAGAAATATTTTTTTATAATTTTCATCTGCTGCCAGTTTCCCTCAAAACTCTACATCTTCGCTTTTTTGGGGGAGAAAATCTGTCAATGTTTTGTCAACAAACACCTGGAACATAAATGAGACAGCGGCACTTAAGTCTCGATCGGCCTTGTGTATCATTAAACCATTTTTCTTTTCTTTGTTTTTGCGATATATTTCATTTTTCCTAAACGAAATTTGCCTAAAAAGAAAAGCGCACCTGGGATTTATAACAAAAACAAAAGATATTTTTCAGAAGTAAAAAAAGAGGAAATGGGTATCTGTTAAAAAAAAGTCCATTGCACTTTTTTTCAGTAGGGGTGCCATTGTTTCATGTTTGAGTCATTACATTAGCGCCGAAGGTCGAAATCAAAAAAAGAAAGGGAGAAAAAATCCAATGAACAAAGAAAACAATTGCTTTTACCTTTGTTTGAAACGGAAATGCCGACGAGCCATGGTATGCAAACAGTCAACAAAGGTCAAGGATTTAAAAATATAAAGGAGAAGATTAGACAATGGTAAAAATTTCAATGCAAACATAAGTTTTAAGCTATTTGCTTTCTTTTCACCAATAAAATATCTTTTATTATAAGCTCTCATAAAAGTATACTATAATATTTTTTATGATACAATAAATATAAATAAATTAATTAAAATGTTTTACACGTTCTGGAATTTTATTAAAATTTTGCCCGTCTTCTGTTTTAAGAGAAAAAAGTTCAAGTGCTGCTTCGATGGACGTAATTGATTTTCGTTCAGACATCTAAAAAATGGCATGATTATAATTTTTGATACCAACACCCAAAAAAAGAAGGCAACATGCCATTGTGACAAATTGGTGCAAAATGAAAGGAAGTTGCGCAATAATAGGTTTTAAAGGTCGTCGATAACTGTAAGCTGAAAGGACGGCTGATACCCTAAAAGAAAGAAAAAAATATGATTATCTGTTGAAAAACATTTTTTCAAATAAAAACAAACCATAAAGGCGCATTCTCTTTTTGTACACCAGAGATTAAAATCAATGAAATTAAAAATGCCGCATAATCATCATCCAAAATCATTGCTAATCTGGGAGCAATTTGCTTCAATAAAAGATCAACAAATGTAAGATGAGATTTTTGAGTACATGCAATTAAAGATCGACTAAAAATTTGAAGTGCCGCTAAATCAAATGGTTGCAGTAATGGCGGAAGGGAATTTGGTTTATGTCCGGGAACTGTTATAAGCATAGTTATATTTTCCATTAAGAAAGGAATCTTTGTTGTTGTCGTTAAAATATATGATACAATATTGGCAAGTTCATGCGCAACTGGCTGAGTACTAAATGCAGCAATTCTAAAATGAAATGAGTTTTATTATAGCTCTTTATTCAAGATGCTCTTACAAATTTATAAGTCGATTAAAATCAACAATTTTGCTTTTTTCTGTTTTACCATTTTCTTGATTGAATAAATCTGAAAAAAAATATCCAATTAATGCAAATTTTTAAAAGTGCTAAATTCAACACCTTTATAAACGCATACAATGTAAGATGAGACAGTACTTCGAATGTGTAACGGTTGTAATTGGCAGGTTGAAAGGCAATCTGAAACTCCCATTTTTTATTCTGTCTCTCTGTGGGAAACCTATGAGAAAATAAAAACAAGTTTTTTAACAAACCTAAAATTGTTGGAAGTAATTGCTCATTGTAAGTGCTGCTATGAATAATTAGGGATTCAATTCCTGATGTTAAAAGACGTTTTTGGAAAGAAGACAAACGGGGATCAGAATAAAGTTTGCATACAAGCTAAAACAAGTAAATGAAAACATAGGAATTAATGTGCAAGTGAATGCTTACAGTAAGAAAATTTGTTTTATTGTTGTCATCAAGAGAAACGGCTTCTTCGAGCAATCGAAAAGAACTAGACCATAAAACTTGTTCATAATGCAATGGTATAAAATCTCTAAAATATGCTTTTCATACAAATCTTCAATGTTATTGATTTATGCAAACCCTGTAGTTACGACATCAGAAGTTAAGCTTAACTTTAATAACTCTTCTAAAACAAGCTCTTTCACCACAGCAAGTGACAGCGGTAAATCATCCAATAAATAACTTTGAAGCAAATATAACATTCCTTGTAAAGTGTATTGCCGAACAACGATATTATTTGATTGAACACCTCTCACAACAACTGAATCAATAAATTTGTTAATGTTTGCTACATCATCATTACCAATTGAATCCTAAAGAAATAACATTATGGGAACAGATTTTTAAAGGTTAAATGTACCGTTCCAAGAACAGCTGCACATTTTAGCAATAAAAATATTGCTAATCCGTCAAAAACCGTGTCAGCTGTGGTAATTGTATTTAAATGGTCATGCATTTCATAATAAATTTTTTGATAATTTTTAACATCATCAAATAAATCCGTTAAAATTAAAAGCTGAAAATTACTGTTTGTTTGGGAATTTTAACATCTGTCAAAAGCCTTACAGATTTTAATACTGCAATTTTTAAAGTCATTGGCATTCGCTTTTTAGCAAACCAATGATCAAAATTATCCAACAAAGCTCTCAAAGTAGATGCTGTGTCGAGATCCGTGCTTTGTTTAAGCATATAATCACTAACACTTGGAGTCATTGCTAATTTTTCAGAAGCTTCTGCTCCGTTCCCATGTTCCAAAACTCCGGCAATAGACCACAAATACAATAATGAGCATTGTCCAATACCGTATACCGTTGCATCTGTTGTCTTTTCAAAATTTTCTTTAAACGCTATTGATGGCAAAAATTTTTGAAACAGCTGACATTTTGCAACAGACGCCTGTCTTCCTCGCCTAAAAAAAATGCTTAATTAAAATCTTATAAAATAGAACTCCTACTTTGATTCTAGAAATGGTCGATGATCCAAACTTTCTCGATGCTTTGTTGGATAAATACTTGATACAGGATTTCCAGGAAATGGATAAAGTAATGATTGAATAAGAAGGTTCGAAATTGTTTCAACAGCTATTGAAACAGAATTAATACTTCGATATAGATTTTCTTCGGAGACAGCAGCTTGAAGTTCATTTCCAACTGGAGTTGTTGAAAGTACACCAAAAAGTGATGTACAGTAATTTTCAAATTGACTACGATTTATCCATCCTAACCATAAAGTTCGAAATGAGAAATCTTTTAATACTGTAGGATCTTCAAGAATGTATATATTAACAAGTGGAACAAAAATTCGATCACTTCTAGCATCAATTTTAAGACTCCATGATTGTCGAAGAGCAACTTCCGGAATAACAAACATCGAAGATAAAAGAGGTAAACGACAAAGAGCTAAAAGTTTATTATCCTTGAATCAGATTAAATAACGAGAAACAATTACCTTTTAAGGAATTTTCTATAGACGTTGAAGAAGAAAGGGCAATAAAATCATTTAACTGAATAAACATTGATATCTTTTGTATTGAATTAAATAAATCTATTATATCTTCTTTATATATTTCCGACTTCGAAATTGTTGAAATTTGAACATTCCAGTCTTTGTTTATTGCAGGCTCTTGTTTTCCAAGAATCTGAAAAATAAAAAAAATAAAAGCATAAATCACAATAAAATAGATATCAAACCTTTTCAATGTTTTTAACTAATAATGCCAAAAATGGTCCCAATAATTCTAGGCAATCATAATCAGAAGCAAAGACTTCCATTACATTTTCCAAAGAAAAAAATGATGTCAATGCATTGAAATAAATTTCTGGTAATTGTTTGTTGCTAACAGAATATTCAACCTAAAACGAAAGATTATAAAAAAATATAAAATAAAACTATGCTTACCAATGGTTCAACAAAATTATTAACAAAAAAGTCTTCAATTTTAGTAAACTTGTTGATATCCAACGTAAATGGAGTTTTGGCAATTTTATAAATCCCATCAAAAATCAGGTGCAAATCAAATGTTGCATTTAAAAGATGTGGACTTTGTACAACAGCAAATAAATTTTGTAGAATGTTTTGTACTTTTTCAATTTGATCTCGGTTAGACGAAATATACTGTACCCCAATTGCTTCACAAGCCAAATTTTCTAAATGCTTTAAACATTCACGCACAAATAATTCATGATAATATTGTGGCATATATGATAATAGAGCAACATAATCTTCCGATGAAAGCAATAATGAAGGCTGTGCTAAATCTTTGATTTCATCCAACGTATTACAATTCTTTACAGTTTGTGCAAAATATGAAACAAGACTTCCTTCTTTAACAGGTAAAGTTGGGGAAGGATGTTGTTTACTTAAACTTTCTCGAATAATTATGCATTGTTTTTGGCTGGAATATGGTAATAGCTTTTCATGAATGGATGTTAAGTTATCAGGAAGTTGAATGTTAAGCTCATGGCCAAGAATTAAATTATTTCTGAACATTGGAATTAAGAAATCCTGAAAAAGATAAATGATTATTATCAATAAGTTTATTAATTTTTCATACCATTGGATAAGTTGATAAATATGAAAATTGAGCACTTATCAAACGTTCGGAGCAAGCAGCTGAAGCATTTTTAAAAATTTTTGAAGATAGACTTGGATTTCGCAGCAACCATTCAGCGAATTTTGTATTCTCAATAAGTTTTATACATTGTTCTTCGGTGAAAGCATTTTGATTCGATGGAGTCTTCAAGATGTCTGATACTAAATTGTAAATAATATTTTTCATGTCATATCCCATTTTCGGTCCAATGCTTATTACAGTACTTATTTCTGAGAATCCAGCTTCAGCAGGTACAAAAACAATATACGGCAAAGCATTTGTAAAAGATTCTTTGTGTTCGGTTAAAACATTGAAGTCAATTGAATTTAATAAATATTCCTTTAATTTAATGCCAATTTGATTCTGTGCTTCTAAAATATACAATTTATTATATTTTTCCACGAATTTTTTGAACTTTTTTAAATTTTTTTTGTCATTTTTCGGGGTTTGGGGTGTTGTTTAAGTTCCAGAGGGGTTCAAACGGTGTATTGGGGTCCAAAAATGATATAGATCTGTTCCACAGGTCCATATGTATAGCTCCTAAACGTTTCTTGTAATTTGCTTTTCTAGAAACCGTTTATTTAAAAAGATGGAAAAAAATAAGAGAAAATAAGAGAAAAAACGGATGAACAGTTTGTCTCTCATTGTAACATAAAACTTACTCATATAATAAAGTAATAATTTGCTCATAAGAATGATATGTCCTTGTAAGCTTTGAACATTAGCTCCACTGTTACTTTTGGTTTGACAAAATGCAGTTACCAAATAAATCCAGCATTCTCCAATTGATCGACATAAACTTGATACTGGATTATCTGTTAGACATTCTAATCGTAAAAAAATTCTTTGTTCATCAAGTTGACTAATTAGTGCTAAAACAGGAATACATCCAATAAATGCTATTTGAGATTTGTTTTCATTGATATCTTTAAGAAAATGATAAAATTGATCAATTGGAGTAAAAGTATTAGATGAACATGCGAATAAGGCATTTGTAGACCATAAAGTTGCTTCAACAGACCATTCGCAATTTGAATTTCTAGAAAAAGATACAGTATATTTAAGCGTTCAAGTTCCAAATAAACTTACGCTGGATGTTTATGAAAATTAAAATATCCTTCAACAAAAACATTAGATAGCTCATCATATCTGTAACATATCGTTGATAGTTAAATACTACTCAAAAAACTACTTACAATGTATTGTTTTTATCTTTCTTTGAGCAGCATAACAACAATGTCCAAAGTTGTAAAGTTTTAACAGGATTTGTAAATAACCATTTTTGAAAATTATCAGATAACAATTTTTGAATGAGAGTTATACTTTTTGCATTTAAAGATACATTGTACAATAAAAGAAGTCCAATACAAGGAAAACCTAAAAAATAAAAATAAATTTAAAAACGATGAGTGCAAAATTACCGTATTCAATATTTTCATCAGATATTTTTCCACACACACTAACAGCAGCTTTTTCTAATTCTTGGGGTTTAACGAAAGTTGGATCGACCATACTTAAAACTATCAAAAAGTTAAGCAAGTGAGATAAAATTGGTAAAACATCTGGTGTTGGAGATGTCATTGCAGCAATAACAAAATCATATACTTTTCTTTTTGGATCAGCCATTCTATATTCAACACCTTCCAAAAGTAGAATACACAGAAAATCAATGATTTTGCATCGAGTTTGATTATCATTTGATAGAAATGCATGTGATACAAGATATGCTGAAGCTTTTTCAAATCTTCGAAGAACATCTGTTACTGTTTCAAAGCTAACTCGGCTTTGTTTTGCTTGTGTTCGACAATAGATAATTGAAAAGTGACTAAAATTTATTGTCAATGTAAGTCAAAAAATTAAAAAAAACTAACTTTAAAACGCCTTCTTCAACATATCCAGGAGATGAAAGTTTTGTAAGAAAATATGCAAAATCTTCAAAGCTTTTGCAAATCAAATCTTTATGGCTAAATGATAAAGAATGTGATAAATGTTGAGGTTTTAGAGGTATTGATGCCAGAGAAATATTTCTACCAAATAAAACTTTTAATAATTCACTCAAAACTCCTGTTGCTGGTGCAACAACAAATGGCATTAAACGATTAATATACAGTAATAGTTCATCCAAGAAAATATTAACATCTTGAAATGCAAACTTTGGTAATATTCGTTCCAAGCCGTTCAAACAGGCAATTAAAGGAGATAAAAACCGATTTTGAATTTCTATATCTAATGTTTCCTAAATAAATTATATTACATTATAAAAATATATCTCCCAAAAACGAACCATAAAATTTTTATATGATCCTTGAATAGTGCTTTCCAGCGATTTTAAAGCTGGAGAATCATTATAATTTGCGCCTTTCATTTGATGAACACCAGTTCCAACAAGGTATGATATATCATTGGTACGATTTTCATCTTGCTTTGACGGACTTTCAGGAATAAACAAGGCACTAGTAGATGGGCCATTTTGTTTAGCTTTATTTTCAACGTATACAGTATAATATAAATTGATAACTCTAAAACAACAAACATTAGATAATAAAAAATAATAAAGTTCATACCGTAAAAACACCAATATCACTCTCATTTCAAGTTTTACTTTTGTTTTTTGTGCCATGTTTGATTGTTCGGTTGTTGGTTTTCCGTCAGAAGATTCTTTCGTTTCTAGTAAATGTGATAAAACGTTTAGAATAGTTACGAGGTTATCAACAGTAATATTTGATGAAGAAATTTCAATCAAATTTAAAATAAGTGAATTTTGAAAGCTTGTTAAAGATGGATTTGAAAACCAAACATCCAATAAAGTAGTCAAATTATGGCTTGTTATTAAAGCTTCTATTCCATGAACGTAAGTTATCTATAAATGCAGTTTATTTATTAATCATGGACACAAAAATTGCTTACAAGATTATCAGCAGATTGACTATCAACTTTCAGGCATTGATCAGAAAGAATTTCTAGAGCATGGCATATATTCTGTTGTAATTGTTTATTTGGAAGCTTGTCAATATTAGTTCTTTCTTCAATATTTATCAGATTATGATAATCAAGCATTCGAATATTCTGACTTGAAAATAATGATCGATTTCCAAAAATTGCATTTTTAACAAAATCTGAAAATGCTAAAGCTGCAGCTTGTTGTACTCGATGATCTTCATGACTAAATAATTGAATGATTGACTGCAAACATTTATTCTGATATTGCATTACAATTGCAGGTGAAATCTTTTTCCATAATATTTTTGCAAGTAATTCCACCCTTGAACATTGTACCAGAAAATATGTGCACCAATTCAAATTGTTACAGTACTCTAATATTAAAGCGCAAGCATGATCATCAAGGATTAAATAATTGATAGTATTTTTCAATGCATCTAGAGTACCTTTAATTTTCATTGGATTCACACCATTTAACATTATATGCAAATATCCGGATAAACGAGCTAAAAATGAATGTTAATATGAAAAATTAGTGTAGCATAAACTTACAAAATTTTGTATTCTGCCCACGAAGATGTAAAGCATTTTGAAAAACAATATAAAATTCAAAAGCAGCAGTGGCAAGTTTATCATCAGAGTGTGAAATAAATTCAAAAATTTCGTGCCAAATTTTTGCATTTCCAGCAATTTCATTGATATTTGTTGAAACAAATGGATGTGAATGAAATATTGATACCAAAGTTTTGAATGCCATAAATTTATGTGAAATTCTTGAATTATCATCATATCCTGGTCTCTTGTTTGTAAGTAAAAATCTTCGTGTAATTATTGCAGCAGAAAAAATTGGAAATGAAAATGATTGTGCTTCATACCAAAACATTTCTATATTATTTTCATTTTCTTCAATACTTGCATCGAGTAAAGATATTGTATCTGATGCTTGTGTGGCATTTATTAATGGATCAGCAAATGTTTGTGATGTCTCTGCTGTTTCACTTCGAGTATCATTTAAGCTTCCGGTTGTTGATTGCGCATCTGCTGAGGTAGCTGATGTTTCGGTTTGTGTTTGATAAGATGGCTCTTCCATAGATATATCATTGACAGAACCCCAAGGGCTTCCCAAAAGTTCCCATTGTGAAACTTAAATTTTATTTGTTATTTTATCGTCACAAAAAAATGCAACAAACTCTGATCCGTAATTGCTCCCTTTGAAAATCGTCTTGGTGTTCGCATTGGTGATCCATATTCTGATGCAGATTCAGGTGAAACTGGTAATTCACTTGGAACAAAATTAAGTACATTACAAGGTATCGCAAATAAAACTTCCAAAGCTTCTAATGCAGCAACAATAAGCTCATTTGAAGGTGATAAAAGCATTTTTAATATTTGTAATACCATCTATAAAAATGCAATGAGGTTACTGTAAGCTCAATTAAAACATACAGCTTGAAGTATTAAAGTTGAAAATCTTGATACATTCTTGACAATTGTATTCCAAATTAGCCTTAAAACTGTTAAGGCATTTACAACCATACGTTTATTACTGATTTCATTTTTAGCTGTTATTATTCCTAAAATATGTTGTAGGGGTGATCATATTAAAAATTGGTAAACATACTGTTAATAACTTTTACACATTTTTCTAATACTTTTTTGTTATACATTGCTAATTCAGCTATTACCAAGCTTGCAACTCTACCAGATGTTCCACTTAATTCTAAATTCTTTACTGCATTTTCAAAGAGTTCCTTTAAAAAGGATAGCAATCGATTAATTCTGATATATAATTAGCTTCACTTACAAAAACTTTATCTTCTACTTTATCAGTAATAAATGGACCCAAATGTTTCATTGTTGGTGCAAAAGTTTTTGAGATTGTTGTTTGAATACCTTCTTCAGGCCTCTTAATTGCTACCGCAACAGAATTAATATAATATAATGCATACGCTCTAAAGATCGTACTTTTAAAAAAGCTTTAAGAATGTTCAACTAACTTATTTTTAGATGCACGAGAAAACTGTACATAATAAACCAATTTATTATATGCCACGGCAACAGATTTCCATGTTCTTTCTTGTGATTGATTCAATTCATTAAGAATTAAAGTAATTACTTTTTGAACTTGACCTTTTAACCATAAAACCTAAACTTCACTGTTTAATAAAATTCTAAAAAATTACAGATAAACAAACTCGAAAAGCTTTATTTAAAGTTTGATCGGCTTGAATTTGTAATGAAGATTTGGAAGAGCCAGAAGCGATGAAAAGTATATCAACAGCAGATAATAGCTCTTCCTTTGCAATGGGTCTAAAATTATTAAGGTTTTGAATAGAATTATATTTTAATAAGCTCACTCAGAAGAAGTTAAAGATTCATAAATATCATTAAATAGATTTTCATGTTTTACTTGTGGTGTTGATGCTCCTTTCCTGAAATGTTAAATTTTTGATATCCAAAATTTGTCAGATGATGATGATTTAGAAACATACTTTGGAGATTCTTGTAATAAAGTTTTAATAGTTTCAACTGCTTTTTGTAATTTATCATGTTTACGTTTACGAAACATTGAAATAAAATATAATAATATAAATAAAAACTTAGATAATTTTAGTCAATAAAAAAAGATATGCGGTAGAAAGACTTCAATAAATGGATGTTGACTTCAAAATTGTGCTTTGGCATTTATTAACAGTTCGCCAAAGAAAGGTTTAAAATTTCTACAGTATACACGTGAGAAATCATATTTTTTATAATTTTAATTTCAAAATAAAATATGATGTATATTGCTCTTAAAAGTAACACTATTTTGAGACAAAATGATAAAAACATATTTAAATCTGTATAGTGTGCAGACAAATGCATTTCTGTTACTGCTTTACATTAAATTTAAATTGCAACTTACAAAATTTATTTATAATGCATTCATTTTACTCTTTCAAAGTACATCTACCACAGTGGCCTTACCCTCATAAATTATTTTTATTCTGGACTTTGAGATAAACCTTTTGTTTATTCATTGAGAAAATTTTTTTATGAAATTCTATCTCTCTCACGATTATCATTTACATGAAAACACAAAAAACAATATTTGTAATTGTAAAGTAAGCCTCTAAGTTTCTTTCTTTCTCTCTAGATACATATATATATATATATATTTATTTAATCAAAAAGAAACAAAAGCAACAATGCCAAACTTCAAATTTATTTCCTTCTTTTTTGTTTTTGCTTCTTTTAAAATAAGAAGGCAGCAGCGTCTAAGAAGCGTGAAATAAAAAAAAACTTTGCGTAGCTAACAATTTTCTTTGAATGAATCAATTGAAGTCTCCCTGTGCTTTTTTTGTCGTTGAAATCTTTGTTTTAGATTTAATACGTTTGCTTAAATCTATATTAAAATGTTTAACCATAACCTAAAATTGCTAACTTTCTCACATTTAAATTCAGTGAAACTGCTTGTTTTAATCGTTTGCATGCTGCTATTTCGATTTTTACGGAAAAATGAAAAAAGAAAGAACGTGCAAAAAGAGTCAATTATTTTTTTCTTTTATTTTTTTAAAATAAAAGCTGTTAAAAATGGCATTTTGTCTTTTGCGGCTTTTTCTTGCTTTCTTTCTTCTTCTTAAACTTGTCATTCTTTAAAAAAAACAATTTTATTCTTTGCAACAAATATAAATATTAACAAACAATTGTTTTTATTATTATTGAATTTTTAGGTAACAACCATTTTTATCAATACATGTGGCTTGTTGTTTTCTGTTTCGTATTTCCTGCAGCATTATTTTCTGTTTGTGGCCTCTTGGCTTGGTATAGAATGTGGCATTTGCAAAAACGGTAAAATTAAAAGAAAAAGTGTTTATATTTGACAACTTCAAAAAAAACAGAATAATTTTTTTTTCAGAAGAGAAGCAAAGCTTTTTCAACAATTAGAAGCTCAAACCAAACAAAGATACGAGTAGGTTTTTTTCAGAATTGCTTTTTCACTTTTCAATTGCCTTTTTTTCTCATTGTAAAAAAACATATATAAAATGTTATTTAAGAAAACACATGCAATGTGCTCATCCAACAATAATTATTGGTCGTCGTGAAGAGATTATTGAAGAAAATCCCGAAAATTTTATGCAATAATTTAAAATGTTTTTTTAAAGTATTTTTGTTCATATCAGACACATTCTTGCAATCTTTTGTTTATGTCGTAATTTGTAAAAAAAACTAGGAAAAAAAACCAAATAGTCTTGAATTTTTGTTACTTTCTGTTGTTTATTTTTAAAAAAAACTTTAATTGTTAATAGGAAATGTTTATAATTAATTAATGAAATTTTAACACTAAATAGCTGGCTACTAATTTATGTCAATAAGCATAACAAAGATGTCAATTTTGATATAAAATTCTAACACTTTTATTTTAATTTTTGAATTTCTTTTTGACGTTGCATCTCCCATTTTTTTTTCACAAAAACACAGCGAAGCAGCTTGATGTAACATTTTAAGAAGGCGTGTCCCAAGATTGAAGCTTTTTTTCTTCATTTTGCCGTGCTTTTTTATTCTCCTTTTTAAGGACCAGTCAAATACCAATCTTTATCTAACCTTTCTATTCATTTTTAAATTTCTTTGTCAGTAGTAATATTATTACTTGTTGCTTTTTGTACAAAAATGGTAAGAAAACCCTGTTTTAATGTAAAGAACTAAATTCAAATGATTTTTAAGGATTTTCGTCGATTTGGTAATGATCATTCAAATCCCACGGGTAAACCATCAACCCCTCGAAACACAAATGGTCGAAGTCATGCTGCAATTGTTGAAGGTTATCTTTTTAAAATCTTTTTATGCCCCCATCAAAAAATATACATTCTAAAAATGGCTCTATCATGTGCCAGTGAGTGAGCTACATCTTGATTGCCATTTTAAATTCTCTATCACTCACTCACTCTCTTTCATCATCATCAGCAGCAGCATCATCACACATCAATGATGATTCATTTTCCTTATTTTATTGCCTTTAGAATCTTTTTTTTTTCATTCATAAAAAGACAATTTAAAATCAAAGAAGCATACGGTTTATTTCATTCAAGCATGAAATAGCTCAGCAGTTTTTTTTTGCTTTTCTTTCTTTTTTTCTGTCTATTTGAGTTTTTTTATAAATATTAACTATTCAACCGCAGTCATTTTGTTCAAACAAAAAATGAGGACACAAAAAAATTTGATATTTTAATGCCTATTTAAAACATCAAAGATAAAAGAGGAAAAAGAAAATTCCAAATAAAGTTCAAGAACAAATTTTGTTTAAGCTTAAAATAGACCAAAATGCAAATATTTGAAAGTTGTAATTCAATTTTAACTTTAAAGCGATAAAAAAATACGCCTTATTAGGAGGGTAGTAGTAGTAGCACAAAAAAAGAGCTAAACGAATGTTGTAAAACTTTGTTAAAAGCATTGATTTACACATTTTCCATTCCATTAAAAGCCATTTTTTAAACAGTCAGTAAATAGACTTTGTTTTTTATGTTTATAATTGTCGACGTTTCCTGGGCTTTTTCATAATTGACATAAAAACAATGTCAGAGAAAAAAGGAACATACAATTTAAATCTGGGCAATTTGTTGGCATAAATGTTTTTTTGTCAAAATTAGACAAACACCGTTTTTTTGCAGAATACAAAAAAGCCTTTATGTTTTTTGATGCAAATAATGATGGATACATTACGGTAGATGAATTGGAACGGGCAATGAATAAATGCGGTGTTTATCCAACAAAATTGGAACTTCGTGTTATTATGTCACAAGGAGATTTGGATAGTAAGTAATTTTTTTTCTTCCAAACTTTAGTCACAAAAATATTTACTTGTATTTGTTTAGGAAATGGTGTTATAACTTTTGATGAATTTGTTCAACTTATGCGCGCTCAAGATTCATCAACACCTGAAAAATATACTCATTCACAACTTCTTGAACAATTTCGACTTTTTGATAAAGATAATGATGGATTTATTGAACGTAGTGAAATGATTGATATTGTTAAAGAACTCCGCTTAGGGCGATTTTTTCCTATTAGTGTTATTGACCAACTTTTTAAAGAAGCAGATGTTGATGGAGATGGAAAAATCAGTTTTCAAGGTATGCATATATTTATAGTTATATATTATGCATTGATAAAACAAAGAGCTCCATTTTTTTCAGAATTTTCAACAGCTGTAAATTGAGAAAAGAAAAAAAGCTACAGACACATCAAGAATGACCTCAAATCATTGTATCTTTTTTTTTCTCTTTTAAATGTCAAAAATATTTATTTTTAATAATAAAGCATTACATTTTTAAAAAAAAATATTTAACAATGTATAAGCGAGATTTTTGTTGTATTTTTTAAAGCATTGTGAAAAAAAACAATAAAGCATTTCGTTTCTTCTTTCTTTTTGATGGAGAAATAAAGCATGGAATGTCCAGTAGAGATAATGAGAAAAAAAGGATTTTTTTAACCAAATCTTGGCCGCATGAAAGAATCCATTTCATTTAATATTTCATTGAAAGGTATGTCATTAGAGCGATGATAATGACGTCGTCTAAAAAAAGGCAGAGATAAAGTTATCACAAAATCATTACAAGAAAAAAAATATATTACCGTTTATGTCTTTTAGGGTATGTTCGTCGCCAAGCTTTTAAAGTTTTAATATGAAATTTTGCAAGTGAACTTCCTTTATGCACTCTATACCTATAAAGAGGTTACGGTAATGACAAGTTAAAGTATCAATTTTAGTTACCTTCGATGTCTACATTCTACATTACATAATAAAATTAATAATAAAAATAATATGATTGAATATGTTTTGAACTTCGTCATCTATTAGCAAAGATCACATATGAATTTTTAAAGGTCAAATCAAAATCAGTTAAAGATGAACTGCTGCTTTGCATTCGAAGAACTGAAGCAAGGAACAAATAAGGAAAGCTTTAATATTTTTAAGAAGAAGAGGGGAGGCTGTCTGTAACTATGCGGAAAATCGAATTATCCGCAGGAGGGGGGCAGTCAGCTGGTATTACGATCGGAGGCATACAATTATTTTTTTAAATATAAAAAGTTATCCACTTGCAAGAATGCAAAAAAATATGTTGAAAGGTGGAGGAAGATTCAAACGGAATTTATGAAAAAAAAAGACTAATGGAGTTGATGCGCAGATGTGAGCTGTTAATTCCAAAATGAAACTTTGTTGTCACCGTCCTGCAAAAAAAATGAAAAATGTTTTTAGTTTTCTTTTCTTAATTATGACGAAATTAAAAGCTTTGCATCATTATAGTAAAAAAGAAGAAGAAAGAAAAGGTTTACACCCAATATTTGTGAACTGAATCATTTTTTTATATATTTCAATATACATATATCGGAAGCACGCTCACTCACGCTTTCTTTTCATTTATTTTACTCCTCATCAGATTTATTATCGCGCAGCAGCAAAAATGAACTTCTTTTCATTTATTTAATAAAAAAAAAGTTTGTTCAAGTAATGCGCGGTGCAATATCTTTTCTAAGGATGACCAAGATTGTTGGCGTCATTGTCCGGCGATGAAAATGACTCATTTTCTTTCTATTATAAAAACTGGAAGAAACAAAAACCAAAAATTCTTTAGTTTTGCATCAAAATTTGAAGGGCAAATCCTGTTCCGACGTTATGAATGAAAAGATAGCAAAAATAATTTTTTTTATTTCTCTCTTTCTTTTCAAAAACGTGCAATTAAACCACCACCACCACCCTAATTTAGGATTGAAC
Organism: Panagrolaimus sp. LJ2400; assembly: GCA_024447215.1. Classification (NCBI taxonomy): domain Eukaryota; kingdom Metazoa; phylum Nematoda; class Chromadorea; order Rhabditida; family Panagrolaimidae; genus Panagrolaimus; species Panagrolaimus sp. LJ2400. The sequence continues at coordinate 11,093,951 of JAMRYA010000004.1, read as the reverse complement.
AAAAGAGATGCTAAAAGGAAACAATATGTTTTAACGTCTACAAAGATAATAAAATATGACAAAAAGCGGAAGATCTTTATGCGCTGTTTTAAACATAAAGACCGTCATTCTTTGTTTTCAAAAAAGTTTTATGGAGTTTCATTACTATGACAAAGTTAAAACAAACGCTTGCCAAATTTCATGCTTTTTAAGTGCTACTTCTGCTTTATGTAATTAGTAATTGTTGTGCTTTAATCGAAATTAGCAAAAATGCTTTTTTTCATTCAAAAAAAGTGTTTCCTTACAAACAAGTTTATGCCTCCTGCTATATCGTATCGAAACACAACAAGAAAAAAAAGAGTTAAAAAAGAAGGATTGCAACAACAAAATTAAAAACATATGTAAGGAAACTAAAGATGTAAAAACAAAATAAAGTTGAAAGAAAAAACAATAATGTTATATATATTTTTTAGGATAAATTATTGTTTTAAAGTGCCAAACTGATGATAAAAAATTTCAGATGGTGTAATAGTTGTTCTTAAAGTAAAATGATGGCGTTGCTGTTGATGATGGTTTGTTATTTGTAATTTTGAAGATGATGTAGGGTTTCGTTGATTCACCACGAGACTACCATTATTTAATGATGATTGTGATAATTGATGAACCGGAAATTCATCTTCATTGGCTGCTTCAGAAAAGGTTTCATTTCCGGCGTTATGTTTCTTCCATTTGGTTCGTCGATTTTGAAACCAAATTTTAACCTTAAAGTGTGGTTTTTAATTTGATACCCCCGCGTAAAGAAGGAGTGTGTAAATGTGTAATTTTAAAAGAAAATGACGTACCTGAGTTTCGGATAATTGTAATGTAGTTGCAAGATTAACACGTTCTCGGACGCTTAAATATCGGCAACATTTAAATTTTCTTTCAAGTGCCATCAATTGCTGATAACTGAAAGCAGTTCGAACTCTTCTACGTTTTTCTAGTTTTTGAGTATCATCTGTTGAATATCCGTCAATGGCATGATCATTTTTTAAAAGAGATTCAATAGAAAATGTTACAGAATTTGACATAATTCAATTAAATTCTTACAAATAATGCCACTCAAAAAATGCAACAAAAAATAAGCCAAAATATCTTGCACATGTGTAAAAAGAAGAACTATAGCATCATCATTAAATGCCTGATGATGCTTAAGTTGATAGTTTTAAAACATTTTAATGAATGCTTTTTCTTTCTTCACTGAAAAACGATTAATGCATTTAAAAAAGTCTTAAAGCAACCAATTGAAAAGATATTTTAAATTAAAACTATTGACCATCAAAGAAGCTTCTCCCTTTAACATTAATACCTCGGAAACCAATTTAATTGAAAATTTTGATAACACCCAATTTATTTGTTATTTAAATTACAGTGCTTCAAATAACTGTTGATTTTGGATTTTACATTGTTTAAAAAAACTGTTAACTTGATAACACCCAGAAAATGCAATTTCAATTCTTTGTTTCTTGAATCGTGAATATGTTGTGTCTCGCTTCTGCCGTCCTTAACTTATGTATAAACGTGGAAAAAAAAGTTTTCTCTGATGCTGGCAATAACTTAAATCCAATGAAAACTAGATTAAAGTGGTATACGATATTGGAACTGCTGTTTATTTTGCTTTTGAAAGCGCCCTGGAATTGTTTTTTGAAATAAAAGATGACAGGTTTTGGGGTATGTCTTGTGAGGGGCACAACATTGAGAATAAAGTAAATTTGAAGCTGTTCTTTTTAACCATCTTCTTCTACATGACGTGTTTTTAATACAACATTACCCTGTTCTGTAGTTATGTTTGGGCGTATACTTGGATCCCTTTTTTCAGTTTTTTAAGAGAAAGTTATCGTAAATTTTGTCTACGGATTTTTTGTGTTTTATAATCAAAAAATTAATTTGTTTGCAGTTATTCATTATTGCAGCAAAAAGTGTATTTTTTATAGTTGCTTGTTATTTCCAAAAGCTTTCTTAACGTTGCTATAGCAATATGTTTATACGCGTCTTTTTGTAACAAAAAAGGATTGACTTAATTTCAGTTTAAAAACAATATGCCTGATATTTTTCAACTTGCTGAACAAAAACTACGAGAAAAAGAATCACATTCTTTAAATTTTGATGACACTAATGATGGTAAATTATTTTACAATATTGATTAATCTAATTTAATGATGACTTTTAGCTTCTGATTTATTAGAAACAGTGGTTGTCGTTTGTGGTAGTGTAGCATGTGGAAAAACAAGCTTAATTCAACGCTTCCTGGAAAATTCACAAGAAGATTCGAAAACTTTAGCATTAGAATATCGTTATGCAACTCGAATGAAAAATAACGTAAGCATGTTTCTTTAAATTAACAGCGACTAGTATAACATCAATTTTAGAAAAAGGAAGTTGCATCAATTTGGGAGCTTGGTAGTGGAGCTAAAATGGCAAAACTGATTTCAACTCCTTTATCAAATGAATTTCTTGAAAACACATCATTAATAATTTTTATAGATTTAACAAATCCATCACAAGTACCACAAATGGTTTTTGATATTATTCAAAATATTAATGAAAAAACAGCTGTGATTTTAAAGATTATTAATAACTCCGATCCTGAAAGATATGATCGACTACAAAAGATTATGACGAAATTGAATGAGCATAAAGATGCTTCATTAATAAATGTCTTTCCATTTCCTGTGGTATTTATTGCAGCTCGCTATGATCAATATCAAAATATGGAATCAGAAAAGAAAAAGCTGATTTATAAATTCATTCGATATGTTGCACATATAAATGGTGCAAATATTATGGTATGATTTGTTTTTTATTATAGTAAGTTTTGGCAATAAAATTTTTTAGTCATTTTCAACAACAGCAGAAAGTCTTGTAGCAAAATGTAAAACTTTAATGTCTCATTATGCATTTCATGAAGCAAAACCATCAATTCAACTTAACACAGATATCAATAAGCCGTTGTATGTAAATGCTGGAACTGATAGTCTAGAAAGTATTGGACATATTACTGGAGCTGGTATTCCTCCAAGTAATTATAAAGATGCCATGCGAGAATGGAAAGAAGCATTTCAAGAAAATTTTCCACTAGAGGTAAATGTTTTGTCAACAGCAATCTTCTTCTTTCATTATCTATTTTTGTTGAAAGACGTGAAAAACATACAGTTTTAGTTTCCACAGAAAGAAATCCAAAAATTTTCAGGATGAAAATAAAAAACAATCTTCTTCCACCGATATTGTTGAAGATAAAAAGTTTGCGGAATATGAAATTGACATTGCTGTTGAAGAAAAGCGAAGAGAGCTTGAGATGTTTATTCGAGAAAAGAAAAACAGAAAAGCTTTAACAGAAAAATCACATAAATAAAAAGGCTAAAAGAAAAGTTTCAAAATTATTTTTGTAAATATTATTTTTTTTAAAGATTTCAAACACTATATACATATTTTCTAATTATATCTCTGTTTTTTTGTACAACAATTTGTTGTTTTTTTTCATCACAAAAAATTATACTACACATGTCAAAAAAACTTTTAGACCTATCAAATTACAAATATTTAACTTAAAAAACAAACGTAAAAAAGTAAAGAAAAAGTAGTATATATCTGACATATTCCATTTGGTAATGTAAAACTTTATATTTTTGAGTTAAAAAAAATCAGTGTTTTTTTTAACTTTCAGCTGGCTTTTATCTCTTTCTTGGATCAGTAGACACAACAACAAGGATCTTTTCTATTTTTTAACATCAAAATATATTCATTAAGTCAAAAAGTCATTGCGATCAACACTCATCAACGAGCAAGCAAGCAAGCGGCAGGCGGATTTTTGAACAAGAATGAGATATAAGTTAAAGTTAAGAAGAAGAAAAGGAGCTTTGACAACTTGGTCAAGACAAAGTGACCACTGGGTATTGAGCAATGTTTCTTATCCTCCTTTTTTTGCTATTAAAAATTTAATCATTTTTATTTCCATAAATCTCTTTTTCCTGCATTTAATACTACTTTCCCCCCTTTGTTCTTGATCAAAAAAATGTGTGAATGAATAAGCTCGTATGTTGTTGTGTCTAATAAAAACGGAATATCCCCCCTAACATGCACCTGCCTTGTTTTCTCTCCACCCTCAAGTGTCGCAAAAAGGGGAAGATATTTGAGTTTAATCCTTAAGGCAAAAAAAAAGAGTTATGTCACTTATCGGTTTTTTCTGTTTAAATATAAGCTAGTTTTTTTACTTATGGTTTTTTAGATTAGTATAAAACTTTTTTTATGATTCAAGTAATTACCTCTTTTATCCGTAATCCCTATTTACTACTAAAGAAAAAACCTTGTTTAATGTTTTATATCCGGATTTTTATACGGTTTGTAATGATTCGCCAGCTGTTTTGTTTGTGTGAAAACATACATCTACAAAATGCCATCGCCTGTTCTTTGATTTTGACCTTTTTTCTTTAAAAAAATCCTTGCAAAGTTTACTCTCCATTGTTAAATTTTTGACGACAACATGTTTGCACCTTCTTTTTTTACGTTGTCCATCAAAACTATTGTCTAATATTTTTTTCTAAATTTTTTAGACTTTCTTAAATAAAAAGTTTTGACACAAAAAAAACGCAAAGTTTCATTCATCCACAGGAGTGTACTTTGCTTACAAAAAAGAAAAAAGAAGAAAAAGCTTTATCCTATTTTTTTCTTTCATTGCGCAACGAGGAAATGTCACAACGTCCTAGAATAATTGGAAGCTTGCATGGCGTTCTTCAACGTGCAAATACAATCAATGAGGCGGAGCTCGCTCGACGCTCAAGTTGCACAAGTATTGGATCAATGAGTGAGCAGATTGTTGTGGAGGATATTTCTTCCAAAATTAAATGTGATTCAAATAATAATCTTATGAAAAGGTAAATGATTAGAGCAGATATTATCTTATCTTAAATAATGATGAAGTCTGCTAACAAAAGCCTTTATAGTTCAACATCCCTTGATGATTCTGCCCATGAAGCTGAAATATATCCAAAATCGTTTGCATGGGATTGGCCATTCTGTGATGAAGGTATTCAGTATTGTCTTCTTTTAATCAATTAATTTAATCTTTTTTTGCTTTATTTCTAGGCATTGCAAGAGGAGTTTATACTGAAGAAAAGTTCCTTGTCTGCCTTCCCTTCAACAGTGGCGGCACTGGAGAAAAAAGTGGATCAGTATGTTTACTTTTGTTTTTACTCTTCATTTTAACTCAACAATTTTTAATGAATCATAAAAAACACTTTTTTTTCAGACAAAGAAATTTGAAAAAATCTCGGAATCAAATTTTTCCTGGACAATTGGTCTTTCAAACAATAGCAATGAGTTTGGCGGTACAAGCTTCTGGAGGATGGAACTTGAAATCATAAGAAATTTAAACATGCTTGCACTTATTGTTTCAAGGTAACTTCTTTCAGCTACCGTAATTTATGACAAAAACTTTTTGCATGTTTTAAGGGATATTTCACGATATGAAAGTGGACCAAAACGTTTGAAACGTGTTCGAAAGGTTTATCGGCTACCAGATATCTATGACATTCGAACACTTCGATCAACAAGCTATGATTGGGCAATTGTTATAGAAGCTTTGCGACGACGTGATGTTAGAACAAATCGTCCGATGCGGCTTAAACGATCTGATACTCTTGCATAAATTCATTTGCAGCTTTTTTCTTCTTCTTAAAATGTATCTTTCTTATATTTTTGTATTTTGCCAGCTGCCCCGCGTAAACACGGGTTTCATCATCACTATAACATAACAATAATTTGCCAAAAAATATGGCAAAAATCCGGTTTTAACTTCGAGTTTAAATTTCTTTTTTATCTCTGGTACAATTTTCTTATGTTTTTTTTCATTAATTTTTTTTATTATCTGTTGATGAAGGGCTCAATATTTAGGCGAAATGTACATTTAGTTTTAAAAAAATAAAAGAGTAAATAAAAGAATAAACGTTTAAACTTTTTTCTATCAAATGGTGACAGGTGTACATTTGATGCAATAACTTTGTTTAAATAAAAAATTACTGTAGCATATTTTTATTAACCATTGGCTTTTAAGCATTCTATAACTTTTAATTTGTAAGCATCAACAGACTATGAACACTTAAATTGACAAATTATGTGCAGAATTTCTTTAAATAAAAGCAACAGCAATAAGCGATCGACACCAAAACAAGGCAAAAAAGTTTTTTAACTATTAGGTGATTTAAACAGGAGTGTCCTGATGATCTCTGAACTTTTTTAGAATATTATTCGCATTTACTGTAAGCTTTCTCTTCTGTCAGCTATAAAACAATTTCATGTTTATTAGATAAAAAAAAGAGAAAGCTCATACATAGTAAATATGAATCACCAAAATGTTGCCTTTCTTCCAAAAAATTAAAGACGCTATGTTAAAAAAAAGGCAGTGTTGCAAAAGAAGTGTTTAAAAAGGCAGTATGTTTTCCATTGCATTAAAAAAAGGAAAAACAAAAAAAGATGGTATATGAAAGAGGTGGAAAAGACCAAAAAAATCGCCACAAACATGCCCAGTCGAATAAAAAATCGAATGTGTCGATTTATAAATTTGGTCTTTAATTTGTAAATTGCTTGAAATCGACTTGTTTATCTGTCCAATAGATTGATCTTCAGTGTTGTGTAAATAATAGTTTTATTGTAGTTTTTCCATTTTTGCTCCTGCGTGATTGAGGGTATGCCGATTGATTCATAAACTTAATATTATCGAGTAAAAGCTTCAGCAAAATAGAGTATCTTTAAAGGCATCTGCCCCCCCCCCCCCATCGAAATTGAAAAAGTCTTTCGTACTTTAGCTGCCCTGTAAATGGGATCAAAATACCAGAAGCGTGCCCCTCTGAAATTCACTGTGCCCACACCAAATTTTTTTCTGCTGACCTCATTGTTAAAAATTTATGTCCTATTTTGCGCTATCGTTTTCCGTAAATCCATAATCAAATTTCTTTTTGCTTTTACAATAATTATTTTATATTTAGCTTGATATTTTTGTGGTATTTAGTATTGTATCGGATTGCCGATATTTAAAATGATGAATTGTCGTTGTAGGTACGAGAGGTGTTGAGATATTAATTACTGATTTATTAAAACTCCTTACAGTTTAAATCCAATACATAAAATAGAGGAAATACAAAAGTGGCTGTTTAAGAGCTTGAGAAGAAGGAAGGAATGAAGAGAAAGGAAAAGAACCTCTTAGGTTACAATAGAAAGAAAGGCGGTGCTTGTGCGTGCCATTGGCTTTGTAGCTTTGGCTAAAGCCTTATTCTTTACACTCCCCCGACAAAAGTTTGGGTATGCAAATTTTGTTAATGGTGTTATAGAATTAGACTGATTCCAGATGGACATCAATAAAGAGAGAAGTAAGCAATACTTTTGAATACGATTAACAAAAGAAAGTGAAAAAAAGGTACTTCAACAAAAATAAAAAACACCAACAATAACAAAAATTTAAGCATTAAATTTCATTATTACAAACAAAACAAATAATTTTTCAGTAAGAATTACAACAAAAAATTTAGAGTAATAATGTAGCAGAATTCCAAGATAAATGAGAGTAGCTTTGATTTTAAATAAAGTTCCAGAAAAATTAAACAATCGAAGATAGATAAAAAACAGAGAAAATTTCGAAATGAAAATTGTGCATGTTACGAGGACAATTACAATATTGTTAAGGAACTTGAAAAGTTAAAAATATCAAAAGCTTTGTTAACTGACAATGAGGAAAATGAACGCTTGAGTAGGACATTTTGCGCAACAAAGGATTACGGTTTACCTGGAACTGCAAAATGATGCATAAAGTTTTTTGCGCTTCTTTTTGTAATTAAAAAGAGCAATTGCATGTAATGCATATTTGATCATTGCAAGGAAATGATCACTTGAAAAATCAGAAATTTGATTTTCAACAACAATTTTCTTCAGTTGATTAACAGAAGAAAAAGAAAATTTATTTTTAAAAAGATGCCGTTTCTTTTTGATTTTTGGCAATTTCTTTTTAACAGGAGTTTTATCTTTTGGAAAAAAACTATCAGAATTTATAGCATTTGAACTTTTGCAAAGTTCATTTTTACTATCCGAAAGCAATTTGCTTGGAGTTTTAGCAGTACAATCAGCTTGAGGATTAATTTTATCTTCAAGTGAAACAGGAACTCCAAAAGATTTATTTTGATCAACAAGTGATGCAACTACTTTAGAAGCATCGTTACTTTTTGGTCGTTCAACTTGACCATTACCACAAATGACTTTCCCTAATTTTGAATCGATTACAGAAAAACCATTTTGTAATTTCTTACTTTTTTCATGAAGAATTAAAGCATTAAATTCTTTCATGGACAATAAAAGTTTTGGATTACCAGTTGTAATTGGCAAAGGTTCATTTGGATGAGCTTCACAATTATCAACCGGGATTTTTGGAACCAAAATCTTTTTAACCATTTTTGGTGTTCCATGAGCATTAATTGGGAAAATTTTTCCACTCTTTAAATGCAAATTTAAAGAAAAAGATTTTCCAGCAGAAATCTTTTTACCATCAGCACCACAAAGTTCAGCAACTTTTTTAACTCCATGCAAATTTAAGTTCTCACAAAGTTTTTCATCAACAAGATTTACTTGTGAACCAGGATCAACAAAAGCGAGAACATATTGCCGTTTATCAGGAGTTTGTGGATTTGAAACAAGGATCTCCTTTGTTATCAAAAGAGTTTCATCAGATTCTGATGCTTTTACTTCATCGAAAATATCATTTTTTCGACAGTAAATTGCATGATGATTGTCGGCACAATGCTTGCAAACAATCTTTTTAACACAACTTTTGCGTGAATGATTTGCACAAAAACATCTTAAACAAAGTTTTTTAGCACGTGCTATTTCTTTTGCATTCTTTGAAGTTGTGCAATTTGAACAATCTTCAGATTGATGAGCGCCTTCACAAAAAGAACAATTAAGTGGTGGAGGTTTGCTAACTTTAGTTTGCGGTGATGAACGTTGAAGTTTTTCACCTTGACTTGCAACAGCAGCAACTATTTTTGCATTTGGATAATGCTTGGTAGCTTCTGGATTTCGAGGAAGAAATCTACCATAAACCGAACGATAATCCGCTAGCATTCGATCTGCTTGTGCCCGTAAATCAGTTAAAGTAGCAACACCAGTATTTAAACTACGCTCATAATCAGAAAGTTTAATAAGAATTTCATGAGGTAATTTATCCTTTAAAGCTAATTTAAAATTAGTTGATTCTATATCTTCACCAAAATCATGAAGTGCTGTAAGATAAAATTCAAAATCATCAAATGCTTTTCGAACTGCATCAAGATCAGTTTTATCTTTAACAGGCAAATGCAATTTTTTCAGAAGAATTTGAATTGCATCTTCATCACGCCCGAATCTTTGCTTAAGCTTTTTTAAAGCTTCAGCATAACCAGCATCAGTATTAAACCGATGAACTGCATCAAAAGCTGGACCATCAAGTCTTTGCTTGAGCAACTGAAGTTTCACAACATTTGTGATATCAGTTCTATTACCTACAGTATTATCCCATTCACTAAGAAACCCTTTATAGTATTCTGGATCACCAGCATATAAACGCTGTTTCGTTTCTGCAACAGTGTTATTTAACAAAAGGAGTTGACTAGGGACATTAATTGTAGTTGCTGCAACAGGAATGCCTGCGGCAACAGCAGCATTCACTGCATTTACAGCATTAGCTGTAGCAGCAGTATTTGTAGCAGCACTTGCAGCAGCTGCTAATTCCGTTTCAATAACATTTATCTCTGCTTCAGTTTCTTCAGAAGCATCAGAGAGATCTCTTATTAGTTGTTGATACGGCATTTTAGTAGCATCATGAGTATTAAATGCATGCAACTCATACAATGCTTGTGCATCTGTCCTATCAGTAGGATCATTGTTGCTATTTACGATTCGCTTCCATTCTTCATCAATTTTTTCATATTCTTTGCGTAGGGCAATTAAATAAGTTTTCAATTTAATCCCTTCATTTCGCCGCGCTGTGGTGTATGCACCATTTTGATCCAAAAAGTTTTTAGCATCTACAATCCTCTTTTGTTGCTTAGCAAAAAGAGATCCTATCAAGACGATGCAATTATCCGACATTATCAAGTGCCTTTGTTATAAACAAAAATGTGGCCAAAAAAAGGAAATACTTAAGTGCTGAGATTAGAGGTCAGACCAATAAAACTTGCGCTTTTTGTAACAAAAGACAAAAAGCCGAGAATAAGACGTATCAAATGACACGAATATACAAAAACCAAACAAAGAAAAACTTGCAAAAAATGAAACAATTTGCAAAAAAAATGCCCAAAAGTTTCAAGACAAATGAAAACAAAAATGTTCAAACAGGAATAAGAAAGTGAAAGAGACTAAGTCACAAGATCAAAGCTACCTCAATTTAGGATTTAATTAACCTGGTTTGGAACAGCAGAACAGCAGCGGGACCAACACCTGAGAGCAGCAAAGCAATCACGAACAAACGAACATCCAAAAATTGTTTTCACGACGGGAAGAAGCAAGCAATCCAACAGGGATTAATGTTGAATGGTAATTGATCAAAATATTAAATAAATACACACCAGCTCTGATCGACGAATAAAAATAATGAAAAACAGCAAAAATAGGAGAATAATAGCACAACAAATAAATGAAATATTTACCAATCTCGTTTAAAAGGCTGAGCCCCCATGTATCGGATTGCCGATATTTAAAATGATGAATTGTCGTTGTAGGTACGAGAGGTGTTGAGATATTAATTACTGATTTATTAAAACTCCTTACAGTTTAAATCCAATACATAAAATAGAGGAAATACAAAAGTGGCTGTTTAAGAGCTTGAGAAGAAGGAAGGAATGAAGAGAAAGGAAAAGAACCTCTTAGGTTACAATAGAAAGAAAGGCGGTGCTTGTGCGTGCCATTGGCTTTGTAGCTTTGGCTAAAGCCTTATTCTTTACAAGTATTTTGTTTCAAAGGCCTTAAATCAAAAGAAAATTTGAATAACATGCATAACAATAATGATGAACACATCCAAGAAGAACTTGAAAATCGTCGTGACTTACTTGAAGAAATTATTATGTGTAAATTAGTCCTCATTGATCTTGAAATTACAACCAAAGAATTAACAAAATGTGTTGCCAAAATTGATGTTAAAAAAATGGAAATGCTTAAACTCAATCAACAAGCTGATGAAGTAAAAGCTCAAAAAGAAATTTTACAAAAAGAATTTGAAGAATTTCAAAAAAGTTTTGATGTAGCTATCAAATCAGTAAGTCATGTTTTATAGACCAAAGTGGTCAAATCTCCCGGGCCCGGGTGGAATGAAAACTGGGTGATCTCTACCCGGAAGATCACCGGATATTTTACCCATAATCACCCGATTTGCTTTTGATTTTTCATGCATTTAAAACCAACAAAAATTAGTTTAACTCATTTTTTAAAGCATTGCTCTGATGTTTAACAAAACAGATTACTTTTTATCGGTAGAAAAAAGAAAAATGGGCAATTACAGTATATTTTAATCTTTTTCGTGCAAAAAATTTTCTCAATAATATGAACAAAATGTTTTTGTATAAACACTTTTTCGAGTGATTATGGGTATCACGCAGGGCAAACAAGTGATCACTATTTGACTACCCGCATAGACTAATAAAAGAAATTTTTATAGGAAGATCAAGCCGAATTATATGAAGGTAAACTTCTTGCAATGCATGCCGCTATGATGCATCTTGAAGAACAACAAGAAATTCTTTGTGATAGAATGGAAGAAATTGTTAAAAATTATAAAGCTCTTAATGCAGAGCTTAAAGGTTTTGAAGGAAAAGTTTTTGGAAATCCAAGAGCTGAAGAAGAAAAATGAATCCATCAAGGGTATGCAAGATGTTGTCGAAAACTCCAATGACACCAAATGAAACAGTGTTAAAGAAATCAATGTCTAATTTGGGTAACTTATATTATATTTGTTTAACTTGTTCTATTTGTAATTCATTTGCGATAAATAAAAATTGTTATGATTACTTGAAAATTTTAATTATCAGCTGAGATTCGTGTACACAGTGTGGAGGCAAAAAAAAGTTTTCAACTATTAGGTGATTTAAACAGAAGTGTCCCAATGAACTCTAAACTTTTTTAAAATATTGTTCAATAGCCACGTTCTGTATTTGCGAAAACAATAACAACACATCAGTGGCATTTACTGTAATATTTTTTTCTGTTGGCGATAAAACAATTTCATGTTTATTAGATAAAAAAAGAGAGGTTATACATAGTAAATATGAATCACCGAAATGTTGCCTTTCTCCCAAAAAACTGAGCACTCATTGTTAAAAAAATGTTGCAAAAGAAACAGAGTATGTTTTCCATTGCATTAAAATAAATGAAAAAAATGATGGTAAATGAAAGAGGTAGAAAAAACCAAATTGATCTTCAGTGTTGTGTGAAAAATAGTTTTATTGTAATTTTTCCATTTTCGCTTCTAAGTGATGGATAGCATACTTTTTGATTCATAAAATTTACGTTTACTGATGATTTTGTATGAGCAAAATCATCAACAAAGTTATCAGTTTCGGTGGGGTCATATAGTTTCTCCAAAATTGATAAATCTCAGCCGTGCTACTAAATTTCAAAAGCGTGCCCATCTGAAACCCGAGTTTTTTTCCTGCTGGCATCATTGTTTAAAAGTTATGTCCTATTTTGTGCTATCGTTTTCCGTAAATCCATAATCAATTTTTTTTGCTGTTGCAATAATTATTTTACATTTAGTTTCATATTTCTGTGCCGTTTCAAAAATCTGTAAAAGAAATTGCAAAGACATGCATCACAATAATGATGAAGAAATTCCAGAAGAACTTGGAACACAACGGGAATTGCTTGAAGATCTTGTTCATTGTTTGGACATGATTCATTTCACGATTGCCGAAGAAAGATTCAGAAATCGTTTTGCTATATTAGATGCTAAAACTAAGGAAATGCATAAACTCAATCAACAAGCAGAAGAAGTTAAAGCACAAAAAGAAATTTTACAAAAAGAATTAGAAGAATCAGTAAGTCGTGTATCCATGTTTTACTAAAAATAGACTAATAAAAGAAATTTTTATAGGAAGATCAAGTTGAATTATATGAAAGGCAGCTTCTTACAATGCATGCAGCTGTGCTTCATCTTGAAGAACAACAAGAAATTGTTTGTAAAAAAATGGAAGAAATTGTCAAAAATTTTGAAGCTCTTCAAGCAGAGTTCGACTGCTGTTAAAAATCCTTATGTTATGTAATTTGAATAATTTTATTATTTTTGTTTAACCTGTTTTTATTTGTAATTTCTTTGCGATAAATGAAAACTGTTTTAATTACTTGAAAATTTTGGTTATCAGCTGAGATTCGTGTACAGTGTGAGTTAAAGACAGTTATTGCATTTGACCATAAGAAATTTTTTGCTTGATGTTTTTTGAAAAAATGAAAAAAAACGGCATGTGCCAAAAATAATCAAATCAATGCACACTTTTGGTTTTGTATTTTCTTCACCGTGACAACTTTAAAAAACGAAAACTGATAAAACAAAAAAAATTTAAACACCAAATACAAAGCGTAGATCTCGCAAACATGAAGTAGATTTAAATCTCGAAGTTTCATGATGGCTCTACTTTATTTGTCCTTTTTGGTCCAACGTATTTTTGTAAAAAATCATTTTTGCATGTTATTGCTAAATAATATGGATTTAATTTCACTGAAATATCAGCAAGTGGCGAAAGAACTTCTCTAAAATTTTGGTGTTCGTGATCCTGAAGATTCGTACAAACGATATTTAGCGCACAAAAATGTGTGAAAATGTGAGCCTTATGTATTACCCTCAACACATTATTTTTTCACTATGTACTTGTGATAATGAATTAAGAATTTAAAAAACGGAAATTCAAGAAGTTTTGAAATGTGAATTTAAATTGCGACATTTATTAACTTCACATACAATTTCATTTTGTTCATAAATAAATACTTAAAAGGTATATATATAAAGAAGAAAATATAATTAAACTAAATTTTTAATATATATATTTATCCAAAGCTTGGGAAATCATAATTAGGTGATCCTTTCATGAAGCTATCAATATAACCTTTATGATGTGGAAGAGGACGCATGGCATATTTAATCTAAACAAATCAAATTATTTTAAAAGTATGATTTATTTTTTTAATTACCTCTGGTTGTCGTTGCATTCTCGCCATATATGCTCCCATTTTAGGGTAATGCATTCCAGGGAAATATTTAAATTGTGTATACGGATTCATTGTAACAAGTTCTAAGCGTTCAAGGAATGGCCAAATCATAATATCAACATATCCCATATATTTCCCTCCAAAGAAATTATCTGTTAAAAGATTTTCAGCAGTTCGTAATGCATTATTTATTGCATTATCGGTATTCTTTTGGGCCATCATATTAGAACTACGGAAAAATTGATAAAGGGCTTGAATTATCTGTAAAGAACAATAATTATATTAGACTACAAAAAGATGTTTCAAACCGGGCTTAAACGTTCTAAAAGAATCTTCTGTTGCGCTCGAGCATATGGATCTCGAGGAAGAACGGATGTTTCAGGAAATACATCGTCCAAGTATTGAACAAGAACATCCGATTCAAAAATTACCTAAAAGTGGGTTATTGTTTTTTTGCAAAAAAATGAAAAAGAAACTAGCCTGTCCATTGCCCATTTCAAGTGTTGGTACTCGTCCAAGTGGACTTTTTGCAAGAAACCAGTTTGGCCCTTTATCCGGGTTTACATTAACAACTTCGACTCTAAAATTTAATTGTTAAAAGAAATGTTATTTTACATTCTTTAAAGAATGTGCAAAAAAATTACTTACGGAATGTTCTTTTTTGCAAAATAAATTACAGCGCGTTCTGCGTAGGGGCAGAATCTCATACTATAAAGTCTAATTGCACCAGGAGCTTTGAAAGGTTCATACGAGCCAGGATGAAGAGTTATAGAATCAAGCCCACGAATATTTGAACCTGCTACATATGGCATTGGAGTTGGAAGAGCTGTTGGATTTGAACTAAATGTTGAAAAAGAAGATCCGAAATTTCCAGGATGTCGACGAAGAGAATGTGGAGTTTCACGAAATGCAGACATAACTGCATGTCTTACTGTATCATTAATTGGATTTTCAGCTAATGGTGATTGATTTAGAACAACACTTGCAAGTTGATTAATAACCTGGAGGCATAAAGCAGCCGAAGCTGTACAATTCCCTCCAGCCATAATAGCGTCTAAAATAATACAATGAAAGTAGATAGAATTTAAACGGTTTAGATGGAAGCTCGAAGAATTGAACAAACTACTGACAATACTCAACAGCCTTTGAAGCCTTTTTGAAGGAAGCGATATGCAAAAGATTTCAAAGCTTTTACAATGAAATATTTCGGGTATTGGACCGCCCAGATAGTTTAGTCATGCAATTTTTTTTGTAAAAAAAAACTTTTCAGGTAACAAAACATTACCAATATTTTTTGTCACACCTTGGAGACAGCTGCGCAGCCTTAAGGAAGTGTTTCTTGACGAAATACTCAAATAGAATCGTTGAGATTTTGTTCATCCTTATGTTTTTCTTCCTTTTATCCGTCTTCTTTTTCTTCTCTTTCCTTTAACAACAGCTGTGTGATCTTCATGATGATGAGAAAAAAAAGAGCATCCATTCTTGGATTTTTTTGTTGTCCAAGTCGCAAGTAAGCAAGCAGCGGTCATCCGGCAGTAGATCACAAAGCAACATTATCCTTTCTTCAGCTGATCAAACCGGTTATAGAACACCTTACGCAAGGAAAAGAGAGAGGTAACACAAAAGCGGCGTTTTTCACAGTACCAGGAAGATTTTGTTTATTCTTTTTTTTGAAAAAAAGATGAATAAACGCGCATATATTAAAAGAAAAAATGTAAAAAAAATGGTTCCGGAAACTTGCGCAAAAAAATGTCCGATAGCTACTTAAAAAAAATGAAATAAAAATACTATGAGTATTTGCAAGTTATAAGACATTTATTATTAAGGATAAGCTTCTTCCTCGCCTGTTTTTGTATGTACTTTTAGATCATTAAAATTAAAATTTTAAGTGGACATGCAACTTGCGCGTATTTCCTGTAAACTTAAAAAGAGGAAGGAATTACACAAAAAAAATACATTTAGATTTAACGTCTTTCTCTTAAACAAGAAGCAAAATATGAACAACAAAAAAGTTTGAAAATTTTTATAAGTTTTGACCACGACCGGTAATATGAGAATTGCTCAAGGAAAAAACGCTTGTAAAAAAAGCGTTTGTTAGCCACTCAAAACAATTCCCTTTGAAGTAACAATGAAAAAAAGCAACTGTCGCAGTTAAGATGAAAATTCGTCATGCAAAAAATATAGATGGACAATATTTTGGTTATATAAAAAAAAAGTAATAACAAAAGTTAGAGTTATTGTTAGCATTTCGGAGTTTTTTTTGTAGTTTGCAGAAACAAAATATATAAAAACTTTTACTACATCAAAACAAAAAATAATAATAATAACAAATAAAAGAATTAAAGAAAAAATAGAGACCATGAATTTGAAATTTGCATCAAAAAAGTGAGAGTGTTGAATAATCAATATTTAACAATAAAATGATAAATATGCCATTCGAAGAGACCAATCATTTGGATGTCCAGACATCTTCCAACCAAGTAATTGCAAATATGATGGATCAGATGCAAATACTTGTTCATGAGATTTTTCTGGGCGTTCATGTAAGAAAACGACATTTTCACAATGATCTTCAAATGTTGAACCCTATAAAACTTAATTAAAGAATTATGAAAATCTTCGAGGTATTACCATATTGCATCGAGCATCACATTTTAACCTCTTTGTTCCATTTCTAATATTAATTTTTACAGTTACACCCTTTCGAAAAACTAATGGATTTCTTGCACGTACAAAAACAATACTTTGATCATAAGCAGAACGCGCCCTCCGAATAGAAGATATCCATAAATCAGATGGATCATCCAAATCTTGGACTTCGATCTAGAAAAAAAGTGTAAAAAAACAAGTAAGATTAAATGAAAGAAAGAAGTTCTTTAATACCTCTGAATCGTCGATGTCAATGTCAGAATTTGGTTTTTTCATTACATTTACCCGAAACCAGACATATTCTGTTTGTTCAATTGGTGGCTGCATATCTTCAGATATAGAAACAATAGAAGCTGAATTAATCATCTGGAACATTAGTTATAAAGTTTAAGAACTATAAAAAATATTTAATTGATGATTACTTTTCTGTGACATGCAAAAATCATATGGGGTGTTCGTATTTTCCATTGCGTTGGATGAACGGTCATATCCATATCAAGAAATTTTCTTGAAGCAATGCTATGTGTGAATGAAAGATTAGAAGAAACATTATCGGGTCGAACCTTTAAAACCAGACGAGGTTCGCAAACCTATAAAAAAAGTTGTTTTAGTAGTCGTTAAAAAGGAGCGGTGATAATTAAAAAAGAAAGATTTACTTGATATCTTTCAACGGTTTCATTGAAACAATAACTTTGACAATAACGACCATAATGATCTCTTGCTTCAAGGGAAACATTGTAAGAAATTCCTTCACGAGGATGTGGAAGTGGAAGATAAAGCAATCCCTATAAAATACTGTGATAAATATTTTAACCAAAGGTGAACAAAATTTACAGGTGCTTCAGGATATTCTGTTGCTTTTTGCATATAAGCTACTGCTTCATTTCCGGCATCATCTTTAACAATAATATGGGCAATTCCACTTGCAAGAGGTTCATCGTCATCTGTTACGAGCATTGTCTTTGCCCAAACTACGCCTGATTGTTTTTTCTCTTTTCTTTGATATCCATTTCCTTCTGTTGCTGGTAATCGACAAACACTCTAAAATTTTAAAATAAAATATCTCCATCAATATATGCTAAAATACCTGGATACAAAATGATTTATAACAAATATCTGTTTGACCATAACCAGTACAATTTCCGCCCAATTGTACTTTACTTCTACACCGCCATGCTCGTAAATCACAAAACATATAATTTGAATCACAATATGGCTGATCAAAGGAACAATGGCGTACCGGTTCATATTCATACCAAAAATCTTTAAACATTTTTGTCTCGTTTATTTTTTTCTAAACTTTTTAATCCAAACCTGTGTAATCATTTGAAAGACCATCTTTATTCCTCAAATTAAAAGGCTTCATAGGTGCATAAAAGCTATGTTGACGACTGCAAATTTTTCTTGCATAATCTTTTTCACGTTGTTCACGAGTTTGTTGTTTTTGTCGAAATTGTTCCCACATAAAATCAACAAATGCATGATGCATATAAAATGTTGGATCATTCGGGCTTACACGAATAACAAACATAAATCCTCCAACCCATACATGTGATAAGCCATGCATGGATTCAAATGTTTTATCATGACAAAATGTTAGCTCACTGTAATTATTCCTTGATGCAACCCAATCAACATCACTTTGTGAAAGTAATCTATCAGTTGTTCGACCACCAGTGTAACTAAAAATCGATGATCAATAACCGAAAAGTAGAAGAAAAAAGCAAAATCAATCAAAGCATACCGATAAAGCTTTTTAACTGGAACTGGACTTAAGGGCATCAAAACATTGGTATCCCAGTCATGAAATGGTCCAGTTTTGACATAACCGTTTCCATTACCCATTAATTCATCTGTCCATAAAACGCTATCACTAGGATCAGGAAGACCTAAGAAAAAAAACATTAAGAATTTTAAAAAATGCTGATTGTAAACCATTATCGATTGTTGAATCCCAATAAGGTAGTGCAACACCAGGGACTTCCCGTTGAAGTGCAACTTCAAATTGTCGAAGAAATTCACGATGCCATGGCAAAAAAGCTGGCCCCCAATGGGCTCCTGGTGCACTATCAGGATAATGAATTAGCGTATGCAAATCCCATATTGTAACATTATCAATATATTTTGATTTTAATGCATTCATTGCTTCATTCAAATTTTTTCTTTCTGTTTCTGTTAGCATTCGATATTCTTTTCGAGTTACCCGTCGATTTTGATTGTGTGGAATTCCACGTTCAATGCGATGATGCCGCTATAAAAGAAAAATGTATTACTCATATTATTCTTTAAAAAAAGCGAAAGTTATTTGATGTAAATGGTTATTTATTTATTTACCTTTGAACTACCCATTTTTATCATTTGACATTCTGTGTCATCTGAAGAACAGCGTTCAAGGCTTTTGAAGTAGGCATTTTGAGAATCTAAAAACGCAAAAAAAAATTTTTTTTTGTCTTTTTGTTTAAAAACCTGTTTTTATTTTTCATTTGACCCTATTTTATTTTGTCCTTAATGATTTCTTGAAAAATAAATGAAAAAAGGCAACAATTTTTTTGTCGTTACTAAGTAAACAAAAATATTTAAATTTAAAAAGAAGTTTTGCTTTAATTTATTTTAAACTTGCAAAAAAGAAATTGAAAGTATTGTGCCGAAACTGGAACACTTATCGTCAACAAAAGTGAAAGCAGGAAGAAGATGAATAGAAAAAAAAGGGAAAATGCGATTTATAATCGATTTGCGATTAATCAAAATCTATCTTTTAAAAATTTCTAACAATGTACTTACCAGTTGTATGATTGATGAATTCTTTTGAGATTTTAGATTCTCGATCCTTAAACCACATTTTTCGATGTTCACATATAAGATCTAATTGCTGAGTTGTTAAAAAATCAGCATGAGGTAAATCATCACAATTTGGTATGAGATCATTAAAAGTAGAAGAAGACTTGTCATTAATTGTTAAGGGTAAGGTAGCATACGATAATCTTACATTAAAAGTAATAAATAAAAATAACAAAATAAATTTAATATAATCTAATTGAACCGGTATAATTGAATCTTGCAAAATCTTAATCCGGTTCATGTTGTGAAAATTGATAAAATAATATCATTGGAAGTTAATTAACATTGAACAGTATCAGCTTGCCACACCTACTCTTTCTTAAAAAAACAATCTACAAAATTCAGTTTAATTTTTATTAACAACTTTAAATTATTGATAACCAAAAAAAGCGTTATAAATAATAAAATGAAAGTTCTTCTGAATCATTTTTTTAAAAAGCGAACACAATCGTTTTCCTTCTTTGTAACAAAAGACGCCAGCGGTCAACAGCCAGCAGGAGCAGGAAAAAGAAGGAAATCTTCGCGATAAAGACTGAAAGCCATCATCATTTTTGGGGAAAAAAGAGATAGATGCAATAGAAAAATTTCTGAGAACTGCATTCAAAACTGATGTTTTGAATGCATAAAAAGTAATCGTGATCGCTTACATAGAAGGAAAAAAAAGTTATGACGTTATTTGGGAGTTATTAAATTAAAGAATGAAGAGAAAGAAGGAATGAGAAATGAGTAATCAAGAATTTGGAAAGAGATGTTCGAAAAAAAAGTTGCTTTCAGTGATGTTATTTCTAAAGTTATCGGTTTAAAACTTACATCTTCGTAGCTGATCAAAGTTCACTAATTCTCCCAAAATTATGACCTGGTCAAAATTTATCTAAGCTTCTCTTTATTGTCTCCTACTTAAGCCTATTACAATATCTCAGACTTCTAGTTTTTAAGCCTATAAATCTTTCACTTTTTAGAAGTCAAAGTGTGATTTAAAGAGACTAAACTTTTACAGCTTTAAAAATACATGACTTTTCTCGGAATGTGACAGATGTTTTTCTTTAATCATTTGATGATTCTGAATCATTATTTTTTTTTCTATTATTTTATTAAAACTGGTTTTTTGGCAATTTATTTTGGTTGTTAAAGTTAAATTTGATGAGGGCAAATACAACCTATGACATTGTAGGGAAAAGGAAAGAGGCGTTATAACCTTTTGATTGTTATTAAATAAATAAATTGAAAAAGAAAAAACAACAAAAAACTTTCATTTTTAAAGATAGACGACGACCCTCTGATAAGAGACCTTGAAGTTAAATGTCTAAACAATCAACAAAAAAAACTCCCATCATTATAAGAAAATAATGGTTTACGCATTTTCTACAAACAGAAAAAAACTAGTCAAGGATGTCTCGGAAGCCATAAAAACTGAAACCCAAGAGCACGCTCTCTGACTTTCTTGATTCTGAATCATTTTTGTTTGTACATGTCATTTTGACTTTTTAAGGGGATTGCCTAAAGGGATGTCATTGAACCACAATATTTTTTTGTCATGATCAATTCTCATCTGATGCCTCCGCCTTCTTCTCTTTTTTCTTCATAGTTTTTCTTGTTATTACCATTTTAGCTGATTTTTCTCGTACATGTCGTTAGATATTTTTTCAATCAAAAAAAGAGTTGCTGACCCGCTTTGCGCATTTTAGCACATTTAAGGAAACATCAACAATGCATATAGGCGATGGTGAATATTAGCATGTATAAGAAAAATATATTCCATCATTTGCACGTTTTTTTCTCTTATAATCAACACCGTCATCAACCTGTTCCACTTTCACTTATACTCTTTGTGCGGCATTCATGCCTGCCAGCAATCAACCAACAACCCTACCAACAAAACAATCTTTTTTTTTCTTTCCGGTCATCTTTAACGTTTGATTTTTTCTATCGGTTATAACAATACAATTTCACACCATTGAAAAAAATATGTGTGTATAGAACGCTTTTTGACTCTTCATGTGGTTGTTGCCTTAAGAAAAGAGAAAGAAAAGAATGAAAAATGAGCATGTAAAACAAGTTTTTTTTTCTTTTAAAGGTTTAAAATATGGGTTTTTTATATGTGTTTTAGGTGAAATTTTCATTGTTATTTAAATTTTTTTTATTAATTTTGTTGCAACTGATAAAATTTGAAATTACAGAAAAGAAAACCGTAAAGTTATAATATTAATGAAAGAGACTGAACATATTTTTTTTAAAAAGATAAAAAAGATCATTTTTTTGAATAAAAAGACTGCACCCAGAAATTGCATTTAATTAACTACAAAATATAAATATAAACAAATATTTTGTCTATGCAGAAAAAGCTATGAGAGATAACATGTAAGAAATATCTTTGATCATTTAAGTTTAACTGCCACTTTCATCCATCTATAAAAACTCTTTAATTATTGTTTAAATCTATGGGTTATAAGGTACAAACTTTTAAATCATAATGTTTATATTTATCATTTGTTTGATATTGCACACAATATTCCTAAAAAAATTGTCATACTGTATTACAGTACTCCACTTCAAAAATTGTGCTTACTATTTGAGTTTGAGCTTGTGTTACTTCTTTTTTAAAGCTTTTGGCATATGTATTTGTTTGAGATCTATTGATATGTTCTTTATCAACTTCCATTTCACTAAGATGATCGTTAACTATGACATCTGAATTCTTGAGAATCCAATTTAACGTTGCTGGGGTTTGATTCTTTTTCTTTACTGGTTGACTTTTTCTATCTCTCTCTTTTGAAAATTGCTGTGCAAAATTATTAACATTACCATTTTCATCAAAACGTTTTGACTCTTTAGGAGATGGATCAATATCATACTAAAATATATTGCTTTTTTAAGTTGGGGTTCATTAAATGAATGAGAGAGAGAGATATTACCTCTCGTTTTGCACCAGGCTCTAATGCTGCCATTGTTGTTCTTTTACGACTACAAAAAAAAGTAATATTATAGATATTCATTTATATTTTTACAAAAGAAAGATAATTTCAAACCTGAGCATTTTTATCTTATTTTTTTTACTAATAATCAAATGTGCTGCATGGGGAGAGAGATTGCAATGAATAGTGAGACACTGCAACGTTGTAGACAGCGCTGCTGCCAACCCATGTGTTTGCTAAAAATATATCTTAGCGCGAACTAATTCATGCATGCTAAATTTTAATATTCATTTTTTTAACAGTACATACATATATAAATCTTTTTTATCTATCTTTTTGGTTTTTTGTAATAATTATTAAAAATTTTAGGTTAATTTCAACCATGCTTTCGGCTCGTCACTCTATTGCTATTGTTACACGTTTAGCTTCAACTGCTCCATCTACTGGAACAACTGGTATTGAACATGCAATTAAATTTAAAGAAATTGGAAAACGTCACAAACAAGATTTCAAAGATTACAAATGTATCGACTATCTTCATTATAATAATTTTTCATATTATGATATTGAAGTAAGATTTTTCTTCAACTTTGTTATAAGTTGTGATTTTATTATATCTATTTTAGAATGATATGAAAAAATATCGTGTTCCTCAGCCATCAAATGATAAACCTGATACTCTTCCAAATATCAAACAATAGGTTTCTTTTTGTGAATATTAATAGTGATTTCTTTATTTTATTTTTCAATAAATGGCTTTTAGATATATATATATATATATTTGTTATTCCCTTAAACTAAAAGTAGTAGTGTTGTGTTATGATTACGTAAAGAAAAACAGAAGTGTTTTATATGAGCCTGCAATTCATATTTATTTGGCATTTTGATAGATCATATTTAAAGGGGCATAGGGTTTAAAGGGAGTAATTTTGCTTAGCTAGAAATTTATAAATTTTGTAAGAATAGAGAACGGTAAAAATTTATAAATTGGTTACAAAATGTAGAAACAGTAACTCGTGTGTACTTGAATCTGTTCAATTTATAATATGGTTATCATACTGTAGAAAATATGATAACATAGGTTTTCGATTTTTAGTTGCTTCTCGTATTTCACCGCTTTTTTCTTTTTAAACACAACTGATAAATAAATCACTCGAGGCATGCTGCGAAAACAACTTTACCAGAACACCGTACAAGAGTAGTACAGCTATCATGAAATTTCGAGATTTGAATCTATGTACTTTATATTTGCGAGGTCTACGCTTTGTTTTTGGTTTTTCGTAAATGGTATGTTTTAACTTTTTTATTTATTTATTTTGTCAGTTTCGGCTTTTTAAAGTAATCACGGTGCGTCATCGACGACTTTGTTTTGGCTATAATTATGATATGTTAAAATAAAGTTTCTTAAAAATTCATACATCGAAAATGGCTGTGATGCGGGCTTTTCGATCTGTTTTTAGATGTACAAAGCTACGGTCGTTGTCAACGGCAGCAAAAGAACAAGCAGAATAAACTTAAAATTTAAGCATTATGTTTGTCCATTTCTGTCCAATGAGGTTTTCGGAAATGGCTACCACCATTATCATTTTTTATAATTATCATTAAAAGGCTTTAGTAGAAATGTAGGACTTAAAAAGAAACAAAAAAATCTGCATTGTTTTTAAAAAAAAATTATGAAACCAAATGATTTAATTTTTTTGGCACATGTCGTTTATCTTTCACTTCAACAAAAAAATCTCTTATAATTCATTAATTTCAAAAGAGCTGTCTTTAAATAAATTTTCCAAATTCTCGCACTTTAAACGAATCTCATTTCCATGCAAAATGTTTAAGTAATTTATAAGTATTTTTATTTATGAATTACAAATAAAAATAAGTTAAAGAAATATAATATAATTATCCAAATTGTATAACCTTTAAATTTTTTAACAACGGTATCCCTTTCATTTTTGGTTCCACTGGGATTTTCGACAAAATCTCAAATTTCTTCTTTCTTCTGCTTTTCTTGTACAGCATTCGAACTCTGCATTGAGAGCTTTATAATTTTTAACAATTTCTTCCATTCTATCACATAGAATTTCTTGTTGTTCTTTGAGATCAAGCATAGCGGCATGCATTGCAAGAAGTTGGCTTTCATATATATCAGCTTCGTCTTCCTTAAAAATTTCTTTTATTAGTCTATTTTTAGTAAAACATGGATACATGACTTACTGATTCTGTGGCAATATCACAGCTTTTTTGAAATTCTTCAAAGTCATTTAGCAAAATTTCTTTTTGTGCTTTAATTTCATCTGCTTGTTGAATGAGTTCATCCATTTCCTTCTTTTTTGCATCAATTTTAGCAGCACATTTTGTTAATTCTTCATTGGAAATTTTCATGTCAATTATTGCTGATTTATACATAATAAGTTCTTCAAACATTTTACGGTGATTTTCGAGTCCTTCTATGCTTTTTTCACCACTATTGTTATGCATGTTATTGAAATTTCTTTTTGATTTGAGACCTTTGAAACAAAATGTTAAAATATTAAACACCACAAAAATATCAAGCTAAATATAAAATAATTATTGCAAAAGCAAAAAGAAATTTGATTATGGATTTACGGAAAACGATAGCGCAAAATAGGACATAAATTTTTAACAATGAGGTCAGCAGAAAAAACCCTTCGGTGGGGGACAGTCCGTTTTGAAGAGGTCACGACTTTAATACTCATAGCATTTACATGGCGGCGGGTAAAGTTCAAATTACTTTTTAATTTTCCGAAGGGATGGGGAAGCACATGCATTTGGGGCTCTAATTTGCTGATGATTTTGCTCTTACAAAATCATCAGCAAAGTTAAACATAAATTCTGTGAAACAAATAGCATGCCCTCAATCTCTTAGAAGCAAATATAGGAAAACTACAATAAAACTATTTTTCACACAACACTGAAGATCAGTGTGATCTTTTCAATCTCTTTCATTTACCACCTTTTTTTGTTTTTCTTTTTTTAATGCAATGGAAAACATACTGCCTTTTTAAACACTTCTTTTGCAACACTGCCTTTTTTTTAACATAGCGTCTTTAATTTTTTGGAAGAAAGGCAACATTTTGGTGATTCATATTTACTATGTATAACCTCTCTTTTTTTATCTAATAAACATGAAATTGTTTTATCGCCAACAGAAGAAAAAAGTATTACAGTAAATGCAAATAGTGTGAATAATATTCTAAAAAAGTTCAGAGTTCATCAGAACTAGGGTTGTCAAATGGAGACTTCCCTTGAAAGATTTTTTACACGAAAAATTTTTTAAAATTTTTTAACATTTTACAACTTTTTTTAAACCCAAAATTCAGACAAAACCAATATAATTGTCTTTTTTGGCTCAGTTTTGTATTTTTCGTCTAATTTTGCTGCTATTACATAGAAAATACCGTATATCAGTTAGCTTTAAGCTTTAAATTTTTGCTTAATAAAGTATTTTTATGCCACAGAATTTGTGTAATTAGTTTATGGATTAAAAAACTAATGATTTTAACCAAAGTTTATATTTAGGATGAAAAAAAATGTTTTTGTGTTAAAAAGACCATTTTGGAAAATCGGGAGATTTGACAACCCTAACGCTTCTGAATTTTTTTTAGTCTGTTTACGCGGGGCAGCTGGCAAAATACAAAAATATAAGAAAGATACATTTTAAGAAGAAGAAAAAAGCTGCAAATGAATTTATGCAAGAGTATCAGATCGTTTAAGCCGCATCGGACGATTTGTTCTAACATCACGTCGTCGCAAAGCTTCAATAACAATTGCCCAATCATAGCTTGTTGATCGAAGTGTTCGAATGTCATAGATATCTGGTAAACGATAAACCTTTCGAACACGTTTCAAACGTTTTGGTCCACTTTCATATCGTGAAATATCCCTTAAAACATGCAAAAAGTTTTTGTCATAAATTACGGTAGCTGAAAGAAGTTACCTTGAAACAATAAGTGCAAGCATGTTCAAATTTCTTATGATTTCAAGTTCCATCCTCCAGAAGCTTGTACCGCCAAACTCATTGCTATTGTTTGAAAGACCAATTGTCCAGGAAAAATTGGATTCTGAGATTTTTTCAAATTTCTTTGTCTGAAAAAAGTGTTTTTTATGATTCATTAAAAAATGTTGCTAAATTGTTGAGTTGATGAAGAGCAATAATCAATGAAGAAAATTTTTTATAACTGCCGGATCAGTTTTTATCAGATAAATCTTTCCAAGTCAATTTGATTGCCGATCATTAGTATGCTGTTATCTTTTAGTCGATATATTTTCTGAAATTGTTAGCGGAACTGTTGCATATTTTTAACGATATGTGAACTTGTTGCTTATTGTGTAACCTATTCTTTTGTTTATTTTTTAATCATTAAATTATATTAGAAAATGTTTGCTAAAAATCTTCTTTCTTCAAATTTTACCGTTTTTTAGAGTTATTATTGCACTAGATTCTGCATTTTTACCTTTTTTACTGTATTTTAAATGGAACAGCATAAAACATGATAAATTTTTGCAAATATTTGACATTGATCTTCATTTTTTTTCTGTTTCAAAACTTTCTTCGCAAAAAAATCGTATTCTACAAATATGCGTTTATACTCTTTTTTGATAAACATGTTTACTTTTTGTTAGTCTCGATGCAACACAAAAACAATTTTCGTCTCTTCTCAAAAGAGAAAAAAATGCATGAGAAAATATTGCATCATTTTTGTGTGTAATAAATTTGCTTCTATTTTTCGTCAACAGAAAAAATGGGCGTTTGCAATGTCTTGCCGACAGGCAAAATAAATGCGATCGAAAAATTTCTTTCATTTTATCGAGAAATTACTTTCTTGAATAGCTCTCTCTATGTTTTCTTAATGCTTGTACTTCATTATTTAATACTAGTTTTTTTGATTGGGAGGATGGCAACAAAAGATTATCGTTTGTTCATGAAACAAGAGACTAATGGTATCATCATCGATAGCAATGGCAATCAATACACCAACATGAATTTAAACAATTTTCAAAAACGTGAAGAATATAAGCCTTTACAATCAGATAGTTGTTTTTTATCAACTAATGTTCAAGGTAAATTCATTTTTTTAAATTTAGTGACCCAATACTCGTTCTAAAATATATGAATTTTGTAAAAAACTAAAATATTTTTGATCAAGGAGTTGTCTTAAAAATTTTGTGATTTTTTTTGTAATTCTTCAACCAATGGTTCCCATTTTCTTACTGCTTTTTGAACATACACTTTCTGGAAAACACCTTATTTTGATTTTAAAAGTTCTAAAAATTACTTTTAAAAACAGATTGAAAGAGATAACATGTGCTTTAAAGGCATGTGTCACAACATTTCATTGGAATAATAGTGTTTTGCTTTACAGGTTATCGTCGTACTGAATTAATAGTTGCAACAAAAAGTGGTTCTTTATGGAAGAAACGTGGTGATCTTTCATCAGCTTTTGAGAAGCTAAATCTTGAAAAACTTGGAGAAAAGAAAGGGCAACCTTGGAGAACAAATGCTGCTGAAAATTTGAATAGCAGCACCCTTTCACTTCATATTGCCGCTTATGAAAATGGAACTGAAGAGGCTCAAAATGGTCGTAAAGATGGTTCAAAGAAAACTTGGAAAGATGCTAAAGCAGTTTTTGCTGATTCATGTTATCAAGTAAAATGATAATCTTTTTCATTTTTTGCAAAGCTGAACTTCTATTAATTTATAGGATTACTTTGATTTTCCTCGACAACCTAATGGCGAAGAAACAGCGACACCAGAAGTTATGCAATTTAAAACATCTCAGTTAATGTCAAATTTATCTGCGTAAGTGTTTGTAATTTGTTCCTTCATTTTATGGGAGTACATTATTTTTTGAAAAAAAATGATACGGCCAAAAATTCACATTTTTTGTGAAATAAAGAATTTTTTCATTAAATTATGACCGCTGGAAACATTTGCATTTTCTTGCAAACTTTCAGAAGTAAAAGTGAAAGCTTTTTTAATACCAGAAGTCGGGTCTCAAAGTTTTTTTTGATCGTTATTTTTGCTATTGAAAAAACAAAATTTTCATCCCTTTTTTATTAAAATTTTGAGCTATAATGTGTTAAAAACAAATGGCTATTTTGTGTATTCTTTTACATCATTGTTTTTTTTAGTGAAGACGTTGCACAAAGACATTTAATAAATATTGTAAACAAGTATTCACTATCAGTTCAAGATGGGAAAATTACTCAAGAAGAATTTGCTAATCGTCTTAATTCTCATCATGTTGCACTTGGACTCCCAGAATATAACGTTCATAATACATGGATGCGTCTTGTTAGAAATGTAGAAGTATGTCACATATGTTTAACCAATTCACAGTCGTACTAAAATATTTTTTCAGGATCAATTCAAAAATAATGGTGGAAGATTCGCTGATAAGAATCATGAAAGAATTGCTTCATTTCAACAAAGAATTGATCCAACCTTCTGCAATCCTGCGGGTGAAATTCCTGCTGCTGAATCAACTGTACAAGAAGAACGAGTTGTAAGTATATATTTTGTTTCATAAAAATATCCATAAAAAGCCGTGGATATGAATGAATAAGAACAGTAGTTGCTTTAATTTTAACATCTACCGATTTTTGAAAAACCTCGGCGGCGACTGAACATTGTGAATTAGGAGATAAAAAAATTAATAACATAATTTTTACTTCAAAAACAAAAAGGATTAGTAGATTTGTCGGAAACTCTTTTCGCAGAGACATATTTTACAAATCTCCAAAAAAATGAAAAAAGAACATTTTTAAAAAAAGAAGCATCGATCGGCATCATGATAGTAATGCTACCAACTCTTTTTTCTGAAAGCAATACATTTGCAAAAAAATGATATTATTCCAAATCTTTTACATTGTTCCGATTTTAGCAAATTCCTGAACAAAGTACTCGAGCTCCAGAAAATATGGGCGCAAATGGAAATCATGATGACCAAAATAGTGGTAATCTTGTAATTATTTCACCTAAAGTAACATTTTTTATTTATCGTTAAATCAAGATAACAGAACTTTTTATTTTTAGGAGCAACGTGGTGGTGGCGGAACTGTTGGTCAATCGAATGATGCTCAAACAAATGGAAATAGTGGTGGTCGAATTCGTAGACGACGTGAACTTTTATTATCGGAAGTAATATTTTGTTTTATTTTTCGTTCAATCAGCATGATAAAACTTTTTTTCGTTTTTAGGAGAAACGGCTACAAGTTATTCAAGCTGCTGAACGTGCATCACATAAAATACGAGACGGATTTATTACTGCTATGTTAAAATTAAAAATTGATGAGTACCTAACATGGCATTCAATTCTTACAGATACAAAAGTTCGTTTCTTATATATTCAAAGAGAAAATAGTTACTGTAAGAATGTTTCTTTTTTAGGAAAAATCAAATAGTGCTGCTAATGAATGGACTCCACTTGATCAACGAATTGTTTCAATTGCATTTCGTATAGATCCGAATTCAAGCGGATGGGGACAACTTGCATTGGGTTTATCTGTAAGTTTCAATCTGACATTTTTCTTATTTTTTCGCACTTTAATTATTATGAAGCTAAATTTCATCTTTTTGGTTGTGATTTTTTGGCAATCCCGACTTGCTGCCTTCAAATTTGCCCCTCTAATTTTCGCCTCTGGCATATGAGCGCTTTGAAAATTCGTTCCTTCTATCGTTGTCTTCACAGTCTGCACTACTCATGTTTTCGGTTTCATTGGTGCCACTACATTTATTAAAAACAAAAACTGAACTGAAGGTATTTGTGTATACATATTTATCTAGATAATTTTTAGGATTCTCTTGAAACATCTGCAAGCAAGCGTAAACTTACTGAAGCTGATAATGTACCACCGAAGAAGCGATCATCAACACTTATTAATGAAAGTAATCAAAGTCGTACACGCTCATTTCCAGCTTTATCTGTTACGACAGCTCCTGCCTCATTTCATGAACAAAGCAGAAATCATGCTCCCACACAAAGTTCAACTAAACAATCGGCAGAAGCCCGTCAAACACCTCCATCATTGAATTTACAAAGTTCAAATCAACAACAATCTACGACAGGAAGCAATGAAGCACCTTCAAATGTCCCTAATAATGATTCAGCTGCAGCATCACCACCTCCACAAATTCAAGAAGCTCAACAAAGTCATATTTCAAAACAAATTGTTCAAATCTCTACAACTATGAAATATGGCGCACATCGGCTTCAAAATTTCAAACTCGCTTCAATTTGTTCTGGAAATATTCCTGTTATTCAAGTCTTGCTACCAAAAAATTTGGATATCCATATGTGTCGTGGAATTGGTGATGATCTTTCACATCGTACTAAAGCTTTTCGTCCACGTGCAACTCATTCATCTCAATTTCATTCTCAAAGCAATCCACAAAATGTTGTTGAAATTCGAATGTTGGCTGGTTATAGTATATGGGATACTGATGATGAGGATGACAAGAAATTGAAAATTTGTTGTATTGATGCTGATCAAAAACCAGTGGCTGTCATTTCACTTCCTTATGAATTTACAATTTATGAATCATGGGTTGATGAAACTCATAGGATGATTGATATTCCACTTGCATATGATGCAATTTTTAATTATACACCTTGAAATTTATTTTTTTGATTGAATTGTAGCGAATAATTTAAACTTTTTATTATGTATTGTTTATTATTCTTATTATTTGTTATCTGAATTTTGGAAGTATTGATTTTATATTGTTTTATGAATAGTAGTGAAATTAAATAAAAAAAAATTTATGGTAAAAACTTTTTTTGCGATCTTTAAATTTTGCCGTTTTGTTAGACTTTTGTTTGCACTGGATTCTTCGTCTTATGTCCAGCATACTTCACTTTTTTTACTGTTGTTTATTATTGCTTTTTTTGAGTAGCCTTTTTCATCATTTCTTTGAGGCTTTTAGTAGTATTGCTGTTGATCCCGATTCCCTTTACAAAATAGATTTTGATTTTTGGGTTCCTAAAATCAAATTACTGATTGTTCGGTCTTGAAATTATTGCTGATCATCATTAAAATGCAGAGTTTTATTTGGAATGATGATGTATTTTAAAAGCGTATTACTATTAACATTTTTCATCATGTGGTAAATTAACTGAGGGCTGATTTAAATATTCGTAAAATTATCACTGTTGAGATTTTCGGTAGATTTATCGACAACCAAATTTACCGGTAAATGAGCAACCCTAACGAAAACACAAAAAAAGGAAAATGTTATTATTAAAAAGTTTCTCCTTAACAAGTAATCATACATACCGTACACATAACTCGTATTGCCAAGTAACGAAAAGAAATTTATGTTATAATAGAAATGTAATCTCATTTACTTAAATAGCTTTGCGTCTACAAATTTCTCATCGTTTCATAAAATATTTTGTTGCATTAATATTAAAACATCACAGCTAAAAAATAATATAACTTTATTTTTTCTTTAAAAATAATATATAAATCTTTGTTCAATTTACAAAAATGATAAAGTACAAAAATATGATAAAATAATAACATCAGACGTGCTGGGCTTTTTTAATTCCTAAGAAATATTCAGCAACTCCAATGAAATATACTGTTTGAGCAATACCAAAAAGTGGAGCAATAACCATCATACGACAAACAGCTCCTTTGAATAAAGCTTTTGGACCTTCATATCGAAGAATTTTAAAGAATGCATCAACAACATTTTTATACTGAATATCACCCGGATTTGATTTTAGTGTTTGCATTCGAGTCTTAATACAATCTAATGGTGTAACAGAAAATGATCCAATAGCACCTGCGGCAATACCAGATAAAAATGAATGATAAAATACTGCATCTCCACTTCCGTCAGCTTTTCGTGGACCAAGTGAATCAAATTTAGCAAATAATGGAAAATATATAACCGAAAATGTAACATCTCTTCCCATTGTCGATCCAATTCCACGATATAATCCAGCAATACCTCGTTCACGATAAAGTTGTTTAGCTAATTGCCATGCACTTCCTCCGGCATTTTCTATAAAAAATAATAGCTTATTTAATATTTGTTACAAAAAAAAACAAACTCACGCTGCAATTGAATCTTTAACAATTCCATCGGAGTTGTAACAGAAATTTGGAATAATCCTGCAAGACCACCAGCAAGCATTCCACGTAAAGCTGGCAAATCTTTTTGTCCAGGAACAGCCAATTTTTGACGGAAAAAATCATTTGCAACTAATTTAATTGCTTTTTCTGGAGTAATCAGTAAAATATTAACACCAGAACCAGAATAAAGTGATTTGACTTTAGATAAAGTTGAAACACCACCACGTTGCCATGTCTTCTTTGCACAATCCAGAATTCCTGTATATTCTACTTTTCCATCAGGGGCAACTCTTTGATTTTGCAATCGAGTTTTAACAAGATCTATGGGAAATACGCATGTGACACCAACAATCCCAGCAAAACCGCCATTGAGAATTTTTGGTAAATAACTGAAAAAACATAAATAAAATGTAGTTTATTACTCTTGATTATATGAGCCTCAAATCTTAAACTTTATATACCGTAATAATAAAATCCTGTTAAATAATACAACAAATGAATTTAAAAGAAAACTTACGAAAATGACTTTGGTGGTTTATCAGGTGTCATGCCTTAAGCGCGTGGCTGCTTTAAAATGAGACAAACAAAACGTTGATGATCGACAAAAAATTGACTGAATCGCTATATTTCAGCTAGACAAAATCAAAAGAAAATAAATCGATATGGCTCGACCGTCAATATTTTTTATTATCATTCAATACATTACCCTTTTTCCCATACACCCTTAGATGTATTTTTAAAAAAATAATAACAACTTAATCTTTGCTCTTTGAGGCGATGAAACAAAAGGAAGAAGTTTCACGCAAAAGAAAAACGATGCAGTCTTCTAATAAAATATCATAGTATTAAAAAAATTCTTAGCGCGAGAAATAAAGTTTGCCAACTTGTTAATAGTAAAGACAACAATAAATTTTGGTTAAACAAAGTTAAGATAAAATGTCAGTATATTTGATGGTGACGTATTCCATTTGATATAGTAAAACAACTACTGTAATTATGATGACCAAATAATTAGGCGGCTTTTTTTGTACTGAAAGTGATAAGTGTTGCAGAAACATGTCTCAACAATTGTATTGAGTTTTATTCTTTGCTAGACTTCTTGATCATTGTTTCCTTTGTAATGATTTGCTGCTAATTAAACATTGTCTGTTCGGTAGCGTAGAAACTTTAATACAAAGGCTATCATGATTATTTTTTCAAAAAACGGGGTACAAAAATTTTATACCTCCTAACCCTATTCCTAAAAATGAATGAAAAAAAAATGCATTTTCGTACAATAAAGTTGTAAAAAAAATGCTAACGATAAGCCTTAAATTTGAAAAAGTTTTTTTAGTTGTGATGTCATAACTTCGTCATTTGCAAAATTCATAGTTCAAAATAATAATTTAAAAAATAATTGTGTTAAAAATTTAGAAAAAGAAATCATACAAATGCTTGAGGTTTTAGATCAAAGCTTTGAAAAGCTTGTTAAATTCAACTATTTCATCACTGATTTCACTTTTTTTGAAAGACATTTGTTCACGAGAAGATAATTTTAGAATCATTTAGAACCCAATGAGCAGCAACCTTCCAGAGAGCAAAAAACAAACGTTCCCTTTATAAAAGTGCCCAGCTCGTGCTTTTTTAAAATCTACAAAATGTTTTCTTTCTTTTTCACTCATTTTTAGTGAACTTTTGCTTTTTAATCCTTAGTGTTTTTATTTTATCTTTTATTTGTGTTGGTATTCATTTTTTTGTTTAATATTATTATTCTTCCTAACGTAAGTCATGCAATTATTTAAATCTGCTTAAATTTAAATTTTTTTCAATATTCGTTATTTCAACAATACAATTTTTTTCGACAATTGTTATTGCAGACTTTTTTTTATTACTACCATTTAAAGAGGAGGAGGATATATGTTATGTAAAGATATTTCTCTCTCTTTCAATGTATTTTTCTTTACTTTAAGAGCTCAAAAACCGAGAAACATTTTTTTTATATTTATTTGACAGAAAAACAATGATTTTGAGAATATGGAATGAGGAGTGTATTTTACCAGTTGTTAGCGATTGAACAAAAAATCTATTTTAAAACAAATCATTGTGATAAAAAAAAGACAAAACAAGGGTAAAAGAACATTTTTATAACTGTTTTTTGAACTTTTTGATGTTCCGTTTTTTCATTCATTTAAAAAATTTTATTTTTTATTTTGTTTACTTTTTTTGTTGCATTCTTTTTCTTCTTTAAAATAATGGCCGTAAACAGTTTATTTCTAGTGTCAATCCTACGTCTGGTTTTTGTTTTCTTATTTGCAAAATAAAAGAAAACAAAAACGTAAATATATTTTAAAGTTGCCACAGCAAAAGAAAAGAAAGTTTTTTTTCTTCCAGCATTTTTTCTTCTTTCTTTCTTCCGACTTCTGTTAGTCAGCAATGTTTTTGATCTTTTTTTCTACATATATTTTTTTCAATCACAAGTTGAACAAGAACTAAAAAAAACTTTTTAAAAAATTTGTGCGACGTTGACTGCGAGGCATCATCAAGTCCGCGTTTTTTTTTCGTTTTTTTCGCTCAATGTCTAGGACGACGCCACCAAAAACACACATACAATAAAATATTTCATCATATTTCATTCTGGACTGCTTTGCTTGTTTGGGAAGCATCCTTTTTTTTCTTTCGTTTTTTTTCGGACCAAGTAGGAGAAAAGTCGGTTAGAATTTTGCGTTCAAACGATGAAAAAAAAACTTTGAAGCGTTTTTGCTTGTTTCAAATGATGTATGTATGTGTGCACCGCATTCATCTAGGCTTTTTTCCAACATTTATGTATGTGCTGCTGCTGCAGCAACAAAAATATAATATATAACATGTATGAGACAGCCACACACTGTCGTTGTCGCTGTTGTCGTCGTCGTCAGTTTTTCGGAGTCGACTAACACATTTTTTTCTTTCTTTTTTCCTTCTCCCTGACCGCGCGCATTTGCTTGCAATTCTTTTTTTCACTCTTTTTTTCCCGAGCTGTGGCGCACCGATGGAATGTCATCATTGCCGTCTGTGGTGGTACCAAGTCGCACATTAAAAAGTTTGCCCCCATACGTTGAGAAAATAAGAAAGAATCCGCTGGGTTTTTTATAATGTTTCGTTTACTCACTTTTTTTTGTTAGTTTATATCCTGTTAATACATGATGCTTTTCTTCTTATATCTTTTTTGTCTTTCTTTTATTGCATTTTGGTGTGATTAATAGCGTAATAAGATTTTTTTGGCAAGCTTTTCTATCTTAAAATTTTTGCGCGCTTTCTTTTGTCATATAAGAAGAAAAAGAAGAAACTTTTTTTGTGGTTTATGCTATTTCGTAATAACAACTTGCCTAAAAGGTTGACGTGATTCAGGGGTGCATTAAGAGGAGGAAGAAAAAAAAAAGAAGGAAAGAATAGTTTAGCCATTCTTGACAAATGTAATCTTTTCTCTTTTCTGTTTTTCGTCGTTCCAATACGTTGTTTTACGCCATCAAAAAAGAAGGAGTCATGTTATTTTTTATCTTTTTATTTTTAATATTGTAAAAAGAGAGAAAGAGGAAAAACGTTTTTAACAGATTACCGCGAAAATTTTTTTGTTATCATTTGATTTTGCTTTCATTCTTTTTATTTACAATTAAAATTCTTGTATTTTTTAGGAACTTCCTGTCAAAAGGAGTTTCATCACTTGGGTATTTGATTTTGTAGCGGTTTTACTGCTGCCTTTCAAAAACAGTGGAAAAACAACATTTTGTGATCATGTTCTGATTGCAACTAAAGAAAGTCTCCTTTTTACATCCTTTGAGAATGCTTCCGCCAATGTCGGCCTAAAAAGTCACCTTTCCTTTTTAAAACTTCCGGCTTCGGCCATAACTCTCAAATTTACAAACTTTCTTCTTTTGACCCATATCTTCTTTTTATTCTTATTATTTTATTTCCTTCTTTATTTCCCTGTTTTACCAATGTTGCCAGCAGATTTATTAAACAAGAATATTTCGCCACCTTTCGTTATTCTTCCTGGAGATAACGTCGTCTTGCCTGCTGAAATGGCTCATGGAGCTTTAACACCTCAAAAACGGTATTAAATTTGTTTTTTCTACAAAGATATACTAAACCCCAAAAAAAATTTTCAGTGCTACTACCGAGCAACACTCTAATTTTCCTGTTGCTAAGCGGCTTCAGCTCATTCATGAAGCTTGCAATGATCTCTCATCGGGTACTCCCGTTTCATTGGATAATAACAACATTTTCAATTATTCTGTTAAAAATTCAGAACAAATTGAAAATTCCGGTGATCCAAATAATATTGCTGGAACTCCTGCCTTTATCACAACTCTTATGAAATTCATAAAATTTTCTGATGAACAACGGCAAAGTTCCATCGATAAAATGGCACAACCACAACATCCATCTATAACAACAACACCGACAGCAATGTCACCAAAAGACGCAAGTGCCTGCTCAAATCAAGCAATCTGGTCAGCAGATTTATATGAAGGTATTAATAACAAACAAAGATATATCTTAAAGCCATGTGTTTTACAATTCTTTTTTACTATTACAGGCAATAAAACATCATCAAATTCAAAGCTGCCATCAGTTTCAAATGCTTGTGAAAATTCAATGATAACATCACATAATTCTTTGCCTTCAATGAATCAAATCATTCCAAATAAGCCAGATCTCTGTGCATCTGATACAGAAGACTGTGTTTTTGATGATGATGATTGTCTTCTAAATAATTTGCCAACATCTGTTGATGATCTTCAAGATATGGAAAAACAAATAAAAATGGAACGTCATTTTAGTTCACCATTAATGAGTCATCGACATACTCCAAGTAATTATGATCCTGGACGGCTTTCGGCTGCATCTGGTGCATCATTTGTTTTTGATGGAGCACTTTCTGCTGCATCAAATCATCCTGAAGAGGAGCTTGATGCTGATGATTTAGAGGTAAACTATTCTTTTATTATTATTATTTGTTCATGCCTATTTTTTCTCATTGATAATGATGCATTAGTTTTTTTGTTTGCGTTTTTACATTCCCATTTTTAAAAAAAACATTAGTCATTTTTAGAATTGTATTATTTTGCAAATAGAAATGCAACGTTGCTTTAAATGTTCTATTACGGTAGACATAGATTTTTTTAGTAGTATTGCAAAAAGAAAAGAAGACAATAAA
Organism: Panagrolaimus sp. LJ2400; assembly: GCA_024447215.1. Taxonomy (NCBI): domain Eukaryota; kingdom Metazoa; phylum Nematoda; class Chromadorea; order Rhabditida; family Panagrolaimidae; genus Panagrolaimus; species Panagrolaimus sp. LJ2400. Next base: position 11,056,049 of record JAMRYA010000004.1, on the reverse strand, counting down.
AGCATTTTTTTCTGATTAAAGAGGGGCAAACTAACTAACTAACTGGCTGTCAGCCAACCGGTCCGTCTTTCAAGAGAAGAAGAAAAAGGAGAGAAAGAGAGACAAGAAAAGCTTGCTGGAAGTGTTCACTTCATTAACTCAGCGATCAAAAAATCTTTGCTACACACATTTAAATATTGTTATAAATGTTTAGTGACAGAGCTTTTTCATCTCTTTCTTCTTCTTTTTCTTTTTGCAACACCATCGCCCTAATGTTGAGAGTTGTATCACTTTTTTTAATTTTCTGTTTTTGCAAAAAAGCCGGTCCTGATCTGCGCCAGCAGTGTGCGTCCGGAGATCAAAAAAAAATTTATATTTCAATGAAGTTACGTGGTAGGCAGACGACTATCGGCTCGTTCCTTTCTCTTTTCTCTCTTTTCCTTCCTTGAGCTACTACAATGACAAATAACTTTGCTTGTTTTTATCAATTCTTATCGCTTCTCTATATTTTTCCGAGACACGAAAAAATTGCGCACAAAATGCAAAAGACTTGTTTTAACTGAATCAAAAAAATATTACGCATTAAAAACATAAAAATAGAGAAACATGTGAATGTATAAATGCAGACATAAAATAATGAAGGGATAAAATACATAATAATATTAGGGAATAAAAAATTATGCAAATTTTAAATAAATATTTATTTTTTTATTACAGGTTGCGATGATAAATGAATCATTTGAAGAACAACAACGTCAATATAAGCTTTATTGCGGTGATAAACTTAAATCGGCTTTCTATTCAGCTCCCGAAGAATCATTTTATGGTTCAACGGTTGAGCACGAACCTCCGATTGTTTATCCCATTACAGTTCCAGAGAATGAAGAAGAACCGTTGTATACGAATGATTCCCTCTATAGTCATTGGAAAGAAGAATCTCCACCACTCTCCTCTTCAACATATGATACAATTGCAAAGCCAATTGTTAATGATATCTTCAATAACATTATTCCTGCATTGGATGATGATGAAGATTCAGTTGCAAAATCAACTTTGGCATCCCTTCATCCATCAATTCCTGAATCAATGGATTCATTAAAGCTTTATAATGCATCTCTTCGAAGTGATATCTCTCCTCCACAATCTTCATTTAATTCTGGTGGTGATGATTCACTTGTTGATCCAGAAGAAGATGCAATTGCAACAGTATTATCAAGTGCAAAATTTGTTTTGGAAGAAATGGATTCACCAGAAATGTTAGATTGTGAAAGTCCATTATTAATGAAGTCACCAAAAAATACTTTTGGAACTCCTCCTTTACCCCATATTGATAATGCCAAGTCGAATAGTGACGAATCAGAAGATGAAGCCGAACTTGTATCAGCTTGGAAAGAAATTGAACATTCTGGCACTACTGGAGATAATGTTAGGGTAATCTTGAATAAAATACTAAGTACAGTAATCCATAATAATGTGCTTCTATTTTTTTAGTATTATTTCCCTCGAAATCACGCAACGCCCTTGCCACCACCATTGTTGGATAAGATTGAAATGATTGAAGAACCACCAAAAAATATTAAATCCCTTTCTCATGTTACTGAAATCTATGATCATCATGGTGAAATTGATACAGAACCAGCGTTGCAATATTTTCAATCCATTGGAATGAAAAATTTTTATCAAAGAGAAATTGATATTCAACGTGCATTTTTGGTTTTTCCATCTATAAATGATGGTAAGAATTTAGAATTACTTTTGTATAAAAAAAACATTTAAATTAAATTTTTTAGCTAAATTTGCTGTTGAAAACAACAAAACTGGCTTACAACTCCGTTTGCTTGAAGAATCACCACAATTTGTTAAATTAAAAGCTCTCAAAATGTATTCAGAATTGCGTCCATGTTGTTATGATAGCCCTACCGAACCACATCTCACTGAAATGTGCAAGCCGTGGCAGTCACACTCGGAACCGATTGCTGGTGTTTAAAATTTTAAAAAAATACTTTCTTTTTCTCTATCTTCTTTGTTGTTCTTTTTTTTACTTTTCTGATGACAGTTTTCTTTTATCGAATGACAATATTCTCAGGTCTTACTTAATTAGAGGGATATATCTTCGGTGATTGAATTGAATGTCTCAAAGTAAAAAAAATAATTTTTTTGATTATTTTTTTTGTTTTTTTTATTTTTTTTAAGTGTCCATTAAGTGGCCACACTTTTGGAAGTTGAACAATCATTTATGGTTTTTATATTTTTGTGTTCAACTTCACCCTTTCAAATTGTTACATGATTTTTTCATGTCTTTTAACCTTTCAAAAAACACCTTTAAAAAGATTTTTAAAAAAATCATCAATTTTTGTTGGGATTCATTCCCAAAATTCATATTATTTGGTTCGTTCTTGATATTTGTCAAAAACAAAATGATTTATATTTTGGTTTATATTCGAAAATTTTAACGTTGCTTCATTTTGTCTTTTATACTAAAATTTTTGCATGCTCATTATTTTTGTCTAAAATTTAACAAAAAAATACCACAAAAAAAACAACTCTTTAATGGAAAAAAATTAAAAAATTTTGGACTTATCTTTTACTTTGTTTTCTTTGTCCTAACTTTTTACTTATGCTAACATTTTTTTTCTGAAAGGAATGCTTTCCTTTATTTTACACATTGGTCGTTTTAACTTTTTTTTGGAAAAATCTTTTTAAAATGATAAAAAGATTTTTATATTTGGTATATCTTTTGTGAATTTTACCTACGATGTTTTGTACCATTTATTCAATAAAATTTTGAAAAATGTAATTTTATCTTGTTGCAAACTAATATTCATTTCCTAGGAATGTTTTAACGAAAGCAAATGTAAAGAAGGTTTTTGAAAATAAAAATTATAATGGAAACTATAAACTTTTTAAATTTTTGATTGAGAGAATCACAATGAAATTATGACAAAAATGTAAAAAAATTTTCATGAGTTATTGAAGGGTAAAAAATCTCTTAAATGTTAAACCATTTCGAAAAACGAGAAACAATTTTTAAACTGTTTCTCGTTTTAAAATCAGAATAGGGTTCTATATAAAGAACTCTTTTGATTTATCATAACTATAGCCCAATACAAAAAAAGTCAAACAACTTTAAACTTTTAATAATAATATAGTATAATTTGTCCTACGTCACATTATTCTCTCCGACGATCCAGCGCTGGCAATGTGTATTATACATTTGGCGACCGATTAGAAGTTGGTTACTTTTAATGATGAAATAACAAAAAAAAGTGTTGTCATATTTTTACTTTATTCTGTTTACCACCCTGAAAATGAATTCATTTACGTTATATGCCAAAATTTTAACATCTGGAAGATGACTTACAGTAACCCAAATGCATTCTATTCATTAAAAAAAGAAGGTTCTACCCGGATTCGAACCGGGGTTAAAGGATTCAAAGTCCAGTGTGATAGCCGCTACACCATAGAACCGATGTTGTTCGACCATTATAAAGTGTTTTTCAATATTCTTTTTTTTACAAAAAAAATTGTCTTTGATGCTATTGTACAAAAAATGGTCAATAGCTTTTTCTCAGTAATCGACTTATTTTTATAGGTAAGCAATACATGTAATTCCTAATAAAAGGTTTAAATATATAAACATTGTTTTTACAGTAACCAGATTGTCGGAAATTACTTTTGTACATTTGTTATTTGTGTTCTATAATTTTTAAAATCAATTTGAGGTGTTTTTGAAATTACTTAACTTAAAACAAAAGCTTAGGTGAATTGTGATATTTTTATAGCATTCGAATTTTTCACTATTTTTTATTAAAAAGTTTAAATGTTGGAAACATTTTGCTTTCTCATAAGACAAGTTCAATGTTAAGCAGTTAAACCCCCTTTCTGTCTTTCACCTTTTTTTCATTTTTTTTATTTTAAGTTTAAAGCAAAGATTGCATCGCTGTCGATATTGGTCGAGTCGGGGGCGAGAAATAGGAAAAAAAGCATCTTCCAATGTAATAAACAACAATCGTTGTCAGCAGCTAACAAACCAAGAAAGAAGCGTTGGCGGGCAAAAAGAAATTAGCAATCGTGTGTTGTCCATTTGAAAAAAAAGTTTTATTTTTAAACTGTTTTTTTATTGAGCAGGAAGTTGTTTTGATTCATCACAAGTAGTATTTCAACATTTCAAATTATCATTCACTAATTTTTTTATTTTCCTTTCTTTTGTGCTATAGATATCAGAAAATTTCAATTTTTTTTGATATTCCCGGTTGCTCTATAAGTTTTTGTTTTCTCTTTTGTAAATTAAGGAACAGATCTTTTCTCGATCAAAAGCTGTTCTCTTCTTTCTCTTTTGTTCGACGTGCTTCCCCTCTCCTTATATGTTAGCTAAACAGCAGATCACAGGGCTCCGCCTGTGGCTGTCCGTCTTTGGTTTAGTGCCGAATCAGAGTCGCATATAAAAGCAGCTCTGATCTCAGCTAAAACAGTCAGTCTTCTTTTTAGCCTTTTTATTTTGTACGCGAATTTAGTTTCTTCTAATTCTTATTTTTGTGATAAGTCTTATTTTCCTTTTGAAACTAAAACTTAGAATTATTTTATGATTTTATTTAAAGCTTTTAAATAGTCTATTTTAAATTCTCTTCCTTTATTTCTAGTGATTATTGATTATTTGTTTATCTTGGGTGACGGGTTTTTAAACCCAAGTTTGAGGTGTCGACAAACAAAGTTTATCCTGAATTGAAATTTTTTTACATTATGTCGTTTTGATTGAATTTCGGGTAGTAATGACATATTTTTTATAGTTTTACAGTCATGTCGACAAAAGATAATTTTTGTACGAAAAATTATAATTCAAACAAAACAAGTTCAACAACAAATAATGAATTTATGAATGTTAACTTAAATGTTAACAATAAAACAGAAGAATTACAACCAATGCAATCTAAAAGCAATTCAATATTAGTAACACAAAATAATAAAATTATTGAAGGTGAAAAAAGATCTCAGCTTCCCTGTGATTAAGTAAAGTAAAGTGATAAATAAAAAAGCAGCAAAATCTTTGTTTATTTTTATATCTGCATAGTCACATAATGTGGAAGCTGAAATCTTAACAATTTTCTCTGATGAACCACAACAAAAGCTAAATAATTCATCGACAGAATCTTCCAAATGCTATGGTGTCTCCCAGATGGTCGAACAACTTAGTTTGAATCAAAAAGATAAGAATTGTGGAGAACAAAATGGAAAATTGGAAAAAGGTGCTATCAATAATAGCACCTTATCACTTCATATTGTTGCATATGAAAATGCTATAGAGCCGCCTTCACATGTAAAATTAAAAAATTAAAAATTTGTTTTAAGCCCATTATTGTAGGATTTATTACAAGATGAACAAGCAATAACAACACCTGTGAATCAAAAACTTCGAGAAGTAATATGCTTTTCAAATACGTACGACATTCATACTTCAAAATTACAGGATTCTTTTTCATTGCCGCGACAACAAAAAGATGAAGAAGGTCAAAAAGAAGTTGCTGAATTTCATAGCAGTGATCGAGTAATGAACGATAGACCTCCTGGACATGTACCGTGCTTTTTTGAAAAAGAAAAGGAAACTTTTTTTGAATGGCATTCTAGAGTATGGAGTTATTTGCAAGATTTAAGTTCATATCGTAATATTGAACGGGTAAATAAAGTAAGATAAAAAATGTTTACATTAAAATAATTTTTTATGTAAAAACTTTTAGGATTCACAATATCAACCTATCATGAATTTTGCTGATTTAACTCAATTAGCTGCTAAATTCCCTGTAAGTAAAAAAGTATTAATATGTTTATATCCAAAGTACATTGAAATTATAGTTTCCTCTTTGTGATATCTCTCCAATGGATTCTCGACCATTTATGATAATGATGAATAGAAGCTCAAATGTATTTGATCCTTGTGGACTACAAAACATTGGTAAGGTCAATTAATCGTTTATTTTCCTCCACTCTCAGGGGCTCTAACCCGCAAACGATTTATTATCGGTGAGACCCCCATCCAGTGCTTGTTTTTTGAAGATATTTTGCCAAGTAACATTAAAAATGCGGCTAGTGATGTACCACTGCCGTTAAATCTTACCGAAGGGGCGGGGCACCCCTAGTTTGAAAAAAAAGAAGAGCTACGACGTAGCTCAGCTGAAATAGAGTAACAAATCTGAGTTGAGCTACTTTGTGAAACGGGCCACAGCAGCGTGTAAATGATGGAAAAGTAATGCATATTGGGTGTCGGAGTTTGACCAATAATGGTCAAAACGTTCATTTTAAAATCTTTCGTTCTAGATTTTTGGTATAAAAAAACATTTAAGTTAAAAATTTTTTCCAAAACTGTTTTATTGCTTGCAGTCTTTAGGTTTATTATTGTTTAAAATCTTATATTATTTTTTAAGTTTAAAGTTGACCTTGGGCCTAAGCTGCTTTTGCAAAATTTGAGTGACCGAGTGTTGTTGGTGCGTCCGCGAGGATCGATCATTTTGTTTCTTTCTCTTTCTCTCTTTTCTTCTTTAATTCAGTGTCTTTTATGTTGAGGTTGAGTCATTTTCAAAAATTTCTTTTTCTAGTCTTATATTTTTTAGTCGTATTTTTTCTTCTTTTTTTCCATTTTTTGTTCGTGAATCATACAGAAAATTGTTTTTAAAAAAAGAACGTTTCAGCATCAAACATGGCATCAAATGAATATTCTCTCGGTAAAAATTTAAAAATTTATTCTTTAAAAAATGATGTATAATGTTGTTCTAGAAAAGGCTTTTGCTTCATTGCCGAGAACCGTTCGTGGTCTTCCTCTTGTTATTTCCGGTGATCCCAGTGGCACTAAATTCCTTTATTGTAATGGTAACAATGTTTATATTCGTGAAATTGCTGTAAGAATATTTTTTACAACTGTTAAAAATAGTGAGGTATTCTTTATTTTTAGGATCCAACAAAAGTTGAAATTTATTCTGAACATGCTCAATTAACAACTGTTGCAAAGTATTCTCCATCTGGATATTATATTGCTTCGGGTGATCAATCGGGAAAGCTTAGAATTTGGGATACAACTCAAACAACTCATATTCTTAAAGCTGAATATGCTTTTATTGCTGGTCCTATTCGAGATATTGCTTGGAATGATGATTCTAAACGTCTTGCAATTGTTGGTGAAGGACGTGATCGGTATAGATATCTGTTTATATACAAGAATGTTATTTATTACCTATTTTTCAGCTTTGGACATGTTTTCCTTTTCGATACTGGTACAAGCAATGGCAATCTCTCTGGACAAAGCCGAGTAATGACTTCTATTGACTTTAAACCAAGTCGTCCATATCGTCTTGTTAGTGGATCAGAAGATAATACTGTTGCCATATTTGAAGGTCCACCATTCAAATTTAAAACTGTATGTTTACATCCTCTTTTTTCATCGATAATATTATTATTTTTAGCTTTTCCATAATCATACTCGCTTTGTTAATTGTGTTCGTTACAACAAAGATGGAAGTCTTTTTGCTAGTGCTGGAGCTGATGGTAAAGTATTTATATGTGATGGAGTAGAAGGTGAAAAGAAAGGTGAATTTATTGATTCTTCTGTCAAAGGTGGAGCTGCACATGCTGGTGGAGTTTTTGCCCTTGCTTGGAATGCTGATGGAAGTAAAATTGTTAGTGTTTCTGGTGATAAAACTTTAAAGATTTGGAATGCTGCTGATCAATCGCTTTTAAAGTAATATATTTTTACGCATCAATTTTTTAAACTTTTATATATTGTGTCTTTTAGGACTGTTACATTTGGTAATGCTATTGAAGATCAACAATTAGCTGTTACATGGCAAAAAGATACTATTGTATCAATTGGATTGAGTGGTTTTATCTTCTATATTAATCCTGATTCTGGTGAAGTTACAAAAACAATTCGTGGACATAATAAGCCTATCACAGCTCTTGCACTTTCTGCTGATAAGAAATATGCTTTTACCGCCGATTTTGAAGGACATATTACAAGATGGCTAATATCTGATGGTACTTCAGAACGTCTTACCCCTCAAATTCATAAATCTCAAGTTGCTAGCCTTGCCGTTACATCTAAAGGAACCCTGGTATCAATTGGATGGGATGATACTGTAGCATTTACTGCTGGTGTCTTTGATAAAGTTGAAAATATTCAAGCCAATACTCTAAGATTAACATCACAACCTCGTGGCTTAGATGTCTCTCCTGATGGTTCAGTTGCTGTTGTGGTTTGTCAAAGAGAAATTGCAATTTTTAAAAATGAAAAGCCAGCTGGTACTGTCAATATTAAATATGAAGCACAATGTGGAGCATATCAATCAGATGGAAAATATCTTGCTGTTGGTGGTTCTGATAATAAAGTTCATGTATATTCAGTTCAAGATGTTAATTTAACTGAAAAACAAGCCCTCTCTCATGCAGGCTGTATTACATCTGTTTCGTTCAGCAATGATGGGAAATATTTGGTTGCAACTGATAATAACAGAAAAGTAAGCTTAGAATATATACGGTAAAAGTATAAAATATATTTTTTAGGTCATTCCTTACAAAGTTGATGATAACTTTAGTGTTGCTTCTGAAAAAGATTGGACTTATCACAATGCTCGTGTTAATTGTGGTGCTTGGTCACCAAATGGACGATATGTTGCAACTGGTGGTTTGGATACCAATGTTATTGTATGGGATATTCAGCATAGTGGTGAAAGTCCAATTGAAATACGTGGTGCCCATTCATCAAGTCCAATAAATGGTGTTGCATGGTTAGATGACAAGCGTCTTCTTACTGTTGGACAAGATTCAAACATTAAAATTTGGAATGTTAATTTATCTTAAATATACTGTAATTGTAATCTTTATTCTCTATTTTTCAACAGTTTTTTTGTGTCTTTTATTAATTATGTGTAATTTACATGATATTTTTAGTGCTATATATTTTTCTATTTACTATTTAAATAAATTGAATAATAAAAAAAGACAAATTATAAAGGACAAACATTGAAAAAAAAGTTATTCATCATCTTCATCGTCATAATGAACAAAAATTTCGTTTTCTTCCAATGACGCGGCGCCTAGTTTTGCTAATGTGGAACCGAAGTAAACGGAAAAAATTAAAGCAAAAGATACCTGCAAAAGGGAGAAACATAATTTATAAGATAACAATTATTTTAAAAGCACTATAAAATGTTACCTTGAGTAATCCATGATTATGCGTATAAAAAACCGATGGAATTGGTGTTCCTTTGTGGACGGTTGTTAAATGCGATAAATTTCGTCTTCCAGAAAATAACAAAATAGAAGCATTTTTGGAAAATTGAGTAAAAAGCATGAAATTATTCGTAAACAGAAATTAAATTAAACTGAAAACAAAATTTTGAAAAAAATATTGACAAAAAAACAAAACAATAGCAAACTACAATGTTTGTTACTTTGACATCAAGAAAAAAAAGCTACCATAACACTTTTTCTTTTGATGTCAAAAAATAGGATTCAAATTACTTCATAGTTTGAATTTTAAAGATTATCCATGAAAAACGAAAGAAGAAAAAAGAAAAATCAATGTAATTATAACATTACATATAAAAAAAAGTAGTAGTATGCCATTTTGGGATGCCAATGTGCAAGCTGCTTTTTTCCCCTTTTTTTCTATTGTTATACGTTTTTTTTCTTTTGAGTTGCTTTAACGTCATTTCTATTCTACTTGTTTCCTCTCTAAAAATATTCAAACAAACTAAGCAAGCTATGCAAGTCTCCATCAACAGTAGCAGTAGTAGTAGAAGATTTCATTACGGAATAAACAAGTATTCTTGCGCTCATGCTTGAATATGCTTTTAAAGAGATGAATATATCTTGGGCATTTTATATTTGATGCATTGATGCTAACAAAAAAAACAGAGAAATGCTTTTTTAGGTTACTTTTTAAAAGAAACTTCTTTTTAAGACTCAATAGTTTTAATCATTTTTTCCATAATTTGACATGTTTAAATCTACTTTTTTTTCTTTTTAATTTTTGATTGTCAAGTCTTTTAAGATGCCATGTTCCTTGTCGTCTTCTTTCTTCTTAAAGCTCGAAACATCTTTGATGAGAAGGAGCAAAAATGAAAGAAGAAGGAGGAAGGAGAGCAAAGTGTCGGAGGATGTCGAACCAAGGAATTTCTCACGCTTTTCTTCCTTCCTTCATCTTATACTTTTTATGCTGCATTGCTTATTGTGATCTAATGTATTTGCGCTTATTTTAATGTCCAAAATTTTTGTTTTTGTTTGAATAAAATGTAAAATTTTGTTTAGAGAGTGCGCGACTTCCTCAAATACAGAGAGAAAAAAAAGAAAGGAGGGAGCCCAAACTGCCAGGAGCATTACATGTAAGTTTGTGAGCAAGCATACTTGACTTAAGCTTTTTTCGAAATTTTCGTTTCAAATAAATGGCATCGGGAATGCCTTTGGCTCCTTCTTTTTTCTTCTTCCCTCCTTTTTTTAAAGCCTTTTTTGCAGCATTCTGCCCTGAGCTTTGAGTTTTTTTAACGCACTAGCTAATCAACTCATTGTATACATTCGTTCAAAAAAAAGGAAGAAAAAGGAGAAAGAAATTTTTTAAGCAATCATTGTGAAATGCTATAAAGGTAATAATCTCTTTTTTTTCTTTTTTTAACAATATTTAAAAAAACCACTCCTTCGCTTTAGCCGGAATCTTTTTTTTGCGTGCCGTGAAATTATTTTGGTTAAAAATGTACACTTCTTCTTTTACCTTTGTTGTTTACTTTTTTTTATGCCGAAGAAAAAGGGTTTTGAAATTTTTTCTTTAGCTTTTTTTTGAAACGATAAAAACAAAATGTCTGCAACACTTCCAACTTTGACAGATTCTGGCTTAGATGATGTTTATCAGTGGATTGCAACTATACCATTGTCAAAACCCGTAAGAAATGTTTCCAAAGATTTATCTGATGGAGGTTTGAAGACTATAAACATTTTTAAAAAAAATTTAATAAAACCGTAAATTTTAGTATTGGTCGCAGAGATAGTATCCCATTATTTGCCGCGTTATATTGCTGTTAATAATTTTACACATGTTAATTCAGTCGCTCTTAAAAGATACAACTGGGAGACAATGCAAAAGTATTGACTGTTCACTATTTTCTTTTTAAAATAAAGTTAAAAATTATTTTTAGAATGGTATTTAAATATTTAAATTTTCAATTAAATGATGAACAAATTAAAAATCTTTCGGAAGGTGCGCATGGTGCAATGGAAGCATTTTTGTTATTCCTCAAAGATAAAATTGATTTAGCTGTCGCAGAAAAACGATTCCGTCCAACAAAACGTCGAACTCGATCCACTACATCTCGTGGCTCAACGCTAAGTTTAAATCAAAGTGATTCTGAATATGAAAGAGAAATAAGTGCAACAAATTTAAATAAAACATTAAAAAATTTAAAAATTGCTTCAACTCCTCGAAGTCAAATTGATATGACAAATGGTCAAAGTAAAGATGAACAAATTCAGGTAAGGCTTCGCTGTTTTTTTTTCATGGATATAAAAAGCTTAAATGTGAAATAACAATTTTAGAAATTATTAGCACAAGTACAATATTTAGAAAGAATTATTGATCAAAAAGATGAACATATTGCTGCATTAACAAAAAAAGTAGAACAAACAAATATTTCTAATGGTGCTAAGAAAAAACATGAATCTGGATATCAAAAGGACTTGAAGGATGAACAAAATCAAGTAAGTTTAAGATATGTAAATTTTTTCATTGATCAATTACCTGCAGGTATTTATGTCACAAATTCATTACTTAGAAAGTGTAATACAGCAAAAAGAAGAAGGTATATCAACATTATCCAAGCAGGTTGATAAATTAATGGGAATGCTTTATCCTGAACAAGTATGCTCTGTCTTTTTCGAAATCATTTTTTTAAAGATATAAAAACATTTAGGAAACTAATGGCACTTCAGATAATAATCCTTCACCTGCTCCTTTACACCGCCAAAGCTTAAGAAACCAAAACATTGATTATTCATCTCATAAATAAACAATTACTAAATTTGCTTATTAGATTTTTTAAAAAAACTATGGCTTTAATAAATTAAATTATTTAATAAAATAAACACTGCAAAGAACTATTTCATTAAAATTAGTTCAAAGTACCGTTAAATTGAGGAATTAAAACCACAAAGAAAAACAATGATTGATCGCTAATTATAAATAATACCGGTTTCACTTTTCCTTTCTTTCATGATGTTTAAAAATTTAAAATCAATAATGTCTTACCTTGTGTGTTATATGTTTCCTAGTCTAAAAAAAGGAAAAACAATTAATTTTATTTTAAAAGTCTTTTATCATAAATCCTAATGAGAATATTCTATTCTACTCTCATTATATTATTTTTAATTAAAAATATTGAATGTAAAAGAAAGCCATATTTTGTTTATAATGAATTAGGAAAAGAATTAACTTTAGCGGCTCGAGGTTACGGTGCCACAGGTTTGTATCAGTATTTTTCGTTATGACTACTTGACAGCAACTTTTTAGTATATGAAGAATACATAAATGCAACAGAACATTTAGATCCAGATGGAAGAGAAGCAGCATATCCAGATTTTTTTGAAAAATGTAATGATTTGGGTTGGGAATTTGCTGAAAATGTTACACAACTTGTTAAAAAGATAAAAGATACTTCAAATGTTAAAGTTAGATTTTATCTATCTCCAAAAATATGAATCCTGTATTTTTAGCTTTTAAAAAAAATTGGTTTCGATAACTTTTTGGCAAGGTTTTTAACATTAGATGATGCATTAATCAAAGATGGAATAAAACAAATGTGTATGAAAACAGAGCTACAATTTCAATGCCAATTTGGTTTTGGTGAAAGTCGGTATGCTTCTTAACGAACATTATTTTGCTGAAACGAATGCATAAATTTTAGTTCACAAATACAGTTACGTATTGAAAATCTTAAACGATATGATGGTGATATGAAGCTTTTGCTTGAAAAGGATTGTAATGAAAAATCGCAAGAAACAATTAATTATCCCTGTGTTGGACATGCAACAGATAAATGGACAGCACCATGCATAAAAGTAAGCTATTAGTATTTGGGAATATTTTAAAAGTTTATAAACGTTAAGATTATTGATGAATATAATCAAACAAGATCCGAAGACAATGATAAAATTTATGCGATTTATACGGGTGCTATTAACCATGCTGAAAAAATTATAAATAATACTGATCAGGATGATGCAAATCAATTTCTTCCAACAAAAATTATTGTTCAAAATATATTAAAGAAAGCTTTAAATCAAATTATTGAGCTTGAGAGTAAGCTACAATATTTTTATTTTTGCAGACGATTGATAATTAATTTTTGTATTATTACAGGCGAGAAATGCAGAAAACTTTCAGCTTTGTTAAGTTGTATTTTACCTGAAATGAAAAAGATATGCCAACCTGGTGCAGCTGATGCAATGAAAACATCTCTCCTAGTTGGATATCTTCGAAATGAAAGAGGCATTGCTTTACAAGCACATTTTGAACAATTTGATATTGATCCTGATCCAATTTGTTTAGCCTTACATAGAGATATTTAAGCTTTAACATCAGCCTTTTATTAAATTCAAAACAAACATAAAAGATACAAATTTTAAAATGTCGGTACACACAATACATTTCATCATTAAAATTATTTTTAAAAGTTGAATTTCTAAGCATTGAAAATTGTTAAATAAATTGCATTTTAATATGAAATAAGACGACAATGAAAGACCACACAGAATTGATAAACGAATAAAATTTAGAATCGACGCATTGAATGATAACCAAAATGTGCTCCGCATAACTTCCATCGGCATGGATGTGATGCACTTCGACGAGACGGTGTTCCACTTAATGTTTCTAAAATTAAAATGATATGAATTAAAAAAGCTGCAACAGAAATTATATAGTGAAAAACTAATACCATATGGTAATAACGAAGTAGATCGGCGCAATCTTTCCAAAGGTTCTGATAATCTATAACTTCTTAATTTTTCTTCCAACGGCAATAAAAATGAATTAAACATTTCTTTTTCTTGATTTTGTGTATTATATCTTGACGGCACAGATATCACAAATGGGACATTTTGTGATTCATTTGGTGCTTCATTAAACTATAAATAATATTCTTACATAAATCCAAAACATTAAAGATTCAAACCGTTTTAACTGCATGCGATTCATTACATATAAAGATGCTAATTAATGCAAAAAGTAACAGACATGACTGTGAACAATAAAAAATATTATTTAAATTCATTTGAATTTTTATGATGCCCAAGATGGCTCAATGGCTAAAGTAAAGAAAAAGATGTTTAAAAATCACTGATAATCACCAACTTGGCAAAAAAATGAAAATAAAGAGAAAAGCCAAAATGAACACAAGAAGAAAAGAAGCGACAGTTAACCAACGACAACACCCGCGCAAAAACCCCAAATGTCAAAATAAATTGCAAATCTTTTTTCCTCCCTTTTTTTATGAAAATATTTAACAAAGCTAATCATCAAAAAAGTTGATACATACATTTTTTTCTCTTTGAAGGCGGAGACTTAACTGATAACTCATAAATTTTTATAAAAAAGAATATATATATATATATATAACGAGGAAATGAAGCCTTTTATTTTCAACAATCTTTTAAACAAAAAAAATATATTAAAAAAATGCTATGATGAGTTTGTTAAGTGATGTTTTTTATTCATTGAACCAAATTCAATAACACCGGTGTCAGTTGAGGGTAAAGGACGAGGATATTGAGCTAATCCCTAAAAAATTAAACAACATTATTTTTTTAATATATAACAAAGATATGTAAATATTGCTTTTCCTACCAGCTGAATTCCATATGTAAAAGCAATAAAATCGCCTGGTTGATAAGGGGACCATGAAGAAGTGTTAATTTCATTGGGATAAAGAAAATCTGAAAATATTACAGCATTTCTATGAATAACATATGCAAATTTTTTACTTACCATTACTAGTACGTCTATGAACAATCGCTGATTTGGGTCTTTCAAAAGATAAATCATGTGACGTTTGATCAACTGGAACAACAGCGGTTTCATTAACTGACTCCGATGCTTTTACTTCTTTCATTTTGTCATCTCCAACAACTGTAGAAGGAAGCGGGTTTTCATTATGAACATTAGATTCAACAATATGCGAATTTGCATCTAAAAATATACGTTCATATAATTCAATTAAAATTTCCAAGTTAATTAAACAATTTTGAATTATTATAAATTTTGAAAAAGAGCAAAAAAGGCAACATAAACAGGAGGAAAAAAAGGAATTAAATCGGGGGGCCAAAAGACAATGCATTTTCCCCATCTTTCTTTTTTTCAATAGTCCCAGAAACTGTGTAAAGCAACTGTTTTGTCTCCATTTCTCTCCTTTTTCATCTTCATCATTGCCACAAAAAATATATAAATTTGTTTTATATCTTTGTAAAAAATCTTTTGACATTTTTGTTATAAAAGTTTTATGTTTAGCTTATTTTCAATTTATAATTGTAAAAGTTTTGTTTTTAAAAAAAATATAAAAAAAGAACATTGTATTGTTGGTGTCTTTGTCCGGAAGCATTTGAAAAATAAATTTACTTATCTTGAGAAAATAAAAATAAAACAAAATAAAAGCGACCCCCACCCAAAAAAATAGCAGTTTAGTTTACTCAGTTTTGTTTTTTTGACTTTATAAGATTTTTTGTTGCATTTTAAATAATATACTTTATTTGTATAAAAAAAAACTACTAAGAAAAAAATTGCCCTTTTTGTTTTATACAAATTTTTTAAAAAGAAGCCATTTGATTATTTCTTAATTGGCTTTTTAATTTATGTACAAAAACATGTCACAAACAAAAAGGTTGTAGACATCTTAATTGAGATCAGATTACATCTGTTTTATTAAAATTATTATACATATTTTTCCCTATTTAAGAATTGGCATTCTTTTTTAACTTGATTAAAATTTCAAAGCTATAATATAAAAGTTAAGTTTGTTTGTTTCTGCTTTTTGACGTGGTCCTTGTTTCACATCTATATACGCTGTTTTTAGTTTACGTTAAATGAAATTTTTTTGCCAAAAAGAACTAATTTAATTTAATTGTTCAAAAAAATTTTTAAGATATATTTTTCTCAGACATTCGGCTCCTGCTACTCTTTTTCTTTCACTTAAAGACTTACTTTTGGCGTTATCCATAAGAGGGGGTAATTTTTGAAGTTCCTTTTCCTTTATTCCTGGTAAAGAAGCTGTTGCTACTGCAGAAGGCTCATTGCTATCTGGCTGTTTTGTAATTTCTGATGATTCATATCGACTGAAATATCTTGATAAAATAAAATGGAATTAAAATATTATTAAATGAAAGTTAAATATTTATGGACTACTGGTCACATCACGACTACCAGTATCGAAATCGTCATGTAAGAAGAGCTCAAGCGGTATGTTTTAATACTTTTTTTATTCATTAAATGGTTGTTTTATTGAATGCAAATTATACATTACCGTTTTTTAACACCTTTTGGTATTTCAATTTCGATGTCTTTATTTTGAGCATCTTCTAAAACATTTAAATGATATTTTTGTATTGGTCTTCCACAAGTATTATAATAAACAAATAGACAGCACCATCCAAAAAGTATTATTAATATTCCGCTTGCTAACACAATACCTTAAATATTAAATTTATTTTTCTGTATGTATGCATTATATTTTTCGGTTTCTTGTTAAATTTAAAATTCTCACTTACCCACAATCCACCAACGGGATTGTTCGTTGTATTCAGTTTGATATTGCGCTAAAAATGGAACAAACAATGCCTGCCATTTAGCGTTTAATATTTGCATTAAAATTTACCACGGATATTTATTACTGGATACTGTAATGCTGCAGATATATGTGAAAGTGTTAGCAGCGAAATGTCTTCCGTAATAACTTCAGATGGAACTGGCTGATTGTTAAAGAAACTAACAAAGTTGAGTATGGTTAATCCTTCAGAATTTCGAGTACCAAGAATCTTAAAAAATAAGAATATAAGAGAGAGAAAAACATAAGCATTAATTTTATTTGTTTTTTTTCCTCTCTATTGTTATTTACGTTTTTCAACAGCTTTATTTTTTTAAGTTTTTTTTTAAAATTGCCTTTACATCATAAAATTATCTATTTTTTTCGTCTTCATTTTTTAAAAAAATACAACTTTTTTTTGTGCACTTCTTCGAACAAAAGTGTTTAAGTGCTTGCCCAACAAATGCTTATTTGGCGTTTTCTGTCTTCCGGACATGCCCGGGAGGAGGCAAAGTTGAGTGGCAGCAAAGAGAAAAAAAGAAAATGCCGTTGATGATAGACAATGATGACGATGATCAATAGCTTCGTGAAAACATGAAACATATTCTTTTTTTGCTTTGTTTTGTTTTGCTTCATTTTTCTTCTTCTCGTTTTTGCGTTCATAAATTATCATCTTTTAACTGGATTCTGTCGAAAAGAGTTGTTGCCTTAACACACTTCTGACCGATTACTTCATTAATTATATTCCTTCTTGCTTTCCTTTTTTCTCTCTTTTCTTTTCTTTGCTATCTGCTACTACTACTACTTTTTTTTTGTTATTTTACACATATTTGACCACAGAAAAAAACTTCCCGTGTAGCTTCAAAGAAGTTATTCAACCCCCTTCGTTCAAACTTTCTTTTCAAACAAAAAAAAGCTTCTAGGATGAAGGAGGGCGCAAAAAAGCTAACGTTGCTTTTTTTGGTGCCCAATAACATACCAAAAAAAATGCTCGTTGAATTGTTCGCGCCTCGAAGGGCCGTTATAAGCAGCCGAAAAAAAATATAAGCAGAAAAAAAAAGAAAAAATATATATAGAAGCCTTGCGGCCTGACGCTCGTTGAAGATCTTTTTAGGGCATTTTTTTTCTTCTTCTTCTTCTGAATAAGCATCAACTGAAGCTTTAGTCGCATGTTTTCTGCAGCATAACGATGAAGCAAAAACGTGTGCTATTAAACATCAAATGAATAATGGCATTCCTAAACATGACATGTTGCAACTCTATTTTTATTAAGTCGCTTTTAATTTTTCATTATTTTTATACTGTGCTTTAATTTTTTTTTATTTGTGCCGAGATTTTTTTGTCAAAACTTTTTTTTCTCATTTAAAGCCATACCTGTACCGTAAAAGGATTGTCAACATTTGTTAAATTCATTGTTATTATTGTACGATTTTGTCGAAGATGTGCTGTTGTTGATTCTTTAAATGCTGCTAATAATATTTGACTCAATCTTTTCTCTAATATTGGCCATTCATCTTCTTTAATCTGCCTTACAGCGATATCTAAAATTTGTAAAAAAAATTTTAAATTGCAGCAGCAGCCATAAATCATAGATTTTATGTTGTTGTTTTTTTTTGAAATTACTATTTTTTCTTCTAAACAATGCACTTTTTAAAGCCTTTCAAAAGGAAATGCTTTTTGTCGTTTTTTTTGTGCAAACAAATTTACATACGCAAAATTACTTTTTTTCTGTCCTAACCCTTTCTTCCTTTTTTTTAAAAAAAAGATAAGTTAATTTTAAATATATTTAAAAATGTAGTATAAGGAACTTTTTTCATCTGCTTTTTCTTCATCTTCTTCTTTTGTAACGTGTCACCAGAACATTTGTTTTTTATGGGAAAATAAGACATTGCCGATAACCATTCAAAGAAGAAGAAGAAAAAAAAATAGAAGGGGAGAGTGATGCAACTCTCACGGGAATTTTATTGTTCGTTTGGTTTTTTTGCTTTGAAAAAACAATGGCATTCCAAAAGCAGTCAAAAGCAAACGAAAAAAAAAATAGAGGATAAAAAAAGGAAGAGAAGAGAAAGAGAAGTAGGAAGAAATCTAACTCCGGAAATTGATTCCTAACCTGTTTCAGTAATGAAAGTACTGCTATAGCGTTGATGTGGTTGTTGTTTTGATGAATTCTCATTATTCTTGTTGTCTTGCAGCAGCATTATTTCATTTGTTTCATTAGAAAATGATGAAGTTGACTCAAGAACTTTTTCAACATTGTCTAAAAATCTTTTTTCATTCTTTTCTTTTTCATTTAAAAAAAGCTTTTAGCAATATGCTAAATGTAAAAAAAAATTCGGGGAAATGTATACTTTGTTATGGCACTATATTATAATATAATAGTCTATATATACAAGAAGCCGCAACCTTCTGGATATTTTCTCATGGCGTCCCTAAGTAACGAAAATTAGTATTTTAGGTTTTAAATTTGCTTCTAAAGTATTTTTGTCAAATTTTTAGAGGAGAAAAAAATTAATCACTCTGCTGCCTTCTTTTCTTCAGGTAGAAAGAAAACAAACACAAACCGTGGGAAATTTGGGAATACTTTTTTCTTGTCTGTTATTGGTTCAAGCTTTTACTACCCTTATTACTGATGAAAAAGAAAGTTTTTTATATATTTTTCATTTTTTGTGGAAGTTTGTTTTTATGGTAATTTTTGTTTACTTTTAAACACGTCTGTCTTAACAAGCTTTGTGAAACAAAATTCACTCAAGTTTTTTTTTACATTTTTCAAAAAAATGTTTCAATTGTACATTTTTAAAATGCACAGAAAGCTGCAATTTTAGTTTTTTTGCATGTTTATTAATTTTTTAAAAGGTAACCCACTTATCGTTTAGTAAATTGCTTTAAATATGCAAAACTGCAATATAAGCCGTTAAAGCGGCTGCTTTTTTGGCATTAAAATAAGCACGGCACAAAAGCTTGTGAGGCCATTTAAGGAACATCTGCTAAGATAACAAGCCGCAAAAAATGAGTGAAAAGCAAAAACAAAAGCATAAAACAGTCGCATCCGTCATTGAGTTGATAGGCGTTAAATATATATATATATATTTGCTCTTCCCAATTAAAAATGAGCAAGATCTCGGTTAAACGAGTCATTGTATGCTTTTGTATTTGCTATTAAGCGGCTGCTGCTATTACTTCTACAGATTTTTTTGATTGTATTTGGACGATGCGATATAGAAAAAAGCAATTTCTTGATTATCATATGCCTCCAATGATTATTGTAAGTTCATCTTTTTTTTAAAAATAACTTTTATAGTATATCAAGAACAACATACTGTAATCAAATATATTATACTTTCTCTTTATCTTTCATAAATATCTATCCCTACTTTTTCTAATAATAAAAAAAATATCTGCTTGTTGTCATGTTGTCTCAGCAAAAAAAGCGCTATAATTATGTTTTTTTACTGTTCCCTGCTCCTTGGAGACCATTTTTTTAATATTAAAGAAAAAAAACTTACTTTTATCTTGCACGAAACCATTTATATTGAAAAATAGTATTAGAAATAAAATAGCAATCATAAAATACTGCATTACAAAAAAAATTGAGAGCTTCTGCCGAAGAATATTTGATAAATAAAAAATTGTTGAGCAAATTTAATTTTGATAGAAAAAATATAAAACTATTTTATTTTTTATTAAATAACAAAAATTATTATTTTAACATTATTTTGAGTATATTATGAATAGAATATAATTTTTAAAAATGGATAAAACATTTGAAATACATTGTAGCTATAATAGAATCAGTTGAAATTCAAAGCAATAATTTTTCGATAATCAATCATTCTTTTCCATCTTCCTTAAGTCTTTAAATTCTTTACATATGTTTTTAAGGTTAAAAAAAGGCTTTTTTTGCTATTTTTACATGGAATCCCATTTGGCACCACTATTACTGCGCATGTTCATATACCTTTTTAGAAGTAAGCGTTGTCATGACTCCGTTGTTGTTGCGCGTTGTTTGCAACACACGAAGCATCAGAAGAAGAAGAAGCAGAAGAAGAAAATAAAGTCGGCAAAAATGAAAGAAGAAAAAAAGCAGAAAAGAGAGGAAGGCTTTTTGAATTCTTTAAAGGCGGAGTAATCTTATAAAAAAATCTCTTTATTACCTTTTTACGATACATTTATTTTTTTTCCAACCTATATTTAAAAATTTGTTTTTTTTCTTGCTACGAGTCATAGTTGTATTCTAAATTTAGTTTTTTTTAAAAATTATATTATGTTTATAAACTTTAATCTTTGTTATTCTGAACTGAAAGATTTGGCTCATACTTGTTTGCATTCTTTTTTGAACCAAATAAAAATTATGCTTTAAATTTGAATTTTTAATTTACATTTACTTAAACATCTGCTTCTTCTTATGTTCATTAATAGTTACAATATTAAATGTTGGAAAATTTTCTCATTGTAATGATTATTATAAATCCTTTCTTTTTAACTATTATTATTTACTACTTTTTTTTGACATTTTTTTAAAAATGAATGAATTTTCTGTAGTCTTATTTTTTTTCTTCTTCATTTTTTTTGAGACTAATACTTACTTTTTTACTTTACCTTTTTGAAAAGCAATGTAACTGCGTAAAAATTTTTTTTTGCTGTGACTTGTTGGCGTTTATTTTTTTGTGCCTTCTATATTGGTGTTTGTTACTATGGCTTCTTTATTTGATGATCTTTTCCGCATTGCCTTAGATCTGTTAAAAAATGCAACAATATAAAAAAAAAAGTTTTTTCCTTCAGAAAAAATTTTGCACTTTTAATTATTTCTTTCTTTTTAAATCAAAATTTGCATATTTAATGACAACTTTTATTCAATTATTATCTGATTAATAAAAATAAAATATGCTTGTCAAAACTAGACTAACTAAAAAAAGTTCTTTTTTACTTCTTCCCTTTCTCATCTCTCATCACCCGTCTATTTGGCTTTTTGGAAAGTTTTTTTTTTCTTGCTTTGTCATTGCTTTGCTGACTGCTGTCGCTTAAGGCAAGCCCCTCGTTTTTTATACGCAATTGTCCTCCTTTCGGCAAAAAAAAGCAAGCTGACAACGGCTTCCGCTTGCTGTTGCAAAAAAAAAATAATGCATAAAAGTAAAAAAATTAACGGTAATATTTTGCTTTTTTTTCGCGCAAACACAGTCTTGCCGCTTTTTCACTTGATTGAATTTCGAAGCATTTTTAACAGCAAAAATTTATTGAAGCGCGAGTTTGACGACAAAATCTTAATGTTTTATTTTTAAAAAGTTTTATAGTTTTATTCAATCTCATTTTTATATAAATTTTTTTTCTAAAAAATATTTATGCACAGTAGACACCTTAATATTGCTTAGTCAAATGTATTTAACTCGATTCTTGTCATGTGTTTATGCCTGATTTGACAAAATGCCGTTTTGAAGAGAAAAACATAAATTTTTATATACATTCGTTTTCCTTATAGAAATTTGTACTATATTTAACCAGATTTTTTTAAAATCTTAAATCACACACAAATGTTTTTACTTCTTTTATATTTGGAATCATTTAAGCTTTTTTGGTCCAAGTCAAATTTTTTGTTGGTAAAAAATAGTATGGAAAAATTGAGCATTCATGTTAGCTGTATTCCATATTAGCACATACGTATCCGATTTCTGTCCCCCCATTCCTTCCCTTTTCCCCCGACTTCTTTGGTAGAAAAAGTACTGTTTTTGGAGCCAATGACGCGAAGGGGGGAAGAAGAAAGAAGAAGATGTGACGCGCCTCTTTTTTTCTCAATTTGCGCTTGTAAGGGTTGTTTGAGAATTCTTTTTTTCATTCTCGTCTACGGAAGGCTACTACTACTTCTCAAATATATTTGAAAGAAGAACCACTTCAGAATCGTATACGGAAAAAGAAAGCTAAGTTTCTAATTTTTTTCTTTCTTCTTTTATGCCATATATTTCTTTTGCAAAATTTTTAAGTTAAAAATGGTTTAAAAATTTACAAGTCCAGAAATCATTGCCCTCTTTGATTACTACTTTGCAAATGGCTTTATAAAAGAAAGAGCTTGATTTCTTCTCTTTTAACTTTTTATTGTTCTCAAATACAATTGACAACAAATTTTCAAAAGATGTTTCTTTTTTGTAAACGAGCTTTTATCTTTTTTTCTGTAATTACAGCTTTTTTTTATTGATTCAAGCCTAAACAACTTTATAATGTCACTTAACTTTTATAAATGCAACAATATTTTCTTTTATCCATTAAATAATAATGTTGCAAGTTAAATCTTCCTTCTTTTTCCTCATTTCATTTAAAGCATGATTCTTAATCAACAAAAAAAGAAAAGAGTCATTTATTTCCATCATTTATTCTTCTTTTTTTATCTTCTTTAGCCTTTGTTGTTTTTATTATCTTTTTAATAACTAAAGATTTCTAACAATTTTAAGCATTTTTTTCAACGTTAAAAAAGGGAAGTAGACAACGTCAAATGTTTGTAATATAGATGTGTATAAAGGTAGAAAGAGGGGAGAAAAAAAAGAAGGAACAGCATCCAACTTTTTTTATGTTATTGATGACCGCGATCTGAAGCAGTTGTCCTTGTTCTTTGTATTTATGCCGGCAGAAAAACAAAATATATAAGATAACTTACATTCTTAACAAGCTAAAAAAGCTTTGTATTATTGATGCAAGTTTTTTTTCTCAATCTTGTCATTTTTCGCCTTCCTTTTTTCGCATTTGTATTTCATTTATTTTGTTGTTTTTTTGACCAACATTTAACATTGCAAAAAAATCTTTTATTGTTCCCTCTTTATTATATACGAATTTGTAGTAATAATACATACTTTTAAGAATACATCTAAATTTATTTTTTTAATTGAAATTGTTGCAAATAAATTTTCTTTTCTTTTTTTTGATAGCTTTTTTTAATGAAAAAAAGGTAAAATAAAAAAAGAGACAATGAAACGCGCAACTGTTGCTTGCTTCTCTCTTTCTCACTCTAAAATTCTTCCACGACATTTAAAGTGAAAATATTTGGCACAACTGTTTTTAAAAAAATCTTTTTTTTTATCTTCTGATTTTTTCTTGAATTAAATGGTCATTGAATTATTATTTGACCGAATGTTATTTCAAAATATTTGACTTTTATAGACGACTTTTGTGTTTTGACTTTTTTACCTTTTTTTACAAAAAGACCTTATACTCTTTTGCATTCATTCCCCAAATGGCATTTTTAAAAAATATTTTCATTCATGTAATTTGAATCCCAAATTGCTTGATTGATTTTTATAAAGGGTTGTAAAAAATTTTTTATGCTTTTGTTATATTTATTTTTTGCTATAAAATTATTCTTAATTACAATTTAAAATATTTTCATTCATAAATCTTTTTTCCTCTTTTGCAGTTTTCTTTTATGCTTCTTTTTTACAAACTTTATTTCATTGTTTTTTCATGTCTTTTATTATTCAATGAAAAGATGACGATAGATGACAAACCGTTTATATATTAGTAGTATCGACGCAAAAAAAATTTTTTTCGTAAATCTTTTTTAAGTAATAGCTTACTTGCCTTATATTTTGTTTCACACGCAATTCGAAAAAAGGCAATAGACAGATTTTTATATATATAAAAAAGGCATTCATTATCTGGGTTAAAAATTTATGAGCTTTCAAGTGTATATTTTTCTTCTGTGTTTCTTTCCTGAAATCATTGAAAATGACTTCTGGCATCGAAGTCCCTCCAGTTTTTCTTCTTCGTCTTCTACACCGAATGGATCTTGTGTTGTTATGTAAAAACGAAAGCATATAAAAAATTGCTGGTTAAACATTTATCTTCTATCAAAAAAATATTTTTATAATATTTATTTATACGAATATATCTTTGACGATGTTTAATGATTTTTCTTCATGGGATGTTTAGAAGCTGATTTAGTTGCTTAACCTTCAATTATTACCGATCTTCAACAAGCTTACAACTCTGATTCCATATTTGTATGCTTTGTCATCTATAAATTGAAAGATGCAAAAATATCCTGCTAGGGTTTTTTTGCAATTACAATATTATTATGCATAATTCAAAGTTATGACCAACAACAAAACGGTTGTTCGACTATTGCGATTGGTACGCTTAAAATAATTTTTTATAGAAAAGTATTTATTTATTCCAATAAAATGTTACTTCTAAAAAAACACCATTTATCTTTTAATTTTTCTAATATCATATGCAAATTGAGTCAATTTATTTTACTTTTCGAATCTTTTTCTTTAGCATTTCTAAGTTTGCCAATGAAGGTAATTTTCTTTCTTTTTTTAAAACATAAACAACTTGAAAGTGCTTCATTTTAATGGATTCTAAGTAGTAGTACTGTATATTAAAATGATGCACAACATTCTTTCCAATTTTTTTTCTTATTTCATTTTGTTGCAAAAGAAAGTTTGTCTATCAGTAGTTTTTAGTATTCTTATTTGAAAAATATGTATTATTCTCCACTTCTCTCTAAGCTAAAAAGGACAATAATCCAATTCTGCTAATGTCCTCTTTTTTTTCTCAAACTTGGTTTGCGATTGCAACAAGGAAAAAAAAATAATGTCAGGAAGAATTCAACTACTTTTTTCTAAAAGTTTTTAAGAAGTTTTCTTTACAAAAATAGCTAATGGTTTTTAGACAATAATCAACTTCAAATTTGGAACATTTCTCTGTTTTATATCTCTTTCATCACCAATGTCCTCCTTTTTTTCCTTTGTATTAGTTAGCATCATTTTATTTGTATTGTAATTGCAACAAAAAAGACTACTATTACTATGACTTTTTCTTCTTCTTTTCTCTAAGAGAGAGCTTTATTGCACGCATTTTAGCGTGCAAACAAGCAATTCTAACTTTTTTTTTCGCCTTCAACCGGAAAGAACACATCGCAAACGATGAAGAAAGCTAGTCTCTTTATTGTGTCTTTATTGTTCTTGATCAAGCTATTTCAAAATTGTTCTTTTTTTGCCCATAGAATATACATATATTCTTAAAACGTCTTACATATATGTATTCTATTTTACCTATAATTTTAACAACAAAAACGAAAGAGATGCATTCTCTTTTTTTTGTATATACTCGGGGTTACTTCAAGTTTTTTAAGACACGATCTTGCGGCACAAATTTAATAATAAAGAAAAAAGCTTGATGAGTTTTGCCTTAACTGTGCCAGCCTGGCTTTCCTCCGCCTTCTCTAAGAAAAAAGAATGCCGAAGGAGAAAAAGAAAAAAGAAGAAGAAGAAAAGAAAGAAGGAGCCGCTTCGATGACAATGGACCATCCGGGGACAGTGAGTCCAATATAGACTTGCCTTTTTAAAGGCATCCCAATGCGTTAACTGTGTTCATCGTTTTAAAAAAGACTCCCGAATAAGAAGAAGAATGTTGTTCACCCCCTTTAAAAGGAAAAAAAATGAGACGAAAAAAAGTTAGCTTATTCTTTTTTTGTTGTTGTTGCGCGCTTGCTTAAAAAAAATGACAACGACAGCATTAGCGCGCCAATGGACTCCTTGATTGGCTTTTGGCGCTTCAGGGTCTTTCATGTACATTTTAACTTTGTCCTTCTTCTTCTCATCTTCCTCCTTCTTATTTTACAAAGTTACACTTGTCTCAAAACATTCAAGTGGATGAATATTCTTCTCCTTTTTTTGTTCCGTATTTTCAGATACATTTTTTGATTACATGCAAATTATTTTTTTATATCCTTTTTGAAGTTCAAGCATTCAATAAAACAATCTTTGTATTACTGTAATTTCGATTATTTATGAATATTTTTTTGCGTTTTTTGTTTGTCTTATCATTAAATCAAAATTTTATTAAACTTTATTTTAGCACACTAATTTTAAAAAATGCGACAGACTCAACCACATTTCTCGATTTCCTGTACATCCGTCAAGTGCCGCTCAGCACGATACTAAGTTTTCAAAGACATACCTCAACAAAGACAAAAAGGTTAGTGACTTGAATAAATTATTATCACTTTTTCTCTCTCGGCATCATAGCTTTCTTTCCGAAAAAGATTTTTTTAGCAAGTAAGAAAAAAAGGACCTATGACTTTTTTTGCTAAAAATTTCAAAGAAATATTTCGGTTGACTGAATCAAGTATGATTCCAGTGATACCTTCATCCTTGCTTCCCCATTTTCTTCATTTCCTTTTTAGCTGTCAATAGCGTTTTTGTGCTGTGTTTTTTTTGCTCTTAAAAAAGTACAAATGTTTACAACAACTTTTTGTTTAGAAAAGGAAAAAAAGGGCAATGATTTTGACGGTTCTTTTAAGTTAAATTAAAAGTGACTTGAATTTCGACGGTTTCTAAATTCAATTACTTACTTACTTCTTATTGCGCAATGGAGACTTTCTTCTTTTCTTCTATTTTTCGGTAAAAAAAATGACAGCCGTAAAAAGATGGAAAAGAAGACGACGGCATTTTTGTCTATTGCTTTTCATTCAGAAAGGTTTTCATTCCTGAAGCAGTAGCTTTTTTTGGGAAACTTTTTTTTTCAAGAACTAAAGTTTTTTTCTTCTTTGCCGTGTCAATGACGCCAGTTAAAATAGCATTGCGTGTCAAAAAAAGTGGTAGATTCCAGGGGAGCACTCATGACAGAAGAAGCACAAAAAAAACTTTTTTTAACGGGTGTTAAGCTATCTTACTTTTTTTAACGAGGGTCATCTTTCACTTTTTTTCCTCTTACAAATTCAACTGATCTTCTTTTAATAGGAGAAGAGTGCGCAAAATAAGTGTTAAATTTGCTTTTAGCAGTCTTGGCATTTTCTACCAGAAAAAAAAAACTTTATTTTTGCTTTTAATTTATTATTCTTTTTTAAGACAAACTACTGTAAACATGCAAAAAAAACGTATCGAATGAATAAAAGTTGCGGTTAATTTACATCCACGCTCATATATACATTTTATTTTCTATCCTTTAACGACTGCTGCAATGGCATAAACTGTATTTTCCGCTTTTTATTTTTTTACTTCCATCAAAGTTTAAAAAAGGAAAAAAGATGCTACATTTTCCTTTTTTTCCTTTATATTTAAAAAAATGTGTTACTAAAGAAGCACTTTAAGGAAAAAATTATTTATGAGACAGCGCAAGTTAACATTGGTTTTTCTTTTAAAAAATAAATTTTTTTTCAAGATATCAACAAAAAAGTATAAATTCCACGCTTGTATCTCTTTTTAATTTTGAACTCGAAATCCCCCGCTTAACAAAAAGGAGGCAGCAGTTTTTTAAAAATGTTGAAAAATTAAATCTGCGTTTTTTATGCCTATTATTTTTTTTCCATCTTTTAACAGATGTCTCGATGAGTGCTTAAAAAATTATTCCCCTTTTTTCTCCATTCTTCTTTTATCCTTGGAATAATAATTCACATATTGAGGTTAATAATGTGACAGCCGGTAGCATCTTAAAAGAAGAAGAAGAAAAAAGATCTCTTGAAAATTATCGTAAAAATAACACTTCCGATAAAGCTGTAAAAAGAGAGGATGAAGTTCATTCCTTTTTTTAATTAAATATTTTTTTACAGGTTCTTTCGGCTGGTATGCTACTTTATTACTTAGCGGCCATCTTCAAGGGGCTGCATCCGCGTGTTGACGATGATTTTGTCGATAAACTCAACTACCATTATACTTCAGCAATTATATTTGCTTTTGCAATTATTGTTTCTGCAAAACAATATGTTGGCTATCCAATACAATGTTGGGTGCCTGCTCAAGTTTGTCCATTTAAACCTTTTTTTATAGATGTCAAAAAGAGGTAATTTAAATTTTCAGTTCACAGATGCTTGGGAGCAATATACAGAAAATTATTGTTGGGTTGAAAATACATACTATTTACCTCTTACTAGTGCATTCCCTTTAGAATATGGCGATAGACGGTAATCTTAAAATATCTGATATGTCCCAAAACAAAAATTAAATTTGCATTTATTTCTTTTTAGGGCAAGACAAATAAGTTACTATCAATGGGTCCCATTTGTACTTGCTTTAGAAGCATTAATGTTTTATGTTCCATGTATAATGTGGAGGGGGCTATTACATTGGCATTCAGGTTTGTATACTGTAATAGCAGCAATTATAAAAAAATTCTCTTATTTCTTCCAGGAATAAATGTACAAAGTTTAACACAAATGGCATGTGATGCCAGAATGATGGATCAAGATGCAAGAATAGCTACAGTATCAACAATTGCTGGACACATGGAAGATGCATTAGAAATTCAGCGAGATGTTTCTGATGTTTCAAGCTTTTGTGTGGGAAAGCGATGGAGTTCATATGTAACATGCTTATATTTATTTATAAAGTTACTGTATATGATGAATGTAGTAGCACAAATATTTTTGCTCAATTTGTTCCTTGGAACAGATAATCTCTTTTATGGCTTTCACATTTTAAAAGATCTTTTAAATGGTCGAGAATGGGAAGTTAGTGGTAACTTTCCAAGGGTTACAATGTGTGATTTTGAAGTTAGTTTTTTATATACAATGGATGATAAAATGTTTATCCCTTTTTCCTCTCATTTTTTCCAGTTTTTTCATTAAACGGTTTCTAGAAGGCAAAATTACAAAAAAAACTTTTAGAAAACGTACATATGGACCTTAGGAACAGGTCATTATCACTTTTAAACCCATCTGGAACCCAAACCCCGTAAAATGACAAAAAAATAGAAAAAAGTTTAAAAAAATTCGTGAAAAGTCGTGGAAAACCGTAGAAAATCGTATGAAATCGTGAAAAATCGTGCTAAATTTTTCACGACTTTCTACGGTTTTCCACGATTCTCCACGACTTTCCATAACACTGGAGTTCAAAAGTGATATAGATTTATCCCCCAGGTCCATATGTACATTTTCTAAAAGTTTATGTAATTTTGTCTTCTAGAAATCTTTAATTAATAAACTGGAAAAAATAAGAGAAAAAAGGGATAAAAATTTTGTCACCAATTGTAACAAAACTTCTACCTATCAATCCTACTTTGCTTTTTAAGGTACGTGTATTAGGAAATGTTCATCATCATACGGTACAATGCGTATTGATGATAAATATGTTCAACGAAAAGATATTCCTCTTTTTATGGTTTTGGTTTTTTATGGTCTCAGTTGTTTCATTATTTTCTATGGGTCATTGGATGCTCATTTCTTTTCTACCTGGACAGGTAATTTTTATTTTTTTATTTGTTTATATAGCTTATAGCTTTTCATAATTATTGTCACATTTTTGACACATCATCCATCAAAAAGAAATAGCTTAGTTTTGTCTAAATACAGCTAATCTAAAATGTTTATCTCTCGTTTTGGTTAAAAACAAGAAAAAAAACAGTCTATTGAGATATTCTCTTGAGACACAAAAAGTGATATATTTCCTTTTACAAGTATATTTAAAAGAAATAAACTATTTTAGTTTTTTTAACAACTTAAAGTTTTTAACATTTTAAAAAAGTTGACTACAAAAGTTTGATCTTTCTATTTTTTCAGCATATGAAATTCGTCAAAAAATATTTACGTGCGACTGATCTTGCAACAGATCGGCAATCGCTTAAAAAATTTGTACACAAATTTCTTGGTTTTGATGGAGTATTTTGTATGCGAATGATAAGTGCACATGCAGGTGATATTATGGCAACAGAATTAATTGTTGCGCTATGGCATAATTTTAATGATCGAGTTAGAAAATCTCCTATAGAAATGTTTGAAGGTGGTGTGAGTCAATCACCATCAAAATTAGATGCAAATTTCAAAACATGGCTTTTAAATCAAACAAGGTATAGCAACTCAAGTTCATATAATCAACCGCGTTGATTTACATTAAACAACAATAACAATAATAATATCGGACATCCAATTCAGCGGCTGTTTTTTTGGACATAAATGTTTTCGTTCCTCCTTTTTTTTAAATTGATATATAATTTGTTGAATTTCATTAGTTCAATATTTTTTTGTAATAGTGGAGGCAAATGCCCCGGGATTTTGGGTTCTCATTATTTATAACACACATTGTTTCAACATCACTACAAGAACGAGGAGAATGGGGAGGTCATCTGTACACGCATAACCATTCTTATGGCGACAAGAAGTTGAACGAATTTATGTATACATAAATGTTAAGAGGCAAATATTAAACGATATATTTTGTTTTTTTAGATAACCACAAAAAAACCCGAGTTGCAAGTTAATTACCGTATGCTTGTTAATGTATATAAAAACAGATTCTTTCTTTGTTTTTATTTAACTGTGTTTTATTTTTTTTTATTTTTTCATTTACACCTTATTCCCGGAGGCTGTCTTTCCACACTAAAACTTTTTTTTTAATTTTATTTTAATTATTTCTTTAAATCATCAACCAAAAATTTTTTTTTTAAAAATGGCAATACAAAAAAGAAGAAAAAACAGCCGCTGTGTTCTTTGATGTTATTTTGTTGTGGTTAACTTTTGTATACTATTTTTATATAGTAGCTTTTTTATTTAAAAAAAATGAGACCAAAAAAAGTCGTGAACAAAATGATACTTTTCTTAGTTGCTTCAAAATTTCAGGGGGAAACCGCAATTTGATGGTTCAAATCCAACAAGAGGTGGCAAAAAGCGTCGAAAATCTGATGGCTACTTTACTTTTGTGTGAAAAAAAAAGATGCAACCTTCAACAATACAAATTTTTCTTGCCAAACTTTATATAGTTTACTTTAAGTAAACTATTTTCTTTGTTTTTTTCTCATCGTCCACTGCCTTCTTCTATTTTTCAAAACACACAAAAAACTTATTACATTAATAATAATAAAAAGATTCTGATGATAAATACTAACCATAAGCTTTCTTTCCTCTGTTATCAAAATTCATTGTTTTTAAACCAAAAAAAGAAATACATTAATTTTTTTTACTTTGTTAGAGTTATTATTGAAATAGTTCTTTTTCTTTTCCCCTTTTTATGTTAGTTTTAATTTTTTTAAATGTTAGATCTGATTTGGTGCTCAGCTTTTTGATAGAGCTTGAAGCAATGCATTCATTTCCTTTAGTAATAATTTAAAACGGGTTAAAATTCTTCTTTTTTCTCTTTCATTTGTTGTTCATTGTTGGAAAGAAGAAAAAGATTTCCCTTTTACCAAAAAAAAGCAATACGAAAATTTATTCATCTTTATTTTTATTTTATTTTGCCACAATCACTGCACACATCATTTTATTAAAACTGCTAATTGTTTGTTTTTTTTTTTCATTTTTCCCTTCACAAAAAAACCACCAACACCGCCTTTCCTTTGTTGTTTTTTCTTCTTGATTGATACAAAAGAAAAGTGCACTATCGATGCCAAAAAAAATAGATAAAAATAAAACAAGCCAAATTATCGTTTTTTATATTATCGTACTGCCTGCCTCTTCACGTTCACTTTTTTGTCGCCTTAGAGTGAGTGTGCGTGAAAAATGACACAAAACAAAAAAAGAAACAAGCCAACTACATTTTATTTGTTGACCAAAGCTATCGGGAAATTTTTTTTATTAAATTTTAAATCATTATGTATTTAGTCATATCCTGTTGTTGTGAAATAAAAACAATATTTAAATTCATTGCTTTTTTACTAAAGTAATGTCTTGAAATATATGATTTTGTTTCAAAAACTAAGCTTTATGGTTTAACATAAAAATTCTTAAATCTCGACCATTTCTGTATATTACGGGTTTAATAATCAAATTTTGTATTAATGTTTTTAATTTCATTCTTTTATCGGTTGTTGTTTTAATTCTTCTTATACTTTCTTCTTCTTTTTTTATTAATATGTCTTCTTTTTATAAACCAACCAAAAATGCCCTAAATGCTGCTTTTGGATTTTGATTTCAAAAAAATGATACTGCCCAAAATGCAATCACTGATTTGTTTCTTAAATTATGTGCAAAAAATATATAAATATATGTATAATAATAACCATCTATGTATTAAAAGTCTTGCAAGATACACATTGATTCGCAAAAAATGTTTTTTTGTTTTTACTTTTTACTATAAAGAAAATTTTTTTAAAAAATGATTACTACATTTTATAACATCAAACAAAAAATTATTGTTTAAAAAAAACTTTATAAAACAGAAAGAAATAAAATAAAATGAAAACCTTAAATAATATTTTTTGCATGCAACAAGAAATTCTTCAACACAGATAGCAAATAATAATAAAATAAAAGAAGTAAAAAAAAACAAATGTAACACAGCAAGAAGAATAAGATTATTTAAAAACTACAAAAATGACTAATATATATTTTTTTGAAGCAAAGACCTTCTATGAATGAGTTGGTGTCAAGCGTACCCTAGCCGCTAGATATTACGTTTAATTATTTTTTTAACAAAAAAAATATGGAGAAGTGGTATATATTTTATACAAAACAAATAATAAAAGAAGAAATCAAGCGGCAGTCAAAACTAAAGTAAAACCCGGAAGTGAATCACGCCAAAAACGGAAGAATCATAGTTAGACAGCCAAGCATTAAAAAAGCCCGTTAAAAATACAGAGTGCCGAATAAAAAGAATTGATAGAAATAATATAGGTGTAAGTAGAAATAATTATTACTACTAAACCCAAAGAAAAAGTCGATGTAATATGTCTTTTGCTTTAAATTTTAGTATATGAAAAAAAGTTTTTTGTTTGTTATTGCGTAAAATAATATTATTCTTTTTTTTAAATAAAAACGGGATAATTATCTCTATTTTAGCTAAAAACAGAATAAATAAAATGACAGGTTTTTTTCGAGACAAAAAAAATGGGCACATATTATTAAAGAAAGAAAAAAGTAAAAAAAGATTTACCAAGAGCTTTTTTGTAAGCATTATTATATTTTTTTTTAAATTACTTAAATCCAAACAGATTTGTTTCGATATGAATTTTAGCCGAGAACACAAGAGAGAGAGAATGCGATAAAGTGCGTAATAATTGTTTTTTTGCTTAAATAATATTTTAAATAAGAAAAAAGACAATGGACGGAAAAAAGAAGAAAAACAAGTAATTATTTGTATAATTATAGTTAATAAAATCAATTTAAAAAAATGCAACAATATTTAATTCTAAAGAATATCACATCGTCGCTTACGTTTTGGTTTATCTTTTTGTTTTTCACGATGTTTTCGAATTTCTCTCACAAGTGCATGAAAAGCATCATCAACACCAACACGAGTTTTTGCTGATGTTTCTTCATATGGAATACCGTATGATCGTGAAAGTTCTTGAATTGTACGTTGATCTGTTGCACGTTGAGTTAAATCACATTTATTACCAACTAATACCATAGGCACCTATAACAACTTTGTACGGTAATAAAAAGGAAGGAATTTCGATAAACTAACATCATCATTATCTTTTACTCGACGTATCTGCTCTCGATAATGCTGTATATTTTCAAATGATTTAAGCTCATTTAGAGCAAATACAAGTAAAAATCCTTCTCCTGTTCTCATATATTGATCCCGCATTGCACTATATTCTTCTTGACCAGCTGTATCAAGAATATCCAGCAAACATGTTTCACCATCAATTAAAACCTTAAATTTTATTGAACGTTAAAGAATATATATAAATATATATTTTTCTTACTTGTTTTCTATAACTATCTTCAATTGTTGGATCATATTCTTCCACGAACTGATTTTGAATTAACTGAATTGTTAAGGCAGATTTGCCGACGCCGCCGTCGCCAACAACTACGAGCTTATACTCGGTCATTGCCAGCAAAACGAGATCGGCGTCGTTTTACTTCGAAGATATTTTTCTGTTATAAGGGGTTCCCCCAAATAACTAAACGAATAAATATTTTGATGTTCTATAAAATTAATCAAAATATAATGTAATAAAAAAAATTTTGTTTCTTTTTTCGGCAAATTACGTCATTATGAATCATTTTAAAAAGCGTAAAAAGGGCAAAAAAAGAATGTTTTTTAAATCGATTAATAAAAAATTTAATGCATCACAAAAAACACGCATTTTTTTACACAAAATGCTTAATGTCAAGAAAGAAAAACAAAAACATCCTTATTCAAAGGTAAAAAGGAAATTAGAAGAGAAAGTGGACAGTTCTTTTTAATTTAAATTTTATATATTTTTAACAACCCCATAAAAGGATAATTTACAAGATAGCGTAATAATTCATTGCCACCAATGAGCCAAATTGCTCGTGGTAGTCTCAGCGCAGCAGCAATTTCAACCGTTGGTGATCAATCGTCCTGCAGAAGGAAAAAAAGACAAAAAAGAGTGGCCGCACAAAGGGCAAGCCATAACGTTATAGGGAACACATAGACGACAATCCGTTTTTCCCCCTCTTTGAAATTGTTTTAAATAGACACGATCAACGGATGTGGGCATTATTATTATCCCCACAATATTGTTAAACCTTCTAATAATGATGAAAAATAACTGAAAGGAAAAATGAAAAAAATCTGTAATTTTTTCTTCTTGCTATTAGCAGCTGGTGAGCGCGCAAAAATGTAAAGAAGCTTGAAAACAGATTTTCAGCATTTTTAGCATTAAAAAACAGGAGGGATAGATAAATGAAGAAGACGATGAACAAAAAGAGAACACTTTATGCCAAAGATTGACTTAAAACAGCTGCTACTTAATTGTAGCATAAAAAGTCATTTTTATGCTTTAAAACAAAATACCGAAACTGCGCAAAAATTGATTGATCTTGAGGGGTGTGAGGGTAATGTTGCTGTTGCTCCTGCTGCAAAAAAATAAGAGAAAGCCACAATCACAAAAAAGCGCCTACAGCGCGTTTTTAACGTGAGAGTATGCAGAAAAAAAGGTGATGACGACAGTTTGTTGCGCTACTCCGATATGAGGAGACAGGCGATCTCTTCTTTTATGTGATGAAAATAATAAAAAAAATAACAATGGAAGTTGCGGTTTGTGCACAAAAAAAAGGTAAAAGAAGAAAGCTGCAACAAACATATAACAGCTAGTAACAATATTTTTTTTTAAAAATAAAAAGAAATAAGAGAAATTGCTTTTTGCGCATCCAACATAACAAATATACTAACCATTAAACTGTTAGCTTTCTCTTCTAAAATAATTTTTACTTTTTTAACAAAAAAAAATAACAAAAGAAAATTTTAGAACAAAGATTACGCAATTTTTTTATTGACTTCTAAACAACTTTTTATTGTGTAAAAAAAGGGGGAATTTCACATTTTTTGCGTGCGTGTGCACTCGTTTAAGAAAATAAAACAAAAAAAACAAAACAATGGATGTCCCCTAAATATGTTAATGTCTACAGTTTAAAAGTGTATCCCTTTCTATCATTTAATAAACTTCTAATAATTCTATTATGCGATTAGCAGAGGAAAAAACAGAAAAGCATTATACAAGAAAAAAAAGAAGCGTGTATCTCCTCCCTTTCCTTCTTCTCTTGCTTTGACAAGATCAACTTCTGCATCAAACACTTACGCTGACAGCTTCCCAAAAAAAGTATAACACAAAGCCCAGGGGCATTCCCGCGGTACTGCCCTTTTTTTCAACGAAAAAAGTGTTGGCACAAGTTGCACCGGCAAAATGGCTTCGGTGGAACAAAAAATGGGAAGAAGTAGAAAAAAAAGAAAGAAAAGAAAACGAGAGATGCTAAAAAAATACATAGCATTTCCCTCCTCCATTTTCTTCTTTCATGCATTCTCTCGTATTTTTATTCCTTGCCTTTGGTGGCTCTCACTCGTCGTCTTCTTTTTTTTGGATGCCATATATATATATATGTATGTATATATATAAAACAAGCTAGGTGAAAATGAAAGCACCACGAAACAGACATATATTATCTGTAAAAAATGGGACGAAAATGAGAAAATTGAAGGGAGGAAATGAGAAGCGAAACGAAGAAGTGGCGTTTTTTAAGTATTTTTTATGAATCATTTTTTCCCATTCTCTCTTTTCTTTTTTTTGTAATTAAAAAGAATTTAAAATTCAATAATACAAAAACAAAATATATGTTTTAAAAACATTGCTTTTTGATAAATTTTTAATGCAAATTAGAGAAATTTTGCAAAGAAAAGTAGCAAAAAAATAGATTTTAAACAAAGAAGTAAAGTGTTGATGAATGTTAAAAACTAACATTTTATTCTTTTTTTCTTTCTTTTTTTTACTTTTATTTCTTCCACACAATCAATTTGTCTCAATGGCATTTACCAAAAAAGACGACTGACTTTTTGCTCTGAAAAAAAAACAGAGCAAAGGAATTCTAAAAAAGGAAAAAAAATTCAACGACTAAAACGATAGTTTTTTTTTGGAATGAAACTAAAGTCCCCTTTTTTGTTGCTAACTGAAAGAACTTTATCCCTAAATGAGATAAAGTTAAAATAGAGAAAAAAAAACAAAAGTTTCGTTCTTTTTTGTTGTAACAAAAAAAAAGTTTTATTTTTTGAGATAATTAAGTTTATTGAAAGACATCTTTTCGTTTGTTTTTTTATGACATGGCAGCTCTGACTAATGGAGATAAAACTGAGCAAATATTAATTAATAACCGTAAATCTGAATATTGACAATTTAATAATTTTACTAGCAATGAAGCATCAATCTTTTCATTATCATCTTCGCCTTTGATACCATCATTTTTTTCATCAAATGTTTGAGCATGATAATGTCGCTGCATTAATTCTTTAACAAGTTTAACATGTGCTTCATTGGATAATTTATTCATCGTATCAATGAAGACATTATCATCAGCTGAAAAGAAATATTGTTTGTATTTCAAATATCAGGATTGGATTAAAAAACACTTACAAGTATTAAGTGATTGAATGAAATGATGTAATTGAGAAGCTCTTCGAACAAGGCTTTCCATTCTTTCTCTTAATGCTGATAACATTGATGCACTTGTATATTGTTTATCAGCATTCATATCACGAAAATTTTCAAGCATTGTTTGTACAGTATCACATGGATATGCCATTTCTTCTTCCAAATACGTATGTACATCACCAGAATGAATCTTAAACATTTTAATACTTAAAACCGTCAAAAAGAAAATTTTAAAAATACCGTAATCTTTTGATCATCCAAATTTGCAACAATAATTACTGATGTCATTTGTATGTATTCAACTTCTTTCTTTTCACTTCCAGCTGTCTTTAATGCTTTTCTTGGATTCACTGATTTTTTCTTTTCATTTTCTTTGGGTACGGTAATGTAAAATGATTCTGGATGTTGGACTTCATTTTTAACACTTTCTGTTAATTTATCAACTGATACTTTGAAAGCATTAATTCCTAAAATAAAATTTAATAGACCTTATAATTTTCATTATTTTGATACCTTGTAAAATAAAAGCTGGATTAAATTTATCAAGTAGACCCCCAATTAATTGTCTGATAACTGCTGATCGAGCACATTCTGTATAATCATTTAGCTCATCACCAAAATCATCCATGGTAAATTCAACTTGTAATAATCTTTCCAAAAATTGTTCATATAGATCTTCTTCTTCAACGGGATTTGCAGGATCATGAATATAAACACAATTTCTTGCTAATGCTCGAGCTAATGAAGTAATAGATTTTCGTCGTTTAGCTCGAATTGGTTTATAACTGGTTAAAGATTCATATTGATATAACAGTGATGATGACGTTGATTGCTGATCACCAGAATATTCTCCCAATGATTCTTGACTTGGACTTGTTATTGCTCGTACAGGCGAAAGTGGTCTAGAATTACTTTCAGAAGGGGTATAATCAGAAGAAGTTGAAGTTGATGGTAATGCACTATCAAAGGCACTTCTTGGATTTTTTTCTGTATTTGCATTTTTAAGCTTCTTCCAGTCATGTAATTTTCGATTTGGTTGTTCTTTCCAAACCGCACTAGCTTCATATTTTTGAATTCTTCGACGGTTTTTGTCTTTTTTATTTTGTGTTGGCATTGTAAAACCATATGGTAATTTTCCTTCAGGTGTTGTAAATTCAGTTTGAACTATTATTTGTTTTTCCTTTTTTTCGGGCTTTTTAAAATTTTTCTTTTTTGGCAATTTAAATCTTGTTATTGGATTTGAACTTGATCGTGGACGAAAGCTGCTTACAGATGGTGATGATTCTGGCTCAAGCGTTTTAACACTTTGCAATTGTTGTGGCTCTGATTTTGCTCGATGCCTCAATGTATGCATCTATAATTGTTTACGTTATAAAAATTTATAACAACTTGATAAAACTCTTACATTATCACCATCAGTTACATCATATTTTGTTGACCACGTATCATCAGTTTTTAATTGCCGAAGTTTTTCTTTTTGTGCAAACATTGCTCCAAATTCTCCCAATTGCCATCGATCAGAAATTTTTGTTAAATTTTCATCATGTAAATTAAATTCAATCATAGGATTTTGGTTAGAATTTGCTAATTTTGTAATAAATTCAGCACGACTAAATGGCCAAAGTCTATTGGTACTGTAATTTGGTTCCCGTTGTGAATCAAGTGCTTAATTTTAGAGAGCATTATTAAAAGCTTCAAAAAATGCGTAAATTACAAACCACGTGGATTTGAAGGCATATGATCAATATGAATAAAATATGATAAAATATGTAATATCTGTGAAATATGTTTTGCATTCTCTCCAACAATAACAATTCGAGTTGTATGTGATAGTGCTCCAATACATCCTAAAGCATTTAACAATGGCTTAGAATGATTTTGATAATATTCAGAAAGTGTCCAAAAGCATTCTTGCTTTCCAGCATACACTTCATTTGTTGAAAGTACCCATGTCAAATGATACATCATTACAGCGGATATTAATTTTGATAAAAAATATCCCGATTCTTTTGTTTCAAAAATATCAATCATTTCATTAAAATCTTGAATAAAACTATCAATTATTACATCATTGTTATAAAATGGATTCTTTAATGATGCAGAAATTAATATATTTAATCTCATGGCATTATTAAATTCGGTTAACGTTTCACGAAATTTTCGGCATGCTACTGCAGTTTTGTAATGAAACATTTTTTTATCATTACAAAGGGCATCAAAAATTGACGTTTGTAAATCTTTCATTTCTCGATCAATAAAGTGAAGATAACTGTATACGAAATCTTCTAATTCTTTGTCAAAAATAATTGCTAAAGCAGTATGACGAAAAGAATTTAGCCCTTTTAAAGATGAACCAAGTCGACGAGTACTTCCATAACTGATACTGTATCCTAAAAATAATGGATTCTTACAAAAAGTTTTGAGTATAAATAAATGTACGATCAGATTTTAGAGGTACACGTGACATTGTTGACATTCTAGCTCTGCTAACTTTACGCAAATATTCAGGTGGTTCAGTATTAAAATATGAAAAATGCCTTTGAATATTTGTTGTATCTTTTCGAATAAACATATCCCACATTTGAACTGCTGAACGAACATCATTTTCCAAATTAAAATTACTATAAAGCTTTTACTGATAAAATGATATGTAATAAACGTATAACAAACGTTGAACCAATATCTTTTTCTCGAGGCAATGAAAATAATCTCGAAATCATAACCTTGTCTCCAACATTATGCATCTTAAAACTTCCACTTTCAATCATGTGTTGTGCTTCACCAAATATAAGATCGCCAATTTTACGAGTATCTTCTTTTTGTGGAAAAAACTACAAAATTAGAATATGTTTTTATAAAGAAAATATCTTGTTTCTTACAGTTAATTTATCAGATGTATCAGTATCACTAAATCTAATAGTATCTGAATCAAATCTTAATCTTGAAGATTTTTCAACATATACAAGCAGACGAATGTGATCATGTGCCATTTGAAAAGGGTTAAAAATACTAAATTTCTAAATTATAAGAAATAGGATAGAAAAAACTTCAAACCATTTTCCACTTTCAATAATCTCTTTAATTACTTCCTCATTTTCGGCAATTTGAGCTTTACTGGATTCTTTGTGGCGCTTTCGAAGCATAACTAAAATTTAATTTTAGAAAAATGATAAAACAATGAAACATAAAGTTTTGAAAAAGTTCTTCCAAGTTGCATTAAAGTACAAAAATTGTATTTTCTAAAGAGGGAGTGAAACAAAAAAAGAGACTCTTATAAATTAATCAGCTATTTTTAACTAAATACTGAAAAAGCGTCATTTAATTAGATGTTTAAAAATCTTTATTTGCTATGGCTACAAAAAAGCAATAAAGTTTTTAAAACAAAATTATAGTGCGGCAATAAGATGTCAAATTATTTACCATGGTTACTGTATCAAGACATGAGTAGTATACGGATCCTTAAATGTGATGAATATTTTAAACAAAGTTATGCCATTCATTGAAGAATTTTATTAAATATCTTTCCCTGTTTTACAATTTAATAATTGTCATTTGAAAACTCTGTTAAGGTCAGAAGTAAAAGTAATACTTCAGCAGCAGCTTGCATGTTCTCGAAACGAACATAGCTTTTCGCCACTTGGCCAATTTAATATTATTTTTTTTTGCCAACGTGTGTTTGTGTTTCCCATTTTTAATACCAAATCTCTTCCTTTTTTACTTATACTAAATTATTTATTTTACAGGC
Organism: Panagrolaimus sp. LJ2400; assembly: GCA_024447215.1. NCBI lineage: Eukaryota > Metazoa > Nematoda > Chromadorea > Rhabditida > Panagrolaimidae > Panagrolaimus > Panagrolaimus sp. LJ2400. The sequence continues at coordinate 11,014,757 of JAMRYA010000004.1, read as the reverse complement.
AGTAAAAAATGGAGGAAACAACAGAGCATGATACAAATACGGTACAAAATAAATCTTCAACAAAAGAAGAAGTTATAAAAAAACCTTTGTCGGCTGCTTCTGCTCTTGGTGCTACGAGTTTGCTAACTTTTGTTATTCTTGCTTTATGTTGGCTAGTGGGATTTGCCTCTCGTTTATTTGCTATTATTAGATTTGAATCTATTATTCATGAATTTGATCCATGGTAAAACTTGATTTTTTGCTATAAAAAAAGTTCAACTTTGTATTTTTTTAGGTTCAATTATCGAGCAACCCATTATATGGTTGAGAATAACTTTTATAAATTCCTTAATTGGTTTGATGAACGAGCATGGTATCCATTAGGTCGAATTGTTGGTGGAACAGTCTATCCAGGTCTTATGGTAACATCAGGAGCAATTCATTATGTTCTTAATTCTTTAAATTTCCCAATTCATATTCGTGATGTTTGTGTATTCCTTGCACCAACTTTCAGTGGTTTAACGGCAATTGCTACCTACTTTTTGACAAAAGAAATTTGGTCACCTGGTGCCGGATTATTTGCCGCTTGTTTTATTGCAATTTCTCCTGGTTATACTAGTCGTTCTGTTGCAGGTTCATACGATAATGAAGGTATTGCTATTTTTGCACTTCAGGTAAATAGATTTTGTTTTTTTACATTTTTTTGATAAAACAAAAATTTACAGTTCACATATTTCTTATGGCTTCGATCTGTACGTACGGGTTCAGTTTATTGGGCAGTTCTTACTGCTCTATCATACTTTTATATGGTTTCTGCATGGGGTGGTTATGTCTTTATTATCAATCTTATTCCTCTTCATGTTCTTGTTTTGGTAATAATTGGACGATATTCGAGTAGAATATATGTTGCATATTCAACTTTCTATGTTCTTGGACAACTTCTTGCAATGCAAATTCCATTTGTTGGCTTTCAACCTGTTAAAACATCTGAACATATGGCTGCATTTGGTGTTTTTGGTCTTTTACAACTTATTGCTGCTGTTCGTTATATGCAAAGTCGAATAACTCGCAGCCAATCTGTTGTTCTTCTAATTGCTGTCGTAGTTTCAACAATTGTTCTTGGTCTTGGTGTTATTATGCTTCTTACATATGCTGGATATATTGCTCCATGGTCAGGTCGTTTCTATTCTTTATGGGATACTGGATATGCGAAGATTCATATACCTATTATTGCCAGTGTCTCCGAACATCAGCCGACTACGTGGGTTTCTTTCTTCTTTGATCTTCATATTACTGCTGCTATTTTCCCTGCTGGTTTATGGCTTTGTATTAAGCGTGTTAACGATGAAAGAGTTTTTGGTATGTTTTATAATTTTTTGCTTTTATTTTTATTGTTAAATATTTTTACAGTTATTCTTTATGCCGTAACTGCTGTTTATTTTGCTGGTGTTATGGTTCGTTTGATGCTTACTCTTACTCCTGTTGTTTGTGTACTTGCTGGTGTTGCATGTTCTCACCTTTTCCAACAGTATATGGTTGATGATAATTTAAAAGATGATGATAAAGAACATCCTGATCCACGTTATTACGATAAGCCACGAACAACTTCACAATTAAATTCCAAAGGAAAAAGAAAGGTTACCCAAGAGCCAGCTTATAATTCAAATGTTGCCGCAAATGCTGATAATGGTGAAAATATTGGAATGAATACACGTTCTATTGTCATTATTGCCTTCCTTTTCTTTATGCTTATGTATGTTGTGCATTGCACTTATGTTACAAGTAATGCATATTCTCATCCAAGTGTTGTCTTACAATCACATACTTCTCGTGGTCGAATTATCATGGATGATTTTCGTGAAGCTTATTATTGGCTTCGTCAAAATACTGATGATGATGCACGTGTTATGTCATGGTGGGATTATGGATATCAAATTGCGGGAATGGCAAATCGTACAACTCTTGTCGATAACAATACTTGGAATAATTCTCATATTGCTCTTGTTGGTATGGCCATGTCAAGTAATGAAAGTTTTGCATATGAAATAATGAGAGAACTTGATGTTGATTATGTTCTTGTCATTTTTGGTGGAGTTATTGGATATTCTGGTGATGATATTAACAAATTCTTATGGATGGTTCGTATTGCTGAAGGTGAACATCCAAAAATCATTAGAGTAAGTTTACAGTATGACATAAATTTTTCTTAAATTATTATTATACTTTTTAAGGAAGCCGATTATTTTACTGAAAATGGTGAATATAGTGTTGGTGAACAAGCATCACAAACAATGTTAAATTCAATCATGTACAAAATGTCTTATTATCGATTTGGTGAAATGAATGTTGGATATGGACAACAACCAGGAATGGATCGAACTCGTGGATATGTTATTGGCAAAACAGATGTTACTTTAACTCATTTGGAAGAAGCATATACAACAGAAAATTGGCTCGTCCGTATTTACAAAGTCAAAAAACCTGAAAATCGGCCAACAATTAAATATAAGGAACGCAAAATCAAATCCAAACGTTCACCATATGTATCTAAAAAGGTAAATTTTTAATTTCATATGTAGCGTGGATTAATTTTTTTCTTATTTTTAGACGAGTAATAATAAGAAGGGATCAATTAGGATTTGAAGCTGCTTTTCAAGAAATCGTGTTAATTCACTCATTATCGGGTGCCTGCATTAATTTCTTCTTTTTTCATTAAGCTATTTTCTTTCTTAATTTATATCTTAATTTATGTTATTGTATTTATCTTAGTTAATAAGAATTCGTTGACATTTAATAAATAATAACAAGATTGAATTTTTTTCTCTTTTTACATCCGGTGACTGTTCATCTTCTACAGTAATTCAGCAAAAATAAAAGCATCTAGCAAATCTCTTTTCTTGCCAAAAAGTGAAGGTATTTGAGGATTTCGTCAAGAAAAAAATATATGTAGCTAATCGGAATCCTTCTCTTTTGTTTAATTTCGCAGAACACGAATGAAGGATCTCATCACTTTCATTATAAAAAGTATCTCTTGGTAGGTCATTGAGAATGATGGAAAAACTTCTTTTAAGAAAAGATATTCAACAAAAACTTTTAAAAAGTTTTTGTTGACTATCTCTAGTGTTTTTATATTATTGCAAAACAAGCAAAATTTTTTTATATAATAACAATAAAAACACATGCAAAAATTAATTTGCAAAAAAAATAACAGTAAAAAGATAACAAAAATTTAAAAATCAGTTAAAAAAATTTATAAATTAATAAATCACTTCTTACGTAAATCGTGCTTTCTTTGCTGCAATACGTTTTGATCGAAGTGGTTGTTCGCCTTTCATTATTTGAGTGAATTTTTCAATAATTGGATTGAAATCAGCATTCAACTTTTGTTTTACTGTAATAAGCAATTGATAACTTGAAGTTCCATAATAATAATTATTCAAATTTTTTCGAATAACATTTGTCAAAGCAGCAAGATATTCATTTGGTGAATTATATTTTCTTTCTTCAAATTTATCAAAAATTTTCTCAATATTTTCTTCACTTGCTTCACTAAGTAATTTTATAGCTTTTTCATTCAAGATTTGATCACATAAACTTCTACATTCATTCATCCAGACATCTTCAGCAGTAATATTTCTATAAATTTTATGTTTTCTTGATAAAGTTAATGTTTCATTTGTTTCACGTAGTTGAGCTTGTAAATCTCTGAGATCAGAATTTGTAGTATTTGTTTGATCTTCTTTTTGCTTCATTTCATTATTTGTCTTTTGAAGTTGATTTTCTAATTCGAAAATTTTCTTTTGTTGATCGATAAGTATAGTACGAGCTTCATCTTCTTTTTGCTTCATTTCATTGCAACGTAAATCACTTTCGTCCTTTGAAGCATGTAATTGTTCTTCTAATGCTTGAATCTTTTTCTTATATTCATCATTCTCATCAAAAGCTTTTTGTCGATCAGCATTCATAGCAGTAAAAGTAATTCGATAATTTGCTTCAGCTTCTTCAGCATTTTGTTCAACTTTTATACCGTAATCAGCTTCAGCTTTTTGTAGTTCATCTTTTAATGCTTGAATTTGCTTTTGATATTCAGCAACAGATTTTTGAAGTTTTACTTCAGATTCAGAATTCTAAAAAAACAAAATCAACAAACACTACTTAGCATCACAAAAGAACCTTATTAGAAAGTTCATCAATGTGTGACATCAAGTCAACAATTTTAGCTTCAGATTCAGAACCCAAAAGTGAAATGTTATTTAAGAAAGTGAATAAGCAAAAATACAAACCTTTTTACTAAGATTATCAATAGCTGATTTAAGATCAGTAATTTTAGCTTCAGCTTTTTCTTGTTCATCTTTTATTGCTTGAATTTTCTTCTCAAATTCAGCAACACATTTTTGATGTTTTTCTTCAGATTTATCATTCTAAAAAGATAACTAAAATAAATAATACTTAGCATTATAAAACTACCTTTTTAGTAAGCTCATCAATACGTGTCTTCAATTCAACAATTTTAGCTTCAGCTTTTTGTTGTTCATCTTTTGTTGCTTGAATTTGCTTCTCGTATTCAGCAGAGGATGTTTGAAGTTTTACTTCAGATTCAGAACCCTAAAATAAATTATTATCAAAGTTAATTAACAAAAATACAAACTTTTTTTGTAAGTGTATCAATACTTGATTTTAAATCATTAATTTTAGTTTCGACTGTTCTTTCTGCATTTGTAAGTACATCATTACAAGCAGCAATCTTGGCAGATAATTCATTTTTAGCAGCATTTGCAGATATAAGTTCTTTTCGAAGATCAAGAATTTCATTATAGCGAGCAAAACTTTCTCGATGATTTTCTTGTGCTTGAGCTTCTAATGCTGTATTCTAAAAAAACTTTTACATTAAAGAAAGCAAGCAAAAATACAGAGTGGTCTATTAAAAAATAGCACACTGTTTTCGGTGCCAGATGAGTTCTAGAAGATCCTGTATGCTTCCATTAGAGATGATCATTCCCAGCTAATAACAACTCTTTGAACTTCTTAGTATTCATTTGCCGTCGAAAACACTTGTGTCAAATTCAATTGATTAACCTTGAATTACTTACCTTCTTTGTAAGATTATCAATGTGTGATTTCATTGCATTGATTTTAGCTTCATCATTTCTTTTATCATATTCAAGAACATTATTTTTAGTTTGAAATTCAACAATATCCCGTTTTGCGTTTACAAGTTGTTCTTTAAGTTCTTTTTCATGAGCATCATCCTTTTGCTGAGCTTCTTTTGCTTCAGTTTCCAATAAAATATTCTAAAACCATTAACGTATATATACTTCACATTTACTTAATTTAATTAATATACCTTTTGTGTAAGCTCATCAACTTGTGAATTCAATGCTTTAAATTTATCTTCATATTTTCTTTTAATTTTTCCAAAATTCAACCAAGATTGATTGCCAGAAAGCTGCTTCTTAAGTTCCTTAAATTCATTATCACGAAATGCAATCTTTAGACGACCTTCTTCAGCTTGATCTTCCATATGTAATTTCAATTTATTAATTTCACCTTTATGTTTTAATTGTTCATCTTTAGTTTTATCGAGTTCTGCTCGTAATTCTTTTTCAGTTTCTTTTAATCGATTCATTTCAGCTTCCCTTTCTTCATTGCTTGTCAATCCAGCATTCTAAAAGATATTGTTAAAAAGAATCAAGAAATATGTTAAACTTACAGCAATATAAAACTTTCCAACTGTAGCATTACTAATTTCGAGATCTTTCTTCAATCTTGCATTCTCAGCCTTTATTGCTTCTAGTTGATCTTTAATAGAGTCATCACTTGCTGTAGAAGAATCAGAGCATTTACGCTTTCTTGTAGTTGAGCAGCTCTTTGTTTCCATTTTTGCCACTTCAGCAACACAATTATTAACAAATCTGAAAAAGAATTATATTAATTCAGTCAGCGATCGATAAACCCTATATACATTGAGATGCTTTAAAACATACTCATTCATGAATCCTTGTATATATACCATATAAACATTAAAGGGACGTATTGCGTTCATAGAAGAAAAAGTCCCCGGTTTATTCAGGGTATTCTCAACCTTTTTTTCCAGTTTCGCTTAAACGTAAAAGTTGAGTAATTCAGACTTCATTTTTTATCCTTATTTTTTTTCTGACCCTAGAAGGTGGTTTGTGTTAACAAATGTAACCCATATATGCTTTTCTAAAGAATATATGTTGAGATTACCCAGAATAAACCTGACACTTTTTTTCTATGAACGCAATACGTCCCTTTAATGTTTATATGGTATATATTACAAGAATTCATGAATGAGTACGTTTTAAAGCGTCTCAGTGGATACAGTGTTTATCGATCACTGACTGAATAGTTCTTTTTGGTGCGTCTTAATAATCATTTATGTAACGTTATAAACCAATAAATCTTACTTGAAAAATTGTAAAAATTATAAAACAATTTTAATCAGCTTTTTTTAGATTTTGTAAATTTAGCTTGCCGTATGTAAGACCACTTTGCCAACGCATCTAATTTACTGTAAAAAAAGCAAAAATAAAATTTTGTTCGGTTGTTGCTGTCATGAATATTTGTTATATTTAATTTCAACTTTATTTTTTTATATATCTATTTGATACTGTACTTAAGAATTGTTATCCAACGCAGAAGAATATTTGTTACCGATACAACAGTAACAAAGCATACAAATCAATTTGAAGAACAGTAAAACATCAAATTCAGACCTCTCACGCGTTTTCAAAAACTGTTCAACGTATTCTCCTTAAATTTTTTTTGCATAAATATGATTTTGTTTTAAAGGTCGTGCACAAGACATTAAACTTACTAATGGTGAACTTACAAACCATGTTCAATTATATGTGAACTAGCACATTTGGGCTATGTTCCAACAAAATTTAATAAAAGAATATCTTTATTTACTGACTAAAGATAAATTATCAAAATGCTGTGGATTTTATTGAAAAAGAATTTTAAAAGTGCCGATAAATAATTTTAGCTTTGTTTTCATTTTTTTAAAAGGGTTGTGGGAGGGAACATTTTTTTAACTTGTATTTTTGTTATATCTGTTTTCCTGCTTTCGTTTGTTAATGTTTTCCTCTTTTTTTATTTTATGAACCGTTTTTTACTTTAATGGTATTTTTACAGTACTACTAATTCACTTTCTTTATAACAAGTCTCTCTTGCAAATACTTATCAACTGTTTGAGTTTGAAATCCCCCATTTTTACTAAGAAACAAATTCGGCTTTGCAAAAAGCTTTGTGATTTTGCTTTTTGTGCTTCATTTTTCTTCTTTCTTCTTGGACCTTATATTATTTTTATAGAAGAAAGATCTCACTGTGCCTAATTTCGAAACGCATTTTGAGCTTTGAAAAACATCTTTTCTAATGATTCATTTTTATTCTTTTCTTTTTGCGCTCCTTTGTGCTTCTTTCCTTTAATTTGGCGCGAAAAAAAGTTAATACTAATTTTGTTTCGCAACTATTTATTTCTCTTCGAATCTTTTTGGGTATCAATGTTCAGGATGCCCAAAAAATGTTTAAAAGTTGCAGTTCAAATATAGGGGGCGCAGAGTGAAAAATGATTTTTAGAATTTGTGAATAATTTTTATATAGTTGGATAGCCCTGGATCTTCGTAATTTAATGGTGCCATTAGATTTTTTTAATAATAAATATTAAAAAAGTTATCTCTAATTTAAGACGACGACTTAAAAACATTTTTGACTGAAAAAATTTTGGGCAAGTTTTCTTTTTTCTGATGGTCGAGTGGTGTAACGCGCGGGCGTTCGAAACATCAAAGGAAAAGTTCGAACCCCATTGCGCACATAACAAAATTTGACTGTCAAAAAAAGCGCTTTTTTATAGACATGGTTAAAATAATTATTATTAATTAATTATACAAAAAAATAAATAATTTTGGCACTTTTTTGTTGCAAAATCAAACTACAAAAATTGTTTCTTTGCAAAAAGAAGCAAACTTGCCCAAATTTTTTTTCTTTTCTTTTTTTTCAAAAAATAACAACGCTGCGCCCCCTATTCAAATAGACACAAAAAAGTAACTTCACTGCTTGAGGTGGAGTCTGATTTGGCAACTCCTTCTCTGGTTTCTCCTCTTTTTTTCACGTTGTTTTATCTTTGTAAAAAGCTGTCTAACGTTTAATTTATTTCTTATTTAAAGCTGGAATTCAAACAGCTATCGTTGCTGTAAAAATTAATATCGTGAAGCCGTATCATACGCACCTCGCTTTTTTGAGAATGTTAATTCGCATTGTCTAAAAATTGCGAATTATCATTCTCAACAAGCGAGGTGCATTTGATAAAAATGTTTTCAATAATGATCAACAATACAGCAATGTCAATTTGAATCATAATGGAAGAACTTATTTGAAAGCTGAACATTCTGAAAGCACAACAACATTTGATGGTGGTAATAAAAAGGATTACGGTATAACAAAGGCTGTAATTCTACTTGGAGGAATAATGAAATTTTGAAACCAACATTAACTGTTGACTACTTTTACTAGGTAAAGCAATGATTTCGCACATTAAGAAAACTTTAATTAAAATGGTGATGGAAATGCAATTCTTCATCAACGACTTGCTGCAGCTCCAAAGCCAACCCTTCAATAACAACCATGACTTTTCTAATGATTCAAGAATAAAAATGAATCATTAGAAAAGATGTTTTTGAATGCCTAAAATGCGTTTCGAAATTAGGCATAGTAAAATCGTGCAAAAACTTTACCCTAAACTTTTTTCGCGCCAAATTTAGGGAGACAGACACAAAGGAGCACAAGCAAAGCACTGAAAAAGGTAAAAAATAAAAATCAGTTATCAAATAAAATGTTATTCAAAAACTTAAAAGAAAACTTCAAAATATAGCACCTTAAAAAAGAAATATGTTTTGCTGGTTTTTTGATATTACTTACAAAAGCAATGATTACAGTAAATAATTCAGTTTTATTTAAAATATAATAATAAATAATCAAAACAATTACAAAACGAGATCATACGAAAAAATGCTACAAAAAAAATTTAACGTCGACGATTAGGTGAAGCACGAGCTTCAGTTGGATCTTCAGCATCATCAATGAGTTTTGTTGACGGCGTTGATTCAACAGCATCATCATTTGAAGCATTAACATAACCAATTGTTGAATCAGGTTCTATTTGATTATTGATATCAGGCAATGTTATACTTTCTTTAGATGGTGATACTGTAACAGTAACTTGCGGAATTTCTTTATTTTCATTGTTTCTATTTGATGGCGTTATAGATACATCTCGACGAACTACTTGCACTGCATTACTTGGACCTGGCAAAGGTTCTTGTGGTACTTCTTCAACACGACGACGAGAACGTTTCTTTGATCGTTGATTCCTTGTTGTTGTAATAATTACAGGAGGAGTTGCTTGAGGATTAACTTGATACCAATCAATGCAAGTAAGTAATATTGCTAATACTCCAATGATCGAAGAAAGAATAAAATGGAATAAAGTTGAGTGTGTACCATCAAGAAAAACTTCAAGCTTATGAGGATCCCAAACCGATTCAACCCAAGTAGAATAATTGAAGAAATTTGATCTAACACCTGAAAAAAGTTTATTAAATAAATAAATTTTGGTAGCATAATAATTACGTACCATTATCAGCAAAAGAAGGAGACCGAGCTTGAGTTGTAAAAATGCTGGTACGATAACATAATGACTTGTTTTGGCCTTTGTTAAATGCCCAGACATAATGATAAACACTTTGGCCAGGATTTAATGTATCACATTGATCTTCAGTTTTAACGTTTGGTGTAGCATGTGTTTCACCAAGTGATTGAATAAGTAAAGCTTTAACAATATGCCACATAGGTGATTGTTGACCCGATGGACCAATATAAAGATTACGATAAGCATCTAAAATAGCAATAACAATTAAAATGCATATAAGATAAAAACGTAAAAACATACGAAAATGTTTTTGATAATCTGGAATTACAGTTTGAAAATGTGAACAATTCCATGTACGGCTAAAGAAACAATCCACTAAAGTATTAACATAATCAACATTAATAGGAAAATCAGCAGCAGATTCTTTATCGTTATGCACGTAACCAGTAACAGCTTTCATTAAACCCGAAGCAACAGCATGCAAATGTTGAACAGCTGTTTCACGATTCTTAGCAGAACTTGTAATTTCTATATCTTCAAAGCTATTAATATTATTAAAAGCAAATTGATCTTTTGCTGATGAAAATACAGTTCCAACGATGCTTCGATTGTGACGTAAAAATGATTCGTAACTAGATGGAGGAATTTGTGATTCAGGAGTAGTTTTAGCAATTGCAGAAAAGATGGTACGATCAGCAAGTCCTTCTCGAAGATTTAATGCAATTTGGTTAAGCTAAAAAAAAGAAACATTTGTAAGACTTACAATTTAGAATATTCTTACCAAGGTACTATTTTTTTGATAAATAGATCCATCAACATGCAAATAATATTCATTTGTTTTGCTTGAAAAACCAAGTTGTTGAAATTCAAAAAAGATTTTGATATCATTGAACCCAATTTGACGGCCAGTTTTTAATGGTTCATAACGTTTAAACCTATGTGGAAATTCATCATTTTGTATATCGAATGCACTTCTTCCACTTCCAATATAACCAAGAGATTCCTTAAAAGAGATAGTTTAATTGTTTACAAATATTACTGTAAGCTTACTCCATTGAAAAATGATAATAAAAGTTGTCGATTATGAGCTTTTGCACGATTTTCAAATAATACAGATTTATTATTGCCAATAGCATCAGCAATGCTAAGAAGAGTAATGACTGATGTTAAGACAGAAACATCACCACCAGCCGAGCCACTAAATGCACTGAATGCATCTAATCGAGCACTCAATAAAAAGATATTTGTAGGATCATTCATTCTTAGAGCTGGCACCAAGTTGAAGACATTATAACTTGAAAGTGGCTCACACATTGATAAACTAAAATTAAACTATTGTAATATAGCAATTGAAAGAAAAATTACATACGTATCCGTAAATCCATAAAAAAGATTTTGACGTCGAAGACAAACTTCAGCATCACCAGCTGCATGCATAAACATTGTTAATTTGGCACGGCATCGTTGCTTGCTTGAGCCAAAAGCATTGGTTAAATTACGGTTAAATGTTGCATAACACTAAAATAAAAAGGATATAAGTTTAAAAATAATAATTCAAAAACTAACATCTTCACGAAGAAGATTAAGCTCTCGAATATCATCCACATAAAAGATTGGTTTTTCCCAATTTAAAAAACGTATTCCAAGATCATTAAAAGCGCCACCATTCCATTTTTGACATGAACCTTGATCGTAAATAGAAAATTCAGATAATGGACATGCAGCATCTTCAGAAAATTTAGCATTACTTGCATGACCATAAAGTATGAGACCATTGACGATAGAATTATTATGAAAAATTGATACCAATTCACTAAAATACAAATCATTATACTGTACAAAGCCATTATCGATATCTTACGGTGTTAAGCGTTCAAGATTAGCTAACGCAATAATTTTTTCTTCATTATTTTCAAAGAATTCTAGCTGAGTCATAAAATGTTCAACTGATTCAACATCAATTACTGTCCCAGAATTTCCATACTTTTCAGCTTAAAAATGAAGATTAAAATATGTAACTATTAAACATAAGAAAAACGTACATTGACACCCAGTTTGATGTGTACCATTTAGTAATCGAAAGCATTGCAATTTTGTTTTTGGAAGTACAATTGAAACTTGATCTTTTAAACGACAATTAGCAGTATAAACTAAAACAATAACTTTATTTGTGTCTTATACAAAAACATATTTACCCGGATAAGTAATTAGTAGAATAATAATAAATATACAACAAAAATGTAAATGCATTTTAAATTTAATTATTTTATACCCGCATTTCAGCAAATACAAAATGAATAATCACAAAAAAAACAAAACAGAAAAAGCTTTTTTCTTCAATGTCCAACTTTCTCATTTTGCCAACGTTTAAAAATTTTTCAATGTTAATCAAAATTTTAAAAACTTTTTTTTATATAATTTATTTTAATATGTTGGTATAAATTGTTACAAAATAATACATCGATTTTTAATAAAACTTTGTACATAACTTAATTTTCTTTGTTTTGATGCAGTTTGTAGCTGAGTAATTGCAGTTGGATTTTTTGTTCTTTCTACTTCTTCAACAAGCACATCAAAAGCTTCTAGAATACCGTAACCAGTTTTTGCACTCGTTTGTACAAATGGTAAATAAAAACATTGAATTTTTTCACGCATTTCATTTAAAAGTTTATCACTTTCATTTAAGTCTACTTTATTTGCTACAATAATCATTGGAATTTGGAAGTTCGCATCATCATATAAATTTGTACTTTGACGTCGAGCTTGACGAATTTGAGTTCGAAAATCGCTTAAAGCATTAAGTGAATCTGCGTTAAGAATTGAAAAGACAAGCATATATCCATCTGCACCAATTACATGCTGTTTTACAGTGGTATCGCTTTCACTTAATTCATGACCCGTATCAACAATCTCTAGGATATATGATTCTCCATTAATTACTTTCTATAAAAATTTTTTATATTTATTATCAATACAGATTTAAGTTTAAACATACTTGTTTTTGATAAACTTCAACCATTCCATATTCTTCTTCATCAACAAATTTATTATTTACATAATATTTTACCAAAGAAGTCTTCCCAACTCCTGGGGCTCCAAGAATCGCTAATTTTACAACTTTTAGATTTGTTGAAATAACTGTACTGGCTTCACTTGCCGAACGGATATTCTTTTTCATAAAATATCGAAAGGTCATTCAAAAGCAAAGAAAAAGTTTTTAAAACAAATGTACAACAAGTAGAAAACGAAAGAAACACAAATAAGCAGCTGTCATGTATCGTCGTTTTCTTCTTTCTCTCATTCTTATCAAAACATCGAACAGCATTTGCTTTAAAAATTTCAAAGCATTTTAAAGAAAACATACATAAAGAATTGACATTAAATTTTCTTAAAAGTTTTATTTTTTATTTTAATTGTGACTTACAGCAGTCTAACAACTAAAAAATGTGTTTTATCTACAGTAACCACTAAACGTTTAATATCAATTAATGTGTGAAAGGTAGCATCGATAAGTTGAACATTGAGTAGAAAAAGTAAATTTTTGCAAATGCAGCCATCTTGTAGCATACATTGGGAGATTCATAAAGGTAAGTATAAGTAATGTGACGTATACGATTATTATAAAATGACAAACTGTGATCCTTTTTATTGTTCTCTATTTACAATCTTTTTGCAGTCATTTTGATTCTTATAAAAGAAAATTAATAATATTCAAGTAAGGAGATAGCGCAATAATGCTTTTGATTACATTATAACCAGTGTTTTCCCGCAATCGCAATCACAATCGCAATCCGCAATCGCAATCGCAATTTCTACTGATTGCGATTGCTCTCGATTGCGATTCACAATATTGCGCAATCAATGAAAAATTTTTTTGTTTGAAATTTTTTAAAAAAGGTTGAAAAAAATGACTGAATTTGGAATAAATTGGACTCTTTTTCAATAATTTGTAAGAGATATGCACTGAAATGATAAACATATCTAGCAAAGTTCTCTTGGACAAACATCTAAAAGACATTGGCTATAGTTTTGCTCAAAATTTTTGATCAAATTGCGATTGCGATTTCGAAAAATTGCGATTGTGATTGCGAAAAGCAATTGCGATTGCGATTCAGATTGCGGTTGATATTGTGCAATTGCGATTGCGATTAGTTTTAAGATTGCGATTGCATTGCGATTGCGAAAAAAGTGATTGCGGGAAAACACTGATTATAACAATAAGTCGTATACAATGGCACTGATGGCTAGCTCAATGAGGTACTACTGATAGGGATAACAAGAGCGCTTGAACACACAGGTATTATAATTATCGTTTCCATTTTATCACATTTTTTTCAAGAATATCCTTGTTTTCTTGCTTCCATTGTTTTCATGAAGTTTGGTTTATTTAACATTTCAGGTTAATGATAATTATAAAACAACTTTTTGTTACTTTTTGTTTATGATTGTTTCTGCAAAAAGAGTTCTAAATGTAATTTTGTCGATTCTTTTGTTGATTAGTAAATTTGAAAAAATTCCAATCATCCTATTTTAAAACACAAAAAAGGTTTGTGTCGAGTGTTCATTAATTATTCGCACTTTTTTACAAATAGGTGTTGAAATTGGAGAAAGAAGTTGTCTCACTTAATTAGTCATCAATCAAATTTTTTTGTAATGCAAGCTGTCAAAAAGTTAAATCTGAAAAGAGATTACCGTTGAACGCCTCCTTTTTCAAAAAAAAAAAACTGAACACGTTTGTATCTTTGTCATCTCAAAAATTTTGGTGCTTTCTTACACCATTCTGTATATCAAAAAATTAAGCGTCAACAACACTTAAATTTTTTCTTTCAAACTTTTGGCATTTCCTGGTGGCAATGGAATCACCATCTTCTCTCTTCAGTCATGATTCTCAAACAATTGCTCAGTTAATTAATGAAGTCCGTGAAATAAAGAAAATTATGTTGATTCAAAGTCAACTGGAAGCTTATCAAGCTAAAATTACAGATTTAAGGTATGTCTATTTGCATTTTTTGTTGAATACTTTATACCTTCTTACACGGGTGTTGAACCTTTGTAGCAAAGAATTATATTTTCTTTAAGTTTTTTTACTTTGAACACAATCTTTGCTATCTTTTTTCCAAAAAAATTGAAATTTTTTGCATTTTTCAATTCTTCTTTTAGGGCATTGCTTACAAAATAAAGCAACTTTAGAATTTTAATTTTTATGGGATATAGCAGCACGCTAGCATGTAGCTGTCATAGCCTTGCATAACTTTTACATTAAAATTTTTAAGCCAAAATGTCACTGAACAATCAAAAGCATTAACAAGAAAGGATTACGAAATTTCTATGCTCAAAGCTGAAGTTGATCTGCTAACCCAAGGCATCCGTAATAATGAATATGTTATTGAATGGATGGATAATTTTGATGACAACAGCACTGTAAAAAGTCGTAATAATCGTTTTAAAAGATGTCACCGTATAATTAATTTTTTTAAGTCTCTTGTTTAAAGTTCAGTCGATTGTTTTTAAACATGTTTATAATTGTTGTTATGTATGAAACTTTGAATTAATTTTAAGTGTATATTATTGCATATCTCAATAATAAAAAAATAATTTTTAGTAATATTGATTATTGTCGTAATTAAAAAATTGTTTTTGTTTAAATGAATTTATAATACTGTTTAATGGCTTTTTAATAATAAAGGCATCTATTCTGCATACTGTAGTTTTTTTTGAAAACATACTTTTTTCTTTGACCAGTTTGACAGAGCATTGTCCCACCACGACATGTTTTCTTAATATTTCAAAGTTTGTTCTAGTGCTGCTGGGACTTATGGAATGTTTTAGTTTTCTTGTTTAATGCAATCATATTATTTATAATTATATAAATTATTATTATGGCAAGCTTAGAACGAAGCAAAGTTGCTATGAATGCTTTTCGTCGTATTGTTTCTGAATTGAAGAAAGCTAAAGGAGTAAGTTCATTACAGTTATTTGCTGAAAGCTTCTATGCTTCTATTTATTTTCTATTGTTTTAGTCTCTTTCTCGTGATTCACCTGAATATCGTTTTATTATTGAACAAATGCGTAATCATCAAGTAACACAGAAATTGAATTGTAAATCACCAAATGAAATGGAACATTTAGCAGATACTTATGCAACTTATTTAAATTCTACTCGCTTTCTTGCTGAACTTCAAGAACGTTATCGTGGTGGTGAAAGAAGTGTATCAGAAAGTGCAAACCTTGTTGGCTTACAACTTCCTAAAGAACCATGTGAAAAAGAAACTCATGAAAAATTCAATTATTTTACAAAACCAAAAGATAAGTGATGTAAGTATATTGTTATTATACGGTATAAAGTTGTTATGTTAGTTAATAGAACTTATAGTTTTAAAAAGCCTGTTTTAATTATATTTTTTTATAATTTTATTGCATATTTTGATATAGTCAATCCAAAAAAGATTGAATAATAAAGCATAAAAATTTTTTTTGAAATACAATAGTATTTATTTTTGTACAATATCGTTGCGTTGAAAATACATTTAAAAAATCACATTTATTTTACTGGGTCTTAAAATCAGCTAATTTTTGTCTTGTTTCTTCAGTAGTTGTATCTGCTAAAATTTGTTGTGGTGCAAGCATTAGAACCACTGGTTTATTTGTTGTTTGTACCTATAATGAGATTATTTGTTCAATATTTTTCTTATCTTTTAGACTTACAGAATTTGGCATTTCTAGTTGTGTTGAAGTAAATGCAATTTTATTTTTAGTTTTCTCAGGTAACAATAAATCGATACATTCTTGATGATCAGGTATTACTTCAGACATAATGACAATAAAAATAAAAGAACAATTCCTTCTCTTTCTCCAAGTATAAATTTTTTTTATTCAGGAAGTTAACAAAGTAAAACCGGAAGCTTGAGTTGGAAAGTTTACAGATAAGAATGCCGGCCAGCGGCGGCCCTCTAAGAAACCAATGAACTGGACAAAAGAAAGAAGTACGCTTAAAATGGAATGTCGGTAAAGAAGAAAAAAAACTTTATTCCTTTCCAAAAACGGGAAAAGCACAACCCACTTACACCAAAAAAAACTTTAAAGGCAACAAACTTTTTTTTTCTTAGTTAAAAAAGGCAATGTCACAGAATTTGCCAGGAAAAAATGTTGTTGCCTCCCGGGAGTTGCCGTCGTCTATTGCTGGCACATTTAGTCATGCTTAGTTTTAAGCTAAAGTCTTAGGAGATAGAATGGTTTTTCTTTCTTCTTCTTTTCATTCTCCTCAGATGTAAGCAATTTTGAAATTTTTTATGGTATTAGAAGGGGAATGAAATTGATTGTTTCTTTGTTGCTTTTTCCAAAATTAACGATATTGGCATTGCTTTTAAATTAAATTGTTTTTTTATTATTTGCGCAAAACAATAAAAATAAAAAGGAAGTTTTTAAAAAAGCTTTATTTGCAAAATGAAAATTCTTTTTATGTTTTTTCAATTTTTGTCATTAAAAAAATGAATGCCTATAAAAGTTTAATGTTGCATTCAGTGATTTTAATGCATGGGGCTTCTTCACCTTCATCAGCTTTGACATATCCATCGATGCATTCACATCGTTGATGTCCACATTCAGATGGCGTGACAACACCCTATAAATTCAATGCTTTTATATCCCATGAGAATTGTTTCAAAATATATTTTTTTAATATCGGCTCATATGATGGAGTATCTCTCTTTTTCTCTATTTTTTATAATTCAATCTTTGTTGTTTGTTTATTTGTTACTTACCGTATTCACAGTATAACAGTTGATTGGAATTAAAGGAACACAGTCTTTTAAATTTGAAAAAATTGGACACGAATCTGATCCTCCTTCACGAGATTGTATAAGTTCAACAGGTTCACCAGGACCTTCACCAGATCCTTCTTCAAGTGGGTCAGGGATTGTTGGAGCAAATACGGGTGTGCATTCATCAATGGGGATGCATCCATCAGCAATATTTTCACTTGCTTGTACAAATCCATGTCTACAGGTGCATTGTTTAGGTCCACAACCTTTTTCATCACAAGTTGTGTTTAAATTTTCACATGTTCGTGGACCACATTTATTTGGACATGCATTATAAGCAGCAAATTGAGGACAGCTTGCAGAAATGACTTCCACTTAAATTTTACAGTTAAAAATTTTTTTTATCAAAGAAATCACAAACTTTCATTTAAATCTTCTAAAACCTTTTGTTCACACTTCTGAACTGTGATACAAATTCCTTCATCGTTATCCCAAAGATAGCCATCATTGCATTCACATCCTTCACTGCAATGTTCAAGCTCCAGACAAGAATCTGTTTCATTCAGTTTCTGGCATGCTTTTGAGCATTTCATTAAACATTCACTGTAATGCATATTTGTAGGGCATTCAACAGATTCTGTAAAAACACATTCTCCCAAAACACAATCAGTGTCAATAACTAAAATTATTTAATTTAAACATAATAATTCAAGAAACAAAAGCATACTTGTACAGTCATCACTTGATTCACATCTTTGTGGGAAAGTTAAATCTGCTCCACCACTTCCATCAACATTTTCTTCAGCATTTTCAGCTATCAATGAATGAAAAAATAAAATTAATAATAAAACTTTAAAAAACATTATTCATTTATTAATGACAGCTCTTGAACGCGGCGTAAAATAGGCAAACAAATATCAAAGCTATATTTTACACAGCTGTTATCACATTTGCAACAATCAATTTGTCTACTATTTGCCATTTGTTACTTGCCGCAAGAAAAATAAAATGCTACGTTGAAAGATGAATGCAACAAAGAAATCTATTCATGTTTATTTTAATGCTCTTTTTAAAAGTTATTGTTTCACTAAATATTGTGTTACAGTGTAATTTAAAACACGCTATAGTAGTACTACATAGAAGAATATAGCCAAAAAAGTTTTTTGCTTGTTTTTAATTGCTTGAATGCTCGTTAAAACTTTCAAATTACTGTTGTTACAGTAAAACATCTTTTAAGCAAATATGGATGACTGGTTTTGTCTTTTCCATGGCTACTTTACCTATAGGTGAAATTTCAGCCACATCCATTTTTCGCATGTGTCGCTTGTTTTTGAGTTACAGCTAGAGAACGTCTTAAAAATAAATCTTACAACATTTGATAGTGAAAGTTTACTGTGTTGTGAAAACATTACATTTCTGAATCGAGATAAGACGTTTATTAATATTAAAGCAAAATTAATTTACAAAAAGCTTGAAAGTTTAATAAATTATCGCATTGATGAAGAAGATGGTGCAGAATTTAAGTAAGATGTTGAAGAAGAAGATATCATACTGTAATTTCTTTTCTTTCCTGCTTGAGCACCTTTTTCACCATTTTTTGATACAAAAATACGAGATCTTGAAGCACACAAATCTTTATTTTTCTTATCAAATTCTTCACTTGTATCATTGTAACAAAAGATATGATGCCCTGGAATATCTTTTTCTTTTTCATGTTCCGGCATTGTATTGTCGCCACGTGAATTTCGAATTCTTTCTTCTTCAATTTCAGGAAAATGTAGCAATTCTTCATAGGCATACATTTCTTGAGGTTTCCATCGAAGATATTCATCATGCAAAAATATTCGATTTGGATGCTTTTTTTGTTCTTCCATATGATTTAAAATAATTTCCCAATCAAATTTAAATAATACTTTTGCTCTGTAAATAAAACATAAAATTTTTTGAAGTTTTAAATATTTTAAAACTTACTTCGATTTTTTAACTTTCATAAGTTTTTCTTCAAGTAAAACCTTTACAATATATTTTGCGCCAATTCCAGTAAGAGTTTGAAAAAGTTTAAGATTGAGATCAATTTTTTCTAATTGTGTACCTTTTTGAAGTTCATCATGACAAACACTAAATACTGTTTCGTAAATACTTTCTTTTATATATTTATAATAAATATAATCGGCACTATCAGATAATGGAAATTCAGGTCCACCAGGGACATGTTCAGTTTTGCTTAATAAAAAGCCTAAAAATAAAAACAATGTTTACTTTTTATTTAATAATGTATCTTACTAAAATCAATTAAAAGTCTGCCATATCCTTTTCCTTGAAAACATGGTAAAACTAATAAACAGCAAAGATTGCAAGTAGTATGCTGATATTTTTGTTTAGAAAAATATCCAATAAATTTGTATTTTTCATTGTCAGTGATTTCATAAAGTACATAAAAATAAAATGGTTCAATGTCAAATTGTAATTGTTTATGTCCAATAAAGCATCTTCCGATTTGACAAAGACGTAGAGCAAATGAATTATCATAGTATCCATCAGCTTCACGGATAACAAACTTTTTATCACAATCTCGATAAATTTCTTTACCAGCTAAAGGATTTGGAATGCAGCGTTCCTAAATAACCTTTGTTTAGTTTTTTCAAAAAATTTTTAATTGCTAACATAATGTCGATCAAGGGTATCTCGATCAGAGAAATAGCCAACACATTGTTCACAAATGAAAAGAGTTTCATAAACTTGAACACTTTGGAAGAAAACAGATTTTTGTTCAATTTCCATTTGCTTTCCAGACATATATATGTATTTTGGTTGTGATTGAAAACCATTCATACCATCCAACTTATTTCTCATAATCTAAAATTCAAAATATAATTTTGTTTTTCTGTTTTCAAAATTTTTAAATCTTTAAAAATAACTTTTTTTGCTATTCTTACATTATCTTCTTCTTCAAAATGAGCTTTTAAAATTTTTGCATGTTCTGGTGGTGCTTGCTCAATGATATCTTTTGCACTCAAATGCACAGGTGATGGTTCTTCATTCATCTGCAAACTCATGATTTAACCGAGCATATAATTTCTTTTGTTAAAATATCAATGCTCGTGTTTAACGAGATAACTACCGTAATCATTCCTTTCATCTTAAAAAATAACAAAAAAGTTTATTTAAATAAAATATAAAAACATTCTTGCATAGCGAGACCGTATCAGAAGAAAAAAAAGAACACATAGCATTGATAACGAAGAAAATTCTTCACCGTTTTGAACAAAAAAGTATGGAAAATAATAAAATTAAAAGAATAATGAAAGCTCAAAGATAAATTTTGTTTTCGATATGAACAATTACCAATATTTTCACAACATTATAATTCTTATAAATAATAATAACAATAAAGAAAGGATAAAAAACAGATTTATACATAATATTTTCAATGTTTTGTTAAAGGATGAATTTCAGTATAATCACTTTTTGATTTTGTAATATCATTTGTTGCGGCATTAGGTGGATGATGCTTTGAGCCCTTACTTGCAGCAGCATTTTCAATACTTTTATAATTATCATCTTCACGAAAATGTGCTGCAACTGGGGATAATTGCGGGGAAGGAGGATGGGGCTTTTCACTTGTTTTCAATAATGGTGCCTAAAAAAAGATTTTTATGGAATGTCCTAATAAATACTATAAACTGACTTTTAATTGCTGATCCTTTAATTCAAAAGTTTCAACATATTTACTTTCATCTTCATCCTTCTTTTGCCATTCTTTTTCTAATTCAACTTGCTTTTTATTAAATTTTTCACGTTGTTTATCTCTTTCTTTTATTTGTTTTTTAGTTAAAATTGGCGGATTATCGGGCATTTTTTCACTAGCTGGCAAATCTTGTAAAGTTAAAATTTTAAACTTTTCACCGTTCTCATCTTCACCAAGTAAATTATCATTGTCCATTCCTTCACCATTATTATTGGGAGCACCAAATCCACTTTTATAATATTCCATATTTTCATCATTTTGCATTCTTTCCAATTCTTGAAGCATTGTATGTTTTCGGGCATTTTCTTCTTCTTCATTATAAGTAAAATCATAATCTTCATCATCAATGTCATTAAAGTTTGTCATAACAAAAGACTTTTCAAATACTTTCATCTAAAAATTGATGATAAAATTTTTAAAAAAACTGTTTAAACTTACGCCTTCTTCTCGAACAGGTGGAAATTCTTTAAAGCTATTATCAATAGTATTTCTTAAATATAATAAAATTTGATAAAAAGCTGGTCGATCTCGGGGATCATATCTCCAACAAATCCTCATCAAATCATACCAAAAATCTGGACAACCAACTGGACGAATAAGAATATTTCGTCGAACTCCAATATAATTATAAACTTGATCATTTCCAAGTCCAGCGTATGGCTGCTGACCCAATGTTAACATTTCATATATTACAATACCGTATGACCATACATCAGATTTAACTGTAAACTTTCCATCTTTTAAACTTTCAGGTGCCATCCATCGAACTGGCATTAATCGTTTTCCAGCGGGTTTATAATATTCATGATAGTATATATCTCTTGCCATACCAAAATCACCAATTTTTACAGTTTCATCATTTGCAACCATACAATTTCTTGCAGCTAAATCACGATGACAAAATTTCAACGATTCAAGATATGCCATTCCATCAGCAATTTGTGCAGCCCATTTAAAATAGCTTATCATTGTTGGTAATGGCGCATTATTAGTATTTTCTTCAGAATTTGGACGTCGAGCACGTAAGTAATCTCTTAAATTTCCTTGATCCATCATTTCCATCACTACAAGGACGGGCTGTCCTTCTGACACAACACCATATAATTTAACAATATATGCAGTATTAAATTGTTTCATAACAGATGCTTCTATTAAGAAATGTAATCTTTCAGCATTGCTTGCACATTCCGGAATTGTTTTAATAGCACATCTTCCAAATTTCACTCCACAAACTGATGTAAGATTCATTCCTTCTCCAAGATAAACTTTTCCAAATGTTCCTCGACCAATTTCATCATACATTTTAAGATCTTCACGTCGAAGTTCCCATTCATCTGTTTTATATACATCTAGTTGAGTAATGTATTCAGGATTTGCAGAAATGGTTTGTCGTAAATATTCTTGAACTTTTTTGCCAAAGTGTCGTTTATAATGTCGATATCCAAGTGCACTTCCAATTGCAATTAAAACAATAAGTGCCAAAATTATGTAAAGTGCTTTATCCCATGTAAGCCATCCAGGAACATATATTTCAAACAAATCTTTCATCGTCACTTTTTCACTTACTCCTGCCAATGAAACTGTTCGAACTTCAATTGTATAAACACCATTGCTTAAGCTATTAACTACAACACCTTTGTTTTTAATAAAATCTGGTTTTCCAACGCATCGATCTGATAACTGCTAAAGTGTTTTGAAATTAATAAAAGATTACCGTAAAATATAAAAAAAATTACTTCATCATTTTCACGTCCAATTCTAAAACGGAATCCTAAAATTGCGCCATTTGGATCATCGGGAATTTTCCAATTAATAATTCGACTATCTCCATTTTCTGTTCCATTTGCAATGTAAGGATAAACTTTAATCGAATTCTTATCAACAATATCATTTTCAGCTAAAAGTAGTTTTTTTATTACTTAAAATTAAATTTTAATAATCTTACGAATAGGTTCAGTTCGAACAAAACGAGATGAAGCTTGTTTGGAGCAATAATTTTCAGGTGCAGTTATATCTTGACATGCAACAACTTGAATATGATATTCTGTGTAATGAACAAGTCCAGTAATAACTAGGCGAGTTGATGATACATTATAACGACCAGAAGTAACATTTTCATTATGAATAACTGGCCATGCTTCAAGTTCTGATTCTTCATTATCATAACCTTCATTTCTTTTTACGGGTTCTTTTGCTTGAAGAATACTTCGAATTGTTCGTGCTTTAGAAGTACTTTGTGCTTCAGCTTCTTTTGATCCATTTGGTCTAAAATAAGAGTGTTGTTATTTACAGTAACCAATTGGAACTAATAGATAGATATGTATATAAAAATAGTGGGTAATGTTTTTGATAGCTGAAATAACATAACAAAAAAAGAAATCCGAAGCTGTTTTGTAAAATCACAGAAATTTGAAAGTTACAGTAATCAAAAAAAGAAAGCAATGAACAAATGTTTGTGCATTTTGAAAATTAAGCAGAACAAAGGAATTAAGGGTGAATTTGAAAGAAAAAAAAAGAATAGCTAAAGCAATAGTTTTAATATTAACTAAAAAAAGTGCATTGGTTGATTACTTTGTCTGTGGTATTTGAAAATCAAATCTTTCAGCAGATTGTTCGAAGCTGTGCAATAATGCTCGATGTGAATTTCGATGACGAATTTTAGTCTGCCTTCGAAAACGTTTTGCTTGTTGTGGAGGTGATGACGATGATTTATATCCTTCGGGAATATATCCAGCGCAATGAAGTGGATCATATGATACTGCGCAGCTGTTAACAAAAAGGGTATGTGTTTATAAAATTATTTAAAGCAAAAATAAGATTAAATAAATATTCCCGGGTTATTTGCGAAATTTTATAAAAAAAAGGTAAGTATTGGTTACTGTAAAAATCAATTTAAGTTTTTATACGTAATATGGGAGAAAGACATAAAGGATTAGTTAGCCACAGCAAACATTTTTTTGCATGATAAAAAGCTTTCTCTGATATACACAAAATCAAAGATAATTTTTGCCATATATTATTTTGGCGTATCTGCTTCGGAATGTAAAAGAAAATTTCAAGCTTACTGTTGTACGAACACTATATTTTGAACAGCATTTTCAAACTTTGCTTTTTCATCTTCATCTTCTGCATTAATATCTCCGTCAGGAACATCTAATAATTTATCTTTGATTGTCTCTTTTACATCATTGCATTTACAACATCCTTTATCAATAGGACATGTATTTTCTACGGCATTGCTAACATGTGATACAGATGTTGACACCATAGAAGATAAAGGCTTAGCTAAAAATTTAATCTTTTAATAAAAAATTTGAAGAAAAACACATACGAATGCTTCCACATGGGTCTTGATTGATATTTCCAATACTTTTTGCATTCCAGATTACCATATAATGTGTTATAACCCCATTTTCTTTAATTGGACGATCCCACTCAAGAACAATCTTATCGGGGCCTTTTGCTTCATGTCTTTTCAATCTTGGCATATCTGGAGTTGAAAAATATGTTTTTGCAAAACCAATTTTTGAAATAGCATTCCTTGCACCGGGATGATGAACAGTTTTAGTTTGAACATAAAATGCATAGATACTATTTGCATCCAAATTTTCAATCCATTCAGTTTGATTTTCTTTTGAATCATCCTTATCATCTGGAACGAATTTCATTTTCCATGAATCTGCGCATGCTGATCGATCATCATCAATTTGCATTTTTGGATCAACTTTATCGACCTTTTTGTAATAAATTAGATAACCAAAAAATTTTCTTTGATCCATATCAGTTGTATTGAATTTTTTCCATGATAAAACAAAGAATACACTTGAATACAATGTCACTTCAACATGTAATGGAACTTCTTCACATATTGCCTTTTCACCATTACTGTATTTTGAGATATCATTATCTGTGACATTCTTCTCTAATCCAACATGAGTAATAAATTGCATAATTCGATTGTAACAAAGTTTTGGATTATTTTGAAAACTGACAAGTCCATTTTTAATTTGAATATTTTCTTCAATATCCGTACTGAACAGTTGTCTCAAATTTTCCATTTCAAATACCGCTAAAGCATAACGATTGTTGTAAAGTTGTTCACCATGAATGACTTCAAGATTTTTAAACATATGCAATGAAGTAAGAGCCGGCCAGAAGCGAACAGATAAATATCTAAAATTGTGGATACTATACGAGTTGATACGTCTTAAAAAAATTACCCAGTAATTTCTCTAATATTTCCTAAAGCTTCTGTAAATTTTTCAGCTTTTGCAACTTGTCCTCCAATTTGAATACTAATATCCAAATTTCCATCAATAATATTACATTTTGAATATTTCATTGCCTCTCCTATTGAATCAATTGTTGTACCACGGCATCGTCGAGGACAATAGCCTTCACAAATAACACAATTTCTTGGATTCCTTGGATCTAAACCAATCAATTTTATCATGTCATAATATTTTCTAATCCTTACCTTCTTGATATCCATCAGGACAATCATAATGACATTTTCCTTGAAAAGCTTTCCATAACATTTTTTCATCTTGTAAAGTTGATTTAACAGGAAGTTTTCGATGACAACCTGCTTGTGTTACACACCGATTATTCATGTATTCATACATATCTGGTGGGCATCTATCAACGCATACACCATTTAATTCATAATCTCGACATGCATAACATGATCCAGGATCATCTGGTATTTCACATCCTCCGAGACATGCTGCATGACATCTTTCCCCTGTAACACTACAACCAGGGCCAATTGTATTATTATTGCCTTTATGATGTCTACAAACTGAAAGAACGAAACAACTTTGATAAGATTAAAGAATAATTTATTTACGTGTTTGACATGTTGTTGAATTCCAGCATGAAAGTACACCATCAACTTTTTGACATCTTTCTGGATGTTCAACTTTACAACCAAATTTATCTTGGCACGTTTCCATATCTTGATTTGTTTCAGCAAACATAACTCCGCCACCACTTTGATCTACCATAACATCCCGAATTTTTCCAATTAAAATATTATCCCAATTTATGAATCTTGTGTAACAAAGCTTTGGATTATCCATAATTCTAACGCCACCATTTCGGATTATTGTAAGTTTATCTAAGCCAAGATATCTTAAATCTTCATTTTGATAGATGACCAATGCATAGTTCATTATTAATGATTGACCACCAATAACTCGAAGATTGGGAAACATTCGTCCAAGATTAGTTAAACCATTTACATTAAAAACTAGCATAGATCCGGTAATTTCTCTTAAATGCTTAAATACAGGAAATTGGTCATCTGTAATACCAGGGGTTGTCATCATAGATATGGATAAATCTCCATCCAAAATTGTACATTCCAAAAATACATCCCATCCATCTTTAACTGATTTATGTTTAAATCCTTGCATAGGAGAATTTCTTAAATCAATAGAAAAGCAATGCCTTTCTTCCCATGCATTAACTTTCTAAAAAAAGTCAAAGTTTCATAATTTGTTTAAAATTATGTGATTCATAACAAACCAAAAGTAAAGCACAAAATGTGATTAATACAAAGTGCCAAGGCGATAAAACCCGCATTTTTTATTATCACTTCTTTTTTATCTACTGCTATCAATAATATAACTTTCACCCATAATATATATAAAAAATCTGAAATAATTTATTCGTCACTAAAAATATAAATTTTTGTTAAGCAGATATAAAACAAATTTTTTAAAAGTATTAATGTTATCTTCAATAAAAAAAACTGATATTATTACATCGGATTAAGAAGAATAAAAGAAAGGTGAATGTCGCAAGTAGTAGCATTATTAATACCTTAGCAACGAAAAGAAGGGGATTTATCTTTTTTCATTAAAAAAAGACTGGAATAATTTACACCTTTTTTGGTCTAAGATATATTGACATTTAACACAATTTCAAATGTTATTATTGAAAGGAAAAAAGAAACATTGTTATTGAAGGTAATAATAGTTTTTACAGTTGAAAGTTTCACAAATGTTCTTTAGTTAAAAAATAGATGTCAAACATTTGTATAAAAACTATCAAAAAAAATTTGGGTGTTTTTTAAGCATGAGAAAAACAAAGTCCAGTTCATTCCGTTTGTTTACCAAAAGCTCAGCGCAAAGGAGGAAGAAAGAAAAGAAAGGAAAAAACAAGGGGGGAACACTTTGGCGCAGCAGCAACAAAAATGAATAATACATCATTGCAATAAAGACTGCCTTTCGTTTCTATTGCCGACCTATAACAAAAAAAAATAAATGAGTTGTTTAAAGAGAAACAGAAAAAACAGTGGGCCTGTTCTTGATAATTTTGCTTGTAAATGATTTTAATATTTCATTTTATTACAAAAATATTTTTCATTCTTTCGTTTCCTTTCTTCATCTTCCTTAATATTAAACACATAATACAAAGAAAACGACAACCATTTTCCCATGAAAAAAAGGTAAAGCAATTCAATAAAAGAAAAAAAAGAAACCAAAAGAGCAAAAGGCATTTTAAAAAAAATTTATTTCAGACTTAGAAGCCATTTAAATTCGTTTCTTTCAAACTCGCTGTATTCAGTCCTTTTTTTCAGTTTCATTAAATGTCTTTCACATAAATTACGTTTTATAAAATGACACCCTTTCATTAGCATTTTTTTTCCAACAAAATGTTAATAATTTTTTCTTTTAAAAGAAGAAGAAAGTGCTTTTTGCATTTGTGGAAAAAAGTTTTTTTTTTTGCAAAAATTAAAAAAAAGATGTTACAGTATCCAATATTGGTTTTCATTAAAGGGTTATTGTCAAAGAACAATATGACATAAAAAGAGAAACGTTAAAATTGAACTTTATGAACGAAAACAAGGAGAAAAATATCAGAAAAGCACTTTTTAATCCCATTTTACTTTCTTTTTTATCTTAATTGAAAATTAAGGAAATAAAAAAGTATCATACAAAAACTAACGGATAGACGCTTACTGTTTTTAACACCTTTAATTCCTTGTTTAAAATTTAATATCAAATTGTTGGAAGCCAAGTTGTTTATATTCAAACAAACAATGTCAATTAAGGGCCAATATCTCTACGATTTCTCTTCATATTCCTTACTTTGCTGAACAACAAAACCAATTTAGCGTTAACTTCCTCGTTACATGCTGTCAATTTTTTTCTTTCTTTAGCTTATCACATAAGCTTAGAACTTCAATCTCAAGTTCTTACTGTATATTAAAAATAGTCATTCTTATTTTTTTGGCAAAAATAACAATCAGAAGAAATATGTTTATCTCTTTCAACTGTTTATCTATTACGGTAAATTATTGCATATAAGAAAAAATTCAGTTCGAAAACTGCTTTTTTTTATATAATGAAGAATATGATTAATTTTTCTTTGTATTGTTTCTTTTTTGATTATAAAAAGCATGTTTTTTTGTTGCTTGTATCTCTTTTCTCATTTTTAATGAATGTGTGTTATAATAATAAAAAATTGCATCTAATTGTAAAAAACACATTCAAGCAAGAAATTGTACATGTACAGAATAGTTTGAATTAGCAGAAAAAGCAGTGTCAAAATCAATTTCTTAGTTTGTTTGGTGTTCAGCGTAATCATTGTCTTTGATTGAAATAGCTTCTTGAATGTCGCAATCTTTCATAGCATCTGTAATTACCATGGGTTTGTTTTCGCTAATTTATATCATTCAGATTCAGCTAATTCATTCTTTGTATTTTCAGTGGAGCCTTGCACATTGCTTGATTTCATGCTACTTTAAAGTGTTGAATGCATTTTAATGCACATCTTTTACAAGACTACAGTATACCTCTGTAAGTAGAAAGTTATTATAAAGCTTTAAGTGAAAATAATATTCTCTTGAGTGATAATTTATGATTGTGCCTTCTTTCATACTTCTAATCTCCTCTAAGATGTTGTCAAAAATGTTAAAACCAATAATACAGACTAAAATCAATTTATTTAAATTCAACCTAATAATATATTGATATGCAAAAAGCATTATAAATATGGCACCATATTAGAAAAGAGTACATTATATTTAATTCTAAACTATTCAAAACGATCTAATGGATATTCATTGCCGTATTTCTTAAGATGGGCAGCAAGCTCTTCTTTTTGGCGTTTAAGATGAGGTGGAAGTTCAGCGTATACATCATTAAACATTTCATCAACAGGAGCAAATTTAACTTTTTCTGCATCATTAAAAGCTTTGAGAATTTTTTTACGTATTTCTGTATTCCATGCTTTTTCTTCTTCATCATTCCACCATCCTTTCTTTTCAAGATATCGACGAAAACGGTTAATTGGTGAGTCATTTGTTTGCCATTTTTCGACTTCTTCTTTTGAGCTAAAAGAAGATCATACTGTAGACAAAGGAAAGAAACAAAAAGAAAATTACCGATAAGCTGTAGCATCATCAGAAGTAGAATGATGTCCACCTCGATAAGTCATAGCTTCAATTAAAACTGGAATATTTTGTGCAGCTACTTTACGAGCTTCTTTGGTTGCATTATAAACAGCGAATAAATCATTTCCATCACAACTAAAAAAGATTCCATCATTTAAAGAATTATAGAAAAAATATTTAAAAAAGAAACCGAATTGTATGAAGACCATATCCAGGACCTTTTCCAGCAATACCATCACCAGCATATTGTTCGGTTGTTGGGGTACTAATAGCATAACCATTATTACGACAAAAGAAAATAACAGGACATTTTAATGTTGCTGCAAAATTAAATGCTGCATGTGCATCGCCCTCTGATGCAGCGCCATCACCAAAATAGACACAAACAATTCGTCCAGAACCTTCACGCTTGAAAGCATACGCAGAACCAACAGCTTGTGGCATTTGTGTTGTAAGTGGAGAACTAATAGTAACAAAATTGTGCTTTTCAGAGCCATAGTGAACAGGCATTTGTTTTCCTTTGCCTTAAAAAAGTTTTTTAAGAAACAAAACTAATAAAAGCATTTTAATACCCCAATCTTTTGAATTTCCATAACATTGATTCATAAATTGTTCCAAAGGAAATCCTCTCCACATTAATACACCTGCTTCACGATATTGTCCATAAATAAGATCATCTGGTTCTAATGCAGCGGCAGATCCAATATGGTTTGCCTTAAAAACAACAATACATTACATCAAATGTAAAAAATAAAAGCATACTTCTTCACCAAAATTTGTCATATAAAAAGAAATACGGCCTTGACGTTGAGAATCATACAAAATTTTATCCATAGTATTAAGCGTTGTCATATCACGATACATTTTAAGAGCAACATCCTGTAATATTAATAATGTAACAAAGTTATTGAAAAAACGTTTTTAAAATTTACTTGTGAAAAATTAGGATCTTGTGAAGGATCAACAAATTCACCGTCAGTTGTTGTTGCACGATAAATTGGAAATGCTTCAAATTTGTTTGAATCGACTATTTCAAGCTTTTCAGTAAATCTTGCCTTAAAAGATTTTAAAAAGAGATTAGAAAAAAAGTGTAAAAACAAATTTACTTTTCGATATCCAAGATATTTTTCACTATATTCTGTTAAACGAAATTCATCAGCAGCTTTTGAAGAATATAAACGAATAGCAATACGACTAAGATTGGTTCTAACAGCCATTTTTGTTGTTAATGCTATTTTTGAATTCATTACAGTTTTTTCAAGTTCCAGCAAGCAAGGCTGCAACAAATATAAGCCGTCGGCAGTTAATAAAAAAATGCGTCTTTCTTCTTGATAAATTTGCTCTATCACACACTAAGGGCCGCCTTTTTCACACAAAAAATGCGTTTTAGTTTTTCTTGCAACCATGGCATTTGATATCATTTTACCAAAGAAATTATTTTAACAACTTTTCCAAAAAAAATTTAGTCTTGATGCTTGTTATCAAAGCTATTTATATTTGTCTTAATAGAGGATTACGGTAAAAGAAGTATATGTGGATGATAAAATAAAGGATGGAATTCTGGTTGATTCCGTAAATATATGTATTTTAAAAATTCTTTGGTTAACAAGGATTTGGCATTACGTTCAAAAGTATATTAGCATTACTGCAAATCAAAGTGCAACTTTTGTATGTAAAAAAGTTTTATAACAATAAATTCAAGAATTTTAAAAAGCATATCAAAGTGATAAGACATATTATTACAGTATACCATAATAATATGTATTTTTTAGATGCGTGTTTTTCAAATACGTTCTTCAAGCTCATTTTGTATTGAACGGGTAATTGAGCATTATAATCAGCGATGCTCTCCTAATATTGCTCAACCATCTTTACCATCTTTTCATATGATCCTTCCACCACCAAATGTTACTGGAAATCTTCATCTTGGACATGCACTGACAGTAGTAATGGAAGATTCAATATGTCGATATCATAGACGAATAGGAAAAAATGTAAAGCCATATTTTATTAGCATTTTTATATTTAATCTTATTTCTTTGTAGGTTGAATGGTATCCTGGATTTGATCATGCTGGAATTGCTACTCAAACAGTGGTTGAAAGGCAGCTATTTAAAGAAAAGGGTATTTTAAGAACGCAAATGTTGAAGGAAGAATTTCTTAGACATTGTAATGAATGGAAAGATATGTAAGTTTTTTTCGTTATGTATATTTGAAATAAGCCGTATATAATTTTAGAAGAGTTAAAACTATTACATCACAACTTAAAAAGACTGGAGCTTCATTAAATTGGAATAATTGTTATTACACGATGGACGATGTTTGCAAATAGTCTTTCAACAATTTTTTATAAGTAGTTTTTAGAAATTTTCTTTTGCTGTAACTCATGCGTTTTGTCAATTACATTCTAATGGATTTATATTTCGTGAAAAAAAGCTTATTAATTGGTGTCCAACTCTTAGAAGTGCAATATCAGATCAAGAAGTTGATAGTATTACGGTAGAAGGAAAAGCAACTGTTGTTCCATCATTGAAATCATCTACAACAAAACAAGTAGAAATTGGAGTTTTACATCTTGTTCGTTATAAGCTTTTAAATGGATCTACAAGTGATCCCGAATATTTGGAAGTTGGTACAGCTCGACCAGAAACTTTATTCGCCGATATGGCATTAGCCATAAATCCAAAGGATGAAAAAAATTGTAAATTTATTGGTAAATTTGTTAAGCATCCGCTAACTGATAAAACATTACCGGTTATTGCTGATGAAGCTGTAAAAATTGATAAAGGAACTGGTAGGAATTTATTTATCTTTAAAATTCTTTAAACACTGCCTTTAGGAATTTTAAAAATAACACCATCTCACAATTTTTTGGATTATGATATTGCAAAAAGACATCCGGATATATTTGGAAATAATTATTTATCTTGTGTTAATGAAGATGGTACACTATATAATGCGGGAAAGTTTAATGGAATTGATAGATTGGAAGCTAAAGCAAAAGTAAGAATATTCTTATCATACTGCAGATGATCGCTTTTCTTTGCAGATTGTTGAAGAACTTAAATCTCTTGGAGCATACGGTGGTTCATTAGAACAAGAAAGAACTCAGATTCCTGTTTGTAGCAGGACTGGTGATTTTATTGAACCAATGTTAAAAGAACAATGGTTTATGGAATGCAAAGAAATGCATAATAATGTTTTGATGGATATCGAAAATGGAAGCGTAGGTTTTATATTGAATCGTTTACAGTATTAAGGAAATTCTTTTAGATTATTACATTTCCAGAAGGCAATCGTCAGAAGTTAATTGATTGGCTAAGTTATCAAGAGCCTTGGTGTTTATCACGTCAGCTTGTATGGGGTCATCAAATTCCTGCGTACCAAAATTCTGATGGAAGGTAATTATTGTTGTTATCGCGTGGTTTATAATCTTAAGAAGTACTTTTTAGCTGGATAGTTTCTGATAAACCTATTGAAAACTGTAAGAGAGATGATGATGTGTTGGATACATGGTTTAGTTCTGCATTGATTCCACTTGTTGTTCGAGGATGGCCCCATTCTAAAACTTTAACGGATACTGTACCTATTAATCTTATGGAAACCGGAAATGATATTATTGGATTTTGGGTTGCTCGAATGCTTATTCTTTGTCGACATCTGAGTGGAAAGCTTCCATTTAATAAAATTCTTCTTCATGGTTTAGTTAGAGATTCAGCAGGCCGAAAAATGAGTAAATCTCTTGGAAATGTTATTGATCCTTTGGATATCATTGAAGGAATATCTCAGAATTCCATGATTCAACGCCTAAAAGATTCTAATCTTAGTGAACAAGAAATTAGTAAGACATTGTTTTTTCACCTTTTTACTGATTACGTTCTTTTCAGATTTAGCAGCAAAAGATTTAAAATCTCGTTTTCCTGATGGTATGAAAGCAGTTGGTCCAGATGCATTAAGATTTGCATTTTTAAGACATGATTTAAATTCAGAAGACATAAATGTTTCAGTAGTTGAAACCTCTCAAGAAGGATATCGATTTTGTAATAAATTATGGAATTTAGTAAATTATTCTGAAATTGTTTTTTCCAAAGTTGATCTATCAAAATTAGAATCAAGCAAAGATTATATTGATTTATGGATTTTAAGTAAATTAAGAAATACATTAAAACGTATTAATATTCTCATGGACGCTGATAATGACAGTGCTGCTGCACAACCTCACCTTGCATTTGCTGCTTTAAAAGATTTTATTCTTCATGATCTTTGTGATACTTATCTCGTAAGTTTACTTTTTTTTAAACAGTTTTAATATTTATTTTTTTAGGAAACAACAAAAACTGCAATAAATGATCCATCAAACGCTACCGTACCCCGAAAAGAAGAAGTAGCAAACACCCTTCAAAATGTTCTTCAATATACCTTTGCTGCATTAGAACCATTTATGCCTTTTGTTGCAACATATCTTGGTGATAAAATTCCTGGTAAAAAGTTTGATGAGCATAATATTTCTTGCATAAGCTTTTCATCGTATCCTGATATTGAAAAAGATATGATTATGTCTATTTCAATTGTAAATACAGTAAGATCATTTCGAGCAGCATTAGAAATTCCAAAGAAATTTCAACTTATTGGATATTTGGAAAATAGAAATAAAAATGTTTTACCTTTAAAAGAAGCAGTAAAAGAATTAGCAAATTTGGAATTGAATAATGAAGAAATAGATGGAGTTGTGCCAATGGCAGTTCCTGGTCATGATTGTACTTTGTATGTCAAAATTGAGGTAAAGTTTTAGCTTTGTAAAATATCTTATAGTGTTTCATTTTTTTAGCCATCACAATGTGAAGATGTGAAAGAACATTTACAAAAACAATTGGATAAATTAATTCAAAGACGTCAACAAATGGCCGATGTTCTTCAGAATCATGAGAAATTGTTGAATAATTTGAAAGCTGAACCCAAAACAAGGCCCCAAAATCTTAAAAAAGCTGAAAGAAGGGTGAAACAAGCAGAAAAAAGTTTAGAATTTGCATCTCAAGAAGTAGAACGTTTTGATGAAGTTCTGCAAAAATTAGGTTAGTTGTAGAAGTTTTATTTTTAGTTGTTGTTGATTTTAAAAAAAAATAAAGTTTTTTATTAATAGCTATTAACTTTTACATAAACATGAATTTTTAAACAATAATATATTTTTTCGTTTTCAGGATTCAACACAAAATTTTTGACATCTGTAAAATTTTTCTTGTTATTTGCTATAGGTTTTTTTGTGCAGATTTTGTCAACAGCCAAAGCAAAAAAAAATTTTTTGTATACATATATATATATATTCAACGGATTTATAATCCTTTTAAGGAATCTTTGAAATTCACTTGAATGCCTTTAACTTTTTTTTAGGACAAAGATTCATCGAGTTTCATGCAGTTTTGTTTCTAAAATGGAGAAGATCTAAATTAAAACTGATAATTAACTACAGTAAGAAAAAAATGAAAGAAGATAGAATACGAAAACAAAAAACTAGTACAGTAAGACTATTCGAAGATCAAACAAACTTTTTTTTATTTATTCGAACGATTAAAATAGTTAACATAAAACAATAGAATAAATTTTGATGAATTAATGAAGAAAAATAAATAGATGTCAAATATTAAGTTCAAACAATATTATTCGCTAACAGTTCCATATAAATTGAAAGATTACCGTGTAGCATCAAAAATTGGATCATAAACAACTGGAATTTCAATCATTCGATGAGTTTCATCAGTCCATGTTTCCAAAACACCATATTCACAAGGAAGTGTAATCACTGCAAGGGGCTCTTGATTTGCACCCAAACATATAATCTTTTTATTCTTGTCATCATCGTCATCCATTTCTAAGATACTATAATTAGTTACCATTCGAATACCAACAGCTTGTGCATTGTTTGGTTGATGAACTTGAGTTGTTACACGAGGAAGGAGCGTTTGGGTAATATGTGAAAGATCACTAATTCCATGACACAAATGAAGGCTAACATTTTTTGGCAATAAAATTTGAATAACTGGAGCTTGAATATCGGTGCCCAAAGAGACGAGTTTGAAAGTTGGGTAACGATATGTGCCATATTTCATTGTTGTAGAAATTTGAACCATTTGTTTTGCCATTTGACTTTTTTGAGCTTCTTGAATTCGAGGTGATGATGCTGCAGTTGAATCAATATTAGGGGAATTTGAAGGTATTTGACTACTATTTGCCTTGGATTCAACTTGATTTGAAGATGGATGTGTTTGACGGGCTTCTACAGATTGCTTACTTGAATTTTGTGTGGCAGCAGGATTTCTGCGTTGTTCTTGAGATGAGGCAGGATCAGTCATAGCAGAGCAAGTTGGAAATGTACGTGAACGATTACTAAGAAGTGTTGATGATTGCTTTGTTGGTGGAACAGTATCAGCTGCGACAAGTTTACGCTTGCTTGCATGTGTTTCTGGAGAACCCTAAAAGTCATAAACGTAAGTATGAATATATAGATGGCTCGAATAAAATATGTAAATCTTACTTGATTTGAATTAGCACCATTAAGAATATGAGTATTTGAACTTTCAGGCATATTGATTGATGATTTATCCATTACAATTTGAGTTGGAGATTGCTAAAAAAAGTGTTATTAATATCAAAACAGTACCATTTCTTAAACAAAAAGCACGAAGCCTTTTAAAGAGAGCATTCACGACAAGCAAAAAGCAGCTTATCGTGGATCCGTCAAAAAAGCAAAGAAAAAGCAATGACAAACACTTAAAACCATCCATCTAATTTTTTATATTTAACCCATCAATGAAATGAGAAAAATTCAGTAAGAAAGAAAATGTTATCAAGCGTATCAAAAATTTTTCAGGCTTTCTGATGTAACAAGCAAATTTGAAGAAGCACATTTCAAAGATGTCAAAAGAGTCACAAAAAAAGATGAAATTTTGCTCACTAATTTTCTTTTTGAATTTTTTGAACATAAAAAATTTAAAAAAGAAAATTTTAAATTTTAAACTTACATTAGGTCGTGCAAGTGGACCCCATTCACTTGTATCTTTACTCATTCTGTATTCGATATCAAAAATTCGTTTATCAAGTTCAGTCCATACGCTTCCAATATTATGAGATTTTTCCTAGAAAAGATTTTAAAGTAACTTTTTTTTCTTTAAATACATAAGAAACAGACCTTGCATTCTTCAAGAACTGAATTCCATGCTCGAAAATTAGTATTCTGAAGAAACCCTAATTTAGCAAATGCAGATCCTTTTTGGTGTTGTATTGATACTGCTTCAGCAGCTTGAATAGCTTCAAGTCGTTGATCCTAAAAGAAAACAAAATTTTATTATGCTGATTGAACGTTAAATAAAAAAATTTTACTTGAGTTAACAAAATTGCACGATTACGTCCAACTCGACCCCGATCATGTCTACTTGAATGCATAATTATACGTCTTCCACGAACTCGATCAAAATTACTTTCAGTTACACCCATATTTTCTGGAGCTCGACTACTTTGTTCAGGAACTTGCTAAAATCGGAACAATGTAAAAGATTTGGAATAATATCATTTTTTTGCAAATGTATTGCTTTCAGAAAAAAGATTTGGTAGCATTACTATCATGATGCCGATCGATGCTTCTTTTTTTAAAAATGTTCTTTTTTCATTTTTTTGGAGATTTGTAAAATATGTCTCTGCGAAAAGAGTTTCCGACAAATCTACTAATCCTTTTTGTTTTTGAAGAAAAAATTATGTTATTAATTTTTTTACCTCCTAATTCACAATGTCTGGCATCAGTCGGCGCCGAGGTTTTTCAAAAATCGGTAGATGTTAAAATTAAAGCAACTACTGTTCTTATTCATTCATATCCACGGCTTTTTATGGATATTTTTATGAAACAAAATATATACTTACAACTCGTTCTTCTTGTACAGTTGATTCAGCAGCAGGAATTTCACCCGCAGGATTGCAGAAAGTTGGATCAATTCTTTGTTGAAATGAAGCAATTCTTTCATGATTTTCATTAGCAAATCTTCCACCATTATTTTTGAATTGATCCTGAAAAATCATTTTAGTACAACTGTGAACTGGTTAAACATATGTGACATACTTCTACATTTCTAACAAGACGCATCCATGTATTATGAACGTTATATTCTGGGAGTCCAAGTGCAACATGATGAGAATTAAGACGATTAGCAAATTCTTCTTGAGTAATTTTCCCATCTTGAACTGATAGTGAATACTTGTTTACAATATTTATTAAATGTCTTTGTGCAACGTCTTCACTAAAAAAAACAATGATGTAAAAGAATACACAAAATAGCCATTTGTTTTTAACACATTATAGCTTAAAATTTTAGTAAAACATGGATGAAAATTTTGTTTTTTCAATAGCAAAAATAACGATCAAAAAAAACTTTGAGACCCGACTTCTGGTATTAAAAAAGCTTTCACTTTTACTTCTGAAAGTTTGCAAGAAAATGCAAATGCTTCCAGCGGTCATAATTTAATGAAAAAATTCTTTATTTCACAAAATGTGAAATAAATTTTTGGCCGTATTATTTTTTTTTGAAAAATAATGTACCCGCAAAAAAGAAGGAATGATAATGTCTCGATTGTTCCGGTACAAAAAATCACAAAGACTTACGCAGATAAATTTGACATTGGTTGAGATATATTTCCGCCACCAAGTCCACCAAAGTTACCGCGACCAGTATTTGTTTGATTATCACCTCTTTGACTAAAAGTTCCGCCACCACCACGTCCACCTGGTCCACGACCAAATCCACTTCCTTCTTGGTTGCCATCATTATTATAATTGCCAAAATTTCCACGGCCAAAACTGCTGCCTCCACGTCCTTGACCAGAAGAAGCAAATCCATTATTTTCTTGACTATCGTCTCCAGAACTTTGGCCAAATCCTCCACGGTCACCACCACGTCCGCCAAAGGCACCAGAACTTTTTTGATTATTACCAAAAAAATCACCAGGAGTTGCACCAAATGAAGAAATTGTTCCACGATCACGTCCATCAAAATTTCCACTTGTATCCATATTATTTTCTGGAGCTTGAATATCAGAAACTTGCTAAAATCAAAATTATATGAGAAAAACAAAAAAAAAAGAATATCATTTTTTTAATGCCATTTTTCTTAAAGAAAAAAAGAGTTCCTAGATGTTATAGTTAAA
Organism: Panagrolaimus sp. LJ2400; assembly: GCA_024447215.1. Lineage (NCBI taxonomy): Eukaryota > Metazoa > Nematoda > Chromadorea > Rhabditida > Panagrolaimidae > Panagrolaimus > Panagrolaimus sp. LJ2400. Next base: position 10,976,010 of record JAMRYA010000004.1, on the reverse strand, counting down.
GGAATCATTTTTTTACCCAATGATATCCACAGCTTTTTTTGCATATTTTTAAAAAGAACGTATATATGACCATTTGCCGACAATAATTTTGCGGTTTGCTTTTTACCGACTAAAGGAAGCACGCTGATCATTGAAATATAAGTTATGTCAAAAATAGAGAAAATTGAAGAAGGTGGCAATATAAAAGACTTACGCAAAGACAATAGAGTTATAACTTGAGTATAGTGACAGCTAGGAGATAAGAGGTAAAATTCTGGTTTAGCAGTAAAGATACAGCATAACCTAAAGAGGCGAGACTCATGCTTTTGCGGTACGACAGAGACTGCGCTAAAGACCAAAGCTAAAAACTCAGCCTTCAGCCTCGTCAACTTATCTTAAGCTTGGATAGAAAGATAAATAATATTTTTTGGCAATTTTTGTTTAAAATATAGCAAACTAAAACTTACTACTGTAGCTGTACCATTTTGAGTATGATCATGAATAATATATGAAGCACAAAAATTTTCGTCAAATCTTCTTTGAAGAGTAATAATTCTTTCTTCATCAGCAGTAAGTGTACCATTTTTCTTAAACCGAGACTGGAAAATGTAGTTTTTAAAAATATTGTAAATAATTCAAAGATTCAAACTTCAGTTCTTCCAACCCGAGTTTTCCAAAGCATGTACGCGTTATTTTTCTTCCCACCAATTTCTTCAAAACGTTCATTTAAATGTTTTTTAAACTCCTCTACACCATTTTCTTTTCGTTCAGATAACAAAGAAACCTCATCCACTACATCAAGTAAATTCATGGTCAATTCTTGTCTAAAAAATGATGGTATTAAAAAAATAATTAAAACACAACTACTTGGACATTCTGATGGAATATATATTCTTGTAGATAAAAAAAGATATTTTTTTGAATCACAAACGAGATTGTAAATTTTATTCTTTTTTTTTCTTCGCAAAGAAGGAATAAAAAGTTAAAATTTGCATTAATCACAATCTTTTGTAACATTTATCATTTCCAATCGGACAACACCAAAAGCGGTGCTGTTTCTCTAGTACTTGAAAACTTGCATAAAAAAGGCGTTAAAATCTCCACACTTCGTCTATAATTGATCTTCAAAAACTGCATGTTTAAAAAACATTGTTTATTTTGGCACGACCAAAAAAAAGTGTTTTCGGGAATTATTCTACAAAGAAATTTGCCATTTTCACAACGCCCTGGGATATATGTAAATAACGTTACTTTAAATTTTAATTTTGGCACTATATAATTTTTGGCAGTTAATTATTTAAAAAATGTTAAGAGTTTTTTAATACTCACCTTGAAGAATTTAATACTGGCCGAGTTGCTTTAAAGTGCATAAGTTTTGGTGTTGACGCTTGTTATCCGTTTGGTTGTTTAGATATCCTATAACCTAATAAAATTTCAATGCAAAAAAATAAAAGTAACAACATTTTACTCGATATGTTGAAGCAGCAGTAAAACAGATTGAAAATTTTCCATTTTTTTAGCAGGCAACAAAAGATTTGTAAACGTTACCATAATACTTTAAACCTCTTTTATTATATATCCTTTATCATTATAACCATTTGGAGCTTCATTATTCAATTTAGTTTTCGTAAGTGACAAATTAAATTATCGTAATTTCTATGGTTGCTCTTCCTTTTCTCCAACAGTATGAAGATGTAACATTTCCAAAATTGATGAAAGATTCGCTTCTTTCATGTGTCAGTGTAAAATCATTTCGACGATAAACACCTGCAAAGTAAAATACTGTTATATCTTGGGTGATGAAATATTCCGGGTGAAATGAGAATCGGGTTTATCCATTATCACGCGATTTATATCATACTTTTTGTTTTTTATCTTTTTTAAACAAATAAAAAATATGACTTAATTTTAAAAGCAGTATTACATGGTTGCAGAAGTTCGTAAAAATCATTATTTTATTTTAAAACGCTATTTCTCGTGTTTTTCTGCCAGAGAAATTATATGGCTTTACTAATCGTTTATCAAAAAGATTACATTTTAACGGAAAATGTGCAATTAAAGTTCATTTTCATCTTTTTTGTGCAAAATTTTTTTACCACAAATAAGCTTAAAGTGTTTTTCGAAAAATAGTTTGTCGAGCAATTATTGGTGATCAACCGGCAAAAATTGAAAGATCGCCTGGAAAACAAAAGAAAGCCCATGTTGCAAAACAGTAATGATAGATTCTTGTTTTTGTAAAAATGTAAAATTGCTTTTATTTTTTTGCCGTATTCTGTATCATAAACTAAAATTGTTTCTACTTCTGCTTATTGTTACTTGTAACTCAACTTCGATTGTTACAAAAATCACTGTTCTTCCCAAAAATGTCTTTAGTTGATTATATTTTTATCTCAGCAAACACACTTTCAAAAAGGATTTCATAAGATAACAAAGAGGTCAGTTGAGATAATCCAGTTGAAAGTGACTGGAATAAATTTTTTTTGCGAGAGCAGTTTTTGGATTTTTTAAACTAAACGTTTAATTGATTAAATTTGAAACTGTTAAAATTTCTTTTAAGAACAAATTAAACTTTTCCAAAGCAATGATTTTTTTTATGTTTCATTTCTACTTCGAAACAATATTTTTTCTTTCTTTTTTTTGATTTTGTGAGGCGTGAAAGTGTAAAAACGAAATGATGACCTCTTCAGGTTAACCGTCCGTTAATGTGTTAAAGTGTGATGATGATGTCCTTTCGAATTAATGTTAAAATTTTCTTCGATAAAAAAAATTAATTTTAAAATCCCGTTAGATCCACTTTTTTTTAAATGATGAAATTAGCGCGTTTTTACTTTTGTTTATCTCTAAAAAATCAAGTTATGTGTTTTAAAAATGATCATATATTTGTTTTATTCCTGAAACTTCTGGATCTTTTTTTTCGTTGATTTTTGATCGTCCGTATATTTAAAAGAATAAACAATTATTAGCTTGTTAGTAAAATCCTGTGCTTTAGAATCGATGTTCAACAGAAACATCATTAAATATACAGTATACTCTAACAGCGATGTTTTGAATAACATCATTTTTTTGAATATCGACATTGAATTTTTGAGTAGTTCAATTCCGTTTCATTTAAAACGCTTTTATAAAAGACATTTTACCAATTTTATTATGTTAATTTTAGTTCGTTTCATGAACTTGTTAGGTATTGTATTCGCCCTTTTCATAATTCAATTGCACTAAATCTTTAAAATATGTTTCATTTCTCTAAAAGGAAGTACTTCGATGCATTTGAATTTTTTACAAAAAAGACTTTCTTTTTTTAGTTTAATGTTTTTACATGAATTCAAGGATTCCTGGAAACATTAAGTGGAAGAGATCTCTTTTTTTGATTCTTTTTTTCGATCAGGAAGTTGTTTTAAACTTTTTCTTTCATGAAACGGTGTACAGTTTTTTTAGTTTTATTATTGCGCAATAAAAAAAGAATTTCATTTTTACACTATCTATTTTCAGCTGTTTTTTTAATTATTTCTTACAAATTTTTCATACTACTATTATTAATTACGTCGACGTCTTTTTTTGTTGATCAAAAAAATGATGAACTTTTTTCATCTTCTTTTTGACTTTACCTAGTCATCATCATCAAAGGCAATTGGGTCGTCGTCGACAGAAATATTATGCCTTCTTGTTTTTTAAAAAAAAGAATAGATTTGTGGGAGCATTCTTTTCTGTCTTTTTTCTTCTTCTTCTCAATTGTTTTGCGTGTGTCTTGTCTTCTTTTTCTTCTTCATCAAGCCTGAAGCGTGTGAGCAGCACGCCAGCCATCTGACGACGCTTTGCATTTATATTTTCTTTTTTTTCAATTTTCATTCCCGAAGAAAATGAGTGCAGAATCTCAAAATGGTTACTTGCGATACAATGAATTAGGTCACTCAGTCAGTTATTTCAGAAGCCAATGATTCTTGGGGGCTGCTGCTGCTGCTCGTTACTTGTAATCGTAGTAATACCAGCAGCAACATAAAAAAGAAAAGAAGAAAGAAAGAAAAGGAATCACTTTACTGTCAGTCGGTCAGATGTATTAGAATTTGTTCGGAAGAATTTTCAATGAAATCAAAAAAAATAGGTGCGTTACCGCCAATAACAGAGAGATAGAGAGGGATAGCATGATCATTTTGTTGTTGCCGTTAAAGGGCAAAGAAAGCGATCAACTCCGCCTTAAGACAAAAATTGAAAAAAAGAATTTGGCTTCAAGAAGAAATACATACGAGAGCATGAATATATCCGTAAAAAAAGCCGGAGGCAAAAAAATGTTTGAGAAAAAAAATGCGACACACAACTTTCTATTACCGGATTGCAAGGGGAATTTTATTAATTCTTGCCGCTTTTATCACTATCTTTCTACCGGTTTTCTCTTATTTAAATGATCAAAGCGTTTTTCTCGGAAACTCTTTGTCTTTCCCGGATAAATAAATGGGTGTGACCGATCAAAAAAAGGAAAGAAAAAATGAGTGACTCAGGTTTAATGGCGTTTTACAATCAAAAAAATGAAAAATGACGCTTGCCAATATCTCAGATTTTGATAATAACACTTTTTCTCTTTCTTTTTTACTCATACCCCTATAAAACTTTACTGCCTTCATCCAGCATGGCTCAATTTTTCACATTAATTTTTTTTTGCACAACAATCCATTTCTACAAAATAATAATAATTTCATTTTTTACAAAAAAAACCTTTTGTCCGAATTTATGGCCGTATACTTTTTCTTCTTCTTCTTTAAAAATACCTATTTTTAAATACGTCTTACTTTAATTGGGTTCACACTGCTTTTTACGATGAAAAAAAAGTTGCGCACCCTCAAATTTCCGGATAGTCAAAAATCGTTTGGCGCCCAGCTCCTCTTTCTATCCCTCTTTTTTTGTTTTTTTTGAGTCAATCACTTTTTGTGTTGAACGTTTTTTCGCCGTTTGAGTAGAATTTAGTTTTATGTCAAGGCGTTGTTTTTTTGTTGCCTTCTGTGAAAAGTATTTTTTTATAAATTTTAATTTTTTAAAACCTTTTTTAGCCATATAAAACATGCGCTTACTCTTGTGTATAACAGCAGTAGCATTAATACAACAAAGTTTTGCATGTTTAAGTTCAGCTCCTCGACAGTATGCTGCCCCTTCACCAGGACAATATTATTATTATGGACAACAAGGGCAAGCTCCACAAATTAGTCTTCCAGCTGTTGGAAGGGCTGCTGCTGCAGCTGCTGTAAACCATGGTCCTGCTTCACCAATTAATTCAGGGCCTGTTTCAGAATGTAAAAAAAATTCCGTTTTTTAATTTTAGTTTAAGGCCTTTGTTTTAGCATTATTCGGAAGAAGTGTGCTTCTCTCAGAATACAATAATAATGGTTATAATTCTGAAGGTGGTGGACCAGTTAATTATGGTAACTATTAATTTTTCATTTTGCATTTAAACCCATCAAAATTTGAAGGAACACAATTACAATGTAATCTTGATAAACCCTGTTGTTGGGTGAATGTTCCATCACCAGAAGATCAAATTGATTGGCAAGTTGCAAGTGGTGTACCAGAAAGTCAAACATTCCAAGGCGTTAATATTCAAGGAAATTATCTTGTTGCATATGCAGCTGGTGCAGCCCCATCAGATGAAGCACAATTTGCATCTTGTTCAATTGCATGTGCAAGTTCACCTATTCGTGTTCGAGCCCGGTAAGCGTGTGAATGATCTTTGAACTTTTCTTTAACTAACATTCTTACTTTTTATTTAAAGGCACTGGCAATCAAGAGATGTTTTACTTCAAGTTTGTCAACGTGAATCTTTCCCTAATTCAGTGAACTTCAATCCACTCTTGAACTGTCAAGAATTTCCAGCAGTTCAAGGGCTTGGTTATACAGAAGTTGTCCTTCCAAAGGCATCACTTATTGATGTAAGTGTAATTTTGATTTATTAAAAAAAACTTGTTACTCCGAAAATGGCTTTTTTCATTTCTCAAATACTCCGAAAAACTTTCTTTAAAATTTAAAATTTTAATTATTTTTGTAGATTGTTTTTGTCGCAAGTAATCTTGTTGATGAAAATGGTTCCATCGCAGTTTTGGATGACATTGTTGTTGATTATGAAAGTAATCCAAATGAATGTGCAACTGTTTCACAAAACAGACCTGCTTCTTCTTCATCCTCATCTTCCTCTTCTTCATCAAATGGTGTTGGAGCAAATCAAGATGGAGGAAATGGAGTTATTGAAGGTGGTGAAACACAGGCATCTCTTAGTGGAAGTGGTGCAGGCAGTGGTGCTAATGGAAATGGTGCAAGTGGTAGTGGTACAGAATTAGGTGGAAATGGATTTTCTGCAAACTCCAACAGCAATCAAGGAGCTGCTGCAGCAAAAGGTGCAAAAACTCATGGTGCCAGTACTTCAGCTCAGACTTCTGAAAGCGGTAACTCTGCTTCAAGTTCTTCTAGCTCAAGTTCTTCTAGCTTTTCTTCTCGTACCAGTAGCAGTGGAATAAATGTTCACAAAACATCTGAGCATAGAAGTACCATTACTGTAACACCTGAAACACAAGCATGTAATCGAACAAAATGTAACTTTGAAGATGGCACAGCATGTGAATACAGTGATGCATATCAAACTCAATCAATTCGTGGATTAACAACAAGATTCCAAGTTGTAAAAGGACAATTCATGAATAGAGTTACTGGTGTTCATCAAGGAACTGAAGGAAATTATTATGCTGCAACATATCTTTACCCACGAGAAGTTGCTGGATTACAAGCTGAAGTTGGATTCCTTCCAGAAGATAGAAGATTGCGATTCCAATATTACGAAGGCACACATGGTGTTCAGCTTAAAGGTTGTTGTGATACAGCAGAAAATTGTCCATTCCATTCTGATAAATTTGTTACGGTTTCTGATCGAATGTGGAAATATGGAAGTTATGCATGTCCAAAAGGAACTGAAAGAGTAAGATATCTTTGTTACAATAATTACTTCAATAAAAATAATTTACTTGTTTTCAGTTTATTTTCCTCTGTGAAAATACTAGAACAAATCAAGGTGCATGCGGATTGGATGATATTCAAGTTGTTGAAAATCGTGAAAATATTAAAGCTGATGATAAACCACTTTGTTAATATTAAAATAATTAGGCCCGTATTGCCATTTATTGCTCAAAGCTTTTATGTCCATATTTTGTTTATATTTATTTATTATTTATATTTCCCTTCCTATTAACGGGAAAAATTAACATATTTTAAAATGTAGCACACAAGATTTAGTCTGTCGCAAAACAAATATCTCGTTGTTATATTTCACTTAGTTCTTTCAGTGCTATCATTTTTCATCATATGTCTTTTATAACCGTTGTTCTTTCCTCATCCATTTTTACTATTCTTTTTTACTAAAATCAAAATTTTATCAATTGCCATAATTTATTTTTAATTTATATTCATATCTTTTATCTTTTTTTCTGTTAATTAAAGAAACACCGTAGATATTATTGACGTTGTTTGTATTAAGGGTTGAAAATGCAACAAAATTTGAAATTGTTAATTTTAAAAAAATAAATTTTTAAAAAAAGTTTTGGAATTCTTTTAACATAAATTTTAAACCGGATTCATGTATACGTGCTGCTTTTTTAAAAACTGAAATAAAAGGGAAAATATATCCATCAATAAACTCTTGAAAACATGCCTTAAGGGAAAGTTGCGTTCCATTTTATGGGAATGTCAAGAAAAATGAGAAAAGAGAGATTTTTGAACAATAATAAAAAAAAGATTGTTATAATTTTGAAACATTTTTAAAAAATAAAATAAATTATGTAATGTTTTATTTTTAAACTGGGCAAAAAAACTGTTTTTTTAAATAAATGGCTAGCAAAAAAATAATAATAATGCAATACAAAAGCATAAACAAAAGATAACAAAAAAAACAAGTTATGTTTTTTCTTCGGTAATACTGTAAAAGAATTTAATCACCACGTTCAACAAAGGCTTGATTTTCAACAACAACATCAGCGGATGGTCCCGTTTGTTCATGACTATTTTCTTGATTTTGAATTCCAACTTTTGCTGTATCTTCATGTTCTTGACGACGACTACTATCACCATTATCGGTATCAGATGAAGAAGGATTATCATTTTCTTCTTCGTCTTCTTCATGACAGAAAGTACTGGATTTAAGATTTAACTTATTCCAATCACGAACTTGATCACCAACAGAATCTTGATGTTGTAAACGACGATTCTTTTGATGCATAACTGCTGCATGATCAACTGTAGATTCATGAGGCATAAGCATCATAGGTGCGCGGAAAAAGTAGAAAGTTGGATAATGAACAAGGTTGTAACAACTTGATGCATAAATATCTGCATATCGTTCAACTTGGCTTGCAAAGAATGTTGTACGAGAACCACTACGGAAAAGTGAACCAAGGATACCGTATTCATGATCCATTTCATAGGTTACTTCCTAAATTTTTTTATAGTTTAGATATGTACTCTATATCGATATATAAACATACTCTAATAGCATTAAGAATATTAGAAATTTCGGGTTTGCTTCGAGTTTTTCCATCAAGATTACGGTAGAGTTCAGCCATTTGAGAATCTAATTCACCAAGTTTTTCAAAAAGTGGCTTGCGACCAGTCCAAACAGATAATTCATGATTAAGTTCTGGAACAACCAAAAATGTTTTCCATCCTCGAGTTTTCTTTGACCGTAAAACATCACCAAAAATATGATCCCCAACATAAAGGACATCTCGACCTTTCATTTTAAGTAAATGCCGGAATGCATCACATGATCCACCAGAATAAACAGCTCCTTTACATAAAGGCCCAGAATGAATTCCAATTTTTAAAGCTCCTGTTGCAGTATTAACTTCACGAAAAACTGTTCCTTCAGCAAAGAAACGAGGTTTATGAGCATCCACAATGGCAATATCAAAATAACTTGTCCAATCATCACCAAGAAGATATTTCATAATTCCCTAAATAGTATACTGTATTTCAATGTTTTACAAATTAATTTTTACATACATTTGTATAAGTAAAATCACTGTTTGTTAAAAGAAAAGTTTTTCGATCATTTTCACGAAGTTGTGAAAGTAAAGTTTTAATTCGAGGATCATTTTCGACATATTTGCTTAAATTTTCAAGAACACATTTTTTCATGGCTCCATCAATATGAACCCAATCAACAGCAGCTCGGACATCTTGAAAGATTGACTTATATGACATGATAACATCTCCACTTTTAACGCCTGTCTTATCATTAGTCCTGCAAAAAAGAAACCCATAAATCTCTGATTCGAGCTGTCAAATTTTTGAAGAAAAAAATAACTGCAACCCCTTAAATAGCAAAAAAAGGAATGTACTTTCTTACTTTGTGTATTCAGGTGATTTATCGAAATAATCGACAAGACAAGCAATTAAATATGTTTCTGGCAAATTAAAGAGTGTATTAAGAACATAAATTTTGCTGTCATTAAGCTGTACAAACTTGTTTGGATAACTTTCTTCAATTTCAGCACTAAAAATAAAATTGTATAGACATTTAAAAATTGGAAAAAAAAGGACTGACGGAGAAATAAAATTCAATCCATGTGAACCCATAAGAATATTACCAAAGCCATCAACTTTTAAAAGATTTCCATAAATCATATCAAACCAAAGGCCACGGACAGGAAAAATTGGATTATATTTAAATTGTTTGAGATCTTCTGGATATCCCAATGAAATCAGGCGATTTACAACAAGATCAAATGCCATTGATTCAAAATCTGGTGATTTATAAATGGCAAGGGTGTAATCCATATCAAAACCAAAAAATTTAATTTTTTCAAGCCGTAAATTACGATTGACAAAAACCCTAAAAAATTTGCATATTTTCGTTTCGTGGGAAGGAATAGCTATAAATAAGTATTTTGTAAAAAGAGTACCTTTTTTCAGGTGATCGTTTATGAGTAGCAAGATCGTCAAACATTTTGACAGAAATAAAAAACACTTATTGAACTAGAAAGGAATAACAACTTTTAAAAATTAAAATCAAAAGTTCAAATTTATCAAAATACGCGATGTTGCCACTACCGCCGCCTGTATCTTTTCTATCCTACTCACAATAAACAAATTTTTGTAAGGAAGGAATTCCCCATGTTTTTCATCGCCGATAAATTCTTTTCATCGAAAAATAGAGTGAGAGAGAGAAAGAAAAAAGTTCGAGCATTACCGGATTCTAATCATTTTTAATGGTAGAAAAAAGTAGCCCGATTATCGCAGTTTTTTTCACGCATTGAATGGCAGCAGTAATCGGGTTAAAGAACATGGAAAAAACTATGATAAAAAAAACAATAAAAAAATAAGACGAGACAGATAAGCTCATTAGTCAAACAAAAAAAAGACTGAATCAACTAAATTGTGGGAGTACCAGAAAAATGACTGAAAAATTTTGTTGAAGAGGCGTCAACCTCTTCGCGCATAAACCCATTCGAAAAAAAATCAGAGTCCATAAATTTTCACATCAGTGATTTTTTTATTATTCACAATTTTCTTTTTTTCAATGTTGATTTTTATCCTCTTACAGGAAAAAAGAAATTTCAAAAGAATATCATAAAAAAAAACATGAAATGAATAATAAGAAAAGTGAGGGTAGAAAATCGACGTAGTTCTTTTTTTTTGAATCAAACAACTGAAAAGCAATTGAAAAAAAGGGAAAACGGCTCGTCATTTTTTTCTTGTTAAAAAGACAGACAAAAATTGATTTTTGTATGCTTAAATATCCTTTCTTTCTTTTTATTGCAGAACTCCTATTTGTAAATAATGGTCTTTTTAAGATGTCGAGAAAAAAAAATTAAGAATTTTTAAAAATCATTAAAAAACAGCTGATAACGTCTAAAAATGGGTCAAAGAACCTTCAAATTAAAACAATGCAAACATTATGATGAGACACTTCTTGCAATAAAAAAAAGAAAACAGCCGCCGCCGAAACGATGCTGTTGTTGTTACTAAGTTTCAAACAGTGAAACGAAGAAACAAAAGAGAGACAGAAGAAGATGAAAAAAAAATGAAATAAAGTGGCAGCAGTGATGGTCGAAAAATTAAATAAAAAAAATAACGATCACCCGAATGTTTCAAATTTATTTTTCTGTTTATTTTTTGAATGCATAAATTAAATCATCTTACCGAACACCTGGTTCACGCTTGTATACATTACGACCTGAACGATCTGCACCTGTAGTTGTTCCTTCTTCCATTGTATGTATGTATTATGGATTATTGCTAATTTCTAAAAAGTCAATATTTGCATCATCTTACGTAAAAGAATAAACTTTAAAGAAAAATTTTTGACACGTCTGAGACAAAACGCATTAACAAGTTTTAATCTATTGATAATAGAATTTTTTTAAAAATGGATAAGACAACAAAATCTGAAGCTCTTTCGTCTGGTATGTTTTTTCTTCTTATTTTATCCTCATACTTTGAGGTCAGAAACCTTATCATATAGCCTTTTTCGGGGTAGAAGATAAAAAAAACTTTTTTCATTGGTATAAAAGCGAAATAAAAAGCAAACATTGATAAGACAAATGATCAATGTAACGAAAAGAAAAAAATCCATAATATTTTTATTGGCCGAGCTAAAAGCGAAATAAAAAAAAACTTTTTTAGGAAAAAATATTGTAAGAATAAGCTCGAATGAAAATATGCTTCTATCAGCTATATTAAATAAACTTCCATTCATATTACTAGTAGCTTTATGTATTTCACAAGTTACTGCAAGCCTATTCATTCATAGCATTGTTGCACGTTTAACGCTATGTGATACAATATTATTTACAATAGCAATGTCACGACGTATATTTACAAAATCTAAAGAAAATTTAGACGTATTCCTTCGATTAGCTGGTATTATTGCATTTGAAGCCTTAATATTTGTAAATTTTACGCATTCAATGGAAATTATTTTTGCTGAACATCATGACACTCATATATCACGTAAGAAGAAAAAAAAGAGAGAAGGATTTAGGATTTTAAAGAAAAAATTTAACATTTTTTAAAGAACATACTTTTTTTCTAGATATTTTTCTTGTTGTTATTGCTGCTGATGTCATATTAAAAACGTTATTTTTGGCTACAGGAATTTTTCCTACATTTGGATTAAATTGGATGCGAAGAATTATATTACATTTTTTGGCATCTATTTGCTTATTAAGTTTAGCAGCAGTTGATGCAAAAATGTCTACCCTACCAAATGATTATCTTTCAACACTCGATCCATACTTAGGAATATTCCTTTCTATAGTATTGACCATAATTGTCCTTCCCTCAGGTAATAAATGAAAAAAGGATTTTAATCCTTAACTAATCCAAAACAAAAATAATAATCTTTAGCCTTTTCTTTACTGCCTTATCTTTGTGCAAATATCCCAGATTCTTTTAAAGTCAATGATTTTGTGAAGGAAATGGAAACAAAGGTAAACAAAAACGTCTAAAAAGTCTATTAAATTTTTTTACGCATTTAGTTTCCAAATACTCGATGCGCTCATATTCATGTTTTTCGACAATGGCCAGAAAATAATTTTGAAGTCATAATGCATGTGATAATTGCTGTCGACAAAAATAGCCCTCAATGGATACAAGAAGCGGAAACAACGGTTCAACAAATTCAACGAGAAATAAGAAGCATTCTCACACGCGCTGGTGCTCAACGAGTAACAATACAACCAAAAATATGCGCAATAACAGAAAATTTTGGAAATCCATGGACATCTTGCTTAACAAAAGCATGCAGTGATAGCGATAAAACTTGTTGTACTCCAAAATTATTATTAAAAACGGGTGAAAAAGATATTAAAAATTGTTAATAAAAAGGTATATTTAAAAAAGCTCGTGGATACTGTAGTTTCAATAAAATAGGTCAATTACCATATTTTTCAATAAAATCATATACACAACAAATCATTTATTGATAATAAAAAAAATTAACAAAAAAGAAACAACCTAAAACATTTTAATTCTACGTGCTAATGGATTCATAACATTTCCAAGAAGTTTTTCACCAAAGAGTGACTTTTGCGGCTTGAATGTATCATCTTCTAATGGAGCTTCACCAGTTTCTAATTGTTCCATTAATTCTTTTTCAAATTTATACTTCAATGGTTCTTCACAAGTATTGTCTTCAAGATCTTGTTGTTTTCGACATGCCTCATTAAGATCCAAACCAACCCATTCAGCTTCTTCTAATGGAATAACAAAACGACGATATTTTTCTTTAATATATGAATGCAGTTCTGGATCATCAGCTGCATAATTTTCTTTTGCAAGACTAATTAAAATTTGACGTTTAAGTTGAAGACCAAGCTTTGAATTAATATCAACTTCTGGAGTGCCAAGTAAATAATTATCAAGACCATATGCAGCATCAATTAAGCGTAGAGCTCTTTCTGTTACTGTAATTTGCATATGACGATCAAGTATTTCAGAATATAAAATAACAGTTTTAAGTTTGGGAAACCATAATTTAGGGAGCCATAAGCGAGGAAGAATCTTCTTTCTTGTAAACGGCTTGGATTCAATATAACCTTTAACAACACCTTCACCACCCCATAAACCTTTATCTGCTTCAGGAGTTTTAAAAGGTACAATTGGATAATGCTAAAATAAAGATAATTTAGTTACTACAGCAATAAACAAACAACAAGACGAACCTCAGTTTCTACTTCAATTAATCTGTTAGTATCCCATAAATAACGATTTTCTGGTGGTCGATAATGAACAGGTTGAACATCAGCTAAAACATTCTTCCAATGACGTTGTTGATAATGTAATGGTAATCGATGTACAATAGATTCTTTGTTATCCCATATTTCTTTATTTCGACGAATCCGTTCACTTTTATCCCAAGTAATAACTGGCCGAGGGCGCAAAGATGTTAGACTTTTAAGATTCTTTACCAATGACATTGCATTTCCTAAAATAGTATAATGTATAATTATTAATATTTAAAATTAAAAGAAAAGTATAATAATAAAGCAGCTTTTAAACAAACGATTTCACCTGTCGAAGCTTTTACTTTCCTTCAAGCAGCTTTTTAATGCATTGGTTGTTTGGAACACTTTGCCAAAAAGTTAATTTTAACTAAGTTTTTCTACAGTATACTGCAGCAATATTTGTAATCGTTAAAAAAATAACATCAAATACTGGCAAATTTAATAAAATTATTTTGGTTATATATTTAAAAAAAATTTTTTAAAATAATATAATAAGGAAAATATAAATAAGCGTTTGAACTAAATATGTAATATATAAACAAATTTATATATCACATATTTAGAATATATTACAATGTGTGAGCAATACGGAACCTGGAAAATTGACGAAGAGCTTTTGGACAAACTATTTAAGAATCTATTTATATTTTTGTTTCTCTGTTTTATTAGTTTGTCGATTTTCCGAATGTGTTCTTTTAAAACGTAAAAACAAATGTTGCTTTCACTCTTTTTTTAATGACAAAACATCAATTATCTCGATCAAAAGTGATCTTGAACTTTTTATAAACAACTTTTAAAAATCAAAGTTTATCGCAAATTTTTTATGATGTTTGATTACCTTTTTTAAAAAAAAATTTTTTATTAAATAATTTAAAAAACAACAATAACAATATACGCCAAATTCAGCTACTGTAAGAAAAATTTCAAAGCTATTATAATAAAATGATTGCAACTTTTTTTTCATATTTCAATATCGTATACCCAAAAATATTAACCCGCAAATATATAAGTAAAATAAGTTATACGGTACTACGACTATTTTCAAATTGTTCAAGTTGATCATAATTCATTGGATCAAGTCGTTGCATGGGACATCCAAAATGTTCTTCAATTTCTTTAAATAGCTGTAAAGAAACTTGATTATCTGCCATATTTACTGCCATTCCAGGTTTACCAAAACGTCCAGTACGACCAATTCGACTAAAATATTTTTAAAATTAATTTTTATATAAAAATTTTATGGCATACTGTAGATATGTGTCATAATCAGCATAACCTAATTGTCCATTTCCAATTGGGCCCATTTTTAGTTTCAGCATATCAACTGGTGGATCATAATTAATTACAAGTGCAACTTGAGGAATATCAAGTCCACGAGCAGCAACATTTGTTGTAATTAAAACTTTGAATTCGCTATTTGCAAATCTCCGAACATAATCAAGCCGTGCTTCAGCCGGTAAATCTCCATGTAAAACTGCAACTTCTCTGCCATTCTTTTTAAGCTGTTCAGAGATCCATTTTACACTTGATTTTGTGTATGCAAAAATGATTGTTGAAGTAATTGTAATAGCAGAAAAAATGTGCAAGATTGCATTAAACTTTTCTTCACGTGTACCACAATAAACAAGGCATTGCTTAATATTTTTTAATGACTGATCTTTTCGTCGAAGACTGAAAATGGAAGATATTCATTGATTATTATAACTAAAAACCCACGTAATATATTGTGCATCAGGTGCAAAGGGTTCAACCAAGTATCGAATGGCATCATCATCATATGTGGCACTGAAGAAAAGTAATTGACAATTTGGTTGTTTTGTTTTAACATAATTTAAAATTCTAAAAATATTGTCTTGCACATTTTGCATTGCTAACATATCATCAGCTTCATCAAAAACAATACAAAATACTTTTGAAATATCAATAGCTTGATGTTGTACAATCCAGCGTTCAGCAATTCCTGGTGATCCAATGATAATGTGATCATTGAATGCAGCACCAGGGACAACTATAAAGCATACAAAATTTAAGTAAATTTGTTATAAATTGGTTTGTTTTGTTTTTACCTATTTCTCCTTTCGTTGCACAACGAATTTTAAGATCTGGCATTTTAATTGAAAGATCTTTTGCAACTGTAACAATTTGTTGTGCAAGTTCTAAAGTTGGAGCAATAATAATACTTTGTGGGGCCATTATTGAAGTATCAATGCGTTGAAGAATTGATAATAAAAATGTTGCAGTTTTTCCAGTTCCATTTTGAGCTTGTGCAACAAGATCTGGAGCACTGAAAAGGAATTTTTGTAAACATGAAATAAATCTCAAAATTTTAATTACGGTGTTTTTAAGATAAGTGGAATACATGCACTTTGAATTTTAGAGGGAAGCTGAAATCCTTTGGCATAACAAGCAGCAATTAATTCTGGTTTTCTACAAAGATTTAATCGAATTATAAAAAAAGTTTGAAGCATTCAAGCCATACAATCTAAGAGATTCAAAGGTTTCTGTTGAATGTAAAGGTGATGATGGATCAGCTTGTAATGTTCTAATTTCAACTTTTCCTTCATACATATCATTTATTTCTTTGTTCAAAATTTTATTTAAAAGTGATACTTCTGTTTTAGGAATAGCTAAAGAAAATTCAAAGATTTTATATATAGATCTTCATTATTTTGTTTTTAACTTACGAGTATCTTCAGCTTCTTTGTCATAAAATTGACCATTTTGCTAAAATAAAGGTTTTTATAACTTTAAAGATGTTGCTAAAATATTTACCTCAACACCTGGTTGAGCCATTTTTCCAATTAAAAATGATTACTGATGTAATTCTATCTGAAATTATTAGAAATTTTAATCATTATTGTTTATCGAAGTATTAAACTATGCAAACACGTTTTAGGAATTAAAAATAATATTGATTGTAAAGTTTGTATGGGAAATAGAGAGATTATGCATTTTTTAAAGTATAAATTATACAATCAAAAAGTCATAAAAATTTTTGCAAAAGTGGCTTTTATATTTTTGGGCAGATTTTCTCCTTGCAAACTATAAATTTGCAAGGAGAAAATTCATATCTATTGTCGTTTGATGAAAAAAGAGTTAGCTGAGCTAGACAAAGCTTTCATTTAATAAAATACAAAAAACTGAAGAAATCTGTACAAAAAAAATAGCAAAACTTTTCTGATTGAATCAACTTTTTTTCGCCATAAGAGATTCTCCATCAACAACTTCTTTCTATTGAATGACCTCTTTCACGAGGAAGAATGGCAATAGAGCTTATCAAAAAAATTTTTTTATCGTATACACTCAAAATAATTTGTTGATTGGGCGTTTATTGTACTCTCCCTTATCACATTTCTTTTGTTAGATTACTGTAGGCAATTTAATTTTGATAAAAACAATTAATTTATGATAGCAAAAAAAATATATTTAAGTAAAATTATAAAAATTAATATCCATGATGATAATATAATACTAAATATAAAGGAATAATATCGCGCAAAAGAAAGAACTAGAAAATTATAAAAAGGCTATCATCTTTGTTTAAAAGGGAAGAAAAAAAACAAAGAAGAAAACAAAATAGTTCCAATCACAGCAACAAAATTCTATAAAAATAATCGGGATTAACTGCTATTTCTCGAGAGATAATGAGTTTCGGGTTGTTGCGAAGAGATGAATTTTGTAAAATATAGTTAATATTTATGCAAGAAAAAACAAAAAAAAGTGAGCACTTCACAAGCATAACATTACAAGCAAAAAATAGATATATAAAAAGTGAATGCTAAAGAAAGAGAGAATATATTTATATATATAAAATAAAAGTCGAGCTTGTCAGAATGACAATGTTTATGAGGTTCCAAGAATCAAAGCGACAATCATACCATAAAGACCCAATACCTAAAAAACATAATAATGATGAGCATATGTAATCAAAAAATATGTAATAAAAAACTTACTTCAGAGAAAATAAGAATAAGAATCATACCAACGAAAAGTCTTGGTTGTTGTGCAGTACCACGTACACCAGCATCACCAACAATACCAATAGCATATCCAGCACCCAAACCGCAAAGACCACATGTAAGACCAGCAGCCAAATGTGCAAAACCTTTTTCGAGAGTATATCCAGCACTTGCGGCACTAACTTTACCCTTAAGAACCATAGCAACGACAAGACCATAAATACCAATGATACCAGCCATAATAACAGGAATGACAGATTTCATAATAAGTTCTGGACGCATAACACCCATTGAGCAAATACCAACAGCAGATTTAGCGGTACCATAAGCAGCACCAAATACAGTGAAGATTTGTGCAGAAGCAGCTCCAGCATATCCGAAGAATGGAGCATAAGCAGCTCTTTCGGCGGCAGCAAGATCGTAAGACATTGTTGATAATATGTGCTAAAAAATAAACAAATTACATATGATAAATGATGACTAACTGATAAACGACAAAGCAAATATGCAACGAACGACACGCGTCGATAAAACGAGAGATGTTATTATTATATTGTTATAGGAATGGCCCACTCACACCTCAATGAAAATAAAGAGATACTAAATATTTCTTTAGGTGAAGCATTAAAAATAGTGTTATTGGTCGTCTTCTATCTTTGCTCCCTTCAATAGACTCCCAAAGGCGAAGTCAAAGAACGAAGACCGAAAAACTATGGATTACACGGGAAACAAATGGTTGCGCGCGAATTTGAAAATAGGCAGCCAGTGGCAGCATGATTCAAAAAAGAAGAAAGAAACGAATAGAATGGTGATCAACAAGAGAAATAAATACTAACGAAACTCGGACAAACACAGCATCAGCTCAACAAAAATGCGCGACAAACTAAACGTGTAACGAGTTGGGCAACCATCAACGAAGAGAAAAAACATAACAAGAATGGAACGATCAGATGAAATATAAATTGCCAGACAAATATTTTTTGTTCATCAAAAAGCTTCCGTCGAAATAATAATGCTGCAACAAAAAAATAATACAAAAAATTTTCAACAAAAGTTTGCATTTGTAAGCGTCTTTAAAAGTTTGAATGAATGAAAAAAAGATGATGATTAACCAACAGTGTTTGTCTGCGATTACAAAATTGTTAGGATCGATAAAAAAGGTACTACCTATGATTGTCTGTTCATTAAATGCGCAACGGTAAAAAGCAATCGACCTTGGAGCTATAGTCTAATGTCACTTTCAGTTTTTAAAAAAAATTGATATATGATACAATAAAAACGGCAAAATAATTAAATATAACATTACATCGTTTCAATAAATGCTTGAAAAAAAATAAACACAAAAGCATCACGTACAAAATTGTTATACCATAAAAAAAAGGCAAAATAATTAAATATAACTAATGACATTACATTGTTTTTTGGATCAATATTCTTGATGAACAGAAGCTTGAAAAAGGAAAAAATGAAGACAAAAGCATCACGTTCAAAATTGTTATGGAAAAAAGGCGTTTCAAAACATGGAAAATGAAAAAATGTCTGTGAATCAAAATTAAAAACAAAATCGTTATTTTCCCATCAATTCTTTAAAAAAAACTTTAGAAAACAGCTTTCAATCTCAGACGCATATAAAAAAACTCCAATTTTTTTAACCGAAAAAGGTTATGTCGAAGCTATAGGAAAAAAAGCATACACTTAAATCGAAAGAAGAACAAACAGCAGAAGAAAAAAAAATAATCGAAAAAAGTAGCAGCACGTGTAGAAAGAAGAAGATAGAAAAAAAACATTGGCATGTTTTCTGCTTTTGCCAAATTTGAAATGGCTTTCTTGAAAGAGAGGAAGAGAGAAGAGTGAGGCATCAATGTTGCTGCTTTTTGTGCTGCTGCTGCTGGAGTTTCAACTTCACTGCATGCAATTACAATTGTGAGACATTCTTTTTTTTACTTACTACTGCCAGAAGGGAGAGCTTTGACTTGAAGCCGTATTTCATTTTTTTTGCTCAAACGCTTTTAACTCTTTGCTTTTTTTTATCCATATTTTTTTCTGCTACTCTGTGCCTCGTCTTTTTTTGCAAAACTTTAATTCTAAAATTAATTTTATTTTTCATTTTTTCTATAAAAAAATAAAGCACAATTATATTAAAAAAAATTTTTAAACAAAATATTAAGTAATAATAATTTTTGATTATATTAAATCAGCACCATAAAAATATTTTTTATGAACCCGTGTTTCCAAGTGCTAAATTATAAGCAAGATTGAAAGCATGTCCGAGGGTCATTATGATATCTCGAGCCATTTCCTATAAAAAATTTGTTGTTATTTTTTCACATTAATTATATGATAAAGAAAAAAAGAGACATACAGCAGTAAGAACGCAATATACATGACAAAAATTCTTATCACCATCTTGAAAAATGTAGGCAAAACAATTGAGATCTAATTCATCTTGGCAAACAACTTGAATACGGTTAATTTCATGTTGAACTGTTAGACGCTAAAATATTGGAAGGTTACAAATAGTCTAATTATAATAAAAAGAATGTCTTACGTTAGTTGATGAATCCAAAACATTAACACCTCCTACAGAAATTTCTAGCAAAACTTGAGGTACTTTTGCGATTTGTCGAATTCGGCTCTAAAAAGTTACTGTATTGTTGAAAATTCTGTTTATAATTATTTAAATTACTTTTAAGGTATTCATTGCTCGTCTACAATCTTCTGCTCCTTCAACATTTGAAATTTCTGCAGATCCAAGATAATGAGCTGAATATGATGCACATTTATTCAATAAAAGTGTAGTTTTTTCTTCCCATTTTGCAGAATTATTATCGATTGTATCTTCGCTTGATTCTCTTAAAGGTGTGGATTCTGTATTCAATGTACTTGTACTTTTCATTGAATCATGTGGTAATGATGATGATAAAGATGACAAGTCCATTTGGTCAATTGGAACGGTCATAGATCTTTGTATACGTTCTAAATGTCCAACCATATCAATTCCCATACGCTAAAACGAAAACAGGATTATATAGTAAACAAAAAGGATTTGCATAAATTTCATACTCGTAAATTTGATCGTGTTAATCCAGCTGCTCTTACAGCTTTTGTAAGTGTTAATTTTTGTTTTGCAAAAAGACCAAGATAATCAATAAGATGAAGAGAGCTCAACCAATCAGATGCATATTCAAATTCATTGATATATGGGAATGGGAATGATGTCTGATTATCAAGAAACATTAAAATTTGATGTTGAATTGATTTATCAATACCCATATCAGACATAATTGACTTTGTTAATGTATGTTTCATAAATTTAACCATATCAAAACCATTTCTTTCCAAAACTGCAGAAATTTCAATTGATCGAGCAACTGGTAATCCAACTTGCGTATGCAGCCATTCCATTACTTCATTCACTAACATCTTTTCACCAATAATCACTGTACTACGATTTCCAGCACCCTTTAAATCCTCTGATTCACTTGGATAAAAGAATGCAGCTGATTGCCTTGCACTATTTGGTGATGTTGGCATATTTACTGATGACAGCTGCAAAGTTAATGCTTGCGATTTTCTATTTCGTACTGAAACAGCCACTTGTGAATTATTCGTATCTGCAAATAATGAATCTCGTCGAATAGCATTTAAAATTTCTTCAATCTTTTTCCATTCATCAAGTTGATCCAATTCTGCTGTAGGTGATCGAGTTGTAGCAGACGAGGTTCGTGTAGTTGAACTTGAATTTGTGTGTCGCTTTCCTCGATTTGCCCGCATTGAAACAACAATATTTGATGAGTCACTAAAGATCATTAAATATTTTCAAATATTAATTAAAATTTAATTGGACTACCTCTTGTCACAAATTTCTGAGATTGCAGTTTGTGATGGAGAAATTGAAGACGATGAAATTTGTGATATTTGAGGGAGGGAACACGATGAATCAGCTGTATGCTCACTTGAAACTTAAAAAGAAATGAGTTCAAAAAAAGAAGAAAAAAAGAAAAAGACCAATATTTGATAAGAACTAACCGATCGATTCCGGTGAATTTATGACTGCACCAGCCGCTGCGGCAGATGTTTTTGCTTGATTTAAGTGTTCTGATTTCAGCTGTTCATCGTTCTAAAAAATATTTTTCAAATAACTTTTTGAAATAAAAATTGAAAATCACAAACTGGTGAAAATTCTTCATGCATTGAAACAAGAGTCCGATCTTCAGATGTTGTTGTCATAGATCTTCTTAATCTTTCATCAATAGGATTAAGGACCCGTTCAGGTGACATCGACATAATGCTTGTACACGTCGAGCCACCAAGCTCTTCCGGTAAAGCTAATGGTGCTTTTCCATTGTAATATCGTTTTTGTGTTGGTGAAGCAGCTAAAAAAAGCAATGATTCATTGTTATTTTAATAATAATAGAAATATATTTTTTACATCGATCTAATGTTGATGAAGCAAATGTGACATTTGATGTTCGACTAGGGGTTCGCTTTTCGAATGTTGAAAATTCGGTACTTTTTGAATCTTTTAAAGCTGGCTTTGGTGGAAGTAAAGAAGAAGGTGAAGGGGATCGTTCAGAACGTTCTGGAATTGTTTGTGAAAATATATCATTAAGAATTGTTGGCCGTTGTTGTTGACGGGATGATGAAGCAAATTTGACTAAAAATTAAAAAGCAAATCAGAAAAGATTTAAAAGTTTTAAGCAGACCTGGAATAGTTTGAGTTCCATCATCTCGAACAAATTGTTGATGATGAACTATACTTCTGCCAATTGCATTTCCTACTGTACCGGTACTTTTTGTAGTTTTAACACCTGTATGACCATTTGAAGAAAAATTTGCATGATTTTGACAACAATGTTCCCATCTTCGATGACCCCCTAATGGGGCATTATCATATGGTTGTGGAATGTTTCGATAAATATTATTTTGTGAACCTGGTGGAATTCCATGATGATGCTCATGTGATTGCTTCTTTTGCCATGTTTCATATTGTGGTGGTGGCTGATAATTGCATAAATGTTCTGGTGTTACATTACCCGAATGTGAAGGTGGTGGTGGCATCATTTTTGGTTCGATTCCATTTATTAAAACTGTATTACCAAATCTTCTAGCATTTGCATGTCGAGTTTTTGCATTTGGAGATGTAACAGGAAATTTATGCATTATACGAGAATGTGATGATGTTGATGCAATTGATGGCGAAATTGAACAAGCACTTGTATTATCAGCTGTTGATTCATTTAATGATGTATTCAGTTCTGATTGATGATTGGATGATGAAAGACTTAGAGTTGATACATGATTACTTGGAATAAGAAGTTCATCATCTGCATTTACATGTTCTACAGTCATTGATGGAGGATAATAAATTCCATTATTGCTTGAAGTTGTTCCAGTTGAAGTTCGATGTACGCTTCTTGGTGGACCATTTGAAGCTAAAGAATTTGAAGGTATTGTTCGCCAAATAACATCTTTATCATCAACATTTTCATCCATGGATGAATTTTTATGTTTAAGAAAATTTTCAATAATTTTTCGACATTCTGACCATCCTTCTCTGCTTTGAATAATTTGTGTTATATCAGTAGCTTTTTGATTTTCATGTTCTTCTAATTTTTCAAGTACCGTTTTTCCTTGTGAATCTTTGACAAATACATCAATATTATTTTTAAGTAATAATTTTACAGCTTCCACTTGTCCAAATAATGCTGCAACATGTAAAGCTGTTCCTTCTTCTGTGACATAATTGATATCAAATCCTGATTGACATAATACCCGTAAACATTCAATATGTCCATGCCTTGCAGCAACATGAAGAGGATAAACAATATGTTGAGAAATTGTTTTATTATCAGCTCGAGAACATTCTGCAGCACTCTTAACATCATACATGATTAATATTAATTGTAACAAAGAAAATGACAGTTCTCTTACTTGAAGTGCAAGCTCAGGACAGTGACAAATTAGTAATTGACAAACATTCTCTTTACCCGTTCTTGCAGCAATGTCTAACGCAGTCTCAAATCGTGCATTACGTAAACGAGCATTTGCTTGTTTCTAAAATAAAACCAGTTTTGTTTAAAAAAATATTTTATTTCTTTAAATTAAATAAATTTATTTTGTATGTTATTTCTACCTGTAAAAGAGTTGCAACAACTTTTCCATGACCATGTTGGGCTGCAAGATGAAGGGAACTTTCTTTGGCATTATTTATTTCATCAATTGTTGATGAATCTGCTTCAATGAGGTACTGTAAATGAAAAGTTATTATTTAATCGTTTGCTAGAATTTATTTTCTAGCTTACTTGAACAACCGAAGAATGCCCATTCCATGCAGCAAGATGAAGAGGTAAACATCCTCGTCGATCTTTTGCACAGGTTAATTGGCCATCTTGTTCAATAAGAAGCTTACAAATATTATAATGACCATTTAATGCTGCCAAATGAAGAGCTGTATATCCTGTTGTTGGATCCCGTAAATTTGTAAGCCAACCGACATTGGGTGTTGTTGGACGTAAAAAGCTAAAAAAGTTCAATTAATGGTTTACAAGAGATTTTTAAAAACTTACTTAAGTTTAGATTTTTTAGTTTTATTTTGGATCCAGTGAGAAGCTTTATCAAAATTTCCAGTTCTACAGAAATCAAAAAATTCCTGAAGATTATCAAACATTACTTTTTTGATAACAACTTTTTAAAGAAAAAAATGTAACCTGAGTGCTCACAGAAAATTCTCTTACGCCCATCGTGTCTACTGGCGCACATAATTTTTCACTATTAATTGAATGATTTATAGGTGTTTAAAGAGTTCTTCAAGGAATACATCAACAACAATTATTATGATGATCAAATTTCCAAAAAAAAATAGCTAAAATTATCAACTTTTTATAAAAAAAATCAATGATTCAATATAAAAATAATTTTTTTTTCATTTCCGACGATTGAAGCTGATAAGCCCCCAACACGCGATTACGTTATATTTGTTCTTCGATTTTTTTTTAAAAAAAACGTTTATGCACCTCAGTTAATCTTAATCAAATAAGAGTGACAAACATTCGAAAAAAAAAGTTTTTTTTACAGAAAAAAGAGTTACGAACAAAAGAGGGCAATTGACCGGAAGAAAATGAAGACGACACAACATTATGTTAAGTGCATTGTTGCATTTAAGGGGTGCCAAAAAAAGAGGAAGAAAAAGAAAAAAAGCGATGAAAAAAAAGTTCAATGATGGAATAATTGCGGGAAAAATAAATTGTAATAATAATGCATTAGCATATAAAATGTGGGAATGGAGCATCTTTTAAGATAGATTAGGAAAGAAATTTTTAGTAGTAGTAAAAACTGTATAAAAATTGGTGAAAAAAACTGTTTGAACATTCTTTCTGCAAAAAAAGCATTGAAAAAAAGAAGCTCTTGGGAAAGAGCATAACAAAAATGTTCTTGCTCTTTCTGTTTTTGTCGATTGGGTTTTTTTCTTTATAGTAAGAAGATGATGATCATTGAAAATGATAGCTTTATCGGCAAAAATAAAATGGCGCAATTGTTATTTTCAAATAGAAAAACAAATTGCTGAAAAGAAATTAAAACTGCTGCTGTTTTATTTTTTTTGTGTTCAAAAGCTTGCTTATTCAGGTGGTAGTTTCAAAAAAAAAACAAATATAACACGAACACATATTAGTCCACGATTTTTTTCGTGTGATTGACTCGTAAACGGCGCTTCTCATATACAAGTTTTTCTTTTTGTTTGTCAAGTCAGTCAATCAGTTAAATGGACTTAACAACAATAAATGGAATGAAACATGTAGGCATGGGAAAGAAGAAGAAGAATACTCGTCTTCCAAATTGTATTATAAACTACTTTGTGTGAGTGAGAAATAAAAATATAAGGAAAAACTAATGTAAAGCAAAAAAATATGATGGAAGAAAAGCATTTACGCGTTTTTGTGTATGCAAAGAGATTTCTCAAATTAAAAGCAGCAAAAACATTTTTTTGTATGAATAAAAAAGAAGACAACAAAAGACGATGAAGGAACAAAGACAAAAATAAATTCGTTTTAACGCTTTTGACCACTACCAATACCAAAACAAAACAAAATTGTACAGATCTCAAATGACTGACCCGTTCAAGAATGAAAAAAAGGGACACGTTTATGCGTGTTTTTAGTTGGGCATATTGATGACCACCCGCAAAAAGAAGAAAAAAGGAGCCGCGCTCTTTAATTATCAAAAACAAACAAATAAAAAAGAAGGAATGGTTTCATCATAAAAATAAAGACGTTAAACTTTAACCGATTGATCATCATGCATGTGTATGTATAATAGACGAAGCAATTGAAAAATTTAGATGATTCATATTTTTTTATTCACTTTGATGCCGAACACTAACATATACAAAAAAACGTTTGTTCGCGATCGTCAATCGTTTGCTTTTTTTGATTCTTTGGGGCAAGGCAAAAAACGGAAGCGCAAAGAAGCGTATGTCCCAAATTTCAACAATAAAAAGATAGAAGACAAAAAATAGGAAGGTGCTTTTCTTTTAAACTCTTTAAGTAACGGCCCTCATTTTCTTTAAAGGCGCGTGCTTCTCATTTAAGGAATAAAGATGCGCCAAGGACAACACAACTTTTTTTCCTTCTTATATTTTCCTTCCTTGCGATGCCCATGAAAGGCACTCCTTTCTACTATTTTTTTTGAATGCGCAAAAATGTTTTTGGACATCTGACCTCTTCTTTTTTCTTAAAGTTATTTTATATCTCCAATAATTAATTTGAATAAATCTCACGAAAAAGTAGTAGAAAATTTATAAAAAACACACTAAAATGTGACTTTTTTAAATAAATTTTTTTTGAAAAGGGCCAAATCATTGAATCGGAATGATCAAATGTTTTATTTTTTGCTCACAGATAATAGCTATGCAGCAAAAAAAGAGAAAGAGTGTAAAGTGACCAAAAAAGAAAGAGTAGTCATCTTTGAAAAAGATAGTGCAGCATAAAATGAAAAAGTGGCAAAATAAAGAAAGATAGATGCGATTGCAAAGAAGCAATCTCAATCATTTGATTTAAAAGTTACATCTTTAAAGAAAAAAAAAATTTCTTTTATATTAAAGAAAATAAAAATTTGTTGCGACATTTGATTAAAACTTGGCATAAATGTGAATCATCTATGAAAAAAATCATCAAAACAATGTACAAAATAAAATGTCAGTAAAAAGAATTTTTAGGAAATGTAGCTTGTTGATGGCTACTTTAACGCTAAGGTTGTAGAAAAAAAGCAAAGAAATGACAGAAGAGAACGGCAAAAAAGAAAAGAAATGGTCCAAGATTTTTTTTTTGCATCCAATTCTTTTTCTTCTTCTACTTTTTTTTAGACACTTTTAAAAAAAAGTACCCATTGGGACAATATACCACCACAGTGCCTTTGGGGGAAGCATGAAGTTATTCTTATTTTTTCAGAATCGATGCGCAGCGTAAATCCCTTTGGAATATTCTGCAAACAAAAGCAATTTTTTTAAAAGAAGAATAACAAAAAAAAAGAAAAAGCAATGAGTTATGAATGAATTTAAGCTATATAAATTGATTGCATTCATTAGAATTTAGCGTTCAAAAAAAATTTTTTATTAGAAAAGGAAGCAACACTTTTTTGAAAGAAAAAAGCAAAGTGGCTTATTGTCTTTAGCAAGAAGAAAAAAAGTGTGTACTTATCGACCAAAGAGAGAACACAAAATCTAACACCTTATGGTCAAACACAATTTTTTCTCTCCTTTTTTTTTATTTCATCAACAAAGTAAACATGTAAGAAGCTGCCGTTTCTGCGCTGTCGCTTATAAATATAAAAAAATCATAACCAGATGGTGCAAATTTGGTTATAAACATTTTTTTTTGTGGCTTTGCAATTTTATTCGCGCGAACTTTTTCCACTTTTTCTTCCATCTTTTTCTTGATGCTGCTGCATTAACCGGTCAACAAGGAAAAAGAAAAGTTTCGCATGGTTATTTATATGTGTGTATGTACATTCAAAATTCACCTTTCTTCTCTTTTCTACAAAAATGTTCGCTGAGACATTTGAATGTCTTTGCTTTGAAGGAAGAATGAAAAAAAGTTTATACTCTCTTATTTTCATTTTCATGTTTCACTTCTTTCATTTTTGTCGCATGTGATTGCGCACTCACTGCATCAAATGCAGCAGCGATTTTCTTCTTCTGATCACCGCTACTGCAACTGCAAGCTGTTTCGTCTTCCTTCAAAGTAAAAAAATGTTCAACCATCTTCCATGTTCTGCGTTCAACTAGTTCAGATATCTCTTCTACTACTTCAACAGCATAAATAAAATATCCGTATTATATTTTCTTTCATTTTTTTTTGCATGGAACAACATTTTATTTTTTTATCTAAAAGTTCATAGAAAAAAAAGAATTTTTTTAAAAAAGTGATTATTCACGTTTTTATTTCCATTGATTCAAACTTCTTTTTAAAAAACAAATATTGTTTCTTGAACCATGCAAAATTTGGTGACTGAAAAATCTACAAATCGTCACTTGTATGTGCTAATTTTAATTCTTATTATTGATTTACTTTCATTTACATGTATTCTTCCATTATTTCCATCTATATTGGATGGCTATGCAAAATCAGTTCCACGAGTACGTTTGTTATAAATGATTGTCCAGATCTGATGTCACCAAAAAAACTGAATTTTTAAAATTCTCGCTCCCTTTTGTTAGATTTTTTTCTTTAATCTTTGACGCTTTTTGTGTGAGGTGTCAGATTTTGCTTACCCCCTCCCTCCCTTAAAAGTGTTGACACCAAATCTGGACATTCCCTAAGAAATGTTTCTTAATAGTTTCCGATAATTCGCTTTAGGATGAATTATTTTCGACTTTTGAAAGAACTGTAAGAAACTTAGAATCTTCTATTGATGTACCGAATTTGGCTCGATACAATAATGTTTTTCTTGGTGGAGTATTGGGATCATTATTTAGTTTTTTGCAATATCTTTCATCTCCATTTTTGGGTGCTTTATCAGATGTTTACGGGAGAAAGCCAATATTATTGGCTTCCATAATTGGATCTTTAATCTCTTATTACGTAAGATTAACAGAAAATCTTACATTGGTAAATCCAATTTTCTTCTATTTACAGATTTGGTCCATTTCTACAACCTTTTCCATTTTTGTTCTTTCTCGTATTGTTGGTGGTTTATCAAAAGCAAGCGTATCAATTTCAATTGCAATTGTATCTGACCTATGTTCAACAGCACAACGTGGTCGTGGAATGGTCAGTAAACACTTCTCCCAAAATAAATTTTTCTTTTTATTTACATTTAATTTTCTTAAAACAATGAAAAACTTTCTTCCTTTTTTAGGCTTTTGTTGGTGTTGCATTTTCTGTTGCATTTATCTTAGGACCAATGATTGGTGCATATTTTTCTGCAACTTCTAAACTTGATGCAAAATTAATGAATCCGCCATATTTTGCAATGATACTTACAGTAATTGAATTGTTGCTAGTAATTTTGTTGTTACCAGAAACTCTTAAGCATACTGTAAGTAAAAACAAAACTGCAAAAATAAATTTAAATAAAAATCATATATTTTTAGAAAACTGAAAAAAAGAAAAATTCAAGCATTCTTTTATCTGCATATAATTACATTTCTCCTAAATCAATATTTAATTTTTCACCAGTTCAAAAATTACTTAAGCAAACATCATTAAACCAAATACGTGCATACGGAATTGTATATTTCATTTATCTCTTTTTGTATTCTGCTTTGGAATTTACTTTAAGTTTTCACACTCATATTTTGTTTCATTATGACGGAATGCAGCAAGGAAAAATGTATTTTTTTGTGGGAATTCTCATGATTATTATTCAAGGTGGATATGTTCGAAGAATAGCAAATGATAAGCATCATCGATTTGCATTTATTGGATTATTAACAATTGTTCCAGCATATTTCTTAATAAGTATTGCTGAAACACAATTAATATTTTATGCTGGATTGTGTTTATATTCGATTGGTAACTAACTCCAGCTATTAAAAACATTTAATAAAAATTAAATGACATTTTTAGCATCAGCAATTGTTGTTCCATGTTTAACAACGCTAGTCTCACAACTTTCCCCTGAATCAGAAAAAGGCGTTACAATGGGAGTTTTTCGAAGTATTGGAGCATTGTCGCGTGCATTGGGCCCTATTTTTGGTTCTTTAAGTAAGTTTTATTTTGAAAGCAAAACATTCAACATAATTTTTATTGTCGAGGAAAATTTGCATAATACGGCCTCTTCTTATGTTTTTCTTAAGCAACAACATTTGTCCCAAAAACTTTTCAAGAAAAATGAGGGGGGATGAATACAATGTGTTTCATTTAGGGCTCTTTTTCGGACGAAGAAAAAAAAACTAATTGTATCCTAAACTATTTATTGTTTTTCTTTCTTTTTCAGCATTTTGGCTTCTTGGACCAAAGTATTGTTATGGCTTAGGAGCAGTGCTGTTTGCAATCCCGTTAGTGATGTTACGAAAAGTTCAATATACAAGCCATCACTCAACAATAACATCAACAACAGAAGCAAAAGCAGCTAAAGAACAATAATTAAAATTTTTTTCGTTTTTTCCCATTATTATACTGCCACTCTTCTTGCCTTTAAAAAGCTTCCGTCTTTTCTTTTCTGTCTTATGAATGTGAACAAAAAATGGTTGTGATATGTTTGCCGGTTGTTTTTTACTAAAGCATTTTTTTACCCAAAAATTATTTTATTATATTAATTTATTAAAAATGTATAAACGTTTTTAACAAAAATTGTTGGTGTTTAATGAAGGAGAATAGCATCATTACCAAAATCACGTTGAATTTGTTCACGTTTTTGATTAATCTCATGCTTAGCAGTTTTATTTAAAACATTGTTAAGAAATTTAACAACGATGCGTCGAATTTCTTCAGTTTCAGTTCCATTTTCACGATTTTTTTGAACAAGTACTCGTAATCGTTTTAAATCAGTTGAACTCAAATAATGACGAGCAAATTCCTTAATATCATGGGAGAAAAATTAACTAAATTTGTTGATCAAAGAATAAAAAAATATGACTCACTTTTGCTTTTTTGACCATTTCTGGTAATGCTAATGATGGTGTAGGAAATCCTTTGTTTTCATTATTCTTCTCTTCAGTAGTCGTATTTAAGTCATTTTTGTTAACATCAGCAAATAATCCTTGTGTTGAATTTACTGAAGGATCAGATATCCTAGAGGTTTCATTAATTTCTAATCCATTGCCTCTCTCAATTCTTAAACATTGAATCAAAACAATCATAAAGAAGAGTACAGTCACTCTTCCGGCCATTCTTTTCAACTTGTTACAAACACAAATGAATCACTTTCACTCTTTTTTATTTACCATTTGATTTTTTTACAGTTCAACTGCTGTGTCATGAAAGTATGTCTTCCAAAAAAATTATTTTTAATTTTAACTTTTCATGGCATTTCAACTTTTATTTTTTCAAAATTTTATAGGTTTGTTCTCCCTCAAGCAATTCCAGTTTCGCTTTTTTCTTTTTTTGACTCTCATCATACTTAGTTTTTTTTAATACATTTTCGCGCATTGTTTCTGCTTGAATCGACTTTCAATTCAGGAAGCTTCGTTCATATAATAGAAGGATTCTATCAATTTATGCATGAAAAATATATAGTGGTCAAAAGGCAAAAAAAACTGAAAGAAAGATAGAAAAGGATTCTTTTGACAATCGCCGCTGCTTTTGTGTCTGTGTTTATTTTTGTTTGATGCTGCTGCTGCCATTGGGAGCAATATAATTTCAGTCATTTATTTTTTGGTCTTTCACAAAAGCAAAAAAGAATTCCTTTTTTTATGATTTTTGATTGACGGTTATACTTTGCTAAACATGTCGACACTCCTTTCCTTTTTTAGAGGAACACCATCATCACTAACTGACCAAATGTTTTTTATTTATTGTTTAAAAAACAAAAATAAACATTTTTACATTTGTTTTTCACAGCTTTTTTTATTTTGTTTTAAAAAGGAAAAATGGAAAAAGAATTATTTTTAAGCCGACTTGCAAAAGCAAAAAAATGAAAGCAATTTTTCTTCTTTTGCCTGAAAATGGACGACGTTGCAAAAAAAAACATAAATCGGTTTTGTCAGCTTTTTTTAGTCGATCAAGTAGCACGCAATTGCCACAAAAAAATAATAGTAAATGAGAGCTCTCGTGTTTTTTTATTTGTTTGTTTGCCTTACTGGCGCCACCTAACACCAAAAGCAATGGGTGGTCTTTATCTCTTTTAAAAGAATATTATTTTTTTAATGTTAAAAATTGCTCTTTTTTTATTTTTTCATGAATTCTTGCGCAAGCTTATTTCAGTGGACAATGTTCGCTTCATTAAAAAAGCTGCGCAACTTTTTGAAATTTTTTTAAAGCCTTGCAGAAGAACAACAAAAAAAGTGTCAAACCGACAAACCTTCTACGGTGGGTTATCCCGTCTTCTCCTTCTGTTTTCTCTCCTTTGTTGTTATTGTGCGCATTCTGCTAAACAAAAAACTATAAGCTAAGAACGAACTGAACGGCGCAACTGCTGCGCATACTAAAAAGAAGGTCCCGATGGTCGTTTGTTGTTCCTTCATTTTTCTTCCACAAGCACCGAAGAAAAACGAAAAAACCTCCTATGAATGGGTGAGAGAAGAAAAAAAATAGAAGCGCGATAGGAGCTTGTACTTGGCATAAAAACGAGCAAGAAGAAGAAGACAAAAAAATATTAAAAAAGAAGGAGAACGCGCACGATTGGTGCTCCTCCTTCTATCTTTTAGAGTGTTGTAGCCTTTCGTTTGCCTTTTACTGCACCGAAGATTCTCTTTATAAATTTTTTTTCTCCTTAACTCCCGGGGCTTGTAAGCAGATGGTTTTCATCTCCCTTCTTAAGTTGAATAGTCACAGTCTTCCAATATTAATTGGTCCTTCAAAATAAGTTTCTATCATATTTTAAAAATATAAAATTCCTAACTTAAACCAGCCATTTGGCGCCAAAGTTTTTGCCTTGAACAAAGTTTTCTGTTTTTTTTTTCTTCTCAAAAGTAATAAAAAAATCATTTATCTTCAATGACACTCGGTAATTGTTTCGATATGCCTGTTTCTATCCATCTCTCTCATTCATGTGTTCGAGATTAATTTGTTTTGATGACACTTTTGGGTTTTGATTTGTCAATGCGATTTAGACTGTTTTTGGCTCTGTTTTTCCAATTTTTTGGTCATGGATATATATGACTGACGATTTATTCATAATTGTAACTTAAAATGCTTTTGAATTAAGGGTTCGCTGCTGTCCATTTGCGTGACTTGTGCATAATTCTTTTTTTTATTTATTTCAGCACCGATTTTTATTTCATCTCACATTCGATTTTTTATTGTGAATAGTTAAAATTCTCCTTTTTTTGCTACCTATAAGAATTTTTTTCGCTTATGATTATTTTAGTCTGCAAAAAAGGAACAACAAGGTCCGGTCGTTTTCGTGTTTTTTTTCGTGCAAGCTTGCGCTTCTTCTTTTTTTTGTCATGTATTTTTTAGCTGCTTTAAAAAAATTTCATAAACCACTTTTATCTTCTCCTGGGTGGTAGCGGTCTATTTTCTCCCGATTTTTGAACTTACCCATTGCTTGTTTAAGCTTTATGCTTTTAAATATACCTCATTTCTTTTTCTTCCAATTTACTTTTTTTCCTTTTGTTGTTGTGGACGACACATTTTTAGACCTCTTGTTTATCAGAGCTCTTTCCCCATTCTTTTTCAATAAACGTACCTCCTTTGTGTTTTCAATCAAATGGGCATTTTTCCAAATGTTACGCTTATATATTTTTAACTGACGAAATGGGTTTATTTAGGAAAAAAAAACATGTATTGATTAGTAAACATGAAAAAAATCCCCTCGTTCAGTTTTTTTTGTGTCCCTTTTTTTATGGCATTGCATATTCGGCAATGCATTGTGATTCAATGAATGCATCACTTACGTTCAATTATTCATCACTCTTCAAATTTGACCATGATTCCTTTCCCTCTCTGTGTTTTCTTCCACCCTTATTCGATCAATAGGACAGCAAGAGAGAAAAAAAACGTCTATCACTTCTATCTCTCTCGATGACTCGATATTTATTTCTCTCACCATCTCTTTTTTGTTTGAGTCAATGACAAATAAACATATTTAGCTTATCAGAGATGATTTTCATTTCATGAAAGAAAGGAGAAAAAAGGTTTTGCTTCATTGATGCATGCAAATTTAACAACACGTCTTCGGCCTGCCCTTTTCTTTTTTCGCTCTTATATATTGCCTATTGTGTCTTATTTGCCGCCAAAATGAAGAGTTTTTTTTAACGATTTCCAGCTGGGGTAGCTTTGTTTAGAAAGTTTTTTTTTGAAAAAAAAAGAAAATGAAAGCCAGCGCGATCGATCTTGGTTCAGAGCTGTATTTTTTTAGTCTGTCAGTCTTTTTCCATTTTTTTTTTCAATTTGCTCCGTGTTTCTTATTTTTTGATTAAAATTGTACGATTTTTTTATTACAAAAATTTTGAAATAATAGTTATTCATCATTTTGCTTTTTAGGTAATCACAATGTTTGTTGACGACGTGATTAACCTCATACATAGAATTCCACATGTTAATTTTCATATTCGTCGAGTTAGCGATGTTTTCAATTACGACCTTCAAAGCGAATATGCTCAGGTATGCCCAAATTCTTTGTTTTATTTTATTTCTTAAAAACAATCTTTGCAATACTGTAATATGACACTTGTGCATTTTTTCTATTAAGAAAACTAGGCGAAACACGAGTATCTTTAAGCTTTTTATGGAAAGGCAGAGAGAAAAAGCTTTTTTGTAAATCTGTACAAAAGGAAGTTAAGAAATTTAATATCTTTAAAAATTTATTGTAAACAAAGAAGAATTTTCTTTTTAGGCTATAGCCCTCTTTGCCATATTTTCACTTCTTTTTGGCTTATTATTACTTTTAATAATTACAATTACATGGGTTTGTCAATGCTGTCGACGAAAAGAAACTAATCAACGAAGTCGAAGACGTATTCGAAATTATACAATTGGTCTTTTTACAATCAGCGTTATTTGCTTGTATGTTTTTTGCTTTTTATTTTAACAACATCATAAAACAATTTTTGGTTTGCAAAAAAAGAACAACAAATTTTTTTAGCGCGCTTCTTGGTGGATGCTTATACGGTAACGAACGAATTAATCGAAGTGTTGCAAAAAGTGTTAATGGACTTGAAGATGTTTTTCGAAATTTGAAATTAGCTGCTTCACAGGTGATTACTACTGTTTTCATCAGCGTTCTGTGCAATGACAGTCAGATTTTTTCAGATTAACATTATTCGAGATACACAAGAAAATGCAACAAAACATGTTGATGATTTGGTAAAGCTTATTGATAAAAAGACTCGTGAAACTCCAGATTATAATAAAACTGTAATAATTTTTTCATTTATTCCCTCGGCATAGATTAATTTATTTCTTTTTAAGCTTCTTGAAGAAGTTGATTCTGCTTTAACTGCTGTTTCGGATCATGTTGATGATGTTAAGAATAAGCTTCTTAATGTTAATGTTACTCTAACTGATCTTAAAAAGATTGAAAAAGCTAAACTTTACGTTGATCGATTTGAGTATGACAGGTATGTCAAAATTTATTTTATTTCTTACTTTTTATTTTGACTATTTTCAAATTTTGCAAAAATTGCAGCATTTGCAAAAAAATTTATATGTACTTGGAAATCGTTTTTTACTTTAATTCGACTTAGAAGAAGGAAAAAACGCATTTATACCATTTTTGTTTATATGAGGCTTTTAAATGGGGGTCATAAAGGATAAACAACTTTTAGTGGCTTTTTTATAGCTCCCGCTTTTTTTTACTATAACTAATTAAGAGCAATGCTTTAATATAAAAAAAAGGGAATTGATTCTTTTTTTGCAAAGGGTCTTTGCTTGAATTAAGTTGTCATTCTAATTAATCGTCGACTAAAAGGAGATAAAAACATTCAAAGAAATCTTATTTTAAGCTTTTATTGTTCAATTTGCGCGTCTGTTTTTGGTTATGCCTGTTTTTATATTGCATTAATTCAAAGATTGACAAGCACCACGAAAAAAGAATGCCGAGCATTGACCTCGATCTTGATGACAGTGATTTTTTTTCTTCAATCACTCACCAGACGGCACAAAAAGATTTTAAACTCAAAACAGTACGGTTCAATAAAGAATAACAATACCCATTTTTTGTCGATAAACATTTTCATCTTGTCTCTTTTTTTACTTATTTCTTTTGCGCTGTTACCAAAAAAACGGTCATCCAATACATCTTTTTTTTGTCGGCAAAATTCTTTCAAAAATGGAACTGGCGGAAGAAAAAGTATACACTCATGAAGTAATGAGTACTTCCGAGTATATTGATTCCACTTTTACCAGAAAAAAAACACTGACAATAAAAGCAGGGTTGAGTAGATTCTTTTCCTCTGTTGGATGTTGCCCCATTGTTTTTTTCGTCTCTCCTTTGTTCTGCGCCATATGGTTCAGATTACAAAATGGAATTAATTACAGTGACACAACAATAACAATAGAGGCAAGAAAGATATTTAATGGCTGAAAGGCTGTAATCGATAGTTTCTAGTTTTTGCATAAATTTTAAACATTTCAAATAGTCATTGACATTTCTTCTTTGGTTAAGACTATAAAGGGAGAAAAATAATGAATTTTCCCATATTTGACACAATTTTATTCAACTTTTTTAAAAACTTTTTTTTCAAAACTTGACAAGGAACAGGAGTGACAGGAAGCTGCAGTTTACGATTAATAGAAAAATACGCAATTGAATTTACAAGAAAAGGATAAAAAAAGGAAGAGTTATTTTGCTTAAAAAATGTTGACACAAAAATGATGAATGATTGAGAAAAGCAATGCCTTTATGCTAAAAAATTTATTTTAAAAGGTTGCGTTTTTGCTCTGAAAAAATTAATTTCTCTAATAAGCTTCCATTAAAAATCCTTTTTTTAGATGGACATTTTATGTTGTTTTGCCATCAATTATCATTGCAGTATTATTTATTGGTGTCATCTCATTTTGTCGACAATCTCGTAAAGGATCAATAACATTTAGTGCATTGGGAATTGTTACATTTATTGTAACATGGGCATTAATAGCATTAGTTTTTCCAATTACAGTAATTCATGCAGATCTTTGTTCAACCCATGATGAATTTCTTAATCGACATCTTCGTCCAGAAGTGTATAAAGCAATGCAATTTTATCAAACATGCCAAGTTACTGAAAGTCATTCAAATGTTCCACCAAATTTACCATTAAATGATATGAGTGATAGATTTACACAAATTCAAAATAGTGAAGGAAAATTAGAAACAATGTTAAATGCTCTATTCAATAGCTCTGCAGAACTTACAAATGCCATGCAAACTTTTGAAAAAGATATTACACAATCTTTTAAAGCTATTGGAGCTTTAGAATCAACATTATCATGTTATTCAATGCAAAATGATGTTAAAGATGCTAAAAATGGAATTTGTCGTGATGCTGTGTAAGTTTTTTTATACCACATATCTCTCAAATACACCATAATATTTTTCAGAATTGGTTCATTTGTCATGTTTCTTTCAACTCTTTTACTTGGATTCTTTATGTTTATTTTGTTATTAGTTGTTAGCCAAACGTGGTATTTGTTTAATAGACTGTCAGTTTATAGCGATGCTAAATTTTTTGTGTAGTGTGTGTAATTTTTGTTTTAAATTTTTAGTCCATCTGATTATATTGAAGTTGGAGATGATGATCCATTTTATCGTCCTCATCAAGATACCGTAATCCCTGCAGATATTTATGGAACACATGTTTTTAATCATCGATCCCGTTTCCCACAAAGCGCGTAAGTATTGTAATTGCTTTTTTTTAAAATTATTTTATATGTTCATTTGCTGCTTTATCTTTAAAAAAAGCTTTTTGTTATATTTATTACCGTCCTTCTTTTTGAGCTCAAAAGTTTTCATATCTTTACAAATGATTGTTTAGTTATAATTATTTAAACAATTGTTTTCACCTTTCTTCTTTTATACACAAGAATCACAGCTTTTGTTTTGGAAAGGAAAAAAAAAGATATTCCACTTTTGCAGGAATAATGCTATTTTATCAAAAAACAACTACTTTTTTTTTCTTCTCAAGGCTCTATTTTTAATATCTTTTAAATGTTATCTAAAAAAACTTTCTTTCTTATTTTAACCATTATAGGGATCAAAATGAGCCTTCAACTAGTACAACAACTGCAACAAATATCCTTGGACAACCAAATAATCATAGTCAACCTTTACTTGATAGTAATTGGCAACGTTCAAGTGCAACTGCACCAATTGCATCTGGAAATAATTCTGTTTCTGCAGCAA
Organism: Panagrolaimus sp. LJ2400; assembly: GCA_024447215.1. NCBI lineage: Eukaryota > Metazoa > Nematoda > Chromadorea > Rhabditida > Panagrolaimidae > Panagrolaimus > Panagrolaimus sp. LJ2400. The sequence goes on along the minus strand of JAMRYA010000004.1, from coordinate 10,937,897 downwards.
CAGGCAACAGGTTCATCTAATTTCTTTCAAACATTAAAAAATTAGTTATAATGATTTGTCCCTTCCTCTTTTTTTCTATTTCTATCCTTCAAGAAAAAACAAAAAAAAGAATTTCTACCTCAAATTTTAACGCTTTTTTAAATGTCATTTTTTGCAGTTATATTAACCCTCAAAAATTTTTTGAAAAAAAAGAACTTACTAACACTCCCTCTTTAAATTAAAAAAAGTTAATTTGTTGTGCTGTAATATATAGTAATAATTTATTTAAGCATGCTTCGTTCAAACTTATATCATTCAAATGAAGAACCCTATCATTATAACATCCGAGAACAGTTTGAAGTTTAACATACCTATGATGTTTATAAATAATGGCTGCTTTCAATCAAACATGCTTTCTAAAAATTTTGTTTTACAATATTTAACATGGAGAAAACAATTTGCTTTTTTTTTGCGTGTGATGTGACGATCATTTATCATTTTTTTTCTTGCGGTTGTGCATTTCTGTGGTTTGTAGTTGTCTTGTTTTTATTTTACTCTTTAGTTATTCTCTTTTTATGTTGTTATTTTTTTTGTTTTGTATATCAAGCCATAGATTGATTATTCCATAATTTCGTCAAATTACACCGAATACTTTAGTCTAATTGTTTTTTTTATATTGCAGTATTCAAATATATTTTTTAGTTTTTTACCACATTTTCTTAAAATTAAAATAACAGTTTTTTTGTTGTTTTATTTTTCTCTCAAGGAATTCCGGGTTTTTTAACTTGTAAAAAAACAGTAATTCAAACATTGAATTATTGCTTTTTTTCATTGTTTTCAATATAAAAATCATTTTGTAATTGTTTTATTATCATTTTTTACACCTCTGCCCATTTTTCTGTTAACTTTTTGACGGGTTTTTACATCACCCGCTTTTTTTATCTGCAATACTTTTTTTGCACATTGTTGTCTTCTAGTATTTTTCCTTATTTTTTTATTTACCACTGCTTTGTCTGCAATTTGAATATACTTTTGTTATTGAATTGCTACAAAATATCCCTGATTTGTACAGTTTTATTTTCTTTGATTAATTGTTTTCTTTTTTATTAAATCTGTTATTTGTGCTTGAAAAAATAATAAAAATAAAGTTTATTTAAAATAACAGTTAAAACAAAAAAAAGAGATTCAACAATGATAATAATTTAAAGCATATTTTTTTTGAAAATGTTTCATTTCATTGATTGAGCATTGAATAAACCATGTGATAAAATTCTGCAGGAAAAAATGACATTTTTAGATGAATTAAAAAAATGTTGAAATTTGTCTTTTGAATCTTATTGTTGCAGGCTTTTGTCGAACTAAGAGTTGAAGATCAACATGATTTGCAGGAAGCGGAGATGCTCGTTCACCTTTAATAGATCCCCCATCTTCAGTATTACGTTTACGGCCCCAACGAAGAATCCACATTCCCAAAAGAAGAATTAAAAGCACAGCTAAAGCAACACCAATAAATATTAATCTTGAAATAATCTAAAAAAGTATTTTGTATAAATTGGAGCTACGAAATCTAGTTATGATTACCTGTCCATGAGCTTTTTCACGAGACATTTTTGCAATGGTTGGAACCATTTCTTTGGTACAATTTGGATATGGAAGAATATGAGGTCCAGTTAATAGACATTCATCACAGTATTGACCAGTATGACGAGGTGGACATACACATACAGTATAATTTGTTTCAGGGGCTAAAACAAAAATTTAAAAAATGCTTTGAGTTATCTTTTAAAATATTACTTGTATATCCATGATGACAAACAATTTTACTACAATAATCACCTTCCCAACCATATTCACATTTACAAATACCTTCAATAAGTTTACCTTGTTCACATTTACCAACGTATTGACAACGACTACCAAAATAATAATCTAAACATCGACAATGTCCATTGATATATTGCCCTCTTCCATTACACTGCAATATTTTAAAAAAAGAAAGGTAAACAAAGATTTATGACTTTAAAGTATAAAATGACAACCTGGTCAGCAATAGGAATATTACAGAGATCTCCAGACCAATCATCATCACATAGACATCGTTTACCCCATATTGGACTTTCAGGATCATATCTTGCACCCACAGATAATCCATGTTCTTAAAGCAATAAGCATGTTTATAAAAAGTGTTCCCCAAAGAGCTTACCACAAGCAAAATCTAAACATTTTGGGCCAGTATATGGATATTTGCATCGACATCTCCCGTATTCATATGTACCATTATTGGCACAATACTTTGGCGGAGGTTTAGGTGTGACAGAATCTTTTCGCTTCATTCTTAGACTTTAAAAAACATTTTTTAATTATTGATTTTTTTAATTAATTGATTTCAATTACCTTCGATTTTTTGCAGAATCAATTGGCACGCTGTCAATAACAATTCCCGAATTATAATCATCATCACTCGTTTCATAAATATCAGAAATACTATCATTCAAAGATTGCGAATGTCCTAATTCAAAGCATACTAATAATAACAATGCAACAAAAAAAGATATTGTATGCATTTTAAAAAACAGCTAAAATTTAATATATTTTTTAAAAGGAGAAATTAAACTTATAAAAATTTAAACCTTCATCGTCTTAAAATAAAAAGCTGCATTGCTTAAATCCCAAAATTTACATACAGTATACACCATAAAGGTGAAGAAAATGCAAGACAAATCAATATAATTTTTAAAATGTCATTTTTAATGGAATAAAAAGTAGTAAACATAACATTATAAGAGTCACATAGAGAAAAATTATTGACGAGAATGGAAACTAATTTTGACAAAGCGATCGAAAAACTATGCAATGAAAAATCAAGTAAACCCCCACTAATTTTTTCCCTTCTTTTTTTCTTCATGCAGCTTTGTGAGAAGACATTTTGAAACACACGCATAACAAAATTATATCATTTTGTTTGTCATCATAGTTATCATCGAACAACAACAGGTTTGATAATAAAGCGATATTAAATAAAGACGCGAAAAAGAATGTTGCCTTTCTTGAAAGAAATTTAGCCTAAACCGGAGAGAAAAATGAAGTCGTTACCGTTGAACGAATGTGGAAATGATTTCTCAGTAACATCAATTTTAGAATGGCACAGTCGTTTTTTTTCAGTCTCCTCCTCCTTTATATGCAGAATTATTTCGTAAGTTGAAGCCCTAGACAGAAAGTATACATTTATGTTTTGGAATCTTGCCCTTGTCAAGTGAAAAAAAGTGTGGGAAAATCATTATTTCGTAACATTTATTGCTTACCATTACTTTTTTGCGCAGTCTGGAAAAAGAAGTTATCGACGATAACGCATCTGTCAAGAAAATGCCATTGAGATGACTCATTTTCTTTATTGCAATTATTTTTGCAAAACTGACCCTTTTTTATAACTTCACATTTTTTAGGTAAGCAAAAATTCTCAGCACATTCAAAAAAAAAACAAGGAGAAAACAAACTTTTTGTAAGAAACGTTTAATAAGATGTTATAACAAAAATGAGAAACAAATGATTAGCAAAGATTGTCGAAGCACATCTTATCTTGAAGATAAAAAAACAGACTCATATGCTGGTTTGAATTTTTAAAATCACAAAACAAATTAATGCAACAAAATAAACATTGCTGAAAATTAATAATGTTGTTTCAAAAGTCAACATCAACCACGTAGTTATTTACTGTAAAATACATAAAACCTTTATTAACAAGTTAAAAAACTAAGATTGTGCAAGCCCTGACACTTGCTGAAGATCAAAACCTAATGGGATAACCGTCGGAAAACATCCTTTTAACCTGATTGCCACTCATGGAATTTGTGTTAACCTTCGAACCCCCGAACATCCAATAACTCTCCTCCAGGACTCAAACCTCGGATCACCAAGTCAAACATCGACGCGCTAACCACTCGCTTCCATCAAAAAAACTCCTTTTATCATAATACCATTATACAGACTCCATCATTATATACATAAGACAATGACTATAACAGGTAAAACTATTATTTTATAAATTTAAAAATGAGTTCAACAAACTGTCAAAAAAAACATGTCAAACATCATTTCGAACATGTACTCTTCTGACCATAATTACTACAGTTGACATCGTCAACTATGACATATCTCTTCTCACAATACTAATTCTTTTATTATTTAACTATTTCCGTTCACTTTTTTCTGCGCAACTTTGTATGGCATGAATTCTTATGCTACATTTAAATTCAACCTGATTTTTTTATATATTAAAAAATCTAGACAAATATGAGCAAAAAATGAGATAGCTTCTCTATAATTTTTTTATGAAATATTAAAAAGATTTGTTCAAATATTAAACCATACTTTTTTACAGTAGCACTTGTTTTTTTTTCTTGTGAAGTGTTTGATGTTCCATAATTTAGGTTCCTTTTTATTTTTTTTTTCACTGAATTGTTCGTAAAATAAAAGGAAATATCTTTTTTTTTTTGGTTTGACTTTGTCTATTATTACGGTGTATGTGGAAATTAATAAAATACAGTATAAAATTTTCCAACTTTTATACATTGCTAAACACTTTTTTTCACCAATAATTTTGTTCCTTTTAAGGACATTTTTTCCCTTTTTAAATATTAAAAACGGTTTTTTCGGTTGTACTTTTTTTTGCTGCGATACACTTGAGCTCATTTTCATGGACTGGTCAGTTATTCTAGGATTTTCCTCACGGATCATCTTCACGTATCATCATCCCTTGTAAATGCATACAATATATATCGTCTTCCTCGCTCTCGTTCGTGATTTTCTCTTTTTTTGCCTTATACAAATTTTAACAACATATTTTTTTGTATTATTGTTATTGACAAATAAAATTTCAGATATCAAAAATGATATTTAAAAAAATGTTTATTTTATTTTTATTAAATTATTTAAATTTTATTTTGTGTGAAAATGTAGTGAGGCCAATTTTTCAATTTATTATTTCAAATGAAGCACTTTGTGGGGATCCATTTATCGATTCACAATGGCTACCAGCATTAGAAGATTGTCAAATTGATTGTGATATATCAGCTCAAATTTGCCAGGAACGAACTGATAAAGCTTTTCCTGGTCAAAGATGCATGAACTGTAATTATTTTATTTCACCATAATATTTTATTGAATATTTAACTTTTTTAGTACCATTATTATGCAAAGATAGAATAAAGAAAATGCTTAATCTTGATCCAGATATTCCTGCTTTGCAGTTACCGTTAGCTCCTTTAACAACTCTTCCACCTTCAAATTCATTTAAACAACAACCTGACAATGATATAATTGTTGATGAGAATGAAGTTGCAATGCCAGGAATGGAGCCACAAATGCCTATTGCTGTGCCGTTTACTGCAACGAGTCCCCCATTTTTACAAAATAATCATATTCTTCAGCCTCCTATTACAAAAAGTTTTCGTGATTCTCAGTATTCTGTCACTCTAGCACCAGGATATGAACCAATGCCTCCAGCTTATAGCACTATTTCGGAATTTCAAAATTTAGCTACAGATAGCCCTACAATGCAGCAAACAGAATATTATCCTTCTGCACCAGAAACCTCTAAAGTACGTAATTAAAATGTTATGCAATGATTAAAAAAAAAGTATTAAAAAATATTTTTAGTACATAAATAATGGAGTAACATTCCCTTCAACAACAATGCCACCAGATTATGAAGATGAAAGAAATATTGAAGTCGATACTAAATTGCCTTTTAACTGGGAAGAAGCAGCAGCTACCGAAGAAAGATTACAAAATAAAAATAATGAATACCGTGGAAGACCATCAATTCAAAATTATGAAGACTATGATACAACAATGCCATCGTCATATCGAATGTCAATGATGTTTGTATTTTTTTCTTTAAGCATTTTTAATTAGATTTTTTTAGGGGGTCAGCAATGTCACGTCCCAAAAATCCTTGGTCATGGAAAGATTTAGAATATAAACTTAAAAGTCGGCCTTTTTACAGTGTTGACCAATCTGGAAATATCGAAGATTTTTCGCCTAATTGTTGTCAATGGGCCTTAGATGGATTATGTGATCGAAGTTGGCAACGTGTAAGACAGCTATGCCCAAAAAGTTGTGGAACAGTAATTTGTACAAGTATGTTATATTGGAATATTATTATCTAATTGTCTCATATATAAAATTATAGCAATTGAAGGAGGCTTGTCATGCAATCGAGCGATTGACGTGAATGTTCTTGATTGTTTTCAAAGGAGAAGATTTTATATGTTACATGCAGCTCCCCTAAATTATCCACCACGAAATTATCATCATCCACGTACAAATCGACTTCCACTTAATCAGCGTCAGAAAATGACACCCAAAGATACTTCAATGTTTCGAGCGTATGCAATTGAGAATGAAATAAAAGGTTTTAGATCAGGTTTTAAATAATTATGCTACAAATTTAACTGGTTACTGTTATACATATTTATGTGCTTTAATAAATTATACATAGTTTTTGAAATATTTGGTCCGAAATTATTATGACAAGAAAGTTTTTATTTTTTAATCAAGATGGTATTAACTTATTTATTCATTGTAATATCAGAAATCATCGTGGGAATCAGTGGTTTAGTTGGAGTTTTGACTTTGAAAAATATTTGCTTCTTGAACTGTATAGTGCATGATAAAAAAATGGAATTTCCAATGTTTTTCCCTTTTAAAAAAATAGTGGAAAATAATTTTCCCCTTTCCATGTTCGAACATGGAACGTTCCTGATGCGCATAGTATTTTTAGACTTGTTTGGTGAAATAATTTATAAGTAATGAAGCAATTGTTCATCTAATTTTTTTTATTTTCATTGATTGTAAAAATTACTGAATACCCCGTAATTTCTAGCATCACTATGTTTTTTCCCATTATCTTATTCATTAAAAACATGCTTTTTCCCCTTACAATTTGTACAAATGATGAATGTAAAACATTTTTCATGCATTACTAATAATTGTTTAAAAAAGTAAATAGAGAATAGAAGGCTCTTTATTTTGATTTTAAATCACGCCATGTTGAACAACTAAACACGTCTTGACTAATATTTTGTTATCTTAACTATGCAGCTTTATTCCAGATAAGAGTAATCATTGAATTTTGCTCCATTTTTATAGTTAAAATTTGACCTGGTCGCTGTGCATCCTCTATTGTAATTTCGTGATTTGAATCTTCTCTGTTATTTAAAATAAGAATTCTTTGACTTTGAGAATTGGTAAAAGCAACAGCTTCAATAGGAACAGTTGGCTGTTCACCAGAAGAATCAGTTACTTGAATACGATAAGATCCTGGACGAACAAATGTTGAAATATGTGCTAATGCATAAAACATTGGATTTTTATAGTATTCATCGGTGGTATTACTTAGAATAATAGGAGCATCAACAAAATTTCCAACCCAATTTGGACCACCTTGTAAATCTAAACATAAATTCCATTCAACCCAACCTAAACATTGAAATTATGTTTATACTTAAAACATAAAAATCTCAACCGTTTCCAAAATTTTGAATATCCTATAACATACTTTATTATTTTTTGTTGCAACTTTTTTGGGATTTACCTCGATCATACTATGCATGTATTGATCACCACGAGACCAATCACCTAATCGTACACCGCCTAAGAAGGGAAGATAACCAGTACAAGCCTATAAAAATTATAGTAAAAAAAAGAAAATTATAATTTGCACAAACTTCAGTATTAAGTTGAAACAATGAAGGGAATGCATTATGTACTTCACTCAAAACGGATGCTTTTGCAAGATAATCTTCATACCAATGATAAGCAACTCCATCAACGTATTTTGCAGCAGCAGGATTTTCCATTACCTAAAAAACACGGCAAACAAAAATACATACTGCCATGAATGTTCCAAGAAAAAACAAACTTTTTCAACAAATTCTTTAATTCCAACTCTTTGATCTTCATAAATCATTACTTTTAAATTTTGTGTTAAATTTGAAGCTTTTAAAGATGGCCCCAAAATATCAGATAAGAAATCTCTTTCCATTTCAGCCGTTAATAACATTGTTTGCCATTTATAAAGAGGATCAAGACCAGTGCTTGGTTCATTTTGTATTGTCATACCCCAGAAAGTAATACTCTTTTTTGCATAAAATTCAAAAAATCTACAAATTTCTTTAATGTTAAAGAAAAAATGCTAAAAATTTGTTACTTCAAAAAATAATTTGCCCATGTTTGATAATATTTTCCATTTTTTTCTCCTTTTAGTTCCCCTCCACCTTTCATGTGTTCATTAGTCTTCATCCAAGCTGGCGCTGACCAAGGCGAAGCAAAAAGATTTAATTTTTCTTCAGGAGAAATAAATTTCTGTGCTTGAAGTATGTATGGAATCTGAAAAGACTTTTAACTTTTTCAGCATTTAAGAAACTATGTGCGACAAAATGTTGAACCCTGTTTTCTCTTGTTTTTTCATTTTTTTAATTATACGATTTCTAGGAGACCAAATTACATGAAACAATAAGGAATGATACATATCTGAGGAGCAGATCAATATCACTTTTGGATCCCAAAATACCCTTTTACTCCATCGGGAATCCAACACTATACCAAACCCCGAAAAATGACAAAAAAAATACGTGAAAAGTAGTAAAAAGTCGTAGAAAATCGTGCTAAATATTTTTCCCGACTTTCCACGATTTTTTACCAATTTTTTAAACTTTTTTCTATTTTTTTCGTCATATTTCGGGGTTTGGATATTATTTGAGTTTCAGATGGGGTCGAAGGGTATATAGGGCTCCAAAAGTGATATTGATCTGCTCCCCACGTCCATATGTACATTTTCTAAAAGTTTCATGTAATTTGGTCTTCTAAAAAACGTTTAATTAAAGAGATGGAAAACACGGAAAGAACAACTTGTCGCCCATTGTATTATTTATATACCTTAAGGGTCAGATCTTCTTGTGTTAAATTAAAATTAACTAAATCAAAGTCATTTTCGACATCGTCATAAGAGTATTCATGAGTTGAAAAATCACAACTTGCCATTGGTACTCTTCCAATAGTGTATCCCAATCCATTTTCTTTGCTAAAGTATTGTCGAATAATATCGTTGCTCACATTTGGACTTAATTTATTCAAATTGATGCCCGTGGCATCTGTAAAAGCAGCTCCAAAACCAATTATTTGTTGAAATTGCTTTGAAGCATCCAATTTGAAATTTAAGCTATCCCCTTTTAAACCTAAATATCTTATTTTGTGTTAATTCTAATTAAAACTAAAACTAAACTTTTTGTTCCAAATTTTATAATACTTCGTGATAAACGTTCTCCACTCAAAGAACTTTTAAACATAACAGCTTCATCGCTTTGAAATGTTCCAACGGATGGAATATCATCACAATAGGTTGAATTACAAACACAAACAACATTATTTCTTGCACCAGGGAATTTTTTTTGAACACATGGTCGCTGTGCAAAAGCTATAAACTTGTTATTATTTTTGAAAACAGAACTCAAACATGGCATTATTTTCATATTCTATAAACTTACCACTTATAAAGAGCAACAATAAAAGGAAGCAACCACGCATTGCTTTCATTATTGTTCAAAAATGAAACTCAATTCTGTTTTATTATCGTTATAAATAATGCCATATGGCTCTTATCTGTAAAAGGATGTTGAAGAAGTTTTTTCTTTGTCGTTTTATCATATAAATGAATTATAACTCTTTTTTTTCTTTAAAGAAATGCTATTAACTTTTACAAGTTAATTTTTTGCTACTTTTTTGAACGCATTTGAGCGAAGAGATTTGAGCACTTTTTGAAAGACCACCCATCATGTTTGTTCTTTGTTGGCGTAGCCATTTGGTCGCTCTGGCACAGGAAAAAAGCAAAGAAGAAAAAGAGGGCAGTTTTGTTTGTTTCATCATTTTTTTAGCTAACCAAAGAATAAAAGTAGTTTTATGTTTTCTACCTCTGTTTATTTTACAAAACAAAAAATATTATGTTGTTTAAAACTTGTAGGATTTTATTTCAGCTAAAAAAAATTTTAGGTTTGTTTAAATATAAAAATTTTTTACATCTGCGTTTCAAGCAAACAAAAGAAATTTCGTTTCTCATTTTTCTTCTTCTTCTTTCTTTTATTGATAAACACACAAAAACCTGGAGTGGACATAATCCGACTAAAAGCTTTTTACAGTTTACTATGGCGTCTTTCAATCACTTTCAAGTCATCCTTATCACAAAAGCTTTTCTTCATCAGACTTTTTTCTTCATACTTTTTGCATCATTTTTTGTTGCTTTTTTGTAACAATGTTAAAAAGTATTTTATTTTAAAATATTTTTTTTATATTTATTTCATTTACTTTCAAAGAGAGGATAAGCAAGTATACATGATAGAGGTTGTGTTTGCCTGCTTAATGTCAAGAGAAAGGATTTATTTTTGAAAAAAAAGTAGAGAGCAAAAAATGAGAAATAGCTTTTTCGAAAAACTTCAAAGGGTTTTCATTTTTTTGCATGATGATATTTTATTTATAGCGTGTATTTTTTGGTTTAAATTTTAAGTTTTTTCTTCGATTATACGCTTTTAGGCTCAAACTTATCCTTCAAAATATGGGTGTCAATGGTGCCGTGTATTCTCCAACGACAGAACTTCTCACAAAAAATGATCTCAATGAAACTTCCCTAAAAAAATTACGTCTGTTTGTATTTTATATTTTCTGTTTTTTGAATTTTTTGTTTAAATCTTTTAGCTTTATTTCATCCACTTTCTCGAAGGTTTCATATGTTATTACTAATGATGGTAGGATTTTTTACAATTGTAAATATGCGAATTAATATGGGAATTGCAATAACATGTATGGTAAATTCAACTGCAGTAACGTTAGATGCAATTTCGCAACAATCATCATTAGTTGAAAATAATAGCACATCATTTTTAATGCAAAATAATATTCCTATTGAAAATAATGAATTAAGGAAATGCTCGCATACAAGTGATAACAATGGAGGAGGTGAAGCGATTGTTAATGATTATGGGGTAAAAAAATATTTAACAAAAACTTTATAATCTTTTGTATATCTACAGGGAACATTAATATGGGATACAAAAATTCAAGGATATATTTTTTCAAGTATTTTTTATGGATCTTTACTTACAATTATCCCAGGTGGATATCTTGCTGATACACAATCACCTAAAACATTAACAACGATCGCTGGAATTATTTATATTACTATTACATTTGTTACCCCAGTAATAGCAGTACAAGGTGGATGGCTTCCATTATTTTTTGCTCGAATTCTTATGGGAGCAGGCGATGTATGTAGTCTTCTTTTTCTAAAGGTTAAAGAAATCTTTCTTGCAGGGATTAGTTATGCCATCTATTAATAAACTTGTAACATTTTGGATTCCAACAGAAGAAAAAAGTACTGCTGCAAGTATTTACAGTACTGGATTTCCACTTGCAAGCATTCTTGGTATGAATAAATATGCCTTTTGTTTTTCCCCTTACAATGAAATTCGTTTTTAGGTGTACCAACTTTTGCATATCTTTGTTCAACAAAATGGGGGTGGCCAGCTATCTTTTATGGCTGTGGTAAATTTTATTTACAGTCGTTTTAAAATAAAAAACAAAGCTGAATAAATTTTAGCGATACTTGGAGTTATATGGCTAATTTTATGGCAATTTGCTGCATCAAAAAATCCAACAGAATGCAAAGTGATGTCTGAACGAGAACGGCAATACCTAAAATCAAAACCAGAACTAGCAGTGAGACATAAAACGGTAATAAGATGAACCAAAAAAGAAAAGCAAACAATTTTAAAATTTTTAGGAAAGAGTCAAAATTCCATTTAAAAAGATTTTTACATCTCCTGCTTTTTATTCTTTATTGACTTGTGCATTTAGTCTTAATTTTATTGTAACATTTCTTCATTCATATCAACCAACATTTTTTAAAGAAGTTTTATTTTTGTCACCCATTAATGTAAGCTCATCTCTTTAAACATTTAAATAATCCACAAGGATATTTTTAGAATGGTTTATTTGGTGCAATTCCACCGCTGATGGAAATTTCATTTAAATTTGCATGGAGTATTTGGATGGATCGATTAAAGCAGAAAAAGGTTTTAAGTCCTTCGACTGCATGCAAGCTTTCACAAGGCTGTTGTAAGTTTGATTGATGTTTTTGATTAATCCTTTTTTGTCATTTTTTTAACTTGCAGCTGGCACACTTGTCACAATTTTATTTATTTTGCTTGCATATTTGCCTGATTGTGAACAGCCTTATATAACGCTAATCCTTTTTTGTTTAATTGCATTAGCTTTAAGCTTTTCTGCATCAGGCTTTTTTACAAGCATGCTTTCAATTGCTCCACTATTTACTGGATTAATAAGTTCTGCAACAATGGTAGCAGGAATAACTGCACGTGTAATAACGCCACTTTTGGTTTCATATTTTAACAAAACTGTTAGCATTTTTAAGAGAAAAAAATTCACAACCAAAAACATTAACATTTTTAGGGAAGACTGGAAGAATGGCGTCCAATCTTTTTTGTTATTGCTGGAACATCAGCTTTTAGCACTATATTTTTTGTCACTTTTTCATCTGCAGAAGTACAGCCATGGGCTCGCATTCCTACCAATCGCCAGCCATCTAAACTAGAATTGGATGAACTCAAGAAAGAAAATGAAGTTGAAATTGATACAATGGCTGCTGATATGTTACCATAATTTATTCTTTTTTACTTAAAAAACAAAACTGGTAAAGTCTGTGATATTGTTATGAAAATTATTATTATAAAATTTATCAATAAATTAAAGATTAACTATTATATCGAAATTATCAATATTTATCTAGAAGCAATGTAACAAATTTTAACTTTTTTATAACTTAATATAACCTGTCATGGAATGATGATTTGTGTACGCTAACCTTACAATGCGTGACTTATAGATGGGAAGGAAATGAAAAGGATGGGAAAATAACGGACAAGAAAGAGAAAAAAAAACAAAAGAAAAATTTCGTAATTCTCATTTCTTTTTTTGGAAAGGAAGAAAAAGAAGCCTCAAACTTTTTTCCGTTTTTGCAAACTTTCAAATCTTTTAATTGTAATCACAAAAAAGGAGCAAAGATTTTGGATTAATGTTGCAGAATATAAAATTTGCGCAAAAATTTCTATTCAGTTCATTTTAAATTTCTAATGCATCAAATTTTTGCTATATTTTTCCATACACGGCAATTCGCAATTGCGGCTTTCTACATGGGCAGCTTGATAATAACTAGCTAACACTCTAGAGTCTTAGCTAGTCACTGCTGGGTAACTTGGATCATCTGCGATGGCACAAAAATGAACAAAAAACTCAATGTTTTTGAACAATATGTTCCGGAATCCCGATCAAAAACCCGGTATTCCGATCCATCCTGGATTCCGGACAACTCTGGTTGCTATACGTCAGAAACAGTAAAATGAAAGGGATGTGAACGCTTACGTGCTTTTTTAATTTTACTTTTTAATTTCGTCTTTTCATGACAATTAAAATTATTTTTACTTATTCTTTATGTTTTTAGAAGCTAACAATATGGAGATGCAAAAGATTGAAGGAAAATGGGTGCTTTTAAATGATGATCCAAAATTTGCTAATGAACTTTTTATCATTGTTGATACTTCAGCAGATCGAATTCCACCTTCTTTTCTTACTGTTAGTTTTGTTTATAACGTATAGATATGTAAGATTATTGAAAATACATAAACATTTATTTTACTGTACATTTTATATATTCTATTTTAGGAAATTGGTGCAGGTTCTATGGGTCACAATTTTCAAGATTCTATCTTTGATCGTGGTGCAATTTCCCCATATACTCTTGTCAAAAAAGCATCACAAGATGCAGCTCTTTGAGCAGAAGCTGAATTAAAGAATAAGAAGGTTGGTAATAAATTCTATAAGATATACAGCTTAATTAACGTGATTACAAATAGCTTAGCGAATGTTGTGATATCTAATTTATTAAACATACTTTGTATTTTTTAGGAAAGCTATGCTATGATTTTAGCATTTCATACTATTGCTGCAGTGGATAGTTTGGTCTTTCAAAAACCTTTAACAGAGTATGAACGATTATTAATGTCCAGTGTTCTGCTTCGCCCCGTTTTTACCCCGCCCCGGGGCGCCCCGCGCGGGGCGAAGTGCGGGGCGCGGGGCGACTTTTGAAAAAATCGGGGCGAAATGCAAGATTTTTTGATGTCGCCCCGATTTTTCCTTATAAAAATCGACAAAAAACGAATATTGATCGAAAAAACCGGGGCGCGGGGCGGGGCGCGGGGCGAATTTTAAAAATAGTCGGGGCGCGGGGCGGGGCGCGAGAGGTCAAAAACACAAAAGCAGAACACTGTTAATGTCAAAACAGCTTTCTGGCCGTTCCTATGAAATTATTACTGGTGCAACATTTCTTACTTCAACTCAAATGTATGATACATTCTCAGCAGCAACAGAAGCTTCATATGATGAAAGTATGAAAGATTGCATTTTTGTTGAAGAAAATAAAAGTCGATTTATGGATTTCAAATATATTTCAATGAATGAAATTGAAAAAAGAATTATGAAATTATTATATGGTGATGAAAAGTTAGTTTATTTTGACGTTTTCTCATGCTTCAATGAAACATTTTAGAACTGAAGATGTTAATGTTAATGAAACAAAAGAGGTTCAGGTTCAAGATAATGATGATAAAGAGCTTTGTGAAAATAAAGAAGCATTGGATGAACCTGTTGATGATCAAGAAGAAGAAGTTGCTGAAGTTCAACGTCCCCCAAGACGAATTCTTAGAAGATTCAAGCCAACTATGATGTCTAATGAACTTTTTCGTATGACTAAACATGATCGTCCACCTAAACAAGAAGATAAAGCTGCAGATTCAAAGTCTCCTGATGTCAAACAATAATTTTTGGTATATAAATTTCTTTGATTGCTTGTTGGTGTTTGCATGTTTTTTTATAACATTGTTAAACTTTTTGACTGCTTTTTGTTTGATTTTTTTTTAAATTTTTTAATAAAACAGTTGTGAAAAAATATTTTCAATAACATCTGTTTTAAAGAATCATAAAATGTTTTCCAAAATGTACACATACCGTAATTTTTACTGTACTAAATCATTGCAGCATGATATTTTAAATATTATACCGTAGTTTTTACTGTATTCTTTGCAGGGAAAACATTGTATTGCAATGATTTTAGTATTGTAAAAGCTGCATTTTGCCTTACGTAACATTTTACATCCATAGAGGTGATTCTTTAATAGTTTCCAGTCATGCCTACATGTGTGTTAAAAAAACTTTATTGTAATAAACTATAATATATTAAGTAAGCAAGACATCAACAAACATCTAAGTAATATCATTTTAATCAGCAAGGGTAAAGAAGATCCTACAGTATATAAAACATGGCATTAAATGTATGGATACTGAAATTCTTCGCGTGTCACAATCCTAGAGGTGAATCTTTAATAATTCCTTGTCATGCCTCCGTGCGTGTTGAAAACATTTATTGTAGTAAAACACAAGCTATTTGCAACCATTTATTTAATATCAATTAATACAACCAAAAATAATCAAAAAGAATATACTGTTTCTAAATGATGGTCTTAAAACGTTCCTAATAAATTTAATCTAAGGGTTCATTCTTAATAAGCTTAATCTTAATCTTTTCAGCTAAAAACTTTGCAAGTCCCATACTATCAGCTTCAATTGCTTCATCCAATGTATATGCATAACCTTCGTTACCAGATATAGCAGCAACAAACATTAATGCTTGACCATGCTCTGCACGATATATTCCTTCAAACTCAATATCAGAAGTAGACATAATAGGTCTAAAAATTTTTATTTTATTACATTTTAAAATGTCTTCAAAAACCCACTGAGCATTCATGCTATCATCTTCTTGATCAACATTATTGCAAACTTCATCATTCGTGCTTGGTGTACCATTCAAAGCATCTTGAGATTCATTATCTTCAAGAGCAATCATAGCTTCATCACTTTCTGCATTATTCATAAAAACATCTTCAATTGGTTCATTCTTGATAAGCTCACTTGCACTTGTTCCAGGAGCCATCAAATCTTCATCAGATGCTGCATCACCATTTTCTTCATTCATGATAAATTCAGATCCATTTTCTTCAAGAGCCATCATAGCTTCATCATTAATAAAAAGATCTTCAGTGGGTTCATTTTTGATAAGCTCACTTGCACTTGTTCCAGGAGCCATCAAATCTTCAGGTGCCATCAATGCTTCAGGTGCTATCAAAGCTTCATCATTTTCTTCATTCATGATAGATTCACTTTCACTTGCTTCAGGAGTCATCAAAGCTTCATCAGATGGTGCATCATTTCGAGAAGTATCTTCAATTGTTGTATCATCCATCAGAATAGCTTCATTGGTTTGAGTATTAACAGAAGTACCACTTATTTTTTCAAGACACATAAGAAGATCACGTTCAATTTTTGTAAGATTTTTATAACCTGAATCTTTTTCATTCCAAATAATCCTTTCATTACGTTCACGTATATCCAAGCTACAATTATTTACGGCATTCCAAATAACCCTTTCAGTACGTTCTCGTGTATCCAAACTAAAATTATGTACTGTAATATAATTATTTTAAATAAAAGTCTTACACTTCCTCAGGGTATTTATCAAAAATTTCAACAATATTATAAAGGTATCCCCACCAATCTAATAAAACTTTTGTCCATCCACCAGAATATTCATAAAAATTTTGAAACGCAAATTTTAGGCGATCCTTCTGTTGACGTCTACATGAGATATTTTTTGTAGCAAAAAAATATTCGAAGAATTTTTCCTTGGCTAAACAATTCTAAAAATTAAAAGAAGTGATTATTTAAAGGAAATCTTTTATTTATGCTTACCATTTTAAATGCTTTAACACAGCTTTTTACAAAACTGTCAACATCTGCACGACGTTGAAAATGAACAACGCAAGTAACCTTTGAATCGTAATACCCAAATTCAACAATATTATTCTAAAGACAAATATTTTAAATATTTCTACAAAACTATATTAGTTACCATAATAACATCGAGTTCTGTAAAAGGTATAACACGCTTTGTTTCAAAGCCTAAAATAAGTCAAACATAAATGCAAAAAAAAGATTTATACAGTATCAATACCATCTAAAGGAAGTACAAGTGCCCGGAGGCGTTCATCAACCATAAGATTTACATTATAATATTCTTCAACTGCTGTAACATCAGTTGGATCTTCGTTATAAATAACGGTAGCACTCTAAAAAAGAAAGATAATTATCAGAGACATCGAGATACAAATAAAACATACCAGAGAAAGATCATGTCGCCCATTTATGTATGCCCGATTGACGGACATGGTATTTACAGGGACCAATATCACACAAAATTAATAGAACGTTAAAGCAAAAGAAGAAAATAGCAACCTGAAATATTAATAAATAAGTTGTTAATAATGAAAGGTAACACGAAACATAAAAAACAAAAAAAATTGACGACAAAGCAAATTTTTGTTCCACAATAAATTTCAAATAAACAATGCAAATTAAAAAAAGCAACTGCTGTTTATAAACTCTTGGCAAAATGTCGAAAGTTTTCCAAGCTTGTTTTTTCTAACGCCGGATTTGGTATTTGGAATATATTAAAGCTAGTGTAATCAGCGAGATAGCTCATAAAAATATTAACACAAAAGAACGTTGTTTTATTTAAAGGAAGCTGCCGCTAACACCAACTAAAAAAAATGAGTTGTTAATTACGCAAAATTGTTTTTGACGCGAAAGTACAATAATGAAAATTTGAGAAGTTTTCAATGTCCATCGAAATACTGTACTGTTAAACTATTTTTTAAAGCAATAAATTTCTGTCAAAATTTATTCGTATTGTAAATGTAACCATTTTAGCAGTCACAGAAAAAATATGACTCAAATTTGCTATCTCTAAAAATCTTATCCCAAAAAAAGAATCCTTAAAAGTGTCCATGTCTTTATAGCAGGTGACCAAGATTGCAAGAAAATTGCTATTACTGTATATTTTATAGTTAATGTTAACTAGATTTCTTTGCGATATAACAAAAATTATTTGTTTGTCGAAAGCAAAAAAAAGGATTGCCGAGAATATCTATCATATTGCTCCAACCGTAGAAACTTTTTATGTATCAACTTTTGTATCATTATACTCCTCAAGACTTGAACTTGGTGACAGGTTAAAAAAATTGATTTCTTTGCTTTTATTTTCCATTTTGGCATAAAACCCAATTTCTGTCGTGTCTTCGTATTCCAACAATTTTTGCTTTCTTTAGAATTTTACTATCCAAATTTTGTTGTGCTTCAAACTTTTCATTTAATCTTTGATAATATTTTTTTCCAGTTTATTAAGACTGTTTTTTTTTCTATTCCCGAACTAACAAAAAATAAAAAAGAAGGCGGAAGGAAGGCGGAAGAGAAAAAATGTCTATAAAAACGTTCTATAATACTCAGAATGATTCAGAATCCGTCAAAAAACATAAAGGTGAAATAATAAACACATTTTTTATCCTCAAATCACATATAACTCGAAAAAAAGAATATTTTTTGAAAAATTTCTAACTACTCCAGAATCCGAGGATTCAGAACCCCAAAAATTTCATATTGATAGAAAGTTAGCTGTTACCTATAGGTATCGTTTCCCCTTTACGGATTTGATATATATAATCTGAAACAAAAGTTATATGCTTCCGCCTTCTTTCCGCCATTTATCTCGAATCGATCGTCATTTTTCCGCCTTCCTTGTTAGTTCGGGTTATTTGTATAACTCAAGGTTATAACATCAGGCATCCAACAGCTCCAAAATATCGATAAAGATTTTTTTGTTGCAAAAATTTTATGATATTTTGAATCGTATTAAATTCGGCTAATTATTTATTTTTAATTATGGCAAAAGTTAAAATGAATTTTAAAAATGCGCTAAATTTTTTCGCTTTGCTTTTTTTTTAAATTTTGCCACAAGTTTCTTTCTGCGAGAACGGCTTTCTCATGTTCAGCCCCCCCGCACTGCTACGCACAAAACTATGATTAATCATTGTTATGTTAATTTTTTGTACACACCAAGACTTTTGGTGACCAAAGCATTCTTGCAATGAAAAAAAAGTGTTACAAAAATTTTCAATGAAGTGATTTTTAAAAAATTAATTTTGCTGACTTGATTTTGCATTTATTTTTATTTATTTTTTCCCTTTTTGTTTTTTTTGTGTTACACGTGTTTATTTTTTATTTATCACCATTACTTTTTGCTTCCTTTGTAATACATATATCCTTTTTTCTAGAATGGATAATCTTCAAGATAAAGAAAAGAAGGTCTATGACCGAATTGCCACTGTTCTTAATTGCAATCGAGGTGAAGGTCATTCTGCTATATCTGTTCATTCAATAGCTGATGATTATCTGTAAGGCTTTGTTAAAGATTTAACTAATAGTAATACAAACTTTTTTGCAGAGATACTGGTTCAACAAGCCTTGAACAAGATTGGAAAGAATTGGGCTATGATAATCTTCTTTCACTTCTTCGTAAACTTAAATTTCGTTTTACTCCAACAAATATGGTTTCAACAGTTGTTCCTGGTGTAGATAAAAATGGTGCGGCTGCTGTAATTGATCTTATGCAAAGAACACGTGAAAATCCAAAGCGTCGAGTATGTTATAAAGGAGGAGAAGATGGATGGATGAACAAGGACTCACTTGTTAACCACTTGAACCTGTATGGTCAGGCATGCCTTCACTTGATTTAAAGAGCCCTTGTCCATCTTTAACATGCCTTTTGTATTATTCTGTTCACATTTTACATGTATTTTCTCTTTTTTAGTATGGTAATTATGTTCAACGTAATACCTCACTTCCACCACGACAAGGTTCTCAAATTTCTTTTGGTCCTAAAATTCTTGCTATACAAAATGCTCAATCTGTTATTCCTGATGGAAATGGTGAACGTGCAACTTCTGCAATTCAACAACCATCTGTCACTGTTCAAGCTGTTTCCAGTGAAAATCGTGGTCCATGTAATACATCACCATCCACTTCTCGTTCTCAACTTATTGTTCCTTCAACACCTGAACATGCAGATTCATCTTCTGGTGGAATGACAACAGCTAGTATGTTTTTTAAATTAAGTTTTAAATAAGATTAAAATGTATGTTTTTTAGTTCCTAATGGTCCTGTATATGTTGTTAAGACCGTTATTTTTGATCATCATAGTAAGTCAATTTTGTTACAGTAATTTGGGGTCTCCAGTCTAAAGTAACAGTGTCGACTCCAAAGTAAGGTTGTTTAGTTTTCTGGGAAATCATGTGTATTGTGTAATTTCCTAAACTCTTTTTGATTTCCGGATTGTCACTTTTTTGGATTACGGTATTTTTGGTTGTTTTTAATGGAAAAAAGCTTTCCATTTTCTTTTGGATTTGGGTCACTGCAAACTTAATGCTTTACGTTTGTAAAATTATTTCTGATATCTTATCAGTTAACTTTTTCGTGGACTGAAGTGGTGCGATACAGTATTCACAAAGACTGTGGGATTGATCAAACTTATGGGATACTGTACTGCTTTCTTTTCCCTGTTTTTTAAATCTACTTTTTCTAGGATTGAATTGGAAAGTTGCATTGGAACGTCCACTTACAGAAAAAGATGCAGAATTCTTTAAATTTTGTAATGATGCTCATTCAGCTATTGAAGGCTTTCGAATGATTTCTCGTGACGAATTAATCAAAGGAATATGCTATTTGGTTGCATTTAATGGAAACTACTATCGTGGGATTTACATCGCTCCTTCACGTGATAACCTCCATGGTTTATTCGATTTTGCTGATTTTGAAGTTATTCGTCCTATTTTATATTCAACAGTTCGTGGATTCCCAAAGCTTAAGCAGCTCACTGTTCCTTGCATGTTTAATTGGATTTATACTCTTGATGTAAGTTTTTTTTGTAATTAATGGTTGTATTTAATGTGAATATTTTTTAGTTTCCTGATATGGAAAGAAATGATCGTGTTCGCTGCATGTTTCTTCGTAAGTTTCATTTTTCTGGAGTTTTGTGGTGGTAGTACATCGCTAAGTTTGTTCTCCTTCACCAGCTAAAACATAAAAGTTTTGATTATTTGATGGATTCTAAATTTTGTAAGATCGTTGACTGCCACCACTGCTAGATACTGTAGCCAAGTTATTTTAACTGTTAATTATTTTTCAGCTACTTTCGAAGAAACTGGTTTCCGCAAAATCCATCAAGCTAATCTTCAAAAGATTCCAACTTAATTATTTCTAAATTATTTATTAATGACTTTTTTTGTGTGTATTACATAACAATGTTTTTGTTTGTAAAATAAAGTTTATTCAATGCACAAATATATATAGTTAACGAGGACAAAATAATAATCAGAAATTAATTGAAAAAAATCTGTAATTTTTCGAACAATCATCTTTTAAAACTAAAATTTTTTAAAATATATGTGGTTGTCATTACCGTAATCTTTTTTATCTTCAAAAAACAAATGATAAATAAATATATGTATTTTCTAAAACAATTTACAGATACTGTAATTAACACATTAAAATAAAGTTCATTGATGACGGCGCAATATAAATAGTCACCGAAGAAAAATATATATAATAAATAAATAGGAACTTACAAAAGTGAAATTTTAAAGAGTATCATTCTTGTTCATTAAGCACTTGTTTTGTTTGAATTTGTTCAATATATTCTAATGATTGTTGTGTTACATCAACAAGTTTATCCAAGCATCCAGCAGCTACAAAATATCCTTCGTGATTCAAAAATAGTGTTCTTTTGACCAAAAATCCATTCCATATGCTAACTGACGAGCAGCAACTGGATTAACACGCAAAAAATTATCTATATAATATTTTGACTTATATATTAAAGAGCATACTGTAGCTTACCAACAAAAGCAATTCGATCAATATGATGTTGTTTTGTGACATTAAATTCAGTTAATCCTAAAAGAATAAAGATTAATTTAAAAATACAAGCATGAAGATCACAAACCAATATTATTAGCTACCGTAACCAAGAAGGGACAAGCAATATCTTCTGGACGGATTTTTTCTCGATCTGATGGCTTTGAAATTTTTCCTAAGCTTATTGCTACCGTATCAGCTGGAAGACCAATAGAATCATATGAACCACCATAAATATCACCAACAAATTTATGAACATTCTTATTATCACCTTTTGTTGCTAGTTTAATTGAAGCTTCAAATGATTTTGAACAACAACAAAGACTACAAAGCCCTTGAAAGAATCCACTACCAATAGATGAACCACTTACACAAGCGAAATTTCCATGTCCATACAGCACAAGAACAGACACTCCAGAACCAATATTACAAAAGACATATGGATATTGAAGGTTCATTCCAGATGACGAAGCAGTGTTATTGCTGTCCCCATTCATATATTCTGAATCAGTCGTCGAACATAGAGCAAGTGACCATCTCCAGATAACTTTTTGACATTTTTCATCATCTAGTGGATTATCATAATAATAACATTCATCAGGGAAGTTTGAAGTGATAAGTTCAACTCCAGTAATAGAGATTCAAGTTCATCAGCTTTATGAAGTTGCATACTAAGCTCCTAAAAAAGTAAAACATGATAAAAGTGTCTGTGTATGTTGTAGTCTATCAATGAAAGGCTCGTTTTTTAGAATAAGCTCGAAATTTTTTGTGTTTTATTGCTGCATTTTTTTCATGCTTTGACCGTATTACAATGATCCATAAAAAGGTTAAAGCTTTAAATGAATAACCTTTTCATGGTCTACTTTTTTCTTGCAATTTATCTTCTCCTTACTTCTTAATTGTATGTCATTTATATTTCATTTAAGCTCTATGGTGAAAGAGTAAATTACCCCGCTAATGGTGTATGAGGCATGCAAATGTGCTAATATTGTTATATGATGTGTATTATTTAGCAAAAAATTTATTTATTCAAAGATCTACTACTTTTTATAGCTTTTATAAAAATTAAGAACCACCGTAAAAAATGACTACAACTTTTCATGAAATGTATATATTTTTTGAAACAACTTTGATGGAACCGATTGGTAATTCATGCAACGCGAGTTAGAGTTTTTGGTTGAATATTTACAATTTGTGTCTCTTAATTATTATTAAAATAGCTTAATAACGACTTCGAGATATCATACTTCTAATGTCTTGAATATAAGATGATCGCTGGTCAGAAATTCTATCACGAATAGCTCGCCTTGGACATATCAACTTAAACAGCCTTGTTTGAGTAATTATACGACGATATTGTCTAACAAATAATATTGTTGATAAAGAGTTCATTACAGGTAAATATGATACAAGCATTGTTAAAATTACACCTTTTCCATCAGTTTTTGTTCCAATTGCCGAAAGTAGAAAGACTAGACTTAATGGACAGACACAAATAAAAAATGGTACCATTGCCTATAAAAATAACCATTATGATTATTAATTTGCTTTAAAAACGTAAGTGTTTTTGACATACTTGATATTTGAGTACTTTACTCAGTTGTCTATGAACTTCGCATGTTTTTGCACTCATTGTACTTTTTAAACTTGTCAATTTTCGATATATTAAAACATTAAAAACTATAATAAGCAAATAAGAAATTGTTCCAAGAATCATTGTACATGACACAAGAATAAATAATCTGCCGTCTTTCTAAAAATGTTTAATTTTTTTTTGCAAAATGTTTAATGAATACTAAGTAAGAGAAAAAACACAACTTACAAAATCAGCAGCTACAAAAGTTGGTAATGTGCCATTTTCATCTTGCCAAAATGGATGATCAATGATATAATTATATTTTGTGAGATCACCTCTTGGCCAAAATGTCCAAGCATGTAAGCACGTGTATAAAATAGAAATTGTAAAACAAAATAAAATTAAAAATACATATTCACATGCTGTTAATACACGACTTCTAAAAAGCGAAAAAAGATAATTTAAGCTTTACAGTACACAAAAAACTTACTTGCAAACTGCAAAATAACGAAAGATAAAAGGTATTGGCAAAAACATTACACAAGAAAATAATCCAACAATATAAACATTTATCATATGAAAGGTTATGGGATTTGGTTGATGCCGAAATGGACCTGTCATCATCATTAAAATAATTCCACCATTAAAATCAATTTGCTAAAAGATTACATATTTCGTCATACATCACATTTTATTGAAAACACCTGTTACTTACAGAATTTGTTATTAAGGTTATAGTCGCAAAGGTAATATCAACAAGACAACTTTGAATCAAAATTCGACTGTATACTTTGAGTTCATTTGTTGTTTTAGTAACAATAAGAAAAATTAAGAAAAAGTTTGCACATAATGCAAGGATTCCACTAAACCAATCAGAAATATGAAGGATTGTCTTCAATGGCATCCAATATGAATGTTCTTGGGTTACTGTAATTTCATCTTTTAACTTTTACTTATCAAAACAAAATATTACTTACCATTCATCATCATAATTAGTTTTGTATTTGATTATATTATATTAAACAGCCTTTTTATAGTCTAGTACAGCAAAGCATCTTCAACTCCGCCTATAAATTTTTAGTATAAGTAATTACTAATCAAGATTTATTGTGAATAAGCTTTAAGCTCTTTTTTTTGAACTATCTAAGAAACTGATAAATTAATAACATTGTAAAAATGTCACTATTTTTATAAGAAATTTCTCACAGTCTATATTTTAAAAATAATACTTGGAAAAGAAGGGCACTCAACAAGCTCATAAACATAAAAAAGTAAGCAGTAAAATTGTGTTAACATTTTTTGGCTTACTTAGATAAAAAAAACTAGCAATTTTTTTCAGCCTGCAATTTTTAAAAATTTTCTCAGAAAACCAATAAAAAATTTCAGGCGCAAAATTTAAATAAGCCAAACATAAAAGGGGTGAAAAAATTGACGCCATTAGAAAACTTGGAATCTTCTTTCATTCACAATTTTTTAATGCGTAAATAATGAACAAATTTTTTTCTTCATACTTGTTCGCCAATTAACATACCATTGGAAAAAATCTTAGTTCAACAAAAATTTAATAAAACTTCTTGGAACGGTATTTTACAATCTTAAAGGGCACATATAATTGTATGGCATATAAAATTACTTGGAATTTTTTCAATTCTGCATAAATGTAAGATTGCAAAAACAGTTTTAAGAATTATCTTTCAACTTTGACATATTAGAATACAGTAATTTATGTAGCCTTTTATAAAATTATTAAGTGCAAAAAAATATTGGATAATATTTTACTTTACGTAAACATTTTAATTGTTTCGTGGGCACAACTTAATAACCATATAGAATTTTAATACATCATTATGGAAGTTAAAATTTATATGTTATTCGTATTATTGTTACATTTATTCATAAAAGCTAACACGGATTTTCATACATTTCATTTGTTTACATTTTAGAGAAACATGTCAAAAGAAAATATCACCATTCAAAATGCAGTTTAACAAACAAAACTTAAGAAACTGGTAGAATCAATTTTTTTACATTTTCATAAACGTTTTAGTTTAATGTGAAAATAAATATCAGTTATTCATGAATAAAAGAATTTTGCTAAAAGCAATTTCCACCGAAAACATTTTTACTTGGCACTAATAGAATCCACAGAGGATGAAGAAAACTTTCATATGTAACTAACAATTACTGGATCTGATACACAGCTGCGCTGGAAAATTGTCTAAGGTAGAATTTGTATGTTGGAAAATTTCAACATACAGTTTAATCGGGGATCTAAAATGTTCTTGTAAAGTTATGGATATTTTTGGGAACCTTTTTTAAGCTTTATGATTATTTTTACGATCTCAAAGCGCATCTTAACACCGATTTTTTCACATCAAATATATGATTCATTTTTCGACGTTTCTAATGCTTCAAAACTCTGAAAAAAATAAAGGACTTCTTGTTCAATGTAGCAATTCGTGGTTGAATATTTAATTAAAGATTCAGCTATTGTTTATGACCTCAAATTGTTTGATAGCGAACGGTTCTGAAATTAAACACATATTTTTTCGAATATCTTCTCTTCCTTGTTTTCGGCGTCCCATAACAACTCTGTCTGTAAACAAACAATTTTTCCATCTAATTTAACTGGGACTGTTTCGTACCAAAAAAGTTTAATAATGAAATTATTATTGACAAAAAAGGCATTTTTTACTTACAAATTTATTTGTAAAACTACAGTATTCCAAACCCGCAACTGGCAGAAATGTGATCCTGCCAGTTTGAGCTTAAACTCATTTTTCAAAAAACAAGCCATAGGGAGATAAAGTTAAATTTGTGTTACTTTTTGAAAAGTGGTAAAAAAATGAATTTATTACACAAATAAGAAGCATACAAAAAAACGAAATAATAAATAGCAGAAAACAATAAATACAAAACATTAAAACATCATTCCACCCTTAGCATTAATGCCCAATTCTAGTTCTTTACGTTTTTGTTGAACTTTATTGTAAAGGTATCGGAAAACACCTTCTTGCATTTGAGGCTGCATATATCTTTCAACACGACGTTCATTTTCTAGTTCAGCATTTTTGCCAGTCATTACCTAAATTGACATATTGTTAGTGAGAAATATATTTACATTGTTTAAAAATACCTTGAGATCAGCTTCTTGAGATTTTAACCATTTATTAACAAAGCCAAGTGGATCATCTGCTAGCCGTTTGTAATAGTCAACACGTTGTTTCCATTCTTGAACTTGATCAGCAAGATCATAAAGCTTCATATCAAGATTATGAATTTCATTGTTACTTGTCATTGTGGATAAAAATTGAGTCATTGGTGCTTTCAATGGATCATCAAGTTCAACATCAATGTCATAACAAGCAGTAACTGGCTTTTCACTATCTTTTCGATGAATAATATGATGAAGAACAATTGGATCAGGAGTTTGTAGAAGATGTTGAACACGTTGTGGAACTTCAATAAAGCGCATACGTTTTGTAAGGAAAATTTGTTCAAGCATTTGATCGCAATTAATCCAATCACGTTCAACGAGATCCTAAAACAAGCATAAGCAGCATGTTAACGAATCTGCTGATATTAAAACATACTTGTAATTTATGACTTTTAATATATTGCCATAAAGCTTCAATAACTTTGCTTCTAGTTTCAATTGCAATTCCAAGCAATTTTGCAAGTCGAGGATGTAATTTATATTTCATTGGTTGATGATCTAATGAAAGTAAGATTGTGCAACGAACATCTTGATCACCAGGACGTTTAACTTGGAATCCATCTGTTTCGCTTGTATTAGGACCACGATGCCATTCAACAAGATGATTGTCAGGGCCATAAATATGTTTATCCAATTCAATAACAAGACTTTTGAAGAATGAACTAAATTTTCTTTTATTTCGACTGGCAGCAAGATTTTGAGCATTTGAAAGTTGTGATGGTGGTAAATCTACTTGATTTGGTGGACAATCTTCAAGCATTCTTCCTTCAACTCGTAATTCCCACATTGGAACAGATGCCATATCTCTATCATTCTAAATAAATAAATTTTATAAAAATGGGGACTATGAAAAAGTGGTAAAAATGTTACTACAGGTTCTCGACCAGCTTGAAAAACATGTGATATATAAATACGAAGTTTCTTTTTGAGTTTCATGGGACGTTTTAAAGCTTCTTGAATTGCTAAACGCTTGCGCATAAGTAGTGAATCAAGATGAGATTCAATAGCCAAAAGATCGACATATGATTTTCCTTCTGGATAACATTCAGCAATCTAAAAATATGTTTTAACCAAATGTCAAAGCACAAATGTTAAGTATATTAGCGATTTCTAAATTTTGGTGCACTAAAAGGGATTTGTGTAATTATTGATGTTGTATGTGCATAAAAGACAAAAATTTTTTGTTTCTATTTTAGCTTCTATATAAGTTAATACTGTTAGTTTTAGTTTTTTTTCTAAGGCAGTTATGATGTGCGGGTTAATCTTACTTCATTCATAATTGAACGATCCAAATGTCGTCGTTTACGGCTTCGAGCTGTTGGATGTCGAGCAGCACCCATTTGATTCATAAATTGTGGAGGTGGTGGTAATCCACCTGTACGGTTTCTACTTGCAGCCATATGTGCAGTTTGTTGGGGATGCGCAAATCGCATTGGTGGTTGACCGCTATTCATTCCCATGCCAACATTCATAGGATTACCTTGACGCATGATGCCACCTAACAATTTAATAGATTATAATTTTAAAATAGCTTGTTATTTTAGTAAAATTGATAAAAAAATGTAACAAAAATAACTCGATTTTCAAAGAAATAATTTAAGATGCAACGAAAACAATGGCATCAATCGAAAAAGATGTGGTTTTTTTCTTTTTGAAAAAACTCATATAATTTTTCGTTCTAGAACTATTTTAAAAAAGACAGACGTGCGCAACTAAGTGCATCCGGACGTAGTTAGTGTCAACAACAACCACTTTTCATAGTTAACTTTCTTTATTTGTGCTGTTTGTTTCATTACTGTTATTTGTACTTTTATATTTTTTGCGATTAAATTTAATACAATTATATATTACAATAATTAGTTTATTTTTATAAAAACAACACTGAGATATGTTTATTTTTGTACTGTAGTTTTGTAGCCGCAAAGTAATAACACCGTAATTTGCTCTTGAACTGCTCTTGCACTTTGCTGAAAAAATTATCATTTTTAATTGTTAAAATCCTTAAACAATTAAAAAACGAAAAAAGAAATAACAAACCTGAATTGCTTCAATAAATAACGTCATATTTCCTAGTCGAATTGCTTGTTCTTTTTTATAATTATCTTCATGATACTTGTGTAATTCATTGAGAATTTTTTTTAAATAATTATTAACTTGAGATCTCTCGGATTTTGTAAGAGCAAATTGAGTAATAACTAAAACGAAAATAAAAATTATTACTTTTAAAGGCACAAAAGCTAATAATTATAATTTTTGGGAAAAGATTTTAATGAAACAAGGAAGTTGAGAAAACGTAGGTAATTTAATTTTAAATATTAAAAGTTTAAAGCAAAATTTAGAGTTCCTTGTTTAATGTGTTGTCGTTAAAATTAAGCACAGTCTAAAAAATAAAAAGATTCCAAATATGTAGGCGTTTAAAACTTTGGAAATAAAATACATCAGAAAAAATGGTGTTTGAATAGAATTAAGATTATGAAAGCCAAAGTGAATATCTATTTTTAAGTTTTATAAATAATACCTAAATTTGCAAAAAGTATGTGCACAACAATAAGCCATTCAACATGATCTAATCTATAAATTTGAATAAGACGTAAAATACTTCGAAATTCAAAATATACTGGCATTGCATGACGAACTATTGTATCAACATGTCGTATTCCTGGGATAACTGAATAAATCCTTTCAACTGCTAATTCATTTATATCTACAAAACTTCGATCAACATAACACATTCGATTTGCAGAATATCCGCCTTGAGTATATGAAAGCCATAATGAACTTGTTTGTGCCCATAAGTAATAGCCTTGTTTGATAAAATCTTTCTACAAAAAAAATATTTGGACTTTAGTCAATGCTATTATAAAAAATGATGATATTTATTTTCTTACTAAATGATTAGCAGGAATAAGATTTAATAATCCATTATTTTGTAAAAAATCTTGCATTAACCGTAATTCTGTTTTTGCAATTGAAACAGCACCTGACATTGTTGATTTTTTGAATTCAATATTTAATGGTCCATATTCAATGCAACGCTCTCGTTCAACATAATGATTACCTTTTACAATTGTATCAATAAGTTCTCCCACCGAAACATTTATAACATTTATGTGTTTTATTGGAACAGCTGTTTTTGATCGTTTTGTTTGAACTTCTTTAAAAAGATATGGTAATACGGTAATGCAACAAAAATAAACTTACTTTCAAGTTTCATGCCAGCTTTTATGCATTTTAAATATCGGCAATGTCGGCATGCTTGTAATAATGAAGGAAAAAATGTCACAGTCTCTAAAAAGTGAATCAAATTTAAAAAAAATAGTTAACGACAGATGATAAACTCTACCAATTGCTCCTTTAGTGCATTGAAATAATTTTTGTTCTGATACAGTACGACGAAAAAATGCTGCACATGCACCACAACATATTATACCAAAATGTTTTCCGTTAGGTGCTGTAATTTCACATACCGGACAAATAGGTGGATCCCATTGCATAGTGGTTGAATTTTCGGTTGAAGTACTGGAGCGATTACTTGATGACATGATGATTATTTTTAATATTAATATTGTTTTAAAATCTAACAACAACTATATAAATATTTAAACAAAGCTGATTAAAAAATTTTGAGGTGATTTTGGTAGAATAAAAATTTAAGTGCAATGAATAGAATTATATACGCCACCAAAACATTATACCAAAGAGAAAAGAAAAAAATTCTTTTATTATTTCTGTAGTACACCACCGGAAGAATAAAAAAAGCTTTTAGCTTTCTTTAACGAAATGAAATACGTAGTTTAAAGGTGTTTTTACATGGAGGCAAGGCTAAATTTTTTTTTCAAAGCTGCGCAACAGCGAGAAAAAATAATTACTTTGACACGAAAGGGAAGGTTAAAAGAGAAAAAAAAGAAGAAAGAAGCTTGGGGAAATTTCGTGAAAAAAGGGCAAAGCACAAAATTATTATTATTATAAATGATGCTAATAAAAATTATATTGTCTTGAACTTTCTTTTTTGTTTTATGCTTTCTAATTGATTACGGTAGATTGAATTTTACTTCCGTTGCTTCCTGATTGTGTTTTCAATGGCGCGATTGTAAAAAGATAATCAAACATTGGCATCCATCAACAAATTAATTTAATTTAAATGCTATTTTAGTCTTTTTTTAAAACACAAAAAGTTGTAAAATAAACTAAACTTTATTGATAAACAACTCCACACCCGTTTTCGGGTTTAAACCTGTCATTTTTTATCAGTAAATTAAATTTGTGAGGGTTTTGTTATAAAAAAAGTTGGCGCCACTGAAAATTAATGTGATACAATGTCATGAAAAAAAGAAAGAAAAACCAATGCGCAAAAAAACTTTTTTTTGAAAACAAAATGGACATTG
The DNA here is from genome assembly GCA_024447215.1 of Panagrolaimus sp. LJ2400. Lineage (NCBI taxonomy): Eukaryota > Metazoa > Nematoda > Chromadorea > Rhabditida > Panagrolaimidae > Panagrolaimus > Panagrolaimus sp. LJ2400. The sequence continues at coordinate 10,906,756 of JAMRYA010000004.1, read as the reverse complement.
TCTTTGAGTAACTGCATTAAAACAGCAGAAAAAACTTTTATTGTTTGAAATTATTTTTTGCATAGTTTGCTAAGCCATTAAAAACAAAAAATGTGGACTTTATTAATATTAAAATTTAAACATTTAAAACTTTTAGCAGCTTTAAGAACAGTTTTTTTCAAAAACTAAAATTAAAAGGACACTTTTCTTTTTTTTTGTTAATAGGTGGCCAAGAAAGAAAATCATATCAAAACCGGTATGGAAAATATATCAATCATTTTAAAGTTTCAGCTGTTAAACCGTTTTGAAAGAATAAAATTGGAATGAATACTATACAAAAATTTACAAAAATGTAATTCTTTTCTATTGTCCTTTCAGAACTATATCAATCATTGTTTTAGCAAGATGCATTCTTTGAGGTTCCAATGGCATTTCATATGATCCAAGATCATCTTTGGTAATACTTTTAAAAACTATTGTACCATTCCAATATAAATGCGCATTTGATGGAATTTTATCAGTCTAAAAAATATAGTTAAAAAAAGAAAGTCATAAATTTTTTTACATACTCCATCAGTTGTCCAAGATCCATCTTGATTGGGACCAGCAAATAAATACTGTGCTTCATCCGACATTGATGTTGTACGTTTAATAAGAATCATTTCTCTTCCAAAATCAAATCTAGCATAATTTCCTATTTCAACTTCAAATCGAGCTACGGCACAGTCAACAACATTTGTATAAATGAAAGCAAGTACCAACACTAAAGAAAATAAATAATTCAATTAACACCTTTATAAAAAAAATAGTAGAATTTTTTTAAATCAAACCTGTAACAAAATATAAATGGTTCATTGTTCTTCACAATTAAACAAAAAATATAATAACAATAATTAATAAAACTAAATGACTCTACTGCACACAAGGGGCAATTTTTGAACCTACTAATACCTTTGATAGAGAGAATCGAGGGCCCTAAACCGAACGGCGTCCGTTATAAAATGATGTTAACAAAATTTTCAATAAATATAAAAAAGGGAAAAAAAGTCGCGTTAACGCTTCATTTGACTAATTTTGACAAATCGGCGCAGAAATTTTTTGGAAGAAAAATAAAAAAAAGGTGAAAAGGGGAGAAACAAGTGCTAACGAAGGTCGTCAAGTTGGTGGTTGTTTGCATCAACATAAAATGGTTTCAGGCCTTTATTTAGCTACGAAAAGAAGAAAGGAAATTAAAAAAAGTTTTTTTTGATGGGATGCGAAATTTTATGTGAGATAATATTTATTGTTTCATATAATTAAGAAACTACCACCACGGCTACTAAAACAACTTACTTTTTGCAATTAAACGGAGGAAATAAATAAAGTCTGACTTTTTTTTTTGATCTTTTGAATGTAAACATTTTTTTGCTCTTTTTTTGTGCGGTTAGAACAACATTGCTTATTCAAATAAATGAACTTTTTTTTAATTCTAACTTTAAACAGATATTTTTGAGATAAAAGACAACTATAAAAACAGGAAAGGTGGATGATTTTTAAGACACGTAGATAGATTTGATGGACCCGATTTTTTTTTCTAAAATATTTTTTGATGTTTTGTAGAATAGCAGCTACGTGTTTTTTATGGATATACTTAAAGACACAACAAGCTTAATTCTTCCATTCTTACATATATATAGATAGATACTATGTATGTCAAAGAAAATTAATAAAATATAAATAATTTAAACAATATATTACAATCGTATTCGACGAACTTTGCATGGATTATTATAAAAAAACAATTCTTTACAGCAAGCAAATACTATATTTTTTCAGTGCAGCATCAACTGATATCACTATGTCTTACATTAAAATAACATTTTCAGAGTATTGTTGACGATATTAATAAGATTCATATTACCTTTGTTGTCAAAAATTTTTACAGAAACGTAATTTAATGTAACTGAGCTTCTCTATCCATATTTAACTTTGCCAATAAAAGTATATTGCATCTTACCAGATTTAATTAATGATAACATTATGCTAAAACATAGCATAAATCATGAGATTAAAAACCAAGGGGACATAAGCTACGTTAAAACTTAATATATTTTTATAACAATAGATGGTTTTAAAATTGCAACTGTTTTTTTGAAGATTAATTTTTAAAGAAACATCCCAAACATTTCTATTGAAATTTTAAATTGCGTTGAAGTTTGGCATTTGTATTAAAATGTAATTGTGAAACACATAAACTCCATGCAGATTTTTTAAACTATATTTTAATTCTTCTACTGTAAAAATTTTTGCTGTAAATCATTTAAATAATTGAAACATAACCACGTTATAAAAATTTGTAAACAAAGTTATTTTTTTTAAACAATAACATTTTACATTAATAAAATGACACTACAGATTTTTTTGTTTGGAAAATTCATAGTATTTTTAAATGCTTTAAATAACAAAAAAAGTGTCTTTTTAAGTAATGGTTATATTGTTAAAAATAGAAATATAAAATTTTATTTTGTGTCCGATTTTTTTTGTATATTATTTTTTTCTTTGATGTCAGTTAAAAACCGAATCTTTCATTACAGTATCCCAGTATCCTTCTGTATTATCTGTCTGTTTTTTGTAATCATGCTTTTTGCTCATTTTTTTTTCTCTGTTCACAAGCGCATAATGTTTCTTTTTTTTCATTTACATTTTTGTGTCATGGTTAAGCTTTTTATAACAGTAAAAAAATACGTTATACGAAACAAAAATTATTCTTCTAAGGTTAGTGTTATTCATTTTTTGCATTTTTTGTCTTCATAGAAAAACTATATAAGAACGATGATCGTGGTGGTTGATACATTTCCTCCCTCATTTTTACTTTCTTTTTTTTTCTCGTATTTTATGGCTAATAATATTTTTGGTTTTTTTTGTTCTATACAGCCATGCTTGTATCGGTAAACTAGCTGTTTATACTGGATATTTTTGACACATAGAATAGCAAAATGTAAGGTTCGACAAGAACCAAAATTTAAGGCCCTGATCTGGTTGGATTTTGTTTCAAAGTGCAAGTCAGAGCCCGGCCAAGGCCGCGCCATCAGCGCTTTTCAAAAAGCCCAATGCCCTTGTTCACCCTTAGCGATAAAATGTTTTCTTTCTTTTGCTTTTAATTGCCTTTCAAAAGCTAGTATTGTTCTATTTTTTAACCTCTAAAGAGCTGCATTACTCGTAACTGTTTTCCAGGTTCTACCTCGCATTTTCCGCTTAAACCCAGATATACAGAGTTCACAAAGTTTTTGTAGATCTGGGAAAAACTAATACCTGGATTATAATAGCAAAACAATTTTTTTTTGTTTTTTTGAACTATTAATCAAAAAATTTTTGTAACAAACACCTAAATGCCACTTAGTGTTACCGTTTTGTAGCACATCTGCCATAAGCGCAAAACTCGCACTTAGTGTCACCAAATGGTTACAATTTCGCCCAGTTTTTGCAACAAATTTTTTTCAGTGAACAAAAAAATCTCTTTTGACAAAAAAACTCTCAGAGGCAGCACAAATAAATAATAAAATATTAATAACAAAATATATTTGCTTAATCTTTAAGCCATGGACAACCAGCAGTTGATTCAGGATCCCGATCTCCATAATCAAAGAAAAGTTCATTTCCAGGTTTAATATCATGAATCGCTTGAATGAAAACATGTGGTTCTTCACCATTGTAAATCAAGACTGCTTTGCAATTTTGAACCAATTTATGTCGAGAATGATTCATAATCCTTGCAAGGCCAAAATCTTGTCTTTCTGCTGTTGCATCAATACACACAGAAATTGTTTTACCAGTTTTACGGCAAATATATTTAAACCAAAACATATAACAGTTTGATGAACTGCGGTAAACAACACGATGACGTCGCCAACCTTCATCACTAGTACATAAAAAGCCACGATATTCAGCTATTAATGTTTTTTTGGGAATGTCGACCTTTGCAACAAGGCCACGATTTTTTGGGAAAGGATACTTTTGAATTTCAAGCAAAGCATCGGTATATTCATCATTTTTAAGTATTGCTTCTTTTTGATATTCAAATAATTGTTTTTCCTAAAAAATGTAGAAATGGTAAGGAAGATTTAAAAAATTAACATACACTCATAGTGAGATTTCGTGGGCTTCTTCGAGGGCTTTCCCGAGGTACATATCCTTCTTCGTTATTATCACTTGAAGAGACAGATGGAGAACATTCATGACTTTCATGGTTTTTACTAAATCTTGTACATTGTTTTTTTAGAACATTTTCTTCTTCTTCTTTGTCAGAGGACCGTATAACTTTTGGAAGACAACTACGAATTCCATTTTTGTTACGAAGTGTTGAACCTTCTCGCATTTTCCGGCAGCCCTGAAAGGAAAGTGATTGTTCTTTTGCTCATTTTCACAGCCCTAGATCTCAGCTTATATGTTTTTTTTTTGTGATAATTTGATAGATCAGTTTATTAGGATGTTATCTTGACTTTGGCACGGCACTTTTTTAATTATTAAGTTTTAAAAAAAGATATTACCTTTTTAAGATTAAGCTCAAAAAGACAATAGAAAAGGAAAAAAAGAAATGAAAAAGAATGAAGACACGAGTCTCAGTAAAAAAACAAAGGAAAAAAATTGCGAATGTAAATTTTTCACACCTCTCTTTATCTTTCACTTTTCTTTTTTCTATTAGACTGGTCTGCCGTGATTTTTCTTTCATTAAAAATTGTTTAAAAACAACTAAATTGTGTGAATCACACTGATACTTTTTCTTCTCTATTTTCTCTTTTTTGTTTTTTACTGGTACCGTTTTTCTGCTTATGAAATGGCAGCTATCATGTATTGGCTCTCTCTCTCTTTATTATAATACTGAAGAAAACACGCGCAACAAAATAGCCCCTTTTTTGCTTTCTATTGTCTGTCAAAAAGCAGTACATTGTTGTTTTTTTTACTCCTTATTAGATCAAAAAAAATTGAAGAGGAAACATGAGCACAATAAAAAATATTAAATATTGAGCTTTGTTGGTTTTTTTGATTTGTAAAAAATGGACAGCAAGCTAAATTATTATTTTTATATTTCTGTTTTTTACATAGTATCAGTTATAGCGAGGCCTTTGTAATTTTTTTCGCCGTGTTTTAAACTGGTATTTTGTAAATAATAGTTACAAATTTTTATGTTTTAGAAATGAACGGCAATATCAATCATTCACCTCAAATAACAGATCATCAAGAAAACGGTATTATCGATCAAGCAATGATAAAATCAACTGGCAATGTTCCTTCTCAACAAAATTTAAATGTTGAGAAGGAACATTGGCAAGAAGACTTGAAATAGAAAGGTAAATTTTTTTTAAAACTGGTTAGTAACTTCTTTTTTTGCCGATTTTGAAAATTTAAAAACTGTATATTTATCTTTGTAATTGTATTTATTTTGTATCTTTCGGTATAAACTTTTGCGACAGATGACAAAAATATCCTTTTTTTAAATTTCTTGAGTCATTAACTGGTTACCTGGCGTCTTCAAGTTTCTCTTTTTGGAAATATAACTAGCTGATAAAACATTATATTATTGAGTTTATTAAAGTTTAGTTTACATATGAATAAATAAATTTCTCTCAAAAATTTAAAATATGATGTCTGGAGATTTCTACAAAACATAGAAAAACAAAAATGAGACATTTATCTCCATTGTGAGATTTTATTACGTCGAGGGTTTTGTAAACTACGCTTTCGTTGGTTTATAATCATTTATTAAAAATTTAACTGATCCATTCATTTCGCATGCTATTGTGCATTAAATAATATAAGTAATAATTTTTATGATGTTGACACTTCACAAAAATATGGTGGATGATATTAGAACAAACTTTTTGAATATTGTTGAAGAAAGTCGATCACTTATGTCAACATCACCCCCATGTTAATGTAAAAATTTTATAACTGAAAGGTAAATTTCAAAAAGTTTTTCAACTTATCAAAGTTAAAGCATTTTTGAATATTTTAAAACGATAGGTTAGTTAATACTTTTTTCTGCAGTTCCCACAGAATTGAAATGAATTAAAAATTAAACTTTTTTTTTATTCTAACTTTAAACAGATATTTTTGAGATAAAAGACAACTATAAAAACAGGAAAGGTGGATGATTTTTAAGACACGTAGATAGATTTGATGGACCCGATTTTTTTTCTAAAATATTTTTTGATGTTTTGTAGAATAGCAGCTACGTGTTTTTTATGGATATACTTAAAGACACAACAAGCTTAATTCTTCCTACTTTCTATCATTCTTACATAGATATTATATATGTCAAAGAAAATTAATAAAATATAAATAATTTAAACAACAACTTATTTCAAAAAAACAAAAAATTTTTCGAAAATGCAAAATTTTTTAGATTACAAATAAAAGTCACTGGAATACAAAAGAAAAATACAGAAAATGATATAAAATAATTTTTTTGATATAACGAAATCTTAACAATAAAATAACAGCTTTAAAAAAAGTGAAATAATAACAAAAGAGATAAAAAAAACAAGATAGAGAAATGCCTTATTCAGGAGTGTAACAAGGCTGATATTGCATTGGTTCAGTTCCATCGCTACAGTATCCATTGCTATGTGGTGGTCGATGCATACCATATTGACTTGGAGGCATCATTCCAAATGATGAATAAGTAGCTGATGATGGAGGTGTTGGATTAGTACTAGGTGGTTGTGAAAGCATTCCATTTGATCCAAAAGATTTCATAACACTTTGTGGTGGTGAATATTGATTGAAATTGAAAGTTGGAGTTTGTTCAACCATTTCAATTACATCCTAAAAAAATTGTGGGAGTTGTAAAAGAAAGCACAAATGGAAAAAAGTATTTACCTGCTTAGTTTTGCCATAAAAATTGCAAAGTTGGAATAATTCACGCAAAAATTCATCATTTTGATTTGCACTTGCCGCAAGACGAATTGGATCTTTTGGCATCATAGGATGTCCATTTCCAAGTGGAACAGGTGATGTCATTTTAGGTGCATGAAGGGTAGCATTATCAGCATCTACATCAGCACTCGGCGGTTTAAGCTTGCATGTAACAACTGCAATCCTCATAGCAGTAAATGTTATTTGTTGCATATTATCAATATCACCACTATGTGTAACATTGGATGAAATTCTGCGGCTTGTTTCAATATCTTCACTAATTCCAAAGCTTTCATTAAATTCATCAATGATATCAGTGATTTTAACAGGTTCAAAATCTGCATTTATAATGTACTGAACTTTTTCAGCAATTGCAATATCACGAAGATAATCTTTGAGACATTTTGCTTGAAGCTTTTTTAAATCAAGTGGTTCAAGATGCATTGGTGCCATTGCTCCTTGTTGAAGTGAATGAGCATTTGATTTTACGGTAAAGCAGATAGTACCACCAGTGACAAATGATAAGCGCATAATTAAAGCAGAATCATATTTTTCGAGCAAATGTGAAACTTGATCAAATTCCATAAAGCCAAGAATAAGATTACGTTCCCAAAGTTTTCGAACATTTGTTTTTTGATCTTGAAAAATTTGTAATAATTCAAGCATTCCACGCCAAACACTAAATCGAACATTAGTACTTCCACATTCATAACGAAGATGAGGGCATAACATATTTTTAAATGTAACAACTTCTAAAGAGAAAGAGAATTAGTTCTGCAATCATTCTTTCAATTCAAATAGCTTACTTGCTAATGGACCAGAATCAACTCGGCAATCATTACATTTTAATTTGTATTGAAGCAAATCAAAATCACGATCAATTAAGCCACGAGTAACATCAGCATTAACACGAAAATGTTGTTTGAAGAGATCTTTGAAATGATCCCAGCCCATACCAGTATCAACCCATGAAAGTAAAAGTCCATCTTGAACATTACTACCATAAATCCAAAAGCATGTTGCTGTGTAAGAGCTCATCATTCGTTGAACTTGGCAATCTTGATTACGACGAGTTGCAATTGTAAGTGGCAAAGATAAAGTATGTGCTTCTGCAAACTTTCCAGAAGGACTGTAAAAATAATATTTCATTAGCTTTTACATTATTTTATCTGATAGTATAATATACCTGAACATTGTTGCATGAATGTGAAAGTAGAAGATTGGTCGCTTTCCATTATTTTTAGCATCCAATTGAGCACTTGGTGATAAATCCTAAAAAAATTCATTGTCATTATTGTATTCTTTTATGCCATTTCATTGATGTACCTGGAAGGAACTATGAGTTGATGTTCGTCCTTTTTGTCGTGTTGTACAAAGTAAATGTGGATATGTTGCAGCCCAATATCGATTCTTTGCATGATAAACAGGATAAATGGTTACGATATCTTTGCTATTAACATCCGATTTTTTATGTGATGTATTTCCTGAGCTATCTGCTTGAGCGCTGCTATTATTTGCTCTTTTAGTTCCGGTTGCCGGTTTCATTGCTAAAAGAGCTGCAGATGGTGCATTTTGAATAGGTGATGGTTGTTGTAAAAGTTTTTGTCGGCGCATTTCCGATTGAATATGTTCGGCAACTTCTTCGGTAACAAGTTGAACATCAAATTGTTTGAAAACAACACCTCTTGCAAGTGCACCACAATTAATTGGAAAGAGATTATTTGTAACCAAGATGGGATCAATTGATGGTTCAGTACAAAGTACACAATCAGCCATGAGAAGTTCTAAAGCAGAGAATACAGTATCAGATAGCGGCTTGATTGGATCATAATTTCCATAAGCTCCAAAAATTTTATTTTGAGTAAGTTCATAACGAAATCCTTGAAGCCGGGCACCAAGAATTGCCAAAGCATAAACCATATGACTGTAGAAGCTAACCAATCGAGTAACAGGTGCATCAGGGATTGGTTGAAGATCAATCATCTTTTTGATTTGAGCAGCACGAACATCACGCCATAGTGCAACAGAAAATTCATTACAGTATGTCTTAAAGAGTTCAATAAATGGAATTAGAGATTGTTCACTAAATTCATGAAGTTGTTGTGCAAACTCTTCAGTTTCAGATGGCTGCCATGGAAGACTATCACGTTTCATTTTAAGAAACTTGTAAAGATTGTATTGTTGTTGCATGGTATTGCCCAAAGCTAATGAAAGGGTTTTGAATTGAAGATGTGGCAAATCAAAGATCAAAATATCAGGAAAAACTATTTGACTAAAGAATGATTTGTCATGATTTGACAAAAAATGGGGTAAAAAAAGAAAGAATCAAACCTTGTGCAATTAACCAATTCAACCAATGATGAATTAAGCTTTGAATAAATTTGTTTATCTTCGGATGATGTTAAAACTGATTGATAATTATTTTGAAGACGGCTACTGATGCATAAGACATTCCAAGTTAGCATTGCCCATTCTTCTATTAAATCTTGCAAAATCAATGGATTTGTTGCTAATTCATTAACATGAATTTGAACTTTTCTAACTCTTGCACTGATTTCATCAATCAATTTGCAAAGCATTGATTTGATCTAAAAGTTTTAACAAAACTGTTAGAAAAGCTCATAGAAATTTAAACTAAATTAATTATGGCAATAATTATCCATCATTGGAATCATTATTCTGCAGCAATAAGAAAAAAAATAAATACCTGAGGGAACGGGACCTGTTTGCGTTGCTTGGCCGCAAGCGATCTCAATATTTTAAGCATAAAAATTAATATCAGTCTTGTATTATCGTCATATTTTTGTAAAACAATAAATAAAACCTCATTTGTATTGCTTCACAAAAATATTACTTTAAAACTGATTATAATGAATGCCGAAAAGATAAAGCGAAAGGTGCAGTAGAACTTACAACGATTTTAAAAATAATTGCATTTGTACCTTAATCATCTTCTCTGTTTCTGATTCAGTTCGGGGTGGATCATAATGACGCTGAACATTATGCCATGTGCAGAAGAGATCATAAAGTAAACGTTGAAAAGCTTCGTCACTAAGCATCTTTGATAATATTTTCTTGTAAGAAACTAAAAAGGTAAACAAGTAATTATATGCAAATTTTTTAGGAACCTAAAAAAACATACATAAAGATAGAGATAGATGAGAAAAAAACAATAATCAAGATAGAAGATCAATGATCTCTTTTTATTTCTCAGTTAAGGTCGGTCACTCTTCTTATTATTCAAATATTTGTGCACAATGGCACTTGTATTTGATTATTTTGAGGTTGTGCTAAATAAGTAGCATATTGGCAAAAGAATAGTAGTAATTAAAATAAAGAGAACAAAAATAATCGCTGTCTTTTAGCAAGTATTAGCAGTAATTAAACGACCAAACAATTGATTATTGTTTTGTATACCAATTTGCCGTAAAACAAGCCCTCCGGTAAATGAGAACAAGTTTTAAAGCAAAAAAAAAGATATGCCAAAGATAAACTTGGAGTTGATGTAGAGATAAACAAAATTTAAATTTGACTGATACCGTAGCTAGCGATAAAAAAAACTCTTAAGAGAATTTTATGCCTTTTAAGGCAAAAAAGAAGGAAGTTGAAGAAAGCTCGAACTGTTTTTCAAATGATTCGATCCTAAAAATAAACGAAATTAGTAGACTGCCATGAAATAAAAAACAACAAGAAAAAAAATGGTTAAAAAAAGAAGCGTCGGAAACAAGAACAACAAAAAAAATTGCAACATAGACATTTACATAAAAAAGAACTAAAAAATTGTATTGCCGAGAAGGTGCGGCTTTTTTTTTCCTTCTTGCTCTCTTTTCTTGATAGTTTTTTTGCGTTCAGCCAAAAAAGAAAAAAACCCGCCATTTGCTCACAAACAACATCGTAGCCTCTGAACTTTTGTGGGGATAGGGCTAACACTGAAGGAAAAAGAGAGTGTTGATTGCGATTTTGATCGAACAAAGAAAGGGAAAGCAAAAAGAACAGCAAAAAAACAGGCAAAAACTTTTTTTGTTTTGCCTGTTTTTTAGAAGCGCAATTTTTTAACGAAATTAGCGCCGTTTTTTTTATGCAGCAGATGGTGGTGAAAGTTCCGTCTACTATCAAGCATACTTTTTTTGTTCTACAAAAAAACCATTTGAACAGGAATTAAAGTTTGGTCTATTACAACAGTTTTTTGAGCACAAAAAAACAACTTTTTCTTTCCATCCAGATGGTGGTCAAAAATATGTATATTTCGAAGGTTAAATTTGTCTGACTAAAATGGGAAGATCGATTTCATCAATTTTCGTCGCCCTTGTGATAAAAAAAATATGGAAGAAAAATTGTGTTTCCAAAGGAAGGGGGAGAGAAAATGGAAGTTAAACAAACTTAGGTCAGCAAAAATGGAACTAATGAAAGAAATAGAAGAAGTTTCACGCATTTAAATTGACTGATAATAATAGAAAAAAAACTATTAGAATGTAAAAAAGAATTGTAATCCATTTTGTTGAATAAACATTAACATATACCCCTTAGATGAAGAAAAGGAAGTTTAAACTTTAGATTAGTCAATCAATATTTTCTCTTGCTCTTTTTTTAACGTTGAAAGAACACTCTAACTTTGTTAAACATTTTATGTTATCAAAGAAGAAAATCGTGTGAAGCAAGAAAAACGTGAATTTTATGAAACAATTTTATTTTAAGATTTTTGCAGCAAATAAAAATAATAGAAAAAATGCAAGTGATTATCCCCAAAAAAGCTTGAATGAAACTTTAAATCAAAGCAAAAAGACAAAGAATCAATGCACATTTAGACAAATCAATTAAAGAAAAATCCATAGTTTAAACACAAACATCCTCAGTGCTTCCGTTGAAAATGATATTTTTTGTTTGTTTTAAACGTTTTTTTTACAATTTGTAACTTGAAAGTGTCTGCTAAGGGTATTATGACGCTTAGGGTTTAAATGAAACTAAATCAAAGCAGAAAGGTTTTCTCCATGAAGATAAACTTGCAAAAAAACGAATAAAAAACAACAAAAAAGGGATGATAAAAGATAAAATTGAAATCATAAACTACAAAAATAATGAAAAATAGAATCCATTCTTTGCAACATGAATTCGATTATTGAAGATTTAAGAATATTTAAAAATAGCTTTTTTAAACTTTCAGCCAAAAAGTTTAAAAACAAGTGTGATAATCACGTGAAAACAACAACAATAAAAAAGTGAATGATTATAGGCAATTTGATAAGTTAACTTCAAAAAAAATATTTTCCAAAAATTTTTATCCAAAAAAAGAAGAAAAAGAATTGTTGCATCATGATAGGTTTGTTCAACGTTATTTTATGTTTTGTGTTTATTTGTTTAATCTATTATTTTTCATTAAAGTAATCAACTTTTTGCATAAAATTTTAATTAAGATTTTTTAGCTTTTATAAAGTTTTTCTTATATTTGCCGTTCTTTCAACTTTCCATTATTCTGTTGTGCTTTTAAATGGCAATTTTGATCCAATAAAATCTCCAGAATGGTTAGTGAAAATATAAAGCAACGATTTATTGCTTTTATGTTAAAAGTGCAAAACTTCTTTAGGCCTCTTTCCAGAACAATTAATTTTAGCAATGACTTAACAAAAACTACAAAGCATTTAATAGATGATGTTTGGGGAATAGAATCTCTGGCGATTAATAGAGAAACAAATATAATTTATGGAAGTTCAAAAGATGGATTTATTTTAGAAATTCGACTAGACGAAAATTTTAATGTCTGTTATACTCTATATTTAACTGGTAATTTTATGTATCTTTTTGCAGCCAGAAATTAACGGGCGTTATGCATATGAATTAAAAGAACATTCAAAGCGTCGACCATTAGGTTTACGCTTTTCTCCTCAAAATAAAAACGAATTATATTTTGTTGATGCTTATCAAGGAATTTTTATGTTTAATATCATTAATAGTAAGCACTTTTATGTTTTCTTTTTGCTGCAAAAAAGATGAATAAGATAATTTTAGAAAAGTTTACTGTAATTTACACAAATATTTCAATGCCTTATTTGAATGATTTTGATTTTTTGAAAAATGGTGACCTTGTATTATCACAACCTTCGGTAACGCATGAAGATGAATATTTTCATAGAATAGCACTCGAGAATAAGCCTAATGGCCGTCTCTTGTATTTTGATATGAAACAAAAAGAATTTTTTGTACTTGTTGATGAACTTTACACTCCAAATGGAATTCAAGTAAGCAATGACGGAAACACTGTTTTCTTCTCCGAAATGTTGGCCTATCAAATAAAAAGGTAAAAAAAAGTTGAAAGAAGCAAACAAAGGAGAAAAGGTCAAAGGGTAAAAAAAGAGTTTTTTTAGATTTGATGCAAGTAAAAAACCAATAAAAACTGAAACAGTTATTGACAGATTGCCTGGAATGCCTGATAACATAAGATTTGATAATGATGGGGAGACGCTGATCATTCCATTAGCAGAGGAAAGGATGGAATTTGGGTTTTTAAATTATCCTTTTATCAAGCATTATATGCTTTTGGTAATACAGATAAGCACAATATTTCGATTTAATGCATTTTTAGATCTATGAAAATTTTTTATGGAATCAAAAACCGAATTATGGCACATTTGCATCTGTTCTGTTTTTGAATATTCAAACTGGAGAAATAATAAAAGCATGGAATGATCCATATGGCACATCTGTTGGTGGAATTACACAACTTTTACCCGTCAATGATAAAGTTTTCATATTTGGTACAGACATGGCTCCAGCTTTATTCTTGTTAAAGTTTTAAATTTTTACAGAAAAATAAATTTAATGTTAACTTTCCATAATATTGTTGCGTAAGGAATAGCAAGAAATGTATAAAAGTCGGAGAAAAAAACAAATACCTCTTTGGAACTAAAAAAATGAAGAACTTCAGGTTGAGGTTTTTTAAGCTATATAACCAAAATTTTTAATCTTCATATTTAATGTCATGATATTGGTTATGATTTTAAATTTAAAATAATAATTTTTCTCTAAAGGAAGCATACAATTTGATTTTAATCGTGTCATAGCAATAACAGACTGCTACTGTAACTTTTATTACAGAATGTGATGATGTTTTAAAAAACGAATTACTTCTTCCATGCTTCAATTTTTATTAAAATTCTAATTATTTGCGACATTTTGTTAACATTTTAGCAATCAGCAAAGGCTAACTAATTAAAAAATAGCATTTCTAAACTGGTGATCCAATACATGGCTTACGAGAATCCTTTTGCTTAAAATATGAGCAATGTTCACGTGGATTGAATACAAATTTTTGTTGTTGTTTTGATTTTAAAGTTGTTAAAGCCAAACATTGAGGAAAGCAGAGATGAAGACGTTTCCAAGAATCTTCAAAGCATGATTCTTTAACTTCTTTCGCATATTCATTCATGCATGGATGTTCAAACATAACTTTTTCTTCAATGGTCATAGTCGGTGTCCGCATAAATTTTGAGCATTGTTCACGGCATTGTTCATTGTATAACAACCAGCAGCAATCAATTCCTAAAGAAAGCTTGTAATAACTTGTTACAATTATGTTGATGCCTAACCATTACTTTCTATCAAAGAAGTATTATGGAATTCACGTTCCAAACAAACAGCTGTAGTTTCCCAATCTTTCATATCTGTTTTGCATGGCAAAAAACTGTCACCAAATATTCTCTCAGTACAACAGCTTTTGTGTTCTTCAGGACAACATTTATTAATTGCTAAAATTAATAGTTATCAGAAAAATGTTGTAGTGAAGTTTACTTTTAATACTATAATCAAAAGCAAAACTTAGCATATGATAAAAAAATATATTAAAAACATACCTTTTGTAGCGATATCTTTATTGAAAGCTCGACATGATGTTAATACCGGTATTGAAAGTGTGACTAAACAGAGTAAATAGATATTCATTGTTGGAATAAAAAATATAATTCGAGTCTTGATCAAAACTCAAAGTCTTGACAAAGATTGTCATATTTTTTTAAAAAATGTCTGTCGGAGATATTGCTCCGCCTAAAACCCATAAACTTTATATTAAATAATGATCTTCGACTTGCCATTATGGATAATAATGGATTCACACTATTTACTTTCAAATAACTCTTTTTTTCTTTAAAAGTTTTATGGGTACCGCTTTCTCTTTTCATTTTTCCACTAGCAAAAAGAAGAAGAAGAAGAGGTAATGCCATCTAATATCTTTGCACTATTATATGCTGATGATCGGCACCACATGGCACTTTATAAAAATGTATAAAAAATTAGAATAAATTTTTTGTGAAGGCAGTAAATTTTAATCTGATTTATTTTATTATAAAAAAAATAGCTTATGAGAAAAGATAATAAAAAAAGGTAAACTTTTTTGTTACAAAAAAGCGGCAATAAATTAAATTAAAAATCAATCAAAAATCAATTGAAATAGGATATTTTCCGTTGAGACAAGCAACACAATGTCCAACAGATTCAGTTGGTAGTTTTGTTCCTTTTTGTACAGCTTTTTCTAATCCTTCTAAAGTTAAATATTTCACAGAGTCAGCGCCAAGTGATTCTGCAATTTCCTTTTCATTTAATTCTGATGCAATTAATTCATTTTTGCTTGCAATATTTATTCCCATGTAACATGGATACCGTAAGGGTGGAGAAGCGATTCGCAAATGAACCTTAATAAATATAGTTAACGAAAGTTTTGCAAATAATCACCAACCTCTTTCGCTCCATATTCTTTGAGCATGCTTACAATAATTCTCATAGTATTTCCACGTACAATTGAGTCATCAATTAGCACAATTCTTTTATCAACAACATTATCCTTTAGAACACCAAATTTTCTTGTTACTGCATTTTGGCGCATTTCATTATTTGGCTGAATGAATGAACGTCCAACATATACATTTCTATACAAGACTGGTTCATAGGGGACTTTACTCTTAAAACAATTGTAATTTTAAAACTTCATTTTTGGATGCTTACTTGAAGGGAATAGCCAAGAGTTGCAGCAGTAGCAGAATCTGGTACAGTACTAACAATATCTACTTCAATTGGTGCTTCTATAGCTAAAATTTTACCACACTCTTCACGAACTCCGTGAACTTGTTGACCTTCAAACATTGAATCAGCACGAGCAAAATAAACGTATTCAAAAATACAAAATGCTTTTGGTTTTGGAACCATCTTAATAGCATAGATTGATTTGTGCTTAATATTTAAATTTAATACTAACCTGCCAAATAGATTTTATCCCTGTTTTTGAAATTTCAATAAGTTCCCCTGCTTCAACTTCACTATGAAATTTTGTTCCTGCTGGAAATGCACACGTTTCCGATGCAACAATGAATGCCATTGGGTTGTTTACGCTACCTAAGAAAAGAAAAACACTTTTAGCCAGCCGTCTGGATAAATTATGTGCTTACCATTTTTTGGTTTTTGTGTTGAATAAATTTGTCCAATACTTAATGGTCGATTTCCATATGGATCACGAATGGCATAAATTCGATCATATGTCATTACAACTAAAGAATACGATAATTCAATTGCAGACATTGTTGCGGCAAGTTCTTTTGAGATATCTCCTGATATTTCATAATTCTCTCCACGACATTTAATATTTTGTGCAATTGTTTTGGAGATTATTTGTCCAATTAATTCGCTATCAGTATCAGTTGAAAGACCAACACCTGATCGAAGAATTTTTTCTCTGGATCGATGTGCATTTACAAGTTCACCATTATGTGCAACTGCGATTAATCCTGCAGCCGTATACAATACAAATGGTTGAACACAATTTATTGCATTTTTCATTCCAGCTGTTGAATATCGATTATGGCCAACAACGGCGGTAGAATCTAAAAAAATTGGCCAATATAGCTTTTTAAATATTAGTGCATTCTTGATTATAATAATAGTGTATATTTTTTGGTGTTTAATATTATTTTAATTGCTTTTAATATAAATAAAACTTATTAGTACCTTTCAGTGCTCCAACGCTTTCATTTGAATAAACATCTCTGACAAGACCATGACCTTTAACAATTTCAAAGTGATCATTAAAACAACCGTTAGTCCCAACAAGTCCAGAACTTTCTGTTCCTCTATAAAAATTTTTTTTAAAACGGTACCAATAGCTTTCACACTAAAAAAACCCTTACCGATGCTGCAAAGCTGTTAAACAATCCACAGCCATTGGAGCAATGCTTCTACCTTCTTGTGCGTTTTCAGATAAAACAATTCCAAGAATACCACACATTTTGAGTTGATTAAGTCTTTATTAGTTTAAAAATAAATTGCAGTAAAATAATGTTGCGAAATATATGAACGTTGCAAGGTTATTAACGAGCAAGAAGTTACACACAAAATTGCAATCTTTGTTCTTTTAAAAGATTTATCAATTTTTTATTTATCAGCTGTAAGATTTATTAATGTTGCGCCGCCTATTTTTGGCAATGTCAATTGATTGAACGTTGTTCCTTTCTTTTCTTTATTTTAAAAAAAAGAAGAGAGAAAGGAAAGCAACGACGAACATCTTCTTTGATTTTTGTTTTCAAAGTTTAGTCTGTTCATTTGAAAAATGGAATAAAGTGATAACAATCACATTTTTTATTAATGTAGTCTCTGAGAATATGAATGTGAGAGAGATATAGAAAGGCTCAAGTGGTAGTCCATGTGTGGCTTGTAATCGATCAACAAAATTATAAAGATAGCAAAAATTTATTTGAATTGTTTTTTTATTTATGACAAAACAAAACAATGCACCAGTTTTATACAGTATTAAAGTTTATTATTCATATATTTATTCGAAGATTAAGCTTTTTTTGTGAATTTGAATTCTAACCGGAATATTATTTTTGTAAAATACTAACGATAAAATTAAAAGATAGACTTTGTCACCTGACGGACTATTATATATTTTAACGACTTTTATGATTTACAGCAAAAAAAGTTTTTAAAAATATCTAAAAAAATGAAGAGAGGGAGAAAGAACAAAGTAGAAACAAAAATTAAATTTTAACAACAAATAAAAATCAGAGATATGCTTATTTTGGTTTTTTGGTAGATAAATTCAAAAAAAAGGTTGACAGTTTTGTTACAGTGCTGAAACACAAACATCATCCTTTTTTTCATCAGTTTCTTTTGCCTCCGGAATACTCGACAACGGCTCAATTTCATCATGAATTTGACAGCTGCTACTTGCCATTGTTTCACCAATTTCAACATTTTCTATAACAACTTTTGGTGGATTTCTACTATTATTATATGTTTCAGGATGTGAATTTGATTGTAATGTATGCAATTCTTCTTCATTTCGTTGCTTTCCACTACCACCATGTGAATTGCGATTCCTTATACCACTTATAGGGCAACAGCTAAATGTTCTATTATGTCGTTGTTCAATTGATTCATTATCCCCGTCAGTGTCTGGATCACTTGTCGTTGTTGTTGGAAAATTAAAACTGCCTCGAGCATTCTTTGCAAAGCTTCCAAATATTCTTTTTGCAGAATTTATTGTTATTGGAGGTGTTAAAGGTGGCGGAGTTCCACGTATAAGTCCACTTTCATAATCATCATTTTCAATAAATTCCCGTTCCTAAAATTGCAATAATCCACATATGAATGCTTACATTTTTTTGAAATAAAAATTGTTTACCGTTGCTTTTTCAAGGCACTGTAATAAATGATGATGTTGAATTTCAAATATGTCATCATCTTTAAGAGCATCAACACTTAACTTTCCTTCTTCAAAAGCATGCATTCGTTGTTCATGAGCTTTTTTCTTTGCAAATAATGCTTGCCCACTTGCATTTTTAACTATCCGTATTCGTGCCAAGCGTGCCTTCTAAAAATGAGGAAAAAAAGTCACAAAAAACATCATTATCTATCTACTTTTTTATTTATTTCTTTAAAAACAAAAACAAATGAAGGAAAAAACAAACCTTTTGAGCTTTTCGTTTATCAGCACGTTGATTTTGATGATATATTCTTGAAAAGTTTGATACAATAACCTATAATTTTAAAAAGATAAGTGATCAAAGATTAAAAATCGAATAAAGATTATAAAAAGAACGTACAGGGACCGGTAAGGCAATGACAAGGACACCACTCAATGAACAAATACCACCAACTATTTTTCCCATAACTGTCGCAGGAACTACATCACCGTACCCCAGTGTTGTTAACTAGAAAGAATGAGAGTAAATAAAAGTCATGCATGAATTCGAAGAGTAAACTTACAGTAACAATTGTATACCAAAATGCTGCAGGAATGGAAGTAAAACGAGTATCAGGCACTTTTTTCTCTGCATAATACATAATTGTTGCAAAAATAATAATTGCCATTGCAAGTGAAAATACCAAAAAACCCAATTCTGATGCACAAGATTTTAACGTATAACCAAGAATTCGTAAACCTTGTGAATGTCGAGAAAATTTGAAAATACGGAATACCCGCTAAATATTATTTTTTTTATTTGATATTTCATTCAAACTAAACTACTTACAAAAACCCTTAGAGTAACAAAAGCTCCACTGATATCTTTATTATCTTGTAAGCCCAAACCAACATAATATGGCATAATTGCAACCACATCAATAACAGACATTATTGATCTCATAAATTTACATCTGTCTGGAGCTGCAAATAATCTCAGCAGATATTCTATTGTAAATATTATAACACAAGCAGTATCAATTACGAAAAACTGAAATTAAATTAAAATTTATTATTTGTTTAATTTTTTTTCTTTTGCGTTAACCGCCGACATTTTTTTTGCTGTTTTATTCTTCTTCTTTTTTTTCAATATTTAATAATGTATACGTATAACACTACCACCAAAAAATGTATGTTTTTTCACCCAAAAATGGCGTCTCAATTGTGAGTTGAGAGCTCAATTGCCAAATCGCTCTTTGAGAGGCTCTTTGCTGTTGCTTGCTTGCTTGCCGTTTACGCAATTGAAAAGAAATGACGTTATTCTCAGAAAAAATATTTTAGAAAATACCTACTGCTTTAAATGTTCCGTCTTGGCTGAATCAGAAAAGGAAAATAAATTTTTAAAACGGAAGAATGGATTATACGCAAACATCGTAGTTGCATTTAAAGAACAAGATAAAAATATTTTAAGAAAAGAAGAATGCTTTAAAAATAGGATGTCTATTGTTGTATGCCCTTTTATTGTATATAAAAAAATTGAGTAAAGAGAATAAAAGCAATACAACTGTAAAGCATTATAGAAATTTAATTAATTTTTAAAAGGGTATAACTGTATTTTGAGAAACAATTTTTCAAAAGGTTGTTTTCTTAAACAATGACTTTTTTAACTTTCCAAAAAGCAAAACACACCTGTCTTTCATATAAATCTCCACAAGTAATCGATTCAACATCATTAAAATATTTGCATGGAATTGTTTCAATAATATTACACATAACTGATACAGCAATAAAGAATCCAGTTACATAATAAAATACTAATGCAATTGAAGAGGTATGAGGATTTTCAAATGCAGCCCACATTTTTTGCTAAAAAATATAATGTACATTTATAGTATGTATGTAATTGTGACATTTTTACAACTGTTTTTACATAGATGTGTTTTTATCTTTTATGTGCTTATTTTGTGTTTTACAGCTGATTGAAAAGCTTTCATCGATCTCCTTTGGAGGTCGACAGTGAAATAAAACAACTGTTTTTCACGTTGAAACAACTTTTTTTAAAATAATATATTGAGTGAAAAAAAGAGAATATGTTATGTATCAATATCAAAGATTTTTTTAACCGTATAATTTTTAAAAAAAGACATTTGAGTTTTGAGTTATGTTTTTTCTTTTCAAAATTTAAGAAAAGTACATACCTGAATAGTTGCTTCTGTTTTTGATTTATCTGGGGTATCAATTCTTTCTTCCATCAGCCTTTCTTGATTTTCACGTTTTTTATCTTTATAATCTTCATAACAGCAATCAGCAATGAGATCAGGCATAATACCAAAAAAAGAAAGCTCCTCATCATAAGCGACAAGGCACTCATGTTTTGGATACTATAAAAACAAAATAAATAATTATAAGCAAACCATGCTTAAAAATATCACTTACATGTAATTTTCCCGTACGATAAAAAGTGAGAATATGACGAAAAATATCAGGATCACGATCAAAAAAGTATTCTCCCGTTTCTTCATCATAAAAAAATTCTTTTTCATTTGAACCCAATAAAGTTTCTGGAAATTTTTCTAATGTATTTCTCCATGTTTCAAATTTTCGTCCTGATATGTTTATTGATAATTTTTCATCTGATACATGATCAACAGCTAAATCTTTTGATTGTATTGCAATAGGGGGTTTTGGCATGGGATTCCTCGCAATGGGAACCCAGCCGATGGCGGCGGCACGCGCGAAAGGTAACCACGCGGCCACCGACGCCATCACTTAATCATTCGATTTCGCCTCCTGAGGTAAGATGAAAACCCTGCAAAAAAAGAGTAAATGGCATTAATAAATTAAAAGTTAAATGCTAAAAAGAGATAAAGTATTAATGAACAACGAAAGCCAACACATTTTTTTTCTTATTATGTGAAGTGTTAAAAAACTATTTAAAAAAGACGAAGAAAAAAGTGTGTCCAGGTGTTAAAAATTTTCTTTACTTCTAGACGCTGTTAACCATTTGCGCAGAAAGAATTTAGTATTAAGGCATTTTTCTTCTGTTAAATATGTATCTTAAAAGGCAAAGAGAAGAAAGAAATGTATAAAAAAGGGAAGAAAAGCCCTACAATCATAGTATTCTCTTATCCAAGATGACATTAGCTAAATGCAAGTCTTTTATTTTTTTTGCTTTTTTGTTCTTTTTCTTTTCTCTAATTCGAACAAAGCCGACAAAATTTTCTTTTTGAAAAAGAGAAAATAATTGAAAGGGATATATTACTGAGTGCTAAAATTAAAAATTTTAAAATATTTTAAAAAGGACCTTGTTATTTTCATTTCAAAAATATAAATCGAAGTGTCGGTCGCATGTTTAACAAGAGGTGGTCATAATCATATTATCTATCTATCTTCTGAAGGCGCAGATGGCACACCAACAACAATACGATCAAAGTTCGAATAAAAACATGTCACACAATCTGGGGTGAAAGGAATGAAAGCATTTTTTTAGCTAACTGTTGTTCGAACAAGTGGCAAGGAAAAAAAATTTTAGACAAACTTTGAAAATAAAAAAAAGTGGAATAACAAATTCAACAACTAAATCAAGGAAAAAATATTTAATAATATAAATGAAATATTTTTCAAATGGTGATTAATTAAATTTTAGCATTAGTCAGACATGGTTTTTTTGGCTGTATGTGTGTGTTGGTAAAAATATAAAAATAAAACTAACCTTTTCAAAGCATAAACCTTCCACAATTTGAAAGAATTAAAGATGTAACTAATGCATTGCTTGATTTCATAAAGCTATAGTCATTTTTGAATATTGAGAGTTAAAAATAGTAAAACAAAAATCCAAGGATAAGAGAAGAGGAAAGAATGAAAGAATATGTGGTTAAGTATTCAGTTAAAGCTAAAATATCCATTCATTATATGTCACAAAAAAAAGAGAGACAACAATATGTCCTTCTTCTATTTCTTTATATATCCACGTGATTATTAAAGCATCGATACGTCAAAAAGGAGTGTTAAAACGAACATTTCTTTAATAAAGCAACCTTTTTTTAAAAACATATTTTAAAAAAAGGAGAATTAAAACAAAACAAAAGGAAATAATAAAGGAACACCATGTCTGGGACTTAATTTTGTTTTGTGTGTGTGTGAAATAAATACCACACACTTTTTGAATAGCCTTCAAGAAATAGCTTTGATGCGCAAAATAGGCTTTAGAGAAGAAAAAAAAATAAGCAGTTAAAAGTCAAATTGCCATTTTTTTTTATTGTTTGAAGCTCCGTCTCTCTTCCTCCTCAAAATTCATTGCCGAGGCATTGCATCCTTGTTGGAGAATCCCATATGGGAATACTTGAATGAACGGTAAAATTTCTTCTTTTTTTTCAATGATGATTGCATTTACAAAGCAGAAAAATAAAAAGGAATGAATTGAAAAAAGAGAAAGGCAAAGAACTCTGATAAAAAAAACTACTTTGTAGATGTATTTATATAGGGGGGATATGATGATGGAGGAAATAAAATAGAATACATGTAGACAAAATTTTTTTTGTCTGAAATGAAAAATCATAATTTTTTCTTCAACACGGAAATAGGGGTATCCTATTCAACAAAAAAAATAGAATACAAAAAGGAAAAACATAGTTATCACATAACAAGAAATTGTGACGAAAAATGTATAGAAATTGTTTCTTTTTTCTTATTTTCTTGTACTATTAGGTATAGCCTTAAAAAGCGGTAAACTTTGTCTCACAATTCAACTGTTGTCCTTTTTTTCCTAGTGGCAAATGGCATTTTCCTGTTCCAGTAAATGCTCAACACTCACACGTGGATGGATGGGGCTTTTAGCCTTCCTCTTTTTTTCCTATTTTTTACTCTACATTTTTAAAATAAAAATAAAAAATCCGAGGTTTTCTCCCTTTTAAAGAAGCTAAAGAATGATGAAAATCCTTTAACAAAGTATTATCAAAGATATAATGTTCTCTAATTTCATTCATCCAAAGAACTAATAAATGGCATAAAAAAATATTGCCATTTTTTGTCTGGAAAGAAAAGAGAAAAAGAGATTATGCGCGGTTTAATTCATAAATTTTTTAAAGCTTCAAAAATTACAAAAAAAGGCTTTTTGCATTATGTCGTTCCTTTTTTTGCTGCTGCTGCTTTCAGAAGGAAACAAACCGTATTCCAATGGTTGGAAAAGTTTAGCAAAAAAATGTTTTTGAAAAAAATTAAAGAAGCATAAAACCAGACAACTTCTTATATTTATATAAAAAAATCTGTTAAAGCTGTTTTGCAGGCAGGCAAAAAGTCATTCAAGTGGCTTCTACGGTTGGGGTGCTTATTCTGTTAAGTGACGCAGAATCATATTATCCATTTCGACGAGTAGAAGAAAACGTGCCACGAACTTTTTTTCCATAATCAGCGTCAGAGGACACTTTATATTTTTTTCAAAAGCTTTGCTTCATTTTATTTTTCTCTCTATTTTTTTTTCCTTTTTCGTAAGAAAAAAAAACAACACTGAATTGAAAGAATTTTTGTATTCCCGCTGAGACAAAGGGGACACAACAATAGTTTTAGTTCATAAAAGCTTTTCATCAGCCTTGCAACAAGTAGTTTTTTATATTATAAATTTTTCCCAAGGGAACATTTTATCATGGTAAATTACTGTGTCAGATTATATGACAAATAAACAAATATAAGCACATAAAAAATAGACAAGATTATATTGGAATGGATGAATACCCTTGAGACTTAATAGACGTCATAATTTTCTTTGAAATTTGTATATCGGAAAAAAAAGTTAGATTGGAAGCTCTTTGCGCCTTAAGAAAGGAGAGAAAAAAGAAAAAGAGAAAAGGATGAGCCAAAAACATGTAACGACAATGTGCCACAAAGCGCATGCAAAACAAAACATCGTTGTCGTCTTCTTCTTCTCCTTCTTCATCATCATCTTCTTCTTTCTTCCCTCGAGGGGAGGTTTAGCCCAAGGAATATATATATATATGTATATAAAGAAAAGAAGAAGAAATAGTGAAAGACGAGTGGCATTTCAAAGGCGGGAAGAGGCTGTTGCTTTTCATCCATTTCGACTTGCAATTCCCAAGGGTCGCATCTCCCCCCTTCTTCCCAAGGCTTCGTTGTCTCCCCCCTCTCATGAACACTTTTAAAGCGCTAAAACAAGGCGATGAAAGGATGCGCTATATTCCTCTCTTCCTTCTTTTCATTTATTTTATCAATGGTGCCACAAGCTAGCCAGCGGCACTGCCAACACTTTAAGCCCTAAAGGCATGTTGTCTATTAAAAAAAGTGAAAAAAGCTTGAGTTAGCAAAGATTTGCTGAATTTTTTTGTTGTTGTTACCGCTGTTGCTATTTTTCTTCTTTCTTTCTTATTTTTTTTCCTGCGCTTCAACTGATAGACGTTGACACAAAAAACTTTTAAGATAAATGAAAAAAATATGCAATTTTGTTTTTGAGTCTTCTTCTTCTTTCATGTATATATATACCTCAATTGAATAAAAAACAAAAACTTCTTCCTTCAAATACGACAGTTAAATTGATTCTATAAGTCGTGAGACTTGACTACGTCAAAATAAAAAAAAAGTTTTTTTTCTTAAAGCTTATCTCCTTCTTCTTCATTCTTCTACTTCTATTTGACAGTCTCAGTTTCATTTATGTTATTCTTTCTTTTTTGTTTCTTCTGTTTTTTAGTAATTTAAAAAATGAACTCAAACTCGTTGCTTTTGATCCTTTTAGGCCCCCCTCCATTTTTGACATTTTTTTTAAAGGGTATTTGCTATTCATCAAAGAAAAAAAAAGAAATGAAAAGCAGAAAAAAAAGAAAACGGAAATAGGATTCTTAAAATTGTTAAGAAAACCAAAAAAATCTTTTTGAAAGCATTGATTTATTGTCATTGGTTTTAGTTTGTTATTTTCATCACTAGTATTTAAGAAACTACAAATCCCATATTTCAAATATAAAATGCTTAAATTTCTATATTCGACGGGAAAGTATTTCAAAAAAGAGCAAAAAATTACTGTAGGAAAGATTTTTTATTTGGTATTACCGTAATTTTAGATCCAGACATATCACAAGATTATTTCTTTTTTTAAATATCGTATAGCAATGGTGATGTTGTTAAACAACAGACATTACATATGGCAAAACACTCAAAAATGTTTATTTCTCAAACAAGCTAAAGAAAAAAATAAATGAAAGAGTCTTTCCTTGTATCATTTGTGTTTTCAAGTTGGCAACATTTGTTAACCGAAGAACCATCCCATCCCTTTTTAAACTAATCAACATAAACGAGGAAGAAAAAAAATAATAAAACAAGAAAAAAACATAGCAAGAAAACGGAAAACAAAACTATGAAAGTGTTCTTCAAAAAAAAAGAAACTAACATAAATTGAATTTTTGCAAGATTTTTTTAAATCGCTGCCAAAGAATTACAATGTATCCTTGGGAATAAATAGTTCAATAGTTAAAGATTGAAACATTACAGTAATTTCTGTTTATCACAAAAACTGATCTGATTTCTCTTTATTTAAAAGAGTTTGTTTATCAGAAAATGACTACTTTATACCTTTGATAAAAATGTTACAATGCATAAGTAATTTCGAATGTTGTTGTTGTTTTGAATACTAATAAAAATGAGTAATAATAAATAAATGCATTCATATTGCTGGTTTACCGCAACATCTTGCTATGTTTGCCTTCTCTTTCACATTTTGATTATTATTTTGAAAGCTTTTTTTTCTTTTCCTTTAAAAAAAGAAAAGTATTTTAGAGTAAAATTCCAGAAAAACTCAAATTTAAGACTAAGTTAATTTTGAGCCATTTTTGGACAACAACTAACGACCCTTTTTGTTTCAACTTTTAAATATTTCAGCGGCTTTCACTTTTTTGAGCATTGCATATTCAAAATACAAACTCTAAAAAAAGAATATTATAACTTTTATTGAATCTTCCTTTTTTTCTTCCATGTTTATCTCACATATATGTTGTTTAATCAATTGTTTTTAATGAATGTAGTTGCTCACTTTCCTGTTTACTAATATTCACTTTTACTTTGTTTATATTTTTATTTATGAAGACATTCTTTTTCAGATTAATAAAAAATAACAATGTCAAGCAAGCAGTTTAAAGTTGTTATTACTGAAGCTGAACCAGAATATAATGATATCAAATCTATGTAAGCTTTGTCCTTCTCATATTCTACATAATATTAAGTATGTGACTGTTGTAGTGCAAATGTATATCAAAATCCAAATGCCGGTACACTTCCAAGAGATATATTACTTAAAGAATCTAACGATGCTGATGGAATTCTTTGCTTATTGAGAGATAAAATTGATAAAGAATTTTTGGATAATGGTTAGCTTTATATCCTTTATATTACAGATGAAATATAATTCCTGTTATAGCAAAAAATTTGAAAGTTGTTAGTACACTATCTGTTGGTTATGATCATATTGATTTAGAAGAATGTAAAAAGCGGTAAACATTTTGTATTTAATTTTCTTTTAAAATGAAGAATGTTTTAGAGGAATTAAAGTTGGAAATACACCAGATGTTTTAACTGCAGCTACAGCAGAACTTGCAGTTTCGCTTACTTTAGCAGTTTCTCGTCGATTAATTGAAGCTGCTGATGCTGCTAGAAGGTATTTAGCTTTTCTTATCTACTTAAATTAATCTGATGTTTGTAGTGGAGGATGGAAAATTTGGACTCCATTTTGGATGACTGGTAATGGAATTCAGAATTCAACAATTGGAATTCTTGGACTTGGACGAATTGGAAGTACTGTAGCTAAGCTATTAGAACCTTTTGCACCTGAGAATATTATTTATCATAATCGAAAACCTAAGAATGAATGTATGTATATTTTTTGTCTTTGAATATAATAACTGATTCTTTTATTAGGTAAATATGAATATGTTTCATTTGAAAATCTTCTTACAAAAAGTGATTACCTTATTGTTTGCGTTGATGTTTCAACTATTGAAGGAGTATTATTTGATTATGATGCTTTTAAAAGAATGAAAAAATCCGCTACATTTATTAATATTAGCAGGTAAATTTTGCTTCTATTACCTTTTGCTTTTCAATGAACAAATCCTTTTTAGAGGTTCAATTGTTAATCATGATGATCTCTATAAAGCATTAGCTGAAGGTGTAATTGGAGCTGCGGGTCTTGATGTTACATATCCAGAACCATTTCCAACTGAGCATCCATTGTTTACTCTCAAGAATTGTGGTATGTTTGTTTTTTAAAAGTAGATTTGAAATAATGGTTAAAAAATTACAGTAATCCTTCCACACATTGGCTCGGCTACAGTATCCACGAGAGAGGCAATGATTAAATTATCTGAAAGCAATCTTATCAATGGTTTAACTGGTAAACCTATTGTTGGTCCTGTTCAATAATTTTATATGCAGTATATGTTTAACAATAGTATTGATATTGTAATGTATAAAAATATTTATATAGTGTAATATGTGCATAATATTTAAATTATATATATCTAATTAAATTTCTGGTGGAAGTGGTAATTCAACAATTTGTGATTTAGCTAAATCAATATCAATATATGGTCGTCGACGTCTTGGATGCATCCATCCTTTTTCAGACATTTCACCTTCATGTGGAACTCCAATTCTATGTCGAGGTCGTGAACCTGATACTCCTAGAATCATTTCACGATTTAATACTCTTTGAAGTTGTGGAGCTATAGTTGAAGGAGCACGTGTTGCAATATCTTCAAAGGGATTACTGTCATCATCATCCTCACGTCGAACTAAAAAATTAAGTTTAAGCAAGATTTTATGACAAAGTGAATTTTTAACCTCGAGATTTAAATGGTGCTGGTGGACGATTATCTTTTGTTAATGGACGTTCTTTAAAAATTACAGGAGTATTGCTTTCTTGAATATTAATCTTTTCTTTTTCTAATTCAACTTCATGAACTTTCTCTTTTAAACTTCCAGCTTGAACAGTTTCAGGTCGAATTCGTGAAGCAGCAAGATCATCTAAATCTTGTATTGTGATGCCATTGTGTTCAACGGTTGAAGCAGCCAACATATTTAAATAAAATGCTTCATATGCAGTAATTTTGTTAGAATCAAAATATCCATGTGGAAATAAAAGTGATTGTGAATAAGTTGAAACTATAAAATAACACAAAATAAATCCAAACTTTTGATACATCTGTAAAAAAAGTTAAAGTTAAAAAAGCATTTGGCGTAATAAAAGGAGATAATATTATTTTCCAAACCGCGATATCCGAAGAAAGAAATTAACTATAACGAGTTTTATCAAAGCTATTAATCGCGGTCCAACTTCGAGATGCTTTGTTTATTGCATCTTCTACCAGTTTACTCTGAAACCGCCCAATATTGATCTAACATTTTCTCTTCCATTAATAAAATTGATTACAAATTTTGTGATTTCTCTTTTCTTTTGCTTCTCGATATTACTCTTTCTTCAATGACGATGATAACACATGAGACTATGATTTATAGACAGTATTTGTTACTGAACTTTGATATGTCATACATTATATGTGTTCGAATAACTTTTATTCTACAAACTTTTCAACTTTTTTTTGATTTTTAGCTTTTGCTCTGTTGTTTTAATGATCTATTACAGTATCTCTAACATCTTACTGGGAATACAAAGTAAACAAAAACAAATTGATAAACAACAACAGATATTTTAACTGCAACAGTTTATTATACCTTTATGTTGTTTTTTCGTTTTGTGTTTTTTTTTCTGTTGTTTTTGAAATAATGCATTTTTTCTGCTGTGGAATATAATGGAAAAAGAAAACATCGGTCATGCGGCGGCATCTGTCTCTAATATATACGTTTTTCCTTCTTTTCTTTTTTTCAATCATGCTCAAAAATTTTCAAATGCTTATAGGCTAAGATTGTACTTTTATGTAAAAAAGAATTCTTTTTTTGCTTTCATGCTTATTGTTATATTCTCATCATTAGACAAAATGGCGCCTTTTGTATACAATTCTTTTTTTTGTCTTCAACAAAGCTTCAACTTTTATGTTTCTTTATTTTTTCTATTTTTTTTGAAACATCAGAAATGAAAGCGACCATTGATTCGTTTCATTGATGATGCATTATTGATCGTTTTTGGGTGGCCCTGCCTATACTTCGTTTTTTTCTAAATGTGCACCTTTCTTTTTTTATGTTTTGTGAAGGAGGATCAGACATTTTTGTCATCATTGGCAAAAAAAGGGAGGAAAAGAAGAAAAAATAGAATTGTCACATGTATTCTTAATGAATGCATCAAAATGAGGTCTGAAGAAAAAAAAGCACGCGTTATCATTGAACGTTTAAGTTTCTTTTAAAAATATTGTTTAATCAACCTTTAATGCTTTTTTTTGAATGAAGAAAGTGTTCGATAGAGAAAAAGAGAAGAACATTTAAACAATGATTATAGAAATCATTTAATTGTAATCAATTTTTAAATAGTATTAAAGAAGATATATACATTGGAGACAGTCAGTACCAGCTATTCTTTCCACCTCTCTTTTTTTTGTTTTGTTTTGCGCTCCTTCCGTATTTGATTTTGGTCAAACCTACAATCTCTGAGGGATAGGGACATCATCATCAGTATTATCGACTCACTTACCTGTTTGTTTTATGAGAATTCAATGCTGTCTCATTTTCATTTTCTCTTTTTTGGCCTTTTTGTTATACTTTTTTTTTCTACAGCTGTTGTTCAATAATCCTTGACTCTTTTTTTCCAACATATTTGCATTTGGAATTTTAAAATTCACACATATTGCCTTATTATTATTAACTGATTCTTCTCACAAAATGAAAAGAATAAATTTAAAAAATCAAGAAAAACATCGATTACAGAAAATGTTGTGCTCAAAATACGAGCCTGTTTGGATAAAAAGAGGTACATTTTTGCGCAGTAATTAAACTAAATTGGCATCTTTGAAGTATTTTCCATCTCTTTTTCTTCATTCAAAACAAGTAAAAAACTAATTCTTTGCAGCTGTTTTTCATTTCTTTTTTTTTCTTTATTACAACGAAATCATGTGAAGAAAAAGTTTTCGATCAGCTGAATGTTTCATTTTCTTTTAATCTATTAATCCGCATTTATCCACGCGATACTTTTTTTCTGATGTAACCTTTAAAAACTTCTTTTTAGCTAAGAAGAAAAAAAAGTAACGAAATATTTTGTTCAAAAATGTCGCTAACTTTTAGTACAAAGAGAGCGATAATATGGTTGTTTTGTTTTCCTTTTTTTGTCTGTCATTTGGTCAGTTAAAAAAAAGAAGTAGTTGTCTCATTGGCTTTTTCCATTTTTTCCCCTTTAAGCACCCTTTTTTTTCGACCAGTTGCTTTGCTTTTTTTCAGTCACAAAATCAGCTGACATTAAAATACACGCGACCACAAATATTCCGGGAACGGGTCGTCATCGTCGTTGATGAATGTTGATGATCACCATCATACCCCCTTCTCTTTCATACATATAAAAAAATATAACTGCTTTTTTTTTCTTCAGCAACCATTGCAGTCGTTCTTGTTTTTATTTATTTTGTTGTTGTTGTTTTCTTTTTCTTGTTACAGTTTTTTTTGTCTTCTACCTTTCTTCATCTTCTAAAACAAGTAATTTTCAAAAGCTTTGTTGTTTTGTTATTCCAATACTTTTGTTATTTACAAAAAAACCCTTATTTTTACCGGATGAAAGTTTTTTTTATTTATATCCATAAAAGTTCAAAGCATAAAAAATGTTTTATTTTAATAGTGTAACTAATCTTATGATGAAACAAAAGCTTCCCTTTTCTCGGAGTTCAAAAGTATGACTAATTCCTAATTTAAGCATGTGAGAAGTGCATCAGAACTGTAAAGATTAGGTGATTGATCAATGTCTCTTTTTTTAAAAAATTTTATTGAATAGTTACTTAGTTTATCATAACACAGCTGTCAATATTTTACAACTACACCACCGTGTCAGGTGCGATATTATTTTTCTTCCTCTTCCACATATTTTGCACAATTATTGCTTCATATTTTGTTGGTTGCTTTTATAGGTTTCGGAGAAACACAAAATTATTTTAAAAAGGTTAAAAATAAATTTTTTCATTTTACAATAAACCTATATTTTTTTCTCTATTGACTTGGTTTACCCTCCTTGTGTCCATTGCATTTACAACGTCGTTGTCGTCGTCGATTGCGTCAGGTTATTTTTTTTTTCGTTTCCGGAGTTTGTTTGAGTTCTCCCGCCTCTTGCAATTTTTTTTGAAGATGATGATTTTTAACTTT
The DNA here is from genome assembly GCA_024447215.1 of Panagrolaimus sp. LJ2400. Taxonomy (NCBI): domain Eukaryota; kingdom Metazoa; phylum Nematoda; class Chromadorea; order Rhabditida; family Panagrolaimidae; genus Panagrolaimus; species Panagrolaimus sp. LJ2400. Next base: position 10,874,940 of record JAMRYA010000004.1, on the reverse strand, counting down.
GACACACACATTGAAAAAAAATATAATAACAATCACCGCCCTTAGTGTGCATTACCCCCCTTTTTGCTCTTGAAATCTTTATTCATCTTTCCACAACAAAAAAGAATATCAAAAAAAAATTTTTGATGATTTTTGTAGTCCCTAAACTTTTGTTTGACTTAAAATTTATAAATAATGTATATTACTTAAAATTATGCAACACTTGTTAGTGTGAATTAAACTTGTTCTGTAAAAAATTAAGAAATCTTTCATTTATTTTTTTTCAAGGTAAACACATAAGTATATACTTTTTCTTCCATTAAAAACGCTATATCAAAAAGTAATGACCTTAAAAGAGGGAAATAAAATGGACAGCTAGCTTTTTAATCAACGTTCTTCTTTTTTTTAAAAAGGAGGAATTTTTATTATTTCATAACACGTTTTTTTATGTCTTTTCTTTTTTGCTGCCAGCTTTTACACGTCCTTTTAAAAACTGAACAATTTTCAATCACTTTCTTTTTGTCAATTTCTGTCTACAAGATGACACTTTTTTTCAAAATCAAAAGACAGTTTCAGTTTTGTTAATTTTCGAATGATAAATGCTTTTTTTTCTATGCAAAAAAAGAGTGATAGTTGCAGCATCTTTTCTTTTTTCATCTATAATAGTCAATCAGCTGTTTTTTACGTTATTTTTTGTTTAAGTTTTTGCTTTTTTTTATACATTTCCTTAAAATTACGAAAGCAAGACCCCCCACCCATACTATTACCAAAAACAATTAAAGTTAAGTTTTTGTTGGTGTTTCATATCGAGCAATCTGTCTATTCAATTCATTTTTCTACGTTGACTCCTTTAAAACACTTTTTTTAACCTCCCGTCTATCGTTTTCTATTCTTTTTTTGCCTTTTTTTTATTCTCAGCTGTCTGGTGAGATGTCTCAGCTGACTGGCCGCAATGGGCTCGAAGTCAGTCAGTCGGTTCAGCCCTCAGTTGATGTCCCAGGAAAAAAAGAAAAAGAAGAAGGGAGTACTACTGCTTTATAGATGAAAAAGAAAAAGACCACTCTTTTCGATGAGCGGTAGTAATAGTAGCAGAAAGAAAAGGGAAGGAAAAAGAAAATGAAATGACAAGCAAGCAAGCAAGCAGCAAAAGCAGTAAGTCTATAGCATGTTGTTGTTGTTATATGCGCACGGGATCGTTCTTAGGTCGTACGCAGTGTCCGTGTATCCCCCATTTTTTCCAATGCCGTTTTTTCTGCGCTTTCTATATGCCATTGAAAAACAGCAATGGTTAGAACATTTTTAAAAATAGTTTGAACAATGCCTTAAGGCTAAGCGATTTCCGATATTCATGATTTTTTTTGCACTTTCTATTTACCATCATTGTTTGTAAAATAAGCTAAATTTTGGACTAAACAGTTTTATTTTATGTTCAAAAACAAGAGATACAAGTTTGAACGAATCTTTTCATTTCATTATTTTTTTGCTTTCTATTAAAGATCGTTATCGGCGATAGAGATGCTTCCGATTAGCTAATCTTTCGTTTTTATAATATTGTTTGTGTTTTTTGTTTCTTCTGCTCTACATGGTATATGTTTTTTATCCTCCTCTGGGTGTCGATGAGTGTTGACAACTTCCAAGACTTGTCCTCAAGGTCTTTTAGAGAGGGTATTGTCTGTATACTTTCAATAAAAAAAATGTTTCTTTGTTGTTTTTCAACCCGGTTTTTTTTCCGCATTCATCATGCTTTGCCATATATATTTTTTATTATTTGTATCATTGCTGTTTTTCATAAAATGTTTTTTAACAATGGCCAAAGGTTGAGCTTTCGTTGAATAACGATTTTTTTTGTTGTTTATTTGCCGCCTTCTTATCATCATCATTGTCCATTTTCATTATAATATAATGATCGTCATGATCTTCCTCCATCTTATATTTTTTTGTTGTCCTCAATTTATCAAAAGATAAAAAATTTTTTTTCTCTTATAAAAGTTTGCTTTCAAATATTTTTTGTGTGTGCTTTAGCACCGGATTTTTTTCTTCGTTGGTTGTTTATTCGACTGTCGTCTCCTAGTCTTTTTTTATTCTAAACTTTGCGTGTTCAATTTTTTTTGTTTGGTAGAAATTTTTCTTCTAAAATTTTGATTAATTTTGCAGGAAATAAACCCCCCTTTTTATATGAATGCCAGAAATCAATGTATAAATCTCGTAAGTTTATTTATATTCATTTGTTTCCTTATTTGAATATTAATTAACAATTATATATATTTTTTAGAGAGTCGAAGTCCGACAAATAAGGGAGGCAGTTTCGTGTCTTATAGACAGCACATTGTTGCATAGAGTGGTGGGAAAGGTATGTTTTTCACATGCTTAATAATAATATAGTTTAATGATTGCTTTTTAGTTTAAATATGATCAGAAAAATCTTAAAAATTATTCACTGGGTTCAATTGGTATCGAAGAAGTTGCTCTAAAAGAAATTAATCTAACTTATGTAAGTTTTTTATATATATTCTTTTTAACCTTTAAAGAGGATTATCTTTTTTTGACCTTTATTCTCTAGAATTGCATTAACTAATTCGATTCCATTTAACCACTTTTTAAACAGCTAAAATTTTAAATGTGCTTTTTTGTGCTGCTGCTAATTTGAGTGCTTAAAACAATGACGAACAAAGTGCATTTTCAACGTCTAATCTATTTCTTTTTTTGGGTGGTATACTCTGACACCAGCTGACTCTGCATGTGAAATACATGTGAGATATTTATAGCACTCTTTTTTCCCATCTAAAAAGGGAATTTTCCAATGGCATGTACGTACACAAAAAGCGACCAAAGTTTTGTAGAGAAAAAGAAAGTGCAGAATATATATGATTGATAGTTTTTAAGCAGCTTCCGTCACATAAGGAAATGAATTACTTTTTTAAAGAAATTTGGGTGTTACAATTTTTAATAGGTTCAAATGTTTAATTTAATTAGTTATACGGATAAAGGATGTGCCGTGTGCCGCTACCGTAATATACGGTATACATTTGTTTGTACTGCCTACCGTACCGATTGCTTTTTAAACGTTGGCAGTAAACAAAATGCCTAATATCAACCTGTTTTTGATTTACCTTTTATCGTGCCGTATACGGTAAAAAATTTTCTACCGTACCGTTTAATAAAAGTCTGTACCGAACATCCCTGATAAGGATGCAAAGGACATATATAGAAACTGAAGCAAACTATATTTAAATTTATTTAATTTTCAGGTACGTGTGAATAGTCCAGAACTTGTTGCTGTAGTCGATAAAGAAGTGCATAGATATGTTAATTCAATTCAACATTTGGATTCTATAAATGACGGGTTAATGTATAGATCACCACGTGGTGAACAAGGAACGGGTAAAGAAAAAAATGATCCGCTGATATCGACAAAACTTCAATTAGAATTTTATCAAATTAAAAAGAAAAAATTTCTGAATATTATTGAAAATGATGATACATTACCATGGGAAATTTGGACAATTGGATTAGATGTTGTTAAAACAAAGCAAGAAAGTGATTATATTCAAATGCGGGAAGATGTTGGTGAACAGCTTGGTGAACAAGTTTTAAATATTTGTAATATTGTAAATCAACCTCGAATGTATATGCCAGCGACTCCATTACATGCAGATCTTCCACTTGTATTTGATAATCGATATTCTGATATTCAACCGTATCTGTTCCGATTAAATTTTAAAGACCAAGGTTTGTTTCACTTATATTTTCGAGTATTTGTTAATAATAATCTATTCATTTTCAGAAAGTGCACCAGAAACTCTTGGAGATAATTTCAAAAAATTCTTTACTGCTTTGGCTCGTTGATACTTTGCTTTTTTAATTGTAAAAATCACTCATGTGTTGTTTACATTATATTACGGTCTTTCGGTTCAGGGAATTTGTTTTGTTGTTTATTGTAGCATTGTTTTTATTATGTATTGTTAGATGATATAAATCATATAAATGAAACATTTTTGAATATTATGAAGTCGATTTTTAAAGCTGAAAATTTTGTGGGGATTTTATTAGATTTGAATTTGTATTTCTCTCTTTCGGCTCAATTGTCTTTCTTTTTTGATCCTTTTTTTGAATACTTGTCCGTCCCATTTTAATGTGTTGTTCTTGTCTCATTTCTTCTCTTTTTTCTTATTAATTTTGTTAATTCTTACAAATTAGAAACGTGTAAAAGCTGCAACATAATGTTGGATTTATGTTGCTAGCTTCGTAGTTATCCCTCTCTTTCATTTTCGGGGGGTGTTACGAGATTATCATCTGCCTCTTGTCTGATTGAGGAATTGCCTCATGACGGTGAAAAAAAAACATTTTTTTCTATTCATTTTTTTGTTTAAATTTATGCAATAAAAAATAATAAAATTTATTATAAAACCCAATGTGTTATGAACTAGTTTGATGATTTATAAGAATCATTGTTGTTTCATCAAAAAAAGATATTTAAAAAATTTATATAATCTTATTTGTCATCATCGAAAATCGTCGTTTTCAAGTTGTCGGGTCACAGGAAAGTATTGTTCCGATAAAAAAATCTGTGGGAGAAAAGAGAAAGAGGAAAAATAAAAGTTGACAATCTCTTCTCTTTTTAACCCCCGGTACTCAACAACAACGATTGTGAGCTCAACCTCTCAGAGAAAGGTAAAAGAGGTTTTAGTTGTGTAAATATTACTAGGAATTTTGGGGTGTTTTTTCTTTCCGTTTTTTGTGTTCACTTGCTCTTTTTTTTATTTCACTGAAGCTTAAGCAGTCTAAAAAATTGACGTTTTTTACCTTAGTTTGTTTACCTTGTGAAATAGAAAAATTTTTGTTTAAAAAATTCGGTAACTTGTTGGTAGTTTTGATGAAAAAATCTGTTAAAAGTTTTTTTTGTTGTTCGTTTATGAAAAAAACAAAATGTGAGTAGCAGTGTTGATAACTTTTTTTTCCTTTTCAGTTGTTAGCGTTCACGTTGTCGGCTGATAACGAAAAAACATTTTGTCCCACTATGTCATAACTGTTTCCATTGGAAACTAAAGCTCTTTCATCATTTGATTTTTTTCCTAAAAACTGCCCAAATTGAAATTTAATAAAAATAATATTTTAACCTTTTTATGATGCTTTTGTTTTTTCTTCCTTAATACTGTTTTGATTCTGACGTTTCAAACATTTTTTTTATGATTTTTGATAATTTCAAAAGAATTTGTTGAATCATAAGCGGGAAAAAAAGAGGAAAGAAGTTTTTCGAAGATGTGCTGTTTTCTTCTCCCTTTTTTTATTGATTAAAATAAATGTGGGTGAGGTGTGCAGCTTTACGCAATTTATTCTTGTGACTGTTTTTACAGATTTTTTGCCTGGCCTGCGACTTGTATGGTTGAATTAACTTATACAGTATTAAAGTCCCATAATTTTTATTATTTGTCGCGATTTTTATTGTCATATCATAATTACCGTACACACACATTTACAATTACCCAATTTTTAGTAATACAAGTAATGATGAATCCCTCACAAGCAGCAGACGTTGAAAAGAATGGTCCTCCATCAGATGATCATATGAAACGCGTTCAGCAACAAGTTCAAGAAGTTAAAGCTGTACGAAATTTGCATTTTATCCTTATTCCTGATTACCCTATTTCCCATTCCTTTTTTAGATTATGGCAGATAATGTTGTTCGAGTTATGGAACGTGGTGAACGCCTTGAAGATTTAGATGCCCGTACTGATGCATTACATGCTTCCTCACAAAATTTTCAAACATCCGCTCAACGAGTTCATCGTAATATGTGCTTAAAAAATCTTAAATGGACGATTATTTTGGGAATCTTCGTCGTTCTTATTGTAGCCCTTATTATCATTCTTATATTAAACGGCGCAGGTGTTTTTGACAACAATTAAACGGCTATACAAAGATGCAATACAATTTTTGTTCATATTTCTTTCTTCATTCCTTCATACATATTTTTTTTCTTTTCATCTTCTTAAAACACTTGTAAACAAATGTTTGAAACGTAAATGACAGACGGGTTCTATCCGGTTTTTTCTTCTTTTAAAATTGCAACTTTGAACGATGTCTGATTTGATTTTTGTTTTTATATATTGTTTATTTCTTTTTTCTCTTTTTGGTCATATCTCATCCCGTCAAAAATGTTTTTCATTCATTGATATATATATTATTTTTTATATTCAAATTATACAATATGTGTATACATACTTTTAAAATAAAAAAATGCAAAGTTTACAATAAGACAGAAAAAAAGAAGTAAAAGCAAGAGACCAAATTCAGACCAAGTTAATAGGCGCGACCAGTTCGTTTTAGATGTGCTAAGCATTCATCAGCAAAATCTTTACCAAGTTGTGCCCAAGCTTGTTTGGTTTCTTCATCGACAGTCATTTTTGTTGAAAGATAATTGACAAAGACAGTCCAGAATGCCTATAAAATATTTTCAAGTTTACTTGATAGAAAAATTCTTAATAAGAAATACTGTAAACTCTCTGATAGAAGCACACTTCAAATTAAAACGTACGAATCCTGGTTTGAAAAATAGAAACGCGTCGCTTCAATTAGAGAGTTTACGGTAACTAAAAATTCATCAAAAATAACTTACACTCCATAATGCGGGATCCATTTTGTAAATTCGATGACGATCTGTTGTTTCACGAGCAAAAGCTTCAAATGCAATTGGATCACTATAAGTATTTGCACAAATATATTGAGCTAGAAGAATTCGAGTTCCTTGTTTCTTGAATCTTTCACTTTTTTGAACATCTTCAGCTGTGTAATTTTCAGCACCTTTGAAATAAACTCGAAGATCAGGATGATTAGTGAACATACTATAATAAAAGATAAAATTAATACTTTTTTTACAATAAAACAAAAAAAACAACTTACTATTTATAAAAATCTATTCCATTTTGCCATTCTTCATCTTTTAATCCAAGAGGAATTGATTCAAGAGATTTTTTACAAAGTTCTTGGACACGTTCACGAGAAAGCATATTTGCTTAGAATATATTAAAAATATTTAATTTTTCTAAAAAAAGAAATGAATTTAAAACCAAAGTTTATCAAAACAAATTAACGACTACATAAATGTCTGCGGTTTATATAGGCCTTTTTGCAAATGAATGACTACGTAGCAGACAACAAAGTATACGAGTGTATGTCACACATATTTTCAATCGTCACGTCTCTCGTTCTATCTACCTTACAGCCCCCAACAAAAAACATGCTGGTTGATTTTGTGACCTTCAAAACATTTTTTTTGCCTTATTATTATTTTGACTAAAGTTGAGTTTTTGGTACTCAAAAGATTAATATGGCGCAATTTTATTGTAAAAAAAGGTAAATTTTTAGTGAGAGAAAAAACACGTTTAAAAAATGGGAGTGAAAAAAAGGAAGCAAATTGTCAAGAAGTTTCTTTTTTCTGCAAGATCTTTTGGCTAAAAATAAGAGAGAGAAAGATAGACAATTCTCAAAAAAACTATTGCATGATCTTGAAAAATAATTTTTACATTTTTAAATAGTTGCTTATTTTTTTAATTTATTAGATGGTTATTAAAATTTATTGCAGAATAACATGGCATTTGCCAATTTTTCTTCTTCCTAAACAAGATTATCGTTGATATATCCAAGAGAAAAAAATAAAAGCAAATCTTATATTTTGTGCAACAACGTGCTTTTAAAATGTTATAGTTTGTGTTAAACGTTTTTTGACTGCACTTTGGCGACGCATTCATATTTTTTTGTTTATACCTTGAAAAGTGTTTTGCAATTCCTTTACGTGATTTTCATTGTATTTTTTTGAAACAGAAGGAAGGAATTTTAATGGAAAAAGACAAATGAATTGTTGTTTATCGATGAACTTTCAATAAAACTATTACAATATTTCACCAAAATTTTTAAGTTATCCTATATATATGTATATATCAGAGCTGAAAAATGCGGCCGGCCATGACTAAAGATTTTGGCTGGATTTCTCAGGGTTTTGTAAAGAAATGGGACAAAAAAACCATGGCCGGCCAAATAAGCAAAAAAATACATTACTGAACTTGTAAATAAAATTTCTGATGGTGAAGAAGGCTGAACTCATTCTTCAAAATAATACTACTTTTTTAAAGTTTGATTGTTTTCTTTTTTGATTTAATTTATTGTTACAATTATTATCATTTATTTGTGGCATGAAGTTATTATGTTCAACAGATTTGCTATGTTTTCGATGATGTACAGTATGCTTCTTTATCCATACGCTAAACATCTCTCTGAAGAAATTGTTTAAATTACCCATATACCATCAGGGACGAGAACTGCGGCCGGCATGCCGAAGATTTTGGGAAAATCTTTGTTTTCACCATACAAAAATTTAAAATCGGTCGGCAGGAAAATCTTTGACCGCGGCCCGGCCGCCGTTTTTGGTTCTGATTACTATGTTATGTTTACTGAAAAATAACATATTATGCAAATTTTTTCTTCAAAAAAAACGATTTTCATTTGCAAACGCTTGCAAATAATTAAGTCAAGAAGTAGCTCATTAACACCATTTCTTGAAAACAATAGTTCAAATTGATCCTTTTTTTATTATTAACCGTCTATAAATAAGAAAAAAATTAATCGATGTTATATATGAGATTACAAATTTATCTTTTTAGATACATATGGTGAACGTTTCGATTTGATTTTGCGTTCCTTGTATTTAATTGTTGGTCGATTTTCAGGTTTTTTAACTTTGTAAATGCGGACAAACCAATTTTCTTTTTATTGTTCTAACATTGTAAGTGTTCCCCTATCTTTTAAAAATTTTATCTTTCATTTATAGTTTTTCAAGTTTTATTATCTTATATTTTTAAAGTTAGTGATATTAAAGTAACAATTTTTTTAAAATACCAATAAATTTATTTTTTTATAAAAGAAGTTTCAAACAAAAACATACAACAAATAATGGACAAAAAAACCATACAACAATTATGCAAAAAAAAACATAAAAAAAGATACCATTATGCATTATTTCCACCACCAGATGATAAAACAGTTCTAAGAACATCCAAATTTTGATCATTACCGAAGAAAAAGATATATTGTGGTTGTTGACGTGGTTGCGGTTGTTGATTGAGAGCTGGATTTTGATTTTCAGCAACATGTTGAGGCATTGGTGGAACAGTCCCATTTTGAGTTTGTTCAACATTTTCACGAATTAAATTTGCTCCATTTGGCGGTGTTTCAGCATTTGCATCAGCAGCCAATTGAACAGGTTCTTGTTGCTGTTGACGGATTCCATTAAAAGCTGCATCATTTGATGGTTGTTGAGGGAGAATTGGAGCTGCAGAAGGACGTTGATGCAGAATTTCATTTCCACCACCATTTAAATTTTCACTAGCAAATGAAGGTTGTGCACTATTTGATCGCACAGTTTGTCTTGTAACAAGTGGACCAGGAGGATTTGATTGATGTGATGGAGCAATTTGAACATTCTAAAAAAATTTAAATTGTGTTTAACAATAACAAAAGTGGATCAAACAAAAACTTACTTCATTTTGTCGCCGTTCATCACCACCACTTTGTTGATGTTGATTTGGAATTTGAAATGTAACAGATCGTGAAAATGGTGGAGCACTATTCGTTTGATTAATTGCTGTAATAAATCCAGTTGCATAAGGTTCACGAATAATTTGTTGTGCAGCAACTTGAGCACCATCTTCAACAACACCTTCAACTGTTTGTTGACGTCCATTTACAAGAGAAGAATGAGAAGTTTGTTCAGTTGCATTTGCAGCAGCAGAAGCTTCTCGGAATCGAACATTAATACCTTGAATTTGTTCAGCATTTTCACGCATTAAATTTGAACCAGCATTTGCTGCAGCAGCAACTTGAACAGATTGTTGTTCTAGAAGAATTGGATTTGAAGGTGCACCACTTTCAGCAGGTTCATCAGGACCAAGAGAATGCTGAAAAATAAACAGTGCATAAACAAGTATAAGTTGGAAAGAAGAAGAAATGTTTAAATTTGGGTAGACAATTTAATTTTGTTTTACTTTTTAACATCATTAGAGCTACAGAAGGGTCAAATTCATTGTTCAATTTTACGTTTTTGGAAGCCCACTTTTTACTCCGCAGTTTTTCAAAAATGGCTGCTCAAACTTCTTAATAGGAGATTTTATAGCTCAAATCTTACATTAAAATTTAATTATAATACAGTGCTACTTTCAGTTCATTGATATAAATTTCGAAAATGAAAATACCCAAAGATTATGAGTGCAAATTTCGGAGCGACAAATCACTAAGAAGCAGAACAGTGATCAAAACTCAAAACATGTACCCAAAAGATAAAAGAAAATTACGAAAAGTCAAAAAACTGATGAAAAAAAGAATTAATTCAAGTTCATAAAAACACAAAACTTACAACTCGATTTTGATTGGATACTTCTGCACGAGAATCAATTAATACAGGTGGAGCTTGACAAAATTGAGGATTTAATCTGCGTTCAATGATTGCAACCCTTTGATAAAAAGGGCTATCAAATTTGAATCCTTCACTTTCAAAATGATTCTAAAAAAGTTTATATAAGTTACAGTATTCAGCATAGTGAAAATTAAAAAGCATACTTCAGCATGATGAACATATGTACGCCATGCGGTATAAATACGATTTTCTTGATATCCAAGTTCACGACTGCGAGCTTGTAATCGAACTTTAAATTCTTCTTTTGAAATTTCTTTTCTTTCACATAGTTGTGAAAGTTCATCTGCAGCTTCAAGCAAACCAGGGCGTCTTGCATCAGCGGCTGCTTGGCTACTGAAAAAAAAACATAAAAATAAAAAATGTTACGATAATTTTTAGATTTTAGAATCGATTGTTAGTATATCCAAAAAATACTTACTTTAATCTTTGTGATGCTCTAAATTGCATGACTTCTGGTTTGGAAGTTTGAGCTTTACTTGGATGACGTGGGAATTCAAAATAATTCTAAAAAATAGAAATTTTTAAAGTTCGTCGGCAAAAATAAATTAAAATTTTACCGAAATTGCTGTTGCAGTTGAAGAGCCATTTAAAACATCTTTAACATTTCTCCAAGTTTTACCAAGTTTCATCTGAAAAAAATGAAAACAATTAAGTTTTGCTAAAAAGAGTGAAACAAAAAATATTACTGTTTTATCTTTGTTTTCAACAGTAGATTCACCACCACCACCACTTTCATCATTGGTACCATTTGGAGCCTTTTCAATTGCATTTTCATATGCAGCAATATGAAGTGAAAGGGTGCTACCCTTTGTTGCATCTGATTCATGTCGATTCTTCCATTTTGATTCACCAGTATCTTCAGGATCATTAAGGCTTAATTTTTGTAATCCATTTTCAAGTTTTGTCCATGAATTAGAAGTTGTAGAAGGGATATATAATTGATCAATAGCTTTTTTTGCTTTAGAAAAGGCTACAATTCAGTGGAAGTGGACACTTAAGTGGAAGTACTATGATTGGCTATTTTGTCCTCAAAAAACCTTTTTACGGTTGTTTTAAACGTTTACAACGAAAAAAAGTTAATGATGTGAACGGTTATCGTAGTCAGGGCGTCACCAACAAATGTAGACTAGTAATTTAAAAAATAAATTGTTTCTCTTTTTTATTCTTCCAAAGAGAATTGCAGCCTTTGTTATACCATAATCTTTTTTACCACCATTAAGTGTTGTTGTGCTTACTGAATGTTCAGCCTTCAAAAATGTTTGACCATATTGATTCAAATTGATATTGGTATATTGTTGATCATGACTTGTGATGGAAGCATCTTTATCAAATGAACGTTGTTTTTTAGATAATGATAATTGACAATCTTTAGTCATTGCTGAAATAAATTTATTATTCAATCACAGTGTTAAATTTGACACGGCTTTACGACGATAATTTTTAAAGCAACGATAGCTGTTTGAATTCCAGCTTTAAATAAGAAATAAATTAAACGTTAAACAGCTTTTTACAAAGACAAAACAACGTGAAAAAAAAGAGGAGAGAAATCACCAACTACAAGTTCAGACAAGTGAAGCTACGATTGCAAAACATTAACTGAAGTGAACTATCTTTTAAGGAAATATGAAAACCAGAGAAGGCGTTGCCAAATCAGACTCCGCCTTAAGCAGTGAAGTTATTTTTTTGTGTCTATTTGAACTGCAACTTTTAAACATTTTTTGGGCATCCTGAACATTGATACCCAAAAAGATTCGAAGAGAAATAGTTGCGAAACAAAATTATTATTAACTTTTTTTGGGCCAAATTAGAAGAAAGAAGCACAAAGGAGCGCAAAGAAAAGAATAAATCATTAGGAAAGATGTTTTTCAATGCGTTTCGAAATTAGGCATAGTAAAATCGTGCAAAAATTTTACCCTAAACTTTTTTCGCGCCAAATCTAGGGAGATAGACACAAAGGAGCACAAACAAAGCACAGAAAAAGGTAAAGAATCAGTTTTCAAATAAAATGTTATTCAAAAACTTAAAAGAAAACTTCAAAATATGGCACTTTAAAAAGGAAAACAAAAATAATTCATTAAGCGAACGGTAGCCCTAGCTTCATAGCGCGAATGTGATGTTTGTATGAAAACAAGATTTGAGTAAACTTTGTGTTCTTGGATTAAACTCTGTAATGGATTTCAAAATTCTAGATTGCTATGTTTTTGAAACATTTTTTTGTTTTTACAAGTACACTTAAGCGTTATAATAATATATTTAACACAGCAATAATAATAAGATGGGTCAAAGGAGCGTACTTATTCTAACACAGAGGAAGAAGGATAAAGTGAATGATTTATAAAAATCAACAGGGAACAAACTGGCTGCATATTAGTGATAGAAAATCTAGCACTCAACGAATGAGTGACAGTTGAGTAACGAAATGCCAAAAATAAACATAAATTACTTATAAGTAATACCTTTTAATGGTGTGCGGATAATTCGGTTCACTTTTTTATAGGTCAAATTTTTGCAAAAATGCAAAGTGCTTTAAGGCAAAAAAGGTCAGACAGAAAAAACCAATAAGTAACAAAAAATAGACGCTACAAATGCGCGCGTAAATAGTAATGAGTAAAGTAAATGCAAAGTAATAATATTTATGTTATAAGAATCAAAGAAATTCAAAGGATAAGGGGCATTCAGAGTTTAGGAATTGAATTCAGATCTCGCTTCCAGCTGAGTTTAGACAGATTCTCAAAAAAGTTATTGACAGATTAGACTCCACCTATTTTTTCTGGTTTGCAACTCGAAAACACGTATACCCAAAAAAGGAATCAAAAACAAAGACGGTCGCGAAAAACTCATTTCTTAACTTTTTTTTCGCGCCATTTTAAGAAAGAAAGGCAACAAGAAGCCTAAAAAAGAGCAAAAAGAAAAAAAGAATGAAAAAGAACTTTCTTTCAAAAAAGATGTTTTCAAAGCACCAAAGTAGAGTTTCAAAATTTGGCACAGTAGGAAAGCAAAAAAGTCGTAGTTTGCAATAACAACAAAATTCATTCATTCTATAATGTACCGTATCTCTAGAGTTTTTAACGCTGAAATATTGCATGTGTGCACGTGGTGATACCACAATGCTCCACAAATACCTCCTTTTAAATTACTGTATTCTTGTTTTTTCTGAAAACTGTTTGGGGCATTTATAGTAAAATAGTTTGCTAGTTGACACAGGTCAGCGTTTCAAGCAATTTCGAATTTTGGAAGTTTTGTAGCAAAAACAAAAAAGCCTAAAATCTACTGTAATCTTGATTTTCAGAGCTTTTAAAATCCATTATGTATATACATAGTTGATTTTCACAAACTTTGAAAAAAAACACAACAAGGTTTTGCGTAAGGGGCTGCCCAGATATTACGTTATAGGAGGAATAGAGAAGCATTGTCATGCTCTTCGTTAAAAGAGCGAGAGGCAAGGAAAATACACGCATGTTTCGGTTTTCGCTTTTTTTTTTGTTGAAAAACTAAAACAGTTAAGTAGCATCTACACGAAAGACGAAAAAAAGAGAAAATAGTGATACATTACCGTAATAACAGAGCAAAAAAACAAATTGAGAGAAATCGTTGAGTTGAAAAAATTAACCATTATTTTTTAGGCGCTAAATTAAGAAATTTCTTAAGAGTAAACACAAAGAAAGGAAAAGAACAAATCACTTTTCGAAAAAGATGTTTTACAGAGCCCCAAAATGTAAGTTCAAAATGTGATACAAAAAAAGGCAAAAAAGGTTCGCTCTATCATTTACAGTATTCCAGAAGTTTTTAGCGCAAATACAATTTCTAGCAACGGATTTCAAACGGTTGTCAACCGACATCGGTTAAAGTTGAAAAAAGAATAATGAAAAAAAGATGTATTTTGCTTGTAATATTTGGAGCTGTGCCGCAAATAGCTTAATCTTTAGGAGATGGAAGTAAAAAAAAGTTATATCTGGAGTTATAAAATACACAAAAATTTACTTTAAAGAGGCATTTGTAGGAGTGGAACTTCCCGTTGTTCTATCCTGCTATTTTCGGCTTTGAAGAGAATTGCATACAGTATAAAAATCACAAGAAAAGAAGAAAAGTGAAGCTCAAAAAACAAAACCAAAAACTTATTTGGAAAATCGTAAACTTTGAGGTAGACGAATACAGAAAAATAAAAGTACAAAGAAGTTACGATGTTTTTTTCCCAAAAAATGGCCATAATGAAAAAGAAAAACCACAACATCAACTTTTTTAAGTAATTATGAAATTTTTTACGTCTGCACGAAAAGTTTCGTAAACTTTGAAAAACGGAACAGAACTTTGCGGAAACAAACATCTTTAACCATCTAAAATTACGGTAAAAAACCGGAACAAAAAAGGATGCATATTAATTTACATAAAAAAACTTTTTTTAAAGGTCATAGCATCATTTTCTTTTTTTGCTAAATTAAAGTGATGTAACCAATCAAGATCGACAATACAGTAATAACAAATTCATGTCAAAAAATTGCGAATTATCATTATCAAAATCAAAATAATAATTGACAATTTTTAGACATTGTTGAGATAAATTCGTTATTACAATGTTTTCACGACGATAATTTTTAAAGCAACGATAGCTGTTTGAATTCCAGCTTTAAATAAGAAATAAATTAAACGTTAGACAGCTTTTTACAAAGATAAAACAACGTGAAAAACAAAGGAGAAACCAGAGAAGGAGTTGCCAAATCAGACTCCACCTCAAGCAGTGAAGTTATTTTTTTGTGTCTTTTTGAATTGCAACTTTTAAACATTTTTTGGGCATCCTGAACATTGATACCCAAAAAGATTCGAAGAGAAATAGTTGCGAAACAAAATTATTAGTAACTTTTTTTCGCGCCAAATTAAAGGAAAGAAGCACAAAGGAGCGCAAAAAGAAAAGAATAAAAATGAATCATTAGAAAAGATGTTTTTCAAAGCTCAAAATGCGTTTCGAAATTAGTCACAGTGAGATCTTTCTTCTATAAAAATAATATAAGGTCCAAGAAGAAAGAAGAAAAATGAAGCACAAAAAGCAAAATCACAAAGTTATTTGCAAAGTCGTAAACTTTGAATAAAGAAAAATAAAAGTACAAAGAAGCAACGGTGTTTTTCCCCCAAAAAATGGCGTTAACGAAAAAGAAAAACCACAGTATCAACTTTTTTAAGTAATTATGAAATTTTTTATGTCTGCACGAAAAGTTCCGTAAACTTTGAAAAACAGAAAAGATCAAAACTTCGCGCAAACAAAGCATCTTTCTTAAGCTAAAATTACGGTAAAAAACCGGAACAAAAGAGGATGCTTTCTATTCATTTACATAAAAAAACTTTTTAAAAAAAAATAAAGGTCAAAGCGTTATTTTCTTTTTTTCTCAAAAACAAATCCTGTCATTTCATCATCACTGTGTTTCGAATTTGTTTCTTAGTAAAAATGGGGGATTTCAAACTCAAACAGTTGATTAGTATTTGCAAGAGAGACTTGTTATAAAGAAAGTGAATTAGTAGTACTGTAAAAATACCATTAAAGTAAAAAACGGTTCATAAAATAAAAAAAGAGGAAAACATTAACAAACGAAAGCAGGAAAACAGATATAACAAAAATACAAGTTAAAAAAATGTTCCCTCCCACAACCCTTTTAAAAAAATGAAAACAAAGCTAAAATTATTTATTGGCGCTTTTAAAATTCTTTTTCAATAAAATCCACAACATTTTGATTATTTATCTTGAGTCAGTAAATAAAGATATTCTTTTATTAAATTTTGTTGGAACATAGCCCAAATGTGCTAGTTCACATATAATTGAACATGGTTTGTAAGTTCACCATTAGTAAGTTTAATGTCTTGTGCACGACCTTTAAAACAAAATCATATTTATGCAAAAAAAATTTAAGGAGAATACGTTGAATAGATTTTGAAAACGCTTGAGAGGTCTGAATTTTATGTTTTACTGTTCTTCAAATTGATTTGTATGCTTTGTTAAGGGTGGATGGGGGTTAACCAAAACCTGACGTCAGGAAAATCTGTCGTTGTTACTATTTTAAAGCATAACTTTTTTAATTTTTTCACCCCATAAAGTTTATTAATGTTTTTCTCCAAATACATAAAATTGTCAATTCCAATGCTTTACTGCAATCTAAAAAAACAGCAAAAATCTGCCACCATTTCTATATTTATGTTCATATCCTTGATTATAGATTCCCTGATAATCATGTCCTGAACCCCATTCATCACCATGCGAATTGGAATATCCATAATATGGTGCAGCATTTCTTTAATGCCCACAACAATGACCGCCCCAGGGATAGAAGCTTCCAGAAGTTAGCATTGAATCAGTTAATAGAACAGCAGCAAAAAGCAAACACAATACAGCCTCTGAAGAACTTTTTTCAGTTTCTTTGATGCTTCATCGGTTGCTTTTATATTATTTTCTAGAAGACAGATTTAATGACACTTATTTTTTTTTTGATGCTAGAAATAAAAAGTTGTTAAAGACGGCAAAAAAAGAAACATGTTTTTCAGCGGCATCAAGTTCAGATTCATTCTTTCAAATAATAGTTTTTATATTATTTTCTTCTTCTTGTTTTCTTTAAATCTAAACGAGTAAAATAGAGAATAAAGTTATATCTTTATTAATGCATTTTTCTTATTTATAATATTATTAAAGCACAACATTTACATTTACAGTAAGTTTTATTCAAACATTTTTCTGCGTTTTTGTACAATATCTTTAGTTGAATACTTCGATGATGCTGTATCTGTTTCTTCTTCTGCTGCTTTTTCTTTTGGACCCGATTTCGGCGTTGTAGGTTGTGCACCACCTCTTTGCGGACGCGTTTGAACTCGAGTTGCTGGGATACGCCGTGTTGATGGACTTTCTGATTTTCTTGGAGAAGCTGCACGTGAACTTGATGCTGATGAAGTTTGACTTCGTGATACTGATGTTGTCGGCTTTTTAACCGGTAATCTACTACCCATAGGAGAATGCGAGCCACGAACTGCAGGCTTTGATACAGATGGACCTGCAGCTGCGCCAACGGATGATATGCTTGATCGATTACCTAATGAACTTGAAGGCCGGCTATTTCCTGCAGAGCTTGGTGGCACTGGTGAAGTTGCTTTTGAATCAGGGTGCTCCGGATTTTCTTCTTTTTCATCCTCTTTTGGTTTTGGAACATTTTTTGTTTGACGGAATTTCTTCCATTGCTAAAAATTTTCATTAATTTCTAAAACGAAAAGGTTGTCTTTACTTTCTGATATTCTTGATATCGACGCCATGCTTCTTCACTATAAGCTCGACGTTTTTGCGCTGCAAGCTCTGCTGCTGTTGGGCCTTTTGCTGAAATTTGTCTTGTTAATTATTTTAAAAAAAGATTTTAATAATTACGTGGTTCAGGCTCTGGAGTCGGCGTCCTTGGAGGCGGCGTTGGAGTTTTCGGCGGTGGTGTTGGCGTTTTTGGTGGAGGAGTTGGGGTTTTAGGAGGTGGAGTGGGAGTCTTTGGAGGAGGGGTAGGAGTCTTGGGTGGCGGAGTTGGTGTTTTTGGTGGTGGTGTTGGAGTTTTTGGAGGAGGAGTTGGTGTCTTTGGTGGTGTAGGCTCTGGTGTTGGAGTCTTCGGCGGTGGAGTAGGAGTTGGCGTTTTTTGTGGAACCCATTCTGAATAAGATTTTAGACCATTCATTAATTAACTAACAATTATTATCTTACCTTTTTCATCATCAGCGTATGTAACATTTGATTCTAACATTAAATCAGCTGGTTCTAACGGTGGGGGCTAAAATCAAAGGTAAAAACCTTTTTAAATTAATAAAACACAAACCCTCAAAGTTTCAATTACACCTTCTTCAACTTTAATTGCATTATCAACAAATTTATCTAAATCTAAATCTTTTATTGTTGTAACAGGAAGATTAAATTGATCTCCAAGATTTTTAACAAGCTGTTTCATCGTTAGCTTTTTTCCACCAAACCAGATTGCAACATTTCCAACATTTTCAATTTTGCGGCCATAATAATGAAGCTTTTTAAGTGTATCAGCTGCAATTTCAATTGCAATTGTAGTTAAAGCCAAGCCAATAGCAATATAAATAATTGTAAATGCCATATATGTTTCACTTTTTGGATAAATATCACCAAGTCCTTAAAATATCTTATTATTACTTTTACGCAAAGAAAAGGTTTACCTATTGAAGACAGTGAAACAAAATTGAAATAAATTGCTTTAAAAAATGACATATCTGGTTCATATGATGAAAGAATTGCTGAGCCACAAAACATATAAACTCCAAAAAATATTAAAAGTGATACAGCTTGATTGTTTTCTTCTTCATTTTCACTAGATGTTTGACTTTTTGGTGACCCAGGATCTGAGGACATTGATCCCTTTTCAATATCAATGAACTCTGTATCTTCTGTAGCAGCATTTGGATAAGAATCTTGTGCTTCTAATGTTGTTGACATGAATGATTTATCCCGTGTAAAATCAGATTGTAGCGGTTGTTTTGCTTCATCATTTATCCTGCCATTACCAGCTAAATTTTTGTCATTTGAAACTGTTCCAAGTGAAAGAGCATGTTTAATTCCATGTCGACGACAATCACGATATCGTTTTTTCATGCTACTAAAAACAACAACATTGCTTTTTAGTTTTACATAACACAATTACAAACTTGTAAAATTGTCGATAAGTTTTTTCCCATCCATCAATGACTTCAGAAATAAATTTACCAAGATCCGCGATTGCGAGTAAAGTGAAGGGGATACCTATTAAACCATAAATAATACAAAATACTCGGCCACCAAGTGTTCGGGGAGCTACATTACCATATCCTAAACAAAAATTTACGTAGCTAAGAGTTAATAAAAAAACTTACCAATTGTAGTTATTACAGTAAATGCAAATAAAATAGAATCAGAGAAAGACCATGGTTTAATGTACTCCTTTTGTTCACCACCTAAAAACTTTTTTTTACTTTTTGAAGCTCAAGTTTTATTTAAAAAACCTAATTGTAATTTATTTGCAGTATGTTCAAAGACAACTTCTTGAAGTTCTGGATGATTATCAACTGTTGTATGATAGCAATCATCAATTAATTTTAGAGTCATTCTTTGCATAACATTTTCAGAACAATCTGCATCAATAAATTTCTATAAAAGTAGTAAAGCATGTTAAAATTGTTGATCTTTAAAGAAAAAGGCTTTAAAAAAACTAAACCTGCAAAGCAGTCAAAACACATCTTCGACTTCGCATCACATGTGCCAATTCTCGTCGTGTTCTACTATTTCCTAAGCTATAAAAAGATTTTATTTTAAAGGCACTTTAATGTAATTTTAAACTATACATTATTGCTGTATTATTATCTTTAAGCAAATCATTTATAGTTTTTGAACCATTAGCTAAATGCACTGCAAATGTGCTAAAATGTCGAATTTCGTGTTCTAAAATAAATTAATTAACATTAGTTGGATTCAACAGATTAAAAAAATGTTTACCGCGATTATGAGTTTGTGAATATGAATTTGTTAAATTTAAATTTGGTAATATAAATCTTTTATCTCGTTGACTTGGTTCGATCGTTTTTGATTCAAGACTTCGCATAACAACAGCTCCAAATAATGTATACAAGGCAACTCCTAATATCATAAATAAATGAACAAAAATTGGAGATGCCTGAAAATTATTGATTGATTAATTACAGTAGTCACCATTTTGATGTGTAATAATCTTTATTAGACCCTCTACAAGTAAACACACCTTTTGCAAATAAGCTGCAGTACGCAAAACATTTGCATGTCGACCAAGTAAGCCCATATTTTCTCAAAAATTTTTTCTTAACACTTTATTAAGCAAGCAATGTCATACAATAAGCAAATGTTTAAAAGCATTTCTTATGTAAAAATTTGAAAGACAAGCAAATTTTTTTTATAACAGCAACATAAGAAAAAAAGCTAAGCGCTTTTAACCGTCATCTTGGCGCATTTTTCCATTTTTGGAACCTTATATTTTTCAACAAAGATCATATTACACTTTGAATAAAAAGGGGAAGAAGAATTGGAGCTTAAGATTGAATTTAATCAAATATAACGTAAATGTTGCAACGTGAATGTTATTACATAAAGAAGAACAAGAAGTTAATCTTGATGCCAAATATTGACAAATAAAAGTTAAATTTTCTTTTTATAATAACTTTCTTTTCTTTCTTTTTTTTGTGTGTGTTAACTAACAAAGTTTTTAAAAATGTAACAGTGCTTCGTTTTAATATTACAAAACGTTGTATTGCAAAAAAAGAAAATGTTTTCAATTTTGTTTTTAAAAATGGGCAAGCGTCAATGAAGCAACTTCTTAAAAAAGAAGGGCGTTTTTGGACTCCTTAAAGGAGCGGATGTGCATGGAACAATGAAAAAACAATTTTCACTTGTTTAAAAAAAAGTTTTTAGTGACTTTAACATCAACAGTGCTTAAAGTTGCCGTTTTTTAAAAGGGAGTACCGACTAATACCTATGGTATGAAAAAATTCTATTCTTTCAAGGAACGTCTATTTTTAAATTTAAAAAAAGACTCCCTTAAACAATAGAAGCAAGCTTTTTTATGAGTTAAAAGAAGGTAAAAATGATTTCAGTATGTAAATGATAGCTGTAGCTTTAATTTTAATATAAAAGTAAAAAAATAAAAATCACGTTTGAATAAGTCACACATATATTTTTATTCAAATAACATTGACTTTTATATGCGTAAAAAACTACGCTACATATTTAAAAATCCTTATAAGCACTGATGCAAAAAATTTTAAAGTTCTTACATTTGTACATAGATTGGCAATGTTTTTTGATGTTTGAGGTAACATTTTTAAATCTTTTATTCGATGAATTTGATTTTTATCAATACATTAGGAATAAAAATAAAGATATACGTCTTTAAAAATAGAATTGCCACCTAAGAGATAAAAAATATGCTTTGGTTAGAAACTTTTAAAATGTCGATTTTCTTAAGCTGATGTATCCTCCCCTTTATATCATGCGTTATCCAAAATGTGCATCTTTTTCCCACGGGATAAAAAGTCAAAAATTGGATGTCTCACTTTTTATAAAAAAAAACAACTTAACACTTACCTTTTTGCTTGTTTTTCGAACCCAATCCAGTTGCATTTTTGGAGAGATGTTATTGATATGCCAATCTGAAAGCAATTTAAAATTTAAACAACAAATTATAAACAAACGAAATGGAGGCATGTTCGTATTTAATTTTTCATTTTTTTGAAATATCCAGAACGGCATCTTACTAGAGCAATTTGCTTGATGGAAAAATAAATGGAAAGCAAAGTACCATTTTTCTCTTTTCAACTTGATTGATAGAGAAGCTTTTAACAGATTGCTCTATTTGTCTACTATTTTTTTCTCTTAGCTGTTTCAATTTTACTTTGTTTCTGCCAAAAAAAGAAAAAACAATTCAAAATGGCACACAATAGATATGATAGTTTTTAAACTCTATTAATGGCAAATAAAAAACCATTGCCAAAAGAATAAATTCTAAGCATAGATCAAAATAAAGAAATACAGAATTGAATAGAGTATAAAAAGCGACTGTCTAGTTATTACATGGCAGAGTGTTTTTGATATATCCCCTACATCAAAGGCGACACTGCGATTTACCTTTCCCTCCTATTATGTACTATCTAGAAATCCCCCAACTGTTGCAGCAGTTAAAATAAATTTTTAAACAAAGAATTGGAAATTGTAAGAAGCCGGGCGGCAGAAAATGAGTTTTTTTGACGTTTGAGAGTTTTCTAAAATAGAAACTTTAATGAAGTAGCATTTCTTAATTGGTTTCCTTTTTTAAGTAACAAGACTGATTGTAGATAAGAAAAGGAAACTAAATGGCTCAAGAATAAACTGAATGAAAGAAAAAAATTAACATGGTGTTGCTGCAAGGTAAAATAAACAGTATCGCATTTATCTAATTATTGTAACAAAAATGTTAATAAAAAGAGAATACCGATATATTTCAAAAGTAAAATTTTAAAACTGCATCGCAGAAATTTTAAAATGAACTGAATATTTAAAAAGTTGTCTTGAAATGTGATAGAAGTGCCTTTAAAGATAAAAGGATATCCGGGATATTCAAGATAGCATATATCGAAAAAAATTTCAAAATATGAAGTCACAGAAAGACATGACGCGTATATGCCCACCCGCACATTCTTGTGATATTATCAGACACTGAGCAATATTAAACAGTACCAGATAAAATTATGCTTATAAAAAGTTTCGCATTTTTTAAACAAATTATACCTATGACAGAAATAAACTGGTGTGCATAAATATAGCCGAGGTCAAAAATATGGGATTTCGACCCCAAAACTTAAATATGGCAAAAAGCTGTTTTCATATTCGGATTCAGCATGCTCAATAACCTATATATACAAAAAGCTGCTGAAAAATTACGACGAAACACGAATTTTTTTGAGAAAAACGTGATTTTTGGGGTGTGCATAAATATAGCCGAGGTATTGAAAAATTTGCATATGAACAGTTTTGAAGAAACCAGTATATCGGGGTTGTTAAATATGCTTATTTTAGCTAATTTATGAAGAAGACAACAAAAAATATGCATGAGAGACGGTATAAGAGATAGAGCTATGAAATTTGGTGGAGTTGTTAAAGATAGATAGGACTACAAAATAGGATATTTGGTTTCTTCTTAAACTAATTTTGTGCCATTTCCCCAGTACCTGAAAAATGCCAAAATACACTGAATACAGTATTTTTGATGTGATGCCAAATCGGCGCCAATGCATATTTTTTGTTGTCTTCTTCATAAATTAGCTAAAATAAGCATATTTAACAACCCCGATATACTGGTTTCTTCAAAACTGTTCATATGCAAATTTTTCAATACCTCGGCTATATTTATGCACACCCCAAAAATCACGTTTTTCTCAAAAAAATTCGTGTTTCGTCGTAATTTTTCAGCAGCTTTTTGTATATATAGGTTATTGAGCATGCTGAATCCGAATATGAAAACAGCTTTTTGCCATATTTAAGTTTTGGGGTCGAAATCCCATATTTTTGACCTCGGCTATATTTATGCACACCAGTTTAGTTGCAGGGCCTATATTCGTAAATAAACAGTGATGAAATATTATATTAAAAAAAGACAAAAAAAACTATTTTTAGAGTTTAATATGGCTAAATATAAAATGTAAAGTTCTCAAACCATATCTTCCGTGAGAGCATATCATGCATTTTTGGAAATTTTTTTTGTCTGAAAAAGGAAAAGGTGTTGCACTTTTTTACTTTAATATGTCAATCACTTTCAACCAAAAATGCATGATTTGCAAACGGCACGTTATGGTTTGAAGATTTTTACATACACGTTGGACAAAACAAAAAAATAAAAAATACTAAAAAGTCCCTTTTTTTATTAAAAAGTTACTAAATTTGATGCAAAACAATAAAAACAAAAGTTTCATATAAGGTTGCTTAACAGCAATAACAACAAATTAAAGAGTAGCCAAAAAGAATGCTGCAACACCGGGCTAGAATGGTTGAATGAATAATTCAACCACTTTTGTTCTATTCAATGACAAGCTTCATAAATTTGATTTGACCACATTTTTTAGGCTTATGTCATAGTCCCCTCTATATGGCTATTGTTTTTATTTTAGTTTTTTTGAAGCATTTTTTCCTTCCTGGAGTTATTCACTTTTTAAGACCATTTTTGCAGTCTTTTAAAGCATTAATAGAAGGAAAAAAATGTTATCCGACTTTTATTTCTTGTTTTTGAAAGTGAAACAAGACATAATAAAAGTAAAAAGAAAAAGATGAAGAATAAGCGGCCAAATCGAAGCCCGCTGATAACCATTTATTTAACAATATTCTTTCAAGTAGCTCTTGCGGCCCATAACAAAAAAGAAGTAATTTTAAACAGATTGGACTAATTAACAGTATGAAAAGAAGTCATCCATTCATTCAAGGCAATTAACATCTGGATTTGATATTTTCTTTTATATAAGTAAAAAAACGTTGTAAACAAAAAACTGAATTTTGAAGGTTACTTTTAAGCTTTCGAAAAAGCAGTAATATTGCCATCCGTGCCTAAAAGCAACCAATAAGCGACAATTATCCTATATATTGAAAAACAAATGTCGTATAGCTTTGATTTATGAATGCTCCTGTAAATGCTATTATTTCAAGCGTTGCAAATTTTGGGGGTATGCAAGTTTTTTCTTCGATTTGTAATACATTTTCTCATGTAACTTTGTTGTGTCAAATGCTGTCGTATTGTGAATACCCTCAAAAGATCTGTCTTTATATGGAGAACAACATGCTAAAAAATCTCAGCATCCGTTGCGATATCTTTTGCATTTCCCTTTTGAATCGATATTTGAGTAATTGTAGATGAAAAAGTTAATTTTTTGTCGATTCATTCTTAGGTTGTTGTGCATTTAGAAACGAAAAATTTGATACCAGTCATATAAAGAGTTGAGCAGTGTAAGCAAGGATCCTTGATAAAAATGGTTACTTGCAAATAAACTTTTTTCAAAAATGTTGTGTTTATCTGTTTCCAAGTTATCAATTTTATTAATAAATTTTATTATTGTATAGCCTTTAAAAAGACTAAAATAAAAGAAAAACAAAACAATATAAAAATTCCAAAGTGCCAAAAAGCATTTAGGCAAGTATACACATTAACTATAACATCTTTAATAATAAAAAAATAAAAAGAAAACAATAATAAAAAAACGGAGGGAAACCAAGGCAGTTTTTTGGATACTTGAAATATCATTAAGCTAAATCTACAATGACTCATAAAAAAGCTATGAATTATTATATTTTGGCATATTTATATTTAAAAAAGAACATTATTGTTATAGTGAAGAAACAGCCTCATTCTGTCTAGAATGTGATCGTGAACGAATCCCTGAAAAAAAAGTAATATTGTTATTAAAAGCATCCTAATAATACATTAAACGAACCTTTGCCTTCTTGTTCAACTTGTAGTTTCAATTGTCGACTTATTTCTCGCAGTCTAGCAGCACTAGGACCAGTAAGTGATGGTTCTCTTCTATCCAAACCAGATTGGAATGCCTTTACAACACGAATCTAAAAAATTTTAATGTTTTCAAACAGCAAATTAATCGCAACCACCAAAACAACGTTAATTAGGAAAAAATGAGTCAAAAAAACAGAAGCATTCAATGGTTACTAAAAAAATCTAGGAATGGTACATCAGAAGCCCAAACGAACGTAGGTAGCAGCATGCAAAAAATGGTTGTGCTTTTATAGTAATAATAATAATAAAAACATTCAGTGCAAAAAAAGAGTACTGCTTTAAAAAGTTAAACATCAATTTTCGTTTAGGTAATTTGAAAAAAATCAAATTGCCGCTACCAAAAGATAACAAAGAATAAAAAAACAAAAGCAGTTTATAAAAGAAAACAGTTTAAAAAAAGCAGTCGGCGAAATAAAAGGGAAAATTTTTTAAACTGTTCTTTTTTTGGAATGATACATTGATGATATATTTGGCATTTGCCATTGATTTTCACGAAACACCAACCAAAAATATATATAAATTGGAATATAAAAATACATTGACACTACTACCTGCGTACGTTGGTCATTTTTCGTTTGAATTGAAAAATGAAAATATTTTTGTTGGGAAGAAAACCCCGATTTAAGGCCCTTTAAAATATATAGTAATTTTTGAGAAACAAAAATTGAGAATAGTTCTCAATTTTGAAACTCATTTAAAAGGATTAAAAATTCTAATGTTAATATGGTTGTTTTTTTAAGATTACAACTTTTTGTAAAAATAAAAAAAAAGAAAAAACTATTTGTTAAAAGCCAAACACTAATAATAATAAAATCAAACATAGAATTGAAAAAATTCAGAACAAGATGGTTACAGACAATGCAAAATTCACTCATATAAAAGCAGATTATAATAATTAGAAATGTGCATGGTTTTTTAGTAGAAAAATAAATAAAACAAAGAAATACCCAACAATAAAAAACAAAACAAAAAAAAAGGAAACATTGACGCACGCAACAAAAAATAGATGTTATGCAAATTTAGCACATCACTTTCACAGCAATTATAAACTCAAAAGAAAAAAATCCACCAATTAAAAGAACCAAAAAAACAAAAACATATATCACCAAAAAAAAGCTTGCTACCAACACAACATCAAAAAAATAATTATATCAAAGCAATATGCATTCATTTTTCAAAAACGTTGTTATAGTTTTTGTTAAAAAAATATATCTTTTTTTGGTGATTGTTTCTGTTTTTTTAAAACTTTTTTCTTGTTTTCCTTACTGCTTGATCAGTGGGCGCTGTGCTATGCGGCACTGGAATGAGATGCTCGGATCGTTCACCGCCGATAACCTGTAACCGGAACAAAACCAACACTATTTTTACGTCCAATTTTGGCCCGGCAAAAGGACAGGCTTAAACGATTATTAAAAAAAGGGATTAAATAAAAAATTAACAAGAGAGGATAAACATTGTTTTATACCATGAAATTATAAAAAAAACCTTTAGTTCTTTTAGTAATTTTTTTCAAGAACTGGAGTTTCTAAAGGAAGAGTAAGTAAATTGGCAAAAAAATTCTTTGTTTAATATATGTAAATATAATTAACGTGCAGTGACATATATAAATATTAAATCTTTACTGGATTAAGTTTAAAAGAATTGGTTTTTAAAAGCCATAAGTAGTATCCAATAAAAATTCATTATTATTTGTGCAAAAAAATATTACCATTAAAAAAAAGGTCTACTGTAATGTTGACTATCACCAAACAAAGTGCAATGACTATTGTGAATTACTAATATAAATATATATATCAAAAAACCAGTGCAACTCATGGAACAGAAATAGGTAGTTTTGTGTGCAAAAATAATATCGATTACAGTAATATTTAACAAGATTTGTGATATTTTGACAGAATAAGGAAAAAAGCACAGACACATCACAATAACAACATTATTAACAAAAAAATCATCGTCTTTTTTTTGTTGCTATATTTGTCAAAAAATTGTAAATATATAAATTTTTTTGATTCTTTTTTATTATTTATGTCCACAATCTTTTTTACTACAAAAATTGTTTTAACAATATAAATGCAAAAAATAAAAAATGTAAAAAAATGAAAGTTAGAATGTGACTGTGGTGGGAGACGACAAAAAAATCAAATCAGAAAAAAGTTTAATTGCGATGTGATCCAAATAAACTAATTAATTATAATTTTTTTATAACATTAATATTAGCCCTAGCTATAATCCTACAGTAAGTACCTGATAAAAAAACATAATATAGTTTTTTTCTCTATAACATATTTGAAAAACCCTAACATTAAGTAACATAAAAAGCCATAAAGTTTTTTATAAAAAATTAAGTATAAAAATATTAAAGAATCTAGCTCTATCACATATATTTTTTAATAAAATAAAATAAGGTGGCAAAGTATTTTCACGTCACCGGGATAATAGCAAAAATGACAGTGGAAAAAAAAGTAAGCAAGAAAAGCTAATGAAAACATTAGGGGGGATTTGAAAGTTGAAGCAACAAAAATGTCATTATTGAAAATTTGGTTCAAAATACCCGGAAATTTGAGACCTGTGAATCTAGACATTTACATATAATAGTAATAATAAAAAAAAGTATAAAAAACATAAAAAAAGCATTGAAAATTTTTTAAATGAAAGAAAGTAAAAGTTTTGAAACAATAAATAAAAAAAAGAAAGAATAGGAAAGTTCACTTCATTTTTAAAACATTATATTATAGGCAGTTTTTTTGTTTGTTAATCTTTTTCTTAAGTCTCTCAATTATTATAGGTGAGCAATAGATGCAGGGCCATCAAGAGAAGTTGATTTTGTTTTAAGTCGTGATACGTTGGAGGTGTTATTTGCTTGTACAGATGAAGAAGTTCCGCTAGCTGGATCCCAAGTCTGTACTAATGGAACTTTTTCAACTTCTGTTGTTGTTGTAGTGGCAGAAGTATTAATACCAATAGGATTTCCATGATTACCATTTGAAATGGGTAGTGCATTGTTACCAGTGGATGAAGAAACAACAGGTGATGGAGAGCGTTGTTTATGGTGGTAAAGGGGGTATGGTTGCGGACCAGTTGTAATAAGATAGGTTGGATGTTCATCACTTCCATCTATTCGTCGAACGGCAGAATGACCACCGCCACCACGGATAGATTGTAATGATTGCGTCGAAGCTAATGATCGACGCTCATCCGTTTCCTCTGTGACCAAATGGAAGGCTTTGACAACACGGAGCTGCAGGAAAAAAGGGCATTTTTAAAAAAAGAACAAAAAAACGGAATCCAAAGGAACCCACAAAAGGCACAGAAAAAAACTGCAAACCCTGAGAGGCGAGTAAAAAGGAAAAAAATGGTTCGCTTTAAAAGTTCATTTTTTCTTTCTAAAATTAAAGAAAATAAATAGGGTGCGTATAGAATAAAAGAAAAAAAGCATAAAAAAGTATAAGCAAAAAGCTATTCATAAAAGCGTGTGCAAAAAACAGACATGCAAACCACAAAGTTTTCTTTTAAAACACAATATGTACAGTATATATGAAAAAATTATTACCTGAAAAAGATAAAAAAAATACCCAAAACAAAAGTTCCATGAGTTGCAAAGAAGACACAAAATTAAAAAAGGCAGAGAAGTGCGGAACTACTTACAAGTGTACATTTAAAAATTACTTAAAAAATAACACTATTAAATCACCCAAAATATTTTTTTTATTTGTTTTAAACTAACATATAAATCAAAAAGTTTTTATGTGTTTTTTAGTTGTGTGACAAACTTCACACACGACAAAAAAAGTTGTTCTAAAATTTGGCTTCTAAATTTTGCCTAGCAAATAATAAAAAAAAGTGAAAAAAATCACATTCAAAAAAATGAGTCAATTAACTAAAACAAACTTAATCTTAAAACATGTAATTTATCTATTTTCAAAAAAACAACCTCAAATATCACAATGTTTTTAAAGCTAATATCAAAAAAAAATAGACAAGACAGGGTAAGTTTGGTTAATTTTAATAAGAGCGGTATAAAACGCACCCTCAGGGCAGCAGTAATAATAATAATGAAAATATAGAATGATAAGATCCCCTTTTTTTATAATATATAAGCTAACTAAGAAGTTTTTTTAATCAAAAAATTTGGTTAAAAAATCTGTTTTTGTGCATACAGGTTAATGCAAACAGGAAACTAACCTGAGTCTGCAGGCGAGTGAGTCCTCGAATCCAAAGAATTTGTCCTGAACGCTTTTCATGCGTTGCAGCATCTTCATAATCACCATTTAAAATATGATCTGTTGATTCAACTTCTCCACTACCAATGGTAAAGCTTTTTGGAAGACCACTGGTTGGGATAGATGTAACAATCTTAAAAATGAATGTTGTTTTTAAAAAGTTAAGGATTTCTTAGATTCAAAAATTATCATACTTGTCCCCAAAGTAATGTTCCAACACCAAAAGCAACACACCAAAGCCATTGCTCAAGATTTAAAGCAGCTGTTGAGAACCAATATCCTCCAAATTGTACAATTAAAACTTGAAGAATCATTGTTGCAACCCAAATTGAATAAAATATTGGATTTGTAAATAGACCCTAAAGATTAAAAATTTTTTTTGGATTTTCTGCACCTTATAATGATTAAATTACTTGGAAAATATTGCGTTCACCATGAATTTTACGTGCATTGATTTCATTGAACAGTGTCATCATAACAAATGTATTAAAGACAATTGTAAAATGTTCAGATGGTGGAGAATGCAATTCTGCCCATCGACCACTATCAATACCAAAGAATCTTTCACCAAAGAAGATAAGGGCAAATAAAATTGTAAGTTGATATAATGCATGTCCAAGAATATTTTTACTCATTGTTCGAGAAATTAAAGGACTGGTTCGACCATATGGTTTACGTTTCAATAAATCTTCATTTGGTAATTCAGTCGCTAATGCAAGGGAAGCAAGGGTATCCATAATTAAATTAACCCATAACATTTGAACAGCTTTTAATGGAGTATCTTGAATGGCACATGCACCAACAAATGCAACAACGACAGCGACAACATTGACAGTAAGTTGGAATTGTAAGAATTTTGCAATTGAATCATAAACATTTCTTCCCCACATTACTGCTTTAACAATTGATGTAAAGTTATCATCAGTAAGAATAATATCAGAAGCTTCTTTTGCAACATCAGTACCTGCAATACCCATGGCAAATCCAACATCAGCTTTTTTAAGAGCTGGGCCATCATTTGTACCATCACCAGTTACAGCAACAACTTCACGATTTTCAGAAATATGACTGTCAATGATACCTTTGACCAAAATATATTTATCAGTAGGTTGGGCACGAGCTAATACACGCAATTTTGGCCAAACTGCATCAAGTTTTGCTTGACTAACTTCACCACTTTCATCACGAACACGTTCATTGAATTCTTTTCCTTCAAGGGCAATAAAATCTTCACCAGGCCTTAAGATACCACAAGATGTTGCAATTGCACGTGCAGTATTAATATTATCACCAGTAACCATTCGAACAGTAATACCTGCACGTTGACATTTTCTAATAGCTTCAGGTACTTCTGGACGAACAGGATCTTGAATACCAACAATAACGAGACATGTCATATCACTGTATACAGCTTCTTCATTTTCCCAATCAATTTCACCTGCGTAAACAGCCTTAAAAAATTTGAATCAGTACTCACTAAAAATATAATAAAAAAAACAAACATCATTTTCACGATCAGATTTATGTGGAACATAATCTTTATAGGCAACACAAATAGTACGTAAGCCATGTGAAGCCATTGGTTCAATAACTTCTTGGATCATTCTTTTTGCTTCTGTTGAACCAAATGGTAGAATTTTATTATTTGGTCCAATAATATATTTGCATCGTGATAACATAATTTCTGAAGCACCTTTTGCAAAAACACGATAGCCTCCACGTTCCTTATTTTCAATTACAGTAGCCATAGATTTACGAACAGAATTAAAGGTATAAACTTTAAAGAAGGTATTTTCAGGATGTTCATCACGAACATCTTGATAACTTTGACCTAATGCAAGTACAAATCCAAGTAGAGCACATTCAGTTTTATTACCAAGTTGAATAACTTGTTCACCCTCTTTCTTTGGTGGAAATGTTTGTGATGCATAACCAGAGTTAATACTAATAGCTTCAACAATAATTTTACCAAATTCTGGATTAATTGTATCAAATCGAACGGGATCATTACTTCCATAATATCGTCCAGCAAGATATGATTGAACAACTGTCATTCGATTAGTTGTAAGTGTACCAGTTTTATCTGAACAAATGCTAGTTGCATTTCCCATTGTTTCACAGGCATCAAGATGTCGAACCAAATTATTATCTAACATCATCTAAAAATTTTTATCGTAATTCAAAAGCGCTAATAAGTTTTTTAAAAGATATACCTTTTTTACTGAATAAGCTAATGAAAGTGTAACGGCAAGTGGTAAACCTTCTGGAACAGCTACAACCAAAACAGTAACACCAATAATCATGAAATTAATAAAATATTGAAAATCTGCGATACTAAATGAATGTCCATCAATTAAGTAATGTGATACACAAAATCTAATGCATAGAATAAGTACTGTACAAACAGCAACAAATGACCCAGCATAACCAATTTGAATGGCAAGTCGTGTAAGTTTTGCTTGTAAAACTGATTGATCTTTCTTTGGTGCTTCTTCTGCTTTTGCATTATTACTTCCAGCAGCAGAACCATTAAATCCTTCAGATTTTAATTCAGTAAGAGCTAAATAAAAAATTAATTGTAGTATCGGCTATCGTAAAAACATTTTTAATCAAATTTTTCTTGTAAATTTTGTTTTAGCTGTTTTTTCGAAAAAGATGCCGAAAACGATATTTTTTGTTTTTGTTCGCTGCAAAGATTTATTAAAAAAAGTATAAAAAAACTTGTTTTGGCTTTAAAAAAGGTTGCAACTAGTGAACAAATATAAACAAACTAATGCGTTAGCAAGCTATACATCAAAGTAAAAAAAGACGTGCAAAGCACTATATAACTAATCTAATAAAAAAATTCTCCAAATACTGCACAAATAAAACAAAATGCAGTTCGAATATAAAAAAAAACGTTCCATTAATAATATAGATATATATAAATATATATAAAATATGTAATGTATACCCAGCAAAACTTACCATTATTTTGTAATAAAGCTTCACTTGTTCCATCTTCAGCATCTGCAGCATTGTTTTCATCGGTGCCTGAAAACACTCATTTGTGTGGGGGTTTTGTATGTTTGTAGAGAATAATGACAATAATAATGTATGTAATATTTTTGAGAGTGTCTTCAGAAGTGTTGTATAAGGTAAAAGTTGTCACAACACAATAGAAAATCAAAAGAAATGAAAAGTATAGTCACAATTACTATACCAAAAGAAGAATATGGTTAGTTTGCAATAAATAAATCAATACTTCACAATCACCCTCAAACTATCTACAAACAAAAATACACACTTACATACATACCAACACAACTACAGTAATATATATACAAATTTTTATGAACTTTTTTTTAAATCGAAAACAGGTTTTTGCTTTTGCATTTGCTGCCAAAAGGTTTTCCGGTGTTTGCAAATTTTTTTAAGAATAGATATATAAAAGATAGAAAGGAGTTTCAAAATAAGCGAGCTATATAAAAATTATTTGTGCTTAGCAAAGGATGTTGTTGTTGCTTTAAAAAATATACAAATAACAAATTACAAGTGTAAAAAAATATATAGAAGAAAGTTGTTGTGCAATTTTTGTTTTTAAAAAATAAGAAACTTACCAATGCCATCAAATGATCCTGTATAAGGAATTGAACGACGAATTCTCACTGCAAGTCAAAAAAAATATTGTTATAGTTAGTTAATAAGCGTTAGGGGTATTTATCAAAGTAAAAGATTTTTCAATCCATTAAGAACTTCATTTTACATCTCTTTTATCTCTCCCTCTCTTTTTCACACTGATTAAACACACGTTCAAAAGTTTTTTAATGTTAGCCCAAAAAATATGTCATCACACACAAAAAATATTTGTATTATTAGTAATAAAAGATTGTAAGAATGAGAAAATGATGAAGAAGAAAAATATATGTAATAATGACGTTACCTGATGCCTTGCTCTTTCGACGAGTTTTTCCTCCTAAATTAATAACAACGATATTAATATGCCATTTTAAATTTAATTTCAAATCGAACCTTTTTGTTGTTTTTGTGCTTTCCGTTCTTCTTCCACGGCAGTTTTAGCAGCTCCCAAAAGTGTCATAATAATACCCGTTTGTGAATGAATACCAACGGCAGTAACAAGCATACGACCACTACCTTCCATAACGTGTGTACCAGAAAGTAACATAGGATCATGTTCAACAGATTTTTTAATAAGATCTGATTCACCAGTTAATGAAGATTCGTCAATTTTGAGATCGTTGCATTGTATAAGAATACCATCAGAAGGAAGTAAATCACCATATTTTATTTGGGCAATATCACCAACAACTAATTCATTAACAATAATTTGAATTTGTTGCCCACCACGAATAACCGAAAATTTGTGTTCTGTTTCAATTTTTGCTTGCAACCCTGTAGGAATTAATTTATCGATAATGATATGCAAATTTGCTTTATATTATTTTTTATCAAACCTCGGAATTGTCGTTCTTTTGTGTAATCGTTTAAGGCTGTGACTAATACAACAACAACAACAGAAATAAGAATTGCCACCCCTTCAATCCATCCCGCATCATGTTCACCCTCGTCAATGCCCGCTAAAAAATTATTTGCATTTAATTTAAACTTTTAATACCAAAGTTTGTCTAATTGGATCCATTAAATTGTTTCTAATAATAGCAAAAAAAGAGGCAAAAAATTGATTTGTTTGTTTGATAGCTTTTTTTCTTTTACATCAATGACATGCTGCTCTTTGACAATGACGTCAATCACCATTACGATGATTGTTTCAAAAAAAGATATTTGGGAACAAATAGAATCCAATTTGACATTCATCTATTTTATAAAAAAAATAGAAGAAGACGAAGAATTGATATATGAAACTTACCACCATTGCCGTCATCAGAAGGCCGGTAAAATGAAAGCGCTAATGATACAAGAGCGCTGACTAATAAAATTACAAGCGTTACATCCTAAAAATGGGCAATAAATAAGTTAATCGTATTTATATGCTTAAATAACTTTGTTATATATTTATGAAATTATTATATTATGCATAAACTTTTTTTTCTCTCTCCCCCACTTCTTGTCATTTTGTTCATGCTGTTTTTAATACTTTTTTATATGATAAATTGTTTTATTCTTTTTTGAAGACTTGGAAGTAGAAGCTTGAAAAAAAATCATAAATGATTGGACTCTCTTTCTTTGTTGTTAAAAAGAAGAAAAAATACTACTGGGGGTATTTGACGTGTATAGACAGTTAGTGTCTTACTTTGTCCCAATGAGACACAACTTTCTCATATATATTTTTTGTGCCAATACTTTCTTAGCCACAACTGAACTATTTCAATGCATTAAGACAAGCTTCTACTAATACTTCCACCATCACCACTACCACTATCAAACAACAACAGCTGTCTCAACAAGAACTTCACAGACCCCTTTTCTCCTAGATATATATATAAAAAAAATAAAGCAGAAAAAAAATTGTAATGGTTTTTCCTCTCAGAGAGTGTTGCTAGCTTTTTTTGCCGCAACACGTTTTAAGCTCTTTAACATTATTGGCAGCAGACGAAAAAAAGACGACGACGACGACGACAACAACAACAGGAATATTGCTTCTATATAAGAGTTTTTAGAAGAACGGAAAAAAAAGTTTAAGCTTTGCCCTCGAACCGTTTGGCGACAGTTGGTGAGATTACTGCAATGCAGCAAAAAAAGTACGTAAATATATGCTTACTTTAAAGTTATTGCTTATGAATATTCTTCTTTTTTTGAATTTAAAAAAGGTCTTATTTGTACCAGGAAGAAAAGGGTTTTCCTCTTCTTTAAAGTTTTTTTTTTAAAAAAGTGATGTTATACAAAAGCGATTATGTTTAACAATGGTATTTTTCAAGTGTGAAAAACAGGAAAAAAAGGTGCAATACTTGACCATCGATGAAGTATATTTTAAAGTGTTTTTCATTGTTGTTGATTTTTTTTGAAAAGCCAACAATGCGTTTAACTTTTTTTTTGCTTGCAAAAGGAATCACCTTTAAAAAGTTTGCTTTTCAATTGACGTGTGTATTCTTCTTAAGTTTTGTCAATAGTGCATTAAAAAGTCACAAAAAAATAATATAAAGAAAAATGCCGCCGTTCACTGCGTCATTCTCAGAGATCGTATTCAATCAAGAAAAATCAATAGCTTTATAAAGTCTGTAACATTATAAAAAAAGTTATGTCCCATTTTTATGTCATATTTTAATTTAAAATCTTATCTACATATTTGCATAATAATCATAAATTTCATTACCTGTAATGCTTCCCATACTAAAGTAAAAAATGATTTTGGTGGATGTGGAGGAATTTCGTTCGCTCCAAATGCAGTTCGTCTTCGCTCTAATTCATCACTATTATTAGGAATACCATTATGTGGATCAGTTTTTAATTTCGAACATAAACCATCAGTACCACCATATTCGCTATCAATGGCTTCTCGTCCTTCTTGTTTTCGAGCGACCATGAGCTTTTTGAGATCCTCAATGGATACTCCATAGTCGGAGTTGCTCATCTTTGCTTATTTTGGGACAGGGATGTTTCTTATCCACAAGATAGCAACAAAGTTGGCATCAAAAAAAGATGCTAAAAATATTATTATTGTAATGGCGAAAAATATTTTTTAATATAAATAAATAATACTAACATTTAAGCGCGTTGGGACACTATTCCATGTGACGAGAGATTGGCCTAAATTATTTTAAAATTTTAATTCTTTATCCTAACAATGTCAAAAATAATATAAATATATAAATTTATATCGCGAAAGTCTGCGCAAACAAATGTGAAAGATGAGCCTAAAGCCAAAAAGAATATAATGCAAGCAATTGGAAAGAAATAGAAAAAAATCAAGCAACTAGCTTTTGAAGCAAGGTTATGTTTTGTTCTGACAGTTCCTTGGAGAAAGGAAGAGAAAAGAAACAGAAGAAAAAATTGTTTAAGTAAAATTGTGCAGAGGTTATAAAAGAAAGAAAAATGTTATCAAAGTTTCTGTTTTTGCTATAGAATAGTGGAGACACGAAGAGCAGAAAAGACAAAAATAAAGTGTTTCAACCGATATCAGTAATTGATGCTGAAAACTCTAATGAATGTGTATCGCAGTAGTATAAGCTAATAAAGATAAAACGCTAAAAAATTTTTTTTCTTCTTTTTTTGTTTGTTCCCTTTTCTTACCTTAAAAGGTGACAAATGGATGCCATATCTTTCTTTTCCCCACTTCTTTTGCACTTGGCAGGAAAAAAAACATAAGCTCAATGGTGTCCACTAATACGCTTATTTGTATGGCACATAACGACACACGTACATATTAAAAAAGAAAGAAAAAAATTATTATTAAAAAAACCAGAAATGACTCTAGGGACCTGTAGATGAAGGCGGCATTTTTTTTGCTTTTAATTTTAAATACACACTTTTCAAAAATTTTTATTATATTTTTTTATTTCAAACATAAATAACGAAAATAAAATCAATCAAAAAAGAAAGTTTAAGATTTGTGCGCAATGATAATTTTTAGTCCAAAATATTTTATTTTTTTTTTAGATTTCAAATCATTTTGAAAAAAATAAAATAAAAAATGCATCGATAAGGACAAAAAATGTAAACGTAGGTTGTAAACATAAATCAAATAAAAAAAGTATTGGTCAAGTCCTCTCTTTTTTTGTTTGTTATAAATAATAAATTTTATGGATAAGAAAAAAAGGTTAATTAAAGGTATCCAGAAGTTTTTTATCTTTCTTCAAAAAGGCGGATATTAAAATAGAAGCTGGCTCTTAAAACTTTTTCTTTTCTCTCTTTTTTCGGCGTAGCAAACATTTTTTTTTCTCTATTCACTCTAGCGATGATAGGTTCGACAAAGTGGATAAATGTCATCTCTTTAGTAGGCGGACTCTCTCACTCGTTTTGCGGACAGGATGTATTTGTTGGCCTACTGCCGACGGCCTGGAAGTTTTGCGATATATATAAGTCGCCTCGGGAGTAAAGGAAAAAAATATAAAGGGGGATATGTAAAAAAAAGATGAAAGA
The DNA here is from genome assembly GCA_024447215.1 of Panagrolaimus sp. LJ2400. Lineage (NCBI taxonomy): Eukaryota > Metazoa > Nematoda > Chromadorea > Rhabditida > Panagrolaimidae > Panagrolaimus > Panagrolaimus sp. LJ2400. The sequence continues at coordinate 10,837,186 of JAMRYA010000004.1, read as the reverse complement.
ACCTAGCGCAACTCAATGTAAGTCGAGCTATCCACCCTTTCTAAACTTAAGCTTATGGAAAAAAATGCGATCGCGAGGCAGTTTGATGGAAAATCTCACTCTCTTTTTTATATTTTTTTCTTGTTGTTTCCTTAGGATAGTAAAAGAGCAAAAGTTAGCATCATATCGACATAATGACGAAGTGTTGGAGAGCTAACTAACTAACCCAAAGGATCAATCTATAATGTCAAAGTAAGGATGCAGCAGCAACAGCAAAAAAAATGAAAGAAAACACACACTTAAATATAAAACAAAAAAAATAATTAGACAAAGCAAAATCAGTAGCATCTTTAGATTACACCCCTTGATTGATACAAGTTAAGGTCAAAGATATATTTGATTTTTTGGCCTCTAATTGAGGTCATAAAATGCTGATAAACTACGTAATAATTGATAAAAAAACTGTGACGTAAAAATTCTACTGTTTTTTTATCAAGGAATACAATAGAACTGTTAAACAAAAGAAAGAAGAATAGATACATGCCAAAGACAAGAAGTTAAAGAACAGCAGAAAAAAATAGGATACGCTTCAAAGTTTTTCTTCATCTTTTTCATGAAAAAAGAAGACAAAGTTCCTACAACAAAAAACAATAACAAGAAGAAGAAGCCTAAAGGAATTGAAGTTTAGTTGAGCATAAATGAGACAAAACATGTTGTCGGCATGTGTTCTTTTCTAATATTACCATTGTTATGAAAAAAAAATTAAGAAGTATTTTGATAAAAATGGTTTTTAAATAACCATAAAATTTCAAGAAATAAATAATTTTGCATCAATAAATAAAACAAACTTTGCAATAAATAAAAAAAATTTTCATGAATCAATCAATGATAGGGGGAAACAAAAAGAAGATTAAGAATCATTATAACACATTAAAAACATTTTGAACAAAAAATGATTTTTAAAATAAAAATGGGTCATTTTGGAAGTAAAAGCGATTAAAAAAAGTTTTTTGTTTGTTTAAATGGCCAAATAAAAACTAGAAAAAAACATAAATGTTAAAAAATGCCACAAAACGCGGGAAAAAATGCAAAAGAAATCGAAGCAGAGAGTTTATGTGTTGTTATTTTCGATATTTTTAGAGCTTTCCCCTTTCTTCTTCTTCCTTCCCAACAACAAAAAACGTTGTTGTTGTCAAACCATCACCATAGTTCTAAAACAATTCATTTCTCGCTGCGTACCGGCGACCCTTTAATAGACTGTCCGCGCAGAACAGTGAAAAAAAGAAAAGAAGAAGAAAGTAACATCATTCATTTAAAAAAAAGTGTAGAGGAATGCGGCATCATTGTACGCAAGATTGGAGCGAGAAAAAGAGAGAAAAAACGGCTTATAAACCCGGAACAAGTTTAATATAATAAATAAAACAACTTTCTAAAATTCAAGAAATCGTTTCTTTTAAAAATATACATGGCAAAAAAGCAAATTAATAGTTTATATTTTTGATAAGACAAACGGAAGTTTTTTCAATCTATTACCATTTTTATCCTCATCATAAAAATGTGTGTCTTCCACACCGTTTTTAACATAATTATTGAATTAAGTCGTTGAAAAGGTTTTAAAAATACCTAACCATTTAAAATATTTAACCGAAAAAGTTTGGTTCTTTAAGTTCAAAAATATAGTCAACACCTGAAAAAAAGGTAAACTTCGCGCAGAAAAAAAGAATATGGATTACTGCCAAATAAATACAAACAACTTTTCTTTTTATCATTGAAAAACATTTTTATGGTATATTTTTTTAAAAAAACGACCACACGTCGCTTGGAATGCTTGAAAAGAGAAAAAGCAAAAACGTGCCACTGTTAGCCCTTTCTGGTTGACGTTGCTGCTGCTGCAAAGCCCAACAGCAGTTTTATCGTTCTTTTTTTTCTTGTCGACATTGCTTTGCTCGCTTAAGGCATTTTCTGGACCCTTTTTGCGCAAGGACTTTTTGCTTCCCTTCTTCAATGTTGCATTCGTTGGCGTTTTTTAGTGCAAAATAGAAGAAAAAAACGACGTTGAAGAAGAAGAAGAAGACTGAGGAGTTCTCACATAGACAAAGTGGTGGCGATTTTTGCAAAGGCAAAAAAGTGTCGCACTCAAAAAAGGAGAAGAAAAAGAAAAATGCCCAGCGTAAAAACACAGCCAGAAGCAATGAAAAAAAGCTTCGAAAAGCAAAAAGTCTCGTCACGTATCTGCGTGTACATTTGCGACCGATGCACCCGTTTAGCTTCAAGCGGCAAAAAAAGTGTCCCCACAATTTTAGTTGGCGGAATAGTTGTGGCAGCGGCAACCCTTTTTTTACTCCTTCAATGAATAAGAAGAGAAAGGGAGACAGACCGACAACAACAACTTCTTACTTATATATATATATATAAATTTTCAGTACACGTACGAACACTTCCGACCCATGTCTATATGACAACCCTGAAGCAGAAAATGACAAAAAAAAGAATATATATATATATAACGAAAAACGGCTTTATTCTTTTGGGAAATGACAAACATGGTGTCTGAAACATTACTGATGCAACTACTAGCTAGCTTAGAATCCGTAAATTTATCTTCTATCTTTATTTTTGTTGTCTTTTTTGTGGAAAACTATGATTAACAAAAAAACTAGGAAAAATTCTTTTTTGTTTTTATGAGATAAAACTTCGTCAACATCATCTTTCCCCCCTTTCTCTCCCTATTTCTTTCGAACGCTTATTTTTGTGTTTGAAATTCCAGAAGTGAACTAGCTAAAAAAAGATAAATAAACAACAAAGATTTTTTCAATAAAATAAAAGCCGGAACTTGCTTTCAATAGAAAAAGAAATGTTCTTCGACAAAGTTACAAATGCGACGACATACGTCAACACCGAAGAAATGATCAACATCTGATTCATCATAAACGTTGCTATTCCTTCACTTTTTTCCCCTTCCTACAATAATAGTAACAATGTTTTGTAATTTTTTGCTTCGCTTTTTTTCGGGGATCTTCTTTTCTATGCTTCTTATTATTTTGGATTCTTTATTTTCCTTTTCATTGCATTTAGTTTTTTTTCACTTTGTTGAAAACTCAAAAGCAGTCTAAAAAAGAAGCTTTATGCCAGCAGGGAATTTGAAGAAAAACTTTTTTTTGGTTATGAAAAAGTACTACTTCTTTGGCAAAAAAGGCGTTCTAAAGCTTCTGTTCGTTTTTCCATTGGTTTTTCGTTTTCTTCTATTTTTTTCATATAGATTACCACCCACAATAAAGTGTTAGAACCATAAAAAACATCCGAAAAAAATATAAAAGTTTTTTTTGTTCAGTTAAAAAAATGAATAACTTTGTTTTATAAAAAAGTTTTCTGACGGATGTGAATGTTGAAAAAAGAGGGATTCTTCAGATGTGCTTCATTCCATCAAAGAATAGAAGAAGAAGAAAAAAACGAGAAACAGAAGAAAAGAAAAGATTGAAGGCGGTAGAAAGCGTAACTTTCGCTCGATTTGCCATTAGCAAAAGCAGCATCCTCCGGAAGCAATGCTCAAAGTCAACACAATCAAGGGCAAAATAAAACTTGATGATGACAAAAAATGAGTATGAAGTTAAGTTTTTTGGAGGCGGTCAACAGGATGCTGGGTCGACAAGTAGTTTTGAGACATCATAAAAACACAGAATAAAAAATTTTTAACATCAAAAAGACATTTTTTAAAAGAATAGATGAAAACATAAGCTGAAAAAAGATAAAAGCAAAAATGAGAAGAAAAAATGTAGTAGTTGATAATTTTGGAGTAATATTACCACCCCCATATATAACAAATATGTGTATATGATACAGGTGGTATTTAAAGTTGCAAAGGGACACGCAAACGAAGAATTGGTTTTCAAAAAATATATTATATTGAAAATGTTAAAAATAAACGAAAAAAAGAAAGATATATATAAAAAAAACAATATTCATGGTCTATTGGTAAGACATACCCAATGATTGATGATTGGCAACAAAAACAAAAAGCTCTCGACAAATTCTCAGAGGTCACTCAAACATACTTTTTTTTTAAAGAACCACCAAAAAAAGAGCTTCACATATATCCCCAGAAAAAAAGCATTACACGAAAAATTTAGGGAAAAAATAGGCTATATCTGCGAGAGTAAACTAAGGACGTGATGGTAAAAGAAACCATGCAAGGAGGGCCTTGGGGCCATTATAAAAGTACAGAACAGATATCAATAGCAAAAAAAAGAAAAGTTTTTTTTTCTTCTTTTATTTTATTTTGTCTTATAAATGCTGCTCCAACTTCTACTACTTTTGTTGCTAATGTTGTTTTTGTTGCTGCTTCTTCTATAGAAGCGATATATATTTTCAAGCAACTACCGGCTCTCATCGTCTCGAATTGCAATGATTCTTTTGCTTTTCAACAAAATAAAATAAAATGTTGGGTAAATGCACTAACCACAAAAATAAAAATTTTTATAAAAAAAGCAACAACAACAACACGGTATTGGATAAACGAAAGGCAAAAAAAAGAAAAAAATCTTATAAAAAAAGGTCAAATCTCTCGCATTTTTTTTTCGAAAAAAACGTCAAAGCCATGATTTTTTCATGTACTCAGTAGGTGGAATTTTAACATGCCCAAAAAGTATGAAAAAAAAATTCTTTTTTGTTTAAGCATGTCTGAGAAGAAGAAAAAAGCTTGAAATTCTTTTTTGTTTACTGTCAACGTGAACCACCAAAACCGACGACAAAAAATAAGGTGCGTTAGCTCTTTTTTATTTAAAAAAAAGTACGACAAAACAAAAAAACATTTTTTTCGCAAGTAATCTAAACTTCTGTTTAGGATTTAAAGACTGACAAAAGAAAAAGAAAAGAATAATGAACTAAAACTGAATTGAAAATACCACTGTTGATTAAAAAATATATATAGATGCTAGTAGCAATTTAAACCTTTTGGGGATAGATATAAAAGTCTGTCAATTTTTTTTGCTTTAAATTGCATTTGTTTTTTTTTCTGAAATAAAAAAATGAGCATTTCGTTGTTATTATTTTTAAAAACAAGAAAAATGTAACTAAACTAATAATAAAAAAAACGCAACTAATTTTCTGGAAACACGCAAAGTTAAAATTGGTAATTGAATGATGGTAAAAACTTTCTTTTGACTCATTTTTTTATCTTTATAAGTAAAAGAAAAAAAAGTATTTTTATCGTCTTCTTCTTCTCATATTAACAATAAGTTAACTGAGTCAAAACAAGAATATTTGAACCATGCAAAAAGTTTTTTTTTCCATTTATTGAAAAAAAATGGAAAAGAAAGGGAGACCACCATTGCTTTTTTAGCATACGACAGCATCTTGCCATTCTTCATCTTTCTTCAAAAAGCTTTGAAAATGCTTTTGGTTAAGAACAGAAGCTTTGAAGAGTTTTCCGTTGAGGAATGCTAAAAAAAAGCTCGGGAATACGAGATGCTAGAAATTTTTCTGTGTTTTGGAAAGAAAAAGAAGCACCATACTTTTCTTCCTCTTTTTTTGTGGAATATATTGAAGGCGATGGCAATGAACATTGGGGAATTGTGTGGTGATGAAGAGAGCAGCAAACCCGGCATTTCCCGGACTAATGCTTGTAGTGGTGGAGTAAAAGCAACAAACAAAAAGAAAGCGCCATCCAAAAAAAGAATGTCGCCATTGCATCATAGATATTCATTCCATTTACATCTATTTAAATCTTCAGCTCATTTTTTTTCCCTTCTTCATTTCCATAATTTTGGCTTCAACAATGCGTAATATTTTATTAATAAAGTTCTATTAAAAAGAGAAAGAAAGGATGAATACAAAAAAACCGTTTATTGGAATATTATAAAAGTTTTTGCCCTTAAAAATTTATACACTCTTTTTTGCTTCTCATAATTTAATTTTTAAAACAAAGTTTGTTCAACCAAAAAATAATTTAGTGTGCCAAAAAATGGAATAATTTTAAACAATAGAAAACAAAAAGTGACAAAAAAAAGATTTTTTTCAAACAATAGACATGAAAAGGTCCCAAATTTATTTTAAGATTCACAGTAGGTTCGTTTTTTTTACAAGAAAATGGTTACACGACGGCTTTTTTGGCCAGGTAGGGAAAGAAAAAAATAAAAAGCGAGCATAATGTAACAATAAAATTTACAGAGTGATAAAGCCCTGTTTTTCGCTTAAATTCAAGGACGATTGAAACTTAAAAGTAGTTTTCAGGGTTCGTATTTTTTCTTGGCAATGCCCTTGCCCCTAATATTTTTAGAGTGCCGCCTCTAGCTCCTAGTTGGAAAAAATTTACGAGGTTTTTTAGTAAATAAATAATTTTTGTTGTTACAGCGATAAACAGTATATATCTCAAATTCAACAACAGTTTGTAAATTTTTAAACACAAATTCTAAATCTTTTAAATCAGGCGAGTGTCCTCGTTTACACCTTATTAAAATCTTCGCCCTGCCCACAAATAACGCACGAAAGCAAGGATAACCCGGAACACTGCTTTTAAAGGAAACAACTTCGTCAATCGTGCATAAGAAGGTCTATTCACATTTGTTCTGTCGTTAAAAAATAAGGTTTTTATTTGAGAGCAAAGCAAGCAGCTTTTTAAAATGATTTAAAAAGTATGTCGCGATGGCAAAAATGTTTTTTCCACTATCTCTTATAATTTTAAAAAACACTTTTTCGAGTAATCTTTTTTGATGTGGAGAAAAAAAGTTTTCTATTCCAGATGTTTAAAAGCAAAGAAAAAAGATTTGAAAAGTGTGTTTTTGATTATTCAACCACTGCTTTTTTTAAATTAGTATAATTTTCTGTTTATTTTTACTGTGGTTTTTGATATTTTTAAATTCTTTTTTAAAGAAAAGAACTTTTTTAAAAAAAAGAAGTAATCTAGATCAGGTTTTGCTTGAAACATTTAAGCAAAAAAATTCAAAAAAATAAACTTTATTTTTATGCTGACATTTGTAAATAGAAATCCAAGTCATTTTGTTTCAGTTTAACTCCTTTTTTTAGAGAAATTTGTAAAATCATTAAATTTTAAATAACATAATTTTAACATTTTATTTTTATCACTTTGCATCATTTGGTGTAAAAATTCCTTGTGAAATTAATATAAAAAATAATAAACAAAATAATACAATGATAATTGCAATAACCATTATTGTTTCAAGAGCAATTGGTTTATGATCAATGAACGGCATTCTATTCCTTTTAATATATTATTATTATGTATTATGATATAATATATTGTATTAAAAAAATAGCATAGAAATTTTTTTAATGCTTTCTTACATCACTTTTACCTTAAACATTTTAATATTAAATTTAAAAAATTTTTAATGGACAAACTTGCATTTTGTATAAAAATAGCATTAATGAACATAGAAATATAATTAAAGTAAGTCCTTGGAAGGTCAAAAACGGCTGGTTTTATTTTCTTACTTGACGTATTGAGCACACATATACAACAAGCTTAGTAAAATTTTATTTTTTTGTTTCACTAAGAACCACAAAAAGAAATTTTGGAAGTAAATGAACGTCTCTTTTAGCTTTTATATTAGAAAAGAAGAGAAAGGCGAAGAAGAAGAAACTGCAATGATGATGATGATGAAAATTATCTGATTCACTAATTAGAAGATCTAATTGAAATATGACACCAAAAAATAGATATATTTTTTTAAAAATTGAACATATTCTTTTAATATAAAGTATTCTTTAAATGGCTTTGTTGAAGATAAAAAATCATAATGAAATAAATATTTTAAATACCTTCTTTTTTACTACTTCTCTCCTTCTTCTTCTTTTTTAAAAATGCAACAACAAATTTAATCCGAGTGTCGAGTATACATAAACTAAACAGCTTTTAAAATCATTCTTTCACAAAAAAAAGAATAACGAAAGAAAAAACTAATTCCACCCCATCAAGGAAGCCTTGGGTAAAACATACATTTACTCAGAATGACTTTAGTTATTTACCAGTTTAAGAGATGAGAGTTGCTTCCATTTCTTCATTGTTCTCAATGACTGTTTAAAAACATTTTGTTTCCATCTTCTTCAGATTGTTTCATTGTTTTTTTGCTGTTTTTGCATAAGTAGTAGCTGTTGCACGCAAGCATAAAACAATTAAAAAAACGAAAGCTGTTTTTCCATTAATGTTTTTTAGAATCAGTCATCAAAAGAAGAAAGAGTTGAAGAGGATTGAAATGAGTTTTTCTTTGTCACATACACGTAATTTTTTTAAAAAAGAAACTGCAAAAGCACAGTATTTTCCATGATATGCTTAAATATCTTAAAGTTCATCGAGAGGAGAACTAAAATATACATTTTCCTCCATGTCATTCATAAAATTTACAGCAACAAAAGAAAAACATTTATAAATATATTCATCTTGATAAGGTTTTAAACTTGGAAATTGTACATCAATATTGGCATTAATCTTCAACAAAGAAAACTTGAAACAATGACACATTTTTGCGACAAATTTCTTTTTCATTTTTGCACTGATTCTTGCACTGCTTTTCTTCTTTTACTATCCATAGTTTTTATTTTCCAGATTTTTTGCAAAAAAAAATGCCGACATTTGACATGTCGTCTGCGCACACAATAACTTTTTAGGGCTCCGCTGCTATTTTTTCTTCTTACACTTACAAGATTCATGTAACAATGAGTAGTCAGTTTTTTTCGAATAAAAAGATATAGAAAAAAAAACTTTTGCTTTTTAAATCTTAAATATTTGGCTATGAAAAATCCCATGAGATTGTGAAAAAAACGGCAACCCGATTGTCGAAGAAATTTTTTAGAAAAAAGCGGCACTTTTTTGAAGGAAAAGAAGAACTAACATCAGTACTTTATACTGCCCCATTTGTAGAAAAATAGCAAATGTCTTGGGTCACATCGTTGAATGGAACGGCATATATATTCATTTCCAGTCATTTAATCCCCCTAAGATAAGCTTGGGCATTGTATATACCATCATTATGACCCGAAAACGATATCATCAAATGTTTTTTTACAAATTGTCTTTTTTTAATGTTTTTTGTCTTCAATTTTTTTAAATCTATGTATGAATTTTTATTTGCTATAATTTTCTATCTAAGATTAACCATTATTCATTCTACTAAAATGGACAAAAATGGAATGTCATTTCACGTTCAATTTGTTTATTTTTCTCTTGTTTTTTTAAGAGACACTTTTAAAAGGGGCCAAAAAACAATTATATTTCTTTGATTTACATAGACAAATTAAAATTTGCAAATGCTAAATGTTAAATGAAGCTACATTATATTTTACCCACTTTAAACTATCCAAATTTTCGATTGAAATATTTGTCAAATTTGCATGAAAACATAAACGAAAAAACGAGCTTTCTGACGTATTGTTTTGATGCGATCCGGAAACTAACTGCTACAAAAAAATACCGGATTCGATTGCGTGCAACTTTTTTATTTCACAAAACGAAATAATTTTCAATTTTTTTTTTCACTCGTTTAAACAAGCACTCGAGTCATAATTGATTTTGAAGTCATCTTTTTTTTCAGAATGAAAGTATGTTTTTTGATTTTAACACTTATTACAATTTTTCCTTTCAAATGCCAAAGTCTTCCTGGCTTCGAATGTCCTTCTCAATGCGATTGCGCCGAAACCGAAAGAAATATGCATTTAACTTGTAAATGGCAACAGGTATGTGCGAAAAAAAGAATGATTTTACTTAGCGCTGGATGAGTAATACCAAAAAATGATTCACTTTTAGATAAATTCTACAAATCTCAATAGTATTCGAAATGCTGATGCTGTTTTGACATTAACAATTAAATGCAGCCATAAATCTGGGCAAATAGCAAATCCAGAACCAAGACTTTTTGCACGATTAAAAAATTTAGAAAGATTGGCAATAGATCGTTGCAAAATGGAAAAATTACCGCCTGATTTGTTTTATGTATGTTAATAATCTTTAAGACCTTAATAATAATGTCACATGTTTAGGGAATGCAAAAATTATATAATTTAATTGTTAAAAATGCAGATTTAAAAGATATTCCAGCTAATGCATTCCAATATCAAAGTAATTTAATGTCATTGGATTTATCTGGAAACAAACTTCAAGCTGAACCACATGCACTTTTTTCTTTACAAAAATTGTTGCAACTTGATTTAAGCAAAAATTCAATTAATTTTGTATCAAATATTTTAACCGGTTCAACCACGCTAAAAGTTTTATCTCTTAGTAATAATAATCTAGAAACATTAGATTTTCGAAGACTACCAAAAAGTTTAACTGATTTAAATTTGAGTAATAACAAAATTTCTACAATTCATACTTATCCAGAAAGTGCAACGTAAGTTTAAACAATTACTAATCCTTATTTCATTGTTATATTGTTTCAGCAATTTAAGCCGATTAGATCTATCTCGTAATAATTTAGAATTTATTGCTGCGAAAGATGCCATGAATGAACTGCCACCTTCTCTGCATTTATTGGATTTAAGTGATAACAAAATTAAAGAAATTCAAGAAGGTGCATTCAAAAAAATGGAAAAACTTTCAATGCTTGATTTAAGGTTGTTTTGTCGTTACTGTTCAAAATAATTTTTTATAAAATTTTTTAGAAATAATTCAATTAATGAAATTACTGAAACAGCTTTAGAAGTTAAGACTCGATTTCGATATCAACTTTATATGGGTGGTAATCCGCTTAAATGTGCATGTGATAATTATTGGATTCTACATCCTAAAAGCAAAGTTAGATCAAATCGTTAATTTTTTAAATCTATTAAAATTATCTTTTTTAGTCCTCACCATTAATTGCAGATATTTCAAATGTTACATGCTCACATGTTTTAGATGATTCAAGAAAGATGACATTATTGGATGCAGAATTAATGTATGGATTTCTATGTAAATATGATTCAAATTGTCTTGACGGATGTGAATGTTGTCAACAAAGACATGAAGGAAAATGCAGTTGTTATCGAGCATGTCCTGCTGGATGTGGTAAGTTATAATTGTATTTCGTTTACAAACTTAATCATTTTATTCTCAGGATGTTGGGGAAGTGCTGGAGCTCATGCAAGCAAGGTAGGTGAAGCTATGTATATTACAATGATTTTTGAAAATTTATGTTTCAGTTAGGACAAAATGTTGTATCATGTAATAATGTAAGAATGGACCGTATGCGTTATGTTCCTGATGGAGTAACAGAATTGCATCTGGTTGGTTCAATGTGGAAAGATAAAGGATTAGCACAATTGGGAAGAAAAGAGCATCTTGCTTTATTAAATCTTTCATACAGCAGTATTGATCTTTTAAATAAAACTTTATTAGATCAATTTCCAAAGCTTACAACATTGGATTTATCATCAAATAAATTGCGAACAATATTTAAAGAAGATTTACAAGGTTTACCAAATTTACGAGTATTATTATTGCACAATAATGAGCTTGAAGAACCAAATAAGAATACGTTAGAATTATTTGGATCTTTGCAAAAAATTTCATTACGAGGTAATCATACAAGTTTTGAATGCGAATGTGGTGAAAGAGAAACAGCTTTTCAAAAATGGCTTCGCAAATTGTCGAATAGAAAAAAGGTAAGCTTCAGCCATCATTTTGTAGCTAATAAATCATTGTAGATTATTGATTTACATGAAGTTACATGCATTAGTGAAGATCATGGCATTGTCAAAATTAATAAAATGGATTCCAGTCATGATGATACAATTTGTCCCAAGCCAACAACAACTACTCCTTTTTCAACAAAAGCTAAAACGACAAAAAGGACAACAAAGCCGATGAAAGCTAAACCCTCATCAACAACAACAACAACGACTTCAGCAGCATCTGATGGAGTTTTTACAATTGATAAAGATTATATGGATGAAGACAATATGCTTGAAGATGAATTTGAAACAACTACTACAATAACAACAATGTCAACAACTGAACCTGAATTATATGCTATTCCGACAAAGCCCGTAGTTCCAACAAGCATTTTAACAAAAATTTCACCAACTTTACAATCAATTAATGTTTTAACAACAACAAAATCTGTATTAGATGGTGATAGCTTTTATGATGAGTCTGGTTTTATGAGCTATGTTAGTTTAGACAATTTTAAACCTGCTTTTTATACTTTTCTTTTTAGGCTGCACCAAATAGTAAAGCCATTAGAACTTTAGCAAAAAATCCTACACCACCAACAAATCGGAAGGATTATGATTCAAATAATTTATTTTCTGTTCTTATCGTATTTTTATTGTTTGTTGTAATTGTTTTAATTTGTGCAATTATATCTACTGTATATTACAGGTACTAAATGAAAGTAACTAATCTTTTGACAAATAAATGTTAAATTTTAGATTGATACGTCCCAGTCATTACAGTAATCAAAAAATTCATATTCCCCAAGATGAAGAAATTCCATTAAATGGTCAATAGCTTTCACTTTATTTGTAATTTATTCTTTTTTATCATTGATTTTTTCTTGTAATAATTTTTATAATTTAATACATTGTCTAATTTTTAATTTTAGCAATAAACAACAAAAATATTTGAACAATTCACCAAAAATTTATAGGTTCCTTTTATAAACTTGAATAAACACTCTCACTTTCTTTTTCTCCATAAATTTTTATTTGAAACCGTTAATCATTATGAAACGTTTAATTCACTTTTTATTTATTTGCAGTGATACGTGTGTGCAGCTCAATGATTAAATCTGGGTCATTTAGAAATTTGGAAAAGAAAAAGAAAAAAAAGGGGCTCTGAAAAAGTTGAAGGTATCAATAATTTTAAGGGTATTGTTTATTTTTTTTTAAAAAAAAAACAAAGTTGTAAAAACATTTGGCTACAATGAATGCAGATCTTTAGAAGCTGTTTTGGAGAAAAAAAACTATTTTTTGTGTAAATGGCGGTTGCTAAAGGTGGGCGTCTTTCATAACTAAGACAATCTTTGTTGAAAAGAATTTTTTATGCGAAAAAAATGATTTTCATTATCTTAACATCAGAGTCATTTTTTATTGTTCAAATTGGTAATCCATGAAATTTAGAAATTTTAATATTTTTTTAGGAGAAATATTTCAAACAAATTATTTTGTAAAACTTACCAGAATAAAATCAATTTTTGCTGGTATTTTAACTGTTTGTTCTGTGATACTTTTATTTAAATATTATTCTTTCAAGTATGTTTTTATGCGTTAAAATAGAGCAAAAAATTTAATTGCAGAGGTGTTGAATATTTTTCTTCATTATCATGTGCAATACCTGAAAATAGTCAAACAAAAATAATTATTGTAACCCCAACATATCGCCGTCCAACACGTTTAGGTGATATGACAAGGTTAATTTTTGTTATCTTTTATCCTAACCGTATTAATAAGTTTTAGGCTAAAAAACACTCTTGATGGAATTCCAAACATTTATTGGATCGTTGTAGAAGATGCTAATCTCCCTGTAGTATCCGTCCAAAGCTTACTTATTCGCTCGGGTATACCTCATGCATATTTAGCTCATAAAACAAAGCCGGGTTATCCTAGTAAGTATTTATTCGTAAAATCGTAAAAAAAATGTTAGTGATTTAAGAAAGAGGATGGTTTCAACGTGATATGGCATTAAAGTTTATCAGGGATCATGCAGATGAAATAACAAATGGTAAACATGCTGTTGTATATTTTGCTGATGATGATAATTCTTATGATACTCGACTATTTAATGATTACATTCGAAGAGTGAAAAAAGCAGGTGTTTGGGCAGTTGGGCTAGTTGGTGGTGCACCAGTTGAAACGCCTAATGTTAAAGATGGTAAAGTAATTGGTTGGCATGTTACATGGAATAAAGAAAGAAAATTTGCAATTGATATGGCAGGATTTGCCGTTTCATTGGAAATTATTAAAAATACACAAGGACATTTTGGAACTGAATGCAAGATGGGAGCTGGAGCACCTGAAACATGTTTTCTCGCTTCATTGGGGTTAGAACTTAAAGATCTCGAGCCATTTGGTTTTTCTCAAGTAATAACTAATTAAAAGTCAATATAAGTATATATCACTTAAATTCATTGTTTCAGGATAAAAAGAGAGAATTACTTGTGTGGCATACTCAATCAGTAGCAGTTAAATATGACAAAAGAAAAATTGACATGCACGGGTTTATTATTGAATAAAAAAAATTAAAGAGGACGTTTTTTACGTTCAAAGTTTATTTATAATTTGTATTTATATAAAGTTTTCATTAAAATAAACTTAGATATATTTTTTTCAAGCAATTCTGTTGTTTTTATGCATCTGTTTAACAATTTTTGTCTCCTTTTGGATAAGAAAGTCAGCGCTTGAACTTAAAAGATGTTGCTACATCCTTGCCATATATAATTTATTGGGATCAACGTTTTGTCGAAAATTTTTTATATTTGGTTATAGGGGATGATAATAACTTCACGTTTTAAAGGAATTTTAGAATGAAATTGTTATGGATTTTTATTTTAAAAAAACAAAGCTTGTATTTCACAAGTTATGACCCGGCTTTTCTCTACTTTAATTTAATGAACATTTGATTACAATGGATTAAAGAAAGCTTTTCATGACATAATATTTTGTAGAAATCTAGCTACAGTAATATGATTTTTATCATTTGCATTTCTTTTCCTTTATTTTTTATTTGTTTATATCCGTTTTTCAAGAAATAAATATGAAATTTAAATAAAAACAATGATTTGTGACATTGCTTGCCTGTTTGATGCTTTTAACTTAACATTGACTTTCTAAAAACAATTACTGACAAGATTAATGAGATAATTTAAAGAAAAGACAGACTTGTGTGAGAATGAAAAAGAAAGATTACTTTTAAATCAAAATGCAAAATTTAAAAATAAAGATTTTTAACCTCTATTAACACCTGTTTTTATTTCAGTGGAACAAGAAAAAAAGAAGAGAGAAAAAAATGTTGCTTATGTAATTATACGTTATATTTGTGGCCATTTGTGATGACGACTTAATGCCATCAAGCGGCTACATCTATTGTCCCTCCATTTTTACCCTCAAAAAATCTTTGCTTCACAGCAGGGAATTCAAGTCCGATTTTTGCATGGAATAATTTTTGACGTTAAAATTTTTCAAAAAAATTAGCCCGCTTCGCTAACTCTTTTGAGTAAAATTTATATATTTCAAAGGTTTTAAACCCTCGTAATAATATTTCGAGGTTTCTTTTCATAAAGAAAATCTTATGACTCTTTCCTTTCAAAAAATTCATTATCGCTTTTGATTCTTTTTCTTGACCATCTGCACTAAATTTTTTACAAATGCTTTTTATATATTTATTTATCTTTTTTGGTCACAAAAATAAGCAATTTTAACCAATAAAAATTCTTGTTTGATCTTGTAAAAATACAATTATAGCTTAAAAATTATGCTACATTTTGCGATATTTTCTTTTCTCTCTCTCTCCAGCATTTTCATAAGTTTGTTTTTCAAGAAGATTGCGCAGTCATCATCACGAGCATACTTTTTTTCATCTTTAAAAAATCTCCAAAAGTTTTGTTTAACTTTTCCCTTTTAAAAAAAAGGTTCGCATTAATCAACTTCAAGACTTAAAAAGCCCCGTTACAGTTGCGCATTTATAAAAGACAAAAAAGAAAGAAATCTTGCACGTCCGCAATGCCAGATTCTTATATTGCGTCCTTTACTCTTTCTCTCTTTTTTTATGCTTTGCGCTTTTACAACCAATTTATTTTAGTTACTATTGTATTTCTGCAATAGTTTTCTTTGCAATTTAAAAAAATAAATATAAAAAAGGGTCATCTCGATGACCATCGTTCACCTTTTAATTGACACAAGCTTTTTTAATCCGTATGCCAAAAAAAATATTTTACGATCAAGTTTGACCCGGCCAATAAACCCATCGTAAACTAATATTTTTTCCCAATCTTTCATGTTCTTGTTGTTTTTTTCTCTTATAGAAGGCGGAAGAAGACTGAATACAGATTTTCAAGTAGTTTTTATTTTTACCAAATCAATTGTTACAATGAGTACCTTTTTTAACACAAATTTTAAAGAGTGTTGTTATTCCGCTTGTTATTTTTTATAGTTTTGTTTGCCGGAATGCACGGCTTTTTTTATATTTGAAAAGAACTGAATGCCTTCAAAAGTCCATGCTTCAAAAAAAAACGAGAGAGAAAGAGTATTCGCGCCTAACACTTTATTAAATTTCGTCGAAATCAATGGATAAATTTAGTCGTTTGGACTCGATGAGATTTTCATTTTTTTATATATTTTTTTTTCACATTGTGTTTTTCTCAAATTGAAGAGGGAGGCTTCTTAAATTTGTCTCCAGGGCGTTTTCAGCTATTTCTTCTTTTTTTTTTACTTGGATATATATCATTCGGGAATTGATGCGCGCGAAAATATTGTATGACTTTTTTTGTGGCGCAGATTTTTTTAGAGGGTTTGTCTCCAAAGACTTTTTTTTCGGTTAAGTCAAAAAATTCTTTTTTTGCAAGTTGACAAGGGTCGTCAAAGCTGTCGCCAAAATCACAGCTTTTTTTGGGGATATTTGTGTCTGCCATTGATGAATAATATCTATGAGCTTTTGTTTGGAAATTCGTTGCTTTTTGGTTTTTGCTTTTTACCTCTTCTTTCTTTATCAAAACATCAAACAAAAAATTTTGGTTTTCATAAGTCTAGTGATTTTTGAAATTTCATAAACAAAAATATGCTTGTTGACCACCTTTTCTCAGAAAACAATATGTGACACATACATTTAAAAAAGAAAAGAGGGGAACAGGAACGCGATAAATTGGTTGCATGCTTAATCACCAGTCAGAAGTGACCTGTGAGTGTTCTTCGTAAAGTTTTTCTTTTTCGGCAAATTTAGTCAAATTCTCACTACAATCATGTTTTTTGCCCGTCTAACACATGTTTGATTTACATATTCGTTCCCCCCTCCTTTTTTTACTTAACAAAATTCATTCTTTTTTTCAATTTTAAAGTTGCACTTTTATTTCCGGTTTAAAATTCATTAAATACAATATTGCAAAAACGGTTTACCACATAGCTTCTTCTTTGACTTTTGACTTGTCACATTCTTCCCTTTTATTTTTGCCTTTCCAGTGTCTTCACTTATTGTTCTCGCATTCGTTTATATTAGTGTTTTGTACATAAATATTTTTTTTTCGAGCGCAAAAGAAATATTAAAAATGTCGCCATTGATGGCTTTCAAATCGTTTTTCCAAGCTCAACAATGGCAACTTTTTGTTTTGTCTCCTTATGTTCGAGACCTATCTCGATTTTTGCGGACCTCTGTCTTGAAAACAAATAAAACATTGGCGCGTTCTTTGAGATCTTTTTTTTGCGCGTGGCTTACACTGTTCACTCCTGCGTTACTCAAGCAACCCATTTTTATATGATTTTCCTTTAAAAATCACATATTTTTTTGAAAATTGTCATTATAATGGGCAATTTTAGCGTGTGCGCGGGGTTTTCCGCCTTTTCTATTGTTTAAAACCATTTTGTGTTTCGGAATAAGAAAAAAAGACATTGAACCTTTACCAAGCTCAATGTGCCGTCATTAGGGAGCCAGCCAATCTTAATGTCTTTTAACACATTTTTTTTCATGTGCCATATGGTACATCTTATTTTTTTGCGTATTTCTTTTGCGCAGGCGCCAAATAGCTCGTACTAGTACAATCACCTCTTTTCCATTCATTGATGAATGATGCTCATTTGATGCTTCATACTTTTTTTGTCAAGTGAAGAGTTTCCGGTTGTATATATCTTTTGTTTCATTTATCTATTACTGTTAGGGTTGAAAAAACCACTTTAAATCTTTATTTTTACAAAAGAAAGTTCTCTCTCTTAAATCAATTTAAAATGTTTTTTTCCACCCTCTTCTTCACAGTTTTTTTTAAAACAGTTTTTAATGTATAAAACAATTGCTTTTTTTGTTTAGCAATTTTCCATGCTCATTACTTTTTTTGCGCCACGCGACACTAATTGAAAAAAACTGTTGTTGTTTTTTTCTCTGTTAGTGGTTCAATTGGATTAGTTTTTTCCCTCCCGTTCGGTTTTTCACATCCTTGACTCTTTATTTCTCCTTTCCCGGAACTTTCTCTTTGTTCAAACAAGCGTGTATAAGACAATTGACGATGTTTTGTAATACTACTTTTTAAAAAAACTTTTGATATGTGGCAAATTTCCTTCCTTTTTTGTATTGCTCTTCAATACAAACAAACAAATATTTTTCAGAGAAAGAGCGTTTTGGTTTTCACTTTAGTGACGAGACTTCGAAACTGTTGCGCAGCTTCTTCCTCCCGTGAAGCAAAAAGGGCTGCCGCTTTTTAATTCATCTATTTGGTTTATTTTTATTATTTTTTTAAACGCCTTAAGGCGATGATGATGGTATTTTAAAAAGAATAATTATTTATGAATTTTTATTAAATGCTAAATATTTATGCCTCTAAATTGTCATTGCGCTAATCGACAATCTCTTATTTCAACAAGTACAAATGGCTGTAAGTTTACCGTTTTTTTATTTTTTTTGCTTGAATTTATTTTTTGAATTTTTCTTTAAAATCTGTCAATGTTGCACTTACTATCTCTCTTCTGACCTTTTTAATCTATTCACTCCTCTTGATAGCGTCAAGTGCCGTTCTTAAAGCGTAATCGGTCTAAGTGTCTTCAGATAGTGACGCTATTTTTTCTTTTCTTCATTCATTCATTTTTTTTTCTTTATCGCTTTTAATATAACTTTTAAAAAAGATTTTTTTCGCGCACAGCAAGTGTTGACCCAACTTCTCACAAAAGGACCTCACCTTTAAAGAAAACTTTTTTTTATTAGTTCACTTTTAAAGAAAAACAAAAATCCACACCTTTTAAAACTAAAAATGGGGCCTTTTTAAAAAAGAATTTGGGGTATCGCCATACACAGATTTTATCGATGGTTTACTCAACGAATCAAATCAAGAAAAAAAACTATAAGGTGCAGTATTTGTTCACCACCACAATCAAATTTTAGTCTAATCCCTTATGTGAAAGAAGAAAAAAAAGTGCCAAACATTGTTGTTGTTCGTTTTTCTTCGTTCTCACCATTTCCTTCTTTTTTCTCGATGCCGTAAGATGCAACACATGCGCGACAAATTACTTTAACGGTATTATTGCCGTTTGGTCAAGCATACGCTTCAGTGGATCTTAAACAATCGCTTGATTGGCTTTCTCATCAATACTTGTCACCTGCTCTCATCCTCTTTTTCTTTTTGTATACTCCTCCATATTTGTCGGGGCCAAAAAAAGAAAGAGAACAAGCACATGGGATATATTAAAAAAATGAACGGAAAAAGAGAATTATGCAAATTTCAAGGAAATAAGAAAGAAAAAACTACATTTGAAAGTCAACATAATGATTTATTTTTTGCAAAAAAAATTGTATAAGAACCTCATTGACAACTCACTTAAATGACTTACGACTCACTATCCTTGGGCACAAAAAAATGAATGAAAAAAGGAATATGGATGATTTAGCGATATTTTCTTTTCCTTGTAGAAGCAAATTTTGGCCATCCTCAAAGATAAAAAGAAACTGAAGAAAAAACCATATTTTTTTGAAATAAAGAAAAGCTGGACGAAAGAATTAGAAGAAATATAATTCTCTTTACTTGAAACCTGTAGCTTCGTTGTCGGATCACCATCAAATTTTGTGCATGTCTATCTTAGCAGCGACGGATTTGTCATGGTGGTGTTTGGTTACAACCATATTGCCTTTATCGGATTAGAAATTAATTCTTCCTTTCAATGTTGCAGATCAGGAACGTTTTTCTTTTTCTTCTTCTTTCATTGTTGTATTTGCAAATCTCATAAAGGCAATTAGCTTTTGGCAAGTAAGAAAAAAAATATGGAAGATGGAATACTTCGTTTCTTTTCTTCTTCGTCTTCCTTTTTTGTATGTTTGATTTGTTTTTATTATTTGTTTGTGTTAAACCGGAAATGAATGAAATGACTATGTTTGTTGTATGCTATTATATCTTTCTGCTCGTGCCTAAATGATAATAACCGCCTTTTTAAAACGACCACAACTGCCTTACAAAAATGCTATGAAAATTCGAAATATGGTAGATGACTCAAAAATTTCTTCTGTGCATAGTTTTTGAGGAAATGGGAGATAGCTCGGTTTCCATTTTAAAAAAAAACATGACATTTTTGTGACCTCCAAGGTTTTGCGCAAAAAATTGCTCTAAAAAACCAACAAAAAACAACTCTTAGAATAAAAAAAAGATTTCTGTTTCATGGAATCAAATTTATGAAGAAAAAACATATTTGGTTTTCAAGATTGTATTCGCGGCGTTATTTGATTTTCTCTTTTCAAATCCTAAAGCTTTTTTTTATTTTTATATGCAGGCATCATATAATTAAGGAAGAGGAGGAAAAAGAAGGGATTTGTTATATTGCGCAAGAAAGCCTTTTGAGACAATTGGTCATGTATTTAAAACTGAAAAATGAAATTTTCATGCATATTTTGTTGATTGAAAAGCAGCCTCGCGGCATCGTTGAGTACTTCTTAATCCGTGTTGTCCGGGATTGAGCCAATTGCCATTTATAAAATGCTGAAGAACAAGAAAAAGATGAAGCGCAAGAACAAGAAGAGAGGCTTCTTCCTTTAAGGCAAAAACATTTTTTGTGTATTTCTGAAGGAGAAAAAATTTGCGTTACATCTATTATAGGGTCACACCCAATTGCATTTTGGTTACTTAAGCATCTGCTAGTATGAAAAGTGCCCTTCTTTTTTTCTGAATCTGTTTTTCTCCATCAAATTTATTTTTTTGTTCGAAATTGCCATCAAGGTTGGATTAAATTTATTTTATTCAAAAATCTTTCTTGTATGTACCATCATTCAACCACAAATTTTCTTCAAAAAAAACGTTTTTTGTTTGTTTTTTTTTATTTCCCTATCATTAAAAAAGTGAAACTAGAGAAAGCTTTTCAATACAAAATTACCAGCATTATATTTTTAAAAGACAAACAATGTTTTATCCATCAAAAAGACGACTTTTTTGGCAATGGTAAGACAAGAAAATGCATTTTTTTAAAAAAAGAAGAACAAAAGCTTTTTCCCCTCTTATGCTATAGCAGCTCAAATTTTTAAATTATGTAAACAGAACAGCGGCACAATTTCAAACTTTTTTCCTTTGTTATATTTTTTTATGCTTTAATAATGCCAAGGGTACTATTTTAAAATCATATTAAAATTATTCGTGAATTGACTTATTTCTTATTTTTGCTGCGTGGTTTCTTAAAAACTCGAAAAAAATTACTTTTTTAAGTTATATTTTCATATGTTTATGCTGGTGATATAGTAATAACAATATGCCTTCAAATATTAATAATAATAATGACGCTCAAAGGCGTTCAATGGTGTATAGACTTCGAATACGGGCAAAAAGGGCATTTTATCGTTCACTTGTACGGATAATGAAAGCCGCATTAGATGAGGTCGTTTACGCTCCAAGAGGTAAGTACAAAATTTGCAAGAAAAAAAACTTTTTTCTCGGATTGAGAATGAAAAAAAAGTTTCAAATATCATGAATGTCTTTCTTCCTATAATACCTTTTCTTCCTTCCTTTCTTGTATAGTTATTCGTTATTATTATTCCTTCCTTTTTTATACATATGTGTTGTTTTTCTTACTTACTACTTTTTCAATATTAATCTTCAATGTAAGCATAACGAAGAAATTATATTAGATTCATCAACAACAGCTTAACTTCTTAATCAATAATACAATACACTTTCAAATTCAAATAATAATAACATTTTTGAGTGTGACCATTTGAATGCTTTTCATTATTGTTTCTATTTTACCTGCTTTTTGTGTCGAATATCGAACCTTTGAAGAAGAAGTAAAAGAATAAGAAAGGAAAAAAAGAAATATTTTAAACTCTCTCAAAAGTTGACGAACTAGCTTAACCGATCGGTCGCTTCACTCAAGTTGATATTTTCGGGCTTTGGTTGTTGTAAGCAGTAGCAGTAGCAGCATCAAAAAGGGCCTCCTGTGCGCGGATTTTTTTACTTCATCTTTTTACAATACTGTTTGCAATTTTTTGATGAAAAAAAAATTTGACAAGAAAAAGAAGCCTTTGACTTAGTTATTTTCTCATCGTGTACATGTTTTTATTATATGCAGCTTTATTGACTTTTTGAAGAAAAAAAAAGAAGTGAAATTGATTATGACTTTATCCTGTACTAAAGCTGCTTCACCAACTGAAGATACAAAATCTGATGAATTTAAGCCAGATTTTTATTTATTAGAATATCTTAAAGAGATTGATAGTTCAATTGCAAAAAATTTTTTTGATGATAATGCTTCTATGATTGTTCATAATGCATCTTTAATGGAAATGAATTATTCCTCTTCATCAAAGTCACAGCCGTCATCAATGAATAATGTGGGAAAGCAAGATTTTCTTAAGCGATTTATGGCGTTTCGACAAAAGAAAACTCAACGTTTATCATCTACATCATGCATAAAAACATTCCCATATTTTGATCAAATATTTTCAAAATCTTCTTCTTCTACTACTACAAAAAACGATGATCATGATGCAGTAACTCGAATACCACAAGCATTATTTAGTACAACAAGTCACTTTGATATAAGTACTGTAGAACGACGAATTGAATTAAGTGAGCTGGATCGTCGGAATTCAATAGGTAATATAGCATTCTTTTTTTATCTGAAGACATCAAATTACTCAAAAAACAAATAAATAGTCATTTATGTCTGTTATTTATATTCATCTTTTTCGCTCTTTTCTTTTTTTATTGAGCAATACTCTAAATTTGTTTCTCTCTCTCTTTTTTTGTCTATTTCAATTTTCAGCTGTTTTTGATTAATCAGCATTTCTGCTTATCCTTTTATATTGACCACTTTTCGAATGTTGCAAAAAAATGTTGCTGACATTGTTTTGACACTTTATCATTGTTATGCTTGAAAAAAGAAAAAAAAATTCACCGATAATTTATCCCAACAAATGTGACATGACTCGTACCGATATAACTTTTCCGTGTTTTCCGGAAAAGCCGTTGAATTTTTTTTTTCTTGTTCATCTTCTTCTACGGCCACCATCATCGTGATCAGTTATTTTCAAGGGGTGGTAGAAAGGAAGAAGAAGAAAAAAGCAACGCGCGCTTGTCCCCTTTTTGCTTCTTTTTTGTCGGCAATATACGTTAATCTAAACATGATAGAAGCTCAAATGTTAACGCCTTGTCTAAATGCTTTTAATCGAACAAAAACATAACACTTTTTTTGTTGTTGCTTTTTTTCGAACAGACATTTTTAAAAAAATAATTTTGTAAATTCTGGACTGATCTGTTTATTTTAGCTTTCATAGATAAAGAAAAAAAGTAACATTTTTTTATGAGTAATAAAAAAAGGCTGTCCGTTTATAGTTAGGTTTATGTATAAATAAAAACAGAGTAGTACATAAAAATATATTTATTTTTGCTTCTTTTCATTTTGAGGCGCGTTTTAACGTTTTCTGTTTTTCTCAGAATTAGTCTAATATACCTTTTTTTATTACTTTCGGCATGACCTTGTCGTCATCATGCTGCTTTGAAGTTTGTCGACAATCATCAAATGAAGAAAAAGAATTAAAAGCGTTTCGAACACGCTTAAAAGAAAGTGAACGCCATTTAAATGTTAATAAAAAACCATATCAAATTCCTTATCCAAATAGAAGATATGATATCTTTCAAGATTCTGATGAAGTTTTGGATTTCTGGAAACGTAAAAAACGTCTCAATGTTTATTATCATCCTTCAAGAGCATCTAATTATTCTTTTCAAGCGTTGGGTCAAGGTTGTAAGTGCAACAAGAAATCTCTTTTTCCTTGCTCTCTTTCTCATAAAAAACCATAAATTTAAATATCATTCTTCTTTTTTTTATTGTTTTTTGGGATGATATTCATAACGCTTTTTAATAATCCATTTTTTTATCTGTTTCAGATGACATTAAAAATTACGATGAAACGGATGAAATAAGAATTTCTAAACGACGGTAAGTATCGAATTTTTATTGACACTACGAGGCAATTAAGGTTGTAGTAAAAAATAAATCTTTCTTTTTTTCTGAGAAAATGAAACCCGTTTTATTGTGACAAAAATCTCACATTTTTTATTTTTAGGGGTGATTCACATTCAAAAAGACAAAATAATATCCTTGATGCAACAACATCTTCCTCAACAAAAAACAATAACAATAATAATCAACAATATCGTTCCCGATCAGTTCCAACTACTTCATCCTTGACAAGTACATCAACAGTAGTACTAAAACGTCGAAATGGGCAACAACTTGGTCTTGGAATTGCAGGTTCGACTTCTTCCTCTTCTAGCACTATTTTCACATCCTCACACACATGCACCCCTTACATTGCCAAATCAACATTACTTTCAAAAAATTCTATAAAACATTTTTGCAACTTTTCTTCTGCTTCCATCATTTTTAGATGATGTGTTGTTTTTTCTTTTTCTTTCGCTTTTTCACAAATTTTCAATTTATTTTTTTAAACACGCTGTTCACTTTTTTTAAAAGGAGAAGAAATGCATCATAAAAAAAGAAGATCAAAAAAAGGCAAAAAACACTTTTGGAAAAAATTAAACATCTGTTATTTTTTTCTTTATTATTAAGAAATTGAAAAAAACGGATCTGACAAGTCTATATTTTTCAAAAATATCTTCACAGTTTTGCAAAAACAAAAAAAATATGCAAATTAACAAAAAAGCAAAAAAAAATGGAAAAGGAAGAAGAAAAAGCTTTAAAAGTTTTTTTTTGCTTTGAAGAACATAAATATGTATTGTCATATTTCATTTTTTTTGTTCTTCTGCCTTTTTTCTTGCAAGAAACTTTTTCATTTCTTTCTTCTTTTCTATTTTTCTAGCTTTTTTTGTTAAAAAAAATTCTTTGAAATTTTTGATGAAACATAAGCTTTCAGGCGGCGCTGATCGAGCAATACCGCCAACAATTTCATTTTTACGTCCTGGTTTTATTGCGCATCGTTGTGATCAGCTACAACCTGGTGAACGGTTTGTGTCTTGATTATTTCTCAAAAAATGATAAAATTGATTATTTAGGCTTGTTGCTGTTAATAATATTTCTGTAGCTTCACTTACACATGAACAAATTTTAACTGTTTTACGTTCAGCTGGTGATCTGGTTAAATTAGAAGTTGAATACAATCTTAACGATCCAGTGTTTAATAAGCCTAAAAACGCAATGCATCGATGTGCTGAAATTGTTTTAGAAAAAGAAACGGGTGGATTTGGTTTTACAATTCGAGGTAAACATACATCTCTTTGTATAAACAAATATTTTGTTTATTGTAAATAAATTTTTATTAGGTGGATCATATGGTCCTGATCATCGTAAATCTCGAGCTGTTACTATTACTGCTATAAGACCTGGTGGCCCAGCTCATAGGTAACTAATTTTTTTAATGAAACATGTAACATTTGGTGACAAAAATTTTTGCATTTTAGAGAAGGTAGAATGCGTGTTGGTGATCGGATTGTTACCATAAATGGCACAGATGTTTCAAGTGCTACTTTAGCATCGGTACAACAAATTGTCCTTGAAATAGATCTTGTTGCTCGATTTGTTATTGAATATGATGTATCCCTTTTTGATACAGTTAAAAATGCAACTGGACCATTGTCAATTGAAGTTGAAAAAATTCCTGGTGCTGAATTTGGAGTATCTCTTGCAATTTGTGAAAAAACTGATCCAATTACAAATTTACAAAAGCGAGGAGTTTTTGTTGATCATGTTACACCTGCATCTGTTGCAGATCGGTAAGTACTTAAAAGCTTAAACAAATCTCTTTTTCATCCTTTTTTTCTGTCTTTTAAGCTGTGGAGCAATTCACCCTGGTGATGAAATTTTAATGATAGATGGAATTGGCTTAGAATTTACAACTCTTGAAGAAGCAATGCAATTACTGAAGGGGTACTGTACAACTGTAAAACTTGAAATTATTCCACATAGTCAAATGTGCAAAGATGAAGCAGGAAGGAAAAGTAGACGCCGACATCATCATCAACATCAAGTAAATGGAAAGGTTATACATTCCAAAGGAAAAGAAAATTCAAAAAGGTCAGAATCATGTGATTATCAACCTTCTTATGGAATGAAAGGCTTTGAACCTCGAGCACGTTCACATGAAAAACCAATAAGTAATGAAAGAAGAAAGACTCAAAAAGTTCATCGGTATGCTTTTGTTTTTTGGGGTCTTTGATCTTTGATTGCATTACTCATTTCCAAAATATTGCAATTTTAGATTTACATCTAATGCTGTTGAACAACAAAAAATGCAAGGCTTATCCGGTTCTGTTCCTACTGTACATCAATCTGCAACACCTGTTATGGCAAGAAGCACTGAATTTAGCCGATCTGTTTATGCTGATTCAGGTGTTCCGCCATCATCTCGATCAACTGGTAAGGAAAACGCTTAACCTTTTACTTTTCTTTTTTTGTCTTTCTTCTTTTTTCTCGTCTGCTTCTAATATAATTAGTTAAACACAACAAAAGAAAACAACTTTCATTTTTTTTATTATAGCCTCTGCAAATGAAACTTCTTTTAATAGTTAGTTGGGGGGACTTTTTTCGTCTTCCTTCTTTTCATTTTATGACAAAAGCGTTTGCTATTCACACAAATTTTTAATGTTCTAATTGCAGATCATTTTACATTTAGCAGCTTCTTTAATGTTGTTAAAAATCCTAAAAACATAAAAAAAAGTTTGAGTTTTTTTATGAAAAAAGAAAAAAAATAAAATCGCGTGTTGAAGTTCGTCATTTGGCTTTTTTCCCATCTCACTTTTTTTTTCATTGTTAAAAATTATTCATTTTTTTCCTCTTTCACAAGGGCGAAGATTATGCGTTCTTGTCCTGCTTTTTGCAAGATGAGCTTTTCTACGCTTGCTTGAAGGATCAGTGACAGGTTTGACCAGCCAAGATCAAGGCGGAACTAACTTGGAATGTATCTATCTTCTAGTGAAGAAAGTGGCTTGTCTTTTAATAATAACTTTTTCTTTGCCTCTTTCATTATTATTTTACTGGATATCCGTGCGTGTGGATACGTATTAAAAAAAAGCATCATTTATCATTTTATTTCAATTGAATAATAATATTTTATTGCATAATTTCATTTTTTAAAAAAAAGGTGAATTTCGCCACTTTGAGAAAATATTTTTTCTTTCATGGCTTATGGCTGAAATGATTGATTGTGTTTGTTAATTTGTGGCAATTTTTTTTGGATTTATCTTGCTGTATTTCTACTTCTTTTCTTTCACTGCTTTCATTTTCAATGACCAAAGAAAACACAATAAAGTTTCTTCTATAGTCTGGTGCTGATAAATTAAAGACGTTTAAAAAAAGGCTTAAAAAAGGGTTATCACATTACATCTTATAATAATGTTTCATCTTTGTTTTCATTATACCGGTATTGTTGGAGTTGCAACAGTCAGTAAGTAGATCAACTTTTTTTTCTTCAATCATCTTAAACACTCACTTTAAAATTTATCCAGATTGTTTTGATTATAAATAAAAGTTTTGGATCCGTTTTTTATGTACCGCCATATGGCAATTGAGAAAAAAAAAAGACTTTCCGGATTTGTCTTTAAGATTTCGGTCAAAAGGCAAAATTTGTTTTGTTACCAGCTGCAAAATTGCAAAACGTTCAACTTTTTTGATTCTCTTTTTTTAAAGCTTTTACGACAATGCAGGGATGAAAAATGCGGCCGGCCGGCCGCAGGCCGGCCGCGGGCCGGCCGGCCAACATTTTCAGGCCGCGCGGCCGGCCGGGCCGAAGCTTCAGGCCGCGGGCCGGCCGCTCAATTTTTTTGCCAAAAATTTTTAAGCTATTTTCCTCAAAATTTACGAAAAACGAAGAACTTTACGTGTTCTTCTTGAAGTTTTTGAATTATATGAACATTAAGTATTTCATTAGAAGCTTCATTTCCCCATTTTTTGTCGAAAATCAGAAAATTTTCCCCCAAACGTTAGTATATCAACAAAAGTTTTTTCAATAAATGTAACCTATTTTGCAAAATTAAGGTTGATTATGCACTTTACAACACCTCAAAGATACAAAATCGCTTTAAAAAATTTTTATACGTTAAAATACACGTTTTAAAAATTTTTAGTGTTTTAATGCGGCCGGCCGCGGCCGGCCGCGGCCGGCCAAAAATTTTAGGCCGCGAGGCCGGCCGGGCCGACGATTTTCGGCCCGCGGCCGCGGCCGGCCGGAAATTCCGGCCGCATTTTTCATCACTGCGACAATGGCAAATATTCGCCAATATTTTAGAAAAAAGCTATTTTCATAAAAGTCTATTCTTATTCCTCTTTTATAAACTTTTTTTTACATCCGTTAACTTTTTGTCCTTTTTTTAGGCTCTGTAAGTGGTTCCCTTTTTTCTGCAGTTCCAAGTGGGCAAGTTTGTCACATGGAAACTCTTGATGTATTCCTTCAAGCCCAAACAACATCCAAATCTGGATTTGGGCTTGTATTAAATCGAAATGATCATCGTTCAACAGATTCTGATTCAGGAAGATTTGCACCACTTTTTATTGCTTCAATTGAAAAAAATTCATCTGCTGATAAGTAAGCTTATTATTAGTTTTACTCTCTTTCTCTCTCTCATAAAGCTAAAGGTCGTATTTCATTTTTTTCTTACTTTTTTTAGGTGTGGTGTTTTACAAGTTGGTGATCGAGTATTAGCGATAAATGATTGGCATACAGCAAATAGCACAATTGAAGAAGCAAATCACATCCTTAGACATTCTAATCAATCACTTACACTCACTGTTGAATTTGATGTTATTGGTAAGATAAAAAATAAATAGTGTTCCATTTTATTTAATCTTTAACCTTTAAACCTTTTTTTAAGAATCTGTTTTACCTTCAACTGGAATATTTACTGTAAAATTGGCAAAACGGGGTAATAATTTGGGTATTGTATGTCGAAGTGAAACAAATGGAGAAAAGGGTGAACCCGTTATTATATCGGAAATTCGAACTGGTAGTGTTGCACATCGATGTGGATCTATTCAACGAGGGGATCAAATCATTGCTATTGATAATATTCCCCTTGAATCTTGTACCGTTGAAGAAGCTATGAGATTACTTCAAAGATCTGGTGATGTTATAAAACTTTCAATTAAAAAATGTTCAAATGGAAATCAGGTACATTTATTTTTTATAGTCAAATTTTTCTGTTATTAACGCTAAACCTCATCTATCTATGCAGGATTTGGATTCATCACAAGTTGTTGTTTATTCTATTGAACTTACTCGAAAAGGACAACCATTAGGTATTACAATTGCATCGAGTGGTGAAAGAGGTGATCCCATCATAATCTCACAGCTTGCTAGCAACGGACTTGCCGAACGGTTCGTTATATCAAATTTCAAAAAGCCTCTTTTTGCATTCAATAAAGTTTTTTTAGGACTGGAGCTTTGCATGTTGGTGATCGAATTTTAGCAATCAATAATGAAAGCTTGGAAGGCAAAATGGTTTCTGAAGCAATGCATATTTTACAGCAATCAACTGAAGTGGTTACACTTAAAATTTCAAGGGTCATTGATCAATTACCACAGCATTGTAATTTTTTTTATTAATTTTTTGCTTTAAAAAATGTTAAAAATGTATTTATAGACGTTCCACCGTATTCTCCATTAAGTCCAATGTTTTCCAAAGCTAGCAGAGCTTTAGCAGGAAGTGGAAATCATCCTCTAAGCACAATTCGATCGGATTCTGCTAGTGAAACATCTGGTAAATTGAGTACACCAATTCAATCAATTGATAGTGCTGTTGAAAGTCTTGAAGATTCACCAAATAGTAAAAATAATCAAATGTCTTCTTCAGTTCACGTTAGGATTAGTAAGGATTAAATATTACTATTTCTTTTTAAAAATAATCTCCTATTTTAAGACGATGAAACTCATAAACGCTTTGATGGAAATGCAAATAGACGTAGTGATCTTATTCTTTCCGGTCGACAAAATTCTTCAACATCAGCTCGTAGCTTTTCTAAACCACCAAGTAGTTCGAATGGTTTGTTATTCGTTAGCCCTATAACCATTAATTAATCTTCTTTTTATTTAAGAAGCTGGTAGTAGTGTTGAAAGAACAGGATGGGATTCTGGTTTAAGTTCAACAGCAGATACAAGTCATGCTGCAAATGATTGTTGTGGTTGTAGTAATAATAACAATGAAGATAATGACAGTGAAGATTGGAAAAGAATTTTGGAAGCTCTGGAAACAGTTGGAGAAGAAGAAATGTTGAAAAAATTGGAAGAAAGTATTATGTCTGGACATGTACCAAATCAAAAACATTATTGTCAATGCAGCATTCTTTCAAATACTGATGATCCAGCTTCTGTTTCAATTTTGAATCGAAAAATGCAACAAACTTCCACCAATTCGATCAATGTTCCAGGATCAAATTTTAATACTTCAAGTACAATCCTTCGACATCCACCATTTATTTCTTCTACGTCAACTTCTGCCAAAGAATATCTTCATGTAAATGATGCATATGGTTTTCGATCACAAAGTCCTTGCTCTGATGGTACTTTGGAATTGCCACCTTCAATGCCACCACCAAAATCTCATATTAGTGTTGGAAGTGGACTTGATGATAAAGTTACAAGCCCTCGCCGACTTTCAAGTTTGCTTATGATGCTTTCTGAACAAACTGCAAATCTTCCAATGATTGATGCAACAAGTCCAATCCAAAATGATCTAGAAAATTATGTTACTGATGTTAGAACGTTTACTGTACATCTAAGAAAAGATCCACATAGTCGAACATTTGGCTTTAGTGTTTCGGATGGAGTTAATATTAATCAAGGTGTCTATATTAATACTATTTCACCAGGAAGTCCTGCAGATCGATGTGGAAATATTCGACCTTTTGATCGAATTCTTAAAGTAATTCTACTTCCAAATTATTGAAAACTTTACGTTTACCACATTTTTTTAGATTAATTCAACTGATATCCAAGATTTACATTGCAATTTGGCTGTTCCACTTTTAGCTGCAGATGAAGTTGATCTTTTATTGGAACGCACAACAATTATTCCCCAAAGTCCAAAATCGCGTCAACAACAACGAGGGCCAACCGTTCAATCGGCAGTCTGAAAATTGATTTTATGGCAGCAGTAGTTGCAATTATTGAACCACAAAATTTTATGCAATATGAAAAAAAATTATATTTAATAATGTTTATCCCTGTTTTTCTCATGTACTTTTTTTCTTTCTCTTCAGTTTTTACTTTTTTTTGCTCAATTCACTTTTTTTTCTCCTTCAAAACAAAATGACTCATGAAACTTTCCGCGGTTGTGTTCTCGGTTTTATTTTTATCCATTGTTCAAAAAAAAATCTTTTTTACAATGCTTATATAATAATTATTATTGTTAATATTGTTAAACTTTGTACTAGTCACTTGACAGTTAGCCTTCATATGATAGCCTTATAATTTAAACAAAAAATTTTATTGTTAAAAAAATGTTTTTGATCCCAATGTTTATTTTTTTCTCTTCTTACATATATATGTGTAATACCGGCGATGATTAACAGATTTTGCCGGGTTTTTGCACCAACATTTCAAAATTTTGTTGTAACATTTTTCTTTCCTTGTTTTTGAAATGAGTAAAAAATAAAAATGAAAATTATTTGGGTTTTATAAAAAAAAACAGACGATTGGGGTAAAAATCAGTGATTCACAAAAATACATCTTAAGTATGATTAACGCATCGGTAAAAACACGTTTTTCAATAATAGCAAAAAATCTGAACATCAATTTTCTGATTTTACAGCATTTATTTTTCTTCTTCTTCTGAACATGTACAAAAAAACAGCATTATACCCAAGGGCAAAAATCATGTGGCATTTTATTGTTTAGCTTTTTTTCTTGTAAACAGCTCTTTTTTCTACTTGCTGCACTTTTTTTTTATCTTCTTCCGTTCCCTATTTTTACGCAATTTTTTGTATACATGAATCAGTGTATCGTTGTTCCGACCATTATGATTGCTCTTTTCTTTCTTTCCCTTCAAGCATCATTGTTCGTCTCTTTTTTTGATGGAAGTGTTTGAAGCTTCGAAAAGCCTTTTTTCATTTTTTCCAATTTCGTAATTTTCAATGATGCTTATATATATATTGTTTGATATTAACAGCATAAAATTCATTCATTTTTGTCTGTTTTTTTATGGAAAAACAGTCATAAGCTTTCTTGCCCCTTTTTCAAAAAAAAGCGTTGTTGTTTTTTCGTTGTTAATAGCTGCATCTGTTGATCAGTGTTTTTTGTGGTAGCTTGTACAACAAAAACCCATCCGATTCTTTTGTGCATTGCAAAAAAAGTCCGATTACCCAATTTGCGTATATGCTTTGTATTTTTCTTTGTATGTATGCGTGAATGTGAGCTAGCTTCATCATCAAGCAACTAGTCAAATACTTGACAATCCAACTGACCCATAGGGAAAAAAACGTGCTAGAGATTTTGTGTCAACGAAAAAAAATAATTTCCTTATAGGAAGAGAGACCCAACAAATCTCTAAAAAAAAGTAGTAAATGAGGGGAGATCGATTTTACACACTTCCCCTCTTTTTTTTGTCATATTGCGTTATATGGTTACTAGAGAAGAAAGAAAGAGAACTAAAAGAGAGGATTTCTCATTCTTTTATGCGCAAGGACGATCGCCGCCATCGACGTTTTTTTTGCGACCAGCTGGTGCGTATATTACATATTTGCATCAAATGTCCAGATAGAGGCGGAGAAAAGAAAGGTTCTCAAAGAGGAGAAAAATTATTTGGGGGAAAAAACCCTTTTTCACACTATTTTTTTCCTGTTGTTGTTACTCTAATTCAACAGTCATGCCGAAAAAAAACTTACAATAGAATTGTTTCAAAAGGGGTAGAAGAAAGCTGTTACAGAATTATTTGAATGATTGACTTTTTTCTTATGACAATACACAAAAATAGGTTGATTATTTTGCCATGAGAGATTATTAAAGTGACATTTTTGTTTTCTCTTTCTTTGTTCTATTTGCCGCGAAAATTTTTACAAAATTTTTCGTTTTTTCTAGCGCTTCATATGCAATGTTATAATAATTCACTTTTTTTCAGTTTAGTGTTTGTTTAAATTTTTTTGTTTGAAAGAATAAACAAATCATTATGGCTGATGTCAATACCAATGAAATGCCCAAACTTGATGAAAATGTTCAAAGTGAGCTTACCAAACAACATGCTTTAAACCATGTTGACACAGTTGAAAAGAACAAACTTCCAACAAAAGAAGGTTAGTTCGTTGTTTGATAACAATGATAAGAATCAGCTGACTTTTTTCATATTTACAGATGTTGAAGTTGAACGTCAACATGTTCAATTAAAGCAAGGTATTGAAAATTTCCGTCCAGATACTTTGCGCCAAGTTTCAACTGATGAAAAAGTTGTTCTTCCAACCCCTGCTGGTAAGTATATTTTTGTTTAGCGGGGGATGCTGTAGATATTAAATTTAAACAAAAAAATGTATACGTCATTGCTAGCCAATTTTGTTGTAATCGGGTCATTTTACTAATTTGGCAAGTTTTAGTGTTGCTAAACCAAACAAAAAAATAAAAATCCTGCCCATGTTGTTTTCTGTGATTTACTAAAAGTTTTTTTTCAGATATTGCAAAAGAAAAGGCTCCACAATTAGCAGCAAATTTTGATAAAAATGATTTAAAATCTGTTGAAACTGTTGTTAAGAGTGGTCTTCCAACCCCTGATGGTCTGTGACTTTGCCTTTGTTTGTTTTTAACTTTAATAATTTTTTAATTTAGAATATGCTCGTGAAAAGGTTAAAGTTTTAGCCTCAAATTTCGATCATAGTGAATTAAAGCATGTTGAACCTCAAGTTAAAACTAATGTTGCCGGTTTGTTGTTTACTTTTCTTTCTCCTCTTTTTTATTTATTTTATTATTTTAGTTATCGAAGAACAATAAATTCAATGATTCGATCATCACATAAACATGTATTCATGGTTGAAGTTTTATCTTTTTAAACGTGTTATCTTTTATTATCCCATTTTTATCATTATTACTATTGCTTTTTCTCTTTATTTATGCTAATTTTATTCGAGTGATTTTTTTCAAATCCTTCATATCTTTGCATTTTTTTATTGTTTATATATATAAAGTTTCATTTTCTCATAACTATTTTAAACAACTACTAAATTACATTGATGATTCACGAATTTTCCTAAATTTACTGAACTGCCTTGAATTTTTTCATCATCCATTTTTTCTTCCGCTTTTTTTGATGGAGAGCTTTGGGTTAATTTGAGAGTTTTGTGAACATTTGTGAAACTTAAATACGGGCATGATTTGTTTATAACATTAGAAGAAATATCTCCACTGATGGTTGAAATTAATTCAGCATGACCAAAACGTTCATTTGCATTGACAATGGCAGCTTTAACTTCAAGCTCTAATCCTTGCCCAAATGAAGCTTCATGGGGTTTCCCATTGTTTTTAATTCCGTACATAACTGAAATATGCAAATCCAAAGTTAAACCGCTTAGAAGGCGAATTTCTTCAGCAAATTCATAAAGATACGTTGATTGCTGCTAAAAGATATTATTACAGTATAAAAATTGAAAAAAAAAACAGAAATTTTACCAAATTATGTGCTTCCATTGGATAACCTAATAAATCTATTTTGCTTTGATCATCATGAATATTAAGCTATAACAAATTTTTCAATGCTCCGATTAAGAACTTTTTAAAGCTTACATTTAACAAAGAAATATTATTTTTGAGAGATAAATGAGTATTTAAATATGCTTCTGATGGCAGAAGAGAGCCAGTTAATGTAAAAGGCAATGACGTATCTATAAAAGGGTATTGCCAACTATAAGATACACATTTTTAGAACGAACTTTGAAAGTTAATCCAATAACTTGATGAATCATGGTCAAGACTTCTTTGCATGTAATTTGGTCTAAATGGCTTTAAATCTCTTAAAGTGTGCCAATAATTTTCATGCTGTAAAAGGTTAAATTAATGACATCATAAATTGAATTGGATAAAATCTTACTTTATATGGACCATTAGCAACAAATTGATTAAGTCTTTCATAGAATTGTGCCCACAAATTATGATCTGTTGGATTATTGCTTTCACCTCGTAAAATAAATGAACCCATAGTTTGGAAATCCGGTGCAATTCTAACTAATGTATTCATTGCAGAAATTGATTGACGAGTTGAAATTGATTGTGGACATGTATTGCGGAAAACGTTGAGTAATTTCATATTTATTTGACGATCAAAATGTGAAGAGCTAAGTTTTTCATAGAAGCTTAAAGCTTTGTCCAAAAGACTTGATGGATGGGCAGAACAAAGAAATTGCTTGAAATAGTCAGCAGCACTTTAAATTTTTTTCGTTGTTTTCAAGTTAGTCATGGTTTAAACATACGCTTTTAAATCAAAATGCCATAAAGCTTCACTGAGTTCTTCTACAGTAGCTTGACCTTCATTTTTTAATAAAACATTTAAATAACCATCTTTTTGTAAATTACATGCATTTCTTTTGCTAGGTGTTTCCTTGCATCGTCTATTGATTAAATAGCCCAAAGTACTGTAATATTTTAATTGTTTATTTGAATTCAATTCTTTCTAAAAACGTAAAAATTATTGACGTATTTGATTAAATTTATTTTTTATAAACTTATTTACCACAATTACTTTTATTGCGCTTGAAGTTGGAATGGTTGTAAATGCTAAATTATCAATAAAGCTTTGTGCCAAATGTTGTCCGCCATGTTTATTCGCAACTTCAATTGCTTTTTTCCATGTATTTGGTGATCCACTTGTAGCAATGGCATTTAAAAATAGTATCCTAAAATTTTATATTTTATTTGTTTGTTTTTCTTTTAGTCTTTTAACTTACAATGCTGCATCAGACTTTTTGTCGTCCAACTCTTTTTCAATTTCTTCTGGCGTTGAAATTCGAATGACGTTTGTTAGCCTTTTAAATAGGTCAAAACATTTTTCGGGTTTAGTGCAAGCTTTAAGATTGTGTTGTTCATTGTTTAAGAAATTTGAAAGCTAAAAATGGGGATAACAATGTTGATAGTGATGTATGCAAAATAAAAATAAAGCTATTACATTGCTTTCGGATGTTTTTGATAAATCTGCAAGTTTTTTGTTGACTTCTAACCAACTTTTTCCTAAAATTGTTGCACCAAATATTTGTTTTGCACAATCATCTCCTGACATATTATATGGGCAATAACGCTTCATTACTCGAAGAGTTCTATTCATCATTTCTAATGAAAGACTAAAAATGTTTTAATTTATTTATTTTTTAATGTACTTGCATCCCCGGAGTAAGCCTAAAAATATCGGCTGGCCAGCCGCATTTCTCATCTCTGCTTGCATCAAACTTACTGTGAATTAATGCGCAATGCTAATTTTTCATTAAGAGGTGATTGAATGATAAATTGTTCATCGGCTTCTGTGAAGACGATATCAGCATCAATTTTTTTGTTTTGTCTTAAAATATTTAATTTTTTGTTTACTTTTTTGTTGTTTGTTACCTGTATTCAACAAACTGTTGATAGTCCAATGTTGTTAAACCAGAAAGAAGAGTATGATTTCGAGCTCCACTAAAATCACATCGATCAATCTTTCGAGTAAATGTTTTATCCTCTGGTCTTCCAAAATATTGTAAACAATGACCATGTGGCATAGCCTAAATTGTAATCATCATTTTTAGTACAGTTTTAAGTTATGCATCTACATACAACAATTTGTTCATCACCTGCTCCAGATTCAGCTGGACTTGCGATTGCATATGCTAATGCACTTGTAGCACCCCAATCAGGTTTTATTGTTTCATCTTCAATTTTTGCATAAACACTTAAAAGATTTTGTCCACCTTGAACCATATAAACATAAAAATCTGGAACATTTTGACATGGACCAGTAATACATTCAGTAATCTAAAATTCTTGGAATATAAATTTTTATGCTTTATAAAATAGCCAGACTTGATAGCGTGAAAGAATATTTCCTGCTAAATCATGTTGAAGCATTTCATACTTATACTTTGCTTTCATTTCATGCAATATTCCACTTCCTTCAGGAGTTCGAGGATCGTGAATAATAGTTTTTGAGTGAAAATCGTATTCATAAAGTAACAACCTAAAGATATAATAGAAAATGCATTAAAAATTATCTGTATTTTTACCTTGTTTTGCCAGTACTTGGTGGAGGTTGAGCACTATAGGGTAAATCTGGGATTGGCCTATCTTCATCACAAAGAGTTATTGGAAATAACAATGTTAATAACAAAAATAAAACAATCATAATTTTGCTACTATTTCTTTTTGCTCTTTCTTGTTAAACAAAAATCTCCAAAATTTTAGCATCATTTTTATTCAAAAAAGCTGTTATCAATGCTTCATGTCCTTATTTTAGTGTGGCTATTGATTATTGGTTCTTTCTTTTTTGTTTCTTCAACATTTTATGTTGCTGCCGTGTCATTTTAAGAAAAATATCGTCCATTAATGAAGAAGAGTAAAAATGTTTTTTTCCTCATTCATAACTTTCCAGACAAAGTCTGCGATTTTATTTCACGTTTTAATAAAAAAAAGAAGAGTACAATTAGATGTTCGATAAATATACACTATTGAACTCAATGAAAATGAAAATTGAGGTTGCAATGTCTTTGAGAAAAAAAATGAGCCGAAAAAAAGACTCCATTGACGTTTTACTGACCTCATCATAAAATATACATATATATTTTCTGGATCAAAATATAAGTGGGTAGTATATTCGACACCGTTCTATCGGTAATGAAAAAAAGAAGAAGAGAAGGAAATCTTTTTTCTTATGCAATACAGGAAGTAAAGAAATAAATCCAACATCTTGAATCATGATCGGGCGTGAAGGATGATCATGATGAGGTTATACACGCGCAATTGCTCCTTTTTTCAATTGTTTACTTTTTTGTGTAGACATTCATTTGTGGCTTTGAAAAAAAAATTTGAGGATTATTTCCGAATAATTTTTTTTATTAAAAAGAAAGAAAAGGAAAGCCGCTATTCTTTCCCTTTTCTTCTTAAAGTGAATGCTACTTAGTGGTGGCACAAAATTTTTAACAAATATTGGTTTTATATTGATGACTCAATGTCAAAATTAGCAAATATTCCGTGAAGGTCTTGATCAATGAAAGAAATATTTAGTTCATCAAATTTTTATTGTTACTGTCGTGATCTTGTCAAATGCAAGTTTGGCATTTATATGGTGCCGTTGTGGGACTACTTTCTTTAATTAATTACTCTATTTGTGCTAGAATAATACATTTTGTGCCAACTTTATCTTATAGTCATGTCGCATTTAATGGTAAATTGGCAGAATCTTTCAAAGCAAAAGGTCATAATGTTGTAAGTCAAAAAAGAAACTTATTTCAGTTCACAAGAAATTTTTTGTTTTAGACAACTATTTTAATAGATGTTGATCCAAGTGTAAGTTCGACTGCTGCTGGTAATGTTGAAGTACATCGAATTGATGTTAATATGTCTAACGGTATTCTTCCTGCAACACTTTGGCATAATCCGGGTCCTTTTGAAAATGCTAGTCCTTTAAATCCTAGAATAATGCTAAAGCTAACTCGTGTTGCAAGTATTTTTGTTCAAACGTGTAAAAGTAAGCATTATTTTCAAACTTTAAAATCAAACATTTAAATTCTATTTTATAGATTTAATGATAGATAAATCACTTATCTCTGAAATGAAAAGTCGTAATTATGATATTGGTGTTGTTGAACAATATGATATGTGTGGGATAGGATTTTTAAAGCTTATCAATGTCAAGTCAATTATATGGCTTAGTGCAACTGGTATGTATCGAATGCAACCAGAAACTATGGGAATTAATTATCCACTTAGTTATGTTCCAGGTTAGTTTTACATATTTTGTTTTTTTTGCAAAACTTTTAAATAAAATAACAAATAAAAACATTTAAGAGCTGTTTGCGCCACTAACAGATAAAATGTCATTAATCCAGAGACTGCTAAATGCCGGAATTGCTTGTGTCACTGAAATGCTACATAAAGCTCTACCAATTGCTGAAGAAAACAGAATTTTTAAAAGATTAAATAACCAAAAACATTATAATTTATTTAAAGAAGCAAGCTACTCTAATCTTATCCTCGCAAACATTCAACCGTTTTTGGATTTTCCCGCACCAACTTCAAATAACATATTTCCTATTGGAGGTTTAACTGTGCCAGCGTGTCAAAAGAAATCAAAGCTCAATTCGGTTCGGAAATTAATAAGCTCTTTTATTAAAGAAGTGATGTCGTTTTTTTAGCAATGGCGTGGAATTACAGACATGGCGCCCTTTTTTATCATCACCTTTGGATCAATTGCAAAAACGATTGAAATGCCAAAGGAAATGCAAAGATCTCTATTTCGATCATTCAAATTTTTTCCAAAATTTACTTTTATCGTAAAATATGAAAACATTACAAGAGAGATTCAAAAATATTCTGAAAATGTTTATCTTGCGAAATGGTTGCCACAAATAGATCTTATTTGTATGACTTAAAAAATTCATTAAAAATTTATGTTTTTTTCTTTTTATTTAGGTCATTCAAACTATCATGGAATAATAACGCATGGGGGTTGGAGTACTGTATTGGAGTCATTATCATATGCAAGGCCAATGATTTTAATGCCATTATTTGCTGGTATTCCATTTTTGTGTATCACTGAGATTTCATTTGATTTTTTAGATCATTTCAAAAATGCTAATGTAATTGCAGATCGACAATTAGGAATAATTATTGATAAATCAGCAATTCATAGAGATACTTTTACGGATGCCATTGAGGAACTGGTTACAAATCAAAGGTCGGGCTTTTATTTCTTTAAAAAACTTTTCACGCCTTCAAACATGTCATTTCTGAAGTAAAAAAATGTTACCCTCACGCATTCAATAACACGCAAAGCAGAACGGCATAAATATTAAAAAGTTGTGCTTCTGCTGCTTGAGTGCTGTCGATTATTTGGGTTTTGAGCGATTTTAAAAGGGAGACATATGCTTGCATTTTTTTCTTATTCAAGGAGGATTGAAATGATGTTATTTTTTAAAACTATATTTTTAGATATTCATTGAACAGTGCCAAATTTGCTAGAATGCTGAAGGAAGCTTTACCAACAGACTTACCGAGATTGGTTGCTCATGGAGTACATCGGTCACTTCGAGATTCAAGATTTTCACAACGAATGTTTCGTCTTAAATCTGCTGATTGTTCACTTTGGCGTAATAATTCTGGAGATCTTTTTATTTTGTTGACATTGTTTATAATTACTGTATCACTTTGAATTTTTTTAAAGATATTATAAATGTTTTTTGACATTTTATTTTTTATGTTTGCATTTAATTTCCGATATACTTTTTTATTAAAAACTAATAGTCTTTTCCGCCCTCTTAAATATTCAAACATGTAATCCCCCTGAGGAGAGTATTCAAAAACCCCACCCAATGTATATATCTTTTTTTTTATCTTGTGCCATTTTCATCTTCTATTTTTCTTAAAGCGTTAACCTTAGTTTTCGATCCGACCATAGATAAAAAAAAGTGTCCCTTCTCTTGTTTTAATTACATTTTCTATGATAGCATCAAAATTACGTGTTGAATGAAAATCTAGCATCCATTCATCCATCCGTTTTACTTACTTACTTACTTCTTCAATGGGCAACATTAAAGTTGAAAATCTTTTTAGAGCATATTTTATCGCGTGGTTTTATCCTTAAAAATTACGTCACATTGTAAAATTGCATAACTAAAATATTCCATTTTTTTAGCTTCACTTTTAAAAAACAACATCTTTTACTAATTTGCTTTTTTTTATTCACATATAACAGAAATTGATACCACCGTAATTTGGTAATGCGTGTATATATTTTTTTGCAATGAATAATTCAATTGTATTATTATTTTTTTTATTTTCATTTGTCGTTAGCAGGTAAGCTTTTATTACTACTGTAGTCATCAGCAAAAACGTTGAAAGTAGTGTTAATGTTTGTTATTACAAGGAGATAATTCATACCGTAGTACGAATTTTCGTTTAATTCTTTCAAGCAGTATATCCGTTAAAAAAATGTAATAAATTTTTATCTTAAGTTTTTAACCATAGTTAAATTAATGAGAAAATTTGCCATTCATAAACAAATGTTTACAAATTTTTGAGAGGCCGTATTAGAGGTAGATGTAAGCATTATATTAAACATTAGATTTCTTCCTTATAAGACCTTAACAAAAACTGAAGTAGATAAAAAACTTAATAATCTTTTTAATTTTTAGTGTATCAATTTTACATCCACGAAGTAAAAGATTATTATTATTACCAGAACTTTCGGTACATTATAATAATCCAACATTCAAAACAATAAAACCGCGTGCTTCAAATCTCTACATGGTAAAAAATATGTTCTTAATAAATAAAAAATTAAACATTTTATTTATAGAAAAAAGCATCATTTCCAACATTTACAGCTCAACCTGATGATCAAAGAAAACGTGAAATTAGAATGCCAAAAATGACAACAACCGCATCATCTTCGTCATTGAATATTAATGATAATGATGATGTAATGATGTTACAACAACAGCAGCAAAAACAGCAACAACACCAAACAAAATCAATTCGTCATCCATGTTATTTTAGTCCTATTCAATGTTTATTAACAATACCAGAAGATCAAATGAGAACATTTGTTAAAACTCATAATAATGTACAAAATATTGATGCAAGATTTATGTCCTCAATTCCACAACGGAATAAAGCTATGACAAGAGTAAAACAACATGATGATCGGCATAATCTATTTGGTGCAGGACTTTTTCGTTTATCACCATTTGAAAAATATTAATTTATAATTGATTGTTTTCTTAAATTTTTGTCAGATAAACATTATTAACCGTTGTTTTTTTTTCTCTCTCTCTTTTTTAAATGCTCAAAACAATAAGTTTTTTTCCTCCTTCTCTTTACAAATAAACAATAAATTCCGTCTTTGATGGTTTTTTCGTTGTTGAAAGAAAGACATTACCAATCCAGGAAAACAAAATGAAAAGCAAAACACAATAATCCCATTCAAGATATTTCGAACGTTTGATGGGCTAAAAATCCGAGAACTTTCTCACCATCACCATGACAACATATGCCATGCGCGTTCCATACGTTTATTTCTATATTTATTTTCGTCTTATATCAAAAAAAAGAAAACGGGAGTGAAAATATAAAATGAATTTATACTTTTTTTAAAAATGTAGCTATAAAAAAATTGGTTTATTAGTAGCAATGACAACGCGGCGAACTTCATACTCGCTAGGGCTTGACGAGCTTTTGGGTATGACAAAATCAAGTTAGTTTTATTTTCTCTTTTTATTCTTTCCTCTAACTTTCCCACTTTGTTCCAACTCTATTTTTTGCAGAAAATGTTTCACAAAAATTAGAATCACCAATTTTGGAACGTCCAACAACTCGACACGGACGTAATAGTGCTACAGGAAGTAGTGGAGTATCAACAGCAAATTCAGATAAAGTTTGTTCCTTCTTTATTTCCACAATATTATATATTAATTTAATTTAGAGTAAAGAAAATAAATCTCCCCCTCAAAGTAATCAAGATATTC
Organism: Panagrolaimus sp. LJ2400; assembly: GCA_024447215.1. Classification (NCBI taxonomy): domain Eukaryota; kingdom Metazoa; phylum Nematoda; class Chromadorea; order Rhabditida; family Panagrolaimidae; genus Panagrolaimus; species Panagrolaimus sp. LJ2400. The sequence continues at coordinate 10,794,484 of JAMRYA010000004.1, read as the reverse complement.
TTTCAAATAGAACAATAGATGTATGGTCAAACGAAAATATTAATGATGATCAGCCACAATCTGAGCATTCAGTTCCTCAAACACCTGATAAACCACAATCAATAATTTTACAAAGAAAATTAAGTAATATTCGTTCAATTTCTTCAAGGAGTTCAAGGTTAAAAGATTATTACATATAATGTTTTTATTACATATTGTATTACAGTGCGTCGAGAGCTTCTTCGAGCTCAAGCAAAAATTCAAACACTTCCGTTCCACCAAAACCACCAACACCAAAGCCTCCAACTCCAAAACAAGCAACTCCTACACCCCCACCACGGGTTAATAGAAGACCATCGAAAATGCCACAGCCAACTGTAGATATTCAAGAACAATTTGAAATGGTTCGTCAAAAACAGAGTGAAAGAGGAGCGTATACGGTAAATTTACTTGCAAGCGATTAAAAAAATGATTATTAAATAATTTTTAGTTATGGTTGGAAGGAAAACTTGAAAAAGAAAGGCAACGAAAAAAGGAAGCCAAAGAAAAAGAAGAAAGAGAGAAAGAAGAAAAAAAGAGAAAACTACAAGATGCATCTAAAGCCTTTGAAAGATGGAAACAGGATCGAGATCAGCAAATTCGTGAAAGGAAAGAAAAAGAGAATCAACAAAAACAAAAAAAGTTACAAAAAGAGGATGAAGAAAAAGAAACCAAAAAACGTGAAGCTGAAAAGGTCAGTTTGAGTATGTTTATGCTTCACTGCACATACATGTTTTTTCCAGTTATTTGAATATTGGAAACAGAATAAGATGTCGGAATTACAAACAGATATTGCAAAAAAGCGAGAAAAATCTGAAAAACAAAAAGCAAGACAAAAGCGACTTGAAGAAGAAAAAAAAGAAGAAGCAGAAAGATCTTTCAATGCATGGTTTGTTAATTTTAAAGAAATTCAAATTTAATGAATATATTTTTATTAAAGGAAAGAACAACATGCTGAAGAACTTCGACATATGCGACAACAACAATTGAAAGAAGAAGAAATTAGACAACAAGAAGCGCAACAGCTGCAACAAGCCAAAGATCAGCTAGCAAAAGATGCGTTTAATTTATGGATGAAAATGAAGGTAATATTAAAATTTGAAAATAACAAATTTTTGATTAATAAATTTAGGAAAAGCAAGATAATTTTGAAAAAAGTCTTGCATATCGTGTTCTACAGTATGAAAGTGAAACGTCATTAAAAAGAATTCCATCGCCTTGGATACCTGTTGGAGGGCGATGTGTACCAAGAAGTAATTCAATGCACTCTTTAAGACCTAAAAAAGATAGATCAACTAATTCTGCAAAAAGAGTTACGATTAATAATCGTTCAATTTCTCAAACTCGTAGAAAGCATTAATATTTCTCATATCATCTTATACATTATTAATTCTATGTGAAAATATTTTTTTAATTAGAATAAAGATATGTATATGCTCTATATAGCCTATGTTTGACAAAAATTTTATAGACGACGTCAACAATTCTATATCAGTGTTCTTTCGCAGGGCGGCAATTTCTGGCCTACTTTTGATCCCTGGGGACGACAAAACCGGAAATCACGAAAGCCACAAACTGCTTGTTAACACTAGTGCCGACAATATTCATTGCGATAACCCTTAGACTATTTTTTGGATCAATGATTAACATATTCAACAACATAAAAATTTACAAAACTAAAAGTGCATCTATTAAAATATTCTTATTATGCAAATTTTAAAAATTCTGCTTGAAAAAGACAATCAAAATTATAGATAAATATTTTATGACAGTTTATTGCGTACAATTCTGATATCAAATAATTTTTAGCTTTATCTTTCAATCATGATTGCATTCAACACCGATGGTATAGCAGCTCAACGCTTTTCATTCCCAGCCACAATTATGGATTATGTATTGGAAGCCCAACATATAATCATTCTATATCAAACATGCAAGTTTTTCTACGCTAAACTTGATATTCTTTTTATTCAAAATCTTGAAAATGTTAATGTACATGAATATGAACAATAATATTACAAATTTCTTTGGATTTGGAAATTTGGATGCTGCTCGTGTCTTACTTGATTCTATTTTTCATCGAAATAATTAAAAAGTTTCGTATTCTTTTTTGATATTTTTTGTATTGTTTTCTTGTATTAATCTTTTTTGTATTAATTGCATTCTTCTTTTTGATGTTATTTGTACTTTTTTTATATTTGCTAATTTTACTTGCTTTTTACAAAAAAAATAAAGATATCAATAAATTTATAAAAAACTGTTATTTTAATGTTACAAACTTTTAAAAGTAAAAATTTTAACAAAATTTGAAGAATTTTAAATGAAAGAAAAGCTTATAAAAATAAGGTCATTTTGAACAATAAAAAGGGATAAGAGGGATAGGGTCAATGTGTGTAAAACATAAATGAAATTGATCTCATAAATTAGGGAATGTTGATACTGCTACAGCTTTGTTCATTCGATTGCTTATGTGAAGTTGACACAGCCTTGTAATACATATAGTTTGATTAAAAATTAAGGCGGTTGTATCTTTCTATTTACAGTATACTTTTTCAGTAATCAAAATTATTGCAGCTTGTGCAATTTTTTAATGTTATTCTTCTTTATAAATAAATCATTCTAAAACACGTAAGACAGTAACTTTTATAAGATTTTAAAACAATAAAAATTTGTTTTTCTGGTTTTTTGATGTACAAAAGCAATGATTACAGTAAATAATTCAGTTTTATTCAAAATATAATAATAAATAATCAAAACAATTACAAAACGAGATCATACGAAAAAGTGCTACAAAAAATTTAATTTAACGTCGACGATTAGGTGAAGCACGAGCTTCTGTTGGTTCTTCAGAATCATCAATAAGTTTTTTTACTAAATCAACTGCTTGAGTTTGAAATCCCCCATTTCTATGAAGGAAAAAATTATCGATGGTAAAATGACAGAATTTGTTTTATGCAAAAAAAAAAATAACGCTATGACCTTTATTTTTTTAAAAAAAGTTTTTTATGTAAATGCATCTTTTTTTGTTCCGGTTTTTACCATAATTTTAGATTATGAAAGATGTTTTATTTGCGCAAAGTTTTGATTTTTTCTGTTTTTCAAACTTTACGGAACTTTTCCTGCAGACATAAAAATTTGATAATAACTTGAAAAAGTTGATACTGTGGTTTTTCTTTTTCATTAACGCCATTTTTTGGAAAAAAGCACCGTTACTTCTTTGTTCTTTTATTTTTCTTTATAAATCAAAGTTTACGACTTTGCAAATAACTTTTTGGTTTTGCTATAAAATAAATTGAAAAAATAATAAATAAATTGAAAGATAAATTGAGAACAAATAAATAAATGAGAACAAATAAATAAATGGTTTTGCTTTTTGAGCTTCGTTTTTCTTCTTTTCTAGTGATTTTTATACTGTATGCAATTCTCTTCAAAGCCGAAAATAGCAGGATGGAACAACGGAAGTTCCACTCCTAGAAACGCCTTTTTAAAGCAAATTTTCGTGTATTTTATAACTCCATGTATAACTAACTGTTTTTACTTGCATATGCAGGTTTCATCACCTACAGGGTAAGCTGTCGGGGATTAGCTCCAAATATTACCATAATGTTTTTCTACAAACAAAATCTTTTTTTCATTATTTTTTTTTCAACTTTAACCGATGTTGGTTGACAAACCGTTCGAAATCCGTTGCTAGAAATTGTATTTTTGGGGCTTTGAAAAACATTTTTTTTCAAAACTGATTTATTCTTTTCTTTGAGCTTCTTTTTTGGGCTTCTTTATGTTTACTATTTCTTAATTTGGCGTCGAAAAAAATAACCTTTAACTCAACTTTTATCTCTATTTCTTTTTTTGAGTAATATTAAATATTACAATTGGTGAATTGTTATTTTTGCTCTTTTATTACGTTAATGCATCACTATTTTTTTTTGTCTTTCATGCAGATGCTACTTAACTGTTTTAGTTTTTGAAAACCCTGTTTCAACAAAAAAAAGAAAACCGAAACATGCGTGATAAATTTTTTTCCTTGCTCCTTTAAAGAAGAGCATGACAAATGCTTCTCTCTTCCCCCGCCTTCATATCACGTAATATCTGGGCGCCCCTTAAGAAAAATCTTGTTTTTTTATTTTTTTCAAAAATTTGAACGATTTATTGCATATTTTCGAAGGCAATGGCTTCCAAATCTACGTTATGTAAATTACTGGGATGAAGCTTTTGATTTATCCCAGTAATTTACCACTAGAATATTCAAAAACATTCCTTTCTTTCGCGCCTCTTTCCAGACAACAGTGATACTTGGAAACTCTGCAGTAACCATGTTTCTAACTCCTGAACACAATCAAGAAAATGTTTTCTTTTTTTTCGCCAAATTTTTTGTTTTATGTTGCGATTATAATCGGTTGTCTAAAATTTAATTTTCTTTGCCGATTTTAACCGCTTCATCAGTTGTGGTGAATTCCCAGACTTAATGTGCAATAAATTTGCACGACATATGCAAAAACAAATTTTTTTTGTTGTCTGCAAATGCTTTTTAGCAGCAATTTTACGAAGATTATTGTAGTAAGCACAAGCATGTAGATTCAACTATTACATCTAAATGTTTCATATGTCAAAAAAAGTTATTAAAAATATTTGGAAAACTTTTTATGCATATAACTTATGTTAATAAACGCACATAAAGCAATAAAAACACAAAAATAATAATCAACATTGAAACAAAATTTGCAAGAATTAACACGATAATTAACTTTTAATAGCATTATAAAGAATTAAAGTACCAAAAATAAAAAAGAATGATCCAATTAGAAAGCCAGCAGCATTTTCTGTAACACTCCAGAAGAACATACCAACAGTCATTAATTGTAAACGGCTTCTTTCTACATATGAAGATCTCCAACACATATATAGCTTTCAAATAGCTGATATACCATGATAATGTGATTATCAGGAGTTGCTTGAAAAAATAAACAAATATTTCCAAGTTTATCATTAAAGTGGATTTTAATTTTAAAGATAGAATATCAGTCAAAAAAGTTATTTTAAAATAAGGTTATTTCAATTCAAAGATGGAAAATGCACGTTTTCTTCATTCGTCAAATTGTTGTGAATGAATAACAAAAAGACCGTTTATGCCCTAACGTTTGTATTTTTCTGCCAGTAATTTAGAGTCTTTGAAAATACGACAATTCTGTTGGTAAAACAGTAATTAGCAATACCATACTTTTTATAAAATACACAAATCAAGTTCACTACTATAAATAGCTTTGAAACGAAAGAATTTCACAGTCGCTAGAAAAAAACTAAATTCGTCGTACAGTAATCCCTGCTGCTCTGTAATTAACAAAATAAATAAAATCTATAAACATACCACTAGTAGAACACAATACAATATCTGGTTGAAGACTGCCATCAAGAAAAAGAATTAAATCAAGTGAACGTTCACTAAAAAGATAACTGTTGTATACTATATTTGAAAATAATAAAAAAACTTTAAAAAAGTAAACCAAATAAATCAACTCACCAACAATTATATAATTTACAAACAATAACAAATGATTTTAGTACAGGAACAATGCCAGGAATTTGTTCAACCGATAATCGAATATCACCATATCCAGGTGCCATTCTTTGTAGAGAGCTTGTTTGTTGACGACCTCGTTCACCCATTGCAGATCTCCAACACATATCTAGCTTTCCAATAGCTGATACACCGCGATAAATTGTTAATGCATTATCTGGAGTTGCAGGAGATAAACAAAAAAGATACTGTCGAACAGTTTTAGGTGGTAAATATACATTTCCAAGTCCATCACTAAAAAAGAAGGGTTTTAAAATTTTAAAAAGACACTTTTTGTGAGTTATACAGTAACCAAAATTAAAGCACTTTAATAAAAGAAAAAGTATATCAGAAAACGGTTTCTGTACGATAAGCAGTATGTTATACAGTGATCTATGATACTGTACTTTATGTAAAAATAACTAATTACTGTAAACTTACTTCGATTGTGAAGGTTACATGACATGTATATGCTTCAGATGGCTCCATTTGAACTTTTTCCAAGACCATTGATGATGTACATAAATTTTGTATTTGTGCTTCAAGATACACATCATTGTTCAAATTATCCTTAAACATCACATTTGTAAAACATTATTATGCTTCCACAAAAGCTTACCTCAGCATTATAAAACTTCGTTCTAACATCAATCGGTTTATTCACAGGAAATTTAAAAAACTTTCTAAAAAACATTTTTTCTCCATCATTTGTTGAATACTGAACAGACAAGTCTAAAAAAGAACTATATTCTTTAAAGCATTTAAATATTCAAAAACAAACATATGTTGTCCAGTTTTTTTTATTTCATGTTGAACCATTTGTCCAAGGCATCGATTTGGAAATAACTCAGATTGTGTATCACCAAGTTTAGATTGTAAAGTAATTCGTTGAGTTTGTGTTTGTAAATCAACTTTTACAGAAATACCTGAGCATATTTGTTCGCTTTCATTTCAATATAGAAGGTAAAAGTTTCACCTAAATATATATTTCTAAAAAATTATTGTAGCTACAGTATCATTATATAAAGAATAATAAAAATTTACTCGATAGAAGTTGGTGCCATTAAATAACTTCTGATTGGTAGTTACATTGAATCACAACCGTTAACACCTGACATTGCTCTTTCAATTCCAGATGCAAATGGATCAGCTGGATCAATTCCCATTGAAGAACCATAATCATTAAAAGTGGGTTGACATTCGCATAACTTTTAGAGGTAGCAGTTTATCTTTTGTGCTGCTTTCGGCAGCCATGTTTGATGGTGAAAGTTAATTTACACAAGTTTAATACTAAAATAAAGGTATTAATATTGTATAAAACTTGGAGGGGCTAGTTTCTTCACATGAACTCGAAATCGAAGCCAAAAAAAGTTCATCTTTTGTAAGATTTCGTGTTTTATATTCATCATGAGAAAAGTTTCTGAAGTACAGCAAATACAAAAATTTGAAAAAATTATGTAAACATTACTTTAAGGGAAAAAGGAAAATTAAAAACAATTCCAAAATTTTTGCAATCAAAATGTCTTCAGCTAGAATTTGTTATCAGGTGATTCATTGTTTATACAAGATCATCTGTGGAAAGTAAAAGCTTTATTATCATACACATAAAAAGTTCAATAAAAATTTAATGGACGTAAATAATGTCTGCATTTAATGATTACCCGTATATGGAAAAGACAAATTTGTCAAAAAAATTTTAAAATATTGTAGTCACTTTCATTTGTAAATTTTGCTTCATTTAATCCTGGGACTGCTTCAGTAATTGAATCCGCAAAAAAAAAAGAAAAACTACGGCCATCAATGTTATGAATACTGTAGGCAAATGGTTTTGCTGAAAATAATCTTTAAAAGTTTTTTTGGTGCACATTTTTAGGTTATAAAAATTTTTTTTCTATTTTGTATGAAACCGCTGCGTGTTGTATTGACGGTAAACTCTTTTTTAATTTTTAGTTGAAATTAGATAGTGTGTTTTAAAAAAACAACAGTCTTCGAATATTTTTATAAAGATTTTTGATCTTTTCTTTTGCCGAAAATTATAAAAAGACTAACTAAAAAAACTTTTTTAAAACGTTTGAAACAGCGTGCGGTGTTATAAATTACGGTACGCTTTGTAAGAAGGTAAAATTACAGGATACCAAAAAAAGAAGAACATCTGTAGCAGCTGGATCTTTGAGAAGTAGAGAAACAACAAAAAGGTCGAACTTTTTTTTAGTAATTTTTTTGTTCTTACAGTAACCCAAACTTTGTTTCTTCTAGCGTGTTTTACGGTTAGAATTAGGTTTGAATTAATTGAAACAGTGTCACAAAATTTATAAAAACTTCACAGAAGAACTTTTTTGCAACATTCTAACAGTATTACAAGAATAAGGAAGTATTCGGAGACTGTTTGCCTCTCGCTGCCGGAAGACTGTTGCCATTTTTAAGATAAATTTTAAAACAAAATTTTAAGCTTTGCTGCTATTAAATTTGGATATTTGGCTTCTGTTTTTAATTTGATGATTCATAGAACGAGTACAGAAAACACTTCTGTATGGCATTGTATGAATTGTTTCAGCTAGTTATTCAAGGACTAGATGTTAAGCTCCGTATTTGGAGCAGTTTAAAATATAAAAAACATACTTTATTTTTAAGTTGATCTTCTTCTTCACTACGTTTTTTTTGAGTTATTAAAATATATATTTCCTTTACGTTATCCTTCAATTCATCCAGATCTTTTTGCATTCTTTCCATATCAAGATCAAGTTTACGCAAAGTTCTTTCGATTTTGTAATTATTCATTGCTTCAGAAAGTCACTTGATGTAATAATTATATAGAAGTTTAAATCAACCTAAAAAATACAACACTACAGAAAGCGACAAATAATTTTATATGTTCAGCAATGCTATCACGGCTTATTTTACCTCCCTCGAAAAGCAAGTGGAACGTTGCAATACATAAATTGAAACAACAAAACACGTAGAAGTGAAGTATAGAAACACGTAGAAGTGAAGTATAGAAGCTTAAATATAAAAAGAGTGAAAATGGGGTAATAAAATGGTTGAAGTCTGGATTAACAGCTGAACAAGACTATGGTTAAAAATAAATATAGCAGTAGGTGTTTTTGTATCTATTCCACTTTCCACGTCCCTACATAATAAAACAAAGTTCATAGAAACCTTTCTATTTTTTCTAAAACAAAACGCTTTCATATATGAAAAGTGTTAGAATTCAATGTAGGACAGGTTAAAATATATCTGCAAAAAATGATATAATAGTTAACTTTTTCGTACGTTATATTTCCATTAAGACAGAAAATTTGGAGGAAAAATTTATTGATAAAATTGCTTCTATGCAAAGCAATAAATAATAGTTATTATTATAAACAAATATGACTCGTTTGACATGAGTCGTTTGTTGCTGCAAAAAGGGTGTTTGGCAAAATGTTTGTTTTAGCAAAACGCGCTCTTTTTTAAAAAAAGCTGCAAATTGAAAACTACATTTCACAGCCGACACTCTGCAGCATGCTGCAGCAGTATTCCGCAGAAAGTCAGCATGTTTGACTATAGTCAGCAGATTTTTACAAAATAAAAGATGTTAGTAAAAATAAATAAATAAAAAGTTGACAAATTTTTATTTAATTGGATAAATTAATTCAACAACTACAAAGCAAAAAAATATTTATATTAAGTTTTCTACAAAACTAAAAGCTTTATTATAAACTTTTTTTCTGCTATTCAACTAAAATACATTATCGTATAAGATATTTTTAAGCTTGACAATAATTTTTTAAAGCTTATCTTTGAAGAACAGTAAAACATCAAATTCAGACCTCTCAAGCGTTGTCGAAAACCGTTCAACGTGTTGTCCTTAAATTTTTTTGCATAATTATGATTTTGTTTTAAACGGTCGTGCACAAGACATTAAACTTACTAATGGTGAACTTACAAACCATGTTAATAAGCGCATTTGGGCTATGTTCCAACAAAATCAATAACAGAATATCTTCATTTACTGACTCAAGATAAAAACGATTATCAAAATGCTGTGGATTTTATTGAAAAAGAATTTAAAAGTGCCAATAATTTTAGTTTTTTTTTCATTTTTTTAAAAGGGTTGTGGCAGGGAACATTTTTTTACTTGTATTGTTTTACTTTTGTTATACAGTCGAACCTCGATTTTACGCGCCTCAATTCTACGCGGACCTCGATTTTACACAGGGCTTTCGCGGTCCCTTCGAGCAGAAATCCTTGTAAACTGACCTCGATTTTACGCGAACCTTGATCTTACGCGGTTTTTCTGCGATCCCTTGAACCGCGTAAAATCGAGGTTCGACTGTATCTGTTTTCCTCTTTTTTATTTTATTAACCGTTTTTTACGTGAACGGAGAAAAAAAACAATGGAAAAAAAACAACGGTAAAAAAGACAAAAAACCACCGGAGAAAAAAAAATTAATGATAATAGCACTAAGCTATGTATTAAAGGGCCTAAGGTAACTAAACAATACTCAGTTCTGTAACTGGATAATTCTCAGCCCAAGCTAAGCATGGGCTCGCGAGGCCGAGCGTTAGGCTTAGTCTTAGGCTTAGGGCGAGGTCGAAGGCCGAGCCTCTTAGGCGCACCCCATTTAGTATAGCTGTCACTGCACTCAGCCGTAGCTTCTCATTCCCTAAAGTTGAGCTATATCGTACCTGTCTCAGCCGTTCTCTAGCTTAATAATAAAGTTGTTTTTTTCTCCGTTGTTTTTTTCTCCTAGTGCCAAGCACGACCTTCTGTTGGTTCTTCAGAATCATCAATAAGTTTTTTTGACGGCGTTGATTCACCAGCATCATCATTAGAAGCATTAACATAACCAATTGTTGAATCAGGTTCTCTTTGATTATTGATATCAGGCAATGTTATACTTTCTTTAGATGGTGATACTGTAACAGTAATTTGCGGAATTTCTTTATTTTCATTGTTTCTATTTGATGGGCACATTTAGGGGCCAAAAAAATGATTATTTTGACAGATTGTAAAATTAAACAGTTTATTAACACATTATGCATACTAATTCCCACTTTTTGTAACTTTATTACTTTCAGTGTCGAAAATTCCGGCTTAAAACCAGTTTTCAGCTTTATATGATGAGCAGAAGATTTAAAAAAATTGTATATGATGCATCATTTTTGGTAGAAAATTTCAAATTCATTTGCTGTGACTTTAACGACTATATATGAGTAAAAGGAGTAATTATTATCAAAAAATTTGAATATTAAATTCAGGATATCAAAGCATTTCAAAATATTGAAATTCGTTATACGTTTATATTGTTTGCAAAACAAATTTTTTTCATAGCTTTCTTTATTCATTCGAAAAAATACATATTTTTTTAGCAAAAAAATACTACAACAATGATAACCTAACAGATATGTAAATTACATAAACGATAAAATTATAACAAGAAAAATAACAAAGCTTGACAAAATAATATAACATTGCAAAAATACAATAAACAGAATACGAAATAGTAAGAAAAATATATATTTGACAAAGAGGAATGTTAATTGATATAGCCGAGTTTTTTATGAGCTCGCAGTAATAACTTCTGCACCAGTTCCACGTACAAAGAGAACTCGCTTCACATTATCCGAAAGGACTTCTAAATAGTGAATATAATCTTCAAGTCCTTCTTTGTGTTTTGGTTTTGGTAAATTGAATAAGACAATTTGGCTTTCTGCAGAATTTTGCAAGATTACTTCATTCAATTTCATTGCAGTATGCATCTTATGAACCTTAAAAAACATATAGTTACATTATCCTGATTTAAAAAAAGAGAAACATACCTTTGAACGATCAAGTGATTGTATAAGCTTTTCTTTATCAGCTTGACTGGTTATACTAAGAGCAGGTTTTTCTGAAACATCATCCTTTTCAGCATCTGTTTCTTCAGGTGTTGAATCATTTGTTGCAGGTACATTGCTTAAGCTATTGGGTCGCGGTCTCAATGCTTTCATATATCGTGTACGTTCTTCCATTAATAATGTACGTTCAAAAGCAGCACTTGAAATTTCAGGATCAGCAAGTTCAACAATAATAATTTTGGCTTCAATACGTAATGCATAAACATATGCTTGAAGATCTGCTTGAAGTTTTAAATTATTGTCATGGGCTTGAGCAACTGCAATAACACGCAATTTGCATCCACGCCAAACTTTACTTTGTTTAAGTAAAAATCCAATGAGAAGACAAAGACCACCATCTTGAACAATCCAATAGACATCAATTGTACCATTAAGTTTAACATTATTTGGAAAATCTGTAATTCCTTTTGCAACAATCATACACATTCCATTTGAAACACCAGTAACAATTTTTTCACAGAATGTTTGATATTCTGAATCAACTTCATGATCACTAGATTTTCGAGTTGGCCATGAAAGTAATAAAGTATTTGGACGAAGACCACCAATACCAACACTCTGAATAAGTGCATGCAAGCTTCCAGTAATTTGATCTTCATTGTAAATTAATGTTTTTGCAAAGCCACGAAGACGAAGTTGTTTCATGTCAAATTCCATGCGTTGTTTAATTTCTTTTGCGCCAGCTTGATCATCAGCATTATTAGGATCTCCACGAAGGAATGAAACAACGATTGTAAGACCACGACCAGCTTTCATTTGTGATGCCAAATTAATTAAGTTCAAATATCTCATATCAATAAGATCTTTTGTCCATGGCATTGAATGAAGGATTAAAATTTGTGGACTAAAAAAGGGTAATTATCTATTAGGTAATGTCAATTAAACACAAAGGAAGAACTTACCGCCAATTTTTAGGATGAATATCTTCACCTTCAATTTTCATTAAACTGTATTGTGCTGTTGAAAGTGCCAAACCACGAATTCCATCACCCCATTCTTTTTTAGCACCTTTCCATTCAACATATTTGTAAATGACTGCACAAAGAATACAGGAAATAATAGCATAATCCCAATGAGTACTAAACATAATAAAGAAGCAAAGGAATGCGCCAAGAAGTGAAAGAGACCAATGATAATATGTATAGCGTGGACGCCAATTTGGAGCTCCCAAAAGTGAATGAAGTGCACAAATAAGATTAACAAAAGCATAACACATAAGGAAGAAGAAATCTACAACAGCAGCAATAGAATCCATAGCACCCATAAGAATAGCAAGTTCAGCAATAATTGTTGTAATAATTAATCCATTAAAAGGTTCATTCTTTTTCGTTACTTTTGCAAATCTTCCCAAAACAGGAATTACATCATCTTTGGCAATACCTTGAAGAAGACGAGGAGCAGAACAAAGACATTGTAAAGCAGCACCAAATGTTGAAAGGAATGAACCAACAAGAAGAACCCATTTACTTGGCCAAGCTAATTCTGCAACAACCATCCCACCATTCAATGAAAGACCATATTTATCACGTAATAATTCAGGTGAAATAGCAGCTCCAAATACAAGTGCCAATGAAAAATAAACAAAAGATGTTGTCAACTGAGCAGCAATTGTACCAGCAGGAATTGACTTCCCAGGATCTCTTAAATCACCACTCATATTAGTTCCAGTTAAAATACCAGTTACGGCAGGGAAATAAATAGCAAGTAAATGGAAGAATGTTGTTGAATGATCTTGAAAAATTTCCATTGCACGATTTGCAAGTTTACCAGGAAGATATTCATCATGTCCGGGATAGAGTGATCCAAGATTGCCTACAAATATTTTGCTTGTAAATATTTTTAAGATAAAAAAAGTAACTCACTGATAAGAGCATCAGACGCAAAGCCAGGGTAACCCGATTTACATTCAATTAGAGCACTATCTGTCCAATTGTTTGCACTCAATGAAGTCACAAATTCCCTAAAAATTTGCAAAAAATAAAGATGAAATAAGTTTTAAAAAACTTACGGATTTGAAGCATTACAGTATAAACATATATCAGCAATATCAGCACCTCTAGGCATAAAAACTGATGCTTGTAATAAATGTTCACCATAAAGACAAATATTTTGACCAGCATTTGGATTCAATGTCTTTTCAACACCACCAGCATAACAAGCAAAAATTGAAATAATGACAGTAACAAGAGAAACAGGGGCAAGCATTTGAACGAAACGAACACCCATTGCAACAATACAAAATTCCAAAAGAAGTAAAAGAGTTGAATAAATTCGTAAATTGTGAGACATCATTCCGAATACACCGGTTTCAGTTTGAACTTCAACACCTCCTATTGTAAGCCATGGAAAAATGTACAGCTAAAATATAGACGTTTATAAAGATTTTTTAAAAGGATAAAAAGCATACCAGCAAAATTTCAACACCACCAACAAGATACATAGCTGTTGCAACCGTATTTGCAAGATAAAACAGAATACCAACCGCACTACCAAATTCAGGACCCAAATTTCTTGAAATCATAAAATAAGCACCACCACCTTCAATAACACCATTTGTTGCGACCGCAGATACACTAATACACGTCAAAAATGTCTAAAAATAGGGATACACGTTTAAGAAATCTGTAACTCGAATAAGAAAGGTGATAACTTACACATAAACAGCAAAGAAAGAGCATCAAAAATGTACCACCAAGACCCGCAACTCCCACACACCAAGAAAGACGAATAAACATTGTAACACCAAGAATGTGCTGAATTGTAGGAAGATAAACTCCCAACATTACTCCAAGATTAGCCTGAAAATCGATATTAATTTTATACTATTTAAGCAAATTCTTACTTTTTTCTTCTTACTTTCTTCTCGTTCTAATGGTCCAGGAGTTGTATAACCTTTGAAATACTGGCTCACCAAGGTTGATGAGGGTTCTTCAAAAAGGGCCATATTGTGATTACTTCCTTGTCGTTCAGAATCCCATGCAAATACTACCTTACTTTCTGAAACAACAATATTAATGAAAGGCAAAATACAGAAGAAAGTGCAAGAAGTAATTTAACAAAAAAAAAGCTTACTAGAAGCAACACACAAAGTAAATTAATTGATGATGTTAGTTGTAAAAATTCAAGCTTTGCAAACAAAAAAAGAGTTAAAAGTGGCAACGAAAAGAAGAATTACGAAATTGAGAGAAATGGACTCGCAACCCCTTGGTCAAAGGTCGAATCCACTGCCGCATGCGGTGTCCTTTTATTTTCAAATAAATTTTTTTTGTAGTTTTGTAAATAATTTATTGATAATTTTTTTTTCATATTTAATTACCTAATACTGTAGGAGGAAATCAATAAAACAATACTGCTATTTTTTTATTAAATTGTTAGTGTTAACAAATGTAGACATTTTTTATAAATTTTCACATCATTGATTTTTATAGCACATTTGCCATTAAACAGATGTATTAGAATCAGATCATTGATTAAAACATTTTTTAAAAATTTTTTGTTACTCATTTTTTGAGAATGCAAAGCTTCAATATTTACAGGAAGGTTAAGAAGTGAAAAAAAAGTTGTGTGCATTGTGATGAAAGAAAGTAATTTAAAAATGGAAGTATCCCTTTGTCTATTTGCTTTGCAAAACATATGCAATTTAAAGAAAAAAATAAATTGCATTAAGTATTATAAAATTAATTGTAAAGGATAGGGGACAGTTGTTAAAAAAAAGTGTTAGTAAAAAGCAACCGAACCGTTTGCGGATTTTTCAGGAACTTTTTCTGGATTTGATGGAGTTAATAGTGGCGGATCATTATTACGATGATGATTAATAGAATTATTTGTATTTCCAGGATTTCCATTTAATAATTTTGTTTCATCCACTGGTGTCACAACCAGTTTAACCATGTTGTTTTATTTTACAAGTTTAATAACTAAGAAATATGATAAGTTAAAAACATAAGTTTTTGTTTCAAGCACGTAAATGAATATGAGGGATCGAGATGATCCACGAAAAGAATGTTCAGGAAGGTTGTAGAATAAACAAAAAAATAAACAAAAGAGCAATGAGAGGCCAACGAGTAAACGACTAAATCTCAAGACGGTCTCAATGTTTCTTTGTTTAAGTGTTTAAAAAAAAGTTTGCGCACAATATATGAGAAAAAGGGTTAAAGGGAAAGAGCAGCAGCTGATAAAAAAAGTGGAAGCATAGACCAAAAAAATAAAAGTTTGCAGTTGAATAATGAAAAGTCAGTCAAAAAGGAAGGAAGGGGTCTTTCCCCAAAAAAAGGGAGTACGCTTAACTAAATTAAATGAAATATAAAAAAAAGAACTCAAATGGCAATGGTCACCACCGATAAAACTGAAAGCAATGAGGAAAGAAAATGTCAGCAGCCAAACTAATAAATAAAATCGAAACCCTCCTTTTAAAAACAAAAAGCCACAAAAGAGACAAATGAGCAAAAGCCATCTGCAATACAATTTATAACAAATATAATAAAAAACAAGCACAAACTGTTGTCTTTAACAGCGGAAACAAAAAGAAAGCACGCTAAAGTTATTTTTAGGATCCTTTGTTGCAAGAAATATATATTAGAGACAATTTCAATGTTTTTAAAAAGTGCGCTTTTGCATTTCCCAGATCATCAACTAAAACAATTTTTTTTGGTTCTTGAGTGTTCCCTGCAACTAAAATATAAGAAGGAATAAGGGGAAGTGAAAAAGCAAAAATAAAAAAACATAAGCAAGCATTCGTCTGTTATTTTTTTGCAAATTGACAGCAGGCGGTCAGGCTCTTACTTTAGGTTTAAAAACGACTTTTTTTGCTTAAAAAAGTCATCATTATACTTACCCCCTTCAGATCCTGCCTTTGTGTCATGGTTGCCATCTCTGAAAAATGAAAAAATAGCATATATTTTGAGTTATTCTTTCTTCATTCATTCTCATAATGATTCATATTTTTTTCTTATTAGAATATGTAAAAAAAATGAGGAGGTGTTCAGTGTCAAAAGAAAATAAAGGTGTTAAAAAAACTTTCACAACTCAGTATTTTTTTTCGATCGTAAAATCATGACACAGTGAGTATTATAGATTTATATGCTTCTTTTTTTGCATCTTATTTTTTCATTTCTTTCATATTTTTTTCTCTCTGATAAGCAATGATAAACTTACGCATTATTGTCAGAGGGCTGCTGCCCGGAACTATCAGCCACTTTTTTCCGCATAAATGTTTTGCCAAATTGGCCGATCCTGAAATAAAAATGAATGGAATTATTTATGGCTTTTTTAAGTGTGTTATTGAAACAAGTTTAAAAAAAACGGGAATTAAAACGGAAACGACTAAAGCTTATTATTTTTATATTCACTAAAGCCGATCACAAAAAAGAAGAAGGAAAAAATGTACAAAAAAAGAGTTGACATATTGATAAATGTTATGGTTTTAGGAAACAATGACTTTTAAAAAATTAGTTATGGTTTTTTTCTTATTAATAGGAATATTGGCGTGGAAAATAATATAATAATATATTGATACATTTTTGATGCGCAAAGACCTGTGTCCGAGCTATCATCAATGAGTGGTGATGGTGGAGTTGAGGGTGGCTGGTAGCAGCCACAAAATGTCGCGGAACATTTTTGGGGAAAATGTTGTTGTTTCGCAGGGTATTAGTGACGCTCTTGCGCACCGATCGCCTTGCTCTTGATTGATAACAACGACAACAAAAAATGAAAGGATTTTTTTTCTCAAATTTTCGATCGGTTAATTTACATTGTTTTATTCGTTGTTAGTACGGTTTAAGTATACTTTAAAGTAGCTTTAAAGTGATATTAGATACTTTTGATCATTTTATTTGTAATAATAAGAAATTGGCGGCATTTGATTAAAGGGAGCGTCTCAGTCAAGCAAAAAAAAATCCGTCGCGGATCAGGCAAAATCAAGAAAAAAATGAAGAAAAATAGCTAAATCTCGGGCTGTATGAAACAGTTTTTTTAAGTTGATATCATTTTAGAATCTCCAAAAAAAGAGAAAAAAGATGGTATTTTTAGAATTTTTAGATTCTGCTTCTGAAGCATTTTCGTGTTGAGACCATCCGTCGTGGTTTTTTTGCTTGACTGAGACGCTCCCTTTAAAGAACTTATATCCCAGTCTAAGTTTCATAATTCACATTTTTAATTAATAAAGACATTAATTAATTGAGATCAGGAAAGAGAGAGAGAAAAAAAGAAGTTTAATGCGCATGAAACATAATTGTTTTTAAAGATGATGATGATGATCAATTGTTGAGCCTTATTATTATCACAAATTAACTGCAGTCTCTCTTTCTCTTCTATTTTTTTCTTTTGCGCGGTTCTATTGATCTAATAACAAACGAACGTGAAAATTTTGATAATTCGCTCAATTTCTGATAGATTAGTATTACCGGAAATTTTTGTTATCCACAAAAAAGAAGAAAATGCAAATATGACAAATATGCAAGAAAGAAAAAAAACAATTCCTTACCTCTCTTCGCCAGGTGTTTCATCACCTCTTGGCACTTGTGCTGCCGTTGGATTACTGTCAGTCATTGTTGAATCGTCACTTTTTCCACTAAATTGAGAATTCGCTTTTAAATAATAAAGAATAAGGAAGAAGACTTACGTCTTAAGGCGCTTCTGGAGTTGCCTAAAAATTCCAGCCATTATCAAAAAATAGTTTTTTTTATTCCTTTAAAAAAGGAATATCAGCAAAAAACGGAAGAAAAAATTTTATTATAAAAAAAATGAGACTTCAGCAAAGCAAAAAACCGAGGCTTAAATTTTTTGTTTTATGCTGTTGCTGTCATGGATTCGCGAAAATAATATCAAACTTTGCTATTATAATCCTTGTTATATATCAATATGAATTTTGATTTGAATAATTACGCTTTTGTACAGGCTATCAGATCAAAAAACAATAATCACTAACAGAATTTTCTACATTTGTCTGAATTTTGATTTTAGTATTTTATATGTATGTGTTTGTATTTCAAATAGAGGGAAAAATGATGTGTATATATGGGGAAGTGTGGCAATTACAGACTGATTATATGCATATGTATTTATTCATCTTCTATTAAAAGACAATCAAAGTCATCGAGAACACGAACAAGACCAGGACGGGCATTTATAGTTGGCAAGGAATCAGGATACAATGATTTTACACTATATTTTTTAAATATTACAGTTAAAATTAAAAGTAATTGAGGCTTTGCAAGTGCTTCTCCAAGACAACTTCTTTTTCCAATTGAAAATGGTTTTAGCAAAAGATTTGGAGCAAATTCTCCTAAACATTATTGATAAATTATTTTAAAATAAAATGACATAAAATACCTGTTAAAGAATCTAAATGTCTTTCAGGTTTAAATTTCAGTGGATTATGAAAATGAGCAGGATCAAGATTAAAACATGCAAGTTGTGCAATGACACAAGTTCCAATATCGAACTTATAATTTTCTATTGTCGTTGGTTCAAGAGTTTCATGAATCAAAGACAGAGGTATAACATTTGCTAATCTATGAACTTCCTAAAATTAAATTTCGAAATACAAAAAAAGGAAAGTCTAACAAACTTGTACAAAAGCATTTAAATAATTTAGTTTCTTTAAATTAGCTACAGTAACCTCGTCATGAAAATTATTTAATTCTGTCTTAAGTTTAGTTTGTACATCTTGATTATGAATTAAATATAAAATTGCAAATTGTAGTGTTGTTGTTACCGTTTCCACACCAGCTGCCCATAAATCATAGCAAGCAATTACAAATTGCCAATACTCAAATCCTTGTCCAGATGAATTTTTTTCCATTTCTGTTAAAAAGCAATCAACATAATCATTTTCTTCTTTATTACCGTCGCTTCTTTTTTCTTTATGTAATTTTATGTGATGTTCCAAAAAATTAATAAATATATCATTGTATCCCGCTGCTCTCTTAACACCAAAATCTTAAACAATTCTGCTTTAAAGAGAAGTGTAATAAAAGCAAACCATAAATTTTAAATTTTTCTAACCAAATAAGCCATGGCATTACTTCTAATAACATCCAACTAGGCTTATACCAATCCATAAAAACATTTTCAACTGCAATTTTTAAACGCATTATTTCATCATTATCTTTCAAAATGCCTCCAAAAACAAGTTTATGCATAACATTGGCGTTGGCAACCTAAAAAGATATTACGCAGACGTTAGATAGTTTAAAATTTCTTATTTTTAAAAGTCCGAATCAAAGAACAATCAAAAGAAGATTTTTGAGCATTAGAAATAATTTATAATTTATTGCTTTATTTAAGAAAATACGCTTACAGAAAAAATTCTTTTCGTATTAACTTGAGTTGTGTATTTGTTTCTGCGCAATTCTTGTTCAACGGATTCTTCAATGTGATAAATAATAAAGGGCTCAAGTTCAGATCTTCCAAATCCAAAATTTTTTAATGTTTGAAGTGCAAATCGCCTTTGTGTTTTATAAATGTTATTTTCATTTAACATTAATCCATAATTACCTTTGAAAAGGATATCCATAATGGATGAACGAGGTCTTCCAGCAAAAGTCTGTCAAATATTAAATATTTTTTTAAAAGCTTTAAAAAAAGGCGAATACTTCTCCCGGTTTTCCAAAAGTAGCTTCCATTAATTTTCCATCAGCCAATACAACGATAGGCTCTGGTAACCAAATTGTAAAAATTTTACCGAATTTATCTCTCCATTCATTTATTGTAAGTTCGGGAGCATTAATATTTAAGTTAAAAATATTCCCAACAAATGGATAAGGATATGGTCCTTAACAAAGATGTTTAACATTAAAGTCTTGTTTTGGCATTATTAATAGCTACCTGGCGGATATTTACGTCGTCGTCTCTCATTATTGATAAAAACATAAATTAAAACCGTTCCAAAAAATAATAGTAAACTCCACATTTTTTTATAAGAAATGAAAACAATGTTGCAAATACGTCTGTTAATTGATTTTATGCTTTTTCATATGAAAACAACAGGTTTTCTCGCTGTTTTTTTTATTGATAACATAAAAATCAAAATACAATTAAATGAAGTCAATTGATCTAATGTTAATGTAAACGTGTATTCTTTTTCAAAAACAATGAAAGTGAAAATTGCAAAATGACAGTTTAAAAAAGTTGATTTATTTATTTTTTATCTTTAAAGACAATAAAAGAAAATTTGCATTAAATGTTTTTTTCCTTCACAAATCCAAATAACGTTTTTCTTTAGATAAATTTGTATTGACGGCATTCATTTTTTTGGGAGGAAAAAAGAAGAAAAAAACACAGAAACAACATTTCTCCCACGGGTTCAATTTCAGTGATTCCCAAGCGCAAGAGTTAGTTTTTTCAATGCCACTACTGTCGACAGATGCTTTTTTCCTTGTTACTCCTGCTTTCTTTTTCTTCAACGTTCTTCTGATAGCGCTTTTTGCCATCCAAAAACAAAAAACGGAAGCATCGGATGAACAACGGATATCTCAATTTGCCGCTATGCTTTGACAACAACTAAATAGAAGAAGCTTTTTTTTACTAAAGCAGTGCCCTGCGCATTCAAACTTTTATTTTTGAAGGCTTTTTTAGCCTCGCCCATTTTTCCCATGAAACTTCAGACAAGCCTTTTTACCATCCACAACCCACGAGGGGTGAAAAACAGAATAAGAATAGCAAGAAAAAGTTTTTTCTTCTTCTTAACCAACATCTGGAGATGTATGATATATTCAGAAGCACAAAAACGGACGTCCAAAGCTTATCCCACCACAAAAAATAAGATTTTTTTCCACGATGTATGACGCCATCAGAAGCTTCTTCCTCTTTTATCTCATAGACAATTCAGATTTTAACATCTTTCTTCTTTTTTTCAAATGTTACATCTTTTTTTGAGGGTAGCGGCTTTCTTTCATTTTTCTTTATCCGCTATTTTGTATCATATATATTTCTCCCACTTTTTTAGAATTCAATTGTTTTTTGTTGTCTTTAATCCCGGTATCTATTTTTAAACGAACTTACTCAGGTCATAAACCTTTAAGCATGAAGGTATACGGTAATCCAGAAAAGCTTACTGCAGCCCTTTTTTCTTTCAAAATGCCACACGCCAATGTTTACCAAAAAAATTTTACCATGACAAAGTTTTTTTTGGGAGTAATCGACAAATAACCAAATTTAAGGAACGATTTTTGAAGCGTCTGAACAAAACTCAATTGAATGTTAGCTTTAACCAGAAAAAAACGCGCAGAAGACATCCCACAAAAAAATGCTAAACGAAACGGAAACTCAATTTAAATTTTGGGACCTATAATTTTTTGGGAGCAAAAAAAAACTTGTGGGGAAAGGAAGGGGGAGAAGCAACCGGTAGTTGGAATTTTGTGTTTTTTGCTGTATACATTCTGTCATTTTTTGGTCTTCAAAACTTCCTTTGGTTTTTTATTTATTTATTTTTTTGTGAAAATTGGAGATTCCGTTAAGCATTTACTTTTAACGATGCATCATTTTTTTTATTCCGACTTCGCTTCCAGCCTTTAAGACTAGAAAATTGGCATCATTGGGAGTAAATTTTTGACGGCCTTTTTACTCAATCTGGAAAGATGCATTACATTCAATCTTTTAACCATTTTATTTTACGACTTCTTGCACGTTTTTCTTTGAGATTACTGTAGTTTTTGACATGATTGTCGCCTCTGTGAGCTCCAAAAATTTATTACAGATTTTGATTTCTGAAAAAAATATTGTTGTTAGAAATTCGAAACCCTTTTTTACTGTTATTTGAGTATTAGAGTGTTGAAAAGGAAAGAAATGAATTGGACGCATCCGGCTTTTCATCTTGCACTTGAGTCATTCATTTTATGGTAGTATAAAAATGCTAAATCACCGTTATTTTTTTATCCATTCTTCTTCCATTTTTTTTATATATTTTTTAACTCATACTGGTTGATGAAGCGAATGAAACAAACAAAAGCTATGAGAGAATAAAGAAAAAAAATTATGTTAAGACTTTTCGAATTTTTCTCTTACAAATACAAAGAAGCTCTTAGAAAGATATTCAATCAACAAGCCTAATTTGTTCTTTTTCTCCCTTTTTTTCATTCCTCTTCTTCTTCGTCAACTTTTTCCTTATCCATAACAAGCATCCGCGCGCCTAAATTTCTTTCTTTTTTGCTGCTTCTTTACGCCTTCAACAATGCCATCCAAATTACCGGTTGCTTTCTATGTATGTATTTCTTTTTTCAGAAGAAGAAAATAACTTGAGAACTTCAAGAAAAAAAGTAAATTTGATGTTGAATTTGACGAGCTTACACTTACAAGTTTTTTAACTTAAAAATAGTTAGTTTTTTAAAAAATAGAGTGAGAGAAGAGATATATGTAAGTTAAAGAAATAAGCAACAAAATAAATTGTAGGCTCTCGGGTAAAAATAAAAACATGTTACAAACATCAGTTCTTTTGATATATTTTATATACATGATTCATGAAGTTCATCAAAGATTTGTTCCAATTCTCTTCAAAAAAGTAATAACAAAGAAAAAAAGTTTTTTTAGTTAAAAAAAGTTCTGTATGTGCGTTCTTGGAGGCATATATCTATCTATATTCCTTTGTAAAAAAATGAAGAAAAAGTCAAAAGAAGAAAAAAAAGAGGCATTCAAGAAATATTTATGAATCTCAGTGACAAATATGAAAAGAGACGAATATGCGTGACTAAACCTTAACAGAGAATTTTTAAATTTCACAAAAAAAAAGATTCTATTCATTAAGGGTATTTTTTTTGTGCCGGTATATTGGTGTCTGAGCATTGTCGGCATGTGTCAAGAAGTCGATAAGCTTTTTTGTGATATATATCTGTCTGGTTTACAAAGTGGTACTTTTAAGATATGAAAAAAAACTTGCGGTTTTAATTGGTACTGAGAAAAATTTCTTTTTTTAAATTTCATATTTTTTTTAAAAAATATAGCATGTGCTAAGATACATTTTTGTTGTCGTCGTTGTCGTCCACCTTGGTAGCAAAAAAATTATTTTTAACAGAAGGCATTTTCATCTTAGACGCGAATTTTTCTATGACAACTAATGTACAAAGGCGCCAGTTTTGTGGACAATGCCCTTCGTAAATACAGTCGAACCTCGTTATAGTGCGGTTCAAGGGACCGTGATAAAACCGCACTATAGAGAGGTCCGCAGTATAACGAGGTTCAATGTTTTTGGCTATTTTTTTAAAAAATGTTTATTATTAAATCAACTAACATAAGCAATAACATATATAAACCACATTTATGATAAAAATTGATCAATTGTTGCTTGAACAGCATTCTTCCTTTGGATGAGTTTATTATCCCATTTTTTTAACCACAAAATCATAGCCTTTTCTAATTCAGGATATTGAGCACCTCTCATTTTACTATTCTTTCCATTTGCACCTTCATTTAAAGCTTGTGTAATTCGTTTTTTATTTTTAATCATCGCTCTAATTGTTGATTCTGGACAATTGTATTCTTTTGATAATTCTGCTATCTTTCTTTTTTTTGATTCTTCGATAATTTTTTGCTTTTCAGCTAAAGTATATGTATGTCGTTTTCGTTTTTGCGGATTAGAATCCATTTTATAACAAAATAGTTGTAATTTTTTTTAAAAAAAGAAATTTAAAGGATCTAACAAAGTTTTTTTTTCTTCGCACTTTCGAAATGCATTGTTCTTTTTTTGCACCATGTTTGGCAGACAAAGAAAGTCGCGTCGAAAGTTTTACAGATGTTTACCTGCAAACAAATTGAAAACAGTGTGAAAAACATTGAAGACAAATTTAAAAAAATGTAAAGCAATATAACGAGGTCAATTTCCCTTATAATTTTTCGAAGGGACCGCACAAAAACCGCACTATAGAGAGGTTTGCATTATAACAAGGTGCATTATAACGAGGTCTGTATTAGGTCATTTCCTTAAGACATTTGCCGGGACCGCACAAAAACCGCAGTATAGAGAGGTTCGCACTATAACGAGGCGCACTATAACGAGGTTCGACTGTACTGATATTATCCCAATTCAAGACCCCGCTTTTGACATGCGCAATTTTTTCTTTCTTCTCTTCATTGTATTGAACCTTATAAAGCTCTATATGACATTTGATGTGTAATTCAAAAGTTTATGAATGAATGAAATCTTTTCATTCTCTTTTTTATTATTCCGTGTACGATGAAAGCGTGGAAAAAAGGATTTTTATAAAAAAAAGTGGTAAATAATTATGTACTTTCTTTTAGGTTGTTCTCACTGTTGCTGGTGCAAACCCCTTTTCTTCTTGGCTTCTCTTTCACATTGCCTTTACGGCACTTTAATACCAAAGGTACAGTTTTATTTATAATCAATATTTTTGAAAAAAAAACAACAATCGTTATCATTCATACAGTATCACTTCTTTTCTCGATTTTATTTTTTCAAAGTGTGTCTCTTCTCTTCTTCTTCTCCTTTAAAAACTTCAATTCCAAGTGCTTGCTCTTCACTGATTCAAAGTTTACCTCGTCTCCAAAAGATTACTTTCAAAAAAAGGTTAGTCGAGACTGCGTGTACTGTATATTTTTTTGTATTGTAATAAAACATACCTCTTCTAGATGAACATATTTAATTTACCCTTAAGGCACTACTGACATTAATTAATTAGTTTTAAATTGAAGAAGAAAGCTGTAATACAGCCATTTTTTTCGGCAATTTTTCTTATAGGAAAAGGACTGATAAAATCCAAAGAAAGAAAAAGGATAGGATGCTTTTTTGAATGTTTAATCAAGCGCCCATCAGCAATTTTTAAAGGGAAAAAGTAGATATTTCTTGATGGAAAAGCATTCAGTCAGTCATTTTGCTCCCCGATACGTCAGTCTCGAGGGGATGAGCAAAAAATCTTTTGCCGTAATGGAGACTTTTCTTTTTGTTGTGTTGTTGCAATTGCGATGAAAGTTGCCTTGTTTCCGCGCCATCGTTTCGCTTAGACACGCACAATGGGGTTTTTTGGAATTGGCTTGGGTGGGCCTCAAAAAAGATGCTTTTTAAACTTCTAAAGGCAAAAAAAGAAGAAGACGAAGGAAGAAGAATAAAGTTTTAAAGAAAAACATTAAAGTTGAGGAAAAAAGGCGTTACTAGGTTAGTGTTGAAAAGCTACCGTTATGGAATAGGTTTTTATGTTTTTGCAAAATTTTGACATATTTAAGCCAATCCCCTGAAAAAATTCACATTTTTTTGTTTTGAATTTTAGTAACACATTCACCATTTTTCAGAAACCCTTTAATACTGTTCATTACACAAAAATGGGTTATATAATACCAATAATAAATCGGGATTCTGATTGGGTGCGGGAATGGATTGATAAACGGGCAAAAGAACCTGAAATGCAAAAAAAACTTGTTTTGGTTATTGTATCAATTGCCCTTTTATTGGATAATATGTTGTATATGGTTATTGTACCAATTATTCCAAAATATCTTCGTGATATTCATGCATATGATGTTGAATTTATTGGATATCATAATGAAACTCTTCGTCTAAAAAATGGTACAATTGTTGTAAAAATGATTGGAGGAGAACTTGATTATTTGAATGAAGAAATTGAACTCGGTTGGCTATTTGCTTCAAAAGCTTTGCTACAAATATTTGTAAATCCATTTTCTGGTTTTATTATTGATAGAATTGGCTATGAATTACCAATGATTATTGGATTAATTGTAATGTTCAGTTCAACAGCTATTTTTGCATTGGGTAAAAGTTATGGTGTACTTTTCTTTGCAAGATCTCTTCAAGTATGTAAATTGTTAGTATGATATCATTGTTACAAAACAAATTTTAAGGGATTTGGTTCTGCATTTGCTGATACATCTGGTTTGGCCATGATTGCGGATAGATTTACAGAAGAAAGTGAACGATCAGCAGCACTTGGAATTGCTCTTGCTTTTATCTCTTTTGGTTGTTTAGTTGCTCCACCTTTTGGTTCTGTTTTATACTCGATTGCTGGAAAGCCAGTACCTTTTCTCATTTTAAGTTTTATATGTCTCATTGATGCTTTTATGGTCTTTATGGTTATTCAACCTAAACCCCCAAGTACTCGAACAGATGGAGGTGATAGACTTCAAGGTACTCCAATGTGGAAACTTTTTATGGATCCTTTTATTGCTGTTTGCTCCGGTGCTTTAATTATGGCAAATATTTCATTGGCTTTCTTAGAACCTACAATTACAACATGGATGGCACAAACAATGCCAGATACACCTGGTTGGATGGTTGGCATGATTTGGTTTCCACCTTTTTTCCCTCATGTTTTGGGTGTATACGTTACTGTAAAGCTACTCAAGAAATATCCACAACATCCATGGCTGTTTGCTGCAATTGGATTAGCAATGGA
This sequence comes from Panagrolaimus sp. LJ2400, assembly GCA_024447215.1. NCBI lineage: Eukaryota > Metazoa > Nematoda > Chromadorea > Rhabditida > Panagrolaimidae > Panagrolaimus > Panagrolaimus sp. LJ2400. Next base: position 10,767,679 of record JAMRYA010000004.1, on the reverse strand, counting down.
AGGTTTAAGTTGTGCAATTGTTCCCTTCATGACATCTGTGGTTCAACTTATCATACCTTTGTCAACAATCTGCTTTGGAATTGCGTTAATTGATACAAGTTTATTGCCAATGCTTGGATATCTTGTTGATACTCGACATGTTAGTGTATATGGTTCTGTCTATGCTATTGCAGATATCTCATACAGTTTAGCATATGCCTTTGGTCCTATTATTGCAGGAGGAGTTGTTCATAGTATGAGTTTTGTTGCTCTAAATATGTTAATTTGTATTTTAAATGTCTTTTATACACCTCTGATATATACACTTCGAAGAGTTTATCTTTATGACAATCTTGATGATCCAGCCAAAGCTAAAGCTAATGAAATAACTGCTCCATCAATGAATCAATTACAATCCGAAGAGCTTGATGGTTATGGCTATCAACAAACTGATGCAATGAACAATGGAGATTATGGTTATCAACAAAATTATGGAACTGTTGGAAGTTCAAATGGTTTTGCAAATCCACATGCAAATACACAAAAGAATTTTGATCCTTTAAATCCATCCTGGTGATATTAATAACTATTCAATCTTTGATCTCTTTCTTACTGTATTATTATTGTTTTAAATGTATAGTTGTCTCTCAGCTTTAAATTCTTTTAGCTTTAGTATTGTTAAAACAAAATATTTTTATGAAAAATTATATAAGAATAAAATAAAATTAAACAAAATTATTAAAATGGTTTTAAAATTTTAAATAAACTCTATTATAGCTTGCCTAGAATTCAAGTGTGAAATATGCTTTCACCCGATGATTGGTATGAGGTAAGACTAATCTTTTTAACCATTTTCTTGTCTCTAAAATATCATTTTTTGGGGGAAAAAGAAAATACTTGTGTTTTTAATTATTGAACAAAATAGCCCTGCAACACGAGTTCGTTTTTTGCATTCTATTTTTTTTTGTTGCTAATTACATCGATGCGCTTCCCAAGAGTCATAAAGTAGGCTCTATTGCTTCATTACACTGTTCCTATCTTTTTAAGGAGTTGTAGAAAATTTGACATCGGAAGCATTTCAAAAAGATTGCTTTCTTCTATTTTTAAAAGATACAACGCAAAAAAACTCCTTAAAGAAAGATTTTTATTGAGTAAAACAAAAATTGTAACTGTGTTGCTTTTTTTTAATTTAATAAAGCGCTTTATTTTGTTTCAAAAAATGTTGCTTTGATCTTTCAAAAACTGCCACGTTTAAAGGATTACTGTTGTCTTAAAAATGTTTAAAATTCAAAATTTATTACATAATTTTATTAAAAATCAAGCAAAACAATTTTTTTATTACCGCAACATAGCAAAGGTTAATAATATTAAGTTGATTCAAGCTTCTATGAAATTTTATAAAACTATTTGTTTGATTTTTAGAAGAAATTACCAAAGCCGCCGGTGCCATCATTGTCACATACGTTCTCTCGTTATTTGGAATATGCCTCTGCTATTGCTGCTGATGATAAACAGTTGGAGGAAGCCGCTGAACATGTTTCAGATTTTCTTACACATGGTACAAAATTTCAAGATCGATTATTAGAGCTTGCAGAAAAGGCACCAAATTGGGTTAATTGTTTTTGGTTACCTGAAATGTATTTGAAGCCTCGATATCCGCTAACTCTGTATTCCAATCCGGCTTATGTTTTTCCAAAACAAAATTTTCAAACAGAAGCTGATTGTTTAAAGTACGAAATTAAATTGTAAATTAAATTTTAAAAAATAGGAATGTAAAAATTAAGATACACAGCATGGCTTGTTCGTGGAATTCTTGAATTCAAAGATACCATTGATAATCGTCTCACAGAAAAAGAATTTGTTGATAAAGAACGAACAGTTCCAATGTGTATGGATCAATATGATCGTTTACTCACAAGTTATCGACAAGCTGTTCATGGTGAAGATGTTTTACTTCGAAGTCCTGTAAATGAAGATGAACATATTATGGTGATGTGTCAAAATCAGGCATTTGCAGTTGCTGTAAAAGTTAGAGGTCATCTTTTGGCCCATTCGGAAATCTGCTATCAATTAACGCAAATTGCTGAAGCTGCAAGAAATCGAAATAAAACAAATGTTGCACCAATTGCTGGCGCGACTGCAGGAAATAGAGACTTAGCGGCAGATTTTTGGGCTCAAGCTAAATTAGGTAATCACTTGCGCAAATACCTATCTGATTATTAATAAAAACAACTTACAGATCCAATGAATCAAGAATCATTAAATATTGTAACAAACTCGATATTTTCTATTTGCTTAGATTTAGATCCATGTCCAAAGAATAAAAGCATTGCAAATGAAGGCCAATTTATTTTACACGGATATGGAAGTAGTCATGCAGGTCTTAATCGATGGTATGAACATACAATTCAAGTAAGTTTTGTTAAATATTTATATAAAACTTTTTTAAAAAAATACTTTAAGCTTGTTGTTGCCATAGATGGAACGAATGGTTTATGCATTGAACATAGCGTTGCAGAAGGAATTGTCATTATTAAAATGGCAGAACATGCTCTTCGCTTTGAAAAAGAACAACGAACAAAGAAACAAGTGCGAAAAATCCTTTAAAGTAATAAAACTCAAGGCGCATTTTTTAGATTGCTGCACCAAAGTTGAAGATCAAGCCACGTTGTTTACGTTGGCGTGTTACACCTAAAATGTACGAAATTCTTGCCGAACAAATTTCAACTTTTGATGAGTTGGTTTATATTTGCATTTACGTTAATAATACAAAGACAATTTTTAGGTTGGCAAGCGACTTGGAGCTTGTTCATACTGTTTTTCATGATTTTGGTAAAGAAAAAATTAAATCATACCGAGTAAGTCCAGATGGCTTTGTTCAACTTTCAATGCAACTTGCTCATTATCGGTAATTATAACTTTATTTAGTTAGTTACTATAATCTCAAAAATCTTTGCAGAATGTATAATCGTCTTGTTTCAACGTATGAAAGTGCTTCGATCAGACGTTTCTGTTTAGGTCGTGTTGATAATATTCGTTCGGCAACTCCTCAAGCACTTGAATGGGCGAAAGCAATGGATTGCCCAAGAATTTCATTTGTAAGTTTTTTTAAATGAAACTTAATGCTATTCTATAACACTTTATAGAAGGAAAAAATTCGTTTATTCAAAGAAGCAACAATTAAACAAGCTATGGTTACCAAAGAAGTTTGTTGATTATGATTTTAAGAAAGTTTGTATTTATAATTTTTAGAACATTACTGGATATGGAATTGACAATCATCTTTGTGCGCTAAGTACAATTTGCGCTGAAGCAGCAAAAAAGAAAGAAATTCCAAAACAATTTGAAGTATTTGCTGATCAGTTATGGATAGATACAATGCGCTTTCCATTAAGTACAAGTCAAGTAAATAATTTTATGTTAATTCACAACCTCACATTAAGCATTTCAGGTTACAACATCATCGGATTTTGATAATTCTTATCTTTGCTATGGCCCAGTTGTCAAAGATGGATATGGAAATGCATATAATATTCAAAATAATAAAATAATTTTTGCAACATCTGCACGTAAATCTTACAGACATACAGATGCAGCGCGATTTGTCAATGAAGTGTGTAGAGCCTTAAGAGATATGTCAACTTTAGTGGAAAAAGCATTAATGGAAACGAAATAATATTTTTTTTAATTTTGATATAATTAGATGATGTAACTTAGTTTTTTTGTGCAATCAATAATGTAAAGAATGACAGATATTTAAAAGAAACATAAATTAGTAAAAGTATAATAAATTATAGTTTTTTGTTTATAAGGTAATAAAAGTTTATTCATTGTTATAGAATGCAAAGACACAATAAAAATACAATTGTTTAAACTCATTCCATGGAAGAAAAGTTATTCTTTCTTCTTTGAAATTCTTAAAAACTATGGCTTCGGGCTTGATAAATCGTTTTTTGTCTAATGTTTATGAACGATACCTTTTTGACCCAACATTCTTGCTTCAATATTTCTTTGTGATAAAAATTGTGCGTTTTTAAGGTCATCAAAAAACTAAATCATTAGAAAATTGTTTATCGATCAAACAATAAATGGTTGAGTTACGCGGAAGTCAATGAAAAACTAGAAAAAAGCTTATCTTTGTTGCTTTACCTTTTTGTCTGTCATATTTTTTTCATTTAAAACTATTTTTCTATGAACTATAAAATGTTTAAATTATTGATATTCTTAATTTTTAATGTTGTATTTTGCAACAGTGCTAAAATTTTAATTTATAATCCAGAATATGCTTTTGCAAGAAGTCATCGCTATTTCTTGGGAGAATTATCAGATGTTTTAGCAGATGCGGGTCATACTGTGGTATTCCTATTTACATCTAAACACTTTTTAAGCCAAATGTTTAGGTAATGTATCAACCTCATTTTGATGCAGATACAAATAGAACAGGTTCTAAAAATAGTAAAGTTCAAGTTCTTACAAGGGCATCTGAACTTGATTTAAAATTACCTGATTTTGTAGAACAAATTTGGACAGCTGATGAATCTATTTATGAATCAGAAAAAGTAACAAAGTAAAATTAGTATTCTTTTAAACGCATGATTTTTAGGTTATGAATGAACTCCATGAAATGTTTGGAAAAAATTGCAAAAGTTTGTTTTTGTATTTTACCAAAATAATAACTCATAACTTTTTAGACCAATTAAAAGATATAAAGCTTATGGAAAAATTGAAGAATGAAAAGTTTGATCTGGGGATTGCTGAATTATTTGATCCATGTGGATTTGCTGTTTTTGAAAAAATTGATTTAAAAAAATATATTACTGTCTTTACCATGGGACTTTATGATAGTATTCCAAATTTATTAGGCATTCCCCAAGCAACTTCATATGTTCCAAGTAATCATATAAAAAAACTTATCATAATTACACAATGTATTTTAGCTGGTTATGGAGGAGTTTTACCACAAGCAAATTTTTATGATCGGTTACAGAATGCTATTGGAACATTTATTACATGGTCGACGGACATTTATAGAGATATGAAATTTTCAGAAGTTATTCATGAAACTGAAAACAAACATCTTTCTGTTTACGTCAGTTCTAAGTTTTCTAAATCAATTCTTAATTAAAGCATTTTAGGAAAAAGCAATCAATGCTTCATTTATATTTTCAAATGCTGAAGAACATTTAGATTTTCCACGTCCAACTTCTTATAAAGTTGTAAACATCGGTGGTTTCAATCTAAAGGAAGGGGAACCATTGAATGAAGTTTGTAACAGCTAATGTTTGATTTTACAAAAAGCTTTTTACTTTTAGAAATTCAGCGCTATAATAAACAGTGCTTCAAAGATTGTATTTGTTTCATTTGGTTCTGTAACTCATTGTTCGCTTATGCCACAAAATTTAAAAGATTCTTTATTTGAGATGTTTCGAGCATTTCCACAATATACATTTTTATGGCGACACAATAAACCAGAAATAGAAAATCTTAAAGGATTAAAAAATGTTCACCTTGAAGAATGGTTTCCTCAGCAAGAAATTTTGGGTTAGTTATATATTACACACATTCAAACAATTAAATAACCTTTTTCAGCACATCCAAAAACTGTTGCTGTAATCACTCATGCTGGATTAAACTCTGTTATCGAAATTGGATATGCAGGAGTTCCAGCAATTGCATTTCCAATTTTTTGTGATCAATTTAAAAATTCACTTTTATTTGAATATCGCGGAACTGGTATTGCTTTAAACAAAATGAATGTGACTGAAAAAACTTTTGTTGATGCTCTTCAAAAAATTACCACCGAGAAATCCTACAATATTAATGCACAAAATTTGGCGAAAATGATTAAATCAAAACCAATGTCAGCTAAAGAAAGGGTTCTTAAATACACTAAATTTGCAGCTGAATTTGGAGAATTAGACCATTTAGAGTTGTATGGACGTCATTTGAATACTATTCATTTTTATAATATTGACGTGTACTTGTTTATTCTTTCTATCATTTTAGCCATTTTAATCTTTGCGAGCATTCTCATTTTTTGCATTTTAAAAATGTTTAAAAAATCAATTGTTAAACCAAAATTGGAATAAATATTTTAAAGATCAAAAAGAAGATTGTTTTATTCGATCAACAAGTAAGTAAAATTATGTGAATTCATGTTTAAGGATTTTTGTCATTAATGTTTTAACCATGTCAATGTAATCGCAAGTAAGAATAATAATTATAATTTTATTCAACACGTTTTTTTGTTTCGAACATTGTTACAGATATAAATAAATTTCTATAATAATTAAAATTGCCCGATTTATCGTTGTTTTGGCGTTTATGGCGTTTGTGAAGAAAATATTTTAAAAAAAATTAAGCAAAAAAGAAGAAGTATAAAGAGGCTGCTCAGATAGCTTGAGATATTCAGAAAAGGGGCAGGGGGAATAAGGCATTTATCCCGCTTTTTTTTAAAGCGGCAACAGATCATAGAAAAATATATCTTGCATATGGTGAGGGGGTATGAAAATCCAAAATATCATATCTCGAGTTATCTGAACAACCTCTAATAAAACAAAAAAATCGAAAGATACGGGGAATGTGATACTCGTTTCACGGCGATAGCATTTAACTCATTTAAAAAAAGAACATTTTTTTCAAGCTTTATCATTTGAAGCGACCGGTACTTCAACAAGTTGAAGACTACGACAAAATTTATTTGCACATTCACTATGATCCATTAATTGAATACGTTTTGGATGAGCAGGACATTGTCGTTGAATGCGACCAAATAGTTCTGTACCGCATCTTAAAAAAAAGCGGATAAGAAAAAATAATATCTTATTGTTTTTTCCCGAAAATCAGCTAATAAATAAGCTTACCGTTGACAAACAATCATCATTTCATCTCTTTCACAAATGCAATCTTTTGGTGGCTCATTACTTCCTTGTTTAATAAGTTGTGGATGGAATTCTGGTGAGAATGCAGGAGCATATGGAGGCCGCATTACAGCACCAGAATATCGTGGACCACCACGTCGAGGAACAATATATTGTGGAGCTAATGGTCTACTGTAATAGAACCTTGGTGGACGCATTGGTGGTGGACCTTGTGGAAATGGTGATAAAGAATAATTTGGACGATTTCCTCGTGGAAAGCGTTGTTGTGGTTGGTGTTGCTGTTCTCTCATTGCTGCTGGAATAAATTCTTGATAAACTGATGGATCCATTGAAAATCGTGATGAACCCGATGAAGAAGGTAATTGTTGGACGTTCATTGTTTAAAAATTATTGTTTTATTTAAAACTAACAATGAACAATTGTTACCATAGATGAGAGGGATCTGAAAAAAAGGATAAGTTTAAGAGGGGGGATAAAAAACAAGTATGTAACGCTTGACACCGAGAGAATTTATGAGTAATTACGAAAGACAAAAAAAACATTTAAAAAGCTTGTCTGAATTGGTTTTTCAACAAGAGTGACAATAATTTCTCGCTTAGTTCTTTTTTTTCTAAAAATGAATCAATAAGTATTTGTAAATGGATGTGGGCGATGATGTGGAACGTGCGTCGATTAAAAAAACTTTTTAAAAGGGGATAATTTGCATAAAGATGATAAAGGTTTATAAATATAGAAAACAGAAATGAATGATGCTCGTGATAAAATTTCATTCAATGAACAAAAAAAACAGTGGACACCAAGAATCATATGAAAAAAGGAGGCATTGATTTTGTAAATAGTGGACAAAAAACAGAGATAAACCATTTCCACAAATAACAAAAAAAAGATGCCTGTGAGAATGTCAACCTTTGATCAAACAAAGCTGCATTAAAAGGAACGCATTCACTTTTTTTAAAAAAAAGAATAATGCGTTGAATGCCGTCTAATCGAAGAGAACAAACGACGACATTTCACACAGTTAAGCAAGTAAAAGCTGCTCGTAATAGCAGGACCATCAAATAGCTTTTTTACAAAAAAAATCTATTTATGAAACTTTAAGGCAAACATGTGTGAAAAGTTTAGTGCTTTTTCTTCCATCAAAAAAAAAGAAACAGACATCTCTTAATCAACATCGATCTTGTCTTTTCTTGTTTCTACAAGCAGCTTTTTTTAGGCGAGAAATACACACACACTTTGAAGTTACACTAAAAAAAGACTAAAAGAGTTTTGGTGATAGCCGTTCGAAAAAAAGGAAGACCGATGTTTCAAAAACGAACAAGATCAAACAAACCATTTCGAAAGTAAAAAAAGGAACACATTTTTTTTGCGGTTTTTTATTTATAAATTGTTTTAAAAAAAGAACTTTTTTCTTTTAGCAAAAAAAGCGGAAAAATCAATCGATCAACAATCAACAACTCCAGCAAAGGCGATAGAGAAATGAATTTAAAGACGATGATGACAAACGAGAAAAATAACACTCAAATTTCAAATCTTTTGTCTTAAAATATAATACGTAAGTGAATAAATAAATGAATAAAAATAGTAAAAGGCTTAACGTTTATTTTGGATTAAAACAACAAAAAAGATTTATAAAAGTTTTTTGAAAAGAGATTTTTGCTATCAGCAATTCAAAGGTAAAAACTACTTTTAACAATAGAAAGATATGATAAAGTTATATACAACAAAAAAGCTATCAATCATAGATTTTTTGACATATTGTTGTTTTTTAACACCTGCAATAAATTACTTAACGGTTTTTTAAAACTGGACATTTCCTGTGCATTAATAGCAGAAAAAAAGATGTTGCAGCAATCAAACGCTTTTACGCGTAATGAAAAGAAAGAAGAAAACAAAAAAAAGTTGAAAGAGAAAAAAAAATTTATAAAAGGCGTATAATTTGGATCTCCTCCCTAATCGCAAGTTCAGCAATCACAATTGCAAATAATACAAGAGCTTTTTCTTGTTTTTGTATATATGTACAATAAGGTATATAATAAAGAAAAAAAAGTGAAAGAGAGGAAGAAGTATGAAGAGAGTGGACGTGAAACATCATCAAACTGGAAGCAGCAACAATCAAGAGCAGTGGCGAGTTCTTCTCCCTAGTGCTGCTGTTTTCGTTGGCTGCAAGCTGAGGGTGACATTAAAAGAAAAAAAGGGTCAAATAAAGTGAAGATAATGACAAGAAAAAAGCGAGGAAAGAAAAAAAGGTAATAGCGAATATTTCTTTTCGGCTGATATCTTTTCTGGCCTTGACCGGTGGTCGTATAACTAAAACTGTTTTTGAAAATTATAATAAAGATATTTGATCAGAATATGTTTATTTATATGAAAACCACAGAAATGCAAAAATTAATAATTTAAATTTTTCAATGATTAAAGTTTATCGCAAACGACAAAACAATATCAATGTGAAAAAAAACAGTTATTTTAATAAATTTAAATTTATTATAAAAAACATAAATTTTTAGAAGTGATTTAGGATAGCAGTTTTTTAATTAACAAAATTGGTCACTGAAAAAAAACAATTAAAAATGTCAACAATTTCCTCTTTCTGATTTTTTAATGATCATTCGTGGTGTCTTCAATGCATACGAGTTTTTGTCTTTTCTCTTTTTTTTGGCGGTTGCATAATAACATATATTCCTTCTGACTGATTAAAAAAGTGCATGGCCACAAGCAGCGTTTGGACGATTTTTAAAACCTTTTTATTTGGAAGTGATGCGCAAACATCAAGTTAGTAGACAAAAAAGTTGGCAGAAAAAACGAATCATATATGTTGAAAAAAAGAGAGAAAGAAAGAGATGGCTTTGCGCAATTTAGTAGTACTGATTGTTGTCAACGTTTCAACTTTTTTTAAAATATATTTTTAATATCAGGCTTTTTCAGTCGCATTTGTCGTTCATAAAGGTTGTGATTAGAACAACAAAAAAAAACTTTTAAAAAAATTGCTGCTGAAAGTGAACCATTATATACGATTTTTTAGAAATCTTTTTCTACAGTAGTGTGCCGCTTATGAAGTAAAAGGAAGATATTTGTGTTTATTACTTCTTTGAAAAAAAATGTAGATATATATTTTTCTTTGGCGTTGAAATTCTTTTCCTTCTTCGCGCACTTCTTACATGTCGCCGTGAATGGAGAATTCATTTTTTTTCTACTAGTTGTTGTCGACCGGTAGCAATAGTGCGCAAGGACGACGACACTCCTCTGCCTTTTTTTTCCGAAATTGTTCCAAAATTTTGTTGTTTTCTGATGCTATATTGCGGTCGCGTCAAATAGTCTAACTTATTATATCTGAATTAATACAAATCGTTTTTTTTTATTGTAATGGGGATTATTGTTATTCATCGCTTGCTCCTCTCTTTGTATTATTTTTGTATTACGTAAATTAATTCAAGTTTATCTTTTTTGTTGTTGTTTTTAGGGCATTATGGCCAAATTTGAAGTACAAGTTCGACATTGTTTTTGTTGTGGACTTCATCCAGGCTCAATTTTTATTGCTTTATACACTTTGGTTTGATATTAATTTTCGATAAAAACAATTTTAAACATGTTCTTTTAGCTTTTATTTTCACTTTTGACAGGATTAGCAATTTATGGATTAAATGATACAAATCAATATGGTGATAAATCACATTATACAAGTTGTGAATTGGAAGCACAAGGAAAGATTAATGCAGGTATTATTGTTATCCTTTGTTGACAAACTTTTTTCACAAACTTCAATGATATTTAGATAATCGAAAATTAGTTATTGCAAATGGACATCAAACTGTTATTATTGAAGATTCAACATCATATCATTGCTCATTCGGTCTTTATACGGAAGAGCTAAAATATAGTGCTCTAAGTAAGTATCTCAAAAACTTTAGTAATTTAGACGTATAAGAAAAAGAGAAAAGAGAGATACGCAATAATAGCAAAAAAAATAACGCCCAAGGAAGAAAGAAAAGTATTCATTTATTTTTTCAAAGTTGGGCGTCGAAACCGGTTTTTTTTAAAAAGTGAAGAAAAAAGGAAAGCACACCCGCTATTTTAGATGCCGGCCACAATTAATTTTTTTTACGTTTTTTGCAAGTTTTTTCTTGTATTAAGCAATATAAAAAAAACACGGCTAACATTCAAAAAAGAGAGTAAAAAAGCAGTTTCTTTTTTTAAAAAAAAGGAGGTTTACAAAAAGTTTTAATGTAAAATCAATTTCTCCGATGAAGGTCATCTTTTGTGCTTCAATTGGCAAAAACCTTTTTTTATTTGGGGTAAAAAGAACAAAGACGACAAAAAAACATTGAGGCAGTTTTGTAATAAAACATGAATAACAAATTACAGATCGAAGTTGGGTACTTTTTTGGGATATTGTATTGTATATTTTAATTGTAATTGCAAGTTTAATTATGCTTGTTGGACTTTTAATTTATAATCAATGGCTTCTAATTCCATGGATCCTTCTTATGTCTATTGAAGTTTTTCGTGGCTTAATTTCTGTATTTTTCATGTTTTGGTACAGTTATGTATGTTCTTTTTAAATTATCCATTTACCCCTCTATTCATTCAATTTCTTTAGCTAAATTTGGCTCGTCTTGCTGCTGCTATTTTCTTCCTTGGTCTTCAACTCTTCCATGTCAGTTTAAATTAATTTTAAAACAAAGAGAATATATATATATTTATTTCAGATCTCATTAATTGTATTGGTCATTGCGAAATTCCAGAGAATGCATAATCGCAACACTGGTGTAGTTGTTGACGCAGATAAACAGGTTAGTCTTTTCTTTTTGTTCGATTTATAGGATCATATTCATTTTACCTGCTTTTTTTAATAATAGTATCTCTCTCTTTTTTGATGATGACAAAAACATAAATATGAAAAATTACGCAAAAAAAGAACTTTCGGTCACATTAATAATAAAAAAAAATTACAAAAATGGAACATTTATTTTTACCTTTTTTTGTTTACGGCAAAAATGAAACTTTTTAAGACTTCAAAAAAGATACTAAAAGCTTTCATGGAAAGGGCGTGACCCTTTTTTTAACGTTTAGTTTTTTCCCTTTTTTGCAATAAGAATTTTAATGCCGCGCAAAACAACAACCTTTTTTTGGGCGTTCTGCTTAAACGTTACTTTTTCAACAAAAAAAAGAAACAACAAAAATGACTTTTAATTTGTTTGTTCGATGAATCAGATGAAAAAAAACTTGCGGTTATACCGGGCGTTTTATTTTCGTCTTTATTCTATCAACATGAAATTTTACAAAATGAAGATTGAGCTTGCTTTCTTCTGCAAGATGGGCATCCTGTTATAAAGAGATTAAATGTAGTGCCATTATTGAAAGCTCTTTTATTTTCAATTAAAGTCTCAACACTGCTTAACTTTGATTTTTATTCAAAAAATGGATAAATGAAAAAATTTTGCGACGCAGCCCAATTTTTTGCAGACGCTTTTAGAGTTCTCAAAAATTCCGTTGCGTCGCAAAATATTTATTTTTTTATCTTCTTCTGCTTGACATATTTTAAGTTTATGCACAAGTAAACTTTTAACCTAATTAAATTATTATTTTTATTATTACAGTATGACCCTCAAAGACCATACACAACTGGTACATTACCTTCAAATTATGGCGGTGCTTATTCACCACAAATAAGAAGAAATGGCAATGTTGATCCATATATTGGTGGCGGAGCATATAGTGATTATTCTCCATCACAAAAAGATCCTCGACAATATGACAGTGGTTATCGACCACCACCACAGGGTATTCGATATTAAAGAAAAAAATGTTTCAATGATTATCAGATATGTGTGCTTTTCAAAAAATAATGCTTTTTTTGTACAGTTTTTTGGTTTTTTTTATTCTTGCCTTGAAATTCTTTTAACCCGTGTGCCTCATTTTCCTGGACAACTTGTTGTTATTCAAATGTCTTGTTTTCTGCCATTTTTCAGTATTTTTGTGATATAAAAGTATATTTCATTAAAACCGTTTTTTAACACCTAATGATAGATACAAAGCCTTAAAATTAATATCCATATTGACAATCATTTTTAATATTTTTTAAAATTTCTGATACCATATATGATTATGAAAAAAGCTGAGGTGATTACAATGGGTGACAAAATGGACATCCCTTTTTTCTCTTATTTTTCATTCTTTTAATTAAGCGATTTCTAGAAAACCAAATTACATTAAAATTTTACGAAATGTACATATGAATTTGGGGAAGTTATCTATATCACTTTTGAACCCCTATGGATACTTTGACCCCATCTGGAACCCCAACATTACTCTAGAGTCCGAAAATTACAAAAAAAACATGGAAAAAATCTTAAAAATTTGTGAAAAATCGTAGAAAACCGTAGAAAATCGTGAAAAATTTAGCACGATTTTTTACGATTTTCCACGGTTTTCCACGAATTTTTTAAACGACTTTTTCCGTTTTTTGACATTTTTTGGGGTGTGGGGTGTTGTGAGGGTATCAGATGAGATCAAAGGGTAAATCGGGTTCCAAAAGTGATTTAGGTCTGTTCCCCAGGTCCATATGTACTTTTTCAAAAAATTTAATGTAATTTGGTCTTCTAGAAATGTTTACTTAAAAATGGAAAGAACTGTATATTTAAACTTTGATCAAAAATAATTTGTTTCCTCATTTTATGTTAAAAACAACTACGATAAAGCTTGTTAAAATTTATAGTTTATTTACAAAAATAATTTTCGTAAAAAAATTATATTTATAAAATAATTTGAAGACGCCTCATTATCATTCGGATAACTTGATGAGCAATAAATGGCCAAAGTAAAAAGAATGCAAACATCCACCATGAAATTCCACCAACACCTTGCCGACGAATTCGTGTCATTTCTTTCATAAAATGTGTAACCATTTTATTTTGTTCTGTTAGAGCGGTGCTTAAAGTTTTAACTTGTTGAGTTAAATTATTAACATGTGTTTCAAAGTAGCTAATAAATGATTGCATTCCTGTAGGAGAAGTATGATCGTGATTTGAATTTTCGATGCTGTAAATTTATGATTAGTGTAACCTGTTATTAATTGTTTTCTTGCCTTGAAAGTTGGGTATGCATTGAAGGTGCATCAATGGCATCATCGTATTCATCATCGCTAAATACTTCATCTATTCCAGTTTTAAATTTATGTATTTCAGAAGGTTCATTTTCATTCAATGTTTCTAAAAAATGGTTAAAATTATAAGGTAAAATATTGGATAAATTATCTAAGAAACAAAACGTAGTTACATACTTTCAGACGGTTTTGTGGAATCCGGTTTTTGCAAGATTTCTCTTCCAATAAGCTTAAACTTTGGCCGTAAAAATGTTTCCAGTTTTTCAGAATCTCCTCCCATCCATTCTGTGACATCATAAGTTTCAAGAACTTCATCGATCTTTTTTTGAATTTTTGTAAGATACAAATATTTTGCTTTTTTTGAATCCATATTTCCAAGAGAATGCCAACCACTCCTAAAACTTGTTTTTCCTTTCCTTTGTATAAAATAATAAACAATTTTTTTGGTACAAACCATTTGTATTTTTCTACCGGATTCCAAAATGGTGGTTGACTCACTTTACATGGTCCTTTTGTTGCTTGTTTATAAAGGGAATAGAATGAAAGCATTTGATCATAACTTGCCGATACAGGTCCTGTAATAATTTTGATATTTATTACATAACTCTTTTCTCTAACGATAAAATTAGCATACCTTTTTTTGGTAAATTTTGTACAATTTCTACAGCGGCATCAAACATTTCATCAATATTTTCCGGAATTTCTGATACATTGTCCACTTCCATTTTTTTTATTTGAAACTGTTAATAAAAAAATTGACACAAAACTGACTTTTTTCTCTCTTTCAAATCGATGAAATAAAGTTAACAACTATCTTGCATTTTCTTTTCTTGGGATACAGAAAATGTTTTTTTCGAGAGAAAAAACAAACTACAGATCATCTGGTTGTAGTCTATTGAGGCCTTTTTTGGAAAATAAATGTTGATAAGCAAAAAAAGAAATAATGAAGGTAATCAATTTATTTTACATTTAAAACAACAAAAATCAACAAAAACAGTACATAAAAAATGGCTAACAATCATTTGCTTTTTTAACGTTGATCCCAAATTCTTTTCAATTTATGACTAGGAACACCTGCACCAACAGTTTTTGCAAGAGTTTGTATTATTTCTGGATCATTAGCTAAAAATAAAACTTATAATTTCATTATCATTAAGTTAAGCTAAAAACTTACTTATGGCAGCTTCAGCTTGTAGCTTTCGATTATGCAGCTTCCATGCCAACAGATAAAGACTTCGAATTGTTGATGAACGTTTTAATAACATCAGTTGCACAGGTTTTCCTCCCGCAGAACTAACAAATGGTAACGCAGAATCAACCATGTAAGCATATTCTGCTGGAGCTCTAATGACCAACATTCCAGCAGGTGCATTAATAGGGCATCGCCCAAATTTACTTGCTACAGCTGCATATCCAAAGTCACCATAAAGTTCGCCAATTTTAGCACTAACAGCTGCAAATATAGCTTTGTGTGGTAATTCAGCTGTATTATTTTCAATATCTTCAATTAAATAATATCTTCTCTTAAATTTAACCATCTAAAATGAAACAAAACTATAACATTGATAAAAATGTAAAAAATAAACAATATGGATTGCCAATGAAGATAGAAATAATATTACGGTAATATCAAAAATATTTATTCTTTTCAAATCAACAATAAAACAACAATAATCCTAACAGATAAAAAAGCTAAATTAACATTGACAATGTTTAAACCATCTTGGAAAAGGTACAGTATCCTTGATATTTGCAATTCCAAACAATGTTTGAATAAATCGATCCATTCCTAATCCAAATCCACCAGTTTGAGGTGTACCTCTTGTTCTCAATTCATAATACCAATTTAGAGCTTGACTGTCTTGTCTTGATTTCATTTTATCAATATCTGGTTCACGTAAAGATCCACCAGCAAGTTCTCCAACAAAGGGAGCAAGAAGATCAAAACATAATGCCTAAAATATAATTTTTGATTAGTGTTATAGAATAAATAGTACTGTAACCTCTTTATCATCACTGCTTCTTTGCATATAAAAAGGTTTTTGATCCGAAGGATAATTGCAAACAAAAACTGGAGATTTACAAATATCAACCAATAAAAGCTCTTGCGCTTTATTTAATCCCTTATTCACATTTTCTCCATGCTTCTGTAGCAAGTCAACAGCTTCATCGTATTTTAATCTTGGAAAATTGGTAGCTTTCAAAGATTCAGCGAAGAAATTAATGGTTTTCTGTAAAGTATGTGATCCATCAAAAAGGCATACGCAAAAGCTATAAATTACCTCTAAATATGGATCTTGAAAAGCAGAAATTTCAGAAAACTTTTGAATAACAGGTTGAATTTCAGTGCTAACATATTTCACATAACTTTCAACTTCATCACATAAAACATCAACAGAATCAGTAAATGCACGTTCGGCTTCTAACATCCGAAATTCAGCTAAATGTTGCCGGGATAGACTTTTTTCTGCTCGAAAGGCGGTATTTAAAGTATAAACTCGAGGTATTCCACTAAAATATAAGTATAAACAAAGCTTAAAGCTAGAATCCGGCTTACCTTGTCATAGCTTCAAGGTGTAGCTGTCCAGAAACAGGCAAATATTTGTCTCCTTCTCCAAAAAAATCAGAATCATTTGGTGATAAAATTTTAAAAGCTTCTCCTGCTCCCTCACAATCATTTGCAGAAATAAGTGGTGTGTCAATATGAGTGTAATCATGTTGAGTAAAATATTGATGAGTTAACGAATTAACATTTGATCGAAGACGTAAAATATTTGAAAATCCAGGATGCTTTGATCGTAGATGAAGCTGGGTTCTAACATAATCAGCATTATCTGTGATAGGCTATAAACATTTCTAAACGTAAATATCATTATATGTATTATAAAACCATACGTGTCCATCATCTCTGCCCCAAATTCGACATTTTTTAACTAACAATTCCATTGCTTGTTGTTTACCCGCGCTTTCCTTCCATTGTCCTTCAATTTCTATTGCACTTCCGATACCAATATTATGTCCAACATCTTTAGGAATTACAGCTTGAATAATTTCATTTGAATATCCATCTTTTACATGAACAAACGTTATACGACCTTTTCTGTGTTCCTTTTCAACCCATCCCTGTAAAAGTAAATATAGAAATGTAAGTTTAAGTTTAAAAATTTCTTACTTGTACTGCAACATTATCAATAGGTTTTACAATGCGATTAAGCTTTGATATTTGTTTTAAACTTGCATTCATTTAGTTGAATATAAATTTTTGTGGTGAATAAAAAAAGAGCATGTTCATTTTGCAAAAGTCTTGCAAGAAAAAAAAGTATTGCATCTTTTATGCAGTGACGTCGTCGAAGGCGTTTAGCCAAAAAAAGCGGTTGATAAAATATTTGTTTTTTATTTTCGAATTAGTCCCTTGTGATTTTAATAAAAAACTATTTTTCTAAAAATTATAAAAAAACGTTCTGTCTTCTATTTTTATATTTATTATTCAACTTTTCACACATTAATTTTTCGAAGAAAAATAAAAGAAGAAGAAAATGGCACAGTTATATAATGATTACTGTTGACTAACATTAAAAGAGAAGAAAGAAAGAGAAAAAAGCCATCAGACCAAATTAAAAATTAATCGCTCAAGACATTGAAATATAAAAAAAATTGTAAACGCTTCATTTGTCACAGTTTTGTTGTTGTTGTTTTTTTCTTCCTTAAATATAAGGCTCTATATATGCATTTGTTGATCTATCCACTTGAAAAACTTGGATGTTGAATGTGCTTCTTCTTCTGTTTTCACTTATTTTTTCTTCATGTTTCTTGAAGCAAATGAATTAATGAAGACATAATTGAAGTGCCTTTTGCTCGGTCGTCCGAAAAAATAGATAGAGAGAAAAAACTAAAATGGCATATATGCTTGCTTGTTGCAAAAAAATATAAACCAAGTTGGTATTCTTTCTATATTTTTTTTGGTTAAAAAGTTATATTATAATTTATTTTCAAAGATTTTTTAAAAGGAAACTTTTTTTAAAAGTCACTTTCTTATTTGAAAAGAGAAAAATGTTTTTGCTTTGTTCTTGCTTTCTTCGCTTCTTTTTTTGGCTTAAAACATGGCAGTATTTTGTGATGAGTTTTATTTTTTTTGTTAAAAAAATGCAACAATGGTGTCAGTGTCGGAAGGGACAACACAATAGTTGGGTCATTCGACGACAGCAACGGCATCAACCGACAATGCCTATTGGACTTCCTTTATAATCAATTACATGAGTAAATTCTTTTTGTTTAAGTCAATGCCAGAAAAAAAAACACAAATTTATTTTATATTTTTTTTGTCTTGTTTCTCTCCGGGGTTTAACTGTTATGAAAAAAACTTCTCATCTTGCGCTTCTTCTTCTTATTTTTTCAAGTCTAAAAGCGCGAAAAGCAAGTCCCGATGGGTTTTTCATTCGACGATGAATTCATGAAAGTTGAAGAAACTTCAAAAAGTCAAAACAGGGGCGCTAAAGGCTGTTACTCGTTGTTGCCGCTGACGGGATTTATGTTGTTTAAGGGGCATAAGAAAAAAGAGGAGAAGAAAAGTTTTCTACAGCTATGTCTTCACTTTCTTCGATTCTTCATCTCCTGCAAGTGAAACTTGCTTGCATTTTTTTTTTCTTGTTGATGCGCCCTGTCTTTGAATGAAAAACGAACTCGTCTCCTAAGTTTGAAAAAGCTGTGAAAAGAAGGAAAGCCATGAACACGCAAGGAGAAGCTGATGATGGGTGTAAAACGAAGTGCCAACTTATTCTTTTTTGTTTCATTTTATCTTTAACAACCTTTAAATTTGGTTTACTTTCCTTCTTTTCTTGCAATTTATAAGATTATTTTATCATTTAGAACCAAAAAAAAGAAACCATGTGAAAACCTGCCATTTAACAGCTTTCTACTTTTTACAAATCCAAAATAAATTAAATTTTAAATTTGTGATACAAACTTTTCAAAAAAAACACACAGCTACAACTACTACATTTTTTTTATCTAAGAATAACCTATTATTTGAAAAAGTTTACTTAAAATTTTTTTTTCAATATTCTTTTGGCAAATATATTATATTTTGTGACATGGTGGTCCCTTTATGGCGCGTTGCAGTTAGTAGTAGTAGCCACCGGCATTTGGACTTCGGACGGTGTCGCTAAAAAAAGAAGAAGAGGCTGCTTACTGCTTTGCTTGTTGTTGTTGTTTGGGCGTCGTCTTTACTCTCCTCAAAATATATAAGCAGAAGCCCAAAAATGCTTCTTCTTTTTTTTGACGCAGCCGCGCTCCAACCCCACGTACAAAGAGTTTTTTGGTAGCTTCTGAAGTCTTTACTATGAAAAAAAACTCGCACTTTTTTTATATTTCTGCGTGTACATCAAAAACGATGTGCTTTGTGATGTGCGTCCGTTAGCTTTTTGTTTAAGAGTTATGTTTCTTTACGCGGGTGCCGAACGTGGGGACGCGCCGTCCCGTCTCTTTTTTTCTACATTTCTTTTTTTTTCAATGGAAGCTTGAAGCTTCAATGCCGACAACGACGGCTTCCCCAGCTAGTTACAATCTGCTTGCACGTTTCTTTTTTTACCGAGTTGACGGGAGTTTTTTTTCATTGTCCCAATAAGCGTACTACTAGCTTGCTTTTTTTCTTTTTTTATTTTTTTTTTGATAGAAAAAAAAACAAACCCAATTTAAGGAAGTCTACTTCAGCGGCAGAAGTAGTTCAAAGAGGGATTCCGGCTTTATTTGATGCCGGATCCCTTGGCTTTTGACATTTATTGAAATAATATTTCTTCTACGGTGACTGCCGCCAAATTGAAAAGATATCAAATATTTGTTGCTCAATTTATTTATTACTTCCATTTTGTCAATATAAATTTTTTATTATAAAATTTGAAAATATTTTATATTTATTTGGAGGAAGAAAAGATCGACGAAAACAACTCGACGGAGCCGGCGTGCGGCCCACGTCGGCGCCGCCGTCGTCGTCGTATCAGTCGTCGACGGCGTTATTAGGTGTTGTAAAAAGTACTCAATTAAAACTGCAAATTATATTTTTGCTGCCATCATCGTGGATTTGGTACCGTCAAAATTTATTCTTATATTACTGCCATTTGAGGTGTTATCGGTTTTTGCATTTGACCGTAACCCTCATACCTTGTTTGAACTGGCTTCAATATTTGTTGTTGTCAATTGGTACCGTCCATTGGAAAAAGATATATAAATTTTTATATCAATGTCACCAGTTGGCAGCTATAATTCACAAAAATATCAACAATTTATTGATCAACAAAATCCTTCTTCAACAGATATTGATACAACAATGCTGCCACAATCGTCAGCAGGATCATTCAAACAAGCTTCTCCAGGTGCCTCTAAGATAACCTATAATGAATTACAGGTTACAAATCCATTAAATTATGCAACTTCACCCCTTTCTGATTCACTTTTACTTGCACTTCGTCGAAGTCGTCCAAATACAAGGTAATTTTAATTTCAACCTCTAAACTTTTTTAAAGTCTTAAATTTTATCTATTTTATTCATGCATTTCTGTGGCTTGACCTACGCTTATTTATTAAAAAAGAGTTCTTTCTAAAATAATAGAATGCAACACGCAATTGAGAGCAAAGGCAGGAAAAAAGTAAGAATGATGACTTTATTTTTTTGTTGTTGAGATAAACTGCTGAAACGCGCTTCCTTTTTCCGGTTTTTGTTGTTTGCATCAAAGGCAAAGGCAATTAGTCTTGACTCACTATTGCCGGAAGTGAGTATTTAGAACCACCACACCACATCATAGTTGATTTGCAAAAATGAAAATAGACATTAGATGCAAAAAAAGAAAATAAATAAATAAATAAAGTGGATTTATAAATATAGTCTAATTTAGGTGCAAATTTACTACTGGCATTCTGCCAGTGTATAAAAGAAAACAAAAAACACATAAGAAACTGAAAGGGCAAAGTAGTTAGTGTTCTTTGTACTTCATATGAATGTGCTTCACAAACCGTTCACGTTCCCTTTTTTTAAAACAAAATACAAAAATATAAGGAATAGATTAATGCTTATTGAATTTGATCCAATTATACAGCTCGTTGGATACGGAAAAACATTTGTCTTTTTATATCTTTTCTTGTTTATGTGTTTTTTTCAAAGGCATTAAATGAGTATTGTTTCATGCATGTTTAAGCTTTTTTTTCTATGCAACATTTTTAAATAGCAAAAGATACAATTTTTTTAAAAGAAAAGCGAAAAAGTAAAAGATTAATAAGAAAAAGGGAAAAAATATAATTGGATTCGTTCCAAAATTGTGTAGAAAAAAGAGGACAAAAAAGAAACGGAGAATTTGAATAGAATTTTCTCTCTTTTTTTGAGGCAAATAATTATCACTAAAAATATACTTTTATCATTTTTGTTTTGTTTTTTTAAAATAAAATTTTATTTTTAAATTTCATTTCATTCTTTTTTAAGAAATCAATTTTTTTTGACAGAGTAATATTTATGACTTAATCATTTACTACTTCCATTCTTTTACGCAAGCTTCTACCCTTTTAATGTTCTTTCTTAGCCCTTTTTTAGAGCTATTGTCGGATGTTGTTTGAGACAGAAACAAAAAAAAAGAAGCAATAAATGCATGTATGCCAGCTATAATGATTTGTAACTTGTCAAAGAAACAAATATCTTTTTCCTTATTGTTATCCCCCCTTTTCTACATGTAGAGTTTTTAGTTAGTTTATTGTTTTTTTTTCATAAGCTCTTTTCAGTTTTCATTGTTTTATGGCTTTAATGAACCCAATCCAATGAAAAGAATTCTTTGATTTGAAATTTAAAAAATTTAGTAATGTTGTCTCTTTCTATCTATCTCTTTTCCTCTTTTTTAATTTTGCTATTTTTTTCTTCCTTTTTTATAAGTTTAATGTTGACTTTAGCTGGTTGGTTCACTAACAAAATAACTTGCCTTTGCAACCTTATTTTGGTATTGCTAAAACTTTACTTTTTGTATAAAGATCGATTTGCAAATGCACGCTAGTTTTTTGCCTTTTTTCTTTCTTTTTTTTGCATTCTTCAATACTTTGTCTGCTTTTTTTTTTCATACGTACTCGAAAAAAAAGAAGAATAAGCAGAAGACAGAAGCTTCATTCGGACACTCTTTTTATGGTACTCGCATGCGGGCGGAAATTTATGCCTGCATCCCATTCAAACACTTGAAATTCCAAAAGATGGTGTGCTTGCTTACGGACTGCCGTTGGCACACGTTTTTAGACCCATCCAAAAAAAGCACTTCGAAAAATAATGTCTCGTGGGGGGCGCATTTTTTAAAGCTAAAAAACTGTACATATCGCAAAAAAAGAGGAAGAAAAGAAAATGTACCGCGCACATGCATTCTTCCGTCGTCTTCTTTTTTTGGGTAAAAAGTGTTGGCACACGCCAGGACGCAGTCTCGGGAGAACATTGCCTTTGATGCCCTTATAGAAAGTTTTGTTGTTGCAAAAAAAGTTGTGAAAAAAAGAAACAACGGCATAAAGTTTTGGGTAAACCCGGATGCGGGCCATAAAATGTCGTTAAAATTGAAAATGTTATTTCGGATTTGATCCTTCGAGAATGAAATTTTACTGCAAAGTTTTTTTTACTAACTTTAAAAAAATAAGCAACAAAAAACATTTAAAAATAAAGTTTTTTATTCTTAAACTTATTGGTGTTAGAAAAGAAGAAAAGAATATCTTTACAATGCCATTATATTGCAAGAAAATTTTCTTCGTTTATACAATATATATTTTTGAAAGGAAATATGAGCATCAAATGTATGTTGAAAATAGGGGCTTGCAAGTGAAATGAGAGAAAAAATGTCTGAAGGAATACAGAAATAAGTAGAATGTTTTAATATGTAACAAAGTTTGTAATGAAAAACCAATATCGCCTTTGAAAACAAAAATAAAAAAAACTTTGAAGAAAATATAAAACAAGCACAAAACAATTCTTCTTTTTTTCAGGTTATTTCGTGCTCTTTTTCAATATATACCAATTCGAGATTCACCAAATGAAAATCCACATCTTGAATTACCCCTACAATCTGGGGACTATGTATTAGTGCATGGTCAAATGGATGAAGATCAATTTTATTTTGGTGAATTATTAAATGGTAAAACTGGTCTGGTTCCATCAAATTACGTTGAAAGAGTTCCCGATCACGTATTATTACAAAACGCTTCACGTGCACCTAGTCCTGTTAGTGGAGGAATACGTAGTAGTAGTTTAACAAATATTGCATGTTGTGAACCTTCAACAAGTAGCGTTGGTTGCGCTGGCGCAACTAATTTTAATACTTTTCGTACAGCTACTGTATCAGCTGGTGGAACAATTCAACCAGGATTTATTCCATTTCTTTCCGAGCAATTGCCTTCTACTTCTTCATCAATGCATATTCCGATTAATAATAGTGGAATAGCCGGAGGAGGAGGAGATGGAAGAAGTATATGGTATCAAAGTAGTACATTACAACG
This sequence comes from Panagrolaimus sp. LJ2400, assembly GCA_024447215.1. Taxonomy (NCBI): domain Eukaryota; kingdom Metazoa; phylum Nematoda; class Chromadorea; order Rhabditida; family Panagrolaimidae; genus Panagrolaimus; species Panagrolaimus sp. LJ2400. The sequence goes on along the minus strand of JAMRYA010000004.1, from coordinate 10,744,219 downwards.
TCCAGAAAGTCCATCATTTGCTTTAAATGTGCCTTTACATCATACTCAAATTCTTCATGATTTTACGGATTCACAATTCGCTCCATTACCTGATTCCGTGTGCCCATATCCTCCTGTAGATGTTTCAAAAGTAACTGTACAAGAAATGAAACAACCTGATCAACCAAGAGGTGAGTTATATACATTTATGTCAAAAATTTATGCTAATCTTTAAATCGTTCAATATCATTGATTTTAAAAAAATGAATAATTTAAATGTGCAATAAAAGCCTTTAAAACTACGAAAAAAAATATTTATTTATTTATTATTAAAAAGTGTCGCTAGGTTACTTTTAAAAATTTTATTTTTTTTGACACTTTCTTCTGTTTTTAAACACTTACTTTCCCCAGGGGTTTTTACCAAATTAAACTTTTGGAATAATTCTTCGAAAAAATATTTTATGCAAATTTATGTTTTTTCTTTCTTTCTTAAGAATCCTTCAAAATGCTTTATTCGCATAAACTAAAATTGACATTAAAGATGCACTATTTTTAATTGGTATCTTTTTTCAAAGCTGCGTATATTTATATCGTTGATTATATAAAATAATACCCCCACAAAATAAAGTTAAATTTTTTAAATGTTTATTAAAAAATTGTTTTTATTTACTTTATAAAACAATAAATGAAAAAAAACAACAATATAACAATAAAAAGTGTAATCATTTCTCATTGTGTTATTTTTCAGTACCATTTCCAAGAGAATTGACAGTTGAAAAAAAGTTAAGCCGAAGTGCTGTCATTTCATGGTTGCCTCCAGAAGACAAGTTAATCGTTGTCTCACAATATCATATTTGCGCAGATGGTGTTGTAAAAGCAGTTGTTCCGGGTGCTTACAAATGCAAAGCCTTAATCGAAGATTTAAATCTTGATAAATGTGTCAATATTTCAGTAAGAGCTGTTACAGAACATGGACATAGTCCTGATGCAGCATGTACAATTGCACTCGGCTCAGGTATTCATTCTTTTTTACCACCTGTTTTCCTAAAAATGTCATGAACAAATTTTGCATGACATTTAATGAAAAACCTTTTTATTTTTAATGAAAAACTTTTTTGTAGAAGCCCCTGTTGCACCTCAACATGTTCGTGTTTCTTTGATAACCCCAATCTCTGCATGTCTTAGTTGGTATCCGTCTAATAGCAATGCAGAACATGTGATATTATTGAATGCAATTAAAGTGGGTGTATGCCCGCCTTCAGTCTTTCAAGTAAATTGTTTTTCTTTCTTCTTTTTTTTATTCAATTATTTGTAATTAAAAAAGGATTATTGATAAAAAAATTTATATGCCTTTTTTTCTTTAGGTCCAATTGCATGGTCTTTCACCTTCAACAATTTATCGGGTCTCTGTTCGAACTAAACATCCAAAAGCTGTATTAGAACAACGTCCTGTCGAACGATGCGTCGACTTTAAAACGTTGCCAAAAAGTAAGTGCCATTTAATTTTTTTCTTCCCATTTTTTTTGCTTCTATATTTATTTCTGAAAAAAAATTTATTTGTTCCGTTTCATTCATTCATACATTGTTTGCATCAACAAAAAAGAAACATTTCTTGCTAAAAATTTTTTATTTTAGTTTTAACATTTTTTGCGTATAAACTTTGTTTTTAAGTGAAAATCTTTATGTAATAGGGCAAAAACAAGGAGGAGAAAGAGAAAATCTTGTAATTTGCCTTTTTAGTTGTTGTTGTTTTTCTTCCCCCTCTCTTTTTGCTAACTTCGACGTACAGCGCTTTTTTAGATAAAAGATAAAAAGCAAGTCATTAAGTAAAGCAAAAAAGAGAGGGAGAAACAAGGAGCTACTTTATTTTCGAAGCTTTTCCATCGTCACTATTTTCTAACAAGCGATTAGAGTTATTCAAGCATCTGAAGTAGCAAGAAAAATCATGAAATATGCAAAAGAGTAACAAATCTCACTTTAACCACTAAAAGAAGAAGAAGATGAAGTAACGCCCAGGCACACGGTAGAAAATGTAATGTGATGCCATCGTGTTTTTTTAGCTTTGCTTTCTTTTTCTTTTCTCGTCTTCTTCTTCTTCAACTACTTCAACAACTTTGTCTTCTGCAATCCTCTTCTATTTTTAAAAACTTTTTTGCTTAAATTGCTAAAAAGTTTATACAAACATTTTTACCACATGTAAATGGTTTCTTCTTCTTCTATTTTTTTGTTTTAAGGAAAAAAATTGTTTAGTACACTCTTTTTTTCGTTTTTTTAACCATTTCGATTACTTTTTTGAAGTTAACATATATTTTAAAGTGTTCGCTTTTTTTGAAAAAAAAAAACTCATTTTGAACTATCCTTTCAATTCATATGCTCATGAAAGAAATATCATTTTTTGGCTTTTACTTTTTTAAAAAGGAAAGTTTTTTATGAGAAAAAAAGACAGAAAGAACCAAAAAATATATGTATTTGGGCAAAATATTGAAGTCTTTGGAGTAGAAGTAGTAGTAGTAGCTCGCCAAAAGAAAAGTTATTTTTGGTTATAAAAAATAGTTTTATTTCTCAATGACGTGAATAATGTTTGTTTTGTCTTTTTTTTAACTGTTTAAAACCGTTTTTAATTTAGTTTTGTGCTTACATGCATGAAAATACAAAGTCATACTTTTCCGGATATGTAGAAAAAAAAATATTTTTTCACACAAAATTTATACTTTTCATTTGTATGAATGTTCTCCTTTCTGTATTATATACGACGGGATAAAAGGTGAAGTCGACTCATAACAAATATAATACGTTTTCGATTCATATTTGAAATTCCTTTTAACATTTTTATCAATTTTTTTTATGTTCTTAAGAAGCTAAAAGAAAGAAAAATAATTATAAAAGAAAAGAAAAAATGGAGGCAAACAAATTGCTAGAATATAATCTGTTCATGTTCTTCGACATCCTTCTTTATCTTTTTTCTTTTTTGTTGTTCCGATTTCATATTTCCGCTAAAAGGGTCTTGTATTATAAAGCCCTTTTTTATTTCACTTACAATGCTTTTTTAAAAGCCATTTTCTTCTTTTAAGTGCACCTGTTTTTATTTTGTCACATTACGGTGTTCAATTTCTTAGCAGCCTCTTAACAAAACATTACTTTTATTTTATCAATATTTTATTAAGCATAATATAAATGCCACCAAAAAATACTTCGAATAAATCATTTTTCTTAAATTTATAAATTATTAATAATTTAATGAGAAGAAAAAACAGGAAGCATAAAATGTAATCTTTAACTCCTGTTTCGTTTTTAGAAGAAAAAAAAGATTTAAGGCTTAACGGTGAAGTTAGATGTCTTTGAGGCTTCATACACTTTTTTTTCAACATTGCAGTTTTATGTTGTCTCAGTAAGATGTCCCCAATGTAGTTGGAATGGAATGCTTCTTCTTCAACGCCTGCCGTAGAGCATTTTCTTTTTTTTCTATCGTTTCTTTTTTTTGTTTTACTTTGAGCAGAGTTAAATTCATTAGCGGTCAATTATTTTTTTGCTTCCATGAGATATTTTTTTTGATAGCCAAACCCGTACAACTTATTTTTCTGGAAATCTCTGTTGTTTTGACATTCAAAATGTTATTTTGGTCGTTGCAAAATTTTTAAACATTTTTCTTTCATTTTTGAATTTATATCAATTTCAAAGTATGCCTAAGGCAATTTGCATTTTATTTTTATAAATTTTTTAAAAAGAAATTTCTTGCAAGAAAGTACTTTTAACTACTTCCCCTTTTCTTCTTTTTCAGTTGGTTTACCGGATCCACCATTACAAGTTCAAGTAGAAGTAGGTCCACAGCCTGGTACATTATTAATATCTTGGAAACCGGTGACATCTCAACCAAAGCCACCTTCAAGAGCTGCAGTTCATTCATATTTGGTATTTGCAGACGGTCGTAATATTGCTCAAGTTCCTTCAGCAACAGGTAAGTTAATTAATTGTTGTAAATAGAAATAAATTTTAAATGTCTTTAATTTTTTAGCTGATCACGTATTATTAAGGCTAGCAGATTTTGCAGACGATCCACCTATTTTTATAACAGTTCGAACTCGAACACGTGAAGGAGCAATATCTGCTGATTCTAACGTTGTTCGGGTGCCTCGTGGGATCTCTGCAACGAATCCAAACGTGCTTGCCTCACGCGAACAATTGCCTTTTTCTTCTTCAATTGCAGTGAACACTACAACGGGTCCGCTTACAACTACTTCTCTTCCAAATAGCCTAATTGGTAAGTGGAGTCAGTAGTCTCGTTCATCATTGATTTCTAATTTGGTTTTTTTTCCTGTCTTTGTAGGAAACGTTGTGGGGTCACAACCTCATCATTCTGAACTTTTACAATCAGCAATGAACACACTTGCAATGCCATATGGAATGCAACAACCTTCTGGAATTTCTACTGGAAGTGCACCATCCGGTCTTCTTACAACATTATCTCAACATCAACAACAACAATCAATAGGTGCTCACCAGCAACAACTTCATCAGTTACATCAGTCACAAGCAATGCATCCACAAATTTATAATACTGCATATCCAATGACGCAATCAGCTATGCTTCCGTCAACTCAAACAGCTGCAGCCGCAGCTGTAAATGCAGCTATTTACGGTGGCGGTGTTGGCCAACCTCCTGGAACTCTTCTTAATGGAGCAACAAATGCTGCTAAACTTGCTGATGTAAGTTTTTTCAAGCCTTGAGATATATGTAGATATACAGTTATAACTATAACTACAGTTACACATGATTTTACAGATATAAAAAAGTTTTACACTTTTTAATAATTAGCATATTTGGTGCTTGAAAAGTGTTTTAGTTTTTGCTTTTTTTCTAAATTTTTGCATGAATGCATTTTTTTCTGTCGTTGATATCAGATATTCACACAGCGACCACGTAAAACAATAGCTTCAAAATGAATGAATAGTTTTTTTTTCTTTAAAAGTAAAAAATTTAGTGTAGGTTGCAAAGTAGACGGAGAGACTTCGATAAAATAAAATAGACTTTTCGTAAAAAAAATAGAGAAAAAAGAAGCCGCAACGGCTCATTGGCAAAAAAGACTTTTTCGTTGTGCATGCATAAGCGGTTGCTCGTCTGATGGCTTCTTCTTTCTTCCACTAATGCCGTTTGAAAGTTTTTCGGTCGCCAAGTAGAAACAAAAAGCACAATAACCATCTTTATGAGAACCCAAAAAAAAGGCTTTCGAGCTCTTTAACAATACAACAGCTAAACAAAAAACAGATTTTATGCAATGTCACCGCCCTAAGATTTTTATTTTTTCTTTAAAACATTAACTAATAAGTTTTTTTCCAAAATCTATCCAAATAAATTTTAATTTAATTAAAAGTGAAGTAACTGATAATAAGCTTAAAAATCTTTTAGTGGAAACAGCAACAACAATCAGCTGCAACAGCGGCAGCAGCAGCAGCGGCGGCGGCAGCGGCTGTAGCAGCTCATCAACAACAAACTCAAGCCCAACAGCAGAATCAACCCTCAAGTCAATATTATACCTTTCATCCAAAATCTCTTTTTAAGGAATTCACTGGAGCTGATGAAAAGCCGAGTGTATTAGAAATGGAAAATAATTATTTACTGAAACATCGGCAACAACAACGTGAACGTGAAATGGTAGGAATGGATCGATGGACTGGAACAATGGGAGGTAGTTCAACTCTAAATCGATATGATTATTACGGTGGTGCAACAGGTAGTGCCAGAGGAACTGCAAGATATGATGATTATGCAACTGGAATGTCAACTAGTGGCCGACCAATGATTATGCCAGGTGGGAGAAAGCCAACAGCAATTCCACCCAGATTATCAAGGGTTCGAAGTGAAGAATTATTAGGAACTAGAAGTGAACCAGATTTACGCCCTTTGGCAATTACTGATGACGATGAAAACTGTAGACTTTTTGTTGCCCTTTTTGATTATGATCATTTAATGTCACCTAATCCCAATGCTCAACAAGAAGAATTATCTTTTAGAAAACATCAGCTAATTAAGGTACAGATTTTTTATCAAGCCTGGCAATAAATATAGCCCATTTTATAGGTTTACGGTGACGTAGATGCTGATGGTTTTTATAGAGGTCAAATTGGACGTAGATTTGGCTTAGTTCCATCGAATATGGTAATTGAAATAGCAAAAGACGATTTCATGCCTCAACGTCGCCGCTCTGATGCTTATCCAGTTGAGCCAGCTATTCGTCGAATGCGTTGGGGATCCTTGAAATCTCGAAGTTATGATCATGCTGGAGATCGAAGAAGACGAGGTATCCTTCCTGGTGCAACATACAATACTCCAAGTCATGCACATATGGGTGGTCCAAGTGTTATTCCTGGAGCACCAATGTATTCTTCATTAGATCGTAGAGAACATTCACTTCCGCCATATCGATATTATGATCGAACATCCTATGAAGGTCCCCAACAACCAGCATCTGCAAGGAGTTATGGAGCAACTCCACGTTCTACGTATGGTTACGGGTATACAGCTGCTCGAGAATATCCTCATAGAGAGCTTCATTCATATGATCAACCTTCTGGACCAGAAATTTATGAAGGTGGACCTGCAACAAGAGATTATCAAAGAGGAGTAGGAGGTGGAGGTGATGATTACGGGCGAGATACATATCATTGGGATTACGCCAACGAGCAAAGAGATATGAGAGAAGGTCGAGATTATCGTTATGATCATCCACCATATGAAGATGAAAGATATCCACCACCTGTTCAGCAACGATCTGCATTAAGAAGAGATTATCAGCGTTATAATGAACAACAACAACAACAAGGACCAGGACAATGGGGAGCAATGCGAGATCAATATGACATTCAACCCCAGCAACCTCAACAGCCGCAGCAGCAACAAAGATATGGAGCGCAGCCTCCACAACTACAGCAGCAGCAACTTCAACAACAGCCTCCAATGTTAGATGATAAGTAAGCTTAGTTTTAAAAATAAAATAAAATTAATATGGCATAATTATTTTAAGGCTGTCACGTTTAAATGGTGAACAACAAGTTCGTAAACTTGTTGCTAAATATGATTATGATCCAAAAATGTGCAGTCCAAATCCAGATGCTGAACAAGTAAATTGCATTTAAACACCTTTCATTCACAAAGAATATTTTTAGGTTGAATTAACATTTCGACAAGGTGATATGATTACAGTATACGGTGATATGGATGACGATGGTTTCTATGTTGGAGAGCTTAATGGTGTTAAAGGAATGGTACCTTCAAATTTCCTTCAAGTACCTGGTGCTTCACAATTAGCAGCTCCACCAAATGCATTAACCCACCAACAATCATTAACTCAACCACAGTCAATAATGGTTGGAAGTGGTGGGGGGCCAGCTGAAATGCCATCAAATGTTCAAAGACCTAAAGGTGTTGCATTTAGTGAAACAACTAAAAAGCCTGTACCCATAAGACAAACAAGTCAAACTTCAAATAAGATCAGTACAACGGGTACAATGGCAACTGCAACAGGAGCAGCTGGAAGTAGTACAGCCATGGCATCAAAAGTACCCAAAACTTCCACTGCTGGTGCAGCTGGTAAAACTTTAGCAAAAAAGAGTAGTGATCTTGGACAAAAAACTGCTGCTGCAACTGCTGCACGAAAATCGTCACAAGCCGCAAAAAAGGTTGAAGGAAAGGTAAACAAAATTCCTTAAAAATTTTTATACAAAATTTAAATTAAACATTTTTCAGAAAAAATAATCAAAATAATGTTTTCAAAATCATTTTTTCAAATTTATATTAACGCAAAGTATGTATGCGGGACAGGTGTGGCTTTCACACACAAAAAAAATTTAATTGTTGTTCAAACTTTCTCCAAAAATTACTTCAATAAATCACTTGTTTTTAGTGTTTATGCTCAGTGCTTTTTTATGTTTAAAATTAAAAGATTAAAATAAATTTTTAAAATTTTTTATATCAAAGTTTCATCCAAATAAATTCGTATTATTTCAAATAATGTTTTTTATTCAAATATTAAATGTTGTACAATATAATAAAAATATATACATACAGAAATAACAAAAAAGACCCGAATAAATTATGAATTAAATGTACGAATACCATGTTCAGAAAATACTTCTTTAAGAAGTTCTTGAGTAAGAACAAATTTTGTTTCTTTTGTTGCACGATTAGTTTGACCAAGACCTCTTGATCGAGCCTAAAAATATTTAAAATAAACACAGCGATTACAAAACATAAAAAAACTAACAATTGTAATAGAATCGGACAAAATATCAGATGCAAATTTTTGTGCACTTATTGCTAACATTCGATAACAAATATCATCATCAACAACAGTACCAGTTCGAGTCATCATATATTTTGCAGCCGCATCTGGAATAACACTTTCATAATCTTTCATTCTCAGCAACATTTCTGCAGCATTATCTTTTGGCTTTGGTGCAGGAGCTAGAAAGTATTTGATTTACAACAAGCTAGATAAATTTGATTTTAAATACCTTTGTGCATTTTTTCAGCAATTTTTGGATCAACTGGATGTAAAACTTGCTGTCGTAAAACATTGATTCGAGTTTTATCAGCGTGAATGGGAGTACTACTTCTTGAAGATGGGTTTGATTGATTAATAACAAATTGCGGAGCTGCAGAACTTGTAGAAGTTTTTTGAGCTGGTGGCGCTGAAGTTTGGGATGTAAGGCGAAATTGAGGCGCTGAAGGAGCTGGTGGAACCGATGATGGAAATGGAGATTCCTCTTGGGATTGTTGGGAAGGTGGTTGGGTAGGGGATTGATGTGATTGCGGTTGTTGTATTTGTGAGAATGGAGGTTGCTGGGGAGATTGTTGGGGTTGCAGAGTTTCTTGTGGTTGTGGGGTAGTTTGTTTGGGCTGTGGAATTTGTTGTGGCTGTTGATATGGCTGTTGCGGTTGTTGATGATGTTGTTGATGCATTTGTGGTTGCTGAAAATGCTGTTGTGGCATTTGCGAATGTCGATTACTATCTGGATATTGTGAATGCTGTTGCGATTGCCAATGCTGCTGCTGATTATCACCCATTTGTGAATGATGATGCTCCATTGATTGTTGCATATGCTGGGACTGTGGTTGCTGCTGTTGTTGAAATCTATTTGGAATTGGTGGAGGACCCATTTCTTGTGATGATGGATAATCATAAAAGAAAGGATCCGGCATACTTTCATAGCCACTACTTTGAGTATTATTATAGGTATCAGAAGGCATCATATTATCATTATTACCACTCATTTTATAATAAAAATATTTTTTAAACTTTAATATTGAAAATAATAATACTAAATAAAAATCAGCTATTTCAGTTTTTATTAGCAAATAAATTTAAAGAGAAAAAAATAATAAAGTCTTATAGCGAAAAAAAGATGACAAAGAAAAATTGACAAAAGAAAGGTTGCACTTAAAGCTGTGAAAGTATGCCGAAAATATATAATGAATAAATTACTGTATTTATACTTAATATTTATATTATTGAATTTAGTTAAAACTGAAACATTGTTACCATGTGATAAATTACTGTTGGGGCAGTAAGTTTTTCGTAATAATTTTTTTAATACAAAGAATGAATATAAAAAATCCAGATATTATTGTGATGAACCCGTGATAAATGCAATAAGTCAACAGCCAACAACTTGTGAAAAAGATAATTCTGTAATTGGTAATTTAAAAAAATATTTTAAAACAAAAATAACAAAAAAATTCTTTAGTAAAATGTTATACACGTCCAGGTTTAGAATGTTTTGGAAAAGATAATGAAACAAATGAATTTGAAATGAGAATTGAAAATGCATGTCGATATTCAACGGGTCAAAATCATGTTACTACGCTGCTTCTTTCAGTATTTCTAGGAGCAATTGGAGCTGATCGATTTTATCTTGGTCATTATACAATAGGTAATTAGATCTACAGTAACCTTTTTTACACTAGAAAAAATCTATTTCAGGATTATTTAAATTATTTTCATGTGGATTTTTCTTTATTTTATATATTGCTGATATTGTATTTATTGCTCTTGAAATAATTACACCTGCTGATTCATCATCTTATTTTGTCAATCAATATGGTCCAAGAGTGTTTTCAACGCAATTTACAAATGAAACCATGCTATTGCTATATAATTGTTTTGGTTGTGCTGTATAAAAATAGTCAAAAGCTTTCCCCCCTTTGTCTCTTTCAACTAGTCATTACTAATTTGATTAACACGAAATTTATGAGTCAAAAAATTGTGATTCATTTTAAAACAAGCATTTCTTTTCTATCGATAATAACATTTTTCTTTTCAAAAACGTTCATTTTTACTGGTACTTTTAAATCTAATATTTTTTATGAAAGAATAATAAATATAAATTTAACAATTATTTCATAGCTAACATTTTTTTAAAAAATGTTTAATCTTGTCAATACTTATAAATATTTTTTCCTGCTTACGTAATACTTATCTCTTTTCCTTCCCATAACAATACGTTTTATCTCTTTTTGTTGGGTATTTTTTAATACAACAAAAAACCACTTTTAACAAATCCTTTTCTCTCTTTTATTGTATCATAAAAACAAAAGAAAGCTATAGGTATAAAAGAATTCCATAAATTTTAAAAAAGAAACCCATATTTTACTTTTTTCTTTATCATAAAAACAATATATCATACTGACGTTTGAAATAGCAAAAAAATTTATTTTCATCTTTTTAAAAATTTTTTGTCTTTTGTTTGGTTTTCTTTTAAACATGATGTAGCTCACCTTATAAGTCACAAGAAAAGTGGATAAGCAAAATGCTTGATTTAAATTCATTCCTGCATTTTGTTAAAGCTGCCGCTGTTTTGTCAAATGTATAACACAATTTGCTTAATATTATTTGAATGACAGCATAAATTAAACAAAAAGCTACTTTTTTTGTTGTAACTGTTTTCAAGTTTGAGTTTATAAAATTTTCAAAAAGGCTTTTTTTGAAGGAAATTATTTAACTCCTATATGAACAAAAGTTGAAGCACAAATATTCTTGTTGTTTTTATTGTTTCGCTGTTTTTTTCTGCTTCTTGACATGGCCCTTTATGTATGTATTTTCCCCGGAAATAATAGATAAGCTTTTCACTGACGATTGTTCAAACTTTTTATTTCCTCCTTTCAAATTTTTTTCCTCTGTTAATTGATAGTTTTGATAAAAAATGAGATGAAAAATTGTTTTTTTTTCTCTTTAAACATCTGTAATTCATAAATGTTACATATCAGATGTTTTTGTACATTTTGAATTTATGCTTTTAAAATTATAACTGTTGCCAAAGAAGAAGAAGCAAAAGTCAATATTGACCTAGTCATTTTTCTTTTGAGTAAATTTAAAAATTTTGTTGAGCAAAAATGTGCTTCATGATTCCTCTTGCCGTTATTCTTTTTCTTTGCAGTTGCATTATCAGAAGTAGTAAACGAGTCATTCATTTTCTTTTTTTTTCGTTTCAAAAATATATTAGGATACCCTATTATTTTGGCTAAAAAAGAATACTAAAAAAAGTTTGCACATTTTTTATGAGATAAATAACAAATGGGATGTAACCAAAAATACAGTATGTTAGAGGAAATAATTACATCCTTAAGCTTTTCCTATTGAATATACGTATACTACAAATTTGCATAATTGTTAAAAAAGGGTTAATAAATTTGTTTTTTCCCTGCCAAAATTAATAGGTTCTTTTTATGCAAAAAGTAATAAATGTAAGGAAATTAAAAAACTAGTGGCCTTTTCATCTTTTTTATTTTATTTTTCATTTGTGTACATTTTTTTGTATGTGTTATGCTTTAGGGAAGAATTTTTTTATTTACTTGAAGAATTCACGTTAATGTGAATAACAAAATATATCTTATGTAATGCATTTTTATCCTTTTTGATGAAAAAAAGAGAGAGTGAATGTCCTGTCTTGTTGCTTCTTCTGTCGTCTAACTAAAGAGTTGCGCGTGTGAAAAAAAGTGTTTAAATCTTTCTATCAAAATAAAGGCAAAAAGTAGAAGACGAAGAGAGTTTGCTTGTTACTTCACAAAAATGAAAAAAAAGAGGAATTTCCAAGATTTATGTATTGACTGAAAAATGATCCTAGAAGTAACAAAAAAGAAGAAGAGAGAACAAAAAAGTGTTGGTGGTTTCTTGCTCTTTTTGGGGTCTGCTATAATAAGATTATGCTTTTCTCTTAAGAATTGTAATATGTTATTGGTATACTGTAAACGAAAATTTCGACTTTGATGAGAATCTTTTATATTTGGTGGTTGATGAAAATACTATTTTTTTCTCCAGTACCTGTTGATTCTTTCACAAAAATTTAGAAAAATAAGATTTAAAACTGCATTTTAGACATCTTCTATTTTAGATGCTCTTCTATCACACACCTTATCTCTTTTCTTCTTCAAATATTACGACAAAGTTTGCGTCTGCAAAAAATATTAAATGATTTTCTTTCATCTTTTTTCCTCATCATCCTCCGTTTCATCGCTTTTCCAAAGGTTTCTGTTTTTCTATTTTTTTAGTCTATTAAAGTAAGTCTCGCAAAAAAATATATTTTATTTTTTGCAACAAAATGCCTTAGAAGCTTTTTATAATGTAATGTTAATTTTTTAAAATATCAAAAAAAAGATGAATAAAATATATAAATAAATTGCTGTCTCTTTTTTTTCTGTTGCTAAGCCAATTATTTTTTATCTTCAAGAAGTCAATTTTCTTTTGTAACCCTGGCGCGCTATTCATTTTTGACTCTCAAATATATGCCTTTCAACTTTTTTTTATCTCCTTTACGCCTTTTTTCCCCTCCTCTCCTTTTCATCAAAGAACAAAAAATATTTCTTTTTTAGCTTGTTAAGCTAGCATTTTATATATTTTTTGGCCAACAACAACAACGTGTAGACCGTCAATTCTTTCATGTTGCTTTTAATTTCTTTGAACCACTTTTAAAAAGTTTTTCCTTGTTTTAAGGAATTTTTCTTTTTTGGCTTAAAGAATGTTCATCAACTTTTTTGTTGCAACAAAAGTTTCTTCTTTTATGCAAATTCCAGAATGAAACTTTAATTTTTATCTTTTTTTTTATAAAATAGTGCATTTTTTTCTAAAAAGCATCCTGAAATCTGCATTAAATAACATTAAATTTTTTTTGAAAAAAAATATGAGGGGAAGAAGAGAGATATTGTCGTAAGTCTCTTCAAGCAATTCCCATATGAATGAAAAAGCCTCTCGTCGATAAGCTAAATTTATCCTACAATGGATATACGGAAGTTTGTATCAGTTAAAAGAATCTCAGCAGTTATTGTCGCAAAATGATTCATGAGACTTTATATGGTAGCCATTTTTTTTCTTTCTGTTGCCTTTATTCTTTCATGGCTTTCATTTATTAATAACTATTTAATGAAGCTTTTTTCTTTGACTTCAATGTTTTCTTCTCTCTCTTCTTTTTTTTATACTTTTTTTTCTTTTCCGTGTAATATTGGCCATTAATGTGACGCTCGTAAAGCCTTGAGTTGTCCTCCGGATGAATGATTCTATCTTTTATACGTCAGTCAGTTAGCTAGTTTCGATTTTCATTGAATCCACCACCTTTTTAACACTCTTGTTTTAGTGTTTGAAAGATACAAACAAAAAACTACGTTACATACATTATCTTTTTTTTATTTAAATTAAGTTATGTTTAACAAAGTTCTTGTTTTATCTCTGTTATGTATTCCTATTTCAGACACTAAAACAGAAAGTTTTTCTATTTTTTGTTATTATCAATAATTTTTTTTATTTAAACTGTTAAGTATGTTCAACATTTGTGTAAATTTAGACATTGTTGGCTAAAATTTAGCTACGTGCATTCAAGTTAAATTTTCATGTTTTTATTTATCTAAGAAAAATGTTTTATTTTTCAAACACTTTTCTTTTTAAACCATAGATTTTATTTATCGTTTTTTTCCATCAGTTTTTTTCGCTGAAATCACTACCTTTTTTATATCAATAAAATATGCTAAAACGGATTACCATTTTCATCCCTTTTAAGTACTTATTTGCGGCCTCTGATTTGATAAAAAAATGAAATTTAAAAAAACGTTTTTTGCAAATTTTTTTCTTCCGTTTAAACGCTTCAGGGCAAAAATCCACCGCCTGTCCGGCCCACGTCCGGTTGCTCACAAGCTGTGATGGCCTCGTATATATACATATTTTTTGCCTTTACTTTACTCCTGCCGTTTTTTTTTGTTTTGTTTTGCTACCGCTCTGAGATAGCTCTAGCTTATTCTTTTTTTGAGAAAAAAGGAATTTATACACTTGCCTCAGGGCATTGAGGAGGGAAAAAATGTGTCACCGACGCACACAAGACTAACACATTCACATTGAATTGTGGAGAAAACGGAAATACAAGCCCGTCTTGCTGCTGCCGCTGCGCCGGTTGGCAGCAACATGCTTTCGGAAGCGACGTCCGAGCATCCACGAAAAAAAAAGACTTCACTTTATTTCCCATAGCCTTTATTCCGTAGCAAAAAAAGCTGTGGACAAAAACGAAGCAGTTCGAACTTAAGGCTTGAAAAAAGAAGAAAACTTTTTTTTTCTTCCATCATTTTCATGTTTAGAATTCAGAAGTTGTTGGCATTTTATTCAAGCCGCCCTGTTGCAAAAGGAAAAAAAAACATAAACGACCTGCTAAAGATTGTTGTTTGTCTCCTCCTTGTTTTTATGCGTCTCTGCTGCTTTTTTTGATGCCATTTACATTTCTTTTTTGCCATCACAAGCATCATTCTTTACCCCTGCGCAACTTTGCTTTTCTTTATCATTTGTCTTTATTGGTTGAAGCTTAACAAAAAAAATAATATAGTTGTTTACCATTTGTTTTGTTTTCCTTTTTTGTGTGGTATTGAAAGAGACTCATTTTTTAAAACATTTTTTTTAAAAAACAATGGTAAATGGTTTTTCTTCTTCTTCTTTTTTTAAAAAACTTGACATAAGTATTTTTTCTTCTTTTTTTTACTCATAACTTTTTTTCTTTCGAATTACCATAGCCCCCGCTTTTTTCTTCATTTTTCATATGATTTCTAAAAATAATTTAATTAAACTTTTACCTATTTAAATCGCGTGCCATGTTAGATTTTTGTTTTTTTTTCTTCATTATTTCCCACAGGGAATAATTACGCTTTCTGATTTTTAAAATTCTTTTCAGATTTTGTAGTCTTCCATTTTATTTCATATATTTATTTTTTTAAAAGCAGACAAGTGTTAGATAAATTTTCAAAAATATATTGTTTTAATTAAAACTAACTTTTATTTTTCATTGTTATTATTATTCATTATATTAAAAAAAAAAACGTTACAGTAAGCACCCGACAACACAGATAGCTGCTCTATTCTTTACCTTTTTTATTGTTATTATTTTTTTAAAAACATATTTTTTTTGCGCCGCAATTGACAGGTGGTGCTTGTGTCCATGATTGAGGAATCGTAGTGCCATTGGGGCTTCTTCTTGTCCCTACTTTACTTCCCTTCACTTTATTATTATTATTATTATTATTTTTCTATTATTGAAAATTCATCACGGCTGATCTTATATACTTTTTTTAAAAGCTGTTGAACATATTTTCAAGATGGCTGACCTCGAAGCAGTTCTTGCTGATGTTTCGTATCTTATGGCAATGGAAAAAAGCCGAAGTCAACCGGCAGCTCGTGCATCAAAAAAGATTATTCTTCCTGATCCTAGGTAAATCTGTTTATTATTCTTTTTATATTTTCTTTTTGTAGTTTAATTTTGAAAATTACATTCCTCTCTTTTTTCTTTTTCAGTGTACGAAGCATTATGCAAAAGTATTTAGAAAAAACGGGTGAAATTAGGTTTGAAAAAATATTCAATCAAAGATTGGGCTTTCTTCTTTTAAAAGATTTTGCTGAAAATGTTTCTGATACTAGTTGTCCACAAATTAAATTCTATGAAGCTGTAAGGAACATTTTCTTTTTTGTTTTATTTTTTTCAAAGAAGAATGAACATTTTTTATAGATAAAAGAATATGAAAAACTTGAAACACCTGAAGAAAGATTAGTTAAAGCACGAGAAATTTATGATCATCATATAATGGTTGAAATGTTAGCACATTCACATGTCAGTTGTCAAATTTTTTGAAATTCATCAAAATCTTTTATTATTAAAAAACATTTTTTTTAGAATTACACAAAAGAATCACTTCAACATGTTCAAAGAAATTTAATGAAAAATATTGTTCCACCAGATCTTTTTCAGGTTCGTTGCATTCCCCTCTTTTTTTGCCTTTTTAGGAAAAAGACTTATTTTAAGCATTTTTTCCATTTTTCGTTGAATTTTGATATAATTTGCTTTTCTGCTGCTACTGCTGGTGCGGCAAGTGTCACTTAGTTATATTTGAATGCCACAAAAAAAAATACGACAGAATACGAGTAGTACTTTTCATTAATTCGTAAGCTGCGTATATTTGTTGCCGTAACAAAAAAATATTGATCTTTAGCATACTTTTGAAAAAGGGGACCAATACATTATTTTAACTTTTTTTTTGAAATTTAAAAAAAGACCAACATTAGTTAAAAGAGGAAAAGGGGCAGCAAATCGATCGTTATTCAAAATTTAGAGAAAAAAAACAAATTTTATTAACTTCATAAGCTTTTTTAAGTTTTGTCAATTTTTTGAATTAT
Source organism: Panagrolaimus sp. LJ2400 (assembly GCA_024447215.1). Taxonomy (NCBI): domain Eukaryota; kingdom Metazoa; phylum Nematoda; class Chromadorea; order Rhabditida; family Panagrolaimidae; genus Panagrolaimus; species Panagrolaimus sp. LJ2400. The sequence goes on along the minus strand of JAMRYA010000004.1, from coordinate 10,727,555 downwards.
TTATGCATTATTTCTTTTTAAGGATAAAAAAAATGAATAATATTTTTTTCTCATTTATATCCTTCCTATAAATAGAGAGTGTTAGTCAGTTGTTGCATAAAAGTTTTTAGTAGCTGTGTTTAGTATCATTAGATAGATATGTTTGTGGCAATATCGAATATGATATTGGCTAAGTCCGGAGGTGCCCATTTGGAAAAGTTATGGCTGCTCAAAGTCGAGATCCAAAAGAGAATGAAAAAATTAATGCAAATTTGTGGAAAATAAAGAAATGTCAAGAGAAATGAAAATGAATGTTGAAAAGAGAATGCAAAAGATGGCAAGCTAATCATCATTTTTGCAAAAGGAATGATTGCCGTGCCTTTGCATTTTCGGTGGCGATATTTAAAAGATCCTGGCACCTTATAGGATCCTGTAAAAGGATGTAAGGGCAGGGATCAGTGGAATAATAGAAGTGTGATTAGGATCTCACGTGCCAGTTGGATCTTAGGATCTTAACTGCTGCTGTTGTTTATTATGAGGTGCGATGTGTTTTAGAGCATAAATAGAGAGATCCTGACTTTTTTGAGGGGTAAAATGAATCATTAGAACCCGGCATTAATCATTTAATGTAATGCATGAAGGTAAAGGTAAAAAAGTAATAAGATGAGGGCAGAATGAAAAGTATGATAGCGGTGGGGTTAAAAGCTGACCAAAAAAAAGTACAGGATATGTATATAAGCAATAAGTTGTGCGGGTGAAGAAGGACTGGATTAAAATGGGAAGGGGTTGTTAACAAGCTGGATGTTAAACATCCTGTCATTTTTTGCGTGTTTTATAAGATCTGATGGGTGTTATGTGGACTCAAGATTAGGATCCTATTGCGCTATAGATGTGAAGGTAAGATCCTTGAATGTTTATTACCTTTTGTAAGCTTAATGTAAAATATAAAATCAGAAAATGTGCGAGACATGAGAATAAATTAATGCGACATGGAGGTATCTCGGTAACCGCCCCGGAGGGGCGGGTTACGCCTAGTTGCTTTATTAATGTATAAAAATTGTTTAAAATCTTTTTTACTTTTTTTTGGAAGCATCACGCAAGTGGCTTTTTTTCGAACACAATAAAATGAATTTTTTTTTACTTTTTTTCCATACAAACTTTGAGGAACAAAAAAGGAAATAAACTTTAGCTTTGAAAAAAAAGTGTGAAAAGAAGAAAGAAAGTTAAAATGGCTAGGACGTCATTAAAAAAAGCTAGCGGAGGTGCAGAATAAAAAAAACAAAAATGAAAGAAAAGGCAAAACACAAATTCATCGAAATCATGTGATATCGAATAAAAAACAAGATATATTTTAGCCATATGTTATGGAAATTTGTGAACAATTAAAGGAAGAAGTATTTCCAAAATTTTTGGAAAGTGATAAATTTACACGTTATTGTCAATGGAAAAATCTTGAACTTAATATGCAATTAACAATGAATGACTTTAGTGTACATCGAATTATTGGCCGCGGCGGGTTTGGTGAAGTCTTTGGTTGTCGCAAAGCTGATACGGGAAAAATGTAAAGCTTTACAAAAACTGCAAAACTTTATGCAAATAAAACATACATTTTAGGTATGCAATGAAATGTTTGGATAAAAAACGTATTAAATTAAAACAAGGTGAAACACTTGCATTAAATGAAAGAATTATGTTAAGTCTTGTCAGTACAGGAGTAAGTAAAATATCATTAGAAAGGCATTAGTTTTCTATCAAATAAATAATTTTAGCAAGATTGTCCATTTATTGTGTGTATGACGTATGCCTTTCAATCACCAGATAAACTATGTTTTATTTTGGATTTAATGAATGGTGGAGATTTACATTATCATTTATCTCAGCATGGTGTCTTTAGTGAAAGTGAAGTTCTATTTTATGCATCTGAAGTTATTCTTGGCTTAGAACATATGCATAATCGTTCAGTTGTTTATCGAGATTTAAAACCTGCCAATATTTTACTTGATGAAAATGGTCATGTTCGTGTCTCAGATTTAGGTTTAGCTTGTGATTTTTCAAAGAAAAAACCACATGCTAGTGTGTAAGTAAATACTTAAGCAATATCTTATAATTCAAGAATCAAATTTAGGGGTACTCATGGATACATGGCACCAGAAGTACTTGCAAAAGGTGTTGCATATGATTCTTCTGCAGATTGGTTCTCCTTTGGCTGTATGCTTTACAAGCTCTTGAAAGGACATAGTCCCTTCAGGCAGCATAAGTCTAAGGTGAGCATGGTGAGTGTTTTGCGCTTTATAATGCTTTCCTATCTCACTGACACCTTGATTGATATCTTTGTTTATTTAAATCCTTACCAAAAATTTTCATCTTTCTAATACTCTAATGTTCCGTTTTTTTGAATGTTTGAAACCTAATGTTTTTAATACCTTTTGAAAACAAAGCTTTAATCATTGTGTCATCATTTTTTCTGTGCTTATTAAAACTTATTTTAATCGAAAAAGATTTTTTCTTTCAGGACAAAAATGAAATTGATAAAATGACAATGACTCAAGATATTGAATTACCAGATCAAGGATTCACCAATGAATGCCGAGATTTACTTGAAGGCCTTTTAAAGCGCGACGTTCATGAACGACTTGGATGTCGTGGAAAAGGGTAAAGAATCATAAGCAATGACATACAAAAAGTTACAAACATGTTAACCTTTTTTCAGTGCTGAAGAAGTTAAAGATCATCCATTTTTCAAAGGTGTTGATTGGCAAGTTATTTATCTTCGTCGTATGGCACCACCATTAATTCCACCAAGGGGAGAAGTAAATGCTGCGGATGCTTTTGATATTGGAAATTTTGATGATGATGAAGTTAAAGGTGTTAAGCTTGGAGAATCAGATAGTGAACTTTATAAAAATTTTAATATTATCATTTCTGAAAGATGGCAAAATGAAATTGCTGAAACTGTTTTTGATGTTGTTAATCAAGATGCAGATAAAAGTGAAATGAAGAAAAAAGCTAAACAAAAGACAAAAGTGAACGTTGATGAAAAAGGTAATATCACTTTTAAACAAATGTTTAATAAAGGTAATCCTTTTTTCTTCTTAGATTCCGATGTCATCGTTCATGGCTACATCAAAAAGCTTGGTGGTCCTTTTACTTCCGCATGGCAAACAAAATACGGTAAATTGTATCCCAGTCGTTTGGAATTATATCCCGAATCATTAAGTGGAAAACCAGAGGTATGAAAATTGATGCAAAAATAGATGCATAAATAGCTATCATATTTTTAGTTGGTTTTTATGGATCAAATTGAGGAAGTTGCTGCAGAATTACAGCAAGTAAAAGGAGAACAAACAATTGTAATTAAATTGAAAGAAGGCTTCAAAGAAACTAAAGTCATTCTCACAAATCAAGTATAAAATTTACAAAATAAACATTAAAAAATTGTTATTTAAATATTTACTTTTATTTTAGGACGAAATTTCACTAAAAGAATGGCATACTTCACTTCGTACAGCTCATCGAGTTTCCCAAGAATTACTACAACGAATGGGACGAAAGGCTATCAAAATATACGGTGTAAATCATGACCCAATGCTTACTGAATCAGAGAGACCTGGATCTGTTACTCGAGCTTTCTTAAATCGCGCTTCATCAGTTGATTCCGGTATTTAAAAATCATACACAAATCTTTCAAATATATACTATTATATACTTCTTTTTTCTTTAAGATTAACCAACTAACTCACACATTTTATTACTTTTGTTATTTTTCTTCTTCTTCCCAGGGTAGAATTCGTGTATCGACTTTTTTCTAAGATTCTTTAATCAACAACATCACATCAAAAAATTGTTTCTTCTAAGTATATTTTTTAAATTCTTTATGTATATATAAAAAGGTCATGATAAGCAACTAATTGTTAATTGCATATCAAATGTTTTTGTCTAAATGTTTATTAAACAATAAATTTCCCACATTTATTGTTTAAAATATTTAGTACATGTAAGGTTTCAATATTTGTTTTTTATGATGTACTGTGGTTTTTAAATGATCTCAAAAAAAATGAATTGTTTTTATACATTATTCTCATCTGCATCAAATATTTTAACACATTATAACAAAAACATTCTCAAAAATTTGCTTTCAAGACAAAAAAAATAAGTAGCCTACAGTATGCTAAGAAAAAGAAAATCAACAAACAGAAAATTATATTTAATCCCATTTTTCTCTTCGAATTAATTCAAACATAGAATCTTCTACAGTACGATGTTTATGAAGTAAATTTCCATAATTACCATATGGTTTATATGCGGTTCCATCTTCTTTCAAATATTTTGGATCACCAGGCATTCGTTGATGTTCTTTCATTTTCTTTGTTTTTGCAAGTTGTTCATTGAAATTACCATTTTGGCGAATATAAGGTGCTTCTTTTTCCTGCAAATATATAAAATATAAACATGTTGATCATGTGAAGTAATTAAAATAATTATGCTCTTGAAGTAAATATTTTAATTATATGCAAAAAGAAACTTACTTCAGTTATGTAAGGGTTAGCAAGATGACGCATAACTTCATATTCTCTAGCCATTTGATGACGAAGTACAGCAACATTTCCTGCACGAACTGGATAATCTGGACGACCAGTGCTAAAAATATATGAAACATAATAACTTTAAAACAAAAGTAAGAAATATAAAACTTACGCCTTCTGTTGGGCTAAAGGGGGTCCTCGATAACCAATTTGCCAAGGTCTTCTATCCCAATGAACTTTATTTAAATTACCGAATAAAATTTTTGAATACTTCATTTTTTATAATAAAATCTGCAACGATATGTTAAAGAAGAAGTAATGAAAGTAACATTAAAATTGCTGAAGCATGTTTTAAAAAAACCCTTCAAAAAAGTTAAGCAATTCGCTTCGAGAATTTTTAAGCTATGATTGACAATTAGGTGGAAGAAAAAAGCATTACACAAATCTCATTACAGTAACTTTTAACAGTGTTATTTATATTATTGCTGCTAATGAGTAAGCTTTGTAATTATATGAAACATAGTTTGTTTCCTTCTTATTGTTAATTGCAATATATATGTTTAATGCTATTAAACATCTATTTGAATTCATACATTTTCATTTAAATCATTTAACATATTTATTAAGTATAATCATAAGATATTAATATACCACTACTATCCGTATTAAGCAATAAAAAAATATTTTGTTATATGAATTATAAGCTGTTTAGTTTATAAAGTTGCTAATTCATCATTATAATCTTTAGGCTTTTCTCCAGGTGCAAGTAAGCGGCCAACAATTGGATATTTGACTAAAAAAAATTTGATTATTAATTTTCAAAAATATATATAATTTAAACAAACATTTAAAGCTATCTGCCCAATTTTTTGCTTCTTCTTTGTCAACAGGGGTTAAATCAGAGATATCATCATATTCATTCTTGACCATTCGAACATCCATATTTGCTAAAGCTCGTGTAGCATCATGTCCAGCAAGTGGTTCATAAGCAGAACCAGGGCCATAAAAATTTTTACCACGAGTAACATCATAAATCTGCAAATCGTTGAATAAGAAAAGAAGCTATCATAAACTATATGAAGGAAACTTACATCTCCAAGTACAGCAAGGCAAATATGTTCATCATCAACACCATTATATTTTTTAAGTTCTTCAACAGTCATATCTTGCTTCTTCATTGGTGGAGCCATTTTAGGTGGTGGTGGAAGTTCTGGTGCCTTTTTGAAGAATAATCTGTATACAACATAGAAGAGTAAAATAATACAAAGAATATCAAAATAACCCAATTCTAAAACACCTGCAAAATCCATATTTTGTGTTGATGTAAGAAACTGAAAAAAGAAGTATGAATTATATTTTAATTTAAATGAAATTAGAAATGTTTTCACGAGACTAATTCGTCTTATTATCGACACAAAACGACACAAAAAGTGAAGCATTCAACAACAACAAAAAAAGAAACAATGCATGCAATGCGCAATGTGTATGGCAACTTTGTGCCCGCATTTTTTTAAGTTAGCAATGCAATGATATACAATCAATCATCATTTTTGTGTACCAGTAACAACACATTCTACAAACTAGGAGAAACTTTTTTTATGATAAAAAAAATGCGATAAATTCAAACTACAAATTTTTATAAGGAAAAAAAGTTCAACTTTCGTGTTATAGGTTTAAAAGTTTATAAATAATTTTTATACTAATTTTTTTTTAAAGATTCAACGAGAATTTTCATAACTTTTTCACGTGAAGCTTTGACTTTTTTACTGCTTAAAAATCAGAAATGTTCATGTTTTTATTACTTCATTTTTCCTTTTTTTGTTTCCGACAATTCTATTAAATTCAATTATTACTCTTTTTCTCTTTTTCATTTCTTCTTTTTCTTTCATCTTACAGTATCTCTTGTTTGTCATTTGTCAACCACTTATAAACACTTTGATCGTTTTCATTGTTGTTTTTATATAAAAAAAATTTACGATTGACAAGTACCCCTTTCTTTTAATACACATGGCAAATATTCTTGATTTAAATTTTACTTTTTTTTCTTAAAAGCTGCAAAAAATCTTTAATACATTTTTAGCGCAAATTAATCGTGTTTTTATGTTAGATTTACATATTAGCTAACAAGAATTTCGTCACCTTTAATTTTTTCTCTCTTTTTTTTAAAACTAAAATTGCTCTTTTGTGTATTTAAAAATTTCAAACCTAAAAGACACAATGTTGGAAGTTTGTAAGAAAAACTTTCGTCCGAACAACGGATGCGACACAAGGGACGGGCTATTTTTGCAGTCAAAAAATATATAAAAAAGAACCAACCGAAGTTGCTTGCTCATACTTTTTTTTAAAAACATAGACAGATCTACAATCGGGGGTCTTGAATGTTATTCATTGTGCGTCACGTTATTCCCTCTTCAATACAATGGCGGACTAAAGCAGCAACACAGACATTAAAGAGAGAAAAAAAAAGTAGTAGTAGTCAGTCAGTGCCTCTGTAATACTAGTACTGCAACCATCTTCTTCCATTCCGCCTTTGCCAGTCCAAGATCCTCTTTTTAGTTAGGAAAAAAGTCTATGAGTGTTGTTGCCAGCACGTTTGTGCGTTTTTCTTCCCTTTATTCTATAAGACAACAGGGACGGCTTTGCCTTTGTTATAGAAGAGATAAAGACAAAAAAATGACTCTTGTCGCGACACCAATACTCAGGATTTGTGGCCTTTGGCATCAATGTTAGCACCGGAAATCTCTATTCCATGTTTTTTAAATAAGCTAATTTTGGCACTATTGTATTAAAATTTGTTTATTGATCCATTTTTGTGACTTTTCATTCTTTTTTTTGTTAGTTGTATAATTAGAAAACGGCATTAAACGATAAAGAAAACGTCTATTTGAGTTTTTAAAATAAATTTTTATGTGAATTCTCTGCGGGGTAGTCTTTTTTTGCGCATTTTTTAAACATCTTTTTTTTCTTGATCGAAATTCTGAATTTTGATGACATGCTTTCTGATAGCCTTTATTTCTTCCTATATTGCTCCAACTTTTTTTTACGAATTTGCTTTTTTTGTAATGTTTCAGTAACAAATATTAAAATGAATGTTATTTTTAGTTTTTACTTGAATCTTTTTTTTTGTCATCCAGAGCCCTTTGAACCTTCAGCTGCGTTCGTTGCTACGGCGACGTTCGTGCTTTTGTATTTATATATTTTTTTGGTCGTTATTAACTGGTAAATTAAATCTATACAATTATTGATCATTTTGATTAAAAGAATATTGCTTTAAGCTGTACGGGTAAAAAATGGCAAATCCCGCCGAATGTGGCATTCAGGTCTTTTGCCGTGTTCGGCCGCTAAATGAAATTGAAAGAAAAAACGGGTCACAGTTTCTTCCAAAATTTAATGGAAAAGATTGTATCACCGTTGGAGTAAGTTTTTTTATGCCTTCTTTGAAAAAAATTTTACAAATGCGTTTTTGAAAAATAATGGATTTTAAAAACCAATTTATGATCTCTTTTTTTGTTTGGAATCCCTTTTTTGAACAACGAAAATGAAGACCTGCCGAAAGCAATCAAAACCATTTTTACGTCCCTTTATTATTACCTGCATTTATTTATGTGCACGCAGTTGCCACTTTTGTATGGACAGCCACCATCATTTTTCGAAAAAAGAAAAAAAATATTTTTTTTGACTCATTCATGCGCAAAAAAATAGAACGAAATTTGAGGCTTACTCAGCTGACACATAGGCGTACAAAAACGCGCATAGAAATGTACAAAATAATTTATATTTTTTTTGTCGGTAATCAAGATTTTCTGTTCATAGAAAAAAGAGGCAAACCCTTTTGATTAAAAGCTAAAAAAGGGGATGATGAATCATTTCATGTTTCTATGATTATAGCATGCTTTCTTAATGAAATCAAATTGAATCAAAAATTATACTTTTTTTACTGGAAGGAAAATTGTAATTTGCGAAAATATTTCGAAATCTTTTTAAATGAGGGCTTTGACGGACTTAAATTTTTTCTTCTTTCTGTTTTCGGAAAAAATGAAAGAGAAAAATTTCGAAATATGTCCTTTTATTATCTTGGAAAAAAGAAAGCTTTTTTTGGAAGCGGCATAAAAATACCCGAAAATGTTTGCAGCTGGCTTTACAAAGAGGGGAATGGATGCGCATAGTGACAGACTGACTCATATTGAAAAAAAGAAAGACAGTAGTATTGACTTTATTGGTATTTGTAATCGAAAAAAAAGAAGAAGGAACAGGCAACATTGGAAATTTAAGCTTTTATGGCAGCTCTTCGCTTACACAAATTTAACTAGAAAATTTAAAAGTAAAAAAGAGGCAAAATTTTTCAATCAATTACATAATTAAAATAAAAAAATGCAAATTCTCTAAACATATCTTTTCCAATTGTAGGGAAAAAGTTATGTATTTGATCATGTTTTTGATGAATCGTATACCCAAGAAAAAGTTTATAAAGGAGCTGCATACCATATTGTACAAGATGTTCTCAGTGGTTACAATGGTACTGTATTTGCATATGGTCAGACATCTTCTGGTAAAACTCATACAATGGAAGGTGTTATTGGTGATCCAGAAAAGCAGGGTATTATTCCTCGAATTATTAATGATATTTTTAATCACATTTATAATATGGATGATGTAAATCTTGAATTTCATATTAAAGTATCATATTATGAAATTTATAATGAAAAAATTAGAGATTTACTTGATTATACTAAAACAAATTTACCTATTCATGAAGATAAAAATCGTGTACCATATGTTAAAGGTGTTACTGAACAATTTGTTGCAAGTCCTGAAGAAGTCCTTGCAGCAATTGAAGAAGGAAAGAATAATCGTCAAGTAGCTGTTACTAGTAAGCATCTTAAGCAATAGTATAGCAAAATGCAGTATATTTGTATTATTACAGATATGAATGAACATAGTTCTCGATCACATTCTGTATTTCAAATTCAAGTTGAACAAGAAAATAAGGCTACCCAAAAGAAACTTACTGGAAAACTATATCTTGTTGATTTAGCTGGTTCAGAAAAAGTTAGTAAAACTGGTGCAGAAGGTGCCGTATTAGAAGAAGCAAAAAATATTAATAAATCTTTATCAGCTTTGGGTAATGTAATTTCGGCATTAGCGGAAGGAACTGTAAGTTTGGAAAAAGTGCTTAAGAGAGTTATAAAAACAATTTGTTTCAGAAAAGTCATGTCCCATATCGTGATAGTAAACTTACACGTATTTTGCAAGAATCACTTGGTGGTAATTCTAGAACAACAATTGTCATTTGCTGTTCACCAGCATCGTGGAATGAAGGTGAAACAAAATCTACACTTCTTTTTGGTCAACGGTAATTTATTTGTTGTTATTACTTTTTTTGATTACCGTAAGCATTTTATAGTGCCAAAACAATTAAAAATGTTGTTGTTGTTAATGAAGAGCTTACTGCAGAAGAATGGAAACGGTTATATGAACGTGAAAAAGATAAAAATGCAAAACTTAAAGCACAATTATTACATTATGTTGGAATTTTGGCTGAATTAAAGAGGTTTAGATCAGGTGAACGAGTACCTGAATCAGAATGGATTAATTTGAATGATGTTGATGCAGCACAATTAACAGAATCGTCAATAATGACTCCATCAATGAGTGAATCAGTATTTGTACCAGCCGCAGCAGCTCCACAACAACCACTATTGAGTTCAACAACTGGTCCAATGAGTGATGAAGAAAGACGTAAATACGAAGAAGAACGATCAAGACTTTATCAACAACTTGATGAAAAAGATGATGAGATACAGGTTCAATCACAGCTAGTTGAAAAATATAAGCAACAGCAACAAGAAGCTGAAGAAATTAATAAACAATCACAACAAGAATATACTGGTGCATTAAATGAAATTGCAAGATTACAAGAAGAAAATGGAAAATATCGTGAAGAAACTGATGAACTTTTCTCTGCAATTCAAGAAGTTGCAATGAATCTTGAACAAAAGAAATCAGAAGTTGAAAATCTTGTTAAAGAAAATGATAAACTTTCTGAAGATTTTACAAAGAAGAGCTTAGAATTTATTGATTATAAAGCAAAAGTAGATGAGCTTAATGAATTACTTGCAAGTCAAAAACGTAAAATTTGTGAAAGTGTACAAGCAATGCTTCGAGAATTTGGTGAACTTGGTAGTAATTATCCTATCCCAGAGAAATTCGCAAATGATGTTGTTGATGCTGACAAGCCACTTGATGAAGAAATGCTTGCACATGCTCGTATTTGTATTTCAAAGCTTACAACAGATTATAAAAGTGCTATTCAGGTAAATTAAACTTTTTAAAAAAATTAGAATAATCATAAACATTTATTTTTTAGAAAGCATCTGAGTTACAAAATGGCTCTGGTGATGTTGAAAAGAAGCTTGAAACAAATGAAAAAGAATTATCAGATTGTCGTCTACAAATACAACAGCTTGAAGCCAAGAATAAGTCTCTACAAGAGACGATAAATTCACAAGAAAAAGCCAAGCGAAGTCTTGAAGATGATTTAGATGCTCTTAATTCTCGTCTTGCTTCATCCGGTGGTGTTGGTACTGAACCTTTGAACAGTGATCAACAAAAAGTTGTTGCACAATTGCGTGATCAAATTACAGAAAAGAATAATCAAATTAAGAATTTGAATGAAAGCTTACAAGAATTACAACTTGCTAAAGAGAAGCTTACACAAGATTACGAAAAGCTTAGAAATGAAGAAGCTGAAAAAGAAAAGAAATACAAAGATCTTTCAGCTTTATCTGATAAGCGTGAACAAGCAAAACAAGATCTTCGTGGCTTGGAAGAAACTGTACAAAAAGAACTTCAGTCATTACAAAATCTAAGAAAATTATTTGTTCAAGATTTATCACAGCGTATTCGTAAAGTTCCTGTTGATGGTGAAGAAGAATTCCTATCAAGTCCAGCACAAAAACAAAAGATTCAATTCTTGGAAAGTAATTTGGATCAACTTACAAAAGTGCATAAACAACTCGTTCGGGATAATGCTGATCTTCGGCTTGAACTTCCTAAACTTGAAAAACGTCTTCGTGCAACAATGGATCGTATTAAACAGCTTGAAACAACTGTAAGAGAAGCTAAAGAAAATGCAATGCGTGATCGAAGAAAGTATGCTATGGAAGTTGAACGCATTAAAGAAGCTGTCCGAAAGCGTAATATGGCACGTCGTGGTGGTGCTCCACAAATTGGTATGTTGCATTCTATATTATTTAAGGCTTACAATAACCCCTTTTTTAGCAAAACCAATCCGCCCTGGTCAACATTACACTACACCAAGCCGTCCTTCTTTACGTAAGTTTTTTAAATAAAATTTTAAAAATGTTTGAAAGTGATTTTTATCCCCTGTAACTAACATGTTTCACTTTTTAGCTGTATCTGAAAGCTGAATTCCCGCTTTTACCTGGAGAGCTTATGATGTCAATATGCATTGATTCGAACATTGTTCATTCCATTGGGGTGTTTATTTCGCTTTGTGGCTTTTTTCTATTATAATTATTATTATCAAAATCTCGTCCACTTTTATCTTTTCCCATTACTTTTTTTTCATAAACATAATTAATTATTTTATGTTTGTTGAAGTTTTTTTATAACATTTTTGTTTGTTTTTCTAATTAACTTCTAATTTATTATGTTTGATATTTCATTTTGGATAAAAAAGTGTGCATTGAACAAAAAAAATTTTTCTGGTTGAACCAGCAAAACTTGATGGCACGAGTTTTTTTCTTGTTTATTGTTTTAAACTGTGTTATCGCGTTAGCCTTATATATTGCTTTTTTGTCTTTTATAATGAAAAATCTTTTCTAAGTCTAAAATGCAATGTGTGATAATGAATTAAAATAACATGTTTATAAATTCTAATATTAAAACAACAAACCCATACTTTATCCATTAAACAAAAAACCCTTAAATCACTTAAAATTAACAAATTTAAAAAATCATTAAAATCAGTATATGTCCATTTAAACAAAACAAATTGTTGATATTCAGAGTGTGATGAACTTGAACTAAGAAATTGATATTCGGTTGTGTATAAAAAATAACTAACTTGATGCGGCTACTCTACTACTACTTTTATTATTATTATATTTTTTTTTCTTTTATTCTACTTTAGACGATGATGATCCACTTATTTCGTCAATGGTGTTCGTTGTTTAAATTTATTTTAATGCCTTTATAATTATTCTTATTTTATTAGTACTGTAATTATTTCGATATTATACATATATGATGTTATTAATTAAATTAAGTAAAGAAAATTTAAAAAAGATTGTAAATTTTTTTTTCATAACGTTATTATCGTTATGTCATATTTTGTAATAAAATAGAACTTTAAAATATGTGTGAAATTTTATAGCTGTTTAGGGAAAAATGTGGCGAAACGCTGGATTGACTTACCTTCGCTATTCTCAAATTGCTGCAGAAACAACTAAAAAATGCGCAAAGGTAAAAGCAGTATTCATTCAAGATGTAATAAAATTATATGCACTTTTTTAGACTACCATGAAAGTCGATGTCAACAGAGCTCCACAATTAAAGCTTAAAGTAACAAAATGGGAAGATGGAAAACCAATTCGTCTTGAATAATTTTAGTTGTTTTTTATTTGCAGATTTAGCAATATATTTTTGCTTTATTATAGTGCTTTTTTTAAATTTTTAATGCTTTAATAAAATACTAATAGTTTTGTTTGGAGAAAACAGTAAATTACAATTTAATGATACAAAACGTCTATGTTTAAAAATAGAAGAATATAAAAAGTTTTTTATTTTTTACATAAATAAATAGTATCAAAAATTTCGATAATATTGCACCGGTAAATATGATAATTTAAAAACAATGAAAAAAATGTAGAAACAAACATGTTTTGGTAAATTTTTACCCTACCCAAGCATGACCTCGATTATTATCATAACTTTGTCTTGGATGAAATGGAGCAGAAGAAAAAGGCTCTTCATTGATAAGTTGCAAAATTTTTACATCTGGACGGAAAGCTGGTGTTGTATGAGAGCGAGATGGAGCAAAAGATAATGCACCAGGATGTCGATTATTATATTTTACAGGTTGATTCATACCTGTACCAATTGTATTACGACGATTGACACGTCGTAATTCATCAAATCTTTCTCCGAAAGCATTGTCATCCATTACATTAGGAGATTCAGTTTGTGCTTGAGTTTGTTCAAGAAAAGGATTGGATGACGTTGAAAAAGTTAAAGCTGCCTAAAACAATATTATTAATATGTTTTTTAAAAAAGAATTTGTCAATGATTACCTTTTCAGCATTATTTGTTTGACTTCGACTTGTCATACTGTAAGGCTTGAATGCACTGGCTTTTAAATTTGTAGATTGTTGAAATGTTGTACCAATATTTGTAAATGGAGCACTTGGAGTTAATGGCATTGAAGGGACTGGCTGTGGAACAAATGGTTTCCCAAAAACATTATGTTCTGGAGCTGATTTTGAACTTTCTGTACTAATTTGTGATATTTTCATTGTATCCAAGTTATGTTCAATTTTATTTAAACCAGTTGGTCCGTTACTTGTTTGTGGAAGAACAGTAATTGAATGAAGCTTTACAGCAGAATCAGGGACATCTGTCGAATGAATATCGGTGATACCATTTGTTGCCATTGAATTATGATATCCATGTTGCTTTGGATCAACATTGGTTCTTGGGCTCTAAAGTTATTCAATATATAAATAATATTTAAAGCAATTTAAAGTATTACCACTGGTGGAACCATTAATGGTGATCGTAATGGTTGCTGTGAATTAAGGCTTGAAGTTGGCTTTGGTCGTAATCGTGGATTAACAGATGTTGTTGTAGTTGTTGTTTTAAGATATGGTGGATTCATTGGTTCAACATATGTTGAAACAGGGGCAATTGGTGTTGGTACAACTTTATGTTCCATATCATCCATTAAGAAGGGATTATTTGATGAAGTTGAATGAACCAAATGTGATTGAGAAATTTCAGGATTACGAATTTTAACTTCTTCATGTTTTGGTAGTGATGGTGGAAGCTGTGGTTGCTCATTGGAGATTGGTTTATTCATAGTATTTGAATACGCTTCGTTTATAGCTTTTTCTAATGCCCTTGAATAATTTGCACCAAGGCGATCTCTCATACGAAAAATTTTAACTGCTTCAAGAAGTTCTATCCTTGGACTTCGCTAAAACAAAGCAAAAAGTTATTTTTTTAAATAATCCCTCAAATTAAAAGTTTTTTTTTTGTGTGTTATTCTTTTACTTACTTGAATGTTATAAACAGGACACTTTCTATTTGCAGCTGAAAAAGCTAAATACGATGTTTGAAATATATTTGGACGATGAATTGCACTTGAAGTCAATAAAAAGTTAATGATAGCTTTAATTTCTTCTGGAATTGGTGGAGTATCAGGAAAAGTAAAGCTTCCGTTTTGAATTGCAAGAGCTGATTCTCCAAATGGCAATGCAAAATAACACAATTTATAAAGCATTACTCCCAAAGCCCAAATATCACTTTTTGTGCCTTAAAAAAATAATTATGAATCATAAAAATTATATGAATAATCGCTTGTCTCTCTCTTTCTTTTTTCTCACCTATTGGAACTCCATTAAATAAATCAACCATTTCAGGCGCTCTATAACTGAGCGTTGTATAACGTCTAATTTCTTCATCAATTTGTTCAATGCTATGAGTATCTCGAGATAGTACCTTTGTTGTAGCACTTCCAAAGTCGCATAAAACATATACAGGCTTTTCACTTCCTGATCTTTGATCAATTAAAACATTTTCAATTTTTAAATCTCTATGAATTACAGGAGTTTTTGAATGATGTAAACGAGCAACTGCTTCACACATATCACAAAAAATATCTAATATTTCATTAACTGTTAACCATTTATTCGCTAATAATCGAGTATTCATTAATTGTAGAACACTTGCTAAAATAATTTTATTTGTAATGGTTATATTCAGGGGGTAAGCATTATTACTTTTATAATATACGGTAAGAAGCATATAATCATACACACCAGCTTTATTAACAGTTAATTGATTGTCAATATAGGATAATAAATTTTTGTGACCACTTAGATTTTTCTAAAAAAGAATTTTACAATTAGCGACTTCAAAAGCTTGTGTTTAAAAACTATTTACCACAATTTGACTTTCTGTTTTACATGCTTCAAGTTGACGCGGATCATCACGTATTAACTGCCTCTTCAAAGCATAATATCGACTGTGTTTATCGTAAACTAAATATACAATAGCAAAGCCACCTATAAAATTTGCATATTCTTTCCTTATTTTTTTAGAAGCAATAAAAGCTAAACAAACCTTCAGCAAGCTTTTTATCAATAGTAAAAGATTTTTTATTTATTTTTATTGTTGTTCCTTTACAATCTTTATCAATATCTTTTGCAGCAGAACTAGAAGTTTTTTCACGTTTTTCTTTTTTATTTTCACTTTGCAGAGGTTGAGGTTTTGGTCCACTGCTACTGCCTCCACCAAATAAGCTACCAAGTGGCATATTTTTTCATAAAAATTAATAAAAAAAATTGTTCAAGATAAAAATACCAAATATTATATAACCCGTCTAAAATTAATTGGTTTTTATTATTTTTTTGTATTAAAAGCAACAATAAAAAAATGTTTTAAACAAAAACATTTTTCTTTTTTTAATCAAAAACACGAATGTTTTTAAAACTTTTTTTTTCTTGTTAACTTAAACAAAACAAAAACTAAAGAAATAAAATTGCTTTAAAAAAAATGGCTAACATGCAGTAGTTTTTTGCAAATGCATTTTTTTCTTCTTCTTCTTCTAAAGTGTTATGGTATATAAAAAAAGAAAGAAAGATGTAATGCCGTTCATTGTTGTTAGCCTTCTATAGAAACAACAGCAAGATTGTCACTTTTTAAAATATTGTCCAAAAAGAAAGTATCCATGACTAGACTTAAGGAAAGAATAAAACAAAAAAAAGAGAGTGGGAGAACGTTTATGAAAGGGAAGATTTGGTGGACTTCAAAAAAAATAGAAAAAAAAGTTTTAAGAAAAATGGCTGCATTTGTTTAAGAATATAAAAAAGATGAAGAAGGAGAAGGTCGAAAAAAAAGGGACGTCAGTTACCGAGTCATAGTATTTTTTTAACCGGAGGCAATGGACGCGACCAAAAGCTGACTAGCGGCAAATTTCCGGCGCAGAAAAAAAGAAGAAGAAGAAGGCAGCAAGCGAAGAAACTCCGGACTCTATGACGGCGTTTACGAATGAGAGTAGTGCCTTGCCGGTTTTCTTTTCTCTTCCTTTTTTAGACTTTTTTTTTCACGTGAAGCAATAGCGTGTATCAGATTGCTATACTTTCTCCCCTCTTCGTTTTCTTTCTTTATTTTCTAACAAAAATTTTGACATGAAACCAATAGAAGAAAATCTTTTGGTTTAAGTTTATTTTGGTCATTTTGTTGTTCTTCAACATATACAGCATAAAAAATCGACAGAATTTTTATTGCGGAACCAATTAAGTAAACACTGAAGAAAAAAACCGAAGGAAAAAAGAAATAAGCAACCAAAATTAGAGACTTTAAGTAAGCAATAAAAGGTTTTAACATGAGATAAAAAATAATATAGGATAGCAGTATAATCTTTTATCTATTTTTTATAATATCGATATGTATTTAATCAAGATAACAATAACGATGGACCACTATTTATGATACAATGCGCGGAAGTTTGTTGTGTTCGCATTTTTTTGCCGATCATCGCGCAAGTATAAACTTTTTTTTCACAAGGTCCTAACGCGATCATCATTACTCCATTTAGACAAAGCTTCTCTCTCACTTTATTTTTTTATTCCTGAGTTTTTATAAACTTTTTTTTGTTGCAAACCACATCGAGCTGTAATCGAAAAACGGTGAAGTTGCAGCAGCACACAATCGTGGTTGCGAATAAAAAAATGAAAGTATTGATCGCATTCGATTAAAAAAAAGAATAATAAATTGAATGCTTTAACGACAGATGTCAAAATCAAATGTTAAAAAAAATCACTGATAAAACCAGTTAGAAGTTTTCGGCAACTTTTTTTTATTATTATTTTTTTATAAATTATAAGCAACAAAAGAAAACAAAAATTAAACGAATCATTATAAATTTCTGGCATAAATAATATTATATATTTCTTTTTTTAAAGTGAAATCAAATTTGCATAAATTTTATATCTTTTTTAAGGCACATTAAAATATCCATTTTGCAATAATAACAAAAAAAAACGACAAGATGCCATTAATAAATTAAGAGCTATATAATCTTTACTTTTTTATGAAAGAATCTACATTCTGATTTGATAATCACCATTTTGTGTAACATATCGAACCCATGGTAAAGCTTGATAACCAGATTTTTCAATAATTTTTAAATACCGTACTTGTAAGCCTGAAGTTGTAAAATATGGAATTTCAAATCGCACACTTGCTGGAATTTTTGCTTCATTTTGTTCAGAAGCTATTGAAGAAAGAAGGAAATGTGCTCGCATTAAATATTCACGGCCACCTAGAAAATTTTTTTTGTCTCTTTCATAAAAGTGTGTGCTTTGAATTCATACCTGGGAAACTTCGAATTGTCCAAATAAAAGAGCTATTCTCAGGGGCATATCTTACAGTACCAACAGAAGTTTTAAATTTTGGTGAATCTACATCACTTGGAACAGGGATAATAACTTCAACATGATTTGCAATAGATTGTCGTTTAAATTGTGATTTAGCTTTCACAACAAATTCAACCCTTGAATGTGGATGCTTTTCAACAGATACTTCAACCCAAATTAATGGTTTTATTGTTGCTGATAATCTGTAACTCATCAACTCAAATTCACCATCTGGTGGAATAAATGATATTGTTCTTTCACTTTCAAAACGAGATAATCGAACACATTGATGAAATTTAACATCTTCTAATTCAACAGCTTTTCCACGAGTTCGTCCAACACTTTGAAATAAAACTTTGTCATTAAGTCCTAAACGCAGTTCTGGCATTCCCGAAAGAATAACTCTCATTCTAATTGAGCCAACTATTTCACTTCGTAATACTGTGCCATTTGCATTTGCCTGAAGGAAAAAAGAAAAAAGGGAAATAAATTAATATTTCTGTTTCATTACTACTTACCAAAATATTAACAGATTCAATAACATCTAAAAATACTTCATTTTTGCGATATTTAATTCCTTCAGATCTCCATGAAACGGCATTTGTGACTGCCATAGGTGGACGTGGTGCAATTTCAAGTTGATGGGTTTCTTGTGTAATATATCTTTAAAGATAATTTCAATTAATTTTTAAAGTTTAAAAATAGCATTTCAAAATTACTCTTGTAATATTTTTGGTTCTGTTGTTTGTGGATAACCGAAATCCATCATTTCATCAAGTAATTCATATATTACAACAAAATTATCTCGAACTGATTCTTCTTCTAAATCTTTAAAATAACTTGAAAATACTTCTACACATTTGTATAGAAATGAAAGAATTAAAGCGGCATTAGCATTTTTCTTTGACAATGAAACAACTAAAAAGAATGAAAAAAAGTGTTAAAAGGGTGAAAAAGTGTGACTAACAATACAGAAACTTACGAAAAATATTCATATGTTTAATATAGATATAACTTGTATTCCCATTTTGTAATATTGGTGAAACTTTTCCTTCATCTTCTTTTTCAACTAAAAGTGGCATAAATTTTTCAATTTGTGTAAGTTCAACATCTCCTCGATAATTTCTTGACATTATCACCTACAAAATTTTGATTGAAGACTTTTCCAGATGATGTTAGAATACTCACATTTCCCTTTAAATCTAATATAAATATTGCTGAGCAAGACATGTTGTGAGCTTTAACTAAAAAAAATAAGCTATAACTTTAATTGATACAATAAGATTAATCAGAATCACACAAAAAAAGTTTTTGTTTTGCTTTCAAATAAAAACTAAATGTACGTCTCACGCATTTCAAAAAGAGAGTGATGAACATCGATGCATAATATCGCTTGCCTTCACGGATGGGAGATGCTGCGCACACCTTTATTGTTCGTATACGACGTGGCAATTTTCCTCTTCTCTTTTTCTTTCTACAGAAACGAGAATAGAAAAAAATCATCAAAGACACGCATGCACGCAGAAACGAGAAAGAAAGAAATGAAAATAGCGACGTATATTGTTTGCGATCGTTTCTCCCTCGACAGTAATAACACAACAAACTTTGTGTGGTAGTGCTGCACTATAACATTTTGCCTTATGTATTCTTTTCAATACCAAAAAAGACTTTATTCGCGATAACTTACAAATTTTACAAATTACATTATGAAAAGGTAGAATTAATGTTTGAAATATGTCTATGAAACCCGTTTTATATTGAAAAAAAATGTATTTCATTTTTATTGGGGTCTAATTAGCGGATTTCTGTCATTGATATCTATCGGATCAGAAGCAACAATAACCGTTGAAGGATTGGGAGCCTCCGTTTGAATATCTATTGGAGCATTGACAACGGCATTTACAGTAGGAAATTCTTCAGGATCTTCATGAGAATAAGACTCTCCAATAATTTCTGCACGACGATTTTGGCCTCCTAAAAATTGAAATTGAGATTTTGCTCTAAACTACATTTTTAACTTACGGTGAATTTCAAGGAAGCAATTCTCTGCATCTTCTGTAACAAAAAAGCTTGCAAGAAGATAACATGCTCCACTAAGAATTAGAAAAAAATTTGGAACAAATAATGCATATTCAAGTGCAGTGTATTTTGTTAAGGCATCAGGAGTAATTCCAGCTCCTCCTCGAATTCCATCAGCAATCAATCCAACAAGGTATGGAGAAAATGCATCACCTAATAGATGTGAAACAAGCGTTTGAATAGCTGATGCTAAAGCTCGTCGAGGTGGCATTACAGTATACTGTAAATTAAAATATTATATCTGAAACCACTCAAAACAAATTAAGTACCATAATAATATCAACATTAACTGCCCAATTAATACACATGCATGTAACAGCTACGAAGATCATAATCCAACCAATATTCATTGACGTTGCAGTAAATACTAAAGCTAAGAACATTAATGGAGTTGCCAAAAGTGATCCAGCAGCACAAATTATTGGATCTGATTTAACATGGGTATCATCGCTGTTGCTATGGCCTTTTCGTAATACTTTTGAAATTGATGAACCAATTATAACACCAATAAGACCAGCAGAACAAGTAATAAATCCAAAAATGATTGAAATATTTGCTTTTGCAAATTCTGGAACTTTTCCACCATGAATTGCCCCGTAGGCATATTCTGCAATCGTAGGAGTCCACCAACTTAATGCACCAATAACAAATACTGATGATGTAAATGCAGCTGTACAAAGCCAAAAGGTTTTACTAAAATTAGTAATAATTAAAATTAAAATTTGATTTACGGTAAATAAAACAAACATTTTGGAAAGATAAATTAAATCTTGTTTTAAAGAAGTTCTTTCAAAATATGCAAAATCAACTTGTCCTCTTGTTGGTTCTTCCAAGAATTTGATAATTAAAAATAAGACAAACATTCCCAAAATAGGAGTAAGTCGAAGCCCCCATCTCCATGATCCTGTTAAGAGTGTAATTTCTGAACCAATGCCATATCCAAGTCCACTAAACATATTATTTTTCTATCATGATTATTAATATTTTAAACAACTATTACCTTCCAAATGGAGTCGCAATGTAGAAAAACATAAGCATTGTTGATCGATGAGTATCACTAAACATATCTGCAATTAACGATGGAGCAATAACTGCATATGAAGCTTCTCCAACACCAACTATTGCACGGAAAAAGAAGAAAAGCCCTGGTAGACTTGCTGGAACAAATGTACAACAAAAAACAGATATTGACCAAACAAGTATTCCTCCAATCATAATTGATTTCCGGCTGTACCGATCACCTAAGTATCCAAAAATTGGTGCAGCAATCATATATGCAATAATAAAAACTGTCTAAAATAAAATTTTTCTTCAAAAATTGTTTATTATATTTTTTTGAGACACCTGCAGTAATCCAGTTTGTGCAGAACTTAAATGAAATTCTTTTGTTATATGCGTTAATATTCCTGCTACTGTAAATCTATCCATATAGTTTAATAAATTTGCTAAAAATAAGATCCAAACTGCTCTTTTTGCTGGGTCGTCCATATTTAATTTCTCCAACACACATTCTGTAAAATCTTAAGTTTCATTTTGAACTTTAAAAATTCTAAAAAAAACCTTTTAATCTTTGCCACCATGGCAACGATTCATCAGATTCTGCATAATCCATTATTTAATATAATGTAGAAATTGTTGTAAACAAACAACAAGATTTTACACTCAAGAAAACGTGAATTGCAATTACAAGCCGCCAAATGTTAAAACATTTTTTTCTCAGCTGAGATTTTATTTTCTTTGCGAGATTTTTAATGCGGATTTTATTTATTCAAACTGTTTGCACTTAAAAAATTAATTTACAAAAAAAAGTTAATTCTATTCAAAATAAAGTAACAACAATATTAATAAAACCATCGCTTAAGATCAAGAAAAGGAAGTTTTTTAATTTTTTTAATATCTGGTTCTCCAAGGGTATATTCAATCCCGCCTCGAATAGGTTCAATAGAATTAACAGATTCTACTACAGCATGATGATCATAGCATTTAAAAGTTGAAAATGGAGATCCATGATGTTTATGAAGCCTTAATTCAGAGTAATTTTTTAAGAGACTAAAATTTTTGGATTAACGAAATCTTTAAAGCTTATAAGTTAAACAAACTCTTCAATTTTTAAATAATCTTTAATTCCAATACAATTTTCCAATCGTGCTTTATAATTAGTGACATCAGAAGAAAAGAAAGGAATGCAAATTGAAATTACAGTATAATATCGGGTAGGATAACCAGGAGCACTGAAAATGCATTGAACAGCTAACACGGCTTCAGATTTAGTGTGACTTAAAACTTCAATCTAAAATTTTAGTTATTTTTAATCACACATGTATTAACACAAACCTTGCATTCATGTATATCAACCTTTTTAACATCTTTTCCAGCGTTTAAATATCGCTTTCTTAAAGCATAATGAATAACAGCACCAATTTTAGGAGTATAATATACAAAAAATATGTTATTGCCAGAAATTTTTTCACCTTTAAAATGTCGTACAAGAAACTTTTTATTTTCATTCGTAGCATCAATAGAAATAGCATTGCAAATATATTTTGTATTTTCATCATCATTATTGGAATATATATCATCTGTGTATCGAAAAACTTGTAGCTCATTTGACCATTTATCGAATTCAGGTTCTTCTGTACAGCAATGAATAAAGCGCAATGTTCCGGCATTTGTATATACAGCAATAGTGTCTTCACTAATTGAAAGAATTGTTCTAAAAAATTGGCAAAAAGTTTAAAAAATTCGTGGAAAACCGTATAAAGTCGTGGAAAATCGTGCTAAATTTTCCACGATTTTTTTATAATATTTCATTTTTGGACCCATGTGAACCCTTTAACCCCATCTGGAACCCCAACATTATTCCAAATCTCAAAAAATAACAATCAAACGGAAAACAATTTAAAAAATTCGCGGAAAACCGTATAAAATCGTGAAAAATTGTGCTAAATTTTCCACGATTTTCTACAGTTTTTTACGATTTCCCATGAAATATTTAATTTTTATTCCTTTTTTGGAGTTCGGGTTAAAGGGCACATTGCTGTCCAAAAGTGATATAGATCTCTTCCCCAGGTTCAGATGTATTATTCCTAAAAATTTCATGTAATTCGGTTTTCTAGAAATCGTTTAATTAGAAATGGAAAACATAAAAGAAAAAAGGGATGAACATTTTTAAACCCGTTGTGTTGATATCATAGCAAAATTATTACCTATCTGAGACAAATAGATCACTGTTATAAAAAGATAATATAACATTGTAATTTAAAAATGCAATATTTAAATAGCGATAAACAAAATATGCAAAAACTTTATTCTTTTCGGATATTCCAACACACATTGTACTATGTCGTTCAGGTGTTTTTGCTTCAAATAACTAAAAAAAAACAAATTTATAACAGCAGATAAAATTTTGTTAATACCTTGGTAAAATTTGGAAACATTTGATACAAGCGAATACAATTTTCAGTTGGATTATATACAGCCGTAACAAAGCTATCAGGTGATGAACAAAGAAAAATATCACTTTTAAGTGAATCTTCTTGATCAGATGGAAAAAATGAAAATAATTCTTTTTGCCACACTATATTTTTAGCAAGATCTATTCTTCGGCCATATATCTAAAGACATATTTTTAAATAAAATTTCGGAAAGTTTTACACTGACTTTAATCATCTTAAAATATTCTCGTAAACTGATTTGATATTTAATTCCATCATCTCCTTTATAATAATAAGCAATTACTTTCTTCGTTGGTTCATTGAATTCATTAGAATCGTTAAACTTTTTCTTTATCATTTCATCTTCATATAATAAAGCTTCAAGAAAATCAACATCACTTTCCATTTTTATTTATAATTAAACATAAATTATGTTACATAAAAATGGTAATTTAAAGTTTATGTTTTATTCTTCGCGCATTTTTCAAATCGTGTCAAGAATTTTTTGAATTAAATATTGCGGCTTTTTTTAAAAAACCTGGATGTGTTCTACGGTATTTCCAAAATGAAAGGTTATGT
Source organism: Panagrolaimus sp. LJ2400 (assembly GCA_024447215.1). NCBI lineage: Eukaryota > Metazoa > Nematoda > Chromadorea > Rhabditida > Panagrolaimidae > Panagrolaimus > Panagrolaimus sp. LJ2400. The sequence continues at coordinate 10,703,300 of JAMRYA010000004.1, read as the reverse complement.
GGTAATACAAAACTTCAAATTTTTTCTATAACTTGTTTCAAGAAATATTTGTTGTCAATTTTTTATACAAATTATTTATTTATAATAAGGCAGGCTCTGCAGTTTTTGCAGACCCAATAACAACCGGAACAACAAGATCGAAATGTTCCATATCAAGTTTAAAAAAATAACTACATGTAATTAATCCATTTGCCTTTGTAGACGTGGGCGGTAAATTTTCTGGTATTTTAAATGCTATCAGCTTTGTTTCAGGGCCTTTGTTATCATTAGCTTTACAAGTTCCCTAAAAAATTAACGCTACCGTTGTCATTATAGAATTAAAATAACAATTTATTACCTCTGATTCAACAGCAATTGTTAAAAATTTTTCATCATACATTTGTGGATTATAACGATTTTGGGCACGAAAATCAAGTTGCTGACAAAGGGATAATAGTGCACATTCATGAGCTTTATGATGCTTTTTAGATTTTTTCCTTTTTGTTGTATTTTCAATAATTAATGAAATCTTAACAATTTCACCTGGCATTAAACCTAATTCTCCAACAATTAATTCAGCACTTATCCATCCTTTTGGCCTTCTGCATAAACATCCAATAACATTTACTTGGTCTTGAGCTCTTACAGATTGGCGGAAATGAGGAGCATCAAGATTAAGAAGAGAATAAATCAGCACTTCTTTTTCTTAAAATTGAAAAAAGTATAAAAAGGATATTAAAAAAAAAATAAATTACCGGAAACTATTTCACTTTCTCCATCTTCTGGAATATCTAATATCGCGGAGCAAGTATACTGTACTGAGCCATGATTATCTTTTTCTATACTCGAGACAACATCATATGGTATCTAAAATAATTTATTAATGAAATTTAGTAAAAAGAAAAAATAATAACCTTCATTTTAAATTCCATTCTATGCTTTCCATCTGAAATTTCTAAAGCTTCAGTACAATGCAGCGCCAAATCACTAAAAAAAAGAAATGCATTAATATATTATTAGAGGAATGTAGAGACTAACTTTGTCAAATCTACATAATCATCCATAATTAATTCTTTACTTTCATACATAATATCACTAGCTTTATTTCTCCATGCTGTATGAGCTTGTCCTAATAATCTAACTGTTAATCGTGCAATTCTTGTCTTTTCTTGAACATGAATTTCTATTTTACCAATAATTTCTTCACCTGCTAAATATGGTATACCCGGCTCCTTTCCCAATATAAGATCAAAATAATTTATACGCATTTATGAAAGACTTTGTGCATTTAAGCAAACCATAAATTTAAAAAACAACTAAAATAGTAACATATTTTGTTTTAAACCCAAAAACAAACAAAGCGAACATTTTGAACAGACTGCTTCAAGCTACGGAGGTAGGAAGAAGACACATGGGATTTTGGAGGATAGTTTTTGATAAAACATAAAACAAAAAATGAAACAAAGAATAGAAGAAAAAATAAAGAGACATCAAATTGATAAAAACTCAACTAAAAGCCGTTCCGTCATCTTCTTCTATGAAGGCATTTTTCTTTTAAAAAGTCTAAAATGTTTGTTGGGTTAAGTGGTCTCCAAAAGATATGTCCCAAGAGAATTTTATGAAGTTCACGACAAAGCACAGTCCTATTTGATTGTGATTAATCCTACTAAGTTGGACTTGTTTCTGCGCATGTTTGAAAAAAGCAGAAGAATGAAAAGGAGGAGGAGGACATGCCGCAGTTTTTGAAAAAAGACTTTGATGAATGTTCTTTTCAAAGTTCGGAAAAAACTTTTTCAAACTTTGTCTTTTCTTCTTTTTTTTAAAAACCCACAAAAAATATAATCAAATGAAAAAAAGGCCAAAAAATGAAATTAAACATTGAAACCAAATTTCATTTGTAAAACCTCAGATGCATATTTTTGGGCAGACAAAGAAAAGGAAATTCTTGCAAAAAAGACCGTGTTTAATTGTAAATATTAACATGATTTTTATATATTGGGTGAAGTTCATCATTGAGATATTTCAGCAAAAAGGATTTTTGCTGTTGTCAGATAACAACGGCCCGCCCTTTTCACTTATTTTTTTTTAGTTTCTCGGGTATCACAACGACGGCATCACCATCACCATCTGAGTGCCGAAGTTTGTCGTTCCACCAAAAAGTCAAAAAAAAAGATGAAAGATGCTAAAAACAATAGCGCTTAGACTATATCGCTTCTCCTTCTTCTTTTTTTTGTCAATCCCAAAACACTTTCCTTTTTTACACTAGACTTAGCTCCGGGTTTAGCTCAAATATATACATGTATACCAAAATAGGGCATCCGCATATGCCTTTAGAAACAAAAAAAACAAAATACTTCTGTCTTATACAAAGAAGAAAACTTTGTCAGAAAGCAAGCATGGAAGAGAAAACAAAAATGATAGACATCTTTTCATGTTAAAATAAAAAAAAAGTTTTTTTTAACAATGGGATATTGCTTCTTAAATGAATAATAAAATAAAAAAAAGGTCAATTTTCCAGCTGTGTGGCAATACACTATTATTTTTTAGAAGAAAAACGTCACCTTGATTGCTTCGAATTACTTTGTCGTCGTGTTTTCTTTTTTGAAATGCCATGCTTTTAACAAAGCGATTACAATTATTCCATCAAAAAGAAATGATGGCAAAAAAAATTTGAGCTTTTTATTGCTTTTACTTTATGTGAGGTTTTAATTTTTTATTTGTTAAATTACGCAAAAAAATGTTCTTCAATTACTATTGTTTTCTTTATTCACATTCAATAAAAAAAATAAAATGCAAAAAAAGAAGAAAGACAAAGTTCAAAATAGCTTTTTTTACACCTGTGGATGATATTGATTAATTGAAAAAGGGAAAAAATATTGGGGGTACAAAGAAACAACAGCAAGATAATTATTATTATCAAATTGACCTTAAAGACGAAAGAATAGTGTTAGAGCAGAAGAAAATAATTTGCAATAAATTTTTAAAAGTGCAGTACTCTTTTTATTTTGCAATAATGTCTCGGCGGTTTCTAACTTTGGCTGCTGAAGAATTAAAGGGTAAATATGACGCGGTAATTGTTGGAGGTGGACACAATGGACTTACGGCGGCAGCATATTTAGCAAAAGCTGGAAAAAAGGTTGCTGTATTAGAGCGACGACATGTTCTTGGCGGGGCAGCCGTTACCGAAGAAATAATTCAAGGATTTCGATTTTCACGGGCTTCATATTTATTAAGTTTATTTCGTCCTCAAATCATTGATGAACTTAAGCTTAAAGTTTGTCTTTTTATTTTTAATAAAGAGAAGAAAATTAAAAATTTAGGAACATGGCTTAAAATATCATATTCGTGATCCATCATCATTTACACCCATTCGAAATTCAAATAAAAGTTTGCTGCTTGGTCGAGATATGAAAAGAAATCAAGAACAAATTGGACAATTTTCACAACATGATGCACATGTATACTTTTTTTTTCATTTAAAAAATGATTTTGCTGCTTTTTCAAAATTTTAATTTATTTTAGGCATATCCATTGTATGAAAAGCGTCTAGAAGAAATTGTAAAAAGCATTGAACCGATTTTTGACATGATACCTTTACATTTTGAAGAAAAAGATGGCTTAACAAAGAATTTGAAAAAACTTTTTGACCTTTACAGCAAAAGTAAGAAAGAAAAAACTTATTTCCTTTAATTAAAAAACAAAATAACATAAGATATTTTTAAGTAAAACCAATTAAAATGGATAACGTGAGGGATTTATATGAGCTTTTAACAGCACCTATTTCAAAAATAATGGATAGATGGTTTGAAAGTGATGTGTTAAAAGCAACACTTGCAACGGATGGAGTAATTGGTTTTGCTGCAAGTCCGTATTCCCTTGGAACTGGATATGTTTTATTGCATCATGTTATGGGAGGTCTTGATGGAATTCCAGGTGTTTGGGGGATTGTTTATGGTGGAATGGGATCTGTTTCAACAGCATTGGCGAAAGCTGCAAAAGAGCATGGAGCTGAATTATTTACAGAAATGGTTCGTTTTGTTTTAAAAGAATTTAAGTTGTAAGCTGTAATACAATAATAGGATGTTGAAAAAGTTTTAACTGATGGTGAAAAAGCTGTTGGAGTGAAATTACAAAATGGAAAAGAGATACATGCTGATATTGTTTTATCAAATTTAACTCCAGAAGCAACTTTCAAACAATTATTAAATGATTACAATTTTAAACCAGAGTTTAAGCGAAATCTTGATACCATTGATTACACATCACCGACATGCAAAATTAATGGTATGCTTCTTTTGGACACCGTTTTTAAATAATTTAGATTGTTTTATAGTAGCCTTAAAAGAGCTGCCAAATTTTACTGCAGTCCCAAATTCATCTTCTAATACCGTAATGCCACATCATCAAACTACAATTCATATTAATTGTGAAAACATGGAAATCCTCGATGGTGCATTTCGTGATTTCGAAAAAGGAAATTATTCACAAAAGTATTACATTTTTTACGTTTTTTTTCAATGTGTTTCATTCTCGAATTTTTTAGACCCGCCATTGAATTAACAATCCCGTCAAGTGTCGATCGAACTATTGTCGACCATGAACACACCCATGTTGCTTTAATCTATTCACAATTCACGCCATATACCCTTTCAAATGGTAAACAATGGAATAATGAAACAAAAGAAGAATATGCACGACATGGTAGTTTTCTTTCTTTTTTTAAAAAACGGTTATTTTAACAGCTTAATTGTTTCTAAATTTTTAAGTCTTTTCTGAAATTGATGCATATGCTCCAAATTTTTCAAAGTCAATTGTTGGATATGAAGTTCTACCACCTCCAGAACTTGAAAGAATTTTTAATTTAACAGGCGGAGTAAGGCATTTGTTTTTATATAAAACTGATTTGGATTTTGCACATCAAAATTTTAGAATATTTTCCATGGCTCAATGTCACTTGATCAGTTATATTTTTTGAGGCCTATCAAAGGAATGTCAAATTACAAAGCACCCATAAAAGGTCTTTATCTTTGTGGAAGCGGTACACACCCGGGTGGTGGCGTAACAGGCAGTCCAGGCCGACTTGCTGCTTTGACAGCATTAAATAACTCCTCCTAAAATAGATTAACATGTTTTTTTTGCTCTCTCAGTTAGGAGGGAAAAGAGATAATATTGAAGAATAATAAACACTTATTTATACAAAAACTCTTTCATATGTTTTGCTATAGTTTAAATTTGAAATAAAAAATGATTTTATTTTATTGTAAGCACACTTCAAAAAAGCTACCGTTTTAAAAAATGAAGTTTTAAAAAAATGCATCTGAAGTCATTGTTGTACTTTTTTCATGTTTCTTGCTTCATTTTTTTTCGACTGTATTCAAAGGGACTCTTGTAGGGACATAATGGTATGCTTCGCTTCATTCTCTTCTATCGCTTGACTGGGGCGTGTGCTGCTTGATCTTAGTCATAACCTAACGTCAGGCTGCTTCACAAAAGAATAAAAAAATAGAGAGAAAAATACAACACGCAAAAAAAGAACTATTTTCCAGCAGTCGCATTTTTGATTTCAATTTTGAATCAAAAAACGATTTGCTGGATCATTTTTGTGTTATTTCATTGGTGGTCCACATGTGTGATGACATCTTATTTTTGGTATGCAATATAAAGAGCACGTCTTGCTCTTGGAAACAATGGAAAAGAAACAAAACAATGATAATAGGTTTGATATTTATATTTTTCTTTTTTATTTATTACATTTTAATTATGACAAACAAAAATCAAACCCACTTTTTTGAAATCATAAATTTTTTTGGTCAAAACAACAATTTTCTCTCTCTCTTCCCCCTTATTTTCTTTTTAAAAAAAAATTAAAGAAATAAACAAAAAAAAATTTGTTCTCTTAGCAACGAAGGTATGACGCTTCGTCAGCCTTAACAATGTCCCTGATGTCTCTGCATTTCAATTATTGTTATGCTTGCTTAAAACTTTTTTTGAAGAAAATAAAATAAATTAATAATGTCCAAAAAAGGCAGAATTGAAACAAAATTATGGCTATTAATAGAATATTATTATTCATACATGTTAGGATACTGTACTTTTTGATACCGTAATTAATCGCATTAAAATTTCAGATGGTTAAAAAGATATTTTTGGCGTGATCCAGTTCAAAGCCCTCGAACTATCAATCTTGGAGAGCCATGTGAAGGAGAATTTCCAAAAAATATTGTAAGAAATCAAAAGTATAATATATTTTCATTTATTCCATATGTATTATTTGAACAATTTAAATTCTTTTTAAATTTTTTCTTTCTTTGTATTGCTATTACTCAATTTATTGAATCATTAAGAATTGGAAGCCTTATTGCATATTGGGGTCCACTTGTAAGTTATCTTTTATTATTAAATCCCTTTTTTTGCAGGTTTGATCTTTATTGTCTTATTATTTTTTTCAGGGTTTTGTTCTCAGTGTAACATTAGTCAGAGAAGGGTATGAAGATTTTTTACGTTTTTTACGTGATCGAGAAGTCAATCAACAGCAATATCAAAAATTTCTTCCAACAGGGTATCAAACGGTTTTGAGCAAGTAAGTATTGTTTTGTTTGTTTTTCTGTTTTTTTTTTAAAATTGTATGACTCGACGATGAATGTTTACATAAGTTTTTTTAGAGACATTCAAGTTGGTGACATAATTCTTTTACAAAAAAATCAACGAATACCTGCTGATGTGATCTTACTTCGAACTTCTGAACCATCAGGGGGATGTTTTATAAAAACGGATCAATTAGATGGTGAAACAGATTGGAAGTTAAGATTAGCAATTCCAGCTTTGCAAGAATTACAAAAAGATAAGGTAAAATATATGCAAATTATTGTTTTCCAAATAATATAAGTTCTTTGTTAAAGGAAATCTTTGATGCAAAATGTGAAATCTATGCTGAAGCTCCACATAAAGATATTTATAATTTTATTGGAACTTGTCGAAGTAGCTATGAAAATCGACATATTGAATATTCATTAAGTGTTGAAAATATTTTATGGGCAACAACATCTCTTACAGCTGGAAAAGCAATTGCATTAGTCATTTATACCGGAAAAGAAACTCGTTCAGAAATGAATTGTTCATCACCACAATGCAAAGTCGGGTTACTTGATCTTGAAGTAAGTATTAAAAAAAAGAAAGAGAAAAAAAAACAAAACACAAATTAAAGAGAAAAAAGTTGCGTAAATAAAAAATATTTTTTATAGATTAATCAATTAACTAAATATTTGTTTTTTTTGTTATTGGTTGCAACAATTGCATTAGAAACTATGAACGGTTATAGAACATCATGGCCAAAAGACACGCTACGCTTTGCCCTTCTTCTTTCATATGTTATTCCAATTTCATTACGAGTTAACTTAGAAATGGCAAAATTATATTATTCATATACAATATCACATGATAAGCAAACAAAAAATATGAAAGTGCGAACTTCTTCAATACCTGAAGAGCTAGGAAGAATTTCGTTTTTGCTTACTGATAAAACTGGAACACTAACAAAAAATGAAATGCAATTTAGAAAAGTATGATATAAAAAAGTTTTTTTTTTAATTTTACAAACTTTACTATTTTAAGCTTCACATTGGTTCAATTTCAATTAACACTGATTCATTTGATTTTGTGAAAGAAATTTTAAAAGCGTATTCACCAAATTTAAATATTAAAAATCCAATTCATAATCGAATTTATCATTCTGTTGAAGCATTAGCGCTATGCCACAATGTTACACCTATCAAAGAAAATGATGCCATCAATTATCAAGCTTCTTCTCCCGATGAAATTGCACTTGTTGAATGGACGCAAGAAGTTGGAATAACACTTGTTGAAAGAGATTTTGATTCATTGTCGCTGAAATTTAACAATCAAGATGTAATTCAAGAATATCGTATTCTTCATTTGTTTCCTTTTACTTCCGAGCGAAAAAGAATGGGCATCATTGTTCAGGTAAGTAGTAATGACTCATCATTCTTGAACTTTTAAACTTTTTGACCTTCATTTTTTTATAGAACGTAAACAGTAATGAAATAATGTTTATTTGTAAAGGTGCCGATACTGTAATGTCAAAAATGGTTTCATACAATGACTGGCTTGATGAAGAATGCTCAAATATGGCACGAGAAGGCCTTCGAACATTAGTTGTTGGAAAAAAAGTTTTAACACAAGATCAATATTCAAGCTTTTATCAAAGATATCATCAAGCTAAAATGAGTACACATGAAAGAAATCAATTGGTTGAAAAAGCGATTGAAAGTATTGAAGATAATTTACTGCTATTGTGTGCTACAGGTGTTGAAGATCAGCTACAAAATGATGTTCGCTCTTCAATAGAATCGCTCATTCAAGCGGGAATAAAAATTTGTATGCTAACAGGAGATAAACTTGAAACTGCAATATGCATTGCTCAGTCATGTGGTCTTATTAAAAAAACTTCACAAATATTTGTTATGCCTTCAGTGGAGCGTGATGAAGATATCATCGAACAATTAACTGACATAAAAGAAAAAATGTAAGGAAAAACATATTGAAAAAAGTGCAAACTTTTGCAAAATAAAAAGTATTTTAGGACAATAATGGATTCTGTTTTTATCTTGCCTGGAAATTGTTTTGATCAGTGCTTTGAATATGCTGAAAATGTACTTGCTGATTTATTTGAAGAATCAAAATCTGTAATTTGTTGTCGATGTTCACCAGAACAAAAAGCAAAAATTGTTACAATGATAAAAAAGCATAAGCCCAAAGCAAGAATTGCAGCAATTGGTGATGGAGGAAATGATGTAGCAATGATTCAAAAAGCACATGTTGGAATTGGAATTGAAGCAAAAGAAGGTATGCATTGTTATTTATTTGTTGTTATTGAAGAAGAAAAAAATAAACTTTGATGCATTAAAAAATGTGTGTTATAGGAAAACAAGCTTCACTTGCTGCAGATTTCGCAATAGATGAATTTTCGCACATTTGTCCATTATTGATGTATCATGGCCGATATGCTTATAAACAAACATGCATCCTTGCACAATTTTTAATGCATCGTGGAATTATTTTATCTGTGCTACAAGTCATCTTTTGTCATTTAAATGAGTTTATTACATTAGCAGTTTTTGATAGTCTGTTGATGATGGCATACACAAGTATTTATACTCCACTTGCTGTATTTTCTATTGTAACTGATAGAGATATGTCAGAAAAAGCAGCTTTAACATATTCAGAATTGTACAAAGGATTAGTTCGTGGAAGGTCATTAACTCTTAAAACGTTCCTTATTTGGCTTTTAATTAGTATTTATCAAGGTTTGTTTATTACATTTGATTACGGTGAAAAAGACATTAAATATTTTAGGCGGTGCTCTTTATTATGGATATCTAATTTTTCAAGATTATGTTTATCTTCATTTTCAAACTGCTGTTTATTCAGCTTTAATTTTAACTGAGCTTTTGATTGTTATTGCAGTATTTAGAAGTTTTCGATGGGCACTTGTTGCTTCTGAAGTATGTTTCTCAGATTTTGTTGTTTTTTAATGTGTAAAAACTCTTTTTAGATTCAATGTCTTGCCTCTTATATTATGTCATTGTTTATTCTTCCAAATATTTTTGATCGAGATTATATCCTTTCATGGCGTTTCCCAACTGTCACACTTTCGATTACTATAATTGCCATTTTTCCTGTATTTGTTGTTAAATTTCTTCGTTATCGATATCTGCCTCCAAGTTCTGCCAAAGTCAAGTAAAGAAAACGTGTCTTTTTTTTATAAAAAAATCAATGTGCCTTATTTATTCCATTTTGATGTTAGGGTAAAACAGATCTTTTATTTTACCGGTGATTTCTTATATCATATTTTAAAAAACGGGCTTTATTTTATTGCAATAGAGAATATTTTATAAATATATATTTTACGAAAATTTTTGTGTTTTTTACAACCAACGGATTTTGCACTTGCCTTGTTTATTCTTGCTTTAATAACAAACAGTGTATATATTTAAAATCTATGTTATTCATACAACAAAAAAAACATATTTAAATTAACACTGTAATATTCAAATTTGAAGAGCGATGAGAAGAAGAAATATATGAAAACCTTGCCTCATATTTTTTTTGAGTTTCAAAAGGGTAAAAAAATAAAGATTGACGGAAAACACACACAAACAAAAAAAAACCAAAATATTATGTACAAAAAGTTAGAGGGATGGATGAGTTTAGCGGATACACGGCATTTTTCCAAGTTTCAAAGTTAAAAAAGAGAGAAAAAAGAATTATTTTTGATTTGATCTTATTTTATTTACGTTTTGTTTTGGGTTTAACGGCGACGACGACGTTCAAGAAGAACACATTGAACAGGTGAAAAGTAGCAATTTTTGAATTGATTCATTGAACGAATTTCAACTTGATGACCACCTGAACGTTTTAATGGAACATTTTCTGGGAGACGATAATGTGAAGCATAGCTACTATAAAGTGCTCGAAGAAAGTTACGATCTAAGTTGTCAGAACTAAAATTTGAAGCAAAAATGTAAGTATCATTATTAAAGGTGTCTACAGTAAACTTACTCAACCAATCCAGAAATTGAAGGATTGATTTGCGTGGCCAAAGGATTTGAGAGAGCAGTACAGCTGCTAAAAAGTATTTTATTATTTGTTATAAGCTCATAAAAACAACTTACTTAAGAAGCATAAAGCTTGAAAGAAGCAGAACAAACAAGGCGGAATTAACGCTTGCCATTTTTGACAAAAAAAAGCTTTTTAGAAATTTTCTTCAACAGAAGTAATGATGATGTAAAATTATCCTATCATATTTATATCAACCTTTAATGGGCGGAGTTTAATGATAAAAGTTTTGCAAGATGCCACCTTTAATTATTAAAAAGTAATAAAATGTACCGCCTTTTTCTTTCTTTTTTCATTATAACAAAATTTTAAATCACACTTAGATAAGCATTATGAAACCCTCCTCATTCTTTAATTAATTATGCTTGATTTAAAGTTTATGCGAATGTGCGTAAGCAAAGTGCAAGATGGAACAATATGACATTAAACAAATTTTAATAAAGTTATATTAAGCACCGGAAATTGAAAAAAGCATATTAAATGGGGTCTTGATCTTAGGTGACTTAAAAAATTAATTATTGTCTTCAGAGAATGATGTTCTGCTAATATTTTTTGGTTACACATTACGTTGTTTTATCTAAAAACTTTTATGTGATAACTAAAATATACTGTATGTCACAAAAAAGAAAGTGTTGCACGGATGAAATCAGAAGAACAAACATTTTCATAGTAAAAATATGATGCTATTGTCTAGAAAAACAGATACAAACAATGTTAATATTGTTTAAATTTAAAGTCATTTTCACAACTTATTGCCATAACAATGATGCAAAAGAAATATGCTCTTTGCAAAAAAAGAAGAGATAGTTTACATAAAAACTCTTCAAAAATTGATGCAAAAGAAGAAACACAAACAATACTAAAATATTTCGTATCCAAGGAGGTTCACCCTCTTAAAAAACATTAGTAATTCTGATTTTTAAAAAACTGAAAATATCAAATTTTTGCTTACTTTTAAAAACTATTAGTTCGAAAAGGTAGTCAAAATCAAATTTTATACGAAAAGAAAATCATTTGATGATTTTACGATTTCATTCAATTATAATACAACAACATTTGCGCTAAAAGTCATCCTATCCACGATGTTGGCGGCTTGCTTTTTGCGTGTGTCAACTAATACTAATATACTACTAATTTTCATGTCCTTTTCAAATTTTTAGGATGGGAAACACATCGAAAGCTTGTCTGTAAAAGAAACATTTTTTCAATCAAATTTTTTAAAAGACCATTTTTCGCAAAGCTGTATTGTCGTTTTAAAGTTATTCAAAGTTTTTTTTAAATTTAAAACTCAATGATTCGCAGAAAAAGATTGTAAGTTTTTTTACAATACAATGTTTGTGAATTTTAAAATTTGGGTAAAAGCATTTTTGCCAGTGCCGCAACTTGGGGGTGACTCGGGTGACTGGTCACCCGACAGGATTTTGATTTTTAAAGTAAAAATTGAATTTACACTAGATAAAATGACATTCTTGTGAAATTTTATAATGGCGGTCACCCGACCGATTTTGGTGAAGTTGCGGCACTGATTTTTGCATTTAATCTTGTTTAATAAGCATACTGTACTTTTTCTTCTTACAATTTCAACTGCATTTGATGGTTTCAAATACTCTTAAAAGTTTTTTACTGCGATCAATGTCGTTTTTCATTTGTTAATTTTCTACAATTTTTCAGATATATGTTCTTTTTTATTGGTTCTAGCTTGTATTTGTATTTTTTAAAAAGTCATATTGTGTATGTTTCTTTTTTATTATCGTTTGCAGAATCATTAATGCCATATTATTTAAGCACTCTATCAAAACATCATTCTCGAATGTTGACGATTAATAAAACAGATATTGAAGAAGATAGTGATGGACTTAATTATTTTCCCGATGAGCTTTGCAATTCTGAACCTGTAAATTTTATTTCAATTACACAACAAAATATTGTTTCCTTTTAGTTTGTTTATAAGCATACTGTTATTAATGGAACAAAAGATTCACAAATTATTTTTGGGAAAAAATTTGATTGCAAGTTTGGATTTTGGTATTTACAAAAATATGGTCTATTGTCAAATGCATCAATTCATAAAACACACATTAACCCTAAAAATGTAGTATTTGCAATAGCAGCCGATTCAAATTATTACCCTCCTTCACGAGCAGTAATAGCAACAATTAAAAAACATTTTGGAGAAGAAGCAAGAATTATTTATTATGATCTTGGAAAAACTCTTGATAAAAAAGACATTGTAAGATTACAAATGCAAAATAACTATGTTTTTTTCGATCTTTTTAGGTTAAAGAAATGAAAGGTATTTGTAATTTTGAAGCAAGAAAATTCGATTGGGATATTTTACCCGAAAATGTAAGACCTGCAAAAATATTTGCATGGAAAGTGATGATTATTGCTGTATGATATTATATGGGATACTGTAACGATACAATGAGCAAATTTTAGGAATTATTCAAAGAATTTGATACATTTTGGTATTTGGATTCATCAATATTTTTTGAAGATGGCAATTTTTCAACTTTATATGAAATGATCAACAATAAAACTATTACACCGTTTCAAATGAGTGGTTCAACAGGTCACAGTATCCGACATGCAACCAATTTAGGTTTGGCAATTTCTTTTTCATTGACTTTAATTAGCTTTTAAAATAACGTTTTACATTCTTTTTAACTACAAAAAATTATTTTTGCCAATGAATAAATTATTTAAGCATTGCAAAATTTAAGTTATTATGAAAGTTTTTCTTGACTTCAGTTGCTATAAAAATATTTGGCAATGCACAAGAGAGATAACCAATAATAAGATATTAATTTAATGTATCTTTGTGTTAAAGGTATGTACAAATATTTTCCTCTTGACATGACCATTCCCCGAAAGCATGATATGCTTGAAGCAAATATGATGTTAATTCATCGAAGTGAAGCGACTCGAAAAATAATTAAATGGTACGTTTTCTTTTTCTATCTTTCATTTTCAAATTTCATTGCTGTACTTTTTTTCTATTTTTGGGATTATTATTTTTCTTTTCAATTATTAAGGTCTGTTCTATGTGCAATTACCCGAGATTGCATAGAACCGCCAGGTTCATTTCTTGGTTGCCCACATGAAGATGATACAATGCCAGAAGGAGTTTGTCATCGGCAGGATCAGTCGGTGTATAATATTCTTTTAGCAAATTTGGAACAGCAGTGGATTAATAAAGGTTTTTCTTTGGCATTTTTTAAACCTCTTAATGTTTTAAAAAAGCTTATATAGGTCGTCTGGTGATAACACATGTAATGCCTAATCATCCCAAAAATTTGAAGCAACGTCATCAGACTCGTCGAATGCAAGCAACAAATGAAAAAATAGATAATTGTAGTCCAAAGAATAATTAATTTTCATTAATTTTTTTTATAATCTTAATTAAATTTTGTTGATCTCAGGTTATTAAAAATTAAAACGGGGGTAATGGATATATTTCTCGGTGGTTATATTTAGGTTTAATTAATATTTTTTTTTACTTTTGGTAAACAAAAAAAAATAAAGTGCATTAACTTTCCCTTTTCTTTGTGACCACTTTTTTTCCTGTTTTTCTTTTGCTTGTCCAATGAGAACTTAAAGAAGCAAACATTCAACCTTTGTTCCACATTAAAAAAATGGTTGCCACAACAGGCCCATTTGAAAAAAAAGAGCGAAAGATATTAGAGAAGAAGAAAGCGCACACCTAAAAATGTTTTTTTAAACACAAAAAATCGATAAGGTCTTTTCAAAAAGACCTATGCAAAAGAAAGATGCAGGCGTGTTTTAATTCCTTTAGGTCTCTGCTGGGGGCAGACATAGGCAGCGTCAGTGTTTCAGTTTTTTCGCTTTCATTCTTCTTTTTTTACACAACTTAGCTCTAAAAAATTTAACATTTTTCTGAGAGATGTATGAAAGTAACACTTTCTTTAATCCATGCTATCATCAACAAGTAGGGTAATAATTTTATTTTTAAAATAGGGCCTTTTTGTAAACAATGCATTTTAGAATGACTTATCCCCATGACCAAGATTTATGTGATCATGTACCTGATATTGAAGGTACCCCTTATGGCCGAGAATACACATATGTTCCCGAATACCCTTCAAATAATACCCAAAATTACAATAATTATTATGAAAAAGATGGGCATGATTGTAGTGGACCATCTTTTACCCAATGCTTTGAATATGATCATCACCAATCAATGCTCCCAATTTCAACCAGCTGCAACACAAATCATGATAAATTTGTAATTGCTGAAGAAGATCGTGATCCGGTTAAACGAATTTTTGATGAAATTAGCGCTGAATGTGAACATTTATTGTTGAAGAAAAATTGTGAAGAATGTCGTATGAAGTAAGAGCTACAAAAATTATTTCCCAATAAAAACGTATTTCTATAGCAACCTTAACTTTTTTAGGCCTAATGAAGCTTTTCAATATGGTGATAGTCTTCAAAATAATTCATTAAATGCCACCGCTAATACTACTACTACTGTCGCCACCACAGAAATTTTTGTAGTTGACGAAGAAACCACGCAATTGGCATTATCAATGAAGCGAAAACGGGAACAAAATAAAATGGCTGCGGCTCGATATCGTGAAAAGAGAAAGAATAAGTAAGTTTATACAATGTCAGAAATTACTAAATTTCATAATAAACAACTAGCTACAATTAAATACATTTCTTTTTTCAGAAGTAAAACAACTAAAGTTGAAATGGTATTACTTGAAGAACGAAATCTTGAATTAAAGAAAACTGTCAAGGATTATCAAAAAGAAATTAATGCACTTCGAAAGAAACTCGGTTTACCTCTTCAATGATCAACTTAATCTTTTTTGTTTATTTATTTTTGTAGTATTCTATGATCTTTTCAAGCATCTTTTTCTTGTTTGTGAATAAATTACATATGTTTAAGAATGTCTATATTTTAACAAACAAAGAGATGCTTTAAACTAAAAACACGATAAATCAGGAATAGAAACAATAATTTACAAATATGGCCTTTTCAAACCCTTTCACTGTGACACTCTCCTCCAAAACCACTTTTGGCAAAAAAGTAATTTCTGTCCATTTTTTTTGCTTTCCTTTTTTATTAAAGCCGCGTTGACTACTGTAATATACATAGCTTTTCTTTCAACATTCAACAACAAATTTACAATTGCTTCAATAACTAATTTGCATTCATTGTAACAAATAACACAAATAATTTTAAAGTGATATTTATTTTTAAAACTAAAATACCTAACATAATATACGACATCACTTTAAATAACAATAACCATCTAGTATAAAAATATCACGAAAGTTCATACTGCTCTTTCCTTTGGATTAATGGTTTCTTTCATTCCTGAAAAAAGAACATAATATTAATAGATGCAGACAGATTCTGCTTTACACAAGTAAAGACAATTCATTTTTCCCAGCAAAAAAATAGTAAAAAAGCATTACCCTATTTTTAAAAAATTAACCAAAAAGGGCACGTTTTACCCGACTTAAAATGCTGTCATCTTCTTTATTCTTATTATCACTAGGTTCAACAGGCTTTTCTGATTTATCATTTTGCTGATTTTGAGTTTTACCTAAATAATTTTTTTATTATTTAGGTAAAACCTATCTTCTGGAAAGTGGAACAGTTATAAGCGCTTGGACAAAAATAGAAGTTTAGCAAAAATTACGGTAAAGTGCAGAAAAAACAAATTGTTCCAACAATTACTTTCCAAATGGTAAAAATGACAAAAGCTTACCATCTACGGTCTTCTTAATATTATTGACTGTTCCACTACAATCAGTTTCCAATTCTGCCCATGCTTGCATTAATGCTCTTTGTTGTTCAGTAAGATTTCTATAAAAAAACAAAATTAAAATTCAGAAAAAAAAGTAATAAAGAAACCTACTTTGGAACGCGAATTTTAATATGAATATGTTGATTTCCTCTACCGGCTTGTTCCAAATGTTTGATACCGCGACCTTGAAGCATGTATTCAGTATGAGAACTTGTACCAGCTCGAATAGAAACACTAGTATCTTCATAAATTCCAGGAACTTTAACGGTGCCACCTAATACAGCTTGTGCAATACTAACTTCAACATCTGTGTGAATATTAAAACCTTCTCGACGATGAATTAATGATTCAGCAACATTTAATAGTAAATATATAGTTTGCTAAAAATCAGAAATAATAAAAGTAGGAACAACAAGTATTGTAAAGCGATTACCTTTCCAATAGATAAACGAAGACGATCACGATGTGAAACACCAGCGGGAATATTAGCTTTTGTAATTCGTCTTTGAACGCTAGTGCCATGTCCTTCACATTCCTTGCAAGGATTCTTGTTAAAACTACCACTGCCGCGACATCTAACACATGTTGATTGAAAATAAAATCCTCCACGATTTGAAGAAACTACACCAGTTCCATTACAGTATGGACAAGAAACCTAAAAATATAATGCATAATTATTTTTGACTACAGTAATCTAAAACCTTTTTGTAACCATGTTCTACACCAGAGCCATGACATAAAATACAATTTTCAATAGAATTGTATGACACATCTTTGACAGTACCACGAGCAGCTTCTTCGAAAGATAAATTCAATAGAATTTCTTGTGATGCAGCAAAGCCATCAGCAGATTCAGCAAAACCGAATGGATCAACATTTAAATTACCAAACATTGAACGAAAAATATCCTCAGCAGAGCGCGATGATTGATATTGCCATCCACCAAAATTAGGATTACTTGTTTGGCCACCTTGATCATAACTTGCTCTCTTATCCGTATCACTAAGAGTCTAAAAAGCTTTCACTAATAAATCATAAAAAAATAGTCAATAAATTACATCATAAGCTTCCGAAACTTCTTGAAATTTTTCAGCTGCTCCTTTTTCTTTATTCACATCAGGATGATATTTTTTTGCAAGCTAAAAGACAATATACTTATAAAATGGATAATACAAAATATCAAAGAACTTACTTGATAATAAGCTTTTTTAATTTCACTTTCTTTTGCATCTTTTTTAACACCTAAGATTTTATAATAATCTTTTGCATTGGATGAAGAAGAAAAATGAATTGTTCTTTTAGCTGTAAAAGTATACAATGTAAAATTTTAGAAAAATCTGATGCAAGAAAAACTTACGAGCAAATGAAGAAGTTGATGTTAAAGCTATCAATCTTCTCGTACAAATATTGGATCTATATCCTGCTTTTGAAACATGTGAAGCTGTTTGAATAATAGCACCGCGTAATACATTCATTATATTATTTAAAAAAAAATTTTAGCGATTATAAAAGATACCAGATGATTGAAAAACTAGGAAAGACAAAAAAAATTCGAGAAAATTTCAAGTGTCATTTAAGAACAAAACGCCAACATTAAATTTTAGAATCAAATCATGCTTAGCTTGTGGCATACTGTATTGTTATAATCACAATAAACTGTTTATAAACATTATATAAAATTCTTTATTTCTCTATATTAAATATAAAATAATAATAATAATTAGGAAATAACATACAAATTGCAAAAATAATTTCATTTGGCAAATTATACAATAGATTACTACACTCGTTAATAAAAATTTTACTATAAATATATATTTTTGCTTTTATGTAGTTGTAAAATATTTGAGATTCGGAAATTAATTCAAATATATAAAAAAAACGAGGGGTTAGTAATTTTAAAAAGAAATAATGCCAGAAATTCCATGCATAATAAAAAAAATGTAAATATATAAAAATAAATTAAATCTGTTTTTTGCAAAAGAAGTGATTGACCATTTTACAAGAATGTGTGTTTAGCTTGTTGGAGTTCCATGACCATTGGTATGAACAGTATTTGCATCAGATTGATTAACAAGCTATAAATGAGTTACTGTATCGAGAAAATATGACGTTGATTAGCTTACCTCAACATAATTTCCTGGAAACCAACCCGTTTTATTTTCACCGCTTGGTAATTGAATTTCGCCTTCCCACCATCCTGCAGGTGATGTACTACGAATTTTAACCAAATCACCAGCTTTAAGGCTTATTTGATTTTCGGCAGTAGCTTCATAATCAACAAGTGCTCGAGCAATGCTATCTTTGACTAAAAATAAAACATTGGTAAAATTTAATTAAAACAACGGTTACGGTATTCAAGCAATAAAAAGTTTTTATGTTATTTACTTTTAAGTTTAAAAAGCTGTTGTAAAACTTTTTAAATGCTTTAATCAAAGCACTAACCTGAATCAGCTGCAACAGTGGGATTCTTTTGTTCACCTACAACTGTTGCCTTTTCAACATAAGTTGCAGGGAAAATACCAGTATGACCATTAAGGACACCTTTCCACCATTGTTCTTGTCGTTCAATAACCCAAATTCGATCACCTGGTTTTATTGTTAAATCTGTTGGTTCCATTGCTTCAAAGCCCCATAAAGCAATATACCATTCACCATCTTCTTTTTGAGCACCATTACTTTCAATTTTTGGTGTTGTAGCAGCTGTAGGGCTTTGCTTCGATGCTTTGTCAATAAGTTTAACATAACTTTTTGGGAACCATCCTTGTATGCTCGCATCTTTATACAATCGACCACGCCATTTCATTTCAGATTTTTCTAAGATTTCAATTTCATCACCTTTTGAAAATGATAAATCTCCTTCTTTTTGAGCATTCCATCGATAAAGTGCTGTCCCAATTCCAAGAACTTTTTCATCAGTTGCCGGTGGAGTTTCATATACGGAAACGGTTGATGCACTTGTTACAGCTACATCACCTGGTGGGGCATCATATGTTGGAAGGGCTGTTGTAGCCGTTGTTACGGTAGAAGTTGTTTTAGGTGGAGAAGCTAAAGCAGAATCTTCAATTGGTGGCTGTTCATATAATGATAAAGACGTAACATCTGGTGGGGTATCATAATTTCCAACAGGACCAACATTTTTACCAAATGCAGCAAAGGGTTCAATTTCTTTTTCATTTGGTTCTTCTTTAATACTTGCTAATGGTTCAGATGAAGGAGAAGTGACAATACTTGGAATGGACGCCTTTTTACCAGCATTAACAACAATTGGCTCTGCAAATGCTGCAGGAAACCATCCAACTTTTCCACGAATTTGACCAGCAAGCCATCCAGGTTCACTACCATTTTGACTATCAAAAACAAGAATTTCATCTCCAGGTTGTAAACTAATTTCATCATCAGTACGTGCAACAAATTCATATAAAGCACGATATTTTGTTGCTGCTGGAGCAGATGAAGCAGCAGCAGTTGTTGCTGCAGAAGCTGCAGTTGAAATTACTGAAGAAGAAGTAAAAGAATCTTCAAATCCATTATTATATGGCATTTGATGTGTAGATGGTGGGGGCTCAATATTCGATGCACTAAATGCACTTGTTTCTGTTTTAATTGGTGATCGAACATTATTTGTAAAGGTATCTTCAAATGCATCAATAGGTGTTTCATATTGTGGTGGAAAGCTTGTTGGAAAGCTAGCTTGTTTTTCCATGAATGATGCTCTTGCCTTTTCAGCTGCTTTACGACGAAGTTCTTCTTGACGAGCAATAGCTCGGCGTGCCATTTCGTTATAATCTTCTACCAATTGAGCAAATTCTTCGTTAGATTTTTCAAATTCAGGACGATTCTAAAATAAATAGTTTTAATAAACAATATGTAAATTTATAAAAGTAACTTACAGAAGTTGTAGAGCTTTCTTGTGATTCAACCTTTTCCCGAATTGATTTAATTTCTTCTTCAACTCTAACAATTTCTTCGCTCTTTTCTACAATAATTTTTCGAAGATTTTCAATTTCTTCTGCTCTATTAATAGATAATCGGCATTCAGATTGCAGTTGTAAATGTTCATGTGAAACACGTTCACATTGAATTGAAAGCTATAATAAAGAAACAATTTATTTTTTATAAAACAAAAAATGATTTTTGAATTTTTTTACCTGTTGATGGGTTTGTTGCATTTGACTCATAAGCGCTAATTTTTCATCTCTTTGTGCACGCATCCCTTCAATTTCGGAAGTGATTGCAATTATTTCATCGCGAGCTTTGGTCACTTCACTATTTAAAGAATCAGATTTTTCTTGAAGTGCTTGAAGTTGGAATGTCATATTTTTGAGTCTTTGTTGAATTTGAGCAGTTTTTTCAGATTCCGCTTCCTTTTGATTCTAAAAAAGTGGGTCAATTTAATAACAGAAATATGCATTGTAACAGTAGTTACTTCAAGTTCTCGGATACGAATCTTTTCTAATTCTTTCATTCGTTCTTCTTCTAATTTCTTTCGAATTGCTTCTCGTTCAGCTAATAATTTTGCTTCTTCTTCTTGTCGAGCCTTTTCACGTTCCAATTCCCGTTGTCTTTCTGCTTCTCTTTCAGCTTCTCTTCGACGTTCAATTTCTTGTCGTTCACGTTCCCTTCTTTCACGTTCTTCTCTTTCACGTCTTTCTGATTCTGCTCGTAATCTTTCTTCCTACAATAATAATAATAATTTAAGATTTTTTCTTGTATATGCCTTAAACTCTCTTTCAAACCAACATTTTTTGAAAAGTTAAAAATTAAACTCTTTTACTTTTTGTTAAAAATATATTTAAGATTCGTTTCTCAACTCATATATCTTTATGACATCTGACAATCTCCCGATATCAATATCTAACTCTGTTTCTTCAACAAGCTCTACGGTAGCTATTTTTTAATGTTTTTAAATTAGAGAGTTTACGATATTTTTAAACATTCTTACTTCTTCACGTGCGATTTGTCGACGTCTTTCTAATTCAGCTTGACCTCTTTGATAACTATCCATAAATTTATCTTCATATGAAGCCTTTTTAACTTGGCCTGCAAGTGATGGTGAATCATTGCTTTGTCGACGAGAATTTGGGAATAAATCTAATAATTCAGGTGGAAGTTCTTTTGGTAAAGCATAACCCATCTATAAAAATGTTATTGTTTTATATTTAAGGAAAATTTATAGATGCTTGCCTTATACATATCAATAAGATGCATAGCAACACAAAATTCATCAGGTGAAAGACTTCCATCTTTATTAACATCAGACAAATTCCAAATATCAGCAAGAATGGGAGTTGGTAAACCACTCTGTGATAAAATATATCTTGATTGAACACCATTCATAATTCCAATATTTTGTTTATCATTATTATAAAACTGTTGTCGATATTTATTTTTTGATGGTAATGGTAATGACCAATCAGAACATTGTTTTAAAGGTGCTGAAGGTCCAGCAGAATATGATGGTGGCATTACTGGTGGACCTGATGGAGGTCTTGAAGGAAACATTGGTGGTGGAGGTTGTCCAATTACATTTCTCAATGTTGGTGGAAGCGTTGGTGGTAGCTGCATTCCAGTCATACATCTTCGAATTAATGTCATTGCAATTGCAAATTCAGATCTATCTAATTTTCCATCCCGATTTACATCTGCTAAAGCCCATACCTATTAAAAATTTTATATATTTCTATGTGGACAAAATAAATAAATTTTACTTGTGCAAGAATTTGAGCATTTAAACCAGATTTCATAAAAAGTTCACGAACTTGAGCACCAGTAACAAAACCATTTTGTGGGAATAATGACATAAATTGAGATTCAGATTGTGAGAATTCCAATGGAGTAATTACCCACGGGTCTGCCATTGCTAAAAAATATGTTGAATTTTTTTGTATTCCTTTTTTAATGTAATGGTGAAGGCATCGAAAGTGAAGTTGAAAACTGCAAAAGAGAATGGTGATTCATCATCTCTTTAAAGTTAAATTAAAAAGTATTATTTAGAAAAACGCGATCGTTGCGAAAAATAAACATTCTTTGATCAATTAAATGTATGGAATTACAAAAAGACAATGAAGCAAATTCATTTTAACAAAATCGTAATAAAATTATTTGTTTCATAAAATACTGTTAGCTTTTTATAAGAAACCGATTCTGTACATTTTAAATGTCTCAAGCGGTAAGTTCATTATAATTTGATTCATCATAAACTAAAGCTAAAAATGCCAAAAACTTGCATAGAAAAAAACCGATAAAAAAATTTTTTTTCTGGAATGTATGTTTTGTTCGATATTTCCAGCCGCAGTCGCAACCATTCGCGCCGGAACTATTGCTCGGGAGCCACTTATTTTTGCATAAAAGAGAAAGAGAGAGAGACATAGCAAATGCTGTCTCCCAATATGCAGCCGTTTTTCTTTATCTATACGCAATTTTTAATATTTTTGTAAAGTGGTAAAAGGGATTTTTGGAAACAGTAAAAATATTGCAAATTTATAAATAAAAATAGTAAAATCTATAGATAGTATTGTCTAAAGATTTAACTTTTAAAATAAAAATAATTTGAATTGTTATTAGTCATATCGATTGCCTTTAACAATAATAAATTTGCTGAAAGTTTATTATCAATTTTACTAATATTTTTTTATTCAGCTCATTTAAAAATGTAAAAATTGAAAATAGCAAATTAAGTTTTGGTTGATTACCTCCGATTGGATTCAATAATCTTTGGGATGCTTTAAATTGCATGACTTCTGGATCTGTAGGAAAATGCCCTTTTTGTTGTCTTGGAAATTCGAATGCATTCTAAAAATATATGTTACATTTCATGCAAATGCTAAAACTATTATTGTTATTACTCGAACAACAGTTGATGAAGCATCTGCAAAAATTTGTTTTGCATTTTTCCATTTTTTAGGTAAACCTTTTTCTTTTTTCATGCTTTCTTTTTCACCATTTGAATCACCAGAATCAGCAGCAGATGCAGCTTCAATGAAATTTTCATATGCAGAAATATGAAGTGAAAGGGTGCTATTATTTTTGTTGGTATTTGAAGAATTGTTATCTTTGAAACAAAAATCTTCCTGAAGATCTGCTTTTCTACTTTCGAATGCTTGTTGAGACATATCTGGTGTTAAACGTTGCTCAACACGAATCCAATCACCAACATCTTTTTGTAATTTGTTTGAATTGGTTAGCACTAACGATTTTTTAAAGCTGCAGTCCTTTTTGAATAGAAATTCAATCTCGACAGATAATAGAAATTCGGCGATCTTTTGTTACTTCAATTTCATCAAATTTCGAATCTTCTTGAGCTAAATGTGTAACTGTTATTATCGTAAATACTGTGAATCCAGAATTTTTTATATAACGAGTAAATATTATGAAAAGTTTATCCTAAAAAAACCACACAAACATTGCACTTAAAATCCGCTTTAAATTTTAATTTTCGATGACAGCATTTTTTTTCAACTCAAATATGATATTTAAAATAAAAGACTGCAGCTTTAATTAAATCATAATTACCATCTTTTCTTTTATCATTCACATCAGCACTCTTTGAGCTGCTTTCAACATTTTGAGAAAAGCGTTGATTGTTATGATTTAAATTGAGATTATTATATTGGCTTTTATCAGTAGAATTGATGCATATCTGTTGTTTGTCTTTAAACAACAAACAACGATTTTTTGTTGTCATCTTAAACAACTTTTTAGGATTAAATACTAAAATGCTAAAAAACACGAAAAAAATTGTGGTAACGCAAAACGATGTTCTTTTTTATTGATGACAAAATGTAAATGCTCTGATTCTTTGCTTTTCTAAGCAGTTGACGATGGTATAGACCCCCAGCAAAAAATGTATAGAAGTGTGTCCAATAATAAGAATGATGCAATCTCTAGGGTCGCAAACACCTTTCAAACCAGAAAAAATGTTAAATATCAAAGCAATGGAAAAGAAAAACATAAAAAGGCGGATGTTTTTACAATAAAAAAAGACTGCTCTTTCTTACGAAATTCGCGATTTGTCATCGACAAATTTCGACATTACCAACTACAATAATTTTTTAACTGTTATGTTTTGTTATTTTTACAATGTACTTTTGCAGCAAAAAAGACAAAAATAATGAATAATAAAAATCTGTTGCATTGTAATATCGAAGTTTTTACGAATGTCACTTCTAAATTTTTCTGACGTTTTATGTAAATTTGCTGTAAAAATGTTTTGACATTAGAGAAAATTCTAGCGAACTTTTGCTTTCTTATTCCTTCACTGCAACAGACATACTTATTTTTCTGTCTTACCTTCCTTCCACTGTCGCTTTTTTGCAATTAAAAGTTAGCGATAGAATTTCTTTTTCACAACTCTTTTTACTGCTGTGAATTTTAAAATATCTGATTTAAAATTTATTCAAAAACATTTTAAATTTATAACAAAAACAGAGGGAATGTAATTCATACAAAAAATAAAAATATTTGACCATGGGTCAGATATTTAACGTTCTTTTTTTTCTTTTCCTTCTTGCTGCTGTTGCTTTAATTCGTTTAAAAAAATAAAATGAAAAAAATGAAGGTGAATGATGCTGCTGCTGCTATGCGCAAGAAGATGTCGCTAATAGACCTTGAAAAAAACTTCAATCAAACAGACGACCGATTTAGCGGAAGAATATTCTCATTGACAGGACGACGACGAACATCTGCCCCAGGTTATCGATGTGCCGTATGCTACCCAGAAGACAGATCTTTTTAGTAGGACGACTTCTTTGAAATTTTAAAAAATCGTTAAATTTACAAAAAAAAATTTTAAAACTTTTTTTTAGCGGTTTGCGTGAAGAAGGAGAAGATAGAAGAAAAATTTATCATCATCATAATATCAGAAGCGGTGGTGGTAATAGAGGCGGTATTGTTATTCCATCAAAACCTTACTCCCATGTAAAGATGAACATCTGTCGTCGAGTTGTTATATTTTTTTGTCTTATTGTTTATGTTTTGGTTTTTGCATTAGTGTTAACAGGGTTAGTTACTGATTACTGGATCACTACTTCTTCTTTAGAAAGAAATGGAAAAATTCTTTCATCAAGTTTTGTACATGGAGGCCTATTTTTTGGTGAAAGGCAACTGGATTGGGGTCTTGGACCATCACATCAATATTTTTCTGGTAAAGCTTTAATACTTTTTGTTCATTTTAAAATATTGTTAAAAGTTCAGTTTATGATGAAATAACTCAAAAAGTAGGATTTATGAATAAAATATTATGGATTTTGGTAATATTTTTTATTGCATTGGGATTATTTTGGTCATTTATTGGTTTAATGATTTCTTTGTTAAATACTGTAGCAAAGGAAAGAAAAACAATTCTTGGACCAGGTGGAATTTATTTGTGGAGTTTGTTATCAGGTAATACAATTTATCATGGTAGCTTTAACAACATAAACAATATTTCAGTTTGTTCATATTCAGCAGCAATTTTTATTTATCTACTACAATATTATTCAACGATACAAAAAAATGTATTATTACCTGATCATCTAACAGCTGGATTCTCATCATCAAATAGAACACAGTAATTTGTAATATATTGTTGTATACGTATAGCATCTTTTTTTAGATTAGCATTTTCTTTTTACCTCATAGTTGCTGCTATTGGCTCACTGTTTATTCCCATGAGTCTTCTTTGTCTTTCAACTTCAATGCAACAGCGACCAAAGACAAAAACAATCCCAATTGATACTACAGTATTTATGTATTAAAAATATTAAATTGTAAATTAATAAAATGGTTCTCAATAAAAAAAATATGTTGAATTAACAAAGAAATAAATTATGCTAAATTAAGTGTAAATTTTTTTGCATTTAACACAAACTTTTTTGTAAGAAATTCGGATTTTTCTCACAAATTTGTAAGTAAATTATCGTTTATGAGATGCATCTAACATTTCAAAAATGTCTTTGTATTCAGTAGATAAAATTTATTTCAAGAAAACTTTTTAAGTTGTTTAAAAACATAACAAGTATTTTCATTAATAATGTCTTGGCAGTGTTCATCGGTATTTGTGATATAACTAAAATCTCCATCAGCGCTACAAATGACATTGTATTTATGATGAAATTGTTTTTCAGCAATTAGTTGGATGTTTCTTTTTATAACTGTTATATCTTTTCCTTTGCTCTGCAAAATTCCTTTAACATTTAAAAATTCAATTAATAACCGCTTACTGTAATTATAATATTGCGAAGGCGTTCACTATTACATTTTGAATCATTTGACGTAGTATCAAGTTCTGATGTAAATGGAATTGTATCATCGTCAGTTCTATTAATCTCATCTTCATCATCATCACTTTGACGTTTTTGCCGTTTAAACGAAAATATTTGTTTAGCATATTTTGTTCTGCACGGAATTGAACATGTCGCACAACAATCCTTAAATAAACTACAGATTTAGCTTCAAATCATCTTTTATTACCTGTATCACTGGAGGATTATATGATGAATAAATTGGTGCTACTGGACACTCGACATAACTTGGATAACATACTGGCGGAGGTGGACATGCGGTGTAAGTAGTCGGGCATCCAGAGGAACATGAACAACCACTATTTCCAAAGAAAAATGCAATTGAGTTGTCTGGTGCTGATAAAAAGTAAATAAATGAAATAATTAAGCGTCTCATATTTGACCAAATAAAGAATATATTTATTTGGTTATTAAACTCTCAAACCCAAAAGTTATTTCTATTCTTTTACATTTGAGAAAATGAGAAAACACTTATTTGAATGAGAGGATAACTGAATACTGAATGAATGAGGAAAGACAAAATATATGCTTTTTTTAGAGTGAAAGTATTTCGGTCAAATAATTATCCGAGCTTTGCGCTTTCACTTCTTTTTTTTCTACCATAAAAAAAGCGATCCACGGATTTTGCGATTAAAAACATTATTACCCGATTCCAAAAGTTTTATGCTTTTTTCTATATTTTTTTTGCAATTGTTTTATTTTAACTAAAAAACTTTTTTTAAATACTTGAATGTTAAACAAAAAAAAGAAGAAAGGAGGAGTAGAAGCCCTGGGCGGCCCGGTTAACAAAAAAAGGGGATGAAAGTTTTTTTTCTGCCATCACTTTTAATTTCCTTTTTTGTTGTTTTTTCATGAAACTTGAGACGAGGTTGAAAGGGCATTAAAAGTCATAGAAGACAAAACAAAAAAAAATTGAATGCAACAGAAAATAACAACGATGGCATCAAGACATTCTACAGATGTTTACCAACATTTTATATAAAATAAAGTCAGTGACACCTGAAAAAATATTCATTGTTCTTTATTTTTTTAATGACAGCAAAGAAAAAATGGAATTAACTACGGTTAAATAATTATTGGATAAAAACATAATTTTTTTTCATTTCTTTAATTTGACAGTAATTAAAGTTTTTATCAAAGTTTTAGAAAAAAAGAGAGAAGAAACTTAAAAAGAAATAATTATACTTTTAGATGAGCCGTTTTTTAAGGAATGTGTATTTATTTTATCAAACCAATATATGTTTTATCTCAGTCTATAGAATAAAAGGCGAGAAATTTAAAACTCGGACGTGACAAATAAAAAAATGTTAATTTATAAAAATAACATTAATTTTTTGACATAATTAATTAAATTTTTATGGGTTTTAAGCATTTTTTAGAAAAGAAAATAAAACAAAAAAAAGTAGTGGGCAATATTACTTTCCTCTTTTCTTCTCCTCTATTCTTTCTTTCTTGTCCTTGTTGAAGCATACTACGATCCACTTGTTGGGGGTATTAATCTCAATATATATGAAGGCATTTTTCGCATTTGACATGACTGCTGTTAACCGCTTTTAAAGACAATTTCATTACTTTCATATTAATTTTTTTATCGTTTATTCAAGTAGATACAAAAAAGAGAGATAAAACCAAGAAAAAAAAGATATATTACAGCTATTTTCAGCTTAAAATTTTGGGTATAGTAGTAGACATATAGGTGAAAGATGTGGGTGGTGGTAATTTCTTTTGCAAAAATATTTTTTTTTGCATTTTTTATTACCATTTTACAAGGCATTAAGGAATGAAGCTTTTATTATAAAAAAATTGTTCGTTTCCCAGCTAAAAATTTGAAAAGAATTTTAAACAGTCTCTGTTATTTGTAAACAATTTGCTAATCATATTGAATATGAATATACGTTTGAAACCGTTTTTGGTTTCATTCCTTTATAAAAGAAATAAATTTCTGTCTTAAATCATTTTTTGCTATCTTTCTGTTTTCATTTTCTGCATTTTTAAAATTTAGTTTAAAATATCTTTAAAGTTTTTATTATCATAATTTTATTACGGTTTTGGCTCTATTAACGATCAAAAACGTAAGCAAAAAAACATTTTAAAAAAGCCTCTTTATAGGATTTGCTTTTTTTAAATATTTATTTTTTATTGTCAAGTAGTGGCTGAATTCTTAATGTAAAAACAAGAGCCACAAAAAGAGAGCCGCAGAGCTACTGCTGCACCTGGAGTCATGCATTTTATTTCTTTTTAAGTTAATCATTTTGATGTTAGACAAATCAAATTAATCATTTTTTCTTCGAATTATTATTTTCTTTTCACATTGTAAGAATTTGCGTGTAAAAAGAGTATTAATGGTTTCAGCGCATGTATGCCAGCTAAATTTTCATTTTGTTGGCTTCTGTTTTTTAATACCATTTATTTTTCAATTGTAATGCCGAAAAAAATTCCCAACTTTTTTTTAGTTTATATATTTTTTTATTTTAAAATTTACTATTTTGACTTTTATTTTAAAGTGGTGAGCAAAAAGTCATGTAAATAGTTGGAAGGGTTGAAGGAGGGAAAGAGAAGAACATCGCCACTTCTATACTCTTTAAATGCGGATATTATTATGCAAGGATAGCTTCCCTTTCATCGGGTTGCTTCGTCGTCGTTGTGACTTCAGCTACGACATCAAAGACAAAAACTTGGTGAAAGGCAATGTCTGTCTCGATGACAAGCAACAAAAAAATGCGTGAAAAAAGTGTGTTTGCCATTGAGCTTCCATAAACCTGTCTCATTGATTCCTTTTTATCGCTTCCATGTATGGTTTGCATCTTGATCTTTCAACGTCATCTTTAAATAAGTTGAATTACCATAACAATTCCTTGATTTTTTTCTTATTTTAAAAATGTTTCTTTTGCTGAGAAAATTCTTACAAGAAAAAAACATAATTAACGCAGCCACCATCTATTTATAAGGCTTCCGGTGCGCTTTTGTGTTCTACCTATGCGCCGGAAATTGTTGTCACAAAACGCGTCGCTAATCCTTTAGTCTTCTTCTGTGCCTTCTTTTCTTCTTCTTCTACTTAGCTTTTTTTATATCTGAATCTTACTGCCACCGTGCAATGACATTTTTTTAGCAATGTGTTTTTTCTTCTTTTTTCTTTATGGCAAGTGATTTTAGCTTTTCTTGTTTTCTTCCCTTCTTTTTTTAAAGTTATGTTTGACAAAAAAACTTTCAATTAATAACTCACCGTAATCAAGTTTGACAGACGATGAAGCAAAGGCAAAAGTTCGACCAAGCGCGATGCGTTTTTTTATTTCTTTTAAAAAATGTTGAAATTTTTTATGTTAATTTGTGTTTAATTTTTTTAAAAAGAAAACAGGGAAAAAAACCATGGCAAATCAAATTCCAATTACATTGCAAGATGTTTCAAACAAGCTTGTTGGGCCTGGTAAAAAAGTTATCAGTGACATGGCAAATCCAGTTACAAAGTAATATTGATTTTTTTTAGAATGATAAATTTTTAATAAAAAAAAGTTTTTAGATTGCTCAATTCTAAAAATGGTGGAAATCGATTTGATGCTAACAATAGTGGCATGGAATTGAATGAAGTAAATTCACAGGCTTCCCACAGCGCCAATGACGACATTCCATTCAATCCCCATTATAATCCTATCTTAAAGGTTTACAAATTTTACAAAATAACTTTTATAAACAATTATTGCAGGCAGTAGATAGAACACCATGGAATAAAATTTCTAAACGTTGGCAATTAGCATTAATGGCAAATATTGGATTTTTAATTGTTTTTGGAATTCGATGTAATTTTGGTGCTGCAAAAGGTAGCATGATTCATGTTCATAAAGATTCTGAGGGACATAGCCATAAAGCAGAATTCAATTGGACTGAAACAGAATTAGGTGTTATGGAGAGTTCATTCTTTTACGGGTATCTTGTTACCCAAGTGCCAGCTGGCTTTTTAGCAGCAAAATTTCCTGCAAATAAGTAAAGTTAAAAAATATAATTATATTTTTACCATAATAAAAATCAAAACTTTTAGAATGTTCGGTTTTGCAATTGGTGGCACAGCAATGTTGAATATTCTTCTTCCATGGGCATTTAGCTCACACTCTGACACCTTTGTTGTTATAATTCAAGTTTGTCAAGGTCTTATTCAAGGTTTTGGATATCCTGCAATGCATGGTGTATGGAGATATTGGGCTCCACCAATGGAACGCTCAAAGTTAGCCACAACTGCATTTACAGGCTCATATGCTGGCGCCGTTATTGGAATGCCATTGAGCGCTTTCCTTGTTTATTATTTATCATGGTCTATGCCATTTTATGTTTACGGTTAGCAATTTACTTTTTTTCTTTTTTCGTTGCTTGTTGTTACTGATGCGACATTTCCTTATGCTTTTTTTTCTAGGATTCATGGGAGCTATTTGGACAATTTTATGGTTTTCAATGACTTTTGAAAAACCCGTTCTACATCCTTCTATTTCTCGTGAAGAAAAAGAATATATTGAAGCTAAAATAGGCCATGTATCACAAACTCATCCAACAGTAAGAAAGAATTGTAATGATAATTAATTTAATAAACATTCTTATAGCTTGCAACTGTACCTTGGAAAGCAATACTTCAATCCAAACCTGTGTATGCAATAATTGTTGCAAATTTTGCTCGTAGTTGGACATTTTATCTTTTATTACAAAATCAGCTTACATATATGAAAGAAGCCTTAGGAATGGAGATTACAGACGTAAGCAACTGCAAGCAAAAAATGAACAATACTTTAAAAAAATGTTTTTTAAGAGTGGACTTGTTGCTGCTTTGCCACATGCCGTTATGGGGGCAATGGTATTACTTGGTGGACAATTGGCTGATTATCTTCGATCAAATAAAATTCTTTCAACAACTGCTGTACGAAAAATTTTTAATTGTGGAGGATTTGGTGGTGAAGCATTATTTATGCTTGTTGTAGCATACACGAAAAAAGAATCTACTGCCGTAATTGCCTTAATTCTTGCTGTAGGATGTAGTGGTTTTGCTATTTCAGGTGATTTAAATAACTCATTACGTTTATAAGCGAAAGAAATATATATGTTTTTTAGGTTTTAATGTAAATCATTTGGATATTGCACCCCGATATGCGCCGATTTTAATGGGATTTTCAAATGGTATTGGAACTCTCGCAGGTTTAACATGTCCATTTGTAACTGAAAAATTAACTGCCAATAATAATACTTCTGGATGGGTAACTGTTTTTGTACTTGCAAGTATGATACATTTTACTGGTGTTGCATTTTATGCTTTTTATGCATCTGGAGAATTACAAGTTTGTTAAAAACACAGTAATTTTAAAATTGCTTATTTTTTTCTAGGATTGGGCAGAACCCAAGGAAGAAGGATGGGGAGTTGGAAATGGTGCAGCTCCAACTGATTACGGTACCGGAACAGATACAAAAAGAACTCCATCAATTACGACCAATCAACCAAGCATTTACCAACACCCACAACCTCATGCTGAAAAAGATGTTTATCCGCAACCGTATCAAGCATCAACCAATAACCCCTTTACAGCCGTATGGAATGAAAATTATCAATAATAAACTAATAAGCAATATGATTGGATTTTGGAAATTATGTAATTTAAAAGTTTGAAACATTTAGCAGAACCATTTATAATCAGTTTGCCCAGCAATAATAAAAAAAGTATTCTTTTAATCTACCGTCCCACAAAATATAACAAGTGTCATATAAAAAGAACAGAAATAACAAAATAGTCGATATTTCCAAAATAAACGGCAACAATGCTTTTTTAAAAATTTTTTTTTTTCTGTCCCGTACTAGTTTTAATAACATCGAAATTCTCTAAATCACTTTCCGAAAAAAATGTTAACAATGTTTTATAATTTCATCGCCAGAAAAATCAGCGGCGTACTGATGCTGTTATTTCTAGTAGTGTCTTATGACATATATCAGATTTGGATATCACATATCAAAAAAATTTTATACGGCAAAATAAAAACCTTGCCTTTTTTGCATGGTACTGTATACCTAAAAGCGGCAGTTCGGTTTACTTGTTTTCAACGATGTTTTAGAACGACATTTTTTTTGTTTTAATGCTAATTTCATGCATGTATTCTTTTTTTATGAATGAAAAATGAAAAATAAAAACGCAAGAAAAACCAACAAACATACGAAGATCCTCCGTTTCATGGGAGAAAAAAAAACATTTTTAAATAATTTATTTATTTGTATTCTAATACCATATCATTTTTAGAAAAATAATCGAATGGATTCTACAACTTCAGATGCTGCTCCAGCTTCAACTTCTGCTTTGCCACCGTCAAATGATTATAGAAAAATTGCATGGCCTGGTGGACCAGCAAAGAAACAGAGCTTTTCTCTTCCTGAAAGAATTATTTACTACATGGCAAAGAATCCGTCTTCTCCTAAAGTCTGTCTCAAGCTTGCAATGAGTAGCAAATACTTTTTTGAAAAAAATCCTTTACTTATTGTTCCACGTATATACGATGATGGAAGTTTTGCAAATCATCAGATATTTGAATTTAATACGAATCTTAAACGTTGTGTACATGTTGAACTTGCAAAAATTACAAAGAGCAATATATGGCTTAATAACGAACTCAAAATTTATAATGATGGTAACCCAAATTTTGTTTCAACCGTTCTTCCAAAACTTTATGAATGCAAAAATGCTAAACTTACTCTCTTTGCAAGCAAAATGACTATGGAAGAATATAAATTATTAGCAACAAAATTTCTACAATTTTTTATAACCAGAAGTAAAATTATTGATGCTGATCGAAGTGTTGTAACAATTGATTCAATGTTGGAAGCTATTACAACTGTCAAACGATTTGTTTAGTAAGCTTTTTCGGTATTTTTCTTTTTTACTTTTTAATATGCTTTAGCTGGTATGATAATAAAACTCCTGCTGCAGTTACATCTTCAACCATGAAAAATATTCTCAAACTCAAAAATCTTGAAAAACTTGAACTTTTGGATTTAATTGATGTACCTGAAACTCTCAATGTAAAAGATCTTTCTGCATTTATTAAGGTAAGCGTTTCTAATATTATGTTATTACACATCTCTATAATTCTATTTTAGACTTACAAAAATTCAACAATTGCAATTAGTTATCATCGTAATCTTTCTGACGAATACAAGATCCAACTTGATACACTTATTGATGATATTATTGCTTCTGAAGTCCCTAATCGTCTTATCTTTTATCATGAACAAGATAATGAAAAGCTAAAAATTATGAAACGTCGTTATTCTTATCGTTAAACTAAACTTGATGCCTATATTATCTTTTTTTGTTGAATTATTAATATATGTTTTCTTTTGAAATGATATTGTTTTTATTGAAAAAAATTTGTTGCAGAATCTTGTGTATTTAACAGATAAAAAGAATTATTATGCCTACAAAAACTTAAGTGAATGATTTATATTTAAACAATTTTATGAAAAACAACTCATTTATATAGTATCAAATATCACTATAATATTTCTTGTAATGAAATAATCAGATGTCCAAATGATTTGTAATACAAAAAAATATAAACAAAGCTAAAGTTCTTCTGCAAACATATATTTCTTCGCTTTATTGAATTTTCCATCTTTTCATAGAACAAAGCAATGTAGAATTTTTCCTTGTTCTAAAATAAAAACCTTGTGATAACGTTTTTTTCTTGCTGTCGTTTTTTGATTTTTAAAGTTGGAAGGGTGTTAAAGCTGATTGCTACTGAACTTTTGTTCTCTTCTCATTTTTAAAGATTATACTACATCTCCAAAAAAAAGAAGCAATATTTTATATTAAAAATTTTAAATATGGGAACGTTTAGTTATTTAAAACCAGCAAAAAATTTATTAATTGCTACATTATTTCCAATTATTTTATTACCAATACCATTGATAGGTGGAACAAAAGTTAGAAATTCAAATAAATTGTTTTAAAAAAATAGGTAAAAGAAATTTTAGGAATATTATTGTGCTTATACCGTAATTTATATGGGTGTATTATGGGCAACAGAGGCTTTGCCATTAGCTGTCACGGCAATGATACCATTGGCTGCATTTCCACTTTTTAGAGTTGCACCTGCAAAACAAATATCTGGCACATATCTTTCTGTATGTTTTTGATCTCTTTAAATTTACAAACCATAATATTTAGGATGGTAATTTTGTATTTTTTGGTAGTATGGTTATGGCTGTCGCTGTTGAATGTAGTCATTTTCATGAAAGAATTGCTTTAAAAATTTTAAATCTTACAGGACCAAATCCCAGAAGGTATTGATTTAGACTATATCAAATTTGCATAATTTTTTTTGATAATTCAGACTTATGCTAGGATTTCAATTATCAACATGCTTTATTTCTTTATGGATTTCGAATACAGCAACTGCAGCAATGATGGTACCAATTTTAATGGCCGTTATAAAAGAACTTGAGCGATGTCGTAAAAGCATGTATGATAACAAAAAAAGAATTCTTTCATTCACACTTAAAATAAATCTAAATTTAGCGAAGATCCTGATAGCATTTTAGTTGATAACAATCATGGCGAATCAGAATATGGAATTGATCCTTCATCGATTCCAACAAAAGAACGAAATATTTATAAGGGACTTTTGTTATCAATTTGCTTTTCATCATCCATTGGTGGTTTTGGAACTTTAACTGCAACTGGTTCAAATGTAGTATTTTCAGGATATCTTGAAAAGTTTGTGTAGAAACTAAAACAACCTTTAAAAAGTAATTTATAGAACATTTGGAAGTGCACCACCAGTGACTTATGCAACGTGGATTGTATGGGCATTTCCGCAATCTTTTATTATTCTCATTGGAGCATGGGTTTGGTTGCAGCTGGTATTTGTTGGGTTTACGTAAATTTTTATTTTACAAATCGCTGATCTCTACTTTCTATTTACCTAAATTTTAGTAAACGTGATAACAGTGGTGAAGCATCAGTTCGTCGATTATTACGAAAAAAATATGAACAATTAGGTGAAATTCGTTATGAAGAAAAAAGTATTTTATTTATGTTTCTTGCATTAGTTTTGTTATGGTTTTTTCGGCATCCAAATTTTATGAAAGGATGGGGAGATTTTTTTGTTGGTGATTATGTTACAGATGGAACGGCTGCAATGGCAATGGCACTTTTGATGTTTGTTCTTCCAGCTGATAATCTAATAATGGTATTTAAAAAGGGTGGATTTTATCGACCTCTAATGACTTGGAAAATGATGAAAGATAAATTTGCATGGGGAACTTTAATACTTTTAGGTGGTGGATATGCGATGGGTGAAGGTATGAATATGGCTTTTATTGAAGGCTGAATTTCAAGTTTTTTACAGGAGTTGAAGTTAGCGGTTTATCTACTTTAATTGGAAACAAGATGTCTTCAATGCAATCACTTCCTGAATGGCTTTTTATTGCAATTGCATGCTTATTAGTTATTTTCGTTACTGAATTTAGTAGTAATGTTGCAACGGCAGCAATGTTTTTACCTATGGTAGAATCAATGGTAAAACCATTTTTTTTAACACTTCGTTTTTCAAAGCTATTTTTGACATCCGTTGAATCAGCTAATAAAAATTACACACTTTAATGTAGGCGAGCTGAAATTTCCTCGTTCATTTTTCCTTATTTAAGTATTACTTTTGCATTTAAAAAGCAAAAAAAAATGCTTTGTAAAAAACAGCTGAAAACGTGGAAATCTAAATTTACTTTAGATGCAGTTTTCAGAAGCGTAGTTACAGTAAAAACAGGAAGCACTTTTTGACCTTTTTAAAAATAGACACTTATGAAATTTGCAGTTCCAAAACACCCACCAAATTTAATACCTACTTTTAGAACGATGAATAAGGAACTTTCTACGACAGCTTTAAAAATAAAAGTACATTAAAAACATTTATTACTACTTGGAAAGTTGTATACTTTTTTTTTTGATACTAATAAATTTTTTATAGGCAATACATAACAATGTAAATCCATTATTTTATATGCTACCAGTTACAGTATGCACATCCTATGCTTTTTTATTCCCTGCAGCTCCTCCAAATGCTATCGTATTTGGAACAAAAATGATGACGGTATTAGACATGGTAAGCTGCATTTTTTTTCTGCAGAATATTAAAAAAGCAAAAGAAAAACGTATATTTTGTGTTTTAAGGTAAAAGGTGGAAGTTTCATTAATGTATTCGCATTTTTGATTACACAAATCTCAATAAACACCTACGCTCGACCACTTTTTAAGCTGGATGATTTTCCAAGATGGGCTAATACAACAACTACAGTATCTCCACGATAGAAAAAAACAGAAGCTAATAATCAATTAAAACCTTTTTGTACAATCACTTTTTTTTGCAATGTCAAATTTTTAAAAGAAAGAAATTTTTTTCTCATTGATAAAAATAAATAAATGATATTTTTGTGACCTAATTTTTGTTGGGAATAGACAAAGCAAAATTTTCATTACAAATCATGATTTTTGAAAATAATTTTTATTGATTATCTTTTTATCATCATTTTTAAATCAATTTTTGTATAGCAAATGTAAAAAAAACATGTTTATAAATTGGAATCGTATAAAACGAGTGGGGGTAAGTACAGAGTAATTTTTTTATTTCATTTTGGACTACGGTAAAATTGTAAAGTTTTAGGCAATTTTTTTACTCATTTCTATAATTGCCTGTTTACAATATTCAAGCTTTAAAAACAAAACCATTAATACTACAAACGTAAAACAGAAGGAATTGCCACAAATTTTCAATAAATATTTAACGTCACATATCCTTGAAAACAGCTGCCGATTTCCGTTGATTTTGCCCTTTGAAAGAAACATTATTAATAATGTTGCACTTTATGGGTTAGTCATTTTGGAATACATGCGTGGGGGCTTTTTTATTTTGCTTGAAACTATTTTTTTGCAGCCCACTTCATTGTAATTCGGCAATGCCAAATATGGCCAGATTGACATTTGATAATAAATTAATTGTGTTCAATGAATTAGAAAATGTTAAACGAAAAAAAGTCCCATTTTTCCAGTAATAATTTTTGCAAAAGCTACTATTAATTGTGATAGATAAAAACACCTTTTTTAGGTGTTATTACCACGGTTTGTCTGGTGGCTTAAAGGGCAATATTACAAGTTATTCCTACGCAAATAATAAAATAAATGTTTGCATTTTGTTTTCAAAAAAAACTAATTCAAAAAGTATGAATGAAATTTTTTTGCAGATAAATCCTGATAGACCGGTGGAAATTTTCCATCAAAATATCGTCGTCAAATGTGTCAATAAAACAAACGTAGAAATGTTTAATGGGACATTAATGCAAAATGATACCGTATTCTTTGAGAAAGCTTTTGCGACATTTGCAAATTTTAAGGTTGTTTTTTTTGTTTGAAATAACTTTAAAAAATGCACGTTTAATATTATTATTATTTTCTAGGAAAAAAGAAAAAAAGCTGCGACTGCAACACCTGTAATTAATAGCACTTGAATTAGTTAAAAATATTTATAATATTTTTGCTATAGGAAAAACCATCTATGGCAATTTTGGTTCTTGATTCTGTAGCACAAAACCAATTTTTAAGACATATGCCGGAAACAACAAAGTTAATGAAAAAAATGGGATTCATCTTTCTTAATGGGTATACAAAAGTTGGCGATAATTCTGCAGTAAATTTAATGCCAGTTTTGGCTGGCAAATCAATTTTACCACAAGTTGGGGGAAATGGCAAAGAGATTTTGAATAATAAAACTTCAATCAAACTTGAGTCAATTGACTTTCTGTGGGATTTGATGAAGCGTTAGTTCTTACTTGATAAATTAAATCAAAAAAAACAATTTAAAGAACGAAACTGCATTACAATGCTAAATGATGATGTGAAAAATGTTGAAAGAGGATTGTTTCATTACCCCCAACCAACTTTCGAAGGATTTGCAAAATCTCCAACAGATTATTATTTTCGGCCATATCATTTATACAACATTAAACATTTGATCGCATGGAAAGAAATGTGTTTAAGAACAGGAGAAGCAAGTTTTATTTTTCACATAAATGTTTATTAAAAATTATAGGCAAATATTGAAGAATCTTTAAACATCTATGAACGCTTTTCACTTTTATTCAAACACTCATGTCATTTTTCTTTTAACTTTTTAACTTCATTAACTCATGATGATTCTAGTAATTTAAATGCAATTGATGAAAAAGTGAGAACGATTCTTGAACGTTTTATTGCAAATAATGTAACCGAGAATACTATATTAGTTATAATGGGTGATCATGGAAATAGGATTGGTGATATTCAACACTCTTTTGTTGGAAGGATTGAAGAAAGAATGCCGCTCTTTTCAATTTATCTTCCTGCAAAATTTCAAAAATTATATCCTGAAAGTGTTAAAAATTTAAGATTTAATTCAAACAGGTATTTAGCTTTCTTGGAACTTCTTTGGTTTTCCGCTCACACTCTTTGTCATCTTACTTTTTTTCATTGTTTTTGTACGGTTTTTAAAAATATGCAAAGTTTTGTGTCAAAAAGTCACACAAAAAATTGAAAAACATATGTGCAAGGGAAGACTAAAGAAGTGCCGCTTTCTTCTTAAAGTTTTACTGTAAAATGTCTGCTTTTTTTAGACTTACAAGCAACTTTGATATTTATCAAACTTTGCGCGATATTGCAAATGGCAAGGTTGAACAAAACCCCAGATTTTCTACGAATTCTTACACCAGGGGCATTAGTTTATTTAATGAAAAACTTTCAAAAGAACGTACATGTGAAGAAGCAGGAATTCCAATAAATTTTTGCATCTGCATGGAGCAAAGAAAAATGTCAAGATTAAATAATGAGTCATCAGAATATCAAGGTGTAAATGAAAGCCTAAAAAAATTTTTAGTGGAAAACATGCCATGCACTTTTGTAAATACTTTTAAAATTATTGATGACAGGTTGAAAGCATTTTCATTGAATCAAATGGTTCGGCATGGATTAAGAGATGCAAATATGTAAGTTCGTCATTAGCATTAATTAAATATGAAGAAAATTTAAAACATTATTTTTAAGGTTTTCACAGTATGCTAATATTCAAGCTGCATTAGAAATTCTGTATTTTGATGTAAATGCAGAAATAGAAGTTAAAGGAAAAAAGGTGAAATTCATAGCAAGAATAAAACATTATGCAAAAGAGAAATTTTTTGATGTTATGGATGTTCCAATTGTTTCAAGTGAAAACGGGTCTATATCACTTTTATCTCTATGCAATTAATGTTATAAAATGTTTTTTGACAAAACTTCAAGTTATGCTTTTATTATACATTTTAAAAAGTTATTGAAAAATGAAAAACGGGCAATGAAAGGTATAATACTCAAAAAAATTTGAAAGCTTCAGTGGGGATGTTTCGTTAGAATTTGTTTAAGGCAATGGTTGTTCTTCAGGGAAGAATCCTGCAGCACGTTTGCCATAATAATATGCAGCTGGATATCCATAGCTGTAGGTGTAGGGATAACCGTATACGTACTAAAAGTATCATTTAATTAACAGCTTTTTTAAAATTAATTTTAACTTACATAAGCTGAAGCTTGATCGATGATCAAAGCAATAATGGCAACCAAGAAGAAAAGGGTGAAACTAAAAAATTAGAATGTAAGAATGCCTCCTCCAAAATGTATGTGAAACTTACAATTGAGAAGCCATTGTAGTAGTTGTAAAAGAAAATGGAGCAACTGTTAACCAGATGATGATAAACTGAGAAAAATCCCAGACTTTTATATCATTTCAATTTTCATTGTTCTTTTGCAAAAAAAAGTCAAACAAATATTGGTGAACTTGCAACATTATTTATTTTATGTTTTTTATAGATACTTTTTTTATTTTTACTTACTTTTTTTTGCAGCAAATAATCTTTTTTTTGCATATATTTGTTAGACTTTCGGTGCACTGTACGTTGTGTACTTTAATGAAGTTTCTTTCATATTTTTTTTATTTGCATTAACAGCCGTCGTCGCTGCTTTTTCACACTTCTTTTTTACCTGTGGCTGACTAAGAAAAAGAGTATTTGCTAGTCTCAGGTGTTTGAAAGAAAAAATGAAGAGAAAAAAGACGTTTCCAAATAATTCTCACTTTTTTTCCTACAAATTACGGAACCAAAAGTTGATTCAAAAACCAATTATTACTGTGGTGAAAAGAGAAATTAGGTGTCAGCTTGTGCCTTCATCAGATAAAAATAAAAACAGTAATTTACCTTATTTAAACACAAAATTAAAAGCCGTGAATCACTTTAAATGAATATATGTGAAAGAACATTTTTGAAGTCTGCAAAATATACTGTAATCAAGTAAGAAAAAACCCCTGACTGCGTTTATTTTTAAAAAATAATTATCTTCCTGGATGTTGAAAAATGTACTTTTCACTTTGTTGTTGAAAAAAAAAGAGAGAAAGAGAAAGGCACAGATAATCAAATTAGCTACAATAGTGTTTTTTTAAAAGCATGCAAAGATTATGGAAAAAAATATTTTGCATGGTTTAAGACAACAAAAAACAACATTTTTGTAGATTATAATAAATTGTTTTTAAAAATTATTATTAAAATTTTACATTATTTTTTTGTTTTCCTTTTTTATATTATAACTAAATCAAATGTGACGACCGAAAACTATATTGGGTTTGAGTCTATATATTTTATTAAGTTATAGAATTTAAATTCTTTTAAAAAATCAGAAATTAAAAGGCAATCAGAAAACAAACAAAAATGAGCACATTAGATTTTTTCACTTCAAAAAAACAAAGAATACGTAAGATACAAATCTTATCAGAATCATTATCGTCATGTTTTGACAAGGTTTATATTTAGAAAAAAAGGTTTTTAAGCGACTACCGTAATAAGGCTGTTATGATGCATTTTTATTTGCAAATTTGCAGGCCCGTATTTAGAAGGGGACATTGGAGGCACTTTCCAAATGAAAAATTTCTTCTGATCTTTTGTCAGTAGCGGCAAAAGATCGATGACTTGTCTCGTCCGAAACTGATTTTGCCTACCCCAGTTTTTTTTTGTATATGGCCTTGCAAATGTGAATACTTTCTGTCTTCCTCATTTTTGAAAAGAAGAATACAAAAACAAGAATATCAGTCAATTCAAGGAACGGCAATGTAATCGTATAGTACTTACAGCTTTTAAACAATGACCCTATAATAGCGCTAAATCCCCTTTGATATTTTGAATACAATCGTGCACAGTTAATACGCGTTTGCATTTGCTACTTTTAAGCGCTTTATATTCTTTTTATTCTTTAACCGTGGTTTCCCACGTTGTTGTATAATCTCTATAGTTTAATCCAATCTTGTATTTTGCTTATTTATATGTTACCATGTTTTGTTGTTATTTTTTCAAACGCATAAAATTTAATAATTTTTTAACAATTTTTATTAATTTTAATACCAAAGTTTTATTATTAAATTTAAAAAGTTACAATTTTCTGTTACAAAAAAAAGAACTACGGCATTTGATGCTTGAAAGAGACAAAAAAAAAGTAAAGCAGGAAAAAAACCCATTAAGCCCACAAAATTTACCAAAACTGTTCTAAGAACACATTATAGTAAACGATTATTGCTATACCGCAATATACACCACTCATTAATAATAAAAAACGAAATAAAAAACAAATGATTTCTTTCTCTTTGATGTCATTAAACTGACTCATTAAACATTAAACTTGAATTGGAGCTGATTCTACTTTTGCTTGTGAAACATTTGGATCAATTGTACGATGACTCTGTAAAGAAAAAGTTTGTGTAAAAGATACATTTGAAAGCTTGATAAACTTACTCCAAAAACAGGAATGCATGCAAGTACCAATTTCTCTGTTTCTTCTTTATAAGATCCACAACTTTCACTGAATTTCAATACAGTCATTTCATAGAATACTTTTTCGCATGTAACAGTATTAATATTTTCACCAAATTTTCCCTTTTTTGGTCGATTACATAAGCATTTAACTTTTGTGATGGCTTTTGGTATTCTCTAAAAAAAATACTTTTCTAAGAAAACTTAATGAATTCTTTTTTCTTCAGAAATTGGCTAAAGTTTAACATTTTAATTTTTTTTGCATTGCAAACTGTTACGCCATTGAAAGAGTGGGGAAAAAGAAGGTAAATTTCCACCTGTCATACCGTGAAGCATTAAACATTGAAAAAAAATTTGTTGCAGTTTGCACTTTATTCTTTTTTGAAAATGCTTTTTTCATTCACGTGTACATCGAGAAACTTTAGAAATGTCACGTACCTGTGGATCGACATCAAGGTATGTTGTGAATGGACATAAGGCTCGATCAGCTTGTGCCATGTCTCCCATTACATCAGTTTTAGGTTGTTTAAAATAATCTTCTGTTCCACAATCTTCATATACTTCTTGAAATTCTTGATCAACATTATTAAGATAATTTAGAATTGGAGCAGATTTTTTGGTACTCGTAAAAATATCAACTACGGTATTTACAGCTTCTGGATTTCCATGTACCTTTGCAGCGCAATCAGGCTCCGCACGACGCATTCTAAAAATTTTGTTT
This sequence comes from Panagrolaimus sp. LJ2400, assembly GCA_024447215.1. NCBI lineage: Eukaryota > Metazoa > Nematoda > Chromadorea > Rhabditida > Panagrolaimidae > Panagrolaimus > Panagrolaimus sp. LJ2400. The sequence continues at coordinate 10,660,037 of JAMRYA010000004.1, read as the reverse complement.
TTTTGTTTTTATTTTTTTAAATAAATTTATATTACCTTGTTTGATAATACCAAATTAAATCATTTCTTTGATAATTTCTTAGTAGCTGGGGTTGAGATTGTGTAAGAGTAATAAAATTCTGAAATAATTTTTGTAAACATTATTACTCAGCAGCTTTTTGTTTGAATTTTAAACTATCATTAAATTTATGTATATAATTAAGCGATGCTCAAAAACATTTTTTGCAAATAAAAGACGAGTAGGCGATGTTACTGTTTTCTTTAAACATTTTTTTAAACTACAAATATGTGTTCCAAAAAAGTTGACGCATCAGCCATAATTTCTTTTAGCTTTTCTTTAAGCAAAAAAGGAACTTTTCTACTTTTTTTTACTAGCTAATTTAATTTTTTTACTAACATAAAAAGAATGTGTGAGTAACATGTTAAATTTTGATCTTTATGTTCTACTCTAATGAAAGGCAAATGAAATAAACTTACCAAAATAAATACAATAACTTTAATTGAAATGCAAAAATGGCAAAGTGATAAAGACTTTTGGCAAAACATGTTTTAGATTCTAGGCAGTAAGTAAACCCAAGTATTACAAAATAACTTCTCCAAAGATTTAATTCTTTAAAGGTAAAGTTTTTTTCTTTTTTGGAAAGAAAATTGATATCCAAAAATAAGTGAGTGACTCTTTAAATCCGAATAAAACGGTAACTTGAAATGAATTAATCAAGGCTTATAAAAAGGCTTACAAAAAAGGTGTTAAATTTTTAAGGAGGAGGGGCTTTTTTGGTTATTACAAATTGAAAAAAAATAAAGTAAAATAGAAAAAGGTGGAGTTTTATCGTATGCGGTGGCGTTATTTCTTTTTTGGTTGTTCACCTTTCATAGCCCTTTTTTCTCTATTAAAATTAAACTTCTCGGGCTATTACTAATCAAAAGCAGATTTATTTTTAAATAATTAAGTTACAGTAAAAGGTCATAATTGTTAAAATAAATAAAAACAAAAAAATAAGAGATAGTTTTCACTGCGAAATATAGCATAAATTGATATAAATCAAATTAAACCTTGTCGTCAAATGTGCGTAAAATATATTTGTAAAAAAATATTTGTAAAAATCTTTTAAAAATAACAAACATCCAAAAAATATTGTAGTTGAATTAAATACCATGCTTGTTTGATGGAAACAATAGAACTTTTTTGCAACACCTTCATATAACAATAAAAAAAGCAAAATATGGTTGAAACAATAAATAATAAAGTGTTTTTTAAAGGTTAAAGTACCATCCAGGAAGAAACGAATGCATCAATTTTTACTTTTATCTTTTTATAGCATCATTTGTAGACGAAGATTAATAATTTATCGCTGCTCTTTTTTATTTTTTTACTTAGTTGGAACAAAACTGACCATTGAATATACAAAGTTAGATACTGTAACTAACTATTTTGCTGACATTGAAATATTCCTTGCTTACGTGCATTCACATTATTTGATGTTTGCTACTAGTATTCTCGCTTTTTAGTGTTTTGGTATAAATTTTTAAACTTTATTTCGTTTTTTTTTGTAAATTTAAATAAACTGACAATTGAATATACAAAACCAGATACTGTAACTATCTATTTTGTTGGCATTGAAACATTCTTCTAATGTTTACGTGAATTTAATGTTGCACATTCTTTGATGTTTGCTACCAGTATTCTAGGACATTTTTTGCTTTTTAGTGTTTTTGTATAAATTAATTTAATGCACTTTTTCAAACTTCATTTTCCTTTTTTTTCTGTTTCCAATTTTTTCTTTTTCTTTGCAAAATTGCAAAAAATACGTTGTTTGCTCTGACTCAAAATGATGCATTTGAAATTTTCACTGATAAATAAGCTAATTTGTGTTTACTCGGAACAGCTTTTTGAATTTGATGTTTTTTTAAAAATATGTACCTATTCAAAAAAATACCTTTGTCGGAGAAGCTAAATACTTTTTTTATAAAAAAGAAGTTTCAAAAACAACATGAGTCAGAAGAAAAAATTAGCTTAGTGTTCAGGTGTTTTTGGTAATGCTTGCATTTTAAATATTATTGGACTTTTTAACTTTGGCTAAATTGATCGTTTTTTAATTGAAAAACGTGCCTAAAAAAGCATTTGTTTTAAATGCGGTAGTAGAATTTTTACAGAAAAGTCTTCTTAGGTTAATGATATCCAAGTGTTAAATATGATTACTGTAGATTTTTATTTTTGTCATAACAGCTAAAAGATTTGCATTTCTTCGAAAAGTAAAAATAAAACTTTGCAGTAGAAAAAAACCGGCAAGCTTTTTAAGAGTTTTACATATCATACAACTGTAACAATAATCAGTGAATCACATTTCGTCTGTAAATTAAAAAATTCAACAAATTCAAACTTCTTGCAATCTAAAGCGTTTTTAATTATTGTACGCTATTACTATCTCCTTTTCTTTGTCCAATTTGTGGCCATAGATTTTTACCTCAACCAACACAGATGAAACATTTATGTTTTTACTCACATCAGAATTCCATTGAAACAAATGATGACATACAAAAGTGAAAAATGGGGAAAAAATTCAAAGAATTCAGGTGTTTTGTCTAGAATTTATTCGAATTGCAAAATCCTTTTTTGTGTTTTCAACTTTAATGTTGTCAAAAAAGTTTTGTTTTTAACTTTTACACGTTAGCAATGTTAATGCTTTAAAAAATCTGTTTTTATGAGTAATACATGACACATTTTAAAATGGGTTTTTTTAGCTAGAATTTTTTCTGAAAAAAACCGATCCTAATTATGTCTAAAAATAATGATATTTTTTATACGTTCGTATTATGGTTGATAATGTCTATCATCTTAAAAATACATGTCTTACAATAACAAATGTTACAAGTTGTAACTTACTACATGTTAACGATGTTCAAAAATTAATTTCACTACAAAAATACAGCACATACAACAATATAGATGTCAATGAGACCCAAAAAAGGAAAAGAAACGTAACGCTACAATTGACTTATTAGGCAAAACCGAGCGATAAACTGTACTACTGGTAGCAGACGTATTTGAATTTCTTCCTCCAGTCATCTCATATTTTAATAGTATTAAATATAATAATATGGTAATAATTCAAAGAAATAAAGCTGCGGAATATCTTAAAGTTTTTTTTAATTGTACGATTTTTTGTTTGGTTGTTTTTTACCATGTCATTATAAAAGTTTTCTGTTTATCTTATGTGCAGTTCTTCTATGTTTTTTTAAAAATTTTACGTTATTTAAAATACCATTGTTTTGAATTAAAAGAACCCTGGCGTTGTGGGATACTGTAGCCTGGTTACTTTAGGCATTTTTTACATGAGGCATAACTTCCCTTAAAATGGGCCAAATATGAATGTTCGATTGTCCTAGACTCGTTCAGAATTATACAATAGTACCATTTTTGACACTTTCAAAGAATTCCATCTCTCGAAAAATTCACAATTGTTACAAAAAATGTCCTTTAAACAACAACTTGTCGTTGAAAACAAAATTATATTTGATGCTTGTAGCTAGTTCTGCAAAATGTTAATGAGTTAGTCTTTGTTTTGTTCCTTTTTTTGTTCAGTCTGCTAACACCCCATTTTTAGAACATTTTTTAATGTAACATCACTTTCTATGATGATTTTTTTCTCTCTGATTCATTCCCTCAACTGCTTGCTTTGTGCTTTAAATATTGTTTTTATATTATATTTACTGTTTTTGCGAGTATTTGAGATAAGTAAAATATAAAGTATTTAAGTCTTATAGAATTTCAACTTGTTTTTTTAAAAAAGATTACTGTCTACCACTATTTGCTACATTTTATTATTAGCAGCGGCATCATTATTTCGAAAAGAAACAAATAAGAAGAATGCGCGCGAAAATTAAAAATGAAAAAAATTTTGGTTCGTTTTTTTAGCGAAGCAAATGTTCGTTAATTAGTTAACAATGATGGCTCCTGATTGCGCTTCTAACATTTTACGACGAGTTGAAGAACAAAAAGCTACAAAACGAGCATTTTCTGAAGATTCTGGAATAGGAAGTAATTCATCAACACAAAAAAGCGGTATGTTTTTGACATTTTTTTATGATTATATATATAATATCTTTTCTTTTACAGGCATTTCTATACCACAAAAAAAGTATCATGGAAGTCCTCGAAGTATATTCTTTAATGCTGAAAATAATAGTGGAATTGCTGGCTTGAAAAAAAGTTTATTTGATAAATATAAAGAAGTTCGAAAAATTGAAAATCTTTATCGTAAGTTATCCGCTTTTATAGATGTATGTACATATGTTTACAACATAATTACATTATAGCATGGCAAGCTGAATTTCTTAATGATCCAAGAGTTATTAGAGGTGATAATGCATTATTAACAGCTCAAACTGGTGGTGGAAAAACATTAATTGCTGAAGTTTTAATGCTTCGTGAAATTTTTAATAGAAATTGCAGTGCTATCTTTGTTTTACCTTTGGTTGCTCTTGTTCAAGAAAAAGTATGTCTTTGGTGGTACTAATAAAATTTCAACGATAACTTTAAGTTTTTTTAGATTCTAGCATTCAAAGCTCTTGCAGATGCATTTCATGTTCGAATTGAAGAATATGCAGCTCATAAAGGCCGTATTCCTCCAATTAAACGTCAAGATCATCGTTCACTTTTTGTTTGTACAATTGAAAAAGCTAGTTTATTAATTAATGCTTTAATGGAAAAGAATCAATTAAGAAGTGTTGGATTATTGGTACTTGATGAAGTAAGTGTATCTAATTTCTGCTTATTAGCTGTTTAACCTTATATTTTAGGTTCATATGATTGGTGAATCAGGAAGAGGTGCAAATTTGGAATGCTTAATTGCAAAATATGCTGCAGCATGTGGTGGACAAATTGTTGCTATGAGTGCCACAATTGGTAATGCTGAACAACTTGCTAATTTTCTTGATGGCTTTCATTACCATAATTCTAATCGTCCGGTAGAATTAAAGCAATATATTGCGTATGATAAAACAATATTTGAAGTTAAACCAATTGATGGATTGGAACAAGTTCGAACGCTTCGTAGTGTTAGTTTAATTCCCTTACAAAATACATTTTTCTTTAAATAAATGTTTCAGAAAGATCCAGCTGATCCTGATGGAGTCATTGAACTTGCACTAGAGATTGTTCCTAAGCATTCTGTTTTAATTTTTTGCAATTCTCGTGCCGCTTGTGAAAATCTTTGTACTTTATTATACAGCAAAGTGACCGAGTTAGTTTTTCTTTGCTATGATACCGTAATCCTATGCTTAATTTTAGTGAACTCAAGCATTATAAACGTGAAGAAAGAGCTGCAATTGTTGAAGAATTGAAAGCTGAAACGGATAATCAAGCAGCACAAGGTCTTAAAAATGCTCTTAGAGTTGGAATTGCTTATCATCATGCTGGTCTTATGAATTGTGAACGACAAGTTGTTGAAGCTGCCTTTCATGTATGCTTTTGTGCTACAGTATTACGATTAGTATATAAAATTTTATAGAGTGGAGCAATTTCAATTGTTTGCGCAACTTCAACTCTTGCTGCAGGGGTTAATCTTCCCGCAAGACGAGTTATCATTCGATCTCCTAAAATTGGTATTGCTTTTATGACAAAAAGTCAGTTCCTTCAAATGGCTGGTAGAGCAGGTCGTGCTGGTTTTGATGAAATTGGTGAATGTTTTGTTATTGGAAATGATGGAAAACAGCGAGTTGTATGTTTATTATTTTTACACATAATGGTACTGTAACAGTTTGCTTTTTAGAAAAAGATTATTATGGAAGATCCTATACCAAATTGTGAATCTCAACTTGGCAATCAGCTTGAATCTTTTATTTTAGATCTTGTAGGACTTGGTGTAAGTTTTTCGTTTCCATTTGTTGTGTATTCTATTACATTTGCTTTAATTTTAGTTTATCAAAAGTTCAAAGTTGAAAGAAATTGTTGGATCAACATTGTATGCAATACAAAATAAAGAAAATATTGATGAAAGATTGGCTGAAGCATTAGCTAAGCTTGTGGAAACAAAATTCTTGGTTAAGCCATCTGATGTAAGTTGCATATTACAACAACCTTTTTGATGAAAATAATTTTGTAGGATGAATATGGATTAGATTTATATGGACGTGGTAAATTTCATTCTGGTTTATCACCTGGAGAAATTCCAACACTTATTGATCACTTTACAACTCATTTTGATCAAGGAATCGCTTTCAAAACACGTTTTTCAATTTTATATATATGTGTTCCTTTTGATATTAGAGTTACAGTAGATTGGGAAGTATATCGTCGTCAGGTAAATGCCTTTTATACACATACATTCTTTGTTTCTATTGTACATTTTTAGTACCTTAAACTTGATTCATGTGATCAGCGAATGTTTGGTGATGCCAAAGTAGTCGAAACTACAATTCATAAACATCAAGCTGAAAAAACTGAAGCATCATTAACTGAAATGCGACTTTATACTGCTTTACTGGTATATCGACTTTGTAAACATGGAATGAATAGTCTTTATGATTGTGCTCGAACTTTTAAAGTTGCTGTTGGCTGGATTCAACAAACCTATGAAAGTATGTGTCATCGAGCTCAAGCTCTTGGAAGATTCTCTGAGGTATTACTTTTTAATCAAATGTTTTTGAATACATTTATATTGTTTCTTTTTAGCATGTAAATGTCATGTGGCCACTTAAAGGACTTTTACCCGATCTTGTTAATTATATGAGAAGTGCCGGTGATGAACAAATTGCTCAGCTTATGTCTGTTGAAGGAATAACTCGATCAATGGCTCATACTTTGGCTAAAACAACACAATTTAATACTATTGGAGCTATTTCAAAAGCTACCGTATCTGAACTTCGTGAAGCTTTAAATGGAAAATTAAGAAAAAATTTAGCAGAAAGAATTATCTTTAGTGCCAAGTGTGTTTTACGCGATGCTATCGATGAAAAGAAAGAAGAGATTGCTGCAATGGGTGGCCTTTTGGACGAAAATTTAACAGAATAGTTCTTTATTTACTTGTATGATGTTTATTTTTGTTGTTAACGGGTGTTATTGTATTTTTTTATAACGAATAAACGGGTTTCTATGTTATTGTTACCGTAGTACAATGATGCATCATCAATAATAAGTTGAAATAATTTTAATCGAATTTTTGTAAATTTATGAATGAGCCAATTAATTTTTTTTACACATTAATGGATTTTCTCTATTAGTTCAAATTTTATAGTTTTTCATTTCTGAATGAGAACAAAAGAATAAATTAGAAATTCTTTAAAGATGAGTGGAGAATTTTATTTTTTTTTCGTCTTCAAATATGCTGTCTATGAAACACAAGTTAGCTCTCCTAAATCTAATTTACTCTCTTTTATCACTGATCTGAATCTTTACAGGTGACACATTTTATGAAATAAAATAATTTCAAAGAATAACTAACACAAATTGTGACATTTTCTTTGTGAATTAAAAAAAAACAAACAGGTTCAAACCATTTTGTCTTTCGAATGTTCATTCCATGACAAAGCAAAAGTAGAAACGATTTACTCAAAATTCCGGATTTCATCGGTCAATTAAAAAGGAGAAAAAGAAGAGGAAGAATGAGGAAGATAGCCCAAAAGAAAAGAAAATTGTTTTTTTATGAATGTAATAAAGGCGGCGCAAATTTATGTTTAGAAAATGAATAAAAGCAGATTTCATCTATTTCTTTTCATCGCATAAATTTTATTACGCTGTTCGTGAGGATTAGTAATATTGTAGACGTTAGTTTATTCAAATATTAAAGAAATCCATGGATTGGCCTTTGAGATCTTCATTATCGGCAGCAGCAGCAATCTCTTGCCTTGCATTTGTTGCTTTAATTGTTGGAGTTCCAACTTTACTTCAAGAGGTTGCAAATATGGAAGCTGAATTAGCACAAGAACGCCAAGAATATCTTGATATTTCAAATATTATGTGGAAAGAATTAATGCACCAAGGACATGAAATTCAAGTTGCTCATTCATCTGATCGTCATAAACGTCAATGTTAGTTTGTCGTTGCTTGCAAAAAAAACATTAAAGTTTTACAGATGATACTGGTGGACAAAGTGGTGGAAATCCGAAAAGACCTGGATATAGCACAGGTGGTCCAAAATGTAGTCCGGGGCCAAAAGGAAGTCCCGGTGCACCTGGTGAACCTGGGGAGCCAGGTATGAATGGGCAACCTGGCCGTTCTGGAAAGGGTTCAGGTCCTGAAGATTCAGAATACGGGGATATCATCAACAATTTCTGTCCACAATGTCCAGCTGGACCTGCTGGATTACCTGGGTATTTTTTTAAACAAAAATTTATTTCTTTTTTTGAACTTTTTTTAAACAAAAATTGCACGGAAATGAAGTATTATTCTAGACTGTTTATTTCCAGTCATATATTTTAGATATAAAGGCAAACGCGGCTTACGCGGATTAAAAGGCGAATCAGGACCAAAAGGAACTGCTGGCCGTGACGGAGAAATAGGTAGGCTTGCCCGTTTTAGACAAGAAAGAAGGCAAAGTATGATTTTTAGGAGATGAAGGCGCTGAAGGAGAAATCGGATATCCAGGTGATATGGGAGCACCAGGATTAGCTGGTCCTCCAGGAGAAGATGGCATCGGATATTCAAAGGGGCTTCCTGGGCCTAAAGGTGCACCTGGTATGGTTGGAATGGAGGGCGATGAAGTCGGTTTTCCGGAAATACTGGGGTTACTGTAGTTTTTATTAATATTTCAGGGTCTTCCAGGTGATAGAGGAGATGATGCAGTCCCTGGACCTCCTGGAAATCGTGGTGTTATTGGCCGCCCTGGTGGGCCTGGAAAAGATGGCCATCCAGGTCAACACGGAAAACCTGGAGAACCAGGTATCATATTTAAATTGAAAATGCATTGTAATAGTTAAATTTCTTAGGGGATGACGCTGAATATTGCCCTTGCCCTCCGAGAAGTGGTCTCGGTCCAAGTCCAAGTGGCAGTGGCTATGATACAGGTCCAGCAAAACCTAGTTCTCAACCTATTCCTCAATCACAATATGGTGGTGGATCTTCTTATGGTTCTAATCCAGGACCCCCTTTGCCACCCGGAACTGTCCCTGAGGAATATCGTAAATATTACAATCTTGCGGCTTTACGTCATCACATTCTTTGATATAACTAATATGATTTACTGATAATTTAAACAAATAAATTTAAAAGTTAAAATTTAAACAGGAATCAATCTCACATTTCATTTTATGCTTTTATAACAGACCAATGAATATTTTTTTGACATGATAAAAAAACATTTGCGTTGAAAAAAGGGCACAACTTTGCATAAGTAATTACTATAGCACAACCATAAAACAAATTTTAAAGTTTCGAGTTCTTCTTCAACATCTTTGGGAGCTTTATCAAAAAAAGTTTTGTTGGCGCTCTTGTGCACGACTAAGAAAATTATTTTCTTTGATTTTTTTAATTTGAGAAACCAATTGTTTGACAGCTTCTGACCTATTTTTTGTTGCATCTTCAACTTTTTTAAGCATTTCAATTTTTTTGTTTCATAAATGTTAAAGAGGAATTTGTTCTACAAAAAAGGGAGACATTAGAAACATTAGGCTACAGTAATCCAACAAGTCTATAGCTTGCTGACAATTTAGCTAAACAACTGACAGCAGTTTTAAATCAAAAACATCATCAAACAGAATAAAATAAGACATTAATTATATAAATAAAATGTTATCCCTCATAGCAATTGCATATTGTCACAATCAACGTATATAATTTTTTTTCATAATTTTCTATTATTAGTGGCCTTGCTTTATCGTTAGACTTTGAAATATAGAAAGTAACTATCAACAGCTTCTACAAAAATGGTTTTCTAATGTGTTTGTAATAGCAGGGGCGACATATTGTTTTTGTGCAGTGAAAAAATTACATACAGAAGACTAGCTGCAAAAAATAGAATGTTGCATTTCAACAACAACTAAAACTTTTAATTATAAAAAAAACGAGTAAGAGAGCTTAATCATATCAACAGAAGCAAAAAATATAGATTATATTGCTCTAGCATAAATAAATATTTTTTATAAAAAAGTAATAAAAAGTGTTCTTAGAAAAAAAAGTTGTTTGCTACTTTTTTTGATCATTGTTTTTTTCTCTACCGCGTTCAAATTTAAAATAAACATCAGTTTGTGCTCTCGACTGGAAAACATGCAAACAGTAGCCTTCACGCAAGTTAAAATTAACGACACCCTTTTTTCTTTCGGTCGTTCAAAAGTTGCATTTTTGTTTTTTTCTCTGCCGCGTTTTGCTTATTTTCATGTATGTATCTATTTCCATGTCATTTTTGCTGATTTAATAAATAAAATATATTTTTTCAGCTACATTGCAAAATGTCACTGTAGAATTCAGTTGGCACAGTACCGATCGATCAGATTGTCCATGTCTTCAGTTTTTGATTTTTCGTGGTGAAGATGAAGCTGATTACAAAGTTGGTAAATGGTATGAGCTTACTATTGCTGATGTTTTTGAAGAAGAAGGTATTGCTGATATTGATGCAGTACCTACAGCTCATCCAGATGTTCCACATAAAAAAGTTGGAATTAATAAAGTTATAAATGAAGTAAAGTTTTTTTTCCTGCATTTTCTTGCTTTAAATCCTTTTTTTTATAGTTCTTGGTTGAAATTAGCAGTTTTCCTGTTGCCTGCAGCAATTCAGTTCTCAGTTTCCAGTTATTTTTTCTCAACATCTTGGTGCAATTGGTCTTACTGAAAATGAACTTGCTCGATGTGAAGACAATATTCGTGCTGCAGCAATCCAGTTCCTGAAAAGAATCGCAAAGATCGACCACAACTTCGTCCTACAGTTATATTTGTGCAGTTCTCAGTTCCCGTTCGTCCAACAGTTACACAGTTTATACAAAACTTTGGATCAAGGCAAATCAACTGGAAATTATCAATAAGTGCTTTCTTGAATTGTTATATAATGTTTTTGTGTTGTTATTAATATTTTTCTGTCATTGCTGACAATGATGTTTTATTCTTATTAATAAATGCTTTATTTTGTTCATTTGTGTCTCTTCTTTTGCATTACCGTTGTCTTTATGAGTTTAAATTTGAGTTAAGCTTTTTCTTTAAAATTTTAATACAATTTTATTAATTTTTGAAAAGTTCACAGTATACGGTAAATAGTTTAAATATTTTTTCTCGTCTTTCTTTTGTTATTATTAATTGCGGAGTCGATGATGTAAATGCTGATGAGCATTGCATAAAAGAGGTACTTCAACTAAATGTTCAGACTCGTTATGCCAAATTTAAAATTTTCCTTCACATTTTTTTCTCACAAGTTTACAAATGTGCCAAAAATGTTAGGAAGCATTGCTCGTAATGTTATTAAATATCGACAAAACTTGAAATTTCTTCCTGCTATAGTTAATATTCAAAGCCGCTTAAATCATGTTAATAATATTAAACAATTACCATTGATTAGACCACCAACACGTAGAAGAAAGCGTCCGCCATCACTTCTTAGTCATACTATAACACAGGTTTGCTTTAAACTAATTTACATCATAGTTTTTATTTTCTATTTTAGGAAGATTCAAAAATTCCAAAAGTTAAAGCTGTAACTCTTGCAGAAAGTTTTAATTTAAATGCTATTGCTGAATCAACATTAAATCAAAGATATAATATAACATTCGTAGATCATGGTAAGATTCTTGTTCCCTTATGCACAGCTTTAGTTTAATTCTTTTTTGATTTTAGAATGTGAACAAGCTATTCATGTTGTTCCAAAGCCAGAATATGTAATTAATAATGAAATGAGAGAATATTTTGTTTTTAGTGATGGAGTTATCGTTCTGTGGAATGTTAGTGAAAATGAAGTAAGTATATTTTTGGTAAAAGACAAGTATTATTATAAATTTTACAGCAAGATCAAATTCAACAATATCTTCTTAAATATGCTGAAGAACCGATCCCTGAAGCGATCCAAAGAGAAGAAACTGAAACAATGAAATTTCAATTTACTGACGATCGTAGTTCAGGTGTTAATCGTGATACAATCTATTTAAATGCCGATCAATTTCATGAAAATCAAAAGATGGCAATCCTCGAACGCTTTGCATTTTCTCATGGCATGGCTGCTTCTGTAAAACTTGGTTATTGGGAACATTGCCTCGCTGAACACGTTGAACCATTAGCATCAATCACAAAGGTTTTTATAATATTTTTACCATTGAATTTTAATAACTATTCTCTTGTTTTAGGAGCTTTCTAAAGGAAAAATTTCATGGGATCGAAAGACTGCATTACAAAAATGTGGTGAATTTGCAACTTTACGCCATTCAATGAATCTCAATTGTGAACTATTAAACGATGATTTTTATTGGGAACATGCTAATTTGGAAGCTCATTACAAGAAACTTCTTCGTTATTTAAGTGTTCCTGTACGTAAGAAAGTGATTAATGATAAACTTGATTACTGTGAAGGACTCGTTAGCAATATTGATAATACCTTAAGTCATCGACATGTAAGTATTAGATATTTCTTGTTTATGGTATATTTTAATATTTTAGTCAAATCTTCTTGAATGGCTCATTATTATCTTGATTGTGATTGAAGTGGTCTTCGATACTCTACATTTTATTGACAGAAAGCCGCAACCAGTATATGTTGTCCAGAATCCTCAAAAAAGTGTTTAATAGTTGTTTGTTGTTATTATCGTGGTTATAGATATTAGAATAATAAAACAAAATATTTTATGTTTAAACTGTTTACTTTTTTAAATGAAAATAGATGCAGTACAATATCACTGTTACCGTATATGAGATGCATTTAGATACTTAATTATTGTCGTAATTTTAGAATGCATTTTTTCACCAAACTTCCTTTACTTTACGAGTATACTACAATATTTTGTGTTACTTATTATTGACTTGGTCATTTTGAGCATCTCGAATTGTCTCTCGTTTTAGTAAGCTAAACTGCAGCTTTATGTTTAACAAGACATAAAATAATTCTAACGATTTTTATAATCATAGCAAATTTTTCCATGTTTTTGATTTAACGCACGGAGATCTTCCTAAATATTTTTTAACTTTAATTTTCGAGTACTCTATAGGATACGTACTTGGTGTACAATATGGGGCTGTTAACGTATATGAGACTTATGTAATGATTGTGTTTATCTAGTTCATCATTGTCGTAATTTTCGAAAGCATATATTTGACAAACTTTTCTTTCTTTCCGAGTATACTGTAATATTTAGTGTTACTTATTATCTACTTAATCACTTTCTGAATTGTCCTTTCTGTTTTTGTTACAGCCTTATCATTTAAGCATGATAAACTGCAACTCTACAGTATTGTCTAAAAAGACATTAAATACCATCAATTTTAATATATTATCCATAAAATCAAAGCAGATTTTCTCCATATTTTTAATTCATCACGTAGAGATCTTCCTGTAGATTTAACTTTATTTTTCGAGTACGGTGTAGTTATGGATGTTCTTTACTCAGATGTATAACTTTATTGTGATACTTAAGTAACTTTTTGGATACTGTAAGTGGCATAAGATTGATCAAATAAATGGTAAATTTTTTATTTTTTAAATCGTTTTATGGAATCCAAAATAAGACAAATTCATTAAACACAAATAAAACATGTATATCAAACATAGAATGATGTATCAAATTCAAGTTTAGCATCTTCTCCATTTGTTTCGGTAATCTTTGGCTTAATGATAGAATAACCATTACCGCGATTTGAACAAAGATTCACATAAAATACATTTTCGATTCCAGCAGCAAATGAGCGAAGCTTTGATGGTGAAATAAAGATAGTTGGGTTTTTTATAAATTTGTTATTTTTCAACGTTGAAGGACAGGAATATGATGGACAAACTTGTCCATGTTGAAGCATTTGTTGAACATACCATATCATTCTATCACTTGTTGGAAGTTCGGCAGATGTAATAAGAGCACCTTTAGAAAGAGCTTTCATTGTATCAAAATTTGCTGCGGCAATTTGCATTCCATCAAAAGAAAAAACAGCAGGATTATCAAGAAGATGAACTTTTTTGGATTGAAGCTTTTCTGGAGTAAAATATTCAGAATGATAAGCAGTTGTTGGATAAGTAGGATATAAAATAAATGGATCATTTTCACATGGTGGAACAATAACAACATCCATATCTCCTTTAGCAAGTTCACAAATTTTATATAGCAAACTATCTAAAGCTTTTTCAACAGTATCAAGTTGTGATTTAATTATGCAGGGTAAAGGACCAAATATAATCAAAAGTTTAACAGAATTTTCTTTGGCATGATTAAACATTCGAACAAATGAGCCTTCATCATTAAATGGACCACATGCTACCATAATAGAAGCAAAATCTTCTAAACAAAATACAGATTAGATATTCATGTAATATTAAGAATGTCATACCAAGCATTTTGAAACTTGTACGAACAATTTCTGCACACTTTGGTGGTACTGGTGGAACAATATTACGAACTTTTAATATATTTCCTTCAAAGTTGGCATCAAATGTTGCAAACTAAAATATATAAATAAGCAAATGAAAAATGACTGATGATAGGTACCATCTTATCAAAAATAAATTCGTGAGATACTTTAGCAAGATCTACTTCTAAATTGCCATATTTCTTTGAAAGTATTCGTACTTTTTCAACTTCATTATTTCGTTTTGGTACAAAAACACAGCCGCTTACAGTAATATCTTCACCAGCGCTTAAGATCTAAATATATCAAAAAATACACAACAATTATTTACACAAAAGCATACTTCTAAAGCATTATCTTCGGTATCATCATTACTTGTAAAACTATAAGGGAGAAGAGAAAATTGTACTTCTTTAATAGTTTCATCCAAAATTAGCTTAGCATTGACAGCACCTTTTATAGTTTGGGTTACTTTGAATGGAGTAACATCTGTTTTTGAAACGAAGTCATCATCAACATCAAAAGTTGGTTCTTTTTTAACAGGACTAAAAATTTCCATTTTTGTAGGAGGAATATTCTCTTGTCGTTGTTCAGCATTCGAAGTTTCCTAAAGAAAAGCTATAGCTAAATGTTACAGAGAGAAAAGCTTACATATTCAACAAATTCATTGATAAATGATTGTGTAAGAGTTGTTCGTTTGTGATTAGTAGCATATGCAACTAATGCATCAAGAGTATCAAGAGCATCCCGATGATGTCTTTTCATAAAAAGGTTTACTAAAATTATAAATATTATGGGTGCATTTTTGCAAAACAAAAACTTACATGCATTCACAACGTTATCATTTTCAAACGTTAAACCAAAAATCGACAATTCTTCAACAATTTTATCGTTATCCATGTTTAAAACTTCAAAATAATAAATATATGAAAATATAGACAGCAAAAAATGAGTGAAAGAAAGACTATCTATATTTGATAGAAAATTTTAAAAAGAAAAATGAGCGCGAAAAAATACTTTTCAATATTGGGCATCATTGGCGTTATGTGGTACTAAATATATCAAGGCCGAGGCTATCTGGAACCATGGATTAACTTTTGAACGTTTAAAGAATACTGTATTTTTTAAAACAATTTCAATTATTTTTTGTGTATTAAAAATTTTATTACATTATTGTTGTCAATCACAGATGATAATTTTATTGCGATAAAAGTTCGATTTTGATTGATAAATAAAGGAGAAATGGTTGCTATTACTTTGGAAAATTCAACCAGTTTGGCATTTGTAAGCCAATAAGTAATTGTTTTATGTTACTAATTTTAAACTTTTGATGTATCTTTTAGCAAAAATTTGCAAGTTAAATGTTAAAATACAGTACCCAAAAAATCATTTTATCTTGTTTCCTCGATATCGGTGCTTGACAGTTTTCAAATAGTTAATTAAAACAAAACTATTTCACTAAAGATAATTACGAATGATCAAAAAAAATTTTATTCTTGAATTAAAAATAAAAACAGTTTTAAGAAAATATTGCATTGTGAACAGCTTTCCTTTTTTTATTAAAATAAAATTTGTATGTTTGTTATTTATGTCGGTATTAAAAATATGTATTTTTATTTATAAAATAATATATTTGCAAAAGAAATGATATTGTTTGTTTTCTGAAAAATAACATCATGAGTCAGAGGATTATTACCAGATATATTTGTCAACAAAAACAAAAAGACTTCAAATTCTGTTTTAATATTTTTATACAAATTTAAAAAAAACACTTTTCCAAAAATATTTAGATTAGTTCTTTTTCTTTTAGCAGTGTTTATAAAAGTAAATTTATTTACGTAAATTTCCATTAAGGTTACTGTAATTTAGTATCTTGATTTAACGATAAACGTTGTCCCCTTTATTTGACATTGTAAATATGATTTGTTATTTACAGTATACTCGTTTAAAATCTGTTTAACTACTTTTTTAAATCAAAATAATTCTTGGGTTAGGATTTGTGAGATAAACAAAAGCAAATTTAGAACAAAAAAGTAAACACACATATTGTAGTTTTAATACCTTTTGGCAAATATTTTTTAAAATACAATGTAAACAAAATTTTATCATAAAAACGTAATAAAAAAGCAAAAGAACTTTACTTCAAGAGGTTGCAAATATGGAAGCTGAATTAGCACAAGAACGCCAAGAATATCTTGATATTTCAAATATTATGTGGAAAGAATTAATGCACCAAGGACATGAAATTCAAGTTGCTCATTCATCTGATCGTCATAAACGTCAATGTTAGTTTGTCGTTGCTTGCAAAAAAAACATTAAAGTTTTACAGATGATACTGGTGGACAAAGTGGTGGAAATCCGAAAAGACCTGGATATAGCACAGGTGGTCCAAAATGTAGTCCGGGGCCAAAAGGAAGTCCCGGTGCACCTGGTGAACCTGGGGAGCCAGGTATGAATGGGCAACCTGGCCGTTCTGGAAAGGGTTCAGGTCCTGAAGATTCAGAATACGGGGATATCATCAACAATTTCTGTCCACAATGTCCAGCTGGACCTGCTGGATTACCTGGGTATTTTTTTAAACAAAAATTTATTTCTTTTTTTGAACTTTTTTTAAACAAAAATTGCACGGAAATGAAGTATTATTCTAGACTGTTTATTTCCAGTCATATATTTTAGATATAAAGGCAAACGCGGCTTACGCGGATTAAAAGGCGAATCAGGACCAAAAGGAACTGCTGGCCGTGACGGAGAAATAGGTAGGCTTGCCCGTTTTAGACAAGAAAGAAGGCAAAGTATGATTTTTAGGAGATGAAGGCGCTGAAGGAGAAATCGGATATCCAGGTGATATGGGAGCACCAGGATTAGCTGGTCCTCCAGGAGAAGATGGCATCGGATATTCAAAGGGGCTTCCTGGGCCTAAAGGTGCACCTGGTATGGTTGGAATGGAGGGCGATGAAGTCGGTTTTCCGGAAATACTGGGGTTACTGTAGTTTTTATTAATATTTCAGGGTCTTCCAGGTGATAGAGGAGATGATGCAGTCCCTGGACCTCCTGGAAATCGTGGTGTTATTGGCCGCCCTGGTGGGCCTGGAAAAGATGGCCATCCAGGTCAACACGGAAAACCTGGAGAACCAGGTATCATATTTAAATTGAAAATGCATTGTAATAGTTAAATTTCTTAGGGGATGACGCTGAATATTGCCCTTGCCCTCCGAGAAGTGGTCTCGGTCCAAGTCCAAGTGGCAGTGGCTATGATACAGGTCCAGCAAAACCTAGTTCTCAACCTATTCCTCAATCACAATATGGTGGTGGATCTTCTTATGGTTCTAATCCAGGACCCCCTTTGCCACCCGGAACTGTCCCTGAGGAATATCGTAAATATTACAATCTTGCGGCTTTACGTCATCACATTCTTTGATATAACTAATATGATTTACTGATAATTTAAACAAATAAATTTAAAAGTTAAAATTTAAACAGGAATCAATCTCACATTTCATTTTATGCTTTTATAACAGACCAATGAATATTTTTTTGACATGATAAAAAAACATTTGCGTTGAAAAAAGGGCACAACTTTGCATAAGTAATTACTATAGCACAACCATAAAACAAATTTTAAAGTTTCGAGTTCTTCTTCAACATCTTTGGGAGCTTTATCAAAAAAAGTTTTGTTGGCGCTCTTGTGCACGACTAAGAAAATTATTTTCTTTGATTTTTTTAATTTGAGAAACCAATTGTTTGACAGCTTCTGACCTATTTTTTGTTGCATCTTCAACTTTTTTAAGCATTTCAATTTTTTTGTTTCATAAATGTTAAAGAGGAATTTGTTCTACAAAAAAGGGAGACATTAGAAACATTAGGCTACAGTAATCCAACAAGTCTATAGCTTGCTGACAATTTAGCTAAACAACTGACAGCAGTTTTAAATCAAAAACATCATCAAACAGAATAAAATAAGACATTAATTATATAAATAAAATGTTATCCCTCATAGCAATTGCATATTGTCACAATCAACGTATATAATTTTTTTTCATAATTTTCTATTATTAGTGGCCTTGCTTTATCGTTAGACTTTGAAATATAGAAAGTAACTATCAACAGCTTCTACAAAAATGGTTTTCTAATGTGTTTGTAATAGCAGGGGCGACATATTGTTTTTGTGCAGTGAAAAAATTACATACAGAAGACTAGCTGCAAAAAATAGAATGTTGCATTTCAACAACAACTAAAACTTTTAATTATAAAAAAAACGAGTAAGAGAGCTTAATCATATCAACAGAAGCAAAAAATATAGATTATATTGCTCTAGCATAAATAAATATTTTTTATAAAAAAGTAATAAAAAGTGTTCTTAGAAAAAAAAGTTGTTTGCTACTTTTTTTGATCATTGTTTTTTTCTCTACCGCGTTCAAATTTAAAATAAACATCAGTTTGTGCTCTCGACTGGAAAACATGCAAACAGTAGCCTTCACGCAAGTTAAAATTAACGACACCCTTTTTTCTTTCGGTCGTTCAAAAGTTGCATTTTTGTTTTTTTCTCTGCCGCGTTTTGCTTATTTTCATGTATGTATCTATTTCCATGTCATTTTTGCTGATTTAATAAATAAAATATATTTTTTCAGCTACATTGCAAAATGTCACTGTAGAATTCAGTTGGCACAGTACCGATCGATCAGATTGTCCATGTCTTCAGTTTTTGATTTTTCGTGGTGAAGATGAAGCTGATTACAAAGTTGGTAAATGGTATGAGCTTACTATTGCTGATGTTTTTGAAGAAGAAGGTATTGCTGATATTGATGCAGTACCTACAGCTCATCCAGATGTTCCACATAAAAAAGTTGGAATTAATAAAGTTATAAATGAAGTAAAGTTTTTTTTCCTGCATTTTCTTGCTTTAAATCCTTTTTTTTATAGTTCTTGGTTGAAATTAGCAGTTTTCCTGTTGCCTGCAGCAATTCAGTTCTCAGTTTCCAGTTATTTTTTCTCAACATCTTGGTGCAATTGGTCTTACTGAAAATGAACTTGCTCGATGTGAAGACAATATTCGTGCTGCAGCAATCCAGTTCCTGAAAAGAATCGCAAAGATCGACCACAACTTCGTCCTACAGTTATATTTGTGCAGTTCTCAGTTCCCGTTCGTCCAACAGTTACACAGTTTATACAAAACTTTGGATCAAGGCAAATCAACTGGAAATTATCAATAAGTGCTTTCTTGAATTGTTATATAATGTTTTTGTGTTGTTATTAATATTTTTCTGTCATTGCTGACAATGATGTTTTATTCTTATTAATAAATGCTTTATTTTGTTCATTTGTGTCTCTTCTTTTGCATTACCGTTGTCTTTATGAGTTTAAATTTGAGTTAAGCTTTTTCTTTAAAATTTTAATACAATTTTATTAATTTTTGAAAAGTTCACAGTATACGGTAAATAGTTTAAATATTTTTTCTCGTCTTTCTTTTGTTATTATTAATTGCGGAGTCGATGATGTAAATGCTGATGAGCATTGCATAAAAGAGGTACTTCAACTAAATGTTCAGACTCGTTATGCCAAATTTAAAATTTTCCTTCACATTTTTTTCTCACAAGTTTACAAATGTGCCAAAAATGTTAGGAAGCATTGCTCGTAATGTTATTAAATATCGACAAAACTTGAAATTTCTTCCTGCTATAGTTAATATTCAAAGCCGCTTAAATCATGTTAATAATATTAAACAATTACCATTGATTAGACCACCAACACGTAGAAGAAAGCGTCCGCCATCACTTCTTAGTCATACTATAACACAGGTTTGCTTTAAACTAATTTACATCATAGTTTTTATTTTCTATTTTAGGAAGATTCAAAAATTCCAAAAGTTAAAGCTGTAACTCTTGCAGAAAGTTTTAATTTAAATGCTATTGCTGAATCAACATTAAATCAAAGATATAATATAACATTCGTAGATCATGGTAAGATTCTTGTTCCCTTATGCACAGCTTTAGTTTAATTCTTTTTTGATTTTAGAATGTGAACAAGCTATTCATGTTGTTCCAAAGCCAGAATATGTAATTAATAATGAAATGAGAGAATATTTTGTTTTTAGTGATGGAGTTATCGTTCTGTGGAATGTTAGTGAAAATGAAGTAAGTATATTTTTGGTAAAAGACAAGTATTATTATAAATTTTACAGCAAGATCAAATTCAACAATATCTTCTTAAATATGCTGAAGAACCGATCCCTGAAGCGATCCAAAGAGAAGAAACTGAAACAATGAAATTTCAATTTACTGACGATCGTAGTTCAGGTGTTAATCGTGATACAATCTATTTAAATGCCGATCAATTTCATGAAAATCAAAAGATGGCAATCCTCGAACGCTTTGCATTTTCTCATGGCATGGCTGCTTCTGTAAAACTTGGTTATTGGGAACATTGCCTCGCTGAACACGTTGAACCATTAGCATCAATCACAAAGGTTTTTATAATATTTTTACCATTGAATTTTAATAACTATTCTCTTGTTTTAGGAGCTTTCTAAAGGAAAAATTTCATGGGATCGAAAGACTGCATTACAAAAATGTGGTGAATTTGCAACTTTACGCCATTCAATGAATCTCAATTGTGAACTATTAAACGATGATTTTTATTGGGAACATGCTAATTTGGAAGCTCATTACAAGAAACTTCTTCGTTATTTAAGTGTTCCTGTACGTAAGAAAGTGATTAATGATAAACTTGATTACTGTGAAGGACTCGTTAGCAATATTGATAATACCTTAAGTCATCGACATGTAAGTATTAGATATTTCTTGTTTATGGTATATTTTAATATTTTAGTCAAATCTTCTTGAATGGCTCATTATTATCTTGATTGTGATTGAAGTGGTCTTCGATACTCTACATTTTATTGACAGAAAGCCGCAACCAGTATATGTTGTCCAGAATCCTCAAAAAAGTGTTTAATAGTTGTTTGTTGTTATTATCGTGGTTATAGATATTAGAATAATAAAACAAAATATTTTATGTTTAAACTGTTTACTTTTTTAAATGAAAATAGATGCAGTACAATATCACTGTTACCGTATATGAGATGCATTTAGATACTTAATTATTGTCGTAATTTTAGAATGCATTTTTTCACCAAACTTCCTTTACTTTACGAGTATACTACAATATTTTGTGTTACTTATTATTGACTTGGTCATTTTGAGCATCTCGAATTGTCTCTCGTTTTAGTAAGCTAAACTGCAGCTTTATGTTTAACAAGACATAAAATAATTCTAA
The DNA here is from genome assembly GCA_024447215.1 of Panagrolaimus sp. LJ2400. NCBI lineage: Eukaryota > Metazoa > Nematoda > Chromadorea > Rhabditida > Panagrolaimidae > Panagrolaimus > Panagrolaimus sp. LJ2400. The sequence goes on along the minus strand of JAMRYA010000004.1, from coordinate 10,638,308 downwards.
CGATTTTTATAATCATAGCAAATTTTTCCATGTTTTTGATTTAACGCACGGAGATCTTCCTAAATATTTTTTAACTTTAATTTTCGAGTACTCTATAGGATACGTACTTGGTGTACAATATGGGGCTGTTAACGTATATGAGACTTATGTAATGATTGTGTTTATCTAGTTCATCATTGTCGTAATTTTCGAAAGCATATATTTGACAAACTTTTCTTTCTTTCCGAGTATACTGTAATATTTAGTGTTACTTATTATCTACTTAATCACTTTCTGAATTGTCCTTTCTGTTTTTGTTACAGCCTTATCATTTAAGCATGATAAACTGCAACTCTACAGTATTGTCTAAAAAGACATTAAATACCATCAATTTTAATATATTATCCATAAAATCAAAGCAGATTTTCTCCATATTTTTAATTCATCACGTAGAGATCTTCCTGTAGATTTAACTTTATTTTTCGAGTACGGTGTAGTTATGGATGTTCTTTACTCAGATGTATAACTTTATTGTGATACTTAAGTAACTTTTTGGATACTGTAAGTGGCATAAGATTGATCAAATAAATGGTAAATTTTTTATTTTTTAAATCGTTTTATGGAATCCAAAATAAGACAAATTCATTAAACACAAATAAAACATGTATATCAAACATAGAATGATGTATCAAATTCAAGTTTAGCATCTTCTCCATTTGTTTCGGTAATCTTTGGCTTAATGATAGAATAACCATTACCGCGATTTGAACAAAGATTCACATAAAATACATTTTCGATTCCAGCAGCAAATGAGCGAAGCTTTGATGGTGAAATAAAGATAGTTGGGTTTTTTATAAATTTGTTATTTTTCAACGTTGAAGGACAGGAATATGATGGACAAACTTGTCCATGTTGAAGCATTTGTTGAACATACCATATCATTCTATCACTTGTTGGAAGTTCGGCAGATGTAATAAGAGCACCTTTAGAAAGAGCTTTCATTGTATCAAAATTTGCTGCGGCAATTTGCATTCCATCAAAAGAAAAAACAGCAGGATTATCAAGAAGATGAACTTTTTTGGATTGAAGCTTTTCTGGAGTAAAATATTCAGAATGATAAGCAGTTGTTGGATAAGTAGGATATAAAATAAATGGATCATTTTCACATGGTGGAACAATAACAACATCCATATCTCCTTTAGCAAGTTCACAAATTTTATATAGCAAACTATCTAAAGCTTTTTCAACAGTATCAAGTTGTGATTTAATTATGCAGGGTAAAGGACCAAATATAATCAAAAGTTTAACAGAATTTTCTTTGGCATGATTAAACATTCGAACAAATGAGCCTTCATCATTAAATGGACCACATGCTACCATAATAGAAGCAAAATCTTCTAAACAAAATACAGATTAGATATTCATGTAATATTAAGAATGTCATACCAAGCATTTTGAAACTTGTACGAACAATTTCTGCACACTTTGGTGGTACTGGTGGAACAATATTACGAACTTTTAATATATTTCCTTCAAAGTTGGCATCAAATGTTGCAAACTAAAATATATAAATAAGCAAATGAAAAATGACTGATGATAGGTACCATCTTATCAAAAATAAATTCGTGAGATACTTTAGCAAGATCTACTTCTAAATTGCCATATTTCTTTGAAAGTATTCGTACTTTTTCAACTTCATTATTTCGTTTTGGTACAAAAACACAGCCGCTTACAGTAATATCTTCACCAGCGCTTAAGATCTAAATATATCAAAAAATACACAACAATTATTTACACAAAAGCATACTTCTAAAGCATTATCTTCGGTATCATCATTACTTGTAAAACTATAAGGGAGAAGAGAAAATTGTACTTCTTTAATAGTTTCATCCAAAATTAGCTTAGCATTGACAGCACCTTTTATAGTTTGGGTTACTTTGAATGGAGTAACATCTGTTTTTGAAACGAAGTCATCATCAACATCAAAAGTTGGTTCTTTTTTAACAGGACTAAAAATTTCCATTTTTGTAGGAGGAATATTCTCTTGTCGTTGTTCAGCATTCGAAGTTTCCTAAAGAAAAGCTATAGCTAAATGTTACAGAGAGAAAAGCTTACATATTCAACAAATTCATTGATAAATGATTGTGTAAGAGTTGTTCGTTTGTGATTAGTAGCATATGCAACTAATGCATCAAGAGTATCAAGAGCATCCCGATGATGTCTTTTCATAAAAAGGTTTACTAAAATTATAAATATTATGGGTGCATTTTTGCAAAACAAAAACTTACATGCATTCACAACGTTATCATTTTCAAACGTTAAACCAAAAATCGACAATTCTTCAACAATTTTATCGTTATCCATGTTTAAAACTTCAAAATAATAAATATATGAAAATATAGACAGCAAAAAATGAGTGAAAGAAAGACTATCTATATTTGATAGAAAATTTTAAAAAGAAAAATGAGCGCGAAAAAATACTTTTCAATATTGGGCATCATTGGCGTTATGTGGTACTAAATATATCAAGGCCGAGGCTATCTGGAACCATGGATTAACTTTTGAACGTTTAAAGAATACTGTATTTTTTAAAACAATTTCAATTATTTTTTGTGTATTAAAAATTTTATTACATTATTGTTGTCAATCACAGATGATAATTTTATTGCGATAAAAGTTCGATTTTGATTGATAAATAAAGGAGAAATGGTTGCTATTACTTTGGAAAATTCAACCAGTTTGGCATTTGTAAGCCAATAAGTAATTGTTTTATGTTACTAATTTTAAACTTTTGATGTATCTTTTAGCAAAAATTTGCAAGTTAAATGTTAAAATACAGTACCCAAAAAATCATTTTATCTTGTTTCCTCGATATCGGTGCTTGACAGTTTTCAAATAGTTAATTAAAACAAAACTATTTCACTAAAGATAATTACGAATGATCAAAAAAAATTTTATTCTTGAATTAAAAATAAAAACAGTTTTAAGAAAATATTGCATTGTGAACAGCTTTCCTTTTTTTATTAAAATAAAATTTGTATGTTTGTTATTTATGTCGGTATTAAAAATATGTATTTTTATTTATAAAATAATATATTTGCAAAAGAAATGATATTGTTTGTTTTCTGAAAAATAACATCATGAGTCAGAGGATTATTACCAGATATATTTGTCAACAAAAACAAAAAGACTTCAAATTCTGTTTTAATATTTTTATACAAATTTAAAAAAAACACTTTTCCAAAAATATTTAGATTAGTTCTTTTTCTTTTAGCAGTGTTTATAAAAGTAAATTTATTTACGTAAATTTCCATTAAGGTTACTGTAATTTAGTATCTTGATTTAACGATAAACGTTGTCCCCTTTATTTGACATTGTAAATATGATTTGTTATTTACAGTATACTCGTTTAAAATCTGTTTAACTACTTTTTTAAATCAAAATAATTCTTGGGTTAGGATTTGTGAGATAAACAAAAGCAAATTTAGAACAAAAAAGTAAACACACATATTGTAGTTTTAATACCTTTTGGCAAATATTTTTTAAAATACAATGTAAACAAAATTTTATCATAAAAACGTAATAAAAAAGCAAAAGAACATTTTTGAAGGATTAACTTTGGAGTTAATTAAAAACTAGCGGTGCCCGCCCCTTTGGGGTGGCTCACCAAAGCAATTGAAAAACAATTGAAGTCATTTTTTATGCAAATTTCATGTTTTTTATTCTCTTTTTTGTGAATGAAGAATAATGAGGTGATTAAAAAACGAACAAACTAACGCTCTCGCTGTAGTAAGAGGATTTGGGTTTTCAGTAAATAGTAAAAGTATTAGCAAATAAAAACAGATATTTAAAAAATTATCACAAAGTTTATCACAAAATTTTTGTAGAGAAGGACGTATTTTCAAGGAACTTTTGGGACTTGTGTTGAAATTGACAATGTTTTGCCGCAACAATGAAAATGCTGCAAAAGATCAAAAACATATTCCCTTGAAATATAATTTTTTTCTGTGTATGCCTTTGTTTGCAACCTAAAGAATTTCAGTCAACCAAAAGCATTGAAGTGTCCCAACTTTATTTAACAAATAAAAAAATTTTCGTTACTTTAAAAGCTTTTTTTGCAGATAACCAAGATAACATTAATAAATTTCAAAATTAAAATATCTCACATGAGAAGTTGCATAATTAATAATCAACAGCAGCACCATTCAATGGTCTTTTACCGCAATTGGCATTCACCGCGTGCCTTAGTCGTCTATTCACACCAAAGTCACTGATGAAAGCCAAATGCAAGCAAAAGACAGTATTTTAATAAAAAAATAAAAGAATATCCTAAAATATATAACATTTATAAAATCAATGACAACAAAAGAAAATCATTATTTGTTTAAAATAAAATTGAGGAAAAATAGAAGAAGTCTTAACGAATTTTTAAAGGAACATTGCCGGAAGGACAATGTTCTTCTTTTTTTCTTCTTCTTATTTCTTTTGGTCAATGTTTGATTGGGTTTGTTTGAAGAGCGTTACTAAAAGCAAAGCACCATGAGATGAGATAGAAAACGAAAAGCGGCATTTATAGTGCAATGTTTAGTCGGGGTTTATAGTCTCACTCTCTTACAAATATATTTTTTATAATACTGAAAAGACTCACCAGGTCCAATTAGAATACTTGCTTATTGAGGCGGAGATTTGAGCTTATGATTCTTTGCGTTTTATAATATATAAAAAAGCAGGTGGTAGTTTCTCGGGTTGGCAAAAAAAAGCAGTGTCTTAAAAAATAATAATACTATACCTTGAAATTAATTGTGCTGCTGCTTTTCTTTTTTAATAATCATTGATTAAAAGTATAAAAAAAGAGGGAGAAAATACGTTTTTACAACGCACTAAAATAAAAGGATTAATGGCTAGAATTAAACCTAAAAAGGCAGTAAAACTTTTAGAAGCAGCTGCGTAAAAACTAATTTTTAGCATGAAATTAAAATTCTAGCAAAGTTTACCCATTAAAGCTTTAAAATGATTTCCATGCATTATTTGCATAATTGCATAATTTTAAAACCTAGATTAATAGAAGTCAAAACAAACTCTTACATATTTATGGATAAATAAAACCGTCAAAAATAGGGTTATTTACATTGTAACTGCCTTTTCATGCATTCAATGACAAAGTGAATATTCTGTTACCACTTACAAATTTAAAGAGGTGTAAAAAAAGTAAAATAATTACATTTCACAAACTAAAATTAAAAAAGTAGCTGAAAAGAAGATAGATAAAAAAGCCATAAATGAAGTAACAGAAATGAAAAACAAAAATTCTTTTTTATCTTTTTTAACACAAAAACTAGCTTTTTGAAAACCATTGAAGCAACTCTCCATTGACATTCAAAAAAGGCTTGACTGCCAAAAAGCCAAGTAAAAAAGTAGAAAGAGAGAAAAGAAATTGAATGAGCGGCGCGAGAAATATTCTCTCTGTCGATGTTATTTTCTATGGCACATGAAGAAAAAAGAAAGGAGAAAAAAACCCGATAGCAAATTCGTAAAGCTGTCAACGAGGCCTCTGCAACGGCACCAAGTGCGCACTCATCGAGCGACTAGCTTTAAACAAGTCGCAAAGACATAAAAAAATGAAACAAGGCTAGTAGAAGTAGTAGTAGCAGTAATAAAAGAAGAAGAAGAAGCAGTAGCAGCTATAAATGCAATAGCCTTCCCCTCGTACTTTCCTTCTTTCTTACTTGGGGTATTTGTAGCATAACGGGGCATCACCATTTGAAAGAAACGAAAACCCCCATCCAAACAAGGTCTACGGAAGCAGCAAGCAAGTCTTGTTGTATGAGCTCCCGATAACAGAAAAAAAGTCAGTGTGCCATTATAAAAAAATAAAGAAAACTGAGTTTGTCTGGACTGAGTGAAGTTTAGCACGCAATGCAATGGCCTCTTAAAGGATTCTTACTTTTTTTATTTTTAAGCTTCAAAAAGGAAGAACTTTGCCACAAGCTTCATTGGCACTGTCTGGTGCAGCAGCAGAAAAAGAGCTAACAAGGAAAGCTGTTTTTCGGAAGGGTAGCTGCTACTTTTTTCCTATTATGTGAGCTTAAAAGGAAGGGGGGATAAAGCCATCTCTCTTATTTATTTCTACAGTAATATCTTTGGTAAAAAGAAAATGATGATGATGACAACAGCTTTTGAGATTATGAAAAAGCCATAAAAGTGTCAAAGCTTCTTACTTTTTATACATATTTTTTTTTGCTTACATTCGCCATTGTCATTTTATTTTTTTTAATAATATAAAGGTGTAAATCAAAATACAAAAAAATGCAAATTCCATAGAAGCTTATTTTTTTAACTAATCGTTTTCCAAATCCTTAAATGTCAAAATGAGAATAATTTTTTTCCCTTTTTTTAACTTACAATTCCAAAAAAGAGGGAATTTTAAAATAAACTGTTGTGACAATTGCGGGAGTGCTGGCCACAAAATAATAAACAATATAAAACCGTTGATTTTATATAAACTGCAGCCAATATTAGTCTACTATTTTTTCTTTTGTTCCTGATAAATGTCTTGAATAAAAAGAAAACGATTATTTCTTTCTGTCGAAAAAGTTGGTTAGAAATTGGTAATCCTTTAGTATGGCAACATTTTTTTAAATGAATGCCAACTACGAATGACAGAGAAAAAAAGATAAAATAAAGAAAATTATTGAACTGGCATCGATCCAAATCCCACCGAGTGGTCCCATTGGTGCCGTTGCAACTGCGCTCAAAATTTCTTTTTTTTTTGACGAACATTTAATTCATGGCATTGCCGACGACGACGACAGCGACAAGCGTGACCATCTGCTATTCAAAAATGAAAATGAAAAAAATGCTCGACCTCTGAAAATAAGTTGAAGACAGTATTGAAGGGTATAATAGTAGACGACGACGACAAAACTGAAGTGGCTACTAAAAATGGGTGTGGCATGTTTCAACTTGAATATATAATACATATTTGAAACAATAAAAATGCCTTTGGCAAATTGAAAATAAAAAAACTTTTTAAAGCCATTTTTTTCATCATAGTGTTAAATCCATTATAAAAGAAGAAAGAAAAAGGCGATGAAAACAAAAAAAGAAGTTTAGCCATTTCTGTGCCATTGTAAAACAGCAACAGCAAGTAGTTTCGCCTTCATAAATGCTGATGAGAGGATTTTAAACTGTTAGAGATTCCATTTTTTGGTGTGTTATTTAACATGCGTCGTTCCCTTTTTTCCTGTTTTTAAAAGTACTCTACTCTTTTTTATTTTCCTCCTGTCTTTTACTTCTTTTTTTCAACTGAGAAGACTGTGAAGATAAGCGCGCAGATGGTCAGTTTTCGGCACCTATTTATTCCACTTCCTTCCATTTTTGTACAAAAAAAAGAGCAAACTCATTTCTTTTTTTCATTTAAATAAGCAATAAAGAAGAGTATTTTGTTGAAGACTCTCGTTCCTTTTTCGTTTATCCAAATCCAAACTGAGAGAGGGACTTTCAGATATCTCTATTCAATGCTTTTCATTTTTTAAAAAAGTAAAAACAAAATAATTTGTTACAAACTTTATTCTGAAAACCAAGTGTATAGGCACAAGATAATTCCTTTAAAAATCGTAACAACAACTGTGAGCAATAATGACAATGCACTTTCAAACATCACAGATATAAAACAAAGAAAACCGAAAATAAAAAGGAAGAAAAAAACATATATAACAATGACCAGGCAATATAAGAAAGAAATTAGTTCTTTACAATAAAAAAAAATACAAAAGATAATGTTAAAAGAGAAATATAAACAGCAAATATAATAAATTTAACCGCTACTCCATAAAAATTTTGTTCATCTTTTTATTTCTTTTTTTCAAAAATAAACAACAAGGTCATGGCATTTTTTGAAAAAAAGCGGTAAAAGAAAAAGCGCCCGTTACAATAGAGTGAGATAACTAAACAATCATCCATAAACTATGAATCAATTTTTTATTTTTAAATAAATTATCTTCTATCATTTGGTATACGAACAGGTTCTTCTGGTGCCGTAAGATTTTGATTCATAATATCATGGGTACGTTCATATTGTTTAATTTGATCAAAAATTAATTCTATAAAAAATTTCTTATTTAATAGGAAGTTTAAAGCTTGAATGAAACATACTTTTCCATTCTTCAACACTATGTTCACTTAATTCAACAGTTGTATCATATCGAGATACAGCAGCACCTTCAACTTCATTTCTATCAAACCATAAATAAACATATGGATGTCTAATGGCATCATTGATGGTAATACGGTAATTTGGATCAACAATTAACATTTTTGAAATTAAATCTCTTGCCATTGAAGCTAAAGATTATTAAAAGGTGAATGATATGTTTTTAAAAAATTGATGATAAGTAAGTACCTGTTAATCGACTTTCAACAACAGCAGGAAAGATTGAACTTGGGAATACAGTATTCCATGGTTTTGGAGGGCAATATGGACGATTTTCAACATAATTTTTAACAGTTGGTTGCAGCTTATCACAAAATTCACTATTTGGTGTTCCAACAATTTCAATAATTTTAGTCCATTGATCAATGTGATCACTTCCAGGGAATAAAACTCTGCCCCGAATAAGTTCAGCAAAAATGCAACCGATTGACCATACATCAACTGGAAAAAAATATAATTTTTAAATATTAATAATGTCAAAAACATTTAAAATTTTTTAATAATATTAAAAACGGTTTTAAAGATAGCAACTAACCATTTGCATTATATCCAATACCAAGGATAACTTCAGGAGCTCGATAATAGCGTGTAACAACATATGGTGTTAACATTGCTGTTTCTCTTTCTTTAGTACGAGCAAGACCAAAATCAAGAATTTTTAATTGACATCGAAGATTTACAACAATATTACTAGGTTTTAAATCCTAAAAAGGCCAAAATTGTTTAAAAATGCATATAAACTATTTAAAAGCGAACTCTATGAATAATTCCAGATTTATGAAGATGATGAATACCGCATAACATTTGATATAAAAGGAAAGACATTCGTTCGTGATCAAGTTCCATTTGAATAACTTGACAAAGATTTGCATCCATATATTCCATAACTAAATAAATATCGCTAAATTCTTGTACAGTATCTTGTGGAGTGTATGCATTTAATAATTTGATAATCTATAATGTTTTATTGTTGTAGCTAATATGCTTATCACATAGCTATAAAAATTCTTACATTTCGATGATTTACAAGATTCATAATAACAAATTCTCGATATGCTCGTTTTGCATGAGTAACATTTGAAAATGGACGAGTAAGCTTTTTGATAGCAACTTTTTGATTTGCAACATTATCAAATGCACCTCTAAAATTGTTTTCAAAATTTATTACTGTGCTTAAAGTATTTTTAACGTACAATACAAGACCTTGGGCACCTGAACCAATAACAAATAAATCTCGATAACGATTAAGAATACTGAGTCGAGTATCAGAAAATACTGTTTCAAAATATCTATCATTTTGTTGAACCTCCATTGTTGAGGTTGATGGATTGTTGTTTTGAGAATAATAACTAGACCTAAAAAAATTGTTTTATTTTAAATTTTTAGATATTTGTTAGGAAATTAATTTTTAAAAATGATATTTTGTGTAAAATAAAATCAGTGATAAAATGAGAAAGCAAGTAGATGTGTTATTAAAGAAATTAATATTGGGTATACTGTCTTATATTTAAAATGTTAATTTGAAAGGATATTATTATTGTGATTAAGAATCTACAGATTCCAGAAAAATAGCAACAAAACTTACGTTTTGGCTACTGATGGAAGATTACTGGTACTGGGACAGCTATCAAGCGTTACAACTTCTAATTCTGCAACGGCTGATGAAGCTCTTTCGTCGTTAGTTGTACTTAACCACTGTGAAACGGAATCAAAGAAAGAACTAAGATGTCCTTTTGTTTCACGAAATATGGAACCAATTGATGATGCCGAAGACTGCTGAGAAGCTGATGATGTTCCAACGGTAAGCTTTTTCGCCGTCGCACTATTTGTTGTTAGCGCTGACGGCGATGGTACACTTTCACCTTGTTGTCTTCGCTGATTATTACCGTCCGATGAATTATAATCGGTTAAAGGGGAAGAAAGTGAGGCGTTTGATGATGAAGTTGTTGATGCAGGAGTATAATTTGAATCACTTGGTTTACTATAACTTCCAGTAATAAAGCGTCGAGAGTTATTTGGTGGTGGTTTTCTTGATAATTGGGCAGATGATGGATTTGTGGTAGTTGTTTGGGCCAAAGCAAATTGACAATCACTTTGGTGTACTGAAAAGTGAAAGGATGTTGATTAAAATGTTTGTGATAGAATTAGAATAATAAGGAAATATATCAAAAGAAAATAATTTACAACCAACATGACAACACATATTTTTACGCGAATATTATAAAGTTTATAGTAAAAGGGTTGTAGAAAAATAAATTAAAATAAAACTATTTTTTTGGATTCTAAAAAAAATTATGTGTAATTTTTTTTGAATTGAATCTTGTCAAAAATGGGAAAAAGTCTAATTCCTATAAAAATTTTTAACAACAACAACCACGAAGTACAAAAACGATATCGACGACATACAAAACGTGATCCACCTGAGCTGGGACCGCTTGACTCGCGGTGCATTTTCCAAAAGTCTTTTGTCAGACTTTCACTTTTTTTTCGTCTGCTGCTTTTTCCACACCAGGCTAAACAATATTCGTTGTTGTTGTCGTCGTTGTTGAAAATTGAAAAAAAGGTTCTGGACCAAAAATATTATAAAATAATAATATTCAGAAAACTTTTTTTTTTATAGTAGATGGTATCCCTAGCAAACGAAAATAAGCAAATGTGTGTGTATATATTTTTTTATCTTTTTTTTATCGATGAAAAGCCTCTCAATAAATAGCCACTGTGTTGAATGGTGTGGCACAAATTTTTTGACAATGACGGCAAAAAAAGCTGCAAAATAAACATTGATTTTTAACAAATTTTTTTGGTAAAAAAACATAAATTAAATAGCATATAGAAAAAGCGTTTTTGAATCACTGACAAAATAAAATACGAGCACAATTAGCAAGCATTTGGTGGAAAGGAAAGAGAAAAAAAAGACAGAATGGCTCGATAATAATAATGATAATAGATGAAAACGGCACAATTTATTTCTTCGTAAGTTAATACGTGAAGCGTAAAATATTTTTATTTTAAAAAATAACAAAAATTTTGTAATTACTCACAATAAAATTGAAACAAATTATCTATAGCTTTCTAGAAAAATAATAATGGCTGAGTGAAAAAAAAAGTGTAAAAAAATTCATGAAATATAAAAAAAAGTTAAAAAAGTGCGTAAATAAATTTTTTAAAAGCTTCGGAAAAAAATGGTGAGTTAAAAATGTTGTTAACTTTAAAAGAAAGAGAGAAAGAAAAATGCAAAAATAGTTCCATCATTTTTTTTTTGAATCATCAGGGAATTTCGGTATCTTAGTCTTTGACGGAGGGTTTTTAAAATTTTTCATTTATCCTTAAGAGAAAATAGAAAGACAACAAAATGTATCAAGGGATAAATGTATGTCCAAACGCTTATTAATAAACGGAAAAAACAATTATAAAAAGAGAGAAGGGTTTAGACTTTAGAGTTAGTGCACGTATATGAAAAAAAAGATACGCAACTAAAAAATTTTGAGTAAAAAAAATGAAATAAGAAAGAGCGAGAAAGACAGTATAAAAAATAATTTGAATCTATAAAAAACAACATTGAGTCATCACCGACGACGACGATAAGCAGAATCAACGAAAAATCAGTAGTAAAAAAAAGAGGTGAATTAACTCAAACAACTGACAACGAAAGGGGTATATATTTTGTGGTTAAACAGAGATTAATCATATTAGATAGTGAATCAGCTTTATAAAAATTATTGCTTATCATCACGGTGATAAAAAATCGATTCAATTAAAAGGGAAAAAAGTTAATGTCAAATAAGTAGTCGTCAACCTATTGATTGAGAAAACACAAAAAAGAGACACCACGTAAAGAGATAAAAAGAAAAGTTGAAGAAACGCCATCCAAAAGATGCGATTGATTGTCATCAAAAATGTACACAAAAAAATCGGGGTTCAGCTGTGCAAAACAATATCACACTTCCTAGTGTGTATAGAAAAAAGTTTTCCAAAAGGATTATGAAAAAAAATTTGTGATGAAAAAATTGTTGTGCATTTTTTCCATCAAAAAAGCTGTTGTTCATCCAGTCTATGGCATGTGAACTTTTGTAAAATAAAAAAAACTTTCTAAAACAATCATCACGAGGGGAGGAGACGCATATGTTATCTATCTTTCCTAACACATTTTTTACAATAATCAAAAAAGGAATAATATAAAACAGAAAAAAAGTGAAATGGGAAATAAAGGACAGAAACAACAAAAAAAGATGATGCTAAAATATTGTCAACATTGCAAACAAAAAATCAGTTTTTATTCGAGTTGAAGTGGTTTAATGAATGGTATTGTTTTCTTTCAGACATTCAAAAAAAAGCCATCACAAAAAAATTATTTACTTTTTAACTGATTTTTTTTATTTTGCAATTAAAAATAAAATGAAATGTTAATTAGAAAAAAAAGAAAATGAAACAAAAGCAGCAAAAAACACATACACACGATAATGTTTATAGTTTTTTTGCTCTTGTTTTCTAGTAAAAGGCAGAAAAAAAACAATAATGTGAAATACGCATTTTAATCGGTTTAAACCTTCCTTTCTTTTGTTTATGATTAAAAGATACAAAAGTGTTACTCAAAAAAAGGATGTCGATTACACAATTTTTTTTACATATTTAAAAGACCTTGTGTGTGTTGCCATTTTCATTCATGCCTGGTATATAGAAGAAGAAGAATCTTCACAGAAGAAAAAGAAAACTCAAGGCAAAGCCTGCAATAGAAGGAAAGCCAGGATGTGGCGGCTAGCAGAAAAAAAAAGTACACTTCTGTGGTTGAAAATATATATATATGTATATATGGGAGAGAAAAAAATAGTGAAGACTCCCATAACCATTTTGGAAGCACATTCGTACATACATTGTATAAAAGAATTTTTTTACAAACGTCAATATACAACAGAGAGAAAAATAAAATAAAAGAAGAAACAAAAAAAGAAGAAAGAAAAAATGTTCACCAACTAAAGCATTAAAAACTGCGCAACTCTAATATGTTACAAGAAGAGAGAGATGCAGTTCGGTCGTCGTCGGTCAACTTTTTTTCTTTCCTGCTGTCAGCTGCTACTACTTTTCTGCTATGACTTCTCTACTTTTTCTCTATCTCTTTTGCTTGCGGACAGACAGGAAAAAATAAAAGAAGAAAAAAGAAATCCGTCAAAGAAAGAAGAAAAATACCCTCATTTTTATGAGGACAAACAATTTTCTTTTACTCAAAGGCCCCTTGAGATGTTGTTGTACTAACTTTCCACATCCTGCAGAAGTTAAAAAAAAATAAATAAACGAAAAAAATGATAAAAAAAGAACTTTCTCTTGTTACAAACCATTTTTTATTTCCTGATTGGTTTTCCACGAGTTAGAGGTGGGAAAAGGATGAAATTTCTTTCTTTTCTGTTAAAAAGTTTAAGTTTAGCTTGAAGGAAAGAATTGAAGCAAATGGACACATCTTTCAGCAAGGTCATATAAAATATACAGTTTTTCCTTGAAAGAACTTTTTTACTGCAATAAAAAATGTGATATCTTTCTTTTCTTTCTTTTTTTAATCTTCATTTATTAAGTTTATGGTTGCGTTTAAGCATAGCTTTAAACATTTTTTTTTGTTTCATTTTCAATGAATGACGATGTTTATAAATGGAAAAAAGCAAAAAAGAAAGCCCATACAAGTGTGAAGCTTATGTCGTCGTCTGCTTCTACTTCTAACCACGATGCTGTTCTTTCTTTTTTTCAATCTGATGAGCGCGACAACAGCGTATTTTACGCAAATGAAGCTGCTTTAAAATAGTAAAAAAAAGTTGTTATGTTAAAGAAAAACGAAGACGGTTTTCTTGAAAGAAGAAAAAAAGCAGAAGAGAGAGAAAAAAACGGAAGCAACAAAATCGCTAAATTCAGTAGCTTTTGAAAAAGAAGAAGAAGAAGTAAAGTTGAAGAAAGAAAGTTTAAAGCGTTTTTTTTGCTTCTTCAAAACTTTTTTTTCCTTTGACATTGGTGATAAAAAGGGTAATTGTGTTTCAGAAAAACCATGTGTTCAAGAAAAAGGAAGAAAAAAACATCAAAGAATCAAACATTTAAAAAATGTCTTCCAAAAGAAAGCTAAACGGGACTAAAATAAAGCAAAGAAAAAAACCTACCGTAATTTTTAGAAATATTTTTTATTTTGCAGCAATTTAACATTTTTTTTTGAAAGAGAGCAAAAAAATATTTTTCTAAGGCAGTTTCACAACATTAATTTTGAATTGTTTTTTTAAACTTTAAAGAGTGCAAACATTCTCTCGAATAAATTAGCAACAATTTCCACGATAATCAATGACAAAAAACAGATAATCACTTTTGTTTTTGTTTTATTTGTGGCTGTAATAAAATACTGTACATTCATGTTTTCACTTCTATCAGCTTTCTATTGTAAGCATGATAGGGGATTATGCATATATCCGATAAAATATATTTTGTTTGTATTTAAAAACGTGACCCGTACATCATCGAAAAAAAAATTCTGTGTTAATCTTTTCATAATGAACTATATAAAAAAACAGAAGTGCAGTAAAAGTTGATTTTATTTTTATTATTTCAACAAATAATTTTTAATGTGTTTTTTTAGTTCGCTAAAAAGCAAGTTGGAAGTAAATTTTTTTCGATATATAAATGTTTGTTTTATTCCATCACATTTTGTTTCTTTCAGAATTCAAAAACAATCACTTGTTTACTCATTTGTTTTTAGCGTTGTAATAAGTGAAATTGATTCTTGAAGATTAACTTCTTCTTATATATCTGTTTCTTTTTCGCAGACAGAAATCTTTCATGTCTCGGACAAACCCCTTTAAATCAAAGTTTAAAATTAAAAAATCTTGGACTTTTTTCATCCATTCCCCCCTAAAAAACGTTAGACTCCAAAAATGACCTTTTTTCCCCATTTTTGTTATAAAAACTTTTAAAACCTTTTTTCAAAAATAACGAACGATTTAATAAAAAAAATACTAAGATAGGAAATTCCCAAATGTTATTTGATTGGACAATATATATGAATTGACGTGTTATCAAAATTCTAGTTTCTTTTTTCGGTTCTCTTTTTTTTATGATTAACAGTAGGGTGGGGGGAAAAACCACGGTTGATTAAAGAAAGACAAAAAAAGAAGTATTTGACCTATGTGTTTAAAGTAATTTTTTTAACATATGTTAATATACTTACGTAAAATTAGATAAATTGTTATCTCAATTTTTTTTAAACGGATAAAAATAGTTATTGTTAATTTTATTTTTTAGGAGCTATCTCTTCTCGATGATAACGGCAGCATCTAAAGGACGATCTTTAAGCACAGTTCGAACTACCGCCTCAATGGAGAGTAATGGAAATGAAAGTACTTGTAGTGATAAACTTGGTTTTGATGATGTAATTGTTAGATATTTGGGTCAATTTGGCAGATATCAAAGATATATATTTTTATTAGTATGTATTGCAACAATTATTACATCAATGGATTCATTATCATGGACTTTTAGTGGCGCTAAAAGCCATCACAGGTAGTTTTTCTTTTTTTTCATTTTTAAAAATTATTTTTTTAGATGCAAAGGAATAACGGAAACAAATAATGCCGATTATTGGAATCCATCAATGATATCGTTATATCAACGACAAAATTGCTCTTTAAAAGAACATCCAAATATTAAAGAATGCCCGTTTAAGGAATGTGTTTTGGGAGAATCAAAAGATTGCCCATATGGTCATATCTATGATGCATCAACTAGTACGTATACAGCAATTCAACGAGTAAGCTATTATTTTTCATATACATTTTTATTAGATTATAAGTTTATTTTAGTGGGATATTGTATGTGATAAATCAGTGCTTCGAGCGGTTATTCAATCAATGTATTATGTTGGTCAAATGTTTGGATCACTTTTATTTGGATTACTTGGTGACCGAATTGGAAGAAAGAATGTATTCTTTATTGCACTTGTTATTCAGTTTTTGTCTGGTTTTGGAATGGCCTTATCACCACATTGGTCAATTTATGCTTTAAGTAGATTATTTGTCGGCATGGCTCATCCAGGTATATTTGTAATTGCTGTTGTTATTGGTGTAGAATTAATTGGTCCAAAATATCGTCGATTATCAAGTATACTTGCATCAGTTTTTTGGTCATCTGGGCAAATCGTTCTTGGAATTCTTGCATATAATGTAAGAGATTACCGTTTCCTACATGCCTGTATTGCATTTCCTGCTCTATTATTTATTTCATATTGGTGGTATGTCTTTTTTAAAAAAGAAGAAGTTATTCATTTTTATTGTTAATACTTTAGGCTTATTCCTGAATCTGCTCGATGGTTAGTTGCTCATAAAAGATACAAAGAAGCTGATGAAGTGTTAAGACATGCATCAAAAATAAATGGAACATATTTACCATCAAATTGGTATGAACAGCTTGTCAATGAAGACTTAATTAATAACCGTGAAAAAAAGCAACATAATTTTTATGACTTAATTAAAACACCAGTTATACGTAAACGCGTATTTGCTTCTCTATTCTGCTGGTAAATTTCTTTTATTTAAATTTTGATTCTTAATTTGTTTGTTGTTTTTAGGCCAGTATGTTCAATGCTTTATTACGGTATTTCAATGAATACAAATTTCCTTGGTGGTGATCTTTATTTAACTTTCATTTTTGGTGGATTATCTGAATTTCCTGCTTTGATATTAACTGGCGTTTTGGTTGATAGAATTGGAAGAAAACCGGTATTAATTGGTGGCTTTATTACAGCTGCATTTGCAATGTTATCTAGTATTGTTTTTGATGGTGAAGGTAAGTTCATTTGACATATATATATTTACTTAATTAAAAACATTACAGTATATCCTGCAATTGGAATTACTCAATCCTTACTTGCAAAATCAGCTTTAGCATGTACATATTCATGTTTATACATTTTTACACCTGAACTCTTTCCTACTGTAATTCGAAATACTGCAATGGGAGGCTGTTCAACATTTGCACGTTTGGGATCTATTACAGCTTCGTATGTTTCAATGTGGCTTGTTGATTCATTTGGAAAAATGGTTATGGTATTACCTTTTGCTGCTTTAGCTATTTTAGCTTCAATAACAATTTTGTTTTGTCTACCTGAAACTGCCGGAAAAGAACTGCATGAAACCATAGAAGATGTTGAAAAGGATGAATGATTGACATATGTCAGGTCAATTTATTGTTTGAACAAATCATTTTTCTTTTCAACAAAGAATTACGAATAAACTACTGATTAATATTGCAATAATTTATATTAAAAGAAGATAAATGTATGTATATATATTTTTTGTTTAATAAATCAAAAAAAATTATGCGTAAAGTTTTTTTGATTTAAATATGTGATTTATAGCTGAAACATATATTTAAGATTGAAAGTAATTTCTGGCACTAGTCAATTTAGAAATGTAATAAGAATTTTACTTGTTAATAAAATTTCAAATACTAAGAAAGTTGAAAAACTAATGCATATATTATTGCCGTAATACAGTAGTAATTCAAAAGGGCAACTAATTACTTTTACGAAGTCAGTGTTTTAGACAATTGGGCATCCTTTTTCATAGTTTCAAACATTTTGTTGTTTGGGTTTTAACTTGTGTAATAATAGTTTTACACTCTTACAACAATTACAACCACAAATGTGTACAATAAGTGTGACGTTAATCAAGGAATCGATATTCAAGTTTTTTGCTACTTTTAACAGAATTAATTTAAAATAGCAAAAATTAATTCTGTTTGTGCTAGAAAAAAAATTAATTTCACAAAATAATTTTTATTTGAAAATAATCCGTTTTGCCGTATAATAATAATCACATCCATAATGGGAGATAAAAAATACTATGTAAACCAATGTTTTAAAGAAAAACAATAAAAAGTTTTAAGAAGGTTATAAAATCATTGTGAATTTATGTATATGTATATTGCACAAGTTTTTTTTATTAAAAATTTTACAGTTATGATTATTAACACACTGTGCTTGCAAGTGTACACCCGTGTATCCATTGAATTACACGAGCATTTTTTTCAATCATTGACACCGGTTTTGATGCAACATTTGTGGTTTTTTGTTTTAGTTCCGCATCACTTTCATTACAATCTTTGATTTGTATCTCTTCATCATTTGTTTCTTCTAATTGAACTTTGTTATCAGTAATAGACGTGAAGTTGGAATCTATTGACGAAATACCTTGGGATTGGATATCTTCAGCATCATTCATTTTAGTATCAGATGTCGAATCAATAACAGCAGATGAAAGTAAGCCACAACGATCAAAAAATTTATTAATCTTTTTGAGGTCGTGATTATTTGATAAAACTGGCTTGGGAGCAATTGGTGGAGGGATTGTCGGTCGAACATGTGGTGAAATTCTAAAGAAACATTTTAAGTTGTAAAAAATAGATGATAAAAATTACCTTTGATGAGCCTCAGAATAACTATCCCATCGTTTAATTCGTTCTTCAAAATCTTTATCCACATGTTTAATAGCAGATTCATCAATTTCAACTTCTGAACCAATAATACTACAATCATGTGCTCCAGAATCTTTTGAAGCTGTTGGAGATGATAGAATATGTTTTTTAATATTTGTATTTTGTGTTTGAAATTCAGTAACAGATGGATTTGAAAGTGATGTTCCTGAAGTAGTACCAGCACCAGAAGTTGTTCCAGGAGAATGAAAGTTGCTTAAACGTGATGGAGTAACAGATGATTGACTTCGCACGACTTTAAAAGCAGAATCTGGAGATCTTATTGGAATAGGTTTTATCCTAAAAATTTAATTTTATAATGCCAAAAAATGACAACAGTAAAACATACAATTTTGGTAATGCTGCAATATGACTAGGATTCTTTGTTCCAACAACAGTTACAGTAAGCTGATGGGGTTTAACGGGGATACGAATACGATGCGGTACATGCCTTATTGGTTGAAGCTTCGTTGATGTCAATGGACCATACCATGAAGAAGTCATTAAATCTTCTGTCTTTAACGGGTTATCAGATCCATAATATGCTTCAAATGAAGAACAACAGATACTATTATTCATGAGATTTGGAGTGCTTAAAGCATTGGATAAATTATTTGATGCATCTTCTGAAGATGAAATAGATTCAAAGGGAATAAAATTTGAGGGTGAATGATATGATGTTGTCATAGTTATTCGTTGACGGGGTGGTGGAATTGGTCGAGAGTTACTTTTTTGTAAGGATCGTCTTGGAGGTGGGATCGGTCGAGGTGGCAATTCTGGATTCGTTGAAGTCGAAGCAATATCCGGTTGAGCTTGTTGTCTAAAAATGCTTTTGTTAATCTTACAGTAAATTTATTATAAAAAAAGTATACATTTGTTTTTCTCGAATTTTTTCACTTTTTGGTGGTCGAGGTGGTGTTCGAATAACCGGTTCAAAGGCACTTGTGGCACTTGTAGTAAATGATTGCATTCGATTTGGTAATTCCGTAGAACCAGTAATACAAAATGCAGTGCCAAATGTAGTTGGAGAACAAAAACTTTGTGTTACTCGAAGAGCTGCAGATGGAATTGAATGTTTTATGGTTGGCCGTTTAACAATTTGTTCCATTTCTTCTTCACTTGGTGATTTGAATAGTCGTGGAGTTGAGAGATCTATACTACCATTTAATTAAAAAAAGAGATTCGCAATAAATTTTTTTTCTTCACAAAAAAACTCACCTATTTTATTTTCTTTTAACTCTCTGGTTTTCACGTAATACTTCTTTGTTTCTTCTAAAATTTCTGCAGCAGATTTACCATCATAAATAGAATCCACTAACATGGTCGCAAACAAAAGCAGAAGAAAATAAAAATTCTTTTTTTTTCTTGCCAAAATTGCCTCCTACTTTTTTTTCACACGTTTTGTCTAAAATAAGGACAAATTTCACTCAAAAAAAATTTGTACGTTATTTATTTGAGCGTGAAATCGGTGTATTACGTTATAATTTTGCAGAGACAAGTTTCAAAAAATGAGCCATAATAATAATAAAAAGCTCCTCGCATATGTATAATAAAAAAAATCACGGTTAATAAATGATTATTAAAGAGATAATAACAGGGTTTGGGGATGGGCAAAAAAGAGAAAAAATATAGCCTTAAAAAAGAGTTAAATGGGTGTAAATAATGGTTTTGACAAGTAAAATTATAAAACTTTAGGAGGCTTGTAAAAGTGTAAAAGTTGTTTATGATCAAAAGGTAAAAGAGAAAAACATTTACATTGAGATGCCATCCTTGAAAAACATTGCCAGCTTAAAACCATATTATTTTTACATATATTAATTAGGCTTTTGTTTACTACATAAAAGTATATACACTTATTTAGCTTTTAAAAAAAATACTAATAAAGCGCGAAAACAAGAAGCACCAGAAAGAGGAAATTTGCATAAACAAACGGAGAAAATGATGCTGCATTCTCTCGTTGACAGTTATGGGAACGAAGAAACAACACTTTTTTTTCGGTCTTTTTTTTATGTTGTATGAAGAAAGCGTTTGTCAGAAAATGAAAACGGATTTGGCAGATCGCATTGCCGACTAAACTGTTTCCGCTCTTTAAAGTATACAATGAAAAAGAGAAGAAGAAAGGAAAGATGGAAACAAATGTCACAATCGTTTTTAAAAAAAAGAATATTACATAACACAAATTTAGTTATTGTTTTTGTATTTCTTCTTCTTCTGATGCAATGAATGAGAATACATATTAATGATTCCCAAGTGCCTGACAAAGAAGTCATAAAATAAGCAAGATGGGAAAGAAAGAAAGGAAGACACTTGCTACAATAATATCAAGCAACACTTGAGATTCACTTTAAAGATGTCGCAAAATGATTAATTCTTTTATAGATTTCAGGAAAAAAATAAAAATACATTGAGGGCGCGAAATTGCATTTTCCGCATAGTCCATCATATTTAAATTTATAAAAAATTTTTAAAGAAAAAAAATGAAAACTAACGCGTTAAAAAATATAGCGCAATCTTATTAGTCTTACAATGATTAGGTCAAAAAAGAAGTTATGATTATAAAAAATTTTTTTGATGTAAAAGATGCGACGATTGCGAGATGCCGAATATTATTATCAGGAATGCCTTTTCCCGCAATTCAAAGATAGAAGAAAAAAACCGGAGCATTTTTATCTATCTTTCATATAAAAAAATATAAATTTTAAGTGATGAACGGCCGCCGCAGGGCGGATAATACCTGCAATCACTCTTCTTTTTTTGAAAGGGATAATAAGAGAAATAGAGAGATATGTCAAAAAAAGGGTAAAAGGTAATACTTACAAACTTTTAGAATCATATTTTTAAAACACCTTTAATCAATTGATTAAAAAATGAAAAAAGGACTAGTTCTCCGGAAAAAGATTCAAAGGATTTCATAACCAAATACATTAAAAAATGACTTTTTTTCTTTCGCTTTTTGATCGCATAAAATGGAAGAAATCTGAACGAAGCTTATTGCGCACTTTTTTTTTCTTCAATGCTTCGAGCATGCAACAGATCTTTTGCCTCAGGCGGTCACCAACCAAACAACTCTCTCTCTGTACCAGTCAGTCAGGCCAAGGTATTGCTTCCTCAATGAAAAAAAAGGTTTTAAAATTAGTCGTTGAAAATGTGTTCAAAGCAATTGGTTTTGATCCCTCCATTTCCAGATTAGGTAAAATTGTTAAAAAGATAAAAAAAACATTGCTTCCGGAAAGCGCTTTTTTAAAAAAAAACTGCTGTTTTGAATGTCTTAAGCGAAAAAAAAGTGAAAAAAAAATCTTGAATATTTTTTGTGTTTGCAATAAGTGGGGGTGCTTCACTTCTTCTTTCCCTCCTTTCTTTTCCGTGAAAAATTTGATCATCAAAAAATTAGCGTTAAAAAATGAAACTTTTTACAAGTTGAAATTCTATCAAAAAAATGAATCAGAAAAAAGAAAATGAATGTTTGAGGGAAAAGAAAAAGGCGTTCAAAAATATTTTAAAAGTTTTAACATGTTTAAAAAAAGATCAAACATTCGTGTTCTTTTTGGTCAAGAAAATTTTTCAAGCTGTTTTTTGTATAAAAGTATTTTAAAAAAAAACTTCTGCTTTAAACTTTTGATAAAAGCACTACTCCGAAAAGTATCTTTCTTTCCAATACTTTTAAAAATATTCTTTAGAAGAGATCATATGAACATGATGTCATTGATATTGAAAAGAAAGCATTAAAATAAAACCAACAAACTTGTTGGAAATAAAAGATACAAGAAAAAATCTTAAAAAAAGCGTAAGAAATTGGCTTTTGATTATCTGGGACAATTTTTGATCGTATACATAAAAAATGACAATATATGGCTCTGTTACACTGGTCAAGAAAAATATAAGGGCAACAGATGGAGAAAAAGGTCATTCTTGCAAATCATTCATAGCATCATTTTTTTTTGAGAAAAGGCTGTTTTCATTGCAAAATAGGAAAATAGTTTTAAAAAAATACGTTTATTATTACTTTTAACGTGCGGAACAAATAGCTCTTACTGAAGAAAAAAACTTCTGTATACAAAAAGCACTGATGCAAAACATAAAAAATGAGAACTTTCACACTAAAGATGACTGACCTCATCAAAAAAGGTCAAAATAAAAAATAATAATAGCCATAAAACAGTTATGACCGGGTGTGCTGTTATTTTTTCTATATTGTTGCATCTCTCTCTTTCAAGGTTTATTTTAAGGAAATCAACAAAAAAATCTGCGAGAAAAGAGAGATGGGATTTACAAGGATATTTGAAAAAAATATATAAAAGCAAAGACCGAAAAAAAATAACAGACATGGTTCCTTTATATTCTTGCAAAAAAATTCATTCAAATGATTTATCTCTTAAAAAATGTTTTCTTTCTTTTTACGAAAAAAAACTTTGAAAGAAAGAAAATAACACGTTCAATCACGAAGTTGTCTTGTTCTTTTTGAGATTATCGACACTTGGTTTTGGGATCTGTGTTTTTTTTTCTTATACGTAAAATATTTACATCAGTTCAACTCAAAGTATTGTCACAATATTTACAAACCTAAAGGGATAATCTTTTTTACTTGTTTGTAACAAAACAAAATGTTAGCGTTAGGGTTTGCTAAAATTGACGGCCGAATTTTAACCCTAAGATTAATGGATATTCGGCAAACTCCAAAGAAATTTAGCTAAAAAAAACTGTATTAATGATAGTTAAAGAATTAAGTCATTTTTCATTGTTCATTTGAGATAGAAAAAAAATATTTAATTTAAGTGGTGCTTAAAATTAAAGTGGAATAAAAATGAAACTTCAAAGTTAATTGTGCATGGTTATCAATTTTGAAAAAAAATAGAATAGAATAGCGACCCATCTCAAGAGAAATAAACAAAGTTTTTCGACAAAATGGGACTTTTTTATTCCAAATATTTGTTCAAGCGTTCTATAATTTAAAAAAAATGAAAATATGGAGGCGATTACCACTGCAAAAAATATGATTTCTTTTTTTGCTTTAATCTTTTCTTCCGAGACAAAGAAGAGGGACAACAACAGCAAAAAAAAACTAATTTGCTTGGAAGAGATTAAAAAGAAAAAAAGAGCTCATATCAAAGATATTTACCGGTGGTGGTCATTTAAAAAAAAAAGGTCGAACAGGCGTAACAACATTTTTTTCGGGATTTAAGCGAAAAAAAAAGAAACAAACTGATCTGCACTTCTTCATTTTTTCGTTTGCAGGTCGCAAAGCGATTTGATTAATGGGTTAATCGAATGTATATACAACACACAATTTCCTCATGTCAAAAGGGAAATAAATCCTACGATTAATCGGTTGGCCTTAAACGTTTAGTAATTATCAACAAAATGGTACCAAAAAACTTGGAAAAAATTTTAAGTGAAAAAAGTAAAGTTTCAAAAAAAACGTATCAAAAGGTTGAAAGAAACTGTGAAAAAAGAAGGGGAAATAAAAAAAAGCTTGAGAACTTCTGCAGCTTTCATGCTTTCTTTCAACAAACAACAAATAATATTTCTTTAAAAGGAAGAACGACTCACTGTTATTGATAAGCAAAAGAAATCATGTATTTTCAGTAAACACTGAATGACTAAAAAAGGTGAAGTTGGCATTCCCATTTTTTAAACTGGTATTTTTTAATAAGAAATATAGTTTTACCTAATTCTAAAAGTGTGAAGAAAAAACAACTATTGCTTTTCAATTGCATTCTTCAAGTATCTCTTAAGTGTGTTAGTTAATACGGATGATTTAACATAATAATATACCTTTTTTTAAAATTAATACATGTATTGTACATATAATGTAAGAGAGAGAGATAAATTATACAAGGATGACAACCGGATTGGTGATAGAACACTTTTTTTGTGGAAAAAGTTTAGTGGATTTTCGTTTCCTTCTTCCCTTTCTGGGAGGGGAAGAGGAAAGCTTTTTGATTTCCTGTACGATATTTGAAGCAAATGCGATAAATTTCATTTTTCGAAAATAGCCAGTCATTTGCGCAACAAAAAAATGGGAAAAAAGTCGGTGACAAAGCGATTGAAACAGGTATATTGAAGCGTGCGCAAGAAACCGTCAATTGACTTTTTGTCATTTTAACAAATAATAATAATTGAAAGGAGGCATTTTATGATGAAAAATAAGCCTTCCCACTTTTGTATTTCCTCTTCATCCTTTATTTTTTTCGATAAATACAGTTGTGCCCTAAATGCTGCTAGTTGAAAAAAAGAAGAAAAAAATTGACAAAGAATCAAAGCAATTCAGGAATAAAAAACTTGAAAAAAAGAAAGAAGGAAAAGTGATGGTGAAATCATAAGGTAAGCAATGTAAACGAATAAGACTTATTGTATGCCTTGTCTCTAATTTCAATAAATAAAAAAAAGAAGTATGAAAAGGTGATGCAAAAAAGTGAGTTGTTATTTACAGAAATAAAAAAGAAAGTGGAAATATTTGAGGGATATTATTTGTTAGTGCGCAAAGGAAGGATATCGTTGCTGCTGTTGTTGTTGGTGAGAGAGGGATGCTTTTGACACAATAATATAAAAAAACTTGTAAATGATTTCATTGACGCATTGCAAAGAAAAAGAACTAAAAAAGATAAAAGAAAATGAAGGATTGAATTAAATTAAAGCTTTGTCCACATAAATAAAGGCAACAAGGAAAAGCAATCTACACAAAAAAAGAGAAGCAGATTCAATAAAAAATATAAAAAAGAATTGCACTTAAAAGTTTGAATCGACAATTTTTCAAGGATCTTTCTTTTTCAGGCAACCAGTTGGTGGTGGTTTCTTTTTTGAAAAATATAACAAAAAATGCGTTACTCAATTCATTTGTCAATCATTTTCAAGAAAGGTGAGAATAATTGTGGCAAATTTTCAAGGTTATATTTGGGCAAAGTTTTCGGTATTTTTTAAATAAGTGTTGCTATTGTTTTTTATTTTCATGTCAGACGTTTTTTTTCGTCAAACATCTAAGAAGGGATGATTGATATTTTAAGAATCGAAACAGTCTCGAAACTTAATCTGGTGTTTCTTCAGTGAGTCAAGTTTCATGTTTTCTTCGTTTTTTATGTTACGAAAACTTTATACAACAATTCTAAAAATATTAAAAGTAAAAGACAATTTGACCACAAATATTTCAATAATAAAAGATTAAAAATTTTCATCACATATTTCAAAAAAGTTTACTGTACATTATCAATCTGTAGCTTTTATATTAATGATGAGTTGCTGCTTGAACTCTACTATTCTTTCGGTCTCCAGTATTTGTAACAGTTTGAGTGATATTTTGAATTCTCATATCTCCTTCCATTGCAAGGAATTCTTTTCCAAAAAATGTTTTAGTGATGCCATTTAATTGTCGACGGAAAGCTGTTTTGTAATCTTTGCTAAAATTATTCAACTGGTAAAATTTCATTAAAATAAGATATTGGGTTACCTGAAATAATACAAAACAAAATAATTTGAGCTACAAGCAATGTTTACAGGAAGACCAGCGTATGCAGCAATAAACCAAGCACTGATAGGATCAGTTCCAGTTGCACGAAGATACACCTGAATTAAGCCATTGATGGACCATCCAACTAATACAACCATAGCAAGAACAAATAGTGATTTAAAAATTCGCCGAGTAGCATCCGAAGCTTCTACAATATTTTTGTCACTGATTTATAATTGTTAAAGGCATTTTTGTCTTACTTGTATTTAGCTTTAAAGCAATCCAAACAATAATGTAACAGCCGATTGTTGAAAAATTACAAATAATACAAAATGTAAACCATGTTTGACCAACTCCTCCCGGCATTGCATCAACAATAAAACATGGAGTTTGAAGAAATGGAGTTACAGCCATATTAATGTAAATTTGGACTAACATGAAAGCATTGAAAACAATAATTACTCCAAATAGTGCAGAAATGTAAATTGTTTTATTGATAATACGATGCCTAAAAAATTGCTATCAATTATTAATGAAACAAAAAACAAGATTGTTACTTTGCAGGAAAGACAACACTAAAAAAGCGATCAAATGCAATAAAGAATGACATAATTAAACCAAAATTTAATCCAATAATCGGAATTGTATTCACGATAACACAGGTTTGAAGATATGTAAATGTTTGACCCGAAAACATTAAATATAACATGTAAAAATGAGAAAACTGATGGACCGAATCTCCAACTGCTCCAACGGAAAGCAGAATACCACATGTTCCATGAAGTTGTCTACAATAAAAGAAAGTGTAATTTCAGATGAAAGCTATTGCAACTTACTTGTGACGAAATGTGCAGTAAGCAACCGAAAAATTACCATACAACCCAAAAAGTAATAAAAAAAGATATGCTGCAATGCACGGCATAATCTCTTTAATGACTCCATGATCCTTGAAAAGCTCATAAAACTAAAAAATTGTTTTTATATAATCATATTTCCTCTAAAATAAACTTACAGAAGGTAATGCAGGCGCAACAGTTTCAGTTTGAAATGTCGTAGCAAGGGGTGTTGTGGTTTCATCAACAGCAATAATGGCCAACGTTCTCCAAGACATTTTTATATTTAGCAATGGCAAATTTATTAAATTTTTAACCTTTGTCAGAAAGTTTACCAGCGTGGTGATGAGAGATTCTCAGGGAAAAAATGTTAAAACTGGATCAAAGCACCATCCCATTTTTTAAAAAAAAGTTTTATAAAACCAACTTTCTACATTCTCACGGTCTATTTTTGGTGCAATGCAAAACACAATCTACATTTAGTGATCAAGTAAAGCTTCAGTTGTTTGTGTGAACCATAAGCTTCTTGATTGGTTCTAAATACAAAAAAATAATATAAAGAAAACGTTTTTGGTTCACATGTATATGTGTATATGGTCTTTGCTTACATTTTTAGATAAAAAAAGTTTTTCTGTTTCAAAGAGTGCTTTCAAAGAATTTGTTAAAGTTTTTTAAAATTGCAAAATTCTGTTTACTTTTTTTGCTATTTTTTTGCAAAAATGCTTTGAGATTTAAAAATAGTAAATTTTTGTTTACTGATTTTCTCAAAGTAGCAAAAAGAGCAAAAATTAATTAACAATTTTTTTGGCATATTTAACCGACCAAAATTTTAAAATTGGAACAGCTACAAAGTAAAATTTGCTTGATTTTATTAATAAAACAAAAGAGCTTAGCAAAAACAAAAAATTATTTTGAAACATATTAAAAAATGTTATTGTTATATATTGCATACTTTCACTTAATAATTTGAAAACACAATCTATTTTGTGATGGAAGGAGACAACAAAATGTTTTTAAAAAATTTCAGCATTTGCTTAAAGCTACAATTAAATGATTTGGAAAAATTTATTGGTAAGATTTTAATTGTAGTATTCCTGATACATTGTTATGTGTTTTTTATTTTTTTATCTGCAGTAAAGTAAAATATAATTTAAGCCAATAAAACAATGCAAAATTGAAAACAGTTTTTAACATTTTATTTTATGTAACTGGTGTTACTGTAGATGTCCATCCATTTGTTGTTGTAATTTTTTGAATTCTTGCATTGTCATCTAGCATAACAATATCTCGCTTAATGATTGCCATTGAAAATACATTGATTTGCTTTTTAAAAGCAATGCGGTAGTCTTTGCTAAAAATTGTTTAAAATTCAAATCATGCTTTCATAAAGGTTTTTTCGTTTTACCTAAACGCAAATAAAACAAAATAATTACAGCTGCATGCAACATTTACTGGTAACCCTGCATAAAATCCTGTGTACCAATATGTTACAGGTGCAGCTTGTAATGCTCTTAAGCACACTTGAATGCATGCATTTATTGCCCATCCCACAAAGACCATTGCAGTTATTGCTGCTAAAGATTTGAACATTCTTCGTGTGGCATCAGAAGTTGAACTGGTTTTGAACTTAAGAAATATTCCAACTATAATATAACAAGCTACAGTAGCACAGTTGGTGATCAAACAAATTGTAAACCATGTTTGCCCAACTCCACCTGGCATTGCATCGGTGATAAGACATGTCGTTAGAGTGCTCGGTGATTGAAGCATTGCGGCATAAATCATTACAAGACAAACAAGGCAATAAGTTGATACAATGATAAAATAAATTGAAATATAAATTGTTTTGTTTATAACACGATGACTTAAAATTGCCTAATTATTTTAAACAAAATAAATTCATAGCTTACCGGGCAGGAAACAGAACACTCATTAATCTATCAACACCAATGAAAAAAGTCATAAATAATCCAACTGTAAGTCCAATAATAGGAATTGTGTTTACTAAAACACATGTCTGCAGATCGGTAAATGTTTTACCAGAAAACATGAGATAAGCTAAATAGAAATGTGACAATTGATGAAGAGTATCTGCTATTGATCCAACAGAAAGCAAAAAGCCGCATGTTCCCCAAAGTTGCCTAAATTATTTTCGTCAAAAATAGTAATATTATGAAGCTTACTTACTTATGCTTGTAAGTTGCATATGCAATGCTTAAATTACCATAAAATCCTAATAATTCAAGGAACACATGAGCTGCTGTACATGGTAAAGTATCATATAGTATACCTTTGTCGTGAAAAGCTTCATAAAACTAAACATACTCTTTTAAAAAATTGTTTCATATGATCAAAATCTTACCGTCGGTGGATTTGAAACGTTTGTCATATTTGCTTATTAATGTTCAAGGGTAATTTAAAATTTTTATTTATATACAATTTATATGTAAGCAATTTTATGAAAGAAACATAAGTTCATGGGAAGTATCAAAAAAATGTTACATGAGAAAAAGTTTAATCATCATCATTATAAATAGATATACACTGGGAAAAAAGTTTTGCAAAATTTTTTTTAAATTTATATTCGAGTGCTGATAATTGAAGGTTGGATACTGACGCGTCTATCAACAACCACAGGGCGACCAAGTAATTTTTCGCTGACATTATTCAGATAACACTTAAAAACGTATGAGTATTCATTACTTGTCGCATAAAGAATAAAATAATTTAATCCACATGCAATATTAACAAAGATTCCAGTATACATCCCAGCAAACCAAAATGTTTCTAATTCGACTTCAAGGAAAGTAAGTGTTAGCCGACAAATTGCATTGATAGTCCAACCAAAGAAAACTGAAGCTGTAACCAAGCTTAAAGATTTGAAAACTCTTTTTGTAGAACTTGAAACACCAGATTTGAATTTAATAGCAAGCCATACAACAACATAGCAAACAACAGTTAGAAGATTCAGAATGATACATAAATAAAACCAAATGTTTCCAGGAGTTGATGGCATTGCATCAACTATTGAACAGCCAGATGGCCTAAAAGCATAAAAAAATATTTCATATTAATTTTAAAAAAGTATACTCTTTTGGATTTTTCAATGCAAAATCATAGGTAAAATAAAGCAATATAAGATTATATGCCATACAGATCGTCATCATCAGGATCATGTATTGATTATTATTCATTGTTCGATGTTTACCGGGAAGCATAACACTATAAACTCTATCAATTCCAATAAGTAGAATTAGAATAATCCCAAAATTCAATCCGCTTAATGCAAATGTTTGAAGATAAACACATAAACTTAGAGGGATAAAATTAGTTCCAGTGAAAAAGATGACAGCTTGAATAAACTGTGATGTTCCATGTATTGAATCTGCTGCAGCTGATATGGCTAAAAGATAATTACAGGTGCCATGAAGAGATCGAGTTTTCCATGTTGCAACAACAATATTCCCATTACACCAGAATCCAATGATAACACATGTAAGGATAGCTATCAGCGCAGGAGCAACGGGCCAAATTACACCGTAGTTTTTGTATTTTTCATAAAACTGTGATTCACCCTTATTAAATCAAAAATTAGTGTATGGACTTACCGGATTTCCAGGATTAATCCAAGGTTCCATAGTCGTTGTAACTATCGACATAATCGCTGTTGTTGTCAAGTTTGACATTTTTTACAAATGACTAAAAGTGTGTATTAATTTTTCAATATTAAATTATGAACTCGATGTTTTGTTTTGTATAATCACATGTGAACATTGAGATTAAACTTTATCGAAGCAACAAACATTAACCACAAATTTAAATTCGCACAGTCTTCTACGTATATTATAATTTAAAAAAATACATTTTTGCAAAATTAAAAATATTTTATTCCCTTATAACGGTATACACAAAAAAGCTACAATTGTTGCAAAAAAAGGTAAAAGTTAATTTCATGTCACAGTAAACGTTGCCCTTCGTTGTACAAAGGTAGGACCAATTGAACTTTCAGGCACATAAAAAATTACATTTCTTGAAAAAATCATAACAATTTTATTTAAATATTTCTTGAAAACAATTTCATAATCATAGCTAAACTTTAATAAAATAAAGTAATTTGCAGCGCATGCAATGTTAACAAAACTTCCAAAATATATTGATAGAATGTATGCAAGTCGTTGAGATAATTTAAAGTACGGTATACAAATTCTAAAAACTGCATTAACAGTCCATCCCAGGAATATTGTAAGCATAATAAAAACAATTGCTTTAAAAAGTTTTCGTGTTGGATTGAAAGCATTCGTTTTATATTTTACTAAAATTCCAACAGAAAAATAACAAATTATTGTTGCGAGATTTAAAGCAATGCATGAAATGAACCAAACATCACTTGAATATCCACCCAGGACATCAGGAACTGAGCATTTGGTTTTCCTGTAATTACTTTTTTTTAACTCTGAATCTTTGCTTTTTGACTTACTCCATCTGATGTCTCAAAGCATAATCATATACTGTAAAAAATATAATTAAATTAAACGTTGTATTAAACGAAAAAAAGACAATAAAGTAAAGCTTTTTATCACATTTTCTATGAAATGCCGGAAGTAAAACACTTAGCAATCTATCGATTCCAATAACAAAAACTGTTATCATTCCAGAATTTAGTCCAAATAACGGTAAGCTATTGTAGTAAACACAATAAATCCTTGGAATATAATCAACTCCAAAGAAAAGGATATAGCCGTGAAGGAAATGAGAGCATTGATGCAAGCTATCATTGAAGGCATTAAAAGCTAGAAGATAATTACATGTTCCATGAAGTGATCTGAAAATTCTTAATGTTTATGTTTTATTGTTTCTTTTGTTGTTTACTTTGTTTTCCATGTTGCTATCATAATGTTTGTTGTGCCGAAAAAACTAATTAGTGTTAAAATAATTGTGAATGCGTGGCCTGGGAAAGCTTCCCAAACAAAACCATTGAGAAAATACTAAAAAAGAAATATTTATATTTTGCAGAATACAAAAACTTAACTTACCACGGTCTCATTATGTAAAATTTGAGGGTCAGCTGACATTGTGAATCAGACGTTGATGTAAAATTGGATCATTGACCCTTTAATTCCTTTTTTAGGTTCACTTGGTTCAGAAAATGGAAAAAATACAAATTTTAAACAAAGCTAACAAATCTTTAGCTTTTGGCAAAGTAAAAGTAATAATTTCTAACATTTAAACATAACGAATAAATATAAAAACTATTTAAGAATAATGTAATAAAAATAGCAGCCGTAATTATTTTGGACAAATTTATGCCATTTATTGCTACTAAAAATCATAAACATATGTATTTCAAAGTATGAGGTTAATTTTTATAAATTGTTGCAATTTTAAAACTTAGAACAGAATTATGATAATAATATTAAATTTGTAGTTGAAAACTTGAACTCAAAAATAGCGTGATTTTATTTGGTTTTAGTCTTTGACAAAGCTAATAAATGAATTTAAAATAACTGCTCTGATATTTCCGGGGTGAAAAAAGCTGTCGCTTGGCTTCTTTGGTAAAAGAAATTATCTCATAAACGTTATCCATAAATAACAGTGAGCTCATAATTTTGTAAACAAATGTTTGCCAAGATAATATTTTTAATTATTTATTAAATATTCGTACATTTTTTTAAAAAACAAACAAAAAATTAAGCCACATTTGACACAATTTGCACCAAAACAATAAAAAACAATAATTAATAAACAATGCTTTTGTTGGTATTTTCTTGTTTCTTTGCTGCTATAAAACTTTTTTTTACAAAAATCTGGAATGGCACAATCATTTTCAGATAACAATAATAATAATATATAAAATAAAGAATATATAAAATATATATATAACAGATGGCAATAACTAGAGGAATGAGAGACAGTTTTTGAGCTGTGATAATAAAAAGCAAATTCCCGCAAAAAATCATTGTTTTTGAAAATGCAATTTTTAGAGTGATAAAACACCACGATATGGACCTTGCATCTTTAAATACTAAAAAAAGTTATTGTGATTAAATTGATAGAATAGTAATTGAAATTTTTACCTGAATAACAAGAGATGGTCCACCTTCAGTGATATCATGAGGGATTTGCGATAAAGGACATCTTTCAATTGACATAATTTCAAGTGATGAACATAATGCAAGTTCAAAAGGCAAATTATGAAGATTTGCATTATCATTGAGGTATAAACTTTTTAAATTTTCCAAATGTCCTAAAAATGTTAGCTTGTACAGCTTTTTGCAGATGTCTAATTAACTTACCAATTTCTTCAGGAATAATTGTAATTAAATTTTCACCAACACGTAAATCACTTAAATTTTGTAAATTTCTAAAAAACGAACACGTTCATTTTATTTTGATGAGGCTATATTTAGTGACACTTACCCAATAGTTCTTGGCAAACTTGTCAATTTATTTGATTGTACCCATAATTTTGTTAAGCTTGTTAAGAATCCGATATCACTTGGAATTGCTTCTAGTTCATTCTCTTCCAAATCTAATTCCCGTAATTTTTTCAATGATCCAATTTGCGAAGGCAATTTTCTTAAGCGATTTGTGCTTAATACAAGCACTTCCAAATTTACTAATTTATCAATTTCAACTGGAAGTTCAGTGAGTTCATTATTTGATACATTTAATTCAGTTAAACTTGTCCATGAACCAAAATCAAGGGGTAATGATGTTAGTTCATTTTCTTTTAAATTTAATTTTGTTAATCCAAGTGCCTTTGAAAAAATACCAAAAGGAATTTTTGAAATATGATTATGTTCAACAATAACCGTCTAAAAACGTTATTGAATGCTTTTTTTTGAAAAGGAAATGATAAACAAGCAAACATACTACAGCAGATTCAAACTGGTTTGGTCCCCCATATGGGAAATTAGTCAAATAATTACGACTTAAATTAATTGTTTTTAAATGAGGTAAAGCAGCAAGAATTCCTTCAGGTAAACTTTGTAATTTATTACTTTCAATAATAAATTCATCCAAATGTATGCAATTTGTTAATGAAATTGGAAGTTCCACAAGATGATTATATCGAAGTCCAAGACGTTTAAGATTAATCAATTTTCCAATTGATGATGGCAAAGTTGGTAATTCATTGTGTTGAAGATCTAGTTGCGTTAACTGTTTACATTCACCAATTTCAGCAGGTAATGATTTTAAATGATTTGATGATAGTAAAAAGATTGAAAGTGATGTAAGTCCACCAATTTCAGGTGGTAAATCAGTAATCTTATTTTCACGTAAATCAATCATTTTAAGCTTCTTTAAATTTTCTATTGCTGGTGAAATATATGAAATTTTATTATATCGAAGCCATAAAGTTTCAACAGATTCCAGTTTAAAAATAACAGGTGGAATTTGCTAAAATGTTAATTCGTACATTATCATCAAGAAAAGAAATATGGCAGCAAAAACTTACTTCACACAATTTATTATGTCTTAAATCCAAAGTTGAAAGATTCTTTAAATTTGCGAGAGTATCCGGTAAACTTGATAAATTGTTTTCAGAAAGTCCTAATAACTTTAAATTAACTAATGTTCCAATTTCAGGTGGAAGAGTTAAAAGTTTATTTTTGTATAAAAATAATTCAGTCAACTGTGTCAAATCTTTAATGGCAGGTGGAATGGCAGTTAAATCAGATGAATTTAAATCCAATCGATTTTCATTACTTTCACGACATTTTTGTAGTTCACGTGTAATGTCCTAAAAAAGTATACAGTATATTAGTTAAGAAATTTTCGTTACAAGAAAATTTTTTGGCATCTTTTTCTAAACATTTCAAAAAATATTTTCCCCCTTGCTAAGAATTGTGTTTTTTTCTCTCACCCTTCTTTGTTTATCATCTGAAGTAGAATTTGCAGTTCGTTCATGCATGGAACTGCGATATTTGCCTCGAGCAAAATTCGTAAATCGACCTAGTATTGCACTAGGTGATTTACTTCTTGTTGGTGGAGGAGCTGCCGATCCTTCTTTAATATTTCCACCATTTGAAGTTTTACCACATGGTCGAAATTCAAATTCTGTACTACCATTTGCGCTTGTTCCCGGTGCATTGCCGTTCGTCGTTGTTGAATCCATTTCTCGATTTCTCGGTAAAGACCGATGACGACGATGTGGGGCTGCTGAATTTAATTGAAAGGTTGTTGTTTGATAAGTTGTTTCTTCTTCCTCTTTCTTTGCAACAGTATTAGATTTGAATGGCCCCCAAAATGCTGATGAAAATGATTTCTTTCTTCCTCTTTGTTGCTGTTGTTGTTGCTGCTTAATAACAGAATCAGCAGATGGACAAAACAAAGCCTTTTGAAAACAAAGCGTAATAGTATCGGGTAATCGCGTAGAAGTTCCCGCAAGAATATTTAAAGCAGAGCTATTAGTAGGGATGTATGCTGAAGAAGAAGAATGATTTTGATTCGAAGACGATGAATCAGAAGAGCCAATGTCGCTTTGCAGGGGCGGCTTTCGAGCACGCAGCGACCTGGACAGCGGCTTCCGTCGTCTGTCCAGCTTTTAAGAAGTCAAGTGACGAATATGAGTAATGTATAAAGACAAAGAAGTTGATTAAGTACAGCCTGTGAGACAAAAGAAAATTATCTCTCTCAATATAATAACACCGTCAAAGTTTTGCTAAAAGAGAAAATGATAGAAAAAAAATATAGGAAAAAAGGTTTTTTAAACGCGCTGCAAGAAAAAAAATGTCAAAAAAATTTTGTGTACGTAAGGTTAAAAAGTTGTTGTATCAGGCCCCATAATACATTGAAGCAGTATTAAAGTAATGATTTGCGGTTTTTTTGATGCATTTTGAAAGGAGGTTTACATTAAAGCGTGAAAAAAAGTTTTTTTTTAATTGAACGTACACGCCCAGCATAAATGAAGAACGAGAAAGGGATTGAATGATGGCGCCATGAAAAATATACTACTACTCCTTATTAATGATCAAGTGAGCGAATATGTTAGAGAAAGTGAGAAGAAGAAAATAAGAAGAGAAGAAAGAAAGAAATGAATCTTCAATGACAAAAGTTGCGGTAAATGGAAGAAATGCATGAAAAAACGGTTCAAGGTGACAAAAGTGGTGGAATATTAAGACGAGACTTTTTTTTTCTCCTATTGATTGGTGATCCAGCTGTTACTGGAGTTGTTTTACTGCCTCACCTCTTCAATGCTACACTTATTGACAAGGTAAAGAAGAAAGGAAGACTCAATTTTGAAGTGACGTGAAAAAGATGAAAAGAAATTTAAACAAAAGAAAAGAAGGAAGAAATACATAACTGTACTTTGTATTGTAAAATTGATTACTTGCAATCAAAAAAATAAAACAAAAAAAACTTCTTTAATGAAATTTCAGCAACAAAATGGAATGAGCTGATCGGGTTTTTTTTGGAAAGTGATTCATCAAAGCTTAAAAGATAAAAACTTTCTCTTTATTTTAAATGAATAAAACTAGTTTTTTCTTGGGAAAGGCTGTTTGTTCTAGGTCATCCTTTTTCCTTTTTTTCAGTTTGTGGACTACTTTCTCATTTTTTATTGCTCCCCGGTATGCCATTGTGAATACAAACATTGCAGAAAAAAGGGGAATTCTAATAAGCAAAAAAGCAAAAAAGAAAAAATTTAAGTGGAGCTTCTTGAATCTGTGAAAGCAAACAGTAAAAAAGATTTTAAATAAAAAAATACATTTTAAAATACTAATTAAGCTTTGTTTTTTCCCCTTAAAAACGGGCACTACAAATTTATTTAACAAAAAGAAAACTGTTATTGCATTTTTTTTATTCTTCTTCCAGCAAAAAAAAACATTGATAAGATTGCGCAAAAATAAAATTAAGTAAGTAAGTCTTCATTTTGCAGTAAACAATGTTTAACGAAAACAATAATCTATCTTTTGCTTGCTCCATTTTCCTTTTTTTCATTCTTAAGAAATTTGACAGAAAAAGTTTCAACCGATAAATATATATATACATATTGGACATCTATAAGCCTTAAAAATGTGCTGCTTCTATTTTTCTTACTTTCTTTGGGTTTTCAAATTCTGTCAGCCGTTGTTTTAACAGCCGAGCTCCCAAAAACAATGTTTTTTGAAGTATATGAGACAAAAAAACGGACATAGAGGATTTTGGCACAAAAAAAGCTCTTTCAAATTTTTTTTCCTTTCAAGTTTGATATTGAATGACATCCAAGCAATGTCCGCATTCTTTTCACGGAAACAAGAAAATAACTATTTAAAAGTTAAAAAATTTTAAAATGTTTTGGAACGTGAAATTTAATGGAATGAGTGAGAAAGAGAAAAAAGAGAAGAATAGTTTACAAATACTTGAAATTTAAGGGGGTTAAAGGAGGCGAAGAACCGTTCAGTAGGAGCCAAAAAGAAAATACAAAAGTAAGATATTACGGTACAAAAACACAAACGAAGAAACATTTGCAACAAAAAAACTTCCTGTTTAGAATTTTAATTTCGTTGATTTCATCTTCCAAAAAATAGCTTTTTATTGACCAACAAAACTACTGAAGAAAAAAAAGAAGCCCGAGGAAGAGTAAAGGAAGCTTAAAAGAAAATTGCAACAACATTACCCCCTCGTTTTGTGTTTCTCAAGCTGCCACTTAAAATACTAATTGCGGCAAAGAAAAAAGCAAATTTGTCGAAAAAAATGCGCATCATCATTTTATCCGCTCATTTTCTTTTATACATATCCACAAAAATGAACTTTTTTAAACCCAAAGAAATTTCAATACAAAATTAAAATTTTTAAACGAATAGCAGCTGTTTGGCCTTAAGTTTAAAGTTTTGCCTTAGCCAAAAAGTATAAAGAAATAGTTTATTGATCCACAGCAAATGAGAAGAATGCAGATCGGAAAAGCTGACTTTATTAGAGAAGCAAAAGAATGCTTTTTTAAAATGCATTTTTAGCAGCATCTGCTTTTAGCTTTTTTAAAAGAAAAAAAGGTGCCATTAAGATCAACAATAGAGCTTCTTTTATGACCAATGAAGCATAACTTTATGATTATAATCGCTAATCTCATCCTAATGTAAAAAGTTGAACTTAAAAAATAATTCAAAGAAATAAGAGAAAAGAAAAAAGAAAAAAATCCAGAAAAAAGTCGACACAATTTGATGAAAACGTAACAGAAAAAAAGGGAAAAAAGAAGATGTTGCCGATTGTCATGGGGGCAACGGCATTGCAGCATTTTCTGGTAAAAAAAAAGCTTTCGGCAGAAATTCAATCAAAAACTTCTTAAAGAAGCGGACGTCGAATTTAATTTTAGGGGGTGCACGCGCCAGTAAACCGACTCTTACGCAAGTGAATCTCTCAATGTTCCACTTTTTTTTGCTCCCCTTTTTTAGTCTTCATGTTGCTAAGATAGGAAGCAAGAAAAAAAGTCTAACTAAAAATAAAGGAGCTACTATGTACTACTGATAAGATTTTAAAACATTAAAAAGATCTTAAAAGTTTTCTTTTTTTTTATGGAAAAAACATTTTTGAAAATAAAAAACAAAACAAGGAGGGCCGCCATTTCAATTCCTATTTTAAAAAAAAGAAGCAAAAAAATTAAAAACGCAAAGTTCAGTATGGATTCCTTCTTTTTTTGCATGAACATCTAAAAGTTGTCTAAAAATTCAATGGAACATCTCCCAAATGACCGATAAATTATTATTTTTCTTCAATTCTAAAATGCTTTTTTAACGAAAAAACCGTATTCAAAATTGTTTTTTAAAGATAAACTTGAAGTTCACTTTTATTTTTTTGTGAAGAAATGATGAAAAGTTTTGCAAATAATGAATGCTTCAAATCAAAGGATCAAAAAAAGAGGAGGTGAGTTTACTTTGACTTAGTTGTGGGAAGTTTTTATTTTTAAGTGGATATAGAGCTAACAATAAAAAAAGATAAAAATAGATAATTAAAGGTTATAAAATAAATTATAAAAATGAGATCTAGGAAGAAAAAGATTTTATTAAGAGTCGAACCTCGTTAGTACGTTTTTCAAAGGACTGCGAGAAAACAATGTAAGATTAAGGTAAACGTGATAACGAGGCTCGACTGTATTTCAAAAGATTTTGCTTTTATCAAATACAAACTTTAACACTTAAAACAAAGGCCTACAAATAACAAAAAGAAAACGAAGGCAATATTTTTAGATTAAAATCTCTAGAAAAAAAGTAGAGCTTTTACCACCTTAGACTGATTAATTAAAAGTTAATGTTTTAAAGTGAATGAAAAATAGCAGCAACAAAAGATTTAGCCTCAATCTTAGCAAATGATGAATCAATAATGACCCTAGGAAAT
This sequence comes from Panagrolaimus sp. LJ2400, assembly GCA_024447215.1. Classification (NCBI taxonomy): domain Eukaryota; kingdom Metazoa; phylum Nematoda; class Chromadorea; order Rhabditida; family Panagrolaimidae; genus Panagrolaimus; species Panagrolaimus sp. LJ2400. Next base: position 10,599,043 of record JAMRYA010000004.1, on the reverse strand, counting down.
TCAACAACTAGTGAACACCCACCAATCAACAGCAAAACAGCCGTCATCAACTGTTGGCTTTTTATTTAAAAAAATGCAAAACTGAAGGTGTCAAAGTATATTTGATGGATAATAAAGTTTCACACACAAAAAAACAACATAACGTTGCTTCTAGAAAAAACTAAAAATCGTGTAACCCTCCCATATTTCATCTCATAGAAAAATTTTGTAAAAAAAAGATGCCAAAAATTAATTAAAAAATATTAAAACTTACATATCTTCCAGAACTTTTTCTTGCTTTTCCCCTGACACCCGTAAAATGTGCTTTATCTTGTCCAGGACGATCAACAACTGTAACCCTTCGACCACTATCTGGAACACTCATGGCAAAATTTCCACGCGGCGACCGTGCAAACTCTGGTGTCCTCTGAAAAAAAGATAAATGTTCGTTTAAAAAATGTCAGCAACAATTTTTTTTGCTCTTTTTTCTTTTAATTGCACTTGGTGCACCAATTAAGGCAAAACTCTAGAATTTCCATTTTCTTCCTTCTTTTTTTTAAAAAAAGTCTTTTTAGATTACAGAAAAAAGAGGCATATTTCTTCTATTTTTAAATATAATGCAACTAATGTAAACCTCGATTGAACTTGATAATGATTCATTTTTATCAGAATCATTTGAATGTTCATTTCCAGTATATTCATATGCTGATACGCATGATACAGAAGAGATTGAACCAGCTCTTGAAGACATATTTGATGAAGGTAAAGATAGCCGTCGAAGAGATGCCGAATAAAGTCCAGAAATAAAACTCATAGGTCCTCGTCGACGTGTTGGACCAGTATTTCTTGGACTGCCATGAGGATTTTTCGTATAAAGGCTTGGACGCCTTGATGTATCAGCAGAATGGTCTTGTTGATGATCGGATGACAATCGACGAAACCATGCTGCCGCTGCAGCCATTGAAAGGGAGAACCGATGACTGCAAACAGTTTTAAAATCAAAGAATTAATTTCAAAACAGAAAAAAAAGATGAGCAATAAGCTTTTTAAAAATCGTAATACAGAGAACTTTCGAAAATAAGGATTTGCATAAAAAAAACAAAAACAAAAGTAAAAAATGCTTTTAAAAGTTTATTGCAAATTTGCCCAAAAAAGGAAAAGGGGAAAAAGTGCTTTTTTGGGTAAACTTTATTTTTGCGAGCCAGACTCAGTAAATTAAATGTAAAAAAGTGTTCAACTTTTTGCTTGGAAAAACACTGTTTTTTTATAAATACCAAAATGGCAATGAAAAGTGAAAAAAAAGATGCCGAAAAAAGCTTCATCAAAAAAAATTTTTCATTTCAAAAGTCTTTGAAAAAGATGAAGTTAAAGAAGTGAAACAGCAACACGCAAATACTGAAAAAAAAAGAAACAGAATGATACATAAAAAATTGAATAAAAAACAAATGAGTTTTTCAGATTTTTTTTATCTTTTAACGAGTTTTAAAAATAGTTGAATAAAAGTGATTTTGGCAAATGATTACCGAGACAATTTTTATCCTCTGTTAACATAAACACGAAGAATTTGTATATGACAAAATAGGAAGGAAGGCAAGCGGAAAAATAACATTGCATAATTATATTACGTGTAAAGAATTGTTGCGTTTTTCTTTTCATTCTTAAAAAAAGGTGACAAAAGAAAAACAAAAAAACATAAATAGCACAAGAAGAAATAATAATGGTAAGAAGAAAAGAGTCTTCAAAGAGTTAATACTTGTGGCAAAAGATAAAAACGCAACATTTTAATCATAAATAGAAGCACATTTTTAAGTGTAACTATTTTTAATCTAAGAAAGAAAAAAAATATTCTGAAACCTTTTTTGGCCATTTTTCTTAAAATATTATATTTCAAAAGTAAGACATCCTTGTGTTTTTTGGAGAAAAAGGTCCTGGAAAAAAATACATTGTTTTTATTTTACCCAAGACCAGACACAATGTTTTTTAATGGCAAGCGTTTCGAATTTCATTTATTATTGAAGCTGAGAAAAGAATGCGGCGTTCTCAGGAGATGAGATGGAGAAAAAATGAAATTGACAACTGAAGGTGAAAAAAATTCAGCGTTGATCACTCTGCTTTCCCTCTTCACCCCTCCCCCTAAATGAAGAAATCAACAGAAAAAAATGATTTTTAACTGTTCAAGAGATGAGTAACATCAACTGTAGAATGCGGCATTCTCAGAAGATGGAGAATAAATGAAATGGAAAACTGAAAGCAAAAAAAATTCAGCTTTGATCACTCTATTTTCCTCTTCTCTTCTTCTCCTAAATGAAGAAATCAACAGAAAAAATTGTTTTTTTACTGTCCAAAAGATGAGTAAAATCGACTGTCTGGAAAAATATTTTTCATCAGTAAAATACTAATGTTTAAAAAACCATCCATGATCAATTCTGACTCATATAAAGCTTAAAGCTTAAAAACCATAAAAAATAAAATAAATGCATACCGTATGATATTGATTTGATAAATCAACTAATACATCTCGATTATGACAAATTAGTTTAATTTTAATTAAAATATTTGAAATTATTTGTCCAAGTCCGCATAAGCATTTTGAGGATATACATGAAAATTCAAAGAGCAAAAGATCAGCATAATCATCTATGCCATAATCTTCTTCACTAATACTATCATTATCAGCATCCAATTCATTTCTGTCCTTTCTAACATTATTCATAATTGACAAATTTTACTATTTATTATTTAATTAAGCAAAAATCAGCTATTACGTTTTGGAAGTGGTGACATTCGCCTTGTTGTTGTTTAGTTGTAATGAGAGGAGGTGATGAACAACAACTTAAACTACTAACATTTGTCGAGAATGTACAAACCTCAATAGACATTTTTTTTCAACTCATCAAAAAAGAGAGATAATCTTGATGTCCACCTTAATGTCGTACTTCAAGACAAAAAAAGAAAGATGATTGAAGAGAGATGTTCGCTTTTCTTTCTTTTTCAGTTTAAAACGTGAAAACAACAAAAATCCCTTAAGAAAGATAAAGTGCCAAATGTCCAAAAGAAAATATGTTTTTTAAGCTTAAAAAAATGTCTTCTTTAACAAAAAAACATAAACGGATCCAATTGATACATAAGCGTCACATCTTAAATCCATTATTAATCTTTCAAAGAAATAAAAAAATAAATATTACAGCTAAAAAAGGGAGAAAGTGAAAGGAAGGAAAAACTAAATATGGCATTATTTCGTGCCATTATAATACATCACTAAAATCCGGATTGTCTCATTTTTAGAAAAGAAAGGAATTCAAAGGTCAAATTCAATGCTCCTTATCAAAAAATCTTAGAAACAAAAAAAATAGAATTTTAAAATAAAGTCATGGCTTTCATTATTTTAAAAGAAACTACGGTAAAATCATATGCAAAAAAAAGAGTCAAAGATTGCTAATCACTAAAAAAACAAATTATGAATTCTCAAGAGGGAAAAGAGAGAGAGAGAGCGAGGAGACTAAATACTTCGCAACAATATTGCCACAAAAATTGCAACAGATGAAAAGAAAAAAAAGAACTGCTAACCACATCAAAAGGGATGTCTAAGTTCAAGAATCTCTTCATATTTTTTTTCTATCTTCCGTAAAACCGCAACTGCTGATGTTAAAAGACAAATGGACACAAAAAATAAGACTCGAAACAAGCACAATTGCCTTTTGGCATCCGCATCCTTTATCCAACAAAAGCTGATGCATTTGAGATAAAACAAAGCAGCAACAGAAAGATAAAAACAAAAATGTATTTTTTATTATGCTATTTTTATACGTCAAATTTTAAGTGACCTTCTGTGATTTGCAAAAAAAATATTGGAAGAAAAAAAAACCAAATTTTGCCATAAAACTTTTTTCATATATTTTTTGTTGCTGCTGTTTCAAAAAGTGATTGTTTACGACATTGAACAAGAGAAATCTTAAAAGCCATCTGGGATTATAAAAAGTAAAAAAATGGATGAAACTAAAAATATTTTAATAGGCTAATGTAGAAATGAAAAGAAGCAAAATTTTCAAAAAATAACTGTTACAAATGATAAATGGCAAAAAATAATAAAAGATTTTTTCTCTTTTTACTTATGCTAAAAAAATCAAAGCACCATTAATAATAATATTGTTTCTGTTCCATAAATCAAAAATAAACATCCCTTTCCGTTGATTAGTTTTTTTAACCGACACTGACAACAAAAAGGTAATTTTGATCGATTACTTTCTTTACAAAATGAATGAAAAATGATAGTAATACTTATTTATAATATGCCTCTTTTCTCTTTTTTATAGTCTTTTTTAAAATATTTAAATTTTTTAAACTTACAATTATTCGAACCCATGTTGTATTATTTAATGCTGTACGTTCTTCAACAATACTTGCTGTTACACCACTTGATGGACCCGCTTCTTGTCGACATTCTGAACCCGATACTATTGTTGTTGTTATTGCTGCTGCTGCTGTTGGGGTAGTTCTTCCACTACAATTATTTAATAATTCAACCCGATTATTTATTGGACCCGCTGATTGTCGCCTTCTTCTTCTTCGACGTCTTTGACTACTACATAAGCAGCAAGTAATAAACATTCTGCTACAATCAAAAAAATGACTGGCTGTTTTTTGTGTTGGTGTTGCAGATAATGTTGGTGATGTCAGAGGTGTATGGCTTGGTGAAGCTAATATCCCACCATTTGATAATAATTTTGGTGGTGATACAGTAATATTATTCATTATTAATATTATTAATATTTATTGAATCATTGTAACAAAATCTAAAATATTTTATGAGAAAAAAAAACAATAAATTTAAAAATAAAAAAATCACGAAAAATTGTTAAAAATAGTCTTCAACAATGTAGCATTAATCATATTTTTCTTTAGTGTCTAAATTTTACAAAAAAATGCTTTTTTTATAAAAAGAAAAAAAGCATAATAGCAAAAGAACATTTTTAAACACCTTATCATTTTTTTTAATCATTTCTATTTTTTCAAAATTCTTTTTACAATTTTAGTTCGTTGATCTTCACCAACGCTGATGGTAAAAACTATCAAAGAGCTAACAAATAATTAATAAAACTTATCAAAAATGAATGAAAATAAAAGAGTGTGGCTGCTTTTTTGCATTGGTTATTAGAAGAAGAAAGAAAAGAAAAAAAAGGAAAGAAAAGAGAAATCAAAAAATAAATTTTTAAAGAAAAAAGGACCATTTAAATGGTGCAAAAATGGCCTCCAAAAAAGTAAGTAAAATAAAAAAAGTTAAAAAAAACGTGGCTTTTAAAAAAAATTCATCAAAAAAAGTATGCATTGTTCGGCAAAACCTTATTTACATACGACAACAAATGCCATTGTAATAGTAAGTAGGAATGCTTTCAGAAGCGTTAAAATTAAAAATTGTCAATTTTTCTGGCCAGGAAGCAACAAAAAAACGTTTGTCATTTTTTATGTTAAAAATCTTTAAAAAAAATTGAATAAAGCTTTGATAGAGATTAAGTAAGCAAAGAAAAAATGGTGAAGAAAAAATAATCTTTTTTTATCAAAAATTACTTTTTAAAATGTTGAAGATGGAAGCATCCCTTTTGCAAAAAAAGAAGAAATTAATAAATAGCTTTCTCTATTTTGCACGAAAAAGGAAATAAATACTTTTCTTTAAGTGAAGAAGATAGTTAAATTTATTCTACTTTTCTTTCTTTAGAAATTAGCAAAATTGCAACAGCAAAAGAGCATCCTATTTTACGCAAAAAAAGAAGGAAAAGAAAGAAGAAAAATAGACGCTTCTTTCTTCTATCACTAATAAAAACTAAAAGTGTGGCGTCCTCACAGTCTTTTGACACCAAAATGTGCCACAGCTACAAACAAGACAATGTTTACCACCACTGTTGGAGTCTTCTTTTTTTTCTTCTTCTTTAAAGACGTTCATATAAAAAAAGCTGCCAAAGCTTTTGAGCCGTTATTCTATGGTAGTGGCCCCCGCAGGCCCAGAAGCATTTCCAATGAATGGTGCTAAATTTTTTGACACAAAAGAATGGAAACAAAAAAAAGATGAAAAAGAAGAGACGTCAGAAAGTTTGTAAACCAAATTTTAGAATGCCAGATTTTCATTCTTCTCAGTTTTATTTAATACTAGAATAGAGGTATCACGTATTAAAAATTTTGCATTTTATTTTTCATTTTTTAAATACAAATTTTTCTAATCTGTTGCTACTTTTAGACTCAAAGAAAGCTGAAAAAAAGTTAATGCCATCTGTTAAATTTTTAAAAAGCGAAAGAACCATTTGAAGCATGGTTTACCTTTTTTAAAGATCAATTGAAGCCAAAAAGAACTACGTATAACAGGAAGTATGGAGCTATATTTATTATCTACGAAATTGGAGTTTTGCAATCAACAGAAATAGAACATTTTCTGAATTTAACAACTTCTTCTTTTTTTTCCGCTGTTATATTGTTGCATAAATATAGGACTGCAATTGAGCGCTTACTTCTAAAATTCCCTTGATAAAATGACGTCGTAACAAACCTCATCAGCAAAAAAAACGACATAAAATGTTTCGTTGCAAAATATGCCAAAAACAAAAAAATATTTCTTATGCATCGAAAATTAAGATTTTTTATAAAACAGGTGCGGTTTGACGCTATTCTTAGAAAAATACTGAAAACGTTAAAAGCAACACGTTATTCGTCAATCAAAAAAAATTTTGCCATCAACATCACACATTAAAACAGTATAAAGACATAAAATATACACTAAGAACTTGCTCGAGTTCAGTTGGCTTACTTAATGAAAGGAGTAATATGAATTAGTGAAATTTAGGTAATATAAAGTGTATTTTCAAGCAATATTAATTCTAAAAAGAAGTTAAAGTCAAAAATAACAGCAGAAAATACAGAAAGAAAAACAATAGAAGCAAATAAGATCTTAATCATGGTTCTTAGAAGCTTTATAATGGATCTCATATAATTTTTACAACTAATGTCCATTCTTAGAGATCCTAAAATAACAAAATTAAATAAAGCAAAGAAAGATCCTTTTATGTATATGTTATAATAAATATTGTGAATCCGTAAATATCGATATGATTATGAATGACTAGTAAGTATTGTGAATATTAATTCATGATAATTACTTCTCATAATAGTAATATATCATATACATAAAATCCTTAACACGGTTCTTCGATCAACTGATCACATAGCTGAGGGTATACCAGAAGCAACAAAAATTGCTTCAATGTTCATGCTCAACATTTTTGAAAGCATTTTATTCAAATTTCGTGTTTTTATTTTCTTTTTTTGCGAATGAATAAAGAGGTGAGGAGGAAGAAAGTTACGCTCACGCTTTAGTCGCAGGAAATTAGTCGCAGCTCATAAAGCCTTTATTGTTTTTCTTCAAGCTGAAAGATTAATATGGTTCCTAAAAATGTAAGTTTTTTTGGTTATTTTAAAAATATATTAATGATTTTTTTAGAAAATCAAATGTCCAGTTGCTGTTAGATTAACAATTCCAGAATATGAACTGAAACAATTAAGTGGTAAATCTGGTGGTGGTTCTGAAGCTATATTTACAAATTGGATAGGTACTCCTCATACTGGTGATGTTAAATATCGTATTGGAATTTACCCCAATTTTTTGGGTCTCAAGTATCATGGAGATACATTGATTTATTTTCAACTAAACAGCAAGAATGTTGAAGGAAAGTTCAATGTTTCAATTGCATCTGCAAATTACAGCTGGGAAAAAACGACTATGATGATTTTCATCGGTTTTTTATTGCAAGTGAAATATTATGTACAACAAAAGAATTTTTTGACCCAAGAAATCAATATATCGTCAATGGAAAGTTTACTATGACAATGGATGGCTATTTAATGATTGAAAAAGAAGAAAATGATGAAAGTTGGAAATCTGCAAATTTTGGTGATTCATTATGTTTATCTTTATGGGAACAAGAAAGCACTAAAGATTTTAAAATCGTTGTTGGTAAAAGTGAAATTTCTGTAAGTTTTTCTGTTGTTTATAAAGAGGAATATATAATAGCTTTAGGCACATAAATGCGTCCTCTCTGCTCGCTCTTCTGTATTCACAAAAATGTTAGAATCTGGCTTGAAAGAAGCAAGAGAAAACAAAGTCATCATTGAAGATTTTCCATTTGAAATTGTTGAAGCAGCAATTAAATTATGTTATCATCGTTCCCTGGTTTTGGGTACGTCATTGGAAGATAAAATGAAAATTTTTCAATTTCTTGATAAATATGATATACAAGAACTTAAAGTTAGTTTTTTTGTGTTTTTAATAATTAGTCACATTTTTTAATATTTAGGACAATCTTGAAACTTATTTGATTACTGTAGTTGATGAAACAAATGTTTGCCTTCTAGCAAATTTTTCTCTTCTTTTCAATGCAACAAAGCTTAAAGAAAAATGTGGTAAATTTCTCCAAAATTGTCTATATGAAACAAAGCCAATCAATGATTTTGATTTGGTTGATAAAGAATTTGCTTTATATTGGCTTCCAAAAATTGCTTTTTACCCTGTACCTGAATATCATATGCGATAAAGATTCTGCTTTAAGTTATTTTATTATTTTTTAATTTTATTTTTCTTTGTAGAATAAAGTATTTTTTGTAAAAAATTTCTTGTGAAGGGGCATTTATTACTTTGCTGGACACCAAGAGATAAGAATGATGCCGAGTTAAGTGTTCATGGAACGTCAAAGATTTTTATTTAAAATTGATGTGTTTGATACATGTTTGCATTGAATGAAAATAAATAAAAAAATTTAAAGCACATTAAAAAGTACAACATTTTTAAAATCAAAATGTGCTTTTTATTTTTCTTTTTTTTCATCAGTCAATAATACATTAGTAAGTTCTTCAGAATAAGTAAATCCAAAAATGCGATTGCTTCACCACTGAAATAGTTTTTAGTTCAAGTGATGCGTTAGGAGGTATGGTTTACACTGATAATGAGATGTACGATCACGAAGTTGTGATTAAGACGTTTATGTTAATCTCCTTTCATCTATATAACTTATTCTTGCAGACGAATATCATCATTATTGGGAAGCTTTTCCTCAGCTTCAAGGCGAGGACACGAGTAATAAGAGATTCAAAAAACAAACAAAGGGATGATCAAATTATTCTCTTACAAGATGGAACTATTGACATCGTATAAATAATGTTAGTAAACGAAAAAATTTTATTATTCAACACCAAAACTAGATAATAAAGCTAAAATAGATATTCAGCAATTACTATTATAAAAATAGCTATTAGCCTCTAATTCGTTTTTGAAATATTTCTAATCAAACGAACATTTGATGTAATTTTTTAGCATCATGCCACAAAAATTTTATTCTTTTACATATTTCTAACGAATAACAGAAAAACAAAAAAAAACAGATGCTGACTTTATCAATCATTAAATTATATAAAAAGTGTGGCAATCAAAAAAAATTATTTACAAATATTTACAGTGCATTCATTTTCTTTTTGACATGTGATCGAAGCTTCCGGGATAGCACTGCCATTTGATTCAATATTAGTATTTTTTGAAACACGTTTAAAACCAAAAATACGGATTAATAAATTCTCCATTGATTTTCCCTTAAAAGATTTTGTTTGCTTGAATGACTTTGATTTATGTTGCATAATAATTGGTGTTAACATTGATTCCAGTTTTTGACAAGCTTCTAATTTACCACGGCACATAACAGTATAATGAACATAATATTTGAAAGTTTTACACTTTTCTGCAATCATTTGTTCGCAACCAGATAACTGTTCAAGCAATTTATATTTCATATCGAATTCATTTGACCAGCAAGATGGAACAGAAATAACAAAAGATGGATAAGTCATTAATTGTTCATGAAGTTTAATATCGACGAAATGTTTATTTTGTGGAAAGAATGCATAACTAATGAGAGTTGATTGTGCAGCCTAAAAATTAATTAAAATATTAGCAAGAACGTCATTAAAACAAAAAGCAATCAAACCTTGTAAAGCTTCATAAATTCTTGTTCTTCTTCTGGACGAACATCATGTTCAAAATTTGGACTAATAATTGTAATTAAAAAATTGAAGAATGCATCAGCTGCAGTTATTGGAATAGTCACAGAGCGATCCACATCCTTAAAAATATAAACTGTAAAAATGCTTCAAAAAAATAAAAACCCTTACATTTCTTTCCAAAGAAAACATATAAGAATTAACTGCAGCTGTTACAAGTTCTGGTAAAAGATCATTTGATGTTTTAAAATAATTAAACATAACAGCAAAGTAACAGAACCACGAAAAATTAGGATGATCTTTTTGAAATCTTGCAAAACATGACGCGTAAACATGACTTTGGGATATTAAGCATTGGATTTCTTGTTCATACATCCATCGTTCTTTCCCATCCAAGACAACATCTGATACTTCTTGGCTCCACCATGCATCCAAGCCTTCCCAAGCAATCCAAGGAAATGAATAGCATTCTCCATCCTCTAAAAATTAGGAAAGAAATAATACAAAGATTTTTTTCATATAGATAACAAACCTTCAGCCATTGCATAATAAGTTTTAGCAACTTGAATCATTTCTTCTGGAATTGTTGGAATTTTATAGGTAAAAACATTTTCATGTTGCGATTCCATTTCTTTTTGCCAAGAATGTGGACCAAAACGATCAAGAATCTTTGTACGAAATTTTTCAAAAATTTCAAAAACTTTTCGTTGTACAAGTGCTGATGCACATCCTTCATCACCCATAGGATCTTTGTAATTTTTCAGTGTACCAGGAATATCAACAATAGCATTTGAAAAGAGTTCACCTTCAGAATTGATTTGATATTGAACTTTCAGTACCTTAAAATAATATAGTTAAGATTAATAGTAATAAGATGACAACAGCTTACTGTTATGGCATCCTTGTATTCGTTAAACATCTTTGTATCATGTTCAGTAATAGTCACATCTTTAAGATCAATTAATCCACTTTTATGTCGATTTTCTTGTGCTTCTCTTTGTGCAATTGTAATAAGATGAAGAATTGATGTCGATTTTTCATGCAATTCACATAGAATATGCCTATTAGTATATCCCGGTTCATGACGTTTTCTCATAAATCTTGGCCAATATAATGGTTTTTCATGATCTTCAAGTTCTTCCGCTTCCAAACCACTTTTAAAAAAATTAACAGCTTTATCCGCTTTTCTTGCAAGTTTTTCACAATCTCGATGTAATGGATCATGAAGAGGAAGATGTGCTAAGTGAGTTGTTGCCAATAGTTCCAAATTGTTTAATTTCAAGTATTGTACACGAACATCAGCAGCATCTTCTTGTAAACCAGCTAAATCAACTTTTTTAACTTTTTCAACACTTGGTGCCGTGTAATCATTTGGTTTAGCATGAGTTACTAATAATAAATCAGGATCCCAGAAAATCTTAAAAATGAAAATGTCTCTCATTATCAATTACCAATAGAAAACCTACTGTATAGCAATCACCATCAAGATCACCACCTCCAATTTCATCTGTATGAGGACGAGAGCCACATGATGGAAATACAATAACATCAACCATATCCTTCAATTTAGGAGCATCAACAGCTTCAAGATACCGGATATCCCCCGCGTGGTAGATGGGGCTTTTAGTAACTCCAACACGACCAACTTTAAGTACAGGATTATATCCACCAATTTTAAGAGCCGATTCAGATGCAGCTGATTTTGATTTGAGACTTTTACTGTATTGGAAGAAGACTTGACCTTCTTTGAGTGAACCAGTTGTATCCACAATACCAAGAGCAGCTCGGCCAAGATCTGATGGAATAGCAATTTGATTCTTATTTACGAGTAAACCTAAAAATGCACAATACAGTAACCGCAATCCGTACACCCAATTAATACTTACGAGCATTCGTTAAAGCATTAGCTTCTACCATTCCACGCAAAAATGGCTGTTGTAATAAATTCTTTGATTTCATTTTAGAAATTGGAACATATTTTGGTAACTTTTCCAAAGTATTCAAAAAAGCTTTCTTATTAATCAAAGGTTTAATATTATCCATAAATGTTTCATTATGGAGTTGACGAATTCTTGCACGTACAGTATCTTCTTTATGATTAGATACAGCAAGGGCATCTAACATTGCAATAAAAGCACCATGCAGTTTTGCTGGAGCTGGGGATGACCATTGTACAATATCAAAATCAAGCAGTTCACCAGTATCTTTAACATCAAATTTCTTTTGCGATTTACGAAGAAGTAAAAAATATGGACCATCTTTATTTGTTAGCCGTTTATCATAATAATCAACAGCTACCATTCCCTTAAAACCAGCAAATCGAAATTGAAAAGCCGAAGGAACATATGAAAGTTCAAGTTCATCAGCAATTTTTCTTGCAAAAATTGGATCAATAACACCACAACCATCAGAAAAACAATATGGTTGATTTGCAGAATCAAGACAATCAGACATATGATCATCAATAAGGCAAACATTAGACAAACGAATTTTGAAACGAAGAGTCTGAAAATGCAAAACTTATTTAATAAAAGTAAAAAATAAAAAACAACTTACTCTTGCAGATGTAAAATATTGTCCCAGCCGAGCTTGAACCTTTGCAGCAGCTTCAACTTTAAATTCACCAAAAGATTTCCACTTTTCAGTAATATCTTTTTTGTCTTCAGTTGCATAAAAATATGAACCATGTTCACGAAAAAGTGAAGATGAACCACCAAATTCAAAGAATTGTTTTCCAGCAATTTTGAATCCATTTTGACATACTGTTTTTACAACATCATGAAGGAGTCTATCATCAATAGGGAACCACGAGAGGCTATCATCACGAAACTTAACTTGAATCAAATTTTCAACACCAAGTTTTCGAAAACCACGACAATCCATTGATGCTTCTTCAAGAGTTAAAATTGTACGAGTTGGAGTAAAATAAACCTAAAATTTTAAAGCTATTATTTATATATCAATACTATTGAAAGCTTACAGTCTTCATCATAACAAAACCATTGCCACGAATATGTCGTTGTTGATATTTATCAGCAGTAAATTCCAAAGAATTCAAAGATATATCAACTTTAACAAAATCATATATTGCTGGAAATAAAACACGAGCCCAAGCTTCATTTAAAATTCCATTGGAAAATACATTCATGTATTCATTTTTCTCGAATAAAACATAATCCATAAAAAACCATGCTACAGTACCACATGATTTGATTGCTTCAATACAATACCGAATTTCCCATGGCCAATATTGCATTGTTTTGTCATAATAGCCATCCATTCGAAATGCATTAAATGTTTTGTCAACCATTGCAGAGAATAAAATTGAACATGAAGCTGCTGTGGATAATGAATCCAATAAAGAAAAAAGTTCAGATTCCTAAAACATAATATTTGATAAATGAATTCCTTCAAGCAACCATAAAAACTTACTTCAAGAACAAAATTCATTTGAAATGCAGAAGAATCAACAATTTTTTTCCAAAATCCACTAGCATCATCTTTTTGAGGATCAACTCGTTTAAATCGAGTAAATTCTTCATCAGGTTTTTGTTCAGCATAATAGAACAATGGAGCTTGAGTAAAAACAATAGTCAATGTGATATGATAATTGAGTTCAACACGACGAATTTCAAAATTCAGCTTAGAAAAAAATCCATATCGTAATTCAATCTTCAGTTTTAGTTCATCAAGCCATGATGTAAAGATTTGAAGTGATTGTTGATGATGAGAAAATGTTGTTGATTGAACTTGTAAAGTAGAACTTTGATAAAAACAGCATCCAGCAGTAAATCCAACTTTGATGGAAGAACATTTGACGTCAGTTAAGCATCTAAAAATATTGAACTTAGAAATATATGAAGTTGGGACAAAGAAAGGGGGTGATGGTAGAAAAGTGTAAATAATGCAATGGTGAGGTTCACTGTTTAAAACAAAGTAATTCTATATGCTTCTTGCGAATCTTGGGAGTCTAGAAGGAGTTTTACTAATCTATAAAATGCAACGTCCGCATGTGGCCAGAGATTTTACAGTTACTGATTGTAAGGCAAAAACTTTGACAAGTAGCAGATATTGTAATTTACAGGTCCAACATTTTGAAAGGGAACAATCAAGAGGCAAAAGATATAAAATCATACAAGACGACTTACTTCAAATCAGCATCTTTGAAATCACTTTTTGTAAAAGTTAGTAACGGTGGAGGAGTTGAGGATCGAAATGGTAATGCTTGATCAGCAGAAGATAACTTTGAACGAGAGAAACTTCGTCGATATCGTTTAGGTGTTAATTCTTGAGATGGTGGATGGAAGTTTGAACGAGAAAAAGTTCTCTTATATCGTTGATGATCCATAACTACTTCCTTGTTAATGAAGTTAGTATTATCGCGTTAGTTCTTAATACGAATAGGTACCTAAAAATACGTAAAATAATTAATAAAAAAATCGAAAAAAGGGAAAGAAATGGATAGCGTTAACACGAACAAAGAAATAATGAAAAGCTTTGAAAAAAAATAGTTTGAAAAAACATCCGGGTCGAGGGCGCTGAATGATGAAATAGTTAGAGATCAGCAGAAACATTTTTTTCTTTATTTTCTTTAACTTTTTTTGTTATCATAATCCAATTTAGAAAATATTGAAAAAGTTTTGAAAAAAACGTTTAAAAAAACATCCGGGTCGAGGGCCTTGGATGACGAAATAGTCAGCGATCAGCAGACATATTTTTTTTGACTTTTTTTGCTACCGTAATCCAAAAACTACTTTTGTAACTTTATTTCTAAACCTACTAGACGAAATTTTTCGTCAACAATTCATTATTGTAAAATTCAGGGCAAAGTGCCGAAAAGTTTACTTTTTTGTGTTTTGATCATAAAAGTCGGGATTCGAGACAACCTCCGGCACTTTACGTGTTTTTTAAAATATCAAACTATTTTATTGAATTCCCATAAACAGATGAAAAAATGTTCTGTTAAATTTTTGTGATAAAGAGTTTTAATCTTGTGGCTCGAAAAAAAACAAAAATGACAATTTTTTGAAAAATGTATAACATAGTTAAATCCCAGGCCAAAAAACTCAAAATTCCAACACGAGGCAAAAATTCGGAAAAATGACCTCTTTCGGGAGTCAGGGACATAGGATCCGGACAACTCTGTTAGCGGCTTATATCATTAGATTCCCTTTCAAAAAATGCATCTTTTTAAGATATTGATTGATTTTTCTTTTTTCACATAATATTTGAAAAGTTAAATCAACAAGAGTCAAACAAAAAAAGTTGCAGGTTAAACACGGCATTTTTCAATACAAAAAAGTTCAAAAAGCGTTCACAAAAAAGGCAAAGAAAGAAGGCAGCTGGCTGGTCGACTCTTGTCTTTCTCGCATGCGTCAAAAAAAAGTGTTCCTTCTTCTTTATTTTCCAAAAGAAAAAATTTTGTTTTGTCAAGTTTTCAAATGGCATTTTCAACATTTAACTTAATTTTTTATATTTTTTTTTGATTTTCTTTTTGTTTTATTCAGGTCCAAATCATAATAAAACTTTTTTCTAAAATTTTTTCCTGCTACCGGTCTTTCGAAATAGTGGGGAGACAAAAAAAGGAAGAAGAAGAGCAAGGAAAAATTAAAAGGATGAAAGAAAAAAAATCAAAAGAGAAGAAAAAAGAGCAGCGACACATCCGTGAAAACAAAAAAAAATGCGGCAATAGTCGTCGGCCAAGAGGAAAGATTTTTTTCTTTTTTCCTGCTTTTTTGGCTCAAACTTATTAAGAGAGAGAAGATGTTGGAGTACAAATATAACAAAAACAGACTTGCGATGAAAAAGGGTATTATTGAAAAGAAGTAAAAAAGGCAAAGAGATAACGAGAAAAGAAAAAATCAAAAGCAGTGAAGAAAGGGGTCAAAAGCGTGCCAAACATGAGTATGACTCATTATCTCAACTGCCTATGAAGGCTTTTTTATTTATGCGAAAGGAGAGCAGAAAAAAAAGTTTGGTTGTTGCAGCAAAAAATGAAACAAATTTATTAGTATCTACAATTGAACCCTTTTTGCAACAATGTTGTTGCAATAAAGAGAGGGTCTAAAAAAGAGTAAAAAAAAAGAAGTCAAAAAAAAACATCAGTAACGATGAAGAGAAATGAAAGTTCTGGAATGAATGGTAGGACTTTTGTGATCGATAATAGCTCCGTTTTTAGCTGCTTTTGGTGATATCAATCGTTTTTTCTTTTTTTGCTAAACATTTGTTGTTAACAAAATTTGTAATTAACATGATTTGAAAGAGGACGTCAAACACTAAAGAAACACAATAGATTGTTGGCTACAATTATGGTTCAAAATTAATTTGAGAGAATACTTAAAAGAGAAAGATTGTTGTGAGACAATGTCAGTTCTCCATTGATTCATAGTCAAGAAAAAAATATAAATGTAACAAAATTTTAAAAACTACGACTAACATTAACTAAAAAATGAAGGAAAAATGAATGCTTTATTGTCACAAAAAAGGGGAATGACAAAATTGGAGTAACAGTTTGTTAAAACGAGAAGAAAAAAAATTGTTAGTTTTTTTCCCAAAAACTAAATAAACTATTACCAAATAAGGGGTAAAAGAAGAAAGAAAAAGAGCTAAATTGAAATGAACAATAATAATATTCTAAAAAGAATGATAGATCAAAAACGAGCAGCTTTTATATACAAGCCGGCACTAAACTTGCATCAGGAATGTTGCGCATTTGCTGTTGAAACAACCATAAAAGAAAAAGAAACGTATGCCAGCCACAAGGAGAGAAAAAACCAAATGTAACAAAAAAATTTTAAAACTGCATTAACTAAAATATGGGACAAAAAGTGAATGCTTAATTATCACAAAAAAGGGGCAAGATTGGAGCAACATATTTTGTTATAACTTGAACAAAAACAATTTGTTAGTCTTTTTTAACAAATTTTTTTGTTTATAAAAAATAATGTTTCAAACAGTGTTGTCGCGACTCCGGAGTCGGAGTCTTTCTTTCAAAAAAATCGACTGCGGAATCGGAGTCGATTTTTTTGAAGGATCAAAGGAAAGCATGCCGCCGAAATCGGAGTTACAAAAAATAAGAAGGTACAACATTGGTTTCAAAATAAGGGGTAAGAGAAGAAAGAAAAAGAGCTGAATTGGAATGAACAATAATAATATTCTAAAAAAGGAGAAGAATGATAGATCAAAAACGAGCTGCTTTTATATACAAGCCGACACCAAACTTGCATCAGAAATGTTGCGCATTTGCTGTTGAAACAACCATAAAAGAAAAAAAACGTATGCCGAACCAAAGGAGAGAAAAAAAAGACAGAAAGCAGATCCAATCGACAGTTATGTTTATAAACAGATATAAGATTTTGCTAGCAATAAAAAGAAAAGAAAATCGATGAACAATTTTAAAAAAAAGTAAGATGAATAACAAAAGTAAAACATAAAAAAATTTTAAAAAACAGTGAAACATAAAAATAATGTTGTAAACGTATTGCAGGCAATTGTCCAGCTATCACATTTTCCACAGATAGACAAAAAAAAATAAAGCCACAGATCACATCACTTTAAAAAGCGGCACTAGATCAAAGTAAAACAGTTCACCATGTGGGTGTTGAAAAAATACAAAAAAAGGAAACGTGATTTTTAGACAGCCTCCAAGATCTTTAGTGCTTTACAAAAGTTTGTACAACTTGTTGAATAATATTTTCAAACATGTTTTATCCAAAACAGCTGTTTTAACGATAACGTTCAAATTTCATTGTTCTTGATAATTAATATTTTTGTGATTAACAAGCAATCTTATTGAAGGGAGACAGTTTCGCAGTTTGATTCATGACATATTTCACGTAATTTCCTAAACATTCAATAGCATTCATTGTGACGTTTACGTACCCTAAGCCATAAATGCTGCTTGTAATTGAGTGTTTAAAACTTATTTGTAACCATCAGAAGTCTATTAAACTCAAAAGAAGGTGAATTTGCAAACAACAGCATGAAAATGGCAGTTTTGAATGAGGGCACGTAAAATTTGCATAAACGCTCTTGGATGGTCAGGGAATCACACGAAGTATGTCCACAGATATTACTCTTGTATCGATGTTTTGCAAGTTAAATGCGATTTTTGTGTATTAAATTTTATTTTATCCACCTTGGTGTAGGCCTTGGAAGGATGTTCCTTGTGAATATGTATATGATTTATTTATTGAAATAATAACCTTTATTATCTAAAGGTACACTATTTGCTACCTATTAAAATTTATATTATTATAATATTATATTTAGCAATAAATGCAAATAAAAGAAAGTAACAATTATTTGAATAATGCAAATACTTTTGCCCCCGCACCTTCCATTACACTACTAACATTACTGACGGCAGCTTGTGCATTACCAAGATTGCCAAGAGAAAATGAATTTGCACCTGTAAATGAGGATGAACTATTTGTAGACGTATTATTTTCATTAAGAGCACAATTTGTTTCTTCTAATTTAAGTCGACGATTAATTGATTCATAATTTTTAGAATTTAAAAGTTCTTCATCAATTCCTTGAAGTTCAAAATCGGAATGTACTTTCTAAATTTAATGATTGGTAATAAATGAGTTCATATGTATACGGTATTTACCTTCACAATAAATGATAAACATGTTAGTTGATAAGGTGATAAAGATTGTTGCAGTCTTTCAGTAAGCCATTCATTGATCATATTCATTTGTCCAGAAAACCATTGCTGCAAATTGGACATTAATATGTTTCTTTGAAAGTACTTCAAAAACAAACCTCAAATAGATTATTAACCCAAACTTCATCAGTAACAAATTGTCTCAAAGTTTCAGATGATCCTCGCATAAAATTTACATATGAATGTCCCATATGTCCACTATTTTGTTGTTGATTTGCAGCTGTTTTTGCATTTGAAGATGAAGGTGATCCAGCTGTATTGGAAGATGAACCAGTTAAATTTTGTACAATTCCTTGATCACCAACAAGGTTTTTCATTTTATTAAAAATGCTATTTGGTTTTGGCTAAAAGTTTTGTGTTTAGGAAAGCTTGTTTTGAAAATGACACTTACAGCCATTGACAATAAAGCTCCAATAGGATTTCCTTCATCATAACGAGCAAGCCTTCCAAGAACATATTCCAAAACAGATAATAACTTTTCTTGCAAGCATGTATCCATGTCACATAGCATTGTATCAAGAGTTTCATCGATCTTCGTCTAAAAGTTTTAAAAAAAGCTTTAGTAAAAGTCATATAATATTTTTAATGCTCTTACATCACCAGCATCAATTGTTAATTTAGTTGCTCTTGCTTTTGATGAAAAAATGACATTAATCATTACACAAACTTCACACGGTAAAATGTAATCAGTAGATTTACGGAATTTTTGCATAAATACATCAAATGTTTGATATGTACAATTTGCACATTTTGAGATCATATCAAAGGCAAGAGACTTCATACGAACTTGAAGATATTTTGCAAATTCTTCTTCTGGCCAATTTAAATCATGAACAAAACCTTGTAGGGCATCAAGCTTCCAATAAATATCTTCTGATGTTGCACATCCATCTTTTCGAACTTCCCACTTTTCTTTCTGGAAACCTTTTTCAATTGATTGAGAAATTGAATGCTCCATAAGATCAACATATCTAATAACCAATGGTGAAAATTGTTTAACAAGTTTTGTATGAAATATTCCATTTTTAAGTGTTGCTAAAAGATTATAAACAGTTCTATTAAAAATGTTACAACAGTTTCTCTTCTTACGTTCACTACATAAAAAGTCATTAAGAAGCTGAAATAATGGAAAAGAATCCCATGAATCTGGGGGTTGAACTTCCAAAGCAGCGTCAAGATCAACAGAATAAAGTGACCAAAAAATTTCTGAGTGATCTGCTAATAAATCACTAAACCATGCAAATGCCTAAAAACTTATTGTGCTTCTATCGTATCTAATCTAGGCAAAGGAAAAAAGATGTGAATCACAACGTGCAATAAATATTTTAGCATTAAATTTAAAAGGCAAAACAACCACTTACAATAAATGATTTCTAGTATGTTAGTTTTTATTTTGTTAAAACTACGGGTGCAAAAAGTATTTTTTAAAAAAAAGCAAAATTGGGATAACAAAAGCTTTTGTTAATATATTTTTCTATTAATGTCTAAGTTAGCAATGAACAAACAAAGGAAAAGGGAAAAAATTGAAAAAATATGTGAAAAAACCACTAGGTACAGACGGTTATAACTTACTCCTCGAAGTTGCTGAAAGGTTTATAAAAGTTAGTAAAGAAAGAAATATAGAATAGATTTGAAAGAAACTGATTGATAGAAAAAAGAAGTTCAGAAAAAAAGTAACACAGTTTTAAAGTTTTTTTTCTTCTTGATAGTTTAAAGTTTCAAAAAAAGAACAATATCGCTTACCTCTCCGTGATGTTCTTCATTTTCTTTTAAAAGATCAATGCAAAGTTCTGTAACACGAATCATGTCTTCAATTCTTTGTTGTGGACTAACATCAACACCCATTCGTTCTATAATGTTTTTTGTATATTGTTAGTAATTTTATAAAATAGCTTACGTTCAATTTTTGCTTCATTGCATATTCTTGTATAGTTGACTAATGCAGCATCTTCAAGACATTTTCGAATTACTGCTCTTACTTCTTCTGGTGGAACAGGTGATACAACATCTTTCATTAAAACTCTTTCCAACAATGATAAAGTTCCTTTTAAAGCATTTTCTGGACGACCAAAAGGAAAACAATATCTTAAAATAGCAATATTATTACAAGTGTTAAACCAATTTTAAGTTACCTAAAATTTGTTATTTGTTTTTCTAATAGTACCCGCAATCGTTCTTTCACTTCTTGAAACTTTTCCTTTTCTTCTAATGTTACAGTACCAACACCATCAGGCCTAAACATTAATTATTTTTTAACTGAATGTTTTCGTTTTATAAATATTATACCTATTGCCATGAACATGAGAAGCACAAAATGCAAAAGAATAATGAATAAGTGTAGGATCAATTAAATGGCCTTCATCAGCCTTATTGAGCAAATCATTTAAAAGTGAAACATGTCGGAAACATCCCCGTACCATATAACGTGCACAATATTCATCTAGTACAAAAACTTGTCCAGGTGAAAACCAACCCAATGAACATATTGGTTCATTCAATCGATAATCAAGTGCTACTTTTTGTAATGTTGAAAAATGATGATCATGATTTATCATTACAGGATCAGCTTGAATAAGTTCATCTAATCCATGCTTCGATGCTTTATCAGCAAATCCTTGAGCTTTTGATACTGTTGTACTTTGCTTTGGTGGAACAGGTTTATAGGCTTGACCAGTTGCACGATAAAGTGCTTGAATCCATAGATGTCTTTCATTTTCATCATCAGTTGCAAATTTTAATTCATCACCTTCTTTTATAGCTGTAAAGAAATATTTTCCACCTTGATTATATAAATCATTATCTGGTTCGGGCATATAATCAATAGTAAATCCATCAAGTTGAATAAATTCTGTTGGATCAGCTTTCTTTTCTCGATATGAACACATTGCAAATGCATATTGTGAAACTTGTACCAAACAAAAGAATCGTCGCTTCCATTTTTTCCATGCTATTTTTCCAAGTGCATAACAATAACCACAATATTTTAAATTTGGTGGTTTTTCAACTCTAATTGCAATTCGAATTTTTAAATTTTGATCTTGACTATTTTTTGTTACTGTCATTTTATACCATTCAGGTGTACGTGAGCAATTTGGATGTGGACGGATTACAACTTTTCCTAATTCTTTATCTTCAAAAGATATCATATTTTTAACTTCTGCATATAATTTAACTTTAACAATTGGCAGTGGATGTTTTGTTGTAAAATCTCCTTGAGTATCCCATCTACAAGAAAAAACATATTTTATCAATTTAAAAAAATAGAAATGGTATTTACGATGGCTTAGAAGCTTCAGCATGATCAGTTTGTAATTTTGAACATCCATCAACTTCCATTGTACAATAAACAATTCGATTTGGTTGTACAGATTTTAAGTTTTGAACTTCCATTACCACTACCTTTAAAAAGTTTTTATTATAAAAAATTAAAATACCCTTCAATGCTTTTTTTACCTCCATATTAAAAGATAATACAACATCAGATTTTGTTAAGCTAACATCTGCATCATCACTATCAGTTTTATTCAAGGACATGGAACTTGTACGCCGTTTTAGACTAAAACAAAGTTACGGTAGGAACGAAAATGGATAAAGAGGAATTTTTATACAAAAAGAAGGTTTAAAAAATTTTCACAGCAGATTTCTATGGAATTTAAAATTTCCCGTAATCAACCAAAATGTTATTTTGTTAAAAATCCTATACTACTTTCTAAAAAAAATAAAACAAAAAATAAAACCCAAAAAATGTTAATTTTAAAAAAATCAATCATCAACAAGTATTAATAATTTGGATTAATCGATAGAAAGGAGAAGAAACAAATGGTGTGAGCACTGTTAGAACGTAAAACAAAAAATTTAATATATTTCATAACACTATTTTAAAGGAGTTTCTATATATTCTACTTTTAATTGATTTAAGGTAAATTACATTGAATCTATTTCTATTGTTTAGCTAAAAAAAGAGGGGCGACGATAATCTATCAAAAACAATAATTTTGGATTTTTATTTGTTGCAAAAAATTCAGGTATGCGTGTTTATAATATGGGGAATTCTGAATAAACATTCACAAAAACAAACCTGTTAAATAAAGATAGATCTTCAATACTTCTTGATCTGAAAAGGTTATGCTAGACAGAAGATGCTATTTGGAAAAAATAATATTTAATGTACACATATATCATCATTGGTTAAAAAAAATATATATTATTTGCAAAAAAAGCGTGCAGGAAAGATAGAAAAGAATGTTTTTTTAAGAAAAACGAGTTAATTTTTGATGATAAAATGGATTAGTTTGAAATAATGTCAATTAGGAAAGCTGGTGCAGATAAAGCGAGGGTAAGTAAATGATTGTTATTTGTTGGTTTTATTGGTTCACACAACACAGCAACACGGCACACAAAAAACAAAGAACTCAAAAATAAACAAAAAATCGTAATTAAGCTTAAATTTTGGTTTCTATTTTAGGGATGTGATTGGGATTTAATTTAAGGAAGAAAGTATGTCCCCAAAAATTATATATTTTTATTTAATTTTTTTTTGTTGTCAAAAGTGTTGTAAAAAGGCGATAGAAAAAAGAAGACAGGAAAAAGGAAATTGGAAAAAGTAAGATAGAAAAAGAATTTAATTTAAATTTTACGGTAAATTTGGCCGCACCTTTTGACTTTGAATGAGAATCTGAAATGGAAGCTTCATTGAGCTTATGGTTTTTAAAAAATGTTTAAACTCTTTTCAACGTTTAATAAACACTCAAAAATAAAAAAAATAAAAGCAAATATTTAAAAGCAAACTTAAAAATAATGTAAAGCGAAAAAAGAATTTCACAAACCTTGATCGGCTTTTGCTATCCTTTTTTCTTCCAGATATTGTTTGACCTCGTGGAGTTACAGGCACAGATTCAAGATTCGATATTAATAAATTAATTGATTGTCGAACTTCATCAATGAATAACGTTTCCATATCTTTTACAACAAATTTTGGCATAATTTTTCGCAGCTAAAATAATTTTTATGCAAATTTTTGTAAATCTTCGTTATTACTTTTGGCATATCCCTCAAAGTTTCTTCACGGGTTGCAACTTCACGTCGTATTGCAGCAGCTTGTTCATCAGGATTATCAAGTTGTAAAGAATTAAAAATAATTTGATGTTCAAATTTTTTAACATTTAATATTTGTTGAAACATATCATATAATTGATCTTTACTTTGTATTAAATCTGCATTTGCTTGATTAGCGCCTCTTAGGCGGCCCCTAAAAAAAGTCGATTAAAATCCATTAAAAGCAATTCTTTCATTCAACTTCAAACAATGACAGGGCAAAAATAGGTCAAACATGGAAAAAATATGTACATGATAGTTAGCAATTATATAGTTAGTAAAATTTTTAATTAGGACATTTTAGACAATGAAAGCAACACACTTTCAAACTTTAATACATATGTAATTCTTCTATTCACTAAATATATCAAATATATTAACACAACAACTCTTTACTTCATTTACTTTTTTTCTTTATCAAATCCAACTATCAATCAAAACTATGTTTAAACATTACAAAGAACATGTCAATTAAAGCGATTTTAAGATATAATTTGCTTATATTCAATTCAAAGACAACATTTATTTTACTTATAAAAAAGCGCTTTAACTCTTTTGTCTCATACCTAGATCGTACTGAAGCTCTTATGCTAAAAATATGATTAGTAATATTATTATTAATGTTATATTAACGGCTAGCTGAGTAAATTAAATTAAAGTTAAAAATAAAATAGAGTAAAAAAACACCCACCTTGCTTGCCTTCCTTGAATTGCATCATCATCACCTTTCATAATTAAATCAAATTTTGACATCCATGATGTTAAAACTGTCTCTTTTGCGAGTCCTTCAATCTCAGGTAATGATCGAATTCGTTTTTCAACATTACATCGAAAAACTTCACGAAAATCATGAGCCGAAAAACCACCCGCTTGTACGACTTTTGCGACTCTTTCAGATTTCATAAATACTTCAAAATAACTTTCTATTGCTTTTGTAAATGCTTCATCAGCAGGAATTTGAGTTTCACCACGTAAAAATGCTTGAAAACGATCTTTCATTTTTGCTAAATCTTGCTTTGTAACTTTTAATTGCCTCCTTGCCATATCCGTTGGTTGTTTGGCATTAAAATGATAGGCAACACATTTCGCAACAAATACATAAAGTTGCAGATTTCGCTTTCTTTCTTCCTCTTCTTCTTCAGCTCTAAAATGAATCATTTGTTTTTCACAAAAATCGATAAAAAAACAATATACCGTAATCTTTCTTGTTCTTCTTTACTAAGTTTTTGTTGTGATTCTG
Organism: Panagrolaimus sp. LJ2400; assembly: GCA_024447215.1. Taxonomy (NCBI): domain Eukaryota; kingdom Metazoa; phylum Nematoda; class Chromadorea; order Rhabditida; family Panagrolaimidae; genus Panagrolaimus; species Panagrolaimus sp. LJ2400. The sequence goes on along the minus strand of JAMRYA010000004.1, from coordinate 10,574,033 downwards.
TTCCATGTAATGTTGGAGTTGCATGTTCATTACTATACCCGTCATCATCGTCCGAAATATCTTGCGAAGATTGAAGAACTGGACGGTTTGTAATTGTTGAAGTTGAAGGCTTCTAAAATAATTTACTAAGCATAAAAAAACGTTTTGTCTAAAACTAACGTGTCGATTAAGATTATTTCTAAATGATTCATGATTTTGATTCCCATATCGCCCTTTTTGTGAGGAACCACTTCGTTTCAATGAATTTGCTTGACTAACTGAATCTGATGGAGCAGGAGATTCTGATCGAGGGCTGATGGTTGAAGCAAATTGATGATGAATTACAGGTGGAATGGATTTGGGTACTCCCAATACCTATAATACGACTGTATTGTAAACTTTAAATCCGTGAAAAAAAAATAATCGTACATCTGAAGCATCATCATTTTCAAGCCCGTATTCATCATCGTCCTCTTCACTACTGGACGCACCGAGCATTGAAAAATGCTAAAAAGATGGCATTAAATTTTAAAAAAATATTTATTTTAACATATTAATTTCCGAATCGGTTAACACGAAAAAAGTATTTCAAAACAAAATGAAATTTTGATGCTGAACCATTTTCTAGCAAAAAAAAACAGGGAGAGACACACGGCATTCTTAATAAACGTTCTCACACATTAAATATAAAAAAACATAGTTTTAGGTGAAATAAATTTATTTTTACAATATTGTTGCTTAAAGAAAATGAAAAAAATAGAGGGCAAAGCTTTTGCTTAAAATTACGTTTACTTTTTTATGGGCTAATATGTTTTTGCTTTTTTTTTTCTTTATGTCTTTCCCTTTGGTCATTATATGAGAGTGTCATAGTTGTGGCGCCGTTTGGCGCTGGGCAACGAAAGAAAAATATAAAATAAAAATGAGAAGGAAGACTTTCTCATGAACAGGAACAAACAATACTGGGGGTTAAATTTCTTCAACAACAACAAAAAAAGTTCACGCTGTTTTTAAAAGTCCACTTTAAACAATTGCAAAAAAAGGCTTCTAACAATAATATTTTACGGATAAAAAAAGGCAAGGAAAAGAGAATAATATGAGGAGAAACACAAAAAAGGCAAATTCAAAACGAATATCTAAAAAGAATGCATTTGTGATCTGAATAAAATTTAGTTTCTTGCTTTTCCCTCTTCTTTTTGGTTATATCTTTTTTTGTGTTTGCGTCAGAAAACGACAAGAGAGAAAGAGTAAAAAAACAGAAGAAGACGACTCTGTTTTTTCTTCTTCCAAAATAGCAACTCTTTTTTTGCCTTTTTACTAATTAGCAACACAACCGCGTGCTGTTTAGCTTTTTCATTCTACAATGGCACCATGAAATGGATTTACAATAGTTTTTTTAAAAAGCAAAACAATGCAGCACAAGGACAATTAATAATTCAAAGTAACTGTAAAAATGTATTTGTATTTTTTAGCTGTTTTTAATAGATCGTTCATAGATTAATGAGCGTCAAACGAAGACGAAAAGGTTAAAGCTTTTTGCTTTAATGAAATATTATGAGAAAATGAAAGGCAACGACAAAAGTTGTGAAGAGAAATTTATAATAATTAATAAAACTTGAATAAAGAATGTGTGATTATTTAATTTTAGAAGTAACAGTAAATTTTAGATTTTTAACATGATTCTTCTTTTCCTTCTCGTTTTTCTTGTCAAAAAAGAGGTTTTTTTCAAAAAAAGACAAAAAAACAAGTGGTAAAGACAGCAAACGGCAGCATACAAATGCAGAAAAACATTTGTTGATTACATTTTTTCCCAAAATTCTCGACTTTTGGGAATTGGATTAACGCTTTAAGCTTTGTGGACATCCTTAGAAGGAAAAAAGAGCTAAAAATTCAACAGATTCATTTTTGAATAAAAAAAGAGGAACAATGAAAGCATAAAAAAGTTTCCAAATTGGCCAGTTGTTTTTTTAACTCTTCTTTTTTTAAGATGTTATTTTAAAATTAAAAAAATAATGGCTTCCTATATCTTTTAAACTTATCAAATCTTAAATAAAAAAAGTGCTAAAAATAGGGGCATTTAGTAGTCTTCATATTGCGACAGCTTATTTCCACCTCATACAAAATAATAAAGCAGAAAATGAAAAAAATCCAATAAAACCTCTAAAATGTAAAAAAACCTATGCTTTTTTGTTACAGTGTATTCAGAAGAAGTAAGAGTCATGCATAAGAAACACAATGTATTCCTTTTCTGGCTTTCTTAAAAAGCAAAAAAAGGACTCATAACAATAGAAAACCAATATATATATATATATATATATTAAAAAGCGATTCAGCAAAGTTCGTTAATTTAAAAAACAGCAAAAAAATTGGAACGATAATGATTTTAAAAGGCTTATAAGAAACTACTACCAGACGTAATAACTTTTTTTATTGATTGAATTCTTTCCTTTACTTTTTTGCAGAAAAATGATTCAACACCAAATATGTCAAAGGAAACTTTCATGAAAACGATAAGAAAAACCCTTTTGAAAATTTTTGCTTTGAAAAAAAGCTTACATATAAGCCATACACATCAAATTTTAATACGAAAAAAACAGTACCAAGCTAATGTCAGTTTTAACGAAAGAAAAAAAAGAGAGAATGGATTTTAGATAAAAGGAAAGGATAACACTATCCAAAATCAACAACAATCCCAAAAAATAATGGCTAACTATCCCATTTTTTAGTAAAAAAAATGGAAGAAGCAAAAAAAGAAGAAAGCCAAAAATGCCACTTTCTTTTTTGAAAAGCCAGAAGTGGTTTTCATTTCACCACAAGTGCTAATAATACGTGGTCGCTTTTGAGGATTGAGATTAGATGTAAATCAAACAAAGTGTAAACATAACAAGAAGACAAAAAAAATCCAATAACAATGTAAACATTGTAATTTCATATAAAAATTAAAAAAATAATCATATGATTGAACGTATCTGAAACACAAAAAAATTCTTTAAATAAAGTTTTTTTTCTTTTAAAAATGGTTTTTAATCAACAAAAGTTTTATCCCCCAACAACAATGGCTACCATTTATATATCTTAAGAAGGCGGTCACATTCTATTTTGGCACTAGTTCCAGATGTCCTGCAGTTATTTACCCGCGCCTTCTGGGGCACTGACGTATGTCCGTCTTAAAAGGGAACAAAAAAAGAAGAAGCATTTTTAAGGCAGAAAAAAAGGCTTCTAAAGTTCCTCTTATTTTTTTCTTCTTTCCTTTTTTAACAATAAAAAGTAGGAGTGAAGACACACAACTTGTTGTTATTAGTTTCAGCGTAAGGAAAGAAAAAAGTAATACGTAAAACAGCAACATGCATATTGTTGCACGCTAAACGCGCGATACATGCCAAATTTCTTTTTTTTTATCTTTCAATAACACGCAGCTTCTTTTGTGCCCGCAAGCATTTCATCAACGATTTTTTTTATCTGCGCGCCGACGGGCAACGCTTTTTAGTATGAGACTCAGCCCATTAATCGATAGTTTCGTTATACGAAGGTTTTCTTCTGAAAAAGCCCTTTTTTAGCTGGACAGCCGACCCACGAACTACACTTTTTTTTGTTAACAAAAAAGGAGACAGAAGGCTTCTTCTGGCTGCCAGTAGCCGAAGCAATGGCATTTTGCTTGCGAGCATCAGCTTACTTCATAAGCAAGAAAGAGAAGAAAAAAAAGACAACGGTAACCACAACAAGCTTCTGACGAGAAGAAAACGGGGAAAAAAGCATAGTATATAAAAGCTAAAAAGGCAAGTGCCACCACCGCCGACGTGAAAAAGAATAACGCTTTTATTAAAAGTATGAAAAAAACAGATTCAAATATTTTTTTATTTTTGGCGATTCCGGCATTGCTTCTTCTTCTTTTTTCATTTTTTAAAACATTTTTTTTATTCAGAGAAATTGATGTATAGAAACTAAAAGAAACATTTTTTTACGAAGAAGAAACTTGAAGAGTTAACCCTTGTGTCAGTATTTGTAAAAATAACTGGGAGATGAGCAATGCCACGTCAAACCAAAGGATTTTTTGCTTATAACTTTCAAACCATTTGGGAATCATTTTCTTTCTTCTTTTTATTCCTGGAATTCAAACTAAGATTCAAGTCAAGCGAGCAAAAAAAATAGAAAAAAGAAAAAAAACCAATGCTTAGTGTGATTTTTGACAACCGGGATTCACCATTAAAAAGATTTGTAAATGAAAAGCCTTTACTTTTGGAAGCGGATTTTTATGTGTGCATGAAAAAAGGCCATTAAGATTTAGATATATAAATTATATTAGACTTTTTAAGTCAAAGATGACACTAACAGTCAAAGATGTAATTACAGGCACAATAAAATATGCTTGACAAAGTAATTGGGAGAAAAAAAATCTTTGATTAAAAAGTATTGCTGTTCTTTTAATGGAACATAAAATTAAACAAAAAGAAAAATACCGAAAAGAGAAAAAAAAGATAAATGAATGGTTGAAAAGTAAAAAAGGAATATAAAAACAGAGAAAGTAAAAGCGGAACAATAAGTTACAGTGTTATGGCTTAACTTAATACTCTTAACACAAAAAAAACCATTTTTGCAACGAAAATAGAAAATTTAAATTCTTGGATATATTTCCCTTGAGAAGCATTTGTCATAAGATGTTCTTTTTCTTTTAAAAAGAACCAAGCGAAAAGACACTGTAAAACTTCTTAAAAATGTTGTAGGTTTTTTTTGTTTTTAGTAATTTTAGAAAAAAAAATAAGAAAAATGAGAATCATGGGATGAAGCAGCAAAAAATAGAAAAAGGCACGAAGAAAAGGAAGAAGAGAACGACCATGTAAAAATTAAATTTTTTATATAAATATTAATTATTTATTTTTCTTAATATGTTGTTAAATAATTTAAACATAAAAAATAGAAAGTATTAATAAACACGCCGTATTTAAGTTATTAAAGTGAAAAACAAATTTAAAGAAATATAACGGCAACAAGAGATTCATCTTCAGATTAGTTTTTTTTGTAAAAATTATTCAACCATAATTGCATAATTTAATTTTTTACACTTGTTGAAGCAAGTTGCTTTCTCAAAGATTCAATTATTCGATCACGTTCTAATAATTCTTGACGAAGAAGTTGATTTTCATGAGATAAATCTTCCAAGCTTTGTTCGCAACCATCATTTTCGTCGTCTGCTTTTTGCTTAAAAATAAAAGATTAATAAATTACAAAAAAGAAGGCTTGTAATTTTGTTTGAATAATAACAGCAAAAAAGGGATAGAAATTAAAAAATTGCCATTGTTTTTAAAAGTAATTTTTAAGGCCTGAATTTTTAAAGAAAACAAAGCTTACATCTTCAAGAATATTCTTCAAAACTGACAACTTTGATTTTAGTTCATTGAAATCTTCTCTGCTTATTTGTGGCTGAGGATAATTTTTTGTTGAATTTGCATTTTGATCTGATGACCTAAAAGGAGGGAAAAATGAAATTATCATAAAATAGAATGTGTGTGTATTACTTTGAATCTGATGTTGATGCATGTGAAGTATAAGAAGTTGAAAGAGGCATCTCAGTTTTTGTTGAAGCCTTTGGCCTAAAACATTTATCCATATCAGTGCAAAAATCAAGAAATTATCAACTATAAAAATGGCCAAATGAAAGAAAAGAAAAGTAATAATACCTGAATGTTTTGAACAAAGTATTAAATATAAAACAATCACCCATAGTTTTCTATAGTAATTAAAAAATCAAATTTATCAAAATATATGATTGCAAAACAATTTGACGCCAGAAAAACTGCTATGCAAAAAAAAGAAAATGAATTAATTTTAGTTTCCTTTTTTTGTTACCCACAGACAAAAAAACGCCTCACTACCGCTTCTTCAATCAATTGAGGAGAAAAGTTTTGTGTCGTTTTTGTTGGTTGATCAAAAAATATATATGTCGCGCAAATCAGAGAAAAAATATAAGACTTGAATTCCTTTCTTTTTTTGTGTTGGAAGTCAACATGGAAAAAAATGTAGGGGAAAATAAAAATGTACAAAATTAAATCTATTTTTGTTACAAAATAAAAAGAAGAAACCCATGTGGTGCGATAACTAAAATTCTAATTCAATACTCGTTTCAAAACATCAGTGAATGAATGAAAAACATTTAAAAAACTTTTTCTTTTTTTTGGAAGATGACTCAAAGAAGAAAAATGCATTTTGGGTCAATGGTAAGGATACTACAATGGGTTGTAAAAACTTCATTCCATTTTTGGCTTTTTCAGGCATTTTCAGGCATTTTTTGGCATTTTCTGGCATTCTTTTAATTAAGCGATTTCTAGATATCCAAAAATCATGAAACCTTCAGGAACAATACATATGGATCTAGGGAAGAGGTCTATAGCACTTTTGGACCCCTATGTACCCTCTTGCCCTCCAGGCAATCCCTACAGTACCCCCAACCCCCAAAAAAGAACAAAATAAATGGAAATCTTTTTTTTAAAAATTGTAAACATCATTAAAAAAATCTATAAACACACATACATAGCAAATCAGCTACGGGGAATCTGTTTTTTTCATTTTCAGAATTCTGGCACCTTCTGAATCCCCGGATTCAGAAAGCTAAAGACTTTTTTCTTTGTTTTGAATGATTTAAACACGTACTATAGGGTAATCGACTATGGGGAATCCGAAAAAAATATTTTCAGAATTTTCTGACTTCAGAATCCTGAGATTCAGAAGGCTTAAATATTTCTTACTCCATTTTTTTGTATGAATATACTTTATACATCAAAATTTTATGAAGGGTACTAAAAAAGCATTTTTATGATTTTGTCGACATCTGATTGCAAGTTTAAGAAGCCTTATTTGTTTTCAGAATGACAGAAAATGTATGATAGATTTTTATGACATGATAATCATTAACATCTCAAAAGCACAAATGTTTGTAAAATATGTTTAAACGAAAAAATGGAGTAAGAAATATTTAAGCCTTCTGAATCTGTCATTCTGAAAACAAATAAGGCTTCTTAAACTTGCAATCAGATGTCGACAAAATCATAAAAATGCTTTTTTAGTACCCTTCATAAAATTTTGATGTATAAAGTATATTCATACAAAAAAATGGAGTAAGAAATATTTAAGCCTTCTGAATCTCAGGATTCTGAAGTCAGAAAATTCTGAAAATATTTTTTTCGGATTCCCCATAGTCGATTACCCTATAGTACGTGTTTAAATCATTCAAAACAAAGAAAAAAGTCTTTAGCTTTCTGAATCCGGGGATTCAGAAGGTGCCAGAATTCTGAAAATGAAAAAAACAGATTCCCCGTAGCTGATTTGCTATGTATGTGTGTTTATAGATTTTTTTAATGATGTTTACAATTTTTAAAAAAAAGATTTCCATTTATTTTGTTCTTTTTTGGGGGTTGGGGGTACTGTAGGGATTGCCTGGAGGGCAAGAGGGTACATAGGGGTCCAAAAGTGCTATAGACCTCTTCCCTAGATCCATATGTATTGTTCCTGAAGGTTTCATGATTTTTGGATATCTAGAAATCGCTTAATTAAAAGAATGCCAGAAAATGCCAAAAAATGCCTGAAAATGCCTGAAAAAGCCAAAAATGGAATGAAGTTTTTACAACCCATTGTAATGTAATTAAAGTTTTTTTTTCAAGAAAAAAACAAGGTCATCAGTGTAAGATATTTAAATAAAAAAAGGGCTTACTCATCAAAGCTATCTGCACTTGTTTCCATTCGTTGTAGCTGTTGTAGTTGATTATCCAAAATTATTGCTGCTGCATTCTTTTTATCTCCATTGAAGTGTGTCTTATCAAAATTATCATTGGTCATAGCAGGCTTTTTGTCATGTGAAAATATTGGAACAACGCCGTTATCAAAAGCTGCTGCTTCGTGTCTAATGTTATTTTCTTTAGTTCCAAAATCTGAAAACAAAAAAAATGAATGACAGATTCAAAACACAAATAAATGAAAAAAGAAGGATATTAAAAGTTTTTTAAGCATTAAAATTTTGACAGATTACAAATAAACTCGGTCGCAAAAAAATTTTTTTGTCTGTTTTTATACAACCAAAAATTTAAGACTTGCTTTTTTTAGTTTTAACCGTTTTTATGTTGCTTGTTGCACATTAACCCTTTAGGGCTTATCCTTCTAAAAAAAGAAAAATTTTTTGAAGAAGGGCAACATAAAAGAAGATGAAACTAAAATTTGCAATGACAAAATAAAGGAAAATAAAAGAAACAAATTTGTAATTAGTTTACCGAAAAAAAGGGGAAGAATGAAGAAGCAGACGACAGCTTCATTTGCAACAGAAAAAAAAGAAAGAATTTCTTTATTTTGCCAAAGTCTTCAGTATGGCCAATCAAGTCAATGCGCAGCTTGTTTTGTTATTTTTCTTCTTCTTCTGAAGCTTAACTAACTAACAACAAAGCTTGCTACTGCCGTGTTTGTTACGTTTTTAAGGCGATTTTGTATCTGAAAATACGAAAAAAAAAGAATGGGCTTAAAACAACGAAAAAATGCTTGCATTAACTTCTTTGACAACCCCGAGACATTACAACTTCCATCACCAAAGAGCAAATATGGAAGCGTAGTCACAATTAGAAAAAAAATAAGACCCCACAAAAAACGAAACAAGAAGTATCTATAAAAACAGAATCGGAAAGGCTTTTTTGTTTTTTCTAAAAAGCAATGAATTATTGCATTTATTTTGGACTAACAAGTAGAGCAAAAACTAACTATGCTTGAAACAAAATAAATAATGTGCTGGTTGTTTTAGCAAAAAAAAGAGCAAAAGAAGAATAAAATTGCTAAGCTTACAACCGATAATTTCATGTGCAATTTTTTGAAAAGTGGTCGTCGGCTTAAAATAAAAGCGCAATGAAAAAAGAAGAAGATACTTGAAAGCATAAAAAGTATATAAACCGTTAGGCTCAGTTTTTTTCTTCTTCTATCTATCTTTTTTATTTTTCCCAAAAGCTCTTTTAAATGAAGAATGAACCCATCTATATGTCATTAATGGATATCATCATGCTTCATGAAAAATGTGCTCCCGAAAAAAAGCATTTAAAAATAATGGGACAAACCAGATAAATTTGTTGAAACATCTACGGAAACGACATTCCCGTTAGAGTCATGCATGAACGTCGTGGTTGTTGTTGTTGTCGTTGATGGAATTTTTGTTGCGGCTGCAGCTGCAACAGCGGCAGTTGTTTGTTGTGCACGTCGTCGTTGACCTGGTGATGATGTTAAACGATCAAAGCCAATTGGTGGAAGTTCAACAGCTGGAGAATTTTCAACACGAGTTGATTCAAATTCAGCTAAAGGTGCTCTTCGATTTCTCATATTCACTGATCTTACATTCATATTTCTAAAACTAAATTTTAAGTTTCATTGATTATTGTTTAAAAGCTTAAAAGAAAGTCTTCATACCTCATATCAGTATTTTTGTTGTTATCCACTTTATGATGTGCCGAATTTGGCATTAATGGAATAAAAGTTTTTTCAATTCTTTTAATCAACTTCATTTCAGAATTTCGTCGTACTTCAACTGGTTTAGTTTGTGCCGCTTCAAATGAAAGTGACTTTCTTGGAGTTTTAACAATTTCTTCCGTCCGCCTTTCTTCTGGAAAAATATGGCTGTTTGTTTTAGCAAAGGAATAAAACTAACAATTAAATGGAATCTTTAAAGAGCGTCAAATTTTATTTAAATCTAAATAAAAAAATTTTTGTCTCCAAAAAATAGCTAATGCCCCGTTTTAATTCTTAATGGTATTAGTTTTTTTGTTTCCAAAAAATAACAAAAACTAAAAAAGCATTTTTAGGAACCAATGAAAAGGAAAGTTGCAAAAAGCATGATAGTTCACGATCACAAAAACATATTTGTATAGTCGGTTATAAGTGTGCAAAAACGCTTTTTCACTAATAATTTTTTAATGTTTGTTTGGCTTATTTTTCTTCCAAAAAAAGAGACGCACAATTTGAATAGCATCCTTTAGGTTTTGTTTGCGTGTTTTTCATCGTTAAAGCTTGTTACAAAAGAGTATACAAATAATAAGCGTTATACAAAATGAATGAAAATTTTCAAGACAATAGTTTTTACGTTCGCATTTGCTTGTTTACGTACCTGAAGTTCCTTTGAGGATAAGACTTCCTTTCTTTACTTTTATCTTTGGTGATGGTAATACTTTTTGAGTTTTTGAAGATTTGTTTCCACCAAATCCAAATTTAGCAGCAAGTTTTGGAGTTTTTGAAGTTTTTTCTGATTTCTGTGAACGAGGTGTTGATGGACTTTTCGTTTTTAAAGATTCTTTAGAATTCTTTTTTGAAATCATATTCACTTTTTCGTCAGTAACAATTTTGGCTGCTACTGGTGGTGGTGGAATATTTTCAACAGCACTTTTGTCTTTTTCTGGACTTGTTAAAATTGCAGCTGATGTTGCAGCAGTTGTTGTTGTAATCGATGGAGCAGTTGTCTTTGCATTTGATGCTTCAGACCAATCTGGTGATGTAATTGGACGAGTTGAAGATGAAACTCTTCCAGAATAAATTGTATCTGTATTGGAAGATGTTGTTGTTGTTGCAACACTTACAGGTGAAGTTATTACTGTTGTTGCTTGCTTCTTTGAAGGTTCTGCTTCAGATGTTACAGTAGATTCTTCTTGAATTGTACTCGGTAAATTAATTCTTTCTTCTGATGATTTTGTTGTTTTGGGTAATTCAGGAGCAAAAGCTCTTGGAGACCGACATGGAGAAGGGATTAGTGTGATTTGAGACCGCGGCAATGAAGCATGTGTATTCGTTTCATTTTCCGACGCTGTTGTTGTTGCTGATGCGATGGATGTCTTAGTTAATGCTGAAGTTGAAGGAATATTTCTCGTTGCTTCCATACTACTTGACTTTGCCATTTTTGTTTTTGGAATTTGACTAGGTTTATTCATGCTGAAACATTTAGTGGTTAAAAAAAAGATTTTAAAAAATTGAAATTTAAACCTTATTAAGCTTGTACTCGACCTAATTGGTGAACGGCTATGACTGTCTGAACGAGTAAATCTTGTGCCAAATTTTGTTAATCTACTTCTAACCGAATGTGCCATTGATAATAATGGACTTTTTGATGGATCTGCATGTGCTTGTACTCTGTAATTTAAAAAAAACGTCATCAACTGTGATTACCATATGAAAACCTTACATTTTAGATTGTTTTGTTATTTCTTTTGGTGCTTTTATTTTGCTTGAAGCTACAGTAGCTTTTGTGTTATTTGCTACAGATGATTGAGGTTGTGCGGTAACAATGCTTGTTGGAGGTAGTAGAGGCTTAGATGGTACAGTATGATTTTGTGGAGGTGGTGGAATATTCGTTGCAATTTTAGTAGCAAGATTTTGTGCCATTTTATTTTCAATAACAACAGATTTATCTTCTATAACTAAAAGAGAATGAAACCTTATTATACTATATAAAAGAAAAATAATATATAGAAAAAAGGATTTTATACATACCTTCTTGTACGAGCTCTAATGTTGGCTGCTTTGGTTCACACGGTGTGCCTGCAAGAGACTTGGACGCTTGTGACATAATAGATTCATTAGACTTTGACTCTGGAATGGGTGGAATAGCACGATTTAAAGGAGGGCGTCGCTTGTCGAAGCCATAACTTGGTCCAGTATTAGAGACGTCAAAGTTTATTGCTGACAAAGAGCTTGTTGGAGAATCATCTGCTATTGACGAAGTGGAAGACCATTCACCATTTCGACTACTTCCACCTGAAGCTCTATTATTACTTGGGATAACCATAACAGTTGTATGTGTTCGAGGATATGGATATCCGTTGCTGTTACCGGAGTTGGTACGGCGTAAACCTCGAAATGGGCTGAAAACAAAAGTTACTATTAAAAAATGCAAAAAAAGGCAACGCTGTCATATTTCATTGTTTCTTTTTTTAAAGCTAAAGCTCAAAATTTTTTATGGAATCGATGTGACTCTGGGACTAGCTTGCAGCAATGTCCAGATGACAAATTTACGCCACACAAATATATATTGCTATGTTGTTTTTTTTTCAAGTATCTCAATGGTTAAAGGTCGCATCTTGTAAACGATTCAAAAAATATATAATAAACATTACCGGCACCAAAAGCCTTGTTTAAGGCCCATCTTTGAATTAAATTTGAAATTTATCCAGCATCATTTAGCGTCATGATCAACGATAATTAAATAATAAAAAAATCTAGCACAGTTTAAAAGTTAAGAAAAGGGTATAAAAGAGGACTTCTAAGGAAAGCACTTTGAGGTTACCATGGACTAAAAACGTTTTTTTTTACATTTCAGAATGACATTAATCACTTCAAAATAGAAAACTTAAAATATTCCACGTTCTTTTTTCCTTAAAAAATGAAATATCCAAAAAAAATAGAGTCAAACAAAAATATCTAAGAAGTTGTGGCTACAGAAATACATAAAAAGGTTTCTATGACAACTATAAATGAATCTCTTTGTTTAAAAAAGGAAAGAAAAAATTAAATAAAAATGGCTTTATACGATAGTTATTTTTAGGGGAACGACATTCCAAAGGTTGTTTTTTATTTCTTCTTAAAACAAGCAAAAAAATAGAATGGCAGTTAAAAAATGAAGTTAAGACAAAGAAAGAGATCAAACGACTCCCTTGCGTGTTTTTTATAAAAAAAGTATTAAAAAAGGAATTCCTTAAAAATTTCAGCAGAAAAAAATAACTACAGGGGTTTTTATTTGTCTTCAAAACTCTTAAAAATACAGCAGAAGCTTCAAAATCAAAAGCCATCACTTAATTCTAATTATGTACTACTACTTCTTCTTTAACTGCTTCTTCCGTCTATAATTTTCATAAAAAAAATTGAAAAAGAAGAAAAAAACAATCGATGTCAAAAAAGAGCTAAAAGTAGCTGCGAAAACGAACGATGAACATTAAAAACGGGGCAGCAATTGTTTGATAAATGTATGAGTTTTTTTAACCTCTCAAGGGGATATTTACCAATTTTCTTCAATGACTAAAACTACTACTACTACTACTACTACTACTACTAGTAGTAGTAGTAGTAGTATCTATCTCTTTCTCTCTCTCTCTCTTTATTTTTTTCTAAATTTAACTGAAATTGACATAAACTATTATTATGATTTAAAGAGAATAATCTTGTTTTATTCCTTTTTTTATACCGTTAAATAAAAATGTATGAAAAAATATAGAGTGAGAGAAAAAAAGGCAATTATAAGTGAACGTTATGTTAGTGTAACAAGAAGCAAGTGCTAAACTCAATATCAGATTACCACCATTTGAAGTAGCAGCAACTTCAATAAGGTATGTGGCATCCAAGGTTTCGACGTTGTTCTTATTTTTGCCATCGGTAAACATCAGAAAAAGGGAGGTTGAATATTTGAAAACCTTTATTTTTAAATGTTGTAACAACTATGAAAACAATAGGCAGCAGAAAAATAAAATTGATAAACCATGACAAATGTATTCTATATGCTTAAATTTCTTTTCATTCATTTTTATTTTTGAAAGGGGGTTTACTATTTTTCTACAGATGTCATAGCAGGCAAAAAAAAGCTTGTATTGCGCGTTTAATTTACTATTTTTTTGTTGGTCAAAGGCGTGGCATTAGATAAGCTTCAATTGGCGTGACCACTTACAATGATGCTTTTAACAACGATGTTATTTGAAGGCATTCAAGAGAGTTTTTTTTGCATTTCTGAAAGATGTGCCGTTTCCAAAAGTTAGATGTGCAAAATATAAAAAAATAGATAACCGTTTTTTCCTACCCAAAAAAGTTTGCTGTTGAAAAATATGTACTTTTAATTATTTGTTTTTCTTGCTTATGCTAAAATATAATGAATGAACTCAGAGCTTTCAATTATTTATTTTAAATTGTTTCAAGATTTTCGTTTTTGTTATTCCTTAAAAATAAATTAATCCGGAAATGTATGTCTTTTCCTGCTGTCACACTAAATTGACGTCCTACTAAATGCTTTTCTTAATTGTCTACAAGCAAGCTAGCCTCTTAATTCACATCAATCCATTGAAACAACTAATAAATTCATAGTAATAAAAAGAAATACAAAAACCATACCTATTCATAATTACAGTTTTTTCTTCTTTTTGTGGAGAAATGGTATATTTTTTATTGCCACCTTGTTTAAAATGTACCCGCTTTGATGTCGATGATGATGATAGCCTTTTATCGGCTTTACCGTGTTTTAAACTACTTTTCTTTTGTTTTAAAGTATTATTGCCTTGAAGTGATGGACTTGTTGGATTTGAATAAAATTGATCACACGTACAGCCGTCGTAATAATAATAACACGAATATCCTTCTGATGTTGTACTAGTATTAACAAAACGTTTATTTTTAATTGAATTTTGTGCTAATATTAAAGGATCATACAATTTTGTTGAATGAGACGCACCCATGCGTTTCGGCTTATTTTGTTATTTAAAAAATGCATTCAATGGATACCTGAAAGATATAAAAAAATTTGAAAGAGAGAAAAAATGAATAAACTTCGAAAAAAACTATAATTTCACCAAAATTCTTTTTAAAAGTATAAAAATAAAGCGTGCAGGTAAGTCATATAACTCTCGCGAACAAAAATTTTAAAAATGAACAAATGAGGGCGGCTTTTTTTGCCATGCATATTCCAGTAACTACCGAAAGATGTCTCTCTCTTCCTCTCTCTCCCAAAGCGGCAATTCACACAAAAAATTTTGTGCGCAAAAACAGGCCATTTTTTCCATTTTCGGATATTTATGAATGACATTTCTTTCATATTTTTTTTTTCAAAAAAAAGTGTACCAAGCTTTAAGCTTATAACAATAGCTTAAGAAACTTAAAACAAGCTTTGAAGCGTTAAAACTAAAGAATAAAGAATGAATGAAAAAAGAAGAAAAAGGTTATAATTATTATTTCAGTAAAATCATTTTAAAATTAAAAAAGATTTTTAAAGAAAAAAAGTAAAAAGGCTTTAAGAATAGTAGAAAAAAGATTGACATAGTCTGTTAAAGAGCGACACCCTCATTTTTTTCTCTTCTTTTTTTTCTTCCTTTACAACAACCCAATTGCCTTGAAACTGCTTTTTAAAGAAGCGGTGGCTTTTCGCTCGGCGTCGCTAGTGTCGCGTTTAGCTAATCAGCCGAGCATTATGTGCCAATAAGCATGCTTTTTGCCCTTAGGGGTCAAAGCCAAACAAAGCTAACCGCAAGCATAAAAAAAAATTTTCATGGAGCATCAGTTCATTTTTAGAGACTTAAATTGTTTAGCTAGCATCTTCTGCATATTTTTCTTTTCGTTTTTGTGACAGCGCAAAAATAACTGAAATATTTTTTTATCTTAAAAAGCAAAAAGAAAAGGTTAAGCAATGAGTGAAGCATTTTAAAAAGCAACAAGCAAATATTTAAAAAAAAATAGGGCGGAAGAAGGTCGTAATGCATAACTTTGGCTATAGTGAGGAGGAAAAAATGGCAAATACATTGCGCATAAAAGTCAGCGTATAAAAAAGATGGAAAGCTTTTTTTATGTTAAATTATGAAAATTAAAACAGTGTTGTTGTTGTTGCTTTGCAGTAAAAAAAGGAGAAGAAGAAGAACAAACGAAGCTAATTATTATTTGATGTAAAAATACATTTTTACTCTTCTTCTTCTTTGGCACTTTTTTTAAGTTCTTCAAAAAAAGAACACTTAAAATCGCGCATTTCTTTTCTTTCTTGCCATGGAAGGAGGCATTGTTTAGTGATGAAAGAAAGAAGAGAAATTCAAACAAGGAAAACTGCGGTGACTCGTTTTTTTAAGCAGCTAATGTATCGTTGACGTGCCTAACTTTATTCCACAGGGGAGAAAATAAACCTAAAAAAGTCTGCCTTGCGCGTGTTATCTTCCATTCCCGTGTGCGTCTTTTTTTAGCTTAGCTTTTGTCGCCTCTAGCATCACCATAAGGGAAAAAAAGAATAAAAAAAGAAGAAGAAGTGAAACATGAAGGAAAAAAACAACAAGAAGCTACTGACTTGAATTTTATAAAGAAACCTCATTTTCAGCTATTTGTCGCGCGTCAACTAAAATAAATGCTGTTTCTGGCAGTATAATCGATTTGAATAACTATGTCATCACGGAACATTTTTGGAACATTCAACAACAAAAAAAACTTTTTTTTTAAGTTTTTTTTGTCGAAGTCTAACAACATTTTTATTTGAAAACCATAGTTCTTTCACATAAGAAAAAAAATAAAAGAATGCATCCACATTCAACGGCTTTCTGAAGATGAAAAAGACAATTTTGCAACTATTAACAGACTCTTTAAGATTGCTTAAGGCAAATAAACAAGTACGTTTAAGAATTTAAATAAAATTTTTATTGAAGATTTACAGTAATAATGAAAGCAAGCAAATCCGCAGTTTGAACACTTGCGTTTCATGATCAGTTTTTCCAGAAAGCGATACGATCTTTATTATAAACATTAATGCTTATTAAATCTGTTATAAATATCCCATGGTTGTAGAAATTTTTAAAAATTGCATGGATGAAAATAAAAATGATGTGATCTTCAATTGATTTGTTATTTTATTTACGCGAATGTGCTATCAGTCCAATCGAACCTTTTAAAAATATGTTTGATTACGAGCTGTCTTTGTAAGGCATTGATGGAACACTATACGATTAGTTTTGAAACTTTTTTCATGGATGTAAATGACAAATTTCTTTGATGATTTACTGTAATCAATTTATTGCAGATGATATTAGAAGTAAGAAAGAGACGTCAAGATTATGAGCTTAAACGATTCTCTGGTAATAATTCTGAATCTGGAAATAACAGTCTTGAAACAGTTCATACTTGTTCAAGACAATCATCAGATGCTTTAATGATATATGTAAAAAATGGAATAAATACCACCAAAAAATGATCTTAAAAAAGATAAAAAAATAATCAAAATTCTCGTTTTGCAGTCTTCTTTATTTTGATTTACAGTTTTATCTTTCAATCTATTTTTTAAAATCTGTAAAATGTTTCTGTCAAGTGTTTTAATATCGCAAAAAATAATTTTTAGTGTACTTTATTTTTTATCTTTTTTGAAACATAAAAAGGAACATCTAAAGCACATCCACAAAACAGTCATTAATTAATAAAAGCATTAAAGACAGAAAGCACCTGTTCAATCCTGACGTTAAAAATGTTTTTTTCGATCTCGTGTTAAAAAAACATACGTTCACAACCCCATTTATGTGGTTTTATTTTAATGCAACAATTCACGCATTAGAAAAAAATGGAAAAGGAAAGTTTTCATAATAGTTTGTTAATTTTCTTTTTCGAGAAGGACTTGTGATATTAAACCTAAAAAAATATATTTAACTAGAAGAAGAGAAAAAAAACACATACTGCTCAACCCATTTGCTTTAAGGGTTAAAAATATTAGTAAGTGCTACATTGACACACATGCAATTCTTTAAGTTTGTCGTCCAATGCAGAACCGCTTGCCGGCCGAACATTTTGCTTGCGTTAAAAAATCCGTTCCAAAATGCACGAAATTGCGCTTTTTGCGGATATCTTTTTTTGTTTTTCTTAAATCATAGTAAAAAAAGTTGTAAAACTTTAATATAAATGTTAATTTTTTTATAGAATTATTAATAAATTTTTAAATAATTATAAATATGGAATTTTTATCTAATATTACATCTGAAAAATTAAAAGAAATATGTACAGAGAGATTAGGCATTGAAACGGTTGATGTTTTAACTCATCATCATCATGCCAGACCGGAAGCATTTTTAGGTAAGTGTTTTTTGTGATTAGCATTGATAAAAGTTCTAAGATGAAAAATAAATTTCTAGTATGGTCATTAGGATTAGCTTTTGTAACATTTATTAGTTTATCAGCTGCTGTTGGAATATTATTTATGAAATATATGTCAAAAAGATTATTTGATAGATTTATAACATTTTTTGTTGCGGTTGGTGTTGGAACATTAAGTGGTTCATCAGTATTTCATTTATTGCCACAGGTAATATCTATTAGTTGCTAAATAAATGTGGTCTTAATTATACAATATTGTAGGCTTTTCATTTAGTACAAGAATTTGATGAAAATGCAGATCATTCATATTTATGGAAATCTTTTTTTGCTATTGCTGGAATATATTTATTTTTTATTGCTGATAAATTGATTAAAGTAATATTAGAAGCAAGAAAAAGATGTAAAGATTATGAGCTTAAACGATTTTCTGGTAATAATTCTGAATCTGGAGTTAACAGTCTTGAAACTGGTCATAATCGTTCAAGACAATCATCAGATGCTTTAATGACATATGTAAAAGATGGGAATGCAAAAGATTCACTAATGAATAATGGTGATCGTAGTGAAGCAAAAGAAAGCTTACATCAAGTAAATTTAGATAAAAAAATTTTCTTGAATATATTTAAACTCAGCTTTTTTTAAATTTAGACTCATTCCATATGTGCACATGATCATGATATGGTATATAATAATGGTGATTCAGTAATAGCTACTGTTGCATGGATGATAATATTTGGTGATGGACTTCATAATTTTATTGATGGTGTTAGTATTGGTGCAAGCTTTTCTGAATCAATTTTGAGTGGCCTTAGTGTTAGCGTAGCAGTAATGTGTGAAGAATTTCCACATGAATTGGGTAATAAAAATTATCATTATAAGCATTGATTATAAAAATATAATATATTTATTTAAGGTGATGTTGCTATTCTTGTAAGTGCCGGAATGACATTACGTCAAGCCCTCGTTTACAATGTTTTATCTGCTTTAACATGTTATGTTGGATTTTTTATTGGAGCATTGTTTGGAAATTTAAATGATGAATTTGCTTCATATATTTTTGCATTTGCTGGTGGAATGTTTTTATACATTTCAATTGGATGCATGGTAACTATCTTTTTCAATAAAAATAGTACAAACGCTATTACTATCTTTTTTTAGATGCCAGAAATGAAAGTTGCAATGGAAAATGCTTTAGAAATTTCTGTTAAAAAAGCAATAAAAGTTTTACTGTGTCAAATATGTGGTATATTTTTAGGCCTTACAATTATGGTAGTTATGGCTCGATATGGTGGTTCTATATCTTTTCATTAAAATTTCTTCTTTGTTATTTTTTGTAGCTGTTATTTTTTTTTGTACTCGAGCTTTCAAAAAACTTTTTCCATGTTTAATTGATCGAATACTGTTATTGTTATTTTTTTGCTCAATATCTTTCTCTCTCTTTAGTCTACGAGTTGTTTTTGATATAATAATATTTTGTCCTTTTTAAATCCTGTATAGCAACAGAGCTCTGCTAGTAGCTTTTTTTATCTTTCTCAATTTCTTTCTTTTGTCATTCACCCAAAATGTTATTAATATTATTCAATTACTTTTTTAAAATACTATTTTTATTTCGTGCCATAATATCAAAAAACCTGTGTTTTATACTTTTAGACTAATAAATAAAATACGTTTTAAATGACACCATCCAAATTCGCTTGCTTTTGTTTCTCCTTTAAGAAAGCAATAAAATCATGCAAATAGATGCTGCAATGCCAGATTAGCCATCATGCACGTAGCTATTTAAAACTTTCAGATGTTAAACATTTCTTGGCAAAATGGTCTGAAAATGGGTATATTTTTGTTCTTCACTTTTTTTGTAACTAAAAATTTTTCATTGGTTTTTCTGCGTGTTGCAATTTTTTGATTATTTTTTTTGATATACCGTTCTTTTTAGGTTTTAATCAATATTTAATTAGAACTTTTTCAATCAAGATTAAGGGAATTTAAGCCATCACAAGATGAAACAGATGAAGACGTTTCAGCTACAAAGAAAAGAAAAATTGATGAATCTGTTGTGTTGATTAAACCAATGAATGTTAAAAGGTTAGTATGAATATCATGAGAGTAGTTTAAATTGATTACTTAGACAACGAGAGAAGTTTTTGATTGGTACTGGATTAATCATCATTATTTTAGACCTGTTCTTAATCCCGATATTCTTGATGATGTTCTTGCGTGTGTCTTAGCTGGTTCATGTTGTCTTACTTATTCTACATCATTGCAAAAATTTATGTTATCTGGTAAAGAGCCATTTGCTGCTGGTTTAAGAATGCTTTCAAAACTTTCTATTTCAACAGTATCTATTCTTTGGTCTACTTTTATGATTGTAAGTTTTCTTGAGTGTATTACAGATTAAAGAAGATTTCCTTTTTTTAGAAACCTGATAGTTACTTAGGTTTTCCGTATGACTTTCCGCGCTTGAATGATATTTTAAATGTTATTGACTCTAACAAAGGACTCGAAATCAAGCATTTTCCACGTCATGCTTATCAAAAACGTATTTTAACATTTTTTGTTCATAAAGGTAACTCTTCATAATTTCTATGAGCCATTTGTATTATTACTGACGTGTGTTTTTTAGATTTGAAAACAATTAAATTTTCATCAGAATGGGATCCTAGTAGACTTCCTGCAGACTACATTAAATTTTTTAAGAATGAATGCAACTTTGATCAAGTTACTTTTAATCATTGCAGTGTTAACAAGCCAACTCTTTTTGCAAGTTTTTTGAAGTTTACATAATTTTAAAGCTTAACTACATGTCTTTGTAGGATGTTTTTATGATGAAATCAGCACAACATAAAATTCAATCACATTTTAAACATTTTTTTACAAATCTTATGCATATCGAAGAAGGGTTTGTCATTTCTTTCATTTTCTTCTAATAAATATTTTTTTAGTAAAATCTTTCCTGCTGTTCAAAAACTTGAGTTTAGGAAGGCATCTTGTTATGAACATAAGCAAACAAAAAAATTTATTTTCACGGTTGATGCAATGAAAGATTTTTTCTCTCATCTTACTGTACATTTTCCATCTTTAACTTTATTGGATGCTAAATTGGGAACTTCTTATGCAGATGGTGCTTGTTGTGAATGGTTTGAAGCATATCAAGCATTGCTTGAATTTAATCCTGAAATGTTTGATTATATTCCGTCTCGAATTAAAGAAAGTATTAGCATTCGTATTGATAATGATAATATTACATTTGCTGATGTATGTTTTTTGATACTAATAATAGCTTTGACAAGACGTTTTATAGGTTATGAAAAAGACAGGTATTACTTTTGAAGATGAAATCGTTGATACGGATGATGAAACGTATATGTTGGTTAAGAAGTTCGATATTCACGAAGGCCTTGAATTTGAATTTATTTTATATTTTCATGAATATATGTGTGAAATGGATTCAGATTTATCTGATGCAACTGATGGTGAAGATGTTTGATAAGAAATTGTAAAAAGAAGTGCTGCAGGCTGATAAATTTTTGTTAAAGTTGATGTTGTTTTTGTTTATTATTGCAAAACATTTTAGTTAATAGCTTTAATAAATTTTAATTAAAATTAAAAAGATTGTATATTTTTTACTTTGAATTTTCTTAATGATTTTTTTTAGTTACCGTACTACAGTATCAAACGGTTACCATCTTTATGTACATACATGCTTTGGTAAAATTGAATCATTTTTTTACACATTTTTCGTTAACATTTTTTTTGCTTCAAATTCTGCTGTTTTTTTCTCCGAGTTGCAAAAATCCATGTATTACGTTTTTAGAGTTCATTTAATATTTTATTGAAAGGAAAAAGATTATTTTAATGATCAAAAAACTGTTAATTATTAAAAAAATTTATTACTAAATCTTTAGAGAAAAAATATCGTAATTTCAACAATAACAAAGTGATATAAAAACACTTTCGACAAAGATAAAAAAGCAAGAAAATATTTTAATAAAAGGTGTATTATTTCTTGAGAACATATTGGTAAGCCGCACGAAGAGAATCATCCAATTTTTCCCAATTGGTGTTGGTTGCGTCAGGTGGTGGTGGAATATAGAAAGTTCGGCGAGGAGGATGATCATCTTCGGGAAGCGTCATTTTCAAACAAATTTTATTTCGATGGAATTTGATGGGTCCTTAAAATATTATATCAAAATTAAAGATTTAGGCCAAGAATAGTGTTAAGAAAACCGCAATGGCGGGTTTAATTATTGAATTTTTCGGCACATATTCTATAAAAATCTCAGATTTCTGTAGTGGACAGTCAATTTGTGTGGAGCTGTCGAAAAATCTGACCTCGAAAAAGCGGTAAAACGTATGATAAAAAAAGATCGAAAGAAGGAATAAGCCAAAATATTGCGTGGCTTTGAATGGCACCTCAAGATCAAAGAGGGAAAAGACTTTAGAAAACATGGTTTAGCTAAGCTTTAATTGCCGAAAATGCTACAGAAAACACATTCCTACTGTTTCGAAAAGCTTAGAAACATAAGAGGATGCAAAAAAAACAACAATAAAATACATTTTATTATAGGAAAAACACTTTTTAGCAATTGCAATCAAACACAAACGATGAGTAATATTTTAGACCATAGAAAATAGGGAGCAAAAAGAGTGAAAGGTAAGAAAGGTAAAAAGGATTGTAACAAAAATGAGAAAAATGAATGCAGCGCTTTTCTTTTATATGCTTCTCTCTCGAGGCATGAAGAAAGAGGGTAAAGCGTGTACCAATTTTGGGGAAAATATAAATAAAAAACAAATTGTCTGGGAATCAAAGATGTCGTTGAAAAATAGTAAATATTCTTTGCATAATAATTGTGTGATTCATGCATTAAAACAAATATTATTAAACAGTTAACTGAAAAATTTAGCAATGCTTTTGACCGTTATTAGTATC
Source organism: Panagrolaimus sp. LJ2400 (assembly GCA_024447215.1). Lineage (NCBI taxonomy): Eukaryota > Metazoa > Nematoda > Chromadorea > Rhabditida > Panagrolaimidae > Panagrolaimus > Panagrolaimus sp. LJ2400. The sequence goes on along the minus strand of JAMRYA010000004.1, from coordinate 10,551,328 downwards.
CAAAACAATTTTTTTAAGGTTTGCTGATAAATAAGTAACAAAATCAAACTTTGGTATCAAAAAGCATAAATTTATTTTTCAAAAACAACGTAATAAAAAATAAAAAAATCAATAGAAAATTACAAATTCAAAACAACAGAATAGTATCCATTTACATATGCCATAACAAAAATCAAAATATCAGCTTCACGATCCCAATTTCCAAATCGACATAATTTTGATTCCTTAAAAATTTCAATTCGGCAATTTAAATATTCTGCAATAAATTTAAGATGTTTATCGGATACTGTAGAAGACATTAAAGTTCGATCAATTTCTTTTTGATTCATATTACCTAAAAAGACAAAGTTAATTTCAGCGAAAGAGAAACTTAATAAAAGATGATAACTTACCACCTTTAAGAAGCTTTTCCCGAAATGCACCATTAATTGTATGTTGAATTATAAAAGATTGTTCTGTAACACCAGTAAAAAGCAAAGAAAAAATTTCAAAAATATTTTTGCTTTTTTCTTTATAAAGTTTGGAAGATGTAGAAGTTGTTGGAATTTCTTCAAAATTAATTTTTGACCATAATTAATAAGCTTGATTATTGTAGATAATCTTTAACTTTTGACAAATATCTTTCAAGGTTGAAGATGAAGGTATTTCAAATGGAAATGGGACATCATTTAATAAACTGAAACAAATGATATTATTATAACATAAAAGAGTCATATTTTAAACTTACATTGGACCAATTTCAAGTTTTTGATCAATTTGATCTAGAATAAAGATATCATCGTCTTCTTCTTCTACTTTTTCAACTTTTGGTCTGAAAAATATAGCAATCTAATAATTGCAAAAATTACTGTAAATTTACCGTTTAAAAAAAATAATTTCAGCAATTTCTTCAGAAACATTTTCGATATTTTTTCTTTTCAAATATGATGAATTCAACTTGTATCAGGAGATTATTTATTTTATCCAGAAGCTAATGATTACGAAAATTATGATATTGATGATGATCACATTGCTAAAATGATTGAAATTTTGGGACCAATGCCATCAAGACTATTTCGTGAAGGTCGACGATATTACGATATATTTGATCAAAAAGGAAGTAGCTCCATCATTGCTGTTATTTCCACTTAGAGCAAGAGAAGAAATGCTAAAAGTAGATTCATTAATACTATAAATCGAATATTGTTAAAAATTATATACAAAGAATATAAAAAAACAATCCTTGGTTCAGTATTAGCAACTTCTACATTTTCTTGAGAATGAGTTTGTATAGTAATATTTTTAAAAACAATTAAAGTTTTTTATTATAAAATTTTCAAAAAAAAGGATAAATTAATTAAAGCAAAAACAAAAATAACATAACAAAAAATTTTCAAAAAAAAAAAAATTTTAGACGATTGCTTGAGAGAAGATAATTGTGCTTGTCTAATAATTAGTTTTTTTATGCTGTGCAAACAAGGTAATAAGTACAGTCGAACCTCGATTTTACGTCTCAGTTCTGCGATCCTTCCAAGCAAAATTAATGTAATGTGATTTTACGTTGCTCTTTTGATGTCCCTTGAAATCGAGGTTTGACTGAATTTTGGTAACAAATATGTTGATTTGCCTTCTTTGAGATTCCCAGTAGTTTCATAGACAAGATTTATAATCGATTGGTGCAGCAATAGCTTTCCACCTTCACCTTTTTCATTTCCACTCTTTCTCTCTTCTTTCACCTTTAAGATTAATTTGGGGTGTTAGTAAAAGGCGGGTGGCGGGTAGTAAAAGGCGGGTGGCGGGTAGTAAACGGCGGGTGATTTTAATTGTTGATTCCCTATGGGTCTATAAAAACACCCAATGGGGTTTTCGACTATGGGGAATTCAAATTTTTAGGTTTCAGGATTCTGGCGGATTCAGAATCGTCGGAATCAGATGGTCAAAATATTTTTTCCCATTTTGCTTGATTTAAATATGTACTATAGGGTAATCAGATATGGGGAGTTCATAAAAAATATTTTCAGAATTACCAGGCTTCAGAATCTTGAGATTGAGAAGTCCAAAATATTTTTTTAATTTTTTTCGTGCAAATATACATTACTGGCAAGAATTTTGCGGGGAGTTCGAAAAAAACAGTTCCAGGATTCTGGAGTTATCAGAATCCACGGATTCTGATGGTTGAAAAGATATTTTTTGATATGATATTTTTTCTATCCAAATTTTACTGAGAATGCAATGGTGGAGATTTTTTATGGAAAAATTTTAAATAAAAAATTTTAACCAGCATTTTTTAACGGTTTATTAATAATGTTATAATAAATAATATTAAAATGATAATAAGATAATAAAGCTTGTTGGATCAGATACTTTTTAGGTATTAGATGACACAAAAACAAATAACAATAAAAAAACATAAAATAAGTAGATTCAATTTAAGGGTTTTCAGCATCATCAGCTGAGATAGCGTAAGTAATAAAACTCAAAAGGCATCTTCGTTCAGCAATGCGTTTTAATGCTTCTTTAAACGTTGTTGGTGAGGCAGCATCAGTTGAAGAAACTCCATCGAATAAAATAACATTGTATTTTGAGAAAAAAATGATGGAAATATAATGACCAAGTTCATGGAATGAAATTGATGCCAGTTTATAACTTCTATCATTAACCTGAATAAAACTTTTTAAATCTTTATTTTTTTTCTCTAATAGCTAACCTTCAACATAAACGGCAGGCGTTCTAAATCAGCATAGCTAATATTTTGATGACAAATCGGTCCACCTAATCGAATAGCAAATAAAAAAGGCGTTTCAGCAACGTATCGAACATCGGAAGGTGGAATCAATGTACCGCAATCACGGCAGGTCCTTCGAACAGTAAAAGAATGACTTATTTCAATAACGCTAGCAATATCATTTAAATTTCTGAAAAATTGTAATAAACTTCTTAATTTTCACCTACGATAAAAACATACTCAACAGTTAGATGATCTGGATTAAGATGGCTAAAGGTATATCCGCATATGCAATTATATGAACAACGAACACCATATTGAGAATTAACTAAAGATTCATTCCAAATGAGATCTTCGCTTGCCTCTAAATTTTGCTGAAAATAAAAATGAAGTATATTTAATGCTTAAAGTGTCAACAATTTACTGTATCGTAGCATGCATCAATAAAATGATATTTTGCTTTCAAGATCTGTTCATTATTTTGTGAATTTCTGGCTGCATTCAAAAATGTTACCAGTTCTGTTTCAAATCGAGAAGGACAAGGCTTTGTCATAATTGTTCTATAAAAATAAATATTACTGGTAGCATAAATAGGATAAATCTTACTCCACAAGAATATCACTTGCATTTTACCCTTTGTAACTTCCCTAAAAAGACTGTTTGCTTCTCTTTTGCTTCTGCAACCAGATGTGTTTGAACAATTTTTCCACTACTTTCAGTACCAAACGTTAAACATTGCAAAAAAACATTATATCAAATAAATTTATGTAAAATCAAAAAGAAAAGATCGCAAAAAAACATCAAAAGTCTTAGTTTAAAAAAAATTGAAAAATTTTTAAAATGACACACTAATTTTTTATTTAAAATTTTTCCATCCATAAAAAATCTCCACCATTGCATTCTGGGTAAAATTTAGATAGAAAAAATATCATATCAAAAAATATCTTTTCAACCATCAGAATCCGTGGATTCTGATAACTCCAGAATCCTGGAACTGTTTTTTTCGAACTCCCCGCAAAATTCTTGCCAGTAATGTATATTTGCACGAAAAAAATTAAAAAAATATTTTGGACTTCTCAATCTCAAGATTCTGAAGCCTGGTAATTCTGAAAATATTTTTTATGAACTCCCCATATCTGATTACCCTATAGTACATATTTAAATCAAGCAAAATGGGAAAAAATATTTTGACCATCTGATTCCGACGATTCTGAATCCGCCAGAATCCTGAAACCTAAAAATTTGAATTCCCCATATTCGAAAACCCCATTGGGTGTTTTTATAGACTTTTATGGCAAAAAATCAGGGCACCCGCCATTTCCCACCCGCACCCGCCTTTTACTACCCGCCACCCGCCTTTTACTAACTCCGATTAATTTGTTTTTTTCTTTATTTAATTATTCTTTCTTTTTTATCTCTTATATTTTTTGCCGTATGACTAAAAAAAATACAATTTATTACCAAAAAATTATACTTTATACTTTTGTACCAATGAATGAAATCATATCATAAAAAATTAGTCAACGAAAATAAATTTTGCTCAATCAGTTTGTTCACTGAATGGTGGAAGAAAAAAAGGAAAAAAAACGATGTTACTTTTTTTATGAAAATTGATTGATTTTAGCGCGTTTTTATGAACCATTTTTTTACGCTTTGTTGTTATAATTCTTTTATTTTTAAAATGGATTAAAGTTTTAAAAACAGAAAACACAAAAGCTATTTTTTCTTTTTCTGTAAAAACAAAAAAACAATTGTTTTTATTATTATTATATTTTTGCTGCTCAAATAGCAATACTTTCTATGAAAGCAAAAATATTAATCATTGCTTCGTTAGGTGATATATTTTAACAATAAAAAACAGTTCTAGAAAATTTCAAAAGTTCAAAGTTTTTTTAATCTGATTTTTTCGCTTTTAACCTGTTAATATTTAACGCATAATTTATCTATCCTTTTATGCACTAAATATCAACATAAAAAAGACAATCTTGTTTATTGCATCAATCAATTTCTACTTAAAAAAACATGTTTAGTCTCTCAAAATTGCTTCTACAACAGATCCCATCAACCTCCAAAGGGAGGCGCTTCAACAGCGTGAAAATGATGAGGATGTTGGCAATGAATCACATTCAATTCTTCCCTCTGAGGTACCATGCTCTTCTCGTACAGTTTCAAATGTCTCTGATAGCGTTGTTTATGGTGATACAGTTTTACCAAATTCTCCAATTGATTCAGAAATGGGAGCTTTAATTATTGAAAGCCCAAAAAATGAAAAATATAAGACAACTGAAGAAGTTTTAGCAAGATTAGGTTCGTATTTCCATAATCTTTTTTTAAGCGTTTTAAGTGAATTTTTTCCAGGATGGAAAAATTATAAAATTATTTATATCGTATTATCAATGGCATCGATATGGGGATTAGTTGCAACGCCGATTATGTGTTCCGCGTTTATTGTTGATGGAATAAAGTGTCCCATAAAAAATGATACCAAGTGTTTAGAAGAAAGTAAAAGATTTTACAGTATTAACAAAGAAGTTTGTTTTTTGAAATGGTATTTTTGTATCGATAAAAAATGTTTTTAGTTCGGTTTTTCCTCAGGTGGATTGTATGGTGGTGAATTATTTTTAACCGTTTTCTTTTTGGGAAACATGCTTGTTGGGACTGGCTTAAGTTATCTCGCTGATATGTAAATGTTATTCGACCTTTAATCTAAAAATAACTTTTTAATGTTTTAGTATTGGTAGACGAACAGTTGCCATCGGTAGTTTATTTGGAGGGGGTGTTTTTGGGCTTCTTTGTGCTTTTTGTAATTCTTTTCCTTTATTATTGGTATTTCGATTTCTTCAGGGTGGATTTTTTACAGTAAGGCATTAATCTTGCATTAATTTTTTTAATGTCATTATTCAAGCCTGCAAGTTTGGTAAATTGGGTACTTGCAAGTGAATGTATAAGTATTAATTATCATGGTTTTGCTTCAATGCTTTTTGGATTGTGGTGGGTTGTTGGATATTGTGCCGTTGCGGGTATTGCCTATATTTTACCACATTGGCAACATTTTATGCTTGCAACTTCAATACCAACTATTATTTGTGCACTTTTATTTTGGATAACAATTCCCGAAAGTTTCCAATATTTAGTTGAAAAGGGTAAAAGAAATGAAGCAAGGAAATGGATAAAAAATATGGAAAAACCAAATGATAGATTAAATTGCAATATTGATTATCTTGTTGAAAATGTTCAAAGAGATGATGATACAGCAGGAATGCAAAATGAAGCAAGCTTTGCAACTTCAGTTAAATTCTTATTGGCTCATAAAAAATATCTTTGGTATTTGTCAGCTTCAATTATTATTTGGTAAGTTTAAATTTTCAAGCATTGAGATAAGGTTTTATTATTCAGGATTTTTGATATGTTACTCTATAACTCAATGTCACTCGTAAGTACAAATTTATCCGGTGATGCATATCTCAATTACCTATTTTCTGGTCTTGTCGAAATTCCAGCTTATATTTTTTCACCAGTTTTAATGAATCGGTTTGTTGATCTACAGTAATCCTCAAACTTTGCAACTGTTGTATCTTTCAGTATTGGCCGTAAAAAGACTGTTATAACTACACATTTTTTTACAGCTGCTGCATTATTTCCCCTAATTTTTATTCCCATGGGTAAGTCAATCCTTAAAACACAACTTTTATGACGACATTGATTTCTTACAGAATACAAAACTGCATACATGATTTTTTGGTTACTTGGTAAATTAGGAATTTCTGTTTGTTTCATTTCATTATTCGTTTATGGTGCTGAAATATTTCCAACAATTGTTCGAAATACTTGTATGGGAACAGCATCATTCTTTGGAAATATTGGAGGAATGCTATCTTTTCAAACTCAATATTTAGCTCATATAAATCCTGTACTTCCTGTTGCATTTTATTCATTAATTTCATTTACGGGTGGACTTATTACTTTTGCATTCCCAGAAACACATCAGCATCATCATATTAATTAAAATTAAAATACATTTCTTTTTATTTGTTGCGTAATGTTTTAAAACATATCTTTTTGTTGCATTCAATAAAAAAACGTACATTACAATTCTCATAAATTACAATACAAAGACCAAAAAATAAATTGTAACAATTTATCACACATAATAAAAAGAAACTGATGAAAAACGGTGTCTGTGAGAAAAATAGATTTATTATCATTCAATACATAAATATTGAAACAGGTATTTTAATAATAAAGAAGGAAATATTCGAGACATAACTAAAGCATATAAAAGTGTTTCCTTTCGTAAACTAAAACATTTGTGAAGAAGAAAAACAAAAATGAACGCAAATAATTACCATCAAGGTAAAAGTTTTTTTGAAGAAGAAGATCCAACTGTTAAATATTGTATTTCGGTAAGTTTTTAATTTTTAAAAAGCTATCACGGTAGTTCATTTCTTTTAGAAAAGCGTTCATGAAACCGAACTTGACAAAAAATTGAAAGAAGAAACTTTAAGCAAAGCAGAATGGTATATTATGCTTGGAGCTCCAGAAGTTTTACAACTTGGAAAAAATTTTATTCAATTAATTGGAGCTAAAAAGGTTTTAGATTTTGGTGAGCCATCGTATCTGCAATAACCAAGTGTTGTATAAACTGTATTTTAGGCACTTTTACTGGAGCATCAGCTGCTGCTTTTGCAAGTGCTTTACCCGATGATGGCAAAGTTTTAACCATGGATATTTCCCATGAAGCTTTAGATAGCATTGGATTACCAGTTATTAACCAATATCCTGAAATTAAAAAGAAGATCGATTTTCGTAAAGGCCCTGCTCTTGAAATTGTTGGTATGTAACATTTATGAATTAACCAAATAAAAGCTTATCACTTTTAAGATGAATTAATTAAAAATGGCGAAAGTGGTAAATGGGATTTTGCATTTATTGATGCAGATAAACCAAACTATCCAAACTATTACAATAAAGCTGTTGAACTCGTTCGATCAGGTGGTGTTATTATCGTAGACAATGTAAGAGGAATTCTTTTTAAAAAAGAGAAAACTGAAACCCGTTTTTTTATTACTGTTTTTAGGCGTTATTTTTCGGAACAGTTGTTAATGATCCCGACAAAGATGATCTAACACGCGGCATTGTCAAAGTAAATGAAATTATTGCAAATGACCCTCGAACAAATAGTATGATTTTTGACATTGCTGACGGAATTCATCTTGCATTTAAAAAGTAAAAAAAAATTGTTTTTGTCTTCTTTTAAATCATTTTTAAAATAAAGTCAATAAAAGAAATAATGTTTCATGTTTTATTTGATTTTTTTTTCAGTCATTTACCACAGCACGTTGGGAAAATGATGGACAAACGATTCTTACGGGCGCACAAATTATGTTGTTAAAAAACCATTTATCCTATATAAATCTATGGGAAAAGGGCTATTTAATATACTTAAAAATATTATTGGGGGAAAATAATTATCTCGAAATTTTTCAAAAACCAAGTTGTCAACCATCGAAAAAATACGAAAAACCTTAGTTTTGAAGCCGACAGTTGAGGGATTTGTCTGAAACTTTCAAGGGAGGTCAATCTAGATCTGAAAAAGATAAATACGAGCCAGATTTTAAATTTATACGGCCAAATTTGTTTGCCAGCCAAAACCGCATACAGCATCATTGAATGATTAGAACTCAACTATTTGTTTATGAATCAACTTCCGATGATTTGGGTTATCAAAAATAGTGTTGAAGAGATGTTCTGAGAAAATTTCAGACATTTTGTATCAAATTTAGAGATTTGCCGTCAATTTAAACAATTACATGTACGTAACAGTTGAAAAATTTATACAAACAACGAAAATATATTTTCGTGCTAAGACTTTTCTAATGCAGTATGTTAACGTAAATATATATATTACTATAACTAAATATGGTTATTAAGCGCTTTTGATGTATAAATATTTAAAATTTAACATTCTGTCATATATTAGATCTTTATCCTGACAATAGGTGATTTATTTGAGTAACATACAGTCATTTTTAGTGTTCTACGAATTGTTTACTAAATGTTCAAGTTTAAGTTGATCCTATACCTCCCGATTTGTTCCAACTTGGCGGAAATTCGTCCAGTATGTTCCCGTAGGACTATATTTAATGATGCAAGTCACTAAAAATTGATTCACAATATATTCCATGATTTTTAATTAATTAGTGATGCTGTAGATATTGATTTTAGCACTAATTTAGCCAAAAAAATAGTTTTCAGGTATAGATTTAAAATCTGGCTCGTATATATGATTTTCAGGACCTGAATGATGTTCCCTAAAAGTTTCAGCCGTATCCCTCAACCAGCGGCCTCAAAACTAAGGTTTTAGTTTTAGGTGCAGTTAGTAACTCATGAAAGCCGATATTTAAGGCACATGTTTTTGATACCGTTGAATAGCATTTTTTTCACTGATTATTAATATAATTAAAATTTAAACATTTATCTGTGTTTAAATTTAATAGAAGTAAAAGAAAATCAGATAAAACCAGTTTTGGCGTTATGTTACCTAAAAAACTTTCGTGCTAATTTCAGTGTTTTCCCAACGTGCCACAGGACAATAGAAAAAAAGAGATTCAAGTTCATCGCAAGTAAAACCCCAAAAAAAGTAAAATGCTCAAATTTTTTTAAAACAAAATTGTTTGAAATTAAAAAAAAGTAAAAACGTCTAAACACATGCAAAAACACAAAAATTGTTACATTATAATCACATAATAAACAGAGGATCTGAAGGAAAAAAAATAAAATAATAATTTCGGAAGCATCCATAGAACGCCATTTAAGCATCCAAACTATGTATATATACCAGAATAATGAATTATAAATTTGGTGAGAAAATGAAGAAGACAACGAAAGTATTTTAAAAAAACTTCTCATATGTACAAGAAGATTATTTTTTGACGAGAATAATAATAAAATGATTGAAAAATTTTTTTTAAATATTTCCACTATGAGCACGACGTTTTGGCTTTGTGCCACGCATTTCACATAATGTTAACCAGTTTGATTTTAGGCACTCAGAAGCAGTTGCACGATCACGAATATCATATTGAAGCATAGGAGTTAAAAATTCAGACATTTCGCGAGCTTCAATTCCTGGTAAACCAGCAATATCCATCAATAGCTCAACAATTGAGGTTGGAGATAATGATTTAATTTTAAGCAATCTTCCTTTTTGATCAAATATATCGTAATATCGTCGACCTTCGCGAAATAGTCTTGATGGCATTGGTCCCAAAATTTCAATCATTTTAGCAATGTGATCATCATCAATATCATAATTTTCGTAATCATTAGCTTCTGGATAAAATAAATAATCTCCTGATACAAGTTCAAAAATCTAAAGTATTTTTGATAAATAAATGTCTAAAATTTAGGGCGGGGAAATGAATCTTACAAGGCACGCAGCACTCCATATATCAGCACTTGTGTCATATGGAGAACCCAAGATTGCTTCAGGAGACCTATATTCACGAGTTTGAATTTCTTCAGTATAATGATGATTCTAAAAATTGAGATAATATTTTTATACATTAATAAATGTATCAAATGATAACATACAATATAACAAGCATTGCCAAAATCGACAATTTTAACTGTACAGTGTCTTAATGCACCATGATTTCCTGCTTGAAGTTCTTCATAGAAACATGAAATATGATTATATGCTTCATCACTGAAAGCTTCTTCTTTATCACTGGCACCATTTGTATTATCTGTGCCATTCGTCTTATTAATACCATTTGAGCTATTAGCTTCATTTGAACTATTTCCATCTAAAGAATGGGTTTTCCTTTATGTAAATATAAAGACAATGCTTACTATGTTCTTTTGGTGGAGAATTATCAATATCAAGGCCATTCAAAAATTGTTCAACTTTATCACGATGCTTTTTACGATTACGACGAATGCGTTTTCTTGTTTTGCTTGGAATACCCAACATGTACTAAAAATATGTCCAAATTGGTAAAAAATATTCAAGGGGAAAGGAACATTTCTATACCTTTGACCGATATTCTTCAGGGGCTGTAGAAATCATTGATTTCGGTTTTCGCTTCCATAATCGAGAACTATATGCTTCAACAGCAAGATTATTTAATTGGCCTTCCGTTAAACAAATAACAACATTTTCAGGTTTAATATCCGTATGTATAATTTCGCATACATCATGAAGGTATGCAAGACCTTGAAGCAGTTGTTTTGTAACAACTCTGACAAGATTAAGATTTAATGTATTAAATCGACGAAGTAAAGTTAATAAGTTATCACCCAAAACCTTAAAAATGAATTGTAAAAATTTAAAAGGGTACAATAAAGCAAGCTCATACTTCAAAAACCATACAAAGATGTAAACTTTTGCTGACACCAAAAAATTCAAATTCATTTAAAATTTGAACAACATTTTGAGCACCAATATGACGAGGATCTCCATTACGAATAACTTGTAAAATCTGCAATAATGGGTGTTACAATGTGCTATTAAATTTTTATCTTTTCAAACGTACATCAAGTTCATCCCTTGAAGCTTCAATAAAATCTTGTCTTGATTTAGGAATTTTAATTGCTGCAAATCCCCTTTCCCTTGTATCAAATGCAAGCCATACAGTTGCAAAATGGCCCCATCCAAGCTTTCTTAATGTATAATATCTGTAAAGAAAAAACATATATTTCACAACATGTAAAATACGAATAAGGTATGAAGCCATATTTTCTAAGAATAGGGGGCGGCGGGAAAATAACAAACCGCGAATCAAAAACATCGCCGGGCATTACAGGATGATATCCTCCAATATCATAATCACTTTCAGGTTCTTGCTCATCCTCTTCACGCTCGTATGTTCCATCTTCCTGAAGAAGAAGAAGAATAATAAAAAATCAATGTTTTTATATTTATTTAATGGATATTTACCGTTGAATCATCATAATCTCCTTCGGGTCTCTCTTCAAATTCATCATTGCTTTCTTCTCCGCTCATTTTGTGGGCCGTTTAAAGCTCAACAATAAAAATAAAATATAATAGCGTCCGTCACCACCTTCTATCTTGGAAATCGGCAAAACGTCGATGACCAAGACGTTGGAGGTGAAAGGGACGAAAGGCCAGATTGCGTAATTTATCAATAAACGCAATCGTCCCTGCGCAATAGAGCTGTAAAAGGGAAAAAAATTACGTTATCAAATAGAAAACAAGAATTGCTAAATCATATAAAAAAACGATTGAATAATAATAATGCGCAATGGCGACGACGAAAAAAATGTTAAAAAAAACTAGCTAGCAGCACATGATGTACGATGCTAACAAAAACAAAGCAGTTGAGTCGTTCGAGCAAAACGGATGAGCAAGGGAATGGCAGAGTTCGTGACAAGAGTGAACGTGAGGGAAAAAAATACATAGACGAAAAAAGTTTTTTTTTCAAAAAATGGAATGAGGCATTATTTAAAACACGTTAATACACGTGAAGAATAGAAAAAAAGGCAAAACGCTACAACGCGCACCACTAACCCTCCTAATTTCTAGTTTTTCGGGAATCGATCGATAAACCGCAGCCAGCCTAGTAACGGTGTGTGTATAAAGCAACATGCATAAAAAAGAGAGAAAAAAAGACTGAAAACAAATTATATTTTTTTTTGTTTCTGTATCGATCTCCCTGGCAACCGAAAAAGCTTGTTCACGGTTTGTGGTTAACGTTTATGAAGTGTAAAAAAACACAATATATTTTTTTAAACCTGACATGAAAACTTCCTTAAGAATTGCGCCAAAAGTTGAAAAAACAGGCAAGTCATTGAGGGGCTACTATTTCTTTTGCAAATCCGCAGTTGTTCTGTTACGCACAAAATATGACCTTCTGGTGCGAAATGTCTGCGGCGACGTTCTTCTTTCCTCATCTTCAATTTTGCGTACAAAGTTTTTTTTTCTCATCGTAATGGCAAAAAAGAAGGAAGAAAAAAAAGAAAACAAACCTTTCAAGGCTTACTAATGAAATACTTATTAAAATCTCTTTCATTTTTTATGCTTCCTTAAAAACAGATCTATGCTCTTTAAAAACTCAGTTAAAAAAGTAAACACTAATGTCACAAAAAATTTTTGGAAAGAGAGAAATATTTTTTTAAATTTTAGTATACTGTCTTTCTTCAACTCATTTGGTTCAATTCTTTTTCGTTAGCTTTTTTAATTTTTTTCAAACAGTTCAACGCTTATTCTTTTCAAGACCTTAACATCCATTGAGCGTGCTTTTTCTTTTGTTTGATTTTTTTAAAAATAGCAATTATTGACTTTTTTAAAGCTTAAAGCCGATCTACAAATTTTATTAAAGTTAAATAATATTAAGGGTTAAACCGACCACTGATGTCGTTCGAAATTGGACAACGGATTGACACAGGTTTGAACATTTAACTTTTTTTAATATTTGCTATAAAATATAAATATTTTTAGACAAAGTTAAAGGTCGAGTTGCATTTTATGGAGAAACAGAATTTTCTGAAGGTGTATGGGTTGGTATTATTCTTGATGAAGCAATTGGAAAAAATAATGGATCTGTAAAAGGAAAGAAATATTTTGAATGCGAAGATAAACATGGACTTTTTATGAAAGTTACTCAGTTGAATCAAATAATTGCTGAAAGCCGTCCTTCAATTCCACCAGCAGCTCCACGAGGAAGTAAACTGATAACTCCTAGACCTTCACTTCAAGGAAGAAAGCCAAGTTCAAATGATCCAACACCTTCAGTATGCTTGAGATCATTTATATTTAAATATATTGATACTATTTTAGGGATCACCAAAAATGAGTCCTGCAGTATCAAAAGATAATCTTGATAAAATAAAGAAAGCTTCGGATAATCCTAAGACAAAGCCTACATCATCAAAAGCTCCAGAAGCTTCTTCGAATATTCCTCCAACTTTAGAAAGAAAAGGCTCTGAAGGTGAAACAGTAAAAGAAATGGCAAAGAAAATTAGTGATAAAGGTTCATTGCCACAAACAGATTTTAGCGATAATATTAACAAGCAATCTCTTGATGAAGCTGATGCAGAATATTTAAGAATGCAAGTTAAAGATTTAACAGAAAAGCTGAATATATTAAAGTTTGTGACTTTTTTTACCTTATAACTAAAAACAAATACTTATTTAAGAGAAAAGCGAAGAGAAGATCAAGGAAAGTTAAAAGAACGTGAACAGTTGATTATTACTGTTAGTGCACATGAAAAATTTAAAGAAGATATTTTGCATAAGAATCGTGAACTTCGATCAACGATTGAAGGACTTCAAGCAGAATTAAAAGAAGCTAAAGATGCAGCAACAAAAGCTGCTGCCCCTTCAATGGAAGATAATGAATTAGAAGTGATTATTGATAGCTTAACAACAGATAAAAGTATTTTGGAAGAGAAGAATGAACAATTAATTCGTGAAGTTGAACATCTGCAACTAAGAATTGCTGAAATTGAAACAGATTTAGAAGTTGCCAAAGCTGCTGAAGAAGATGCACAGAATGAAGAATTTGATGAAGCAAATTCTGGTAAACAAATGAAAGTTTTACGTAAACAAAATGAACGATTAAATGCTGCTTTGCTACAAATGAGAGATCTTGTTGCTCGATCTGATAGAGAACGAGAAGAAGCCCTTCAAGAACTTGAAGATATTAAGAAGCAGAATGACGAACTTCATGAAGTCTTTGCACAAATGGAAGAACAAGTACAAGATGCTAAGAAAACTGTTGCTTTTTATCAAGAACAAATCGATGCTTCTTTGGGATCTGCAAAGCTGATAGAAGAATTAACAGAAAAGAATTTAGAACTTGAAGAAAAAATTAGAAGTAATGAAGATGCGGGTGATGATTTTGATAATTTGAGCCGAATGTTTGATGAAATGTCAACAACATACAAGCAAAGCGAAAAAGAGCATAGAGAAGAAATTGAAAGACTGGATTTTACAATTGAACAATTAAAAACAGAAGCCGAAAATTCAGATGAATTGTTGCGTGCAGCAGAAAGTACAATAATTAAATTTCGTCGACAACATTTGGAGCTTAAAGAAGAAATTCAGGAACGTGATGATCAAATTTTGCGATTACAAGAAGAACTGGTTAAAGTTGCAAATGGTGATGGAAATGCAAGTGGTTTAATGGTATTAAATCAAAATCGAACATTTGCTGATGTAAGTTTTTTACATGGTGGCTTGCAATACACCTCTATGCTTTCGTTCCAGCTGCATGCATACTGTAACATTTTTCTCTAAATTTTTTATTTTTGTTGTCGTGACTTGTCGAACATATAGCGCGCATGTTCAGTATGCATGCGCTGGAAAGAAAGCACGATTATGTACTGTAATTATTTTTATTCGTATTGTTTTTTAGACTGTTCGAAATGAACTTACTCAACTTGAACTTGAATATTCTTTGGAACATGTTAAATATTTGGAAGCTTTTCTACCCGAAAATTTTTCAAAAGCTGGTGGTGATAATGATTTATTGCTAACTCATCTTGCATTTCCAAGAATTGCTGCAAAAGCAAAATTACTTATGGATCTTCTTGTACAAAAATATCCTGATGTTCCAGGTGGAATGCGTCGTGATCATGTTACTCAATCACATCGAGCAGAACAATGGGCTCATGTTGATCGATTTGCTTATTCTCTTCAAGCTCTTTATACTATTGTATGCAAACTTCATTCGTAAGTTTATCTTGATCTTAATGATCTAAGAATATTCATCCTTTTTAGGATCTCTAAAATTTCTACAGTAGAACGTCTTTCAAAATTAGCTGTTCAACAAATTGAAATTGCTCAACATGAAAAATTATTAGATCAATATTTTGAACTTTTACGTTTAAATAGATTGGATGAAAATACTTCTGTTGAAAATATTGATCGTGCAACACTTTATTTCCAAAAAGTTTGTGCTATACATTTATCTGCTGATGAATTTAATACGAATGAATTTGTTTCTAATGTAATTGCTGAATTTCAAGCTGGTTTCCGTTGGCTTCTTAAAAATACTCGTCGATTAGAATTAGCTGTCAATGAAGATGAAGCAAAGGATGAAGAGAATGCATTAGTTGCAATATTGGCACAAATTTCATCAGTTATTAAAGATGCAGATGTTTTGGCAATTCGAGCAAATAATTGTGTTCCCAAGGATAAAGATGTTATTCTTACAACGGAGGTAAACTTTTTGGATGGAATACAGTAATTATACAAATAGTATGTTTTAGCTTTCTGATATGCTATTATCTGTTATTAGTGATACAGATAAAATTACAAAAACATTACATTTTGCTTGTTCAAATGTTGCATCACAACTTAGTGTCATGACTGATCCACATGGGCTTACAACTCCTCAGATGTTTGAAATTCTTCATAATGCTGTTGAAAAAGTCTTTGGATCAATTCAAGCTTCTGAAAGTTCAAGACCAATTTTGTAAGATTTATGACTTTTTTTGCTTGTTACCGTACTAAATTTATATTTCTTTAGGAATTGTGCCAATAATATTCTTCATTTCTTTAAAGAATTTTCATTAAAACTTGATAAAGGTGAACTTGAACGACCAAAAACAGAAAAGAAAGTATTTCCACCAATTGTTACACGTGCACAAGTTCGTAAAGAGGATGCCGCAGAAGCAGAAAATCTCCGCTGGCAAATTCAGAAGAAAGATAATGAAATTTTGGAACTTAATAAAATGATTAAGACTCGCGCTAATGAATTGGGCGCAGTAAGAGTTCGGCTTCAACTTTCTGAAACAAAACTCTCTGAATCATCAAGTGAACCTAGCAATGATAGATTGGAGATTAAATATCGTGAACTTCAACAAGATTATGAAAAAATGAAAGAGCAAGTTTTGATATTTTTGTTACCGTAACCGTATATATTTTTAGACAATATGAAGAAATGCTTCAACATCGTAATGATACAATAAACGAACTTGAACATGAAGCAGAATCATTCAAAACTGAGGGAAAGAATATGTCAATGCAAAGAATTCTGGATGTAAGTGTTTTTGTTGTTTTGTTTTGCTTTTTCTATTTTCTGTTGCTTTTTTCTTCAGTTCGTTACACCTTCCCATAATCAGGCTAAACATGATGGTCCAGAATCAAGTGAAAAAGTCAATCAAGTCAATAAACGTATGGCTGCATTACTTCTTCAGTTCAATAAATTGAAGGTCAAACAAGATGAAGAAGATATTCTTGGATTACCTGAGCTAAAAGTTCCTGAAGTTGTTGCTGGTCCTTATGGAGCACTTGCAAAGAAGCATAAATATGAAGATGATGTATTACCATTGCAACGGGAAGCAAGAAAATTACAAAAGGTACATATTTTATATTTTTCTTGATTCTACAGCATTATTATCCATATATATTTCTAGCAATTTGGTCGTATGCTAATTGAACCGTTAAATCCAAATCAGAAATCTGCATATGATTCAAGTTTACTGGCTTATCAAGAACGTGTTGAAAGGGTATGCTTTGTTATTTTTTAATGTTTTAAGCAAAATGTTTTTTTTTTCAGCTTCACTGCCAAATCCATAGCGCCTATGCTAGAGCTATTCATAGCCGTTAATTTTTTTTATGTGATACCTGTTTTTATATGTGTTTTGTTTAATTAATTTATTATACTTTGTGCCTATATGTGCTTTATGGTGCTTTGATATTGCAAAAAAAGGGTTTTTTTTAATTTATACTTTATTATATGTAAAATTATTGTATAAAACATGTGTAATAAAGAAATATGAAATGTATAAAAAGGAGTAAGAGTAATATTTGACAAAGTAAAAGCTGGAATGTTTTTTTACAAATAAAAGCCCGACGGAAAAGAAGGAGAAGTGTTTTGGAAAGAAGTGTGATAAAAACTTTTAGATAGGTAGATGATCACGGTGTTCATCACTTAAAAGGCGATAATCCCACATTAATGTGAAAAAGATAATGACAAGGGCAACCAAGGTTGCAATGTACCAAAAACTCCAAAAGCTTGTTGCAATAATATGCCACAGCATAAGACCTGCAGCAATGATGAAAAGAATGGAAACAATGAGGGAATAAACTCTTTCCTAAAATAATAAAAATTTAAAAAGTGAAATTCAATCACTTTCTTGTGTTATTTTTGAAAAAAAGATATATATACTTTTAAAATTGTTGTTAACAAGCGAACTAAATGAACCACGCAATAAAAAAAAGAGAAAACTTACAAATCTTCGAGTTCCTATATTCATCAAATTTAAAAGAAAAAGGATAATATTCATAACAACAATAACAAAATTGAGTCCACTAACATATCCTAATCGGCCATCACCAAAGCAGCTTGTTCCGCCATACCAGTTTGCACATAAAACTGAACAAATAACAAAACCAAGAATAATTTGAACAATTTTTTGAACACCTCTACTTGAGGTGAGATATTCACCATTGAATTTTATGTCAACCATGGTTCTAAAAAAACGTTTAAAAAAAGAAAGAGATCAAAGATATCCGGTCAAATATCACAACATTTAGGCAAGCGTAAGCAAGGGAACAGAAAAAAGAGTATGCTTGTAGGGTGCAACATTGCTATTTGCCCCTTAATTGTCAGCTGTTTTAACAGAAAAAATGATTTTCAAGACGCACGCCAAAGACTTTTAATTTAAGGCAACTGATGTTTTTACTGACATAAAAAAATATGATAGTTGACGATGTCATTTGTAGAGGGATAAAGAAAGAGGGGCAATCTTTGATTATAAGATAAGCTCTTATCACTTCTATTTTATTTTTCGTTTAATCAAATTTTAATGTAAACAAATATGGTCATGAGAAACATTGATGTGTTTGCTTCTTTTTTCTTGAGGTTGAATGTTTATTTATAACAATTTTATTTTGGCATAATTTCAATAATAATTTTCTTTCATTTTTGAGCTTTAAACTTGCATGAATGAATACGGTAGCTTTTTTAGTCTTGAACAAAAGTTGTATTTTTGAATAAGAATATGATTTTAAAAAGGCGGAAAAAGAAATATAGAAAACAACAAGAATGAAGCAATTGTTTTTATCTTTTTTTGTCGGATCAACCTTTGAAGATTGATCTTATATTTTTGACTGCTGATTAACTGACCAATTTTGTTGATCATTTTATTGCTAAATAATTTTATGGCTTACATTTTCATTTAATTAAAAGTTTACATTAAATGCTTAAAAAGCTTAAAGGCTTTAATTTTCTTTTTGACACATTTGTTTTTTTTAAATTGTTTATAGACAATTTTTTATAACATCATTGGCAATTGCATACCAAAAAAAACTATATTTGCAATATATGACAAATTGCAAAAGATCTTTCGTAATAAAATGAATGAAAAAGGAAAGAAGGGAAAGCTGGATTAAAGATGACTATCAATTTTATCCCATCTGCTTTGAAGAGTTGGAGGGATTGAGGATAGGTGAAAACGAGAACATAAAGATAACATCATCATAAATGCAAAATAAATAAAGAAATTAAAATGACTTGAATCCTTAGCATTTAATTAAATTGATTTTAAAAAAAATGAAAGAATATTTGCAAGCTTTATTAAATGAAGATATTTATTATGACGAAGCTAATCCTAAATACAGATGTTTTTTTAATTTATATCATGTTGCTGTAAGTTTAAGACATTATTTTTTTAGTAAAACTTTTGTGCTTTTAGAAAGCCACAAAATTAATTACAATTTTTCACACAGCAATTCTCTTTGGATGTTTTATAAGTTATTTTCCATATTCATTTATTGGCCTTCCAGTAATAACTACTGTACTTATTGCAACGGTATATGCTTTGATATGTGAGAATTCTCTTACTTTACTTCCTTTTTATATTTATCTTGTAAGATTTTCCCTTACTTTTTTATGCATCAAAGTAATTTATTTTCTCCTCTTTTAGCTTTTTATTGTCGTGTTTTGTGCAATTCTTGGTGTCACTG
Organism: Panagrolaimus sp. LJ2400; assembly: GCA_024447215.1. Lineage (NCBI taxonomy): Eukaryota > Metazoa > Nematoda > Chromadorea > Rhabditida > Panagrolaimidae > Panagrolaimus > Panagrolaimus sp. LJ2400. The sequence goes on along the minus strand of JAMRYA010000004.1, from coordinate 10,531,685 downwards.
TTTTTGTTTTCACCATTATCGACTCAAGTTATTTACTTCTGCAGCTTGGATACCGTTGGTGATAAAAAATTTTTTTTGTACATTATTGATCAAACAATTATTTTTAGCAAATTTGGACTCAATAATTCTTAAAATTTTGTTATTTTTTTCTGTAAAAGTTACAATTTTTACAATTTTGGCAGTAATATGGTGGCAAGCAAATATTGTTTATAAATGTCGCCGATATTTTGAAGATAAACGGGATCAAAATAATTATATGCATTTATCAGTTCCTGAATCATTTATTGATACAAAAATTTCTGAAACTCTTCCAATTACTGTTGGCCCAAAAGTTCCAGAATATGTTTTTTATTCACTTGAAGAAGAAAATGAAATCGAAGAAAAAAATACTGATACAGACAAAGAAAAAGAAAAGAAGGATGATACAAATAATATGAAACAAGGATAAAATAAATATGTAAAATTAAAGAGATTTATCTTTTTTTGAAAAAAAATCTGTTAAATTTGTTATTATTAAAAAGGTTATAATAGCTATATAAAGAAGTACTTGAACGCATGAAGTTGCTGAAATTCCAACAAATAGCCCTAGCTGGCCACCAAATTCAGAGATGAAACCTGTAATGTCAAAAAAAAGAAGTTTAGCAATAAATGTTAAAAACATTAAAAAAATTTGCCTGCAATTGTTGTTGTAACTACTTCCTGAAACATTTCTTCTTGGAGTGTGTCGAAGGCGAATTCCAATTGGAAGACTGAGTCGGGCACGTCTTGGATGAGTGCAGCGGTGACTAAATAGTGTTTTTTTATCAATTAAATTTGAATAAAAGATTCAAATAATTATTTTATTACTTTGGGTAATTTGCAACGACATTGCAGTGTCTCTTCGGAAGCAGGCTGGGAGGCACTAAAATTTCGTTATTACAAACATATTTTATAAAAACAATGAAAAACATGAATTAAAACAAACATACCCCTGTATCATTGTTGAAAGCCATATTGATAACATTTTGATAGCTTTTTACAATTGCTTCTGGACGACAAATAGGCAAATGCGGATATTTATGTTGAAGATAGAATACGGTACAATTTAATGGATTGACAATTCTATTCTTTAGCCAAGTATTGACAAAACAAGTCCCTCTGCCTATGGCTTCGCTTGAATTAGAACAATAGGGACTATTTGGAAGCATAGAAATAATTTGCCGTGCTAAACGCAATTGATTCCACTTTTGTGGACTCAAATAATAACGCGGAAACGTCGCGACATCTGGATATTCATCAGAAACGTAAAGGATTGTTTGTGGCTTAAAAAAACTTTTGCAAGAAAAGTAAAAAAAATAAGTAAGCAAAAGAAAAAGTAAAAAGAAAACGTAAAAAAGGCAAAAAATAATAATAATACGGGGTAAAAAAAATGGCACTCTATTTATTATACTACATTCTAGTTCTTTTTTTTTCTTTTTTCGTTTACCTGAGCTCCACCTCTTTCAACTAATTGGCTCGTAACATTTCGAATAAATATGGTAAGTGTGCCAGTTAAAGCTGGATCTTCTTGGTAAAATTCTCGTAATTTAAGACAACGTCCTCGAAGCATAACATACGAAAAACGAAATATATCACAGCACGGAATTACGTCGCCAGCATAGTAGCATAGAATAAACAACTAGAAAAAAGAGGGTACCATTTTAGAGAGTTACTTGCATTTTTAATGAAAAAAGCAAAAAAAAAGAAGAAGCAAAAAAAAGTTAGCTAAAATTGTCATACATCGTTGCACTTATACCCAGCATCTTCATGGATAAAAGTTAGCAAGTCAGTTAAATTTCTTTCAGATTGCCATTGTTGAAACCACGTGGTTAATTTTTCAATATATACAGCATCCCAACGTTTTGAAATTGTGTCCATGTTATCGAAACCTGAGCCAGCAATTGCGAAAGTAACTAAATTAAATGCATCAGTATCATTCAGGTCAGGAAGGTACGTATAAATATCTGCAAAAAAGAAAGCAAAGCCATTTCTATTTCGAAGAAAGAAAAAAGAAGCTTTCAAAAAATGAAGCCATATTTACCTTCTTTAATCATTGTAAGATTAATTGCATCTGGATTTTTCGGGCATAAAGTAATATTAGGATATCGCAAATCCCTTTTCTTAATATTATTTACTTATATTTATTTTGCATAAAAAAGAATAAAAACAAATATCTCACTTGTCTGATTGTCATACGTGTTGCAGTTTTCATATCAAGATAATTTTGAATTGTTGATACTGTAAAAACGATTGAAAGCACCGTTGCAACAATTACTAATGCAAATACAAATAATTTTAATTTAATATTTGTAGTCTAAAAAGTATTTTTTTAATGAATCAAGATATTTTGCAAAAGGCACATGAAAGAACGTGAAAGGAGATTACGTAAAAGATTATTATTATTATTTATTACCAAAAGTCCAAAGCAAAGGCCATGTACAATTTCTTTCCATTCATGTAAACAAACACATGACTCTTCTTTTTTAGATGTTAATGAAGGGGTTGCTGTAACGGCATTGGTCCAATAATATCCAGGCCAAAAATTATATTCTTCAAACATTTTTTGATGATATCGATGATTTGAAGATGTAGAAGTTGATATTATTGATACAGAATCATTACTATTATTATTTTGAATTTTTTCTGCAGGAGAAAAATCTTCCATTTTTGAAACAACTATTAACGTAAACCTTTTTGCTGTGTGTTTTTGTATTTAAATGCCTTTTTAGCTGTTATTTTTTTCATACCGGAAATTCTGTTTCAAGTAATTCAATCTGTGGTATAAAAAATATTATTATTGCATTTCCTGCTTTTCAAAAAACATATATGTTGTAATATTTCAATTGCGATTTATCCAAAACGAGGATCACTTTTTTGAAAGCCAAAAAGACAATGACAAAATTTAAAAAAAAATGTTCAGAATGAAGGAAAGAAAAAAACAAAGAATTACAACTGCTTTTAAAATAAATAAAAACATTGTAATGAAACAAAACAATCAATGTATGGTAAAAGAAAAGAAAGATATAGAGAAATGTCAAATATTATAAGGATGGATTTTGTGCTGACTTTTAATCGAGCCATTATGTTTCTTTTTTTTTCATCTTCTTTTAAAATATGAAACAAAAATTAACCCCAATATCGGCAAAAAAAAGTTTTTCACGCGATAAAAATAATCAAAATGAGCCATGCTCCAATATACATACATATACACAAATAAGACTAACAAAAAGTACCGCAAAAAATTTTCTTTTGAGCAATAGTGCTGCCTATTAAAGAGATATAACAACAATAATAATAAAGAAAAAGAAGTTTTATGAATTATAAGAAAACAAGGCTCGCATCTAAAGACATGTATATACGCGACATAGTGATGATTCAGTTTGAATTTAGAAAAATTGATGAAAGAATCCGGGAAAATTATTATTGCAAATTTCATTAATGACTGCCAGACAATCACCGACTGACTGATACAAAAGAAAGCAACAAGATATTTAAAATTAAATTTAAATGTTTAATCTAATGTTATTGGAGATTCACTTCCTGCTCCATTTGTAGGAGGACGAGGAAGCCGTCTTCTAAGCCATGGATGTTTTAATGCATTTGCAGGTGTTAATCTTTGATCAGGATCCCAATCAAGGCAACGCTTTAGAAAATCAATGAATAAATCATCTGCCTAAAACAAAAAAGATTTTTAGTAAAGCTTTAATTTTTTTATTATAGCTTTTATAAATAACTGACCATATTTTTTAATGCTGTTGACCAGCTGCGTGATCCCGGTGTTCCTCGAACTTTTCCCCGTTTTGATCGGCCATTTCCAAGAACAATTGAACCATCTTGTAATGCAGTTTGTGTACAATATCGTGGATGACCTTTTGATGAAAAGAAATTTCTTGCACGTTTTGCATTATCTATAATTTTTGGTGGTGGCATTCCAAGTAATTCAACTATTAAAGCTAATTGATCATTTTCATCTTCACCCGGTAATAAAGGATAACCGGTAAGTAATTCAGCAAGAATGCAACCAAGTGACCACATATCAATTGGCATCCCGTATTTAGCACCCATGATAACTAAAGAAAAAAGAATGAGCAATGATTCTTTATAAAAGAAATAATTACATACCTTCAGGAGCACGATAAAACCGTGACTGAATATAAGTATAAATGCGTTGATCTTCAAAACAAGAAGATCCAAAATCAATAACTTTAATACTGCTTCTGGTTGGTGTTCTTAGAAGAACATTTTCTGGTTTTAAATCACAATGAATAAGATGATTCTTATGAAGCAAATCCAAACATGAAAGCATTGAATGCGCAAATTTTCTGACCAGCTAAAATTTAGGTAAATATTAAAAAGTTTTTAAGTCAAAGTTGAAAAACTTACTGTAAGATTAAACCCTTGAAATTTATTTTTCTTTATAAGCTCATATAAATTAATACTCATTAATTCGAATGTAATACATTTATGATTACGAAAACTGAAATGATCAAGCATATGAATAATATTATAGGATCCATCAGAATCTTGTCGTCTTAAATGATCCAAAATTCTTATTTCTTCTTGAGCTTGTCGATGAAAACGTTTTTCATTTCTCACTAGCTTAAGTGCAACATATTGCTGATATTTATGATCATATGCTTTAATAACTTGTCCAAAACTGCCTTTACCAATAACTTTTAAAATTTCATATCGATATGCAACATGATCATGTGGAACAAGAAGATAACTACCATGTTCATCATCATAGCCATTGTTGTTTGCGCAACCCGACATACCACCACGCTTTTTTGCTTGTGATCCAACAAAATAAATTCGTTGATAATTATAAATTTCTGAATGTTCAAATGATGTTAACTTTGAACCAAAAATTCTAACAGCATCATCTGGTCGATAGCCTTTATTTTGTGCATTATTATTATTGGTCGTTGACCAAGATGCCGCAAGACTATGATTAGGAGGTAGACCACCTATATATTAAAATATTTAGTTTTTATACTCAGGTGTTTCTTTATTTATTAATTACCTGAAGAAGAAGCAGAAGATGATGAAGCTGCGGATGATGTTGAATCAGCCGTCAGGCTCGAACCAATCGGCATCGCGGATGGAGCCACGCTTGCTGCCGTACTGGCCGAGCCTGTTGATAATGGATGTGCCACGACGGCCGCCGTTGTGCCGACGTTTAATTGATTATTAGATGTAATCGGCTGTTGCTCGCTTTGCGAGATTAATGAAGCCGATGATAAAGCCGGTTGTAAGCGACTTTGTGGAGCTGATAAAGCTACAGGAGGTTCTGTTGTAACAGCAGTTGCCCGAGAAGTATATGCCGTTGCAGGACTTAAAGCAGATAGTGGAGTATCGTCACAAATTGCAGTTGTAGCAGTATTATGGCTTCGCTTTTTATCTGCAGGTGCTTGACTTCGAGCTCGTAATAATTGTGATGAAGCTGGTGTAAGCGTTGAACCAACGTTACTAAATGCAGTTGAACGTAAATCAGTGGCTGAAATGGCACCAGTTGGTTGAGATCGAATGCCACTTGCTGTGCCAGATGATGATGATCTAAAATTTAAATGGAATTTAATTACTGTATTCAAAGAACAGTTTTTATTGAAGAGTTTTCAAAAAAAAACTTGAAGCGTGTGTTTTAACGCGTGATCGGAAGTGCTATTCAAAAAATAATGTTTATCTTGAAAGGGTGAGAAAGTTTCTTTTTTAGTTATACAATGCGTTTTTTAGCGTTGAATAACGATGAAACGCCCTCAGGGAATTTAGGATTTAAAGCAATCAATAAAAATGACCAATAAATTAAAATAGCCGTATGATCACCGATATGTTGTAAAAAAGCTATACAAAAATGTTTTATTGAAGATATGTAAAAAAGACATAGGAAGAAAAAATTACGATTTTCATGAAAAAGTCTGTCTATACTATAGTGGCAGATGACAATGCCGAAAATGGGCAGCACTAAATTATGTCCTCCTTTTCTCTTTTTTGTTCCGTTACGATCGATATAGGAATACAACAATGTAATAAAAAAATGAGGGAAAATGTAGAATGGCCGCGCAAAAATCCCCCCTTTTTCGCTAGTATACCAGCTACTGTGATGCCCTTTTTTTACTGGATCAATCAGGTCAGGCTTGCGCGCGAAGGTGAAACAAATGGACGATGCAGTTGTAGTAGTATTCGCAAAAAGAGAGATGATGAGAAAAGAATTGAAGGAACGAAGAAGAAGAAAGGGTCGGCTCGGCAAAAATGACTATTTCTCTCTTGTTATACGGTCATTCACGCAGTGAAAACCCCGACGACGACAAATCATTGAAGCAATCATGGCGCCGAAGAAAAAAAAGAAAATTATTAAAGAATGCCGAATGTTAATGTTTTGCCAAAAACTTTTAACCCTAAAACTTTTCATTTAAAGGAAAAGAGAGAATAAGACAGAAGCAAAAAAAAGTCGAGATATAACGGGTCAAAATCATTCTAGAAAAGCTATATAATAATTAAAAATAGAGTGCCTAGGGGCGAGATCGAAGGCCTAGAGAAAAGAAGAAAAAAACCGGAATCTTTTCAATGATCCTTGGTGTGAACAAACGTCCGATCATTGTCATAACTTATTCCTTACTCTTTTAGGATATCAAATTCCATAAAGCAACAACTATCCATAAAAAAAGAAAAACAAAGTTTTTTATGAATAAAAAAAGAAAAGATTTTTTGAACAAGTAGCTACCATATATTTTATTTCTAATTTTTTACAAAAAAGTGAATAGTAACTGTAAAAATAAAAAAGAAAGAGTAAAATAGTAACAATAAAGAAAAAAAGAGAAAATAAAACGTCAGGAAACAAGCATTTTTGAAAAGAAAAAGCAATGGTCATTTTTCTCATTGCGCATTTGCAAAACTAACGAAAAACTAACGTGTTGTGTCCATTCATTCAAGTCTTCTCTCTTTTCTTTTTCACAAAAACCAACATTGCATTCATCAACGCACAACAAAAAAAATTGTGAACGGAGCTCGCTCTCGACACAACGTTTCACTGTGGTCAGCAGTCAACGATGGCCGTCGTCAACACCACGGCGACCATCGCGTCCTTGCTTTTTTTCTTTCCATCTTCTTCTTTTTGTCGACCAACAACTGGCAATAGCATCGATTTCAACTTTGCTTTTCTTTATTCCCTTTTTTTTCTTCTCATCTTGCGCACTCTACGATTTCGCACGACCTGCGTGCGAAGCAAGAATATAATTTTTTTTAGGAAAAGAAAGGGGGGATAACACTAAAGCGGGAGTATATACTGCTGCTATAATTTTTGGTAGTAGAATAATGAAAAGAAGAAAAATAAACCCCAAAGCAAGTCCTCAAGTAGCTGCTCCGTGTTTCCTATTTTTCTCAATTTATACTTGCGCATTGCCCTTTTTTAATTCAGTTTTTTTAACTGACTGACCATTGGTAAATCTTCATCATCTACTGTGTACACAAATTTCATCTGACAAGTGGATAAAACCATATAAATGCAAAACAACTTAAAAAGGAGAGAAATATATTTGTAATAAAAAAAGTGTATGTTGAAAAATCCGCGAATTTTTATAGAAATATAATTATTTTAATTTTAAAACACAATATTTTCTTTTACCTTAATTTGTATCGTTTTAGTTGTACATTATTATCATCGTCGTCATTTTTTAGAATATTATTTTCATTTTTGGTCCGCTTTTTTCTCATAATAAGCACAAACAGCGCATCAATAACATAAACAAAACAACACAAAAAAAGTTTTTTAAGGATGAATTTTTTTCTTTTTTCTTCTTTGTCAACAGCGAACTCAAAGTGAAACTTGGCGCTCATTTTTTTCTTCTATATTGCATGCAACAACGATATTTCTCTCAATTTATTAATAAAAAAAAAGAAGAATTAAAGTTGCGGGAAAATTGCAATTCAAAAATTAAATGGAAAATAATAGTTTCTTACTTTAGATATCCAGCAAACATTTGAAAAGATTTTTAGTTGAATTAAAGCAAAATTTTGAAAACAGTCTATGAATGCTGCTGAGTGAAAACTTGTAAGAACTACTTTCCGTGTTAAGCAGCGAATATCAAATTTGAAAGAAAACATGATATTTTTCTTCGCATGCAATCTTATAATAATAATATCATGTCTATCCCTACTAATAATAATGCCTCAGCTCAGCTTTTTTTTCAACAAATTATAAAGGCGCAAACTCATTAAGAAAAAAAGCCTGTTGTGGCGGTGGTTTAAAATGCCAGTCAACCAACCTTATTGTCATGAGAAAATTAATTTTTTTGTATTATTAAAGAAAAAGAAAGTAGGATGTACTTATTTCAATGCCATTATTATTAAAAAGAAGAAAGATTTTGTTGTGCCTTTTTTAATAAAAAGCTAAGGAAAAAAGTTATTAAACACGCAAACTTTTAATTAAGATCAAACAAAAAGAGAACGACAAAAAATGAAAACTATATTTATTTGTACACACGTTTTTTTCCTTGGATTTGTGAAATAAAGAAATAAAAAATATAGTGCCCAGCATCGATAAAGATCTTATTATGGTTGAAAGAGCGCTAAGGCCTTGAAATAAATAAAAAAAGTAAATTGAACGATCGCAATATGGCTGCAAAATTGAGCGTAATGCAAATGTAATTTGATTCGAAATAAATTATTTTTCTTTTAAAATATTATAAAAATCATAAAACGACAGAGTTAAAGCAACAAGAGAAAAATGTGATGCTTTTCATATAGCATTTGATAAACTATCAATTAAATGTGACTGGTAACAATGCCATGGCAGCATTTGAATGCTGATTTAAACCAATTAAAAAGTTTCAACAATCAAATTAAAACTCAAATTCGTAAACCTCTTCAAGTATAATAAAAACTTCACATTAAAAAAAGTGCAGAAAAAAACTTTTTTTGTACAACTTTAGAATGACCGCATTGAAATCGGATTTACGAGCAAAAAAAGGTGTACAACCAATGTCGATCTAAGGGGAAGCGACGACAACCATCATCAGCGCCATGAATTGATGAGCTTTTTTTGCGCGCTGGTATACTTTTTATTCTCTTCTCTCTCTTTCCTTCTCCTTCTTCATCTACTACTACTTTTTCTTTGTCTTTTTCTCCGCTTATTTTTTGTTTATCCAGAAGATATTATAGACAAAAAAAAGAAAATAACATAGGAAAAAGGAATACTAAATTTTAACAGAAAAAAAGAATCATACTACTCTTACTATTGCTACTACTACTACTGCTGCCGCTACTATCAAGCTAGCTACACAGAAGTAATTTTCAAATAAACACCAGAGGGGAAATGACGGATTAAAAACGTATAAATCTCAAAAAAAATCTAAAAAGTCTTTTACACCAGGAAATGAAATTAGTCAGAATCTTGAGAGGAAGAAAATGAGAGTAAAGGAAGAAACAAAAAAAAGTGTTATAACGTAAAAAAGAGCTTTAATTCAAGCGTAAGTAAGAGGAGTCATTGAGACATTCACTTTTCTCATTTCTTTATTATTTTTAAAATGAATGAACAAGGCCGAATATGGCTCTCACTTTTTAAAAAAAAGAAATATGGAGGAAGACATTGAGTAAAAAGGTCATATAGAAAAAAAAGAACTGAAGGTGAAAAGCAATATCGCTTTATTCACAAGGCCATAGTAGTAGTCTAGTGAAGGGTCTGTTTCAATTTTTTTTATATGTTACACATTTTGGTCATTTTTAGTGCTTATTTTGCAGCTGGACGACTTTAGTTAGTTGCTAGTTTTTACCCTATTCTTTTCCCTATTCATTTTAGGATTGTTGCAAAAGGGGGAAGAGAAGAAGAATAGCCAATGGGCAAAACATCTGCAACCATAGACAAGAAAAATGCCGGCTGCAAAAACGCGCAAAAAAAAGAGAAAAGGGAAGAAACCAAAGCTGCCGATATCGAAGTTCAAGTTGCGAAAAAGGGGGTTTTTGGGGGATTTTTCTTGTTAAACTAATGCTTCGACCGACCTCCCATTTGGTTCAAGTGTCTAAAGCGTAAAGGAGAAACAAAAAATACAACATTTAGAACTGTGGAAAAAAAGCTAAACGCCAATTGCCTCTGAAATTTGTGCAAAATGCGCGCGAGATTTGCCTCATCTATTAATGACCAAAAGTCTGTCCGCTTCACCCTCAATTTTCTTTTTTCTACAAATACTCTTCAAATTTGTTGAGATATAGTCTATTACAAATGCATACATTGAAAAATAGCAACAAAAAATAAATATAAAACAATAATAATCTCAAACAAAGTATAGTTGTAAAAAACTAACAACGAATGCTAAAACTTTGTTTTTGCAAAAAAAAGTCGAAACTGAAATTTGTTTTTATTTTTTGACATTCCTCCAAGAAAGAAGTAAAGTCATTTATGGAATTTCAATACTTCCTGTGTAGCAGAAGAAGTAAATGAAGAAAAAAGGGGAGTTGTTGGCATTTAAAAAAGCTATTTTTTATAGTTTATAAAAAGTTCTAAAATAAGAGCTCATTTTTTTATTGCGCAAGCAAATATCTAAAAAAATGAATATATTTCTTTTCAGACGTAAATGCAAAAAATTAAAAAACGAAGAGCTTAATTCCTTTAAACAAACGTTAAAAGACAATTGTTAAACAAGGAAATACAAAAAAAAAGAACGGAGATGACGCTTTTATGTGCCTGACCAATTCAAAAAGGTAAGTAGCAGCTTTTTATCATTTCTTATAATAATTCCGTCAGCTTCTAATTTTATATTTACTGCTGTGCTGGAAGACTTTTTTAAAGCAAAAAAAAGAAACGAAAAAAACAAAAGTGCCAAAAAACGTTTGTGGCAAAAAAAGAATTTTGAACGCATTGCAATAGATTAAAGCCTACTAGTCACTGAAGCAGGGTACAGCTGAGCGTTATGCTTGGTTAAGCTTCTCTATCTATCCTCGAAAAAAAAGTTTCCAACATTACATCGTTTTTCTTCGTCTTTTCTATTTTTTGTACATGAAGCTTTCTATCTATCAATTAGTTTTAAGCTGTTAACATTGAAAGAAAAAAACAGACGGAGAAAAAAACGCTCATCTTTCGAAGAAAGAAAAAAAGAAGTCAATGCTGCGATATAACCAAATTTAGAAAAGCCGAAACCATTCGATATCTTTTCAATGCAAAAAAAACAAGAAAAATCGTTTTTTCTGTAAAATTAAAAATGCAAAACAAATTCATGTTAAATTTTTATTACAACATTAGCAAAAAAAGAAAAATCTTCAGTCTTGTTTCTTCTACTAAAAAAATTATTTACACCTCAAATGATGAATTTTAAATGAGATTTTTTTACGACAAATTTTTAATTTATTAGCTTTTTCTAACACGTTTCTATTTTTCTTTTTTGCTATAATAATAGTGGAAAAAAGAAGGCTGTTCTTGTTAGTAGTGCTTACAAAAAAAGATAGTAGTCAGTTACTTACTAAAGAATAATGAAGAAAAGAAGACACACTCAATCATCAGAAGACTTAGACCGGATAGAGTTAGGCCCCATTATTTACTACTGTTTTTTTCTTTCTTATTTTGTCGTTTTCTTTAGTGCTTTTTTTTGATTAAAAAAATTTCTATTGGCAATTAGAAAGCGGAAGTTTAAGCCATTTTTTTCAGGCTTTTTTAAAAAATAGAAAGGAAAAAAATACAAACATGAAATAGTGCGTGAGAGAAAAAGATTTTTTTTTATCGCTGAACCGTAAATTTTAAACACTTTTTACATATAAAAACAATGGAAGCAAAAACAAGAAATATTGCATTAACTTTAGTTTGGCACTATTTAGCTTTTAAGATTTTTTGGGTAAACAAATGTCGTTCTTTTATTTTTATTTTTTTTCAGTGTTCAAAAGCAATAAAGCCGCCGCCAACATTAAGTAGTAACCCTCTATCTCTCTTTGTGGTTGGGTTGAATGCCAAACTAAGATAAATCTGGGGGAAGTAAACAAAAGAAATATCTTTAACGTATTTCTTTTTTACAGGTTTCCCTTTTTTTACAATTCTAACAAAAAACATCACAACAAAAAAACAGAAACCAAAAAATGATAAGAAATATAATATATATATGGCTAATACTTTGGGGCAAAGTGAATCAGCAGCAACTACTTTTAAGAAAAGGAATCATAACTAAGAAAAAAGCATTAACATATAAATGGATGACGTGATATTGCGATAAGAGGTTACAAAAAAAAACTTCTTTAAAATGACCATATGACACATCGATTTGAATATTTACCCAGCGGGTTATCAATGGCGAAAAACTACTTCTTGCGCATTTAATGCTTCTTTCTTCTTTTTTTTCTTGTATGAAGTTTCACGCAGAGCGCAAAAAAATAAAATAAAAAAAGAATCGGGGATGACCGGCTGGCTATTTGCAAATCGTAAACTCTTTTTTTCTTTTCTTTAAAAATTTTCTTTTTTTTCAGAAGCAAACCAAAAGTCGTAAAAAAACATTTTTATTGCAAAAATTTCAATGAAGATTTCCACATTTTAGGATGAAAAAATGACTTAAACAATCAAAGATATTTGTGGTCAAGAAAATGTTCAAAATAGTACTTTTTTAATCAAAAAACCATTTTTTGAAGTAAGATAAATTTTGCAATAAACATTGTTATCATAACAAGAAAACGAAAAAAAGCATGAGCAACAGCCTTTCATTCATTTTTTTACTCTTTTTTTCTGTCTATAAAAAAGCAGAAAGATAACGTAGAAAAAAACATAATATGCTTAAAATTAAAAAAAACAATTTTTATTAGTCAAACATAAGACGACATTCTTTCAAAATATAGTGTTCAATTTTGTCTTTTAAAAGAAGAAGCAAAAAAAAGCTTATTGAAAAATCTCCAAGGTTACTAAAATTTATATTGAAAAAATAGGTGAAGCGCGAGCAGTGTTCAGTGCTGCTGTCTTTTTGTGTGATAATAAAATAGAAGAATATGTTCCCTATTGACTTTATATATATGCCTTCAAGGAAATAAGGAAAGAGAGCCAGAATTCATAGAACAATATTATCGTCAATTCTTTAATTTGCATTCAAATTGTTCCTTTGAGACTTATACATATGACTAATATGTATATATATTTATACCAAATAACGTAATAAGCATCTTTTTTTTTCTCATTTTATTTTATATTTTTGTTTATATATAAATATTAACCGTTCTCTTCTTTTAATGTATTCTATTTTGAAATAATATGGAGCGTTTTTTCTAACTCTATGGCAACCCTCCTCCTATAATACAAGATTTAAAACATTAAAAAATGGACTCACAAACTGCTTAAATAATTAAAATTTCTGCTTTTAGCAAACATTTGATGAGAAAATGAAATATTGCAAAAAAATATAGAATAAGGATTATTTTGAAGTAATGTTTAAAAAATCATGAAAAAATGCCGCTTTGAAACAATTTTTTTTGTTAAAAACAATTTTAAACTATATTTATTCTAGAAAAAAAGCCAAAATGCGTAAGAAGTAGAAAACCCAATTTAGTGCAGCATTGAAAAAAAGAAGCAAGCCAGTCTATTGGCTTACTTAAAAGTTAAAAAAATAAGTAGAAGAAACGGAAAGAAAAAGTAACTCAAGCAAGCTTACATCGAAATTAATTTTAAAGTTTTAATTAAAATATTGAAGATTAGTTTTAGACATTGTGTTATATCTTTGCTACAACAAAATCAAATATTAAAATAGAATATTAATTAGGAGAAGCTTTCTGCAAAATTGCAGTACATTTCATTATTATTTTACAAAAGATTTGAACAATCTGCAAACACTAAAATGTATCTTAAGCTGGTTTTTAAACCCTTAAAATTATCACTTCCGATCATTGCTTTTATTATCTTCCAAAAAGAAAAATATAGTATACTTCATTCTTTTATATACAAAAATAAAAAAACTTATACTTACCTTAATGAATCGTCACTAGGTGATTTTAAGAATTTAGTTCGGCTAGGACGATCATTAGCTAGGAGTAAACTTTGTACAGAAAGTTCATTAACAGAATTTTCAGAACTTTTTGTTTCTAAATGGTTTAAAGACGATGAAGTGTCAGCAGCGGAGGATGTTGAATGAGTGCCATTGTTAACCACGGACGAAGTAACTAAAAATTCAAAGGTGTAAAAAAACAAATATTAAATATTTAAAAAGCAAAAAAATAAAGAAAGAAGGAAAAAAAATGACTGCTTTTAAAATGTAAACAAGTATTTTTTTCATTAAAATGAATCTTATTTATTTAAAGCTTCCGAAAATGGGGATAAAATGAGTCAAAGATGAAAATAAATGAATACTTACGAAATTGTCGTCCAAATGAAGGGGTACTTGCATCATCAGCATTTAAACGTTCTGCTTCAGTACCACCTGCTGGATTTTGCATGGTACTAATGCGTTGAGTTAGCACGTCTATCATTACAATACTTGTTGGAAATTTAAATATTTTGTTAAACCCAAGATTCAATTGTTGCTGCAAACTTTCAGAAAATCCTTGTTACAGAGATGACTAAATAAGAAATATTTGAGGATTTTTAGGAAAAACGCAAAATATATGTGTAAAAGGCTTTTTCTGGTAATCTACAAAAAGCAGCTATCTCTGAAAAAAAAAATAGTTTAAAACACAATATCACAAAAATATATCATCATTTTTTCATAAAAAATAAAGCACGAAGTCGACAAAAATTGAAGTAATTATTGTTAAGAATGTTCAGAATCCTTAAATATTTTTTTTCCAAAGCGGATTAAAAATTTTTCGCCCCCAAGTAATATTATTGATCATCAGAAAGCATCAAAGAGATAAAAGCGAAAACACAATCTAGGAAATAGGTAAGAAACGGCAAAATTCTTTAACCAAGAAAAAAAACACTCTTGAATCGTTATTATTTTACAAAAACAAACAGAAATAAAAAAGAGGAAGAAAGAAAAGGGGCCCTTCAAAAACAAAAGCTTCTTAAGCAAGTTTCTCTTCTTCTTATTCTTCATTTGTCGTCGTCGTCATCAATGCCTTCTTTAAGAACTCCAACAACAACAACGACATAAACGGCAGTTGTCAACCCCTTTTTTAAAAAGATAAAATAGTTTTATATATTATTTTTTAAAAAAAGGCATCGAAAAAAAGCTACAAACATTTGCTGTGTCAGTATTCTTAATAAAATATATTTTTTTTTCAAACATTAAGAAAGAAAAAAAATATAACACAACATTGAACGTTTATTTTTGTGACATGGTTAAAGACTTACTAACTAGCTAAATATCGTAATGAATATCCCTTGTTAGCGTCAAAGAAAAGAATGTATTCTGCTACACGCAAATATATGTCCCTTCTTTATCTTCTTTCCAAAGTAATCACGTGTTAAAATAAATAATATAAAAAAACTAAATATTTTAATAATTTATTTAAACGTTAACATTTTTATAAAAACAACAAAGTGGCATACCCAAAAAAAAAGAAGTTCATAATTAGTTGCAGCAGCAGCGGGCAAAAAAATGCAGTTCCTGAATTGCGTTACTTCAAAAACTACTTAACTGATTTTTAAAATTGCACACGCAAAAGCTCTCAAAAATCTTTTTTTTTTTGAATAATCAAAAGTGTCTTTGTTGAAATAAGCGCTTCTTTCTCTAATGCCATTTTCACACACTTCTTTTATGGAAAAAACATAAAGTTGAAAACCTTCAATAATATAATCATAAGGGTTCAGAAAATACAGACGCATTTTTTGTTGAAAAAAAAGAATAATATTATTAGTATTAAAAATTTTATTATTACATCTAGAATTACAAATAAAAAACGAGGAACTGCGCAGCTTTCAAAATCAATAAGGATGTTGTTTTTTTGTTTGGCAAAAGTAAGTAACAAAATTTGTTGAGAAAGATGGGGAAAAAAAGTGCCAAAGGCAATATTTTGGAAGACTTCTTCCTTTTGGTCACAGGGTCTAAAAACAAAGTTTCACCCTCTCAACAGCAATAAAATTCATTTTTTTGTCGCATTTCATTACTAAATAAGCAAATTTAAAAAGGGAAAAGAGCAAAAAAAGACTGGCGTAACCTAAAACGTTAACAAAATATCCCTCATAAAAGTCTAAAGTTTAGTTTATAACTTTGTCACGAGTAAAAAAATGACTGCTTCTTTCTTCTTCTAAAACTTCTCTTTAAAAGCTTAAATCTAATAAGCATCTATAAAATTTTCTTCTTTTTTCATCTTTAAAAAGACCAGTAATACTACAAGTTGTGAAAAAAATGCCGTCAGCAGTAGTGAATCTCTTTCTCAAAGGGGGTGGAACTTTAACATGGAATTCGACCCCAAAATTCGTTACACACATAAAAAAGAGAGTCCACAAAAACACCAGATATATTTTAAAGAGATAAATATACAAAGAAAGCTTAGAAGAAATCCAAAAAAATTAAAACTATCAGTTGCAAATGTTAAGATTCTTATGCAAAAAAAGTCAGCATTTATGTAACTGTAATAAAATTAAGGGTAAAACTGTAAAAAGATGAATAATTGGAAACTTCAGTAACTATTACTTGAACTTTTTTTTGAAAACAAAAATAAAGAAAAGCAAGATTTCTAAACCCTAAAAAATGGAGCCATTTACCATATTTTTGTGGACGTTATTTGTCGTTAGAACGCTACAGAGCACATTCAAAGCTACCGGAAGTTTTGTCGTTTTGGCATACTTTAGTGACAAAAAAGGAAAGAATGAGGGAGAAGGAGTACAGGGTCCAAATTTATTCTAACAGAACAATACACTCTCCCGCTTCTTTTTTAAATTTTGCAATGGCCAGCTTATTCATACAAATATGAAGAAGGAGGGCGACAAATTTTTTGTCGTTCTTCAATGCGGCATTTTCTCATAAAAAAAGTGTTAAAATTTTTCGAAAAAATAGAAAGAGTTAATTTAATAGATTTTTTTTATAAAAATAACATTTGAAATTTATATGATTCAAGGAAACGTATATTTATACAATGATTGACCTTTTTGTATAGGTCAATTAAGACATGTGTGAAAAAATCGGCTGCCAGATGTTGAATGAAAAAAAGAGGTTCGAAAATGCATGTCGTAAAAATGAAATGAATTTTTTTTGGGTGAACTCATGAATTATTATTGAAAAAAAAGAGCAAAAGGACTACATCGAATCAAACATAAAACACAAATGTGCATTGCCAGTAACTCCCCCTATTTTAATAGCTTAAAAATGCAGCTTTACTTATAATATTTTATTTTGATATTCTTTTTTGTAAAAGGTATACGTCTATAAAAAATCTCTTTTATCTTTTGGATACTTCTATTCCCAAAGTTTTTTTTCATCTTCTTCTTCTTTAACTTTTCTTTCTTAACCAGCTGTCAAAGGCTGCAATCTGCATAAAAAACTTCTTCTTTTCATGAAAATTTTTTTCAAAAACTTTTTTTTGCGGAAGCCAATGTCAAAGAAAACCGAAGCACGCATTTTTGTTAAATCTTTTTGCATTTACTTTGACAAAAAAAGGCTTTAACATTTTTTAAAAAACAAAACACGCAAGCAAAATATGGGATAAAAGAAGGAAATAATGTTTACGCGCAGCCGACTTCAATTCTTTAGAGAAAATTTTACTTGACGTAAAACAAACCAAATATATACCTTTTTTTCTGTAATCTTGAAGGCATGAAGGCAGAAGGAAAGCTACCTAAAAAAATGTTTTAAGAACCTCTTAATTTGAGCATTAAAAAAAGGATTACTGCTCAAACAACAAAGTCAAGGAGACAAGGGTGTAATCCATTTTTGTAGACCGTTAAAATTCTTCTATTATCTCACCATTAAAAATCCCACGATCAAGAGGATAATCAAAAAGTTATTTGTAGGGGAGGAAGGAGGATCCCGCTTTCTCATTTTTTGCATGAATTTTTTTACGTTTTTCTTATATTGTTTGAAAAAGCTCTCAACTTTATATGTACCTTTCATAAGACTACAGTATATGTTAGTAAAGAAAAAAGAAACAGATAAAAGCAGCAAAATCCCAAAAAATATAAAAAAGTAAAATAACTGAAGAAAAATGCGCTAAAAAAGCTTAAAAGCCGCTTTTTTTTCAGGAATAACAATTTGATTAGTGCCTCATTCAGTTAAGGCAACAATTTTAAAAGCAAAAAAAAGGGCTGACACAAGGCTTGCATTCAATAACAGCAACAGTCTTTAATATAATCCAAGTTCAGATGTAGATGAAGAAAAAAAAGCCTTCAAGAATTTCAAAAAGACCAAATAGAGAGAAAAAATGATTGAGTAAACAATAGCCTGCAGACATGTCTCTTTAAAAGGCTTTCAAAAAGACTAAAGATACTTTATAAATCCTCAAAAAACATATTTTTTTGAAATGGTTTATGAATCCATAAATGATTGACTTTGAATAGAATCATACATTATTCCGAAAAAAGAATTCTTCATACGAGGAGTACCCTTTTTGTCAAAGAAAAAATGAACACAAAAGTAAATGCGCAATATTAAGCGTACCAACCACCGATTGAATCCATACTACTACTACTACTACTACCGAATCTTCCCATTTTTTTTCGAACAAGCTTTAGTGCCCAGTAGTTATTACAAGAAAAAGAAGTTTTGATCCGATCGGCAAACTCTCTCACATTTATATATATATTTTTAATATTTAAAAATGGCGAAACTTGTTTTTTTCGCTTCTTTTTTTGTTTCACATAAACTAAAAAATTTTGACACATTTTTTCCTCAGTTTTAAAAATTAACTTAAAAACCAATAAAACATGAGACACCAACAACAGAAATTAGTAATATGATATGTTTATAAGAAATGTGTAAAAAAAACAGAAAAAAAATTGAAATCAAAAGCTATATACTTGCAACAGGCGTGTTGCATAAGTAAAAATTGCAACAGTTTTAAAAACATATTTTTCTCTTCAAAAAAAATCGGCAATTTTTTCATATATATTTTTTGTTGCGCATTTTCTCAATAATCCTCATTTTTCATTTTCTCCATATATGAAGAAGAGAGTATAGAAAAAAATTTTTTACAAATTTTATTTTTCGATTGTGAACGAACAATCATCTGTATAACAGCCTACCATGGTTGTTGCAAGTACACTTTTTAGGTCATCAAGCGTATAATTGAAGGCTACATTTTAAAATAAAAAGAAGAAGAAGACCAAAAGCAAAGAGGCAAAAGTGCAACAAAAAAAAGTATTTTTCACTTGCTACTACCAATATTCAATAGAAAATAGAAGGAAAGATGGAAAAAGCGCAACAAGAATACTTTTTTTAATGCCATTGGGAATATTTTCTCAGTTTTATGTTAAATCAAATTTTTAAGTGAGAAAAAAATTTGTTAACTTGAAACTGATGTTTTTTGATACTCAATTTTTTTGTCAAAGTGGCAAAATTGAAGCAATTTGAAAAAAAAGAGTTTTATTGTTAAAAATTTTAGTTTTACAAACATTTGTAAAAGCCTTTGGAGATTGAAAAACAAAAATAAGAAGTTAGATCACAATAATAGATGAGTCGTTTATCTTTCAACTTTTTTTGACTTAACAAATGAAATGACAATTCTTAAACTATTTAATGCCAAATTTGCAGCTGTTCCATTTAGACACTTTAGAAACAAAAGCAATGGCAAAAACTTAAAAAACTTTACAAAGAAAAAGGAAGGCAAGTGGTGGTCAAAAAAAAGAAATATATATCCATAACAAAGTCAGATCGATGACCGCCTCAAATTGGTCACTTGTTGAGGGGTGTCTCAACAACACAAGTGTGGAAACACGTTTTAACAGGAGGAGGAAAAAGAATTGCAGAGAGAAAAAAGAAAGGTAAACTAACTTCAAATGAAAATTTAGACGCTCAAACAAGCTTTTAATCAAATAACAAAAGAAAAAGAGTCGGAAAAAAATATATATGCTCTGTTAGGTCTGTTTTTTTGTCATTTTTTCTTGCTTGAATGTTCAATAAAAAAATAATAAGACAAAATTATAAATAAAAAAAGATAAGGATTAAACATGAAAAACACTTCCGTTCTTACTGCAAAAACATCTTATTTGTGATTCTTAAAACGAGGGAAGAAGACTGTTAATTTATTGCCTGCTGCGCAGATAAAATAAGCTAATAATTTTAAAGAAGAAACCGAAATCATTAAGGCATCAATTTTCTTTATTTTATGATGTTTGAAAAAAATTCTTTTGAAAAACAATATCAAAAAATGTTAAAATGAAATTCATGACAAATATTACTTGTATAAAAATGTATAGAAGGTAGTATATTTGAGAATAAAAAAAACCTCAAAAACAGGATGCAGAACAAAAATTTCTTGTTGAATGAAATGGAACAAGAACTAGTTTTATACTTATTAAAATCTCTGCAATAGAAATGATTTTATTTAGTAAAAATATATAATTGCAAATCAGATCAAAGTAATGAATGATAAAAAGCGAAAAGAAATTTTTTAAAGAGAAAGAAAGAGAAACCTCACTTCCGTATCTAAATATATATATTTTGTTAATTCCCTTTAACAAACCAAAATAAATAAAATCTTTTCAGAAAAAATAAGAACGAAAATTGTCAAAAAAAATTAACTTCCTTTGAGGTAAAAAAAGAAGAAGAGTAAAGGAAAAAAACCAAAAATGAATTAAGTTCTCAACCTTGAAAAAATCTCTTAAAAAATAAAATTTCCTTAAAAGTTAAACTACTAAATAAATGTTCTTGAACGTACTCTTTTCCACAGTTTGTTTGATTGAAGGAAATTTTGAACGCCCGAAGGTCATCGATTATTTACTTTATGTATTCCCTACTTTTGATGGTGATTGTTGTATCTCAGCGTAATATTATTCACTCAAGGGAGAACCAAAACCACAGAGTTCCAAAAATGACTCAAATCCCCTTCTGTTTTTGTCCTCATTTTTTACACCTTATTGAAAAAAAATAAAGAACAAAAAGCTAAGCTCGTGAATAGAAAGAAAGCGGATGTATGCGGTAGGTAAGCTTTATCCACTTCACAGGTTGAAGAAATGAGTCAAGAAAAACAAAAAGAAAAGTGTATTTTCATTGTCAACGATATAGGGGGTAATGGTTTTCGTTTCAACAAATATTTGAAAGACAAAAATAATTTTTTAGGTTAAAGAATACAAAAGCTTTTTAGTAATGACGTTCGTCTTTTTTTGCTATTATTTTTTATTCTTTTTTTTGTTGAGATTTTTTTAGGTACGTGTATGAGAAATATAAAGCTACCAAGCGTCAATAATGACAGAAGAAAAAAATAAAAATTTTTACTCTCACACATTTGCACATTTGTAGCATAAAAAAACGATTTAAATTAACAAAAGAAAAAATACAAAACAGAACGTTTATTTAATACTTTTATTTATTGATACTTTCTAGACGGAAATACAAAAATATATACCACTATTTTTTGTTCAGCAGAAGTTTTTTTCCATACATCATCGTCCTAAAAAACGCTGAAAATTCTGCTTACATAGAAAAATGATCTTTCTCTTCTTTTATAGTTAAACAAAAAAAAGAAAAGCAAATATTAGCTGAGAGCTTTTAATAATTTTATATAAAAATTTGTGAAGAAACCTGTTGAAAGCAAGACTCTGATTTAAAGTATCTGTTACAAAGTCTTACAGTCTACAGGTATCTACAACAAAATTTTAAAATATACCATCATGTTAATATATATTACTGCTATTGATGCTATGCTGCTTCTTGTTAACCAACTTTTTACAAACATACAAAAAAATTTCTTTACCAAATCACACCTTTTTATGACGAGCCAAAAAATGAAAAAAATAGAATGTCAAAAGTTTTTAAGTCCGCCTTTTTCTGTTGTTAATGCTTCAGAAAAAATAGAACACACGCAAGTGTGAAAATAATTATAAAAACCATAAATTTTTCTAAATTTAAAATTAATTGGTAAAATGCCTTATATTGTTTTTATCATGTATTAATTTCAAAAGTACATTTCGTGAAAACAAAAGACAAAAAAATTTTAAACGTTTTTATTGCCTTTTGTTTTCAAGATTTTTGACAGTTTTAAGGTTCTGTTTACAGAACTATATTTTTTGCTTGAAAAGTGCAAACTGCTGATACCTAAAACAGTGACAGGTATCAACATTAAGGTTAACTGATATCAGTCATGTGAATATTTTGTGTACCATAGATGTTGTTAAAATGATGTCGTTGAAAATAATTGTAAGCACTATCCAATAATAACATATTAATAATGAGAAGCAATTTTTACATAATTTTTGTTTCATATTTAATATTAATAAAATAAAACTGCAAGAAACATCGCCGCACTATAATACCCGTCAAAACAAGCGTAATAACAACCAATAAAAAGCAGAAAGTTTTGCAAAAATAAATTTATTTCTTATCAAAATTTTTAGCTCTCATTAGAATTGACCGTTCTCTGGTAATGGGAGGGATGGCGCGATACCTACTCATACCGGAAAAAAAAGCTAAAAGTGGCCTGACAACTTAGCATAAAAGCTTTGAAAAATTCAGTAAAAACTGTCAGTTTTTGTTTTTTTAACATCTTCAAGTGAAAAAATGGATATTTTCTTTAGAGAATATGATTACAATGCATCAAAGCGATGGTGCATTGAGCATGAAGGATTCCTCATAAAAGCTGTTGGATTTTATCTTGTTGCAATTTTTGGTATTAAATATTTTATGAAAGATCGTAAACCATTTGGTTTTGAACAACCTTTAATTATTTGGAATGCAATTCTTGCAACTTTTAGTTTATTAGGATTTTTATTTATTACTCCAACACTTTTTAATGTTATTTGGAAACATGGTCTTACATGTATGTCGTTCTTAAAAAACTGATACAGTAATCTTAAGTGCAAAATTTTAGATACTTATACGCATATTACTGAATTGCAAACAGGCAAAGTTGCTGGATATTGGACATTCCTTTGGGTTGTTTCTAAAATTCCTGAATTTGTTGATACATTTTTTATTGTTCTTCGAAAAAAGCCACTTATGTTTATGTAAGTTTATTTTCGTAACAGTAGAGATAACATAAAACAATTGTAGGCATTGGTATCATCATGCTTTAACTGGCTATTATGCTTTTGTAAACTTCTATGAAGATAACGCTCATATGATTTGGATTGTTTGGGCAAATTATTTTATTCATTTCTGTATGTATGGGTTAGTTTAAGCATATGATAATGCTATGTAACAATTAAAAATATTTTCTTTCATAGGTATTACATGTTACGAGCTTTACATTTTCGTGTTCCACCTCAAGTTGCCCAAACAATAACTCTTGCCCAAATGGTTCAATTTCTCATCTCTCTTGCATCAATGGCTCATCTTACAGTACTCCATCATACAACAACTCAACAATTAGCTTTCACATTTCGTGGAATTGCCATTGCATCTTTCATGCTTTCAACTTATTTTGTTTTATGGTTACGATTTTACTATATTTCATATCTACAAGCTGGTGGCAAAAAATATGTTCAACATCAAGAAAAAGTAAATGAAACTAAAAAACAATAAGATCCTTTTTTGTTTGACTGTAATTTACAAAGTAAAATAAAAGTTTATTAAAAAATAAAACAAAAAAAAACTCATCGAGTAAACAATCAATAATAAATATTTCAATCAAAAACCCGTAATACATAGTAATTCTTAATATGATAGAGGAGATTTCTGGCAGCTTCATTCTTGGCAGATATATCATTTTCTCCAATTCCAATAAAAGAGTAAAGCACTGTTTGTTTACATAATTGTTCCAGTTTTGCATAAGCAGCAGTATCAACAATATGTAAAGTTCTTAGCATTTTGCCTATAAATAAGTACCCTTAATATTCTACTAACTCAGACAAAAAAGAATGTACTTGGATCTAAACTTTTGTGATCTCGTCTTGTAATTGCAACACGCATTTCAGGATTCTTTTTGAAAACTTGTTGAAGTACACCCAACTGTACTAATATTTCAACACTTTTGGTACAAAAATCTTCGCTTGCAGAAGCAGCAGCCTCGTTGATAATTTGTAAAACTTGTTCTTTAGAAGCATGTGCAGAAGCTTTCATCTTTTCATCACTTAAAGCAGGTCGAAAACCATCTTGAGATTCTTTAATTGCGGAAGCTAAAATAAATCGTATTCAGTAATTTATAACAGTAACAAACAATGGACAAATTGTTAAGTATTTTTGAAATTTGTGATAACTGATCTGATCACTTTGATTGAAAAACTGTAATAATGATCAGAATATAATAACAAGCTTACATGTAGGAAGAGCATCGTAAGGCATTAGTGCAAGCATATCTCTAGCAGCATTTGCTTTAGCTTGTTTTTTGCTGGATGCTGTAGCAGAAATTTCTTTAAAGTTATGAATAATGCATTTCGCTATAAACATTTTAGGATTTTCTTGAATATCTTCAAATGTATATTGTGGATCTGATAAACCTCGTTGTTTACAACTAAAAACAATTTTGTGGTATTTATATTCAGAAACTAAAAATATTTACACATTTTGAAGATTTCCTATAGGATTTTCAGCAACTGTTATACCTTCATTCTTCAGAGAATCAATTTCATTTTCTCTAAAATAATATTATTTATTACTCAATTATCACTGCCAAAGAAATACTTACAATGCAATTCTTACTTCTTCAACATTTGGAAGTCTAAATGGAAAATAACTCCAACAAGGTTTATCAAGGATTTGTAAAAGTATTAAACCAGCAGCTAAATGCTGTGCACTTTTCTTTTTTGGTGAGCTAGCAAATGCTTCAAAACTTCCATATTCCCTGGATTCTAAAGTTCTTTTTACGCAAAATAAACTTGAATTCTAGAACAAAAAAAACGATATTGAATAATTTTAAGGGTTTGAAATTTATTTACCGTTGTATCCGGAAGTGGGACAGTTGAATGTTTGGCACCAATTTTTACGGCTCCTTCTTCAAGGATGGCACCTAATGTCTTTTCCATTATACATCTAATTAATGGAAAGCTAAATGGCAGTGATATAAGGATAATATTGGCTTCCAAGAAATTAGATATGAATTTTATTTGTAAAACGTTATAGACATTTTGCCAAATTTTCAAGTTTTTGTTGTGTGAAAGTGCATGAGGTTTTTTACTTTACAAAGTTTTTTGGTTTAATATTTTTTCAGCGACATACTTATCCTTTGTAAAAGTTTTTTTAAATTATTTGGGAAACTATTAACATCTTACTCAAATCATGTTTTTACAGTTTTTTGACTTACTTAACACTTTTCGACACACGGCTAAAAACTACCGTACACATGGGATACCTAAGGAACATGTAAAATGAAGTTCAAATGAGATAAGTTGTCAAATTAGTATCTTTGTAGACAGCAAATAAATTGTTATGTCGATGTTAAAATGCCAAATTAATTTTTATCGTAATCAGTAAAAATTTTAATTTCTCATAATTTGATCCGGACACAAACTTGGACCCCTCCAATCAACGCTAGTCTCGGCTATTTAAAAATGTTTTTATTTAATTTTTCACAAAAAAATGAAATTTTTGTGATATGATATATATACAAAAGATAAACAAAAGATTACAATGTCAAATATTAAAAAAAAACAATTACAAATATACAAAGGAATTTTTAAAAAGATAAATTTATTTATTGATTAAACTCAGGTCTTTTCCTGCTACTAGAAGGTGATAAAAGTGATCCTGTTGAAGCCTGAATAGAATATGAACGAAGATTTGCCAAATTAGGAGCGTGACGAGAGAAAGGTCTAAAAAATTGGATAAATCCTAAAAAAAGTTTATCCTCTTTTATATTACCGTGTGCCTTCTTCCATTAAAGACATGGAACTTGGAGCTCTTCGAGAAGAACCCAACCCAAGAGATGCTGTATCAGCATCTAAAAAAGTGCTTGTTAAATATAATCGAAAAAATATTAGAAAAACAAAGAATTGAAGCTTGAACATAAGTGGCTCTAATTAAGCTGGTTATGCAACAGAAGTGAAAGTCAGAGCATGAATATTATATTTTTTTCTAAACTAATAATTTACTGAAGACACAGCACTCTAATAATTAAATAGATAGATATATGTTTATTAAGTATTACGCACTTAGCCGGCGTATCCAGCTTGATAGGCACGTGGCACAACTTCTGATTGTACGCATTGAACCACATATGGACGTTTAGGGCCTGTTTGGGATAAAAAAATGATATTTGTATCATTGAATATTTTTTTCAGATCTAAAAAGAATTTTTAATGAAATCTTACCATTATAATAGCCTTCTTGAAATTGTTGAGATCTTTCATCAATTGACATTTGTGATGTCATTTTGACCATTCTGCCATCCATGGAACCGCGGGCTGATCGTCCACTGCCTATGCTTGTACGAGGGGTTGCTGGATTGTAGTCGTTGTTCGTGCTAGGTCTTGGCTCGGCTGGTAACTGTCGAAGCGGGACCGCAACAAACGCCTGATGCGCCGTCGTCGCCGTCTGCGTTGAAAACACACTGCCTGCCTACAATGATTTCGAAGAGCCTCGAATGATTGTCGAATGAATCGCAAAACTTTAAGATTCATGCCGACCTGCTGTCCGGCTCGTGGTTGCCTGTATGTACATTGCATCGGAACTGCTTGGAATGCTTGATCATGTTGAACTTCTTGTGAAAATGCAACTGGAGCACTCTTTGGTTTATAACCATTCTTTGTCATCCATGTTGACATTTGCCATGGCACACCAGAAAGGGCACGTTCAGCAATGAGGGATTTAAGATCCGCAAGATTTGTCTCTTCCTCATAACATTTCGGTAAGCTCACATACTGCAAATGTTTTCTGTAATGATAATTTAAAAATAAAAAAAAGTTGTTTACTTGAATGCAATCTCTTTCTGGTTTACGACCATGAAAATTAAGCCTTGTTCCGGCTGTTCCAAGCCTTTCCAATTCTGTTAAATCTGCATCACCCATTCCAACAAAAACAATTGAAATTGGAGCTCGTGATGCAAAAATGATTGCTTGAATTGTTTCTTTTAAGTCATCAAATACTCCTCTTGTTATTATAGCAAGAACAAAGTATGTTGGATGCATGGCTTGGTTTCGGTTAAGTGCATTTTGAGCTAATCTAAATTGAGATTCATTTTTATTTTTTTGTTATTTTTTGTAAATTAAAATTATTATTTACTTTGATACATAATAGATGACATGTGATAAATGAGCTACCGTAATTGGTTGAACATTTGCAAAAGCATTTTTAAACGTTTTTAAAATACCGTCAAGGCCACGACAATAAGGATCTGTTTCAAGACTCTAAAAGCAGAAGATTTGTTACTAAAAATGAATAGACTTTTCCCTCATGGCTTCTGCTTCTTCTTTTTTCTTCTTCAAAACAAAAGAAAAAAAATAAAGTTTTTTTAAAAAATGTCAAAGACTATAACGTACCAAACAGAACTCTTGGGATTCACGAAAATGTGGCGGAATTTTTGCCCCAAAACCAAAAGCAGCATGTGAGCTTGTCCTAAAAACATATTAATCTTTTCGCCTTTAAAACTGTTAATCCGTTTAAAAAAAGAAGTAAAGAGGGGGGATAAAAAGAAAGGATAAAGTTAGACGAACACGCTAAAATCTCGAAACGGTTCTCCAATTGATTTAACAGCAATTTCAACATCTTGAAGATATTTTCGTACAAATGTTTCATCAATAAATGTATCAGGACGTGAAAAATCAATTGCAACTGCAAAATTCATTGTTGCACTATAACAGATTGGTTTAGCGCCAAGATATAAGTAAATAATAAAAAAAATACCCAGATGAAATAAAATCCAAAAATGATGAAAGTGCAACATCATTACAACGTAGTAATTCAAATGCTCCACAAGTTTTTCGATGTCCTTTTGAATTTACATATGATAACTAAAAAATGAATATCACGAATGTTAAAGCCATAAAACCAATTACAAAATATGTGTTATCAACAGTTGTACCAGTTCGAAGAAAATCATAATTTGTTTCAAATTTTCCTAATAATCCTCGAGAAGTTTTTGCATCACGAAAATAACAAATAAATTCAACATTTGTATCACTCATATCCGTAGATTGTAATGAAAAATGACGAAATACAATTTTTTGATTCCATTTTTGTACTTCACTACGATATAATACCATTTGACCTTTTGTTTCTTCATCTTGTTTTTGGACTTCAAAAAATATCTTAAACAATTTTTATTAATATTACTCAACCATTGTATTTAATAAAAATGAACAAACCTGTGCACTATTTGGAATCATTGTCTTTTTATTCAAATTTTTTGCAGCAAATTGTAAAACAACTGAATGAGGCTTTGGTCGAAGTGTACATGAAATTTCAACATCTGCAACACTTTCACCATTTTCATCATTTCTAAAAAAAGTAGTTAATTAATTATTAAAGAAAAAAATAATATTTAAAAGAGACATTAGATGTTTGACAATTGCATTGTTTTCACAAACAACTAGCTCTGAGACTGAGAATACTGTATAGCCAAGACTTGTTACACTATTATCTGACCAGTCACATCTAAAAATTGAGTTTAATGTTGTGTAAAAATAAAAATAAAGTAATCCTTACATATCAAGTTTAATGTATTGACATCTTTCAAATTGAAATTCAATTGCAAAAACAGAAGGTAAGTCAATGTTGGCTTCTTTGTTAAGAACTTCAGAAGTTGTAGACTGTAATTTTGAAAAGATAAAAAACAAAAGCAATGAAGCAAAAATAAAACTATACCACTCTCCATGGTCCAGCATAACTATCATCAC
Organism: Panagrolaimus sp. LJ2400; assembly: GCA_024447215.1. NCBI lineage: Eukaryota > Metazoa > Nematoda > Chromadorea > Rhabditida > Panagrolaimidae > Panagrolaimus > Panagrolaimus sp. LJ2400. Next base: position 10,502,920 of record JAMRYA010000004.1, on the reverse strand, counting down.
TTTCAGAGAATAAACACATAATTGTATTTGAAACACCACATTTAGTACGAAATTTACGAATTTTGATATTAATATCAACAATTTCTTTAGGTCCTTGTTTCTTTGTATCAGAAGTATCAGGTTGTCTATAAATGTTACAGTATTAGTTATTCAAACATAAAAAGATGTCGTTACCGTTTAGCTTTTGGTGGTAAAAGTGGAGCCGCCTTTGTTGCCCTTCTCATTTCAAGAATATTTCGAATCCTTGTCATATTCATTTTGACGGAATTAACGTTTTAAACGATTTACGTTTAAAATATAACAATTGAAATGGATACTTCTGAAATAAAAAAAATTGTTTTTGTTCTTTTTTTTATGTTTAAAGTTGATATGAGCGACTGTCTGAAGGGAGAAGAGGGGGGTCCTTTAACAAAAGAAAGAAGCTTTCATAAAGTCATATGAATTCAGGATGAAGCATTGGGTGCCACGCCTAAGTGAGGAATGGAAAGGGAGAAAAAAAAGATCATTCCGTTTCCTATGCCATAAAAGCTCTTTAGCACTACGGCATTGTAAGGTCTTTTTTTCTTCTAAAATGTAACAAGAATTTACATGAAATTTAATATTATTGAATTTTAACCAACCATCACAACAGAAATTTAAAAAGAAAGGGAGAAGCAGAAAACCAACTGTATAATGCTTCATATATGGAAAGAAAGATGTTTATGCAGGGGGTGGTTTTTGTTTTAAAAAAAATCTCGTTTATCCTTGGATACCGGCACCCAAAAAAAGTTGTTGTTGTTTTTTAAAAAGAAAACAGAATGCTCAAAAATAAAAATAAAGAAATAAAAAAAGCATCCCTAAAATAAAAAAAGTTTTTTTTTGCCTAAAAACAATAATGTAACATTTTTAAACATAAAATCTAAATATTTTCCCCCCTTTTTAGCTTTTTAAATTCAAAATGCATAAAATATTTGAAAATTTTGATTTATTGTTGCCATGACCAGAGACAAAAATAAAACTTAACCCCCAGAAGAGTTTCATGATGCCGTAACAATTGCATTTATTGGCATAAATAAATCCTTTTATCTCATATTTCTATCACCAAAAAAGGTTATTAAAAAATATTCTTCTCTTTTTTATCTATCAAAAATGAAAAGCAAAAAAAAGATTTAAAAAATGTAGAAAAGTTGAAAAAAAAAGATTGAAGGGCAATATGGAAATACAAAAAAGAAAAGTGCCAAAAGGGAAGTTTAAAAACTCTTTTATTTTTCGGGTGAAGATTATAGAATCGTTATAATCCTTGGCTTAAACTTGGGTTCGAAAAAAATACATGCATTTTCTTTGACTTGTTGAATTTTAACTTTTTTTAGGCTACAAATACACTTTAGCGTTCAAGATCTCTCTTAACAAGAATCAAAAGAAAAAAATGTTATCCTAAAAAGTTTGTTAAACCAGAATATTGTCGTTTAACCTTCCAAAAAAATGTTAACCAATAGCCATAAAATAAGAGTGATGCATATTTTTACTGAGAATTTGTGCTTTTTACAACACAAGAAAAAAGAAATAACGCCTCTTCTGTTCCGTTTTTTTCTTGTGTTTTTTATGTTTAAACTTATTCTTCTTTTATTTTTTTCCTCCTCCTTCAAGCTACCGGCTACGAGGACCATTGTGACTTCTTTCTTTCCTTTTAGAAAAACGATGAAGCCAAGACAATCCACAAAACAAAAGTTTTTTTCTGACTTTTTGGCAGCTCTTTTGGGAATTTTTTGTTTTGTGATATCTCTTCTTTCTCTCATACACACAAAAGAAAAAGATCTTAAAAAAGCAATATCAAAAGCTTTAAAAACTTTTTTGCTGTGTTGAAATTTGCTTTTCTTGATTTTTCTTTTGTTTTTCAAAAACTTACAAATAATATGCATAATTCTTTAATTTTTATTACCCAAAGGAATTTTAATTTTAAAAAAAATATATTTCTTAAAAAAGACAAAGAACAAAACATAGAAATATTTTACACAACATCGTAAACCTATAATGCTTGTATCGTAATCGATGCATCAGCTTTTCTTTGAAAAAAGTGGAAGAGAAACCTCTCTCACATCACCGCAAGGGAATAATTCAAAATGCAAAAGAAATAAGCATTGACGATTTTTGGTGCAGTGGTCAATAAAAAAAATATGTAGAGAAAAAAAAGACAAAAGAAAATGTTGTATCGTAGAACATGGAAAAGAAGAGGACAACTTCATTCACAATTTTTTTTGATATTCTAAAATGCATTGAAATTTATTTTTTCTTGAGGGTGTATGTAATGTCTTCCAAAAAAATAATAGTGATGTGTGAACCGTTATTGTTTACATGATTACATCATTTATTCAATGAAAAAAATTCATCATTTTCTTTATTTAAGACTTTGAAGGATATTCCTTTGAACTGCTATGTCTGGAAATGAAAATTTCTTGAGATCAATTTTGATGAAATTAAAAGAATCCCGAAAAATGAAAGTAACAATTTTTAATTAATAATTCAAAAATAAAACAAGAAAAATTATTAATTTGCAATTGTGTGTGTATGTCATTTTCCTGTTTGAAAATGGAACAAACGATATGTAAACTGGCCGGTGATTGCAAATACATCGAGCATCACAAAAAAAAAGAAATTATACGGTGATGAAAGTGCCCTCTGGGCATCCTGTCGTCGAGTGAACACTTTATATCCCCCTTTTGCCTTGCTCTCCATACCTATTACGGAATTTTCACTTTTCTTTTTCTCCAACTAACAAATAACGGTTTTATAATAAGGAGATTTGCGTCAGATAACTAACAATAAAAAAAAGAAAGAAAAATATCTTCATCATTCTGCTGCCCCTTTTTGAAATAAATTTTTTGAAAAGCTATTCAAGTGGCGGCGCCGCGCTCAACTTATCTTTTTTTCACCATAAACAATTGGTGTGAAAAAAAAGTAAAATTCCACAGAAATTTTTGTTTTCCTTGATACAAAATGACCAGATTCTTCTGCTGTTGCTTGCAGCTCCTTTCTCTTTCAACACTGCAATTTTTCTTTGGCTCAATGCATCACAAAATGAGCGGGTGAAAACGGTTTCTGAAAATTGGCTCATTCAGCGATAAAGCCTTCTTCTTTTTTCTTCTTCTTTTCTTTCATCATACGTGCAGCAATTTAGGTCCAACCTTCAAATGAGGTCTGGTTTTTGATTCAAGTTTAAAAAATATTTTTTTACCATTGTTTCATCGTCATTTTTAATTCTCATTCAAACAAAAAATCTCTCTTTTCTTTTTATCCCATTTCATCTTCTTCTTCTGATTTATAATATTTTTTAACTATTATATTTTACTTTTTTTTAAATTTGCATAACAATCCCATCATTAAATCAAAAATTCCTATTAACTTTATTTCAACCAAAATTATTTCTTTAAATCCTCAAAAAAAGATCGTTGATTTTAAAAATCTTCCAAAAAAGTGAATGTCCACCAGCATTTTTCCTCCATTTCATTTATTTCTCTTTCCCGTTTGTCAATCGTTCATTGTTCAAAAGAGTAGCATCAATCCAGAGGCGATTGCCGATAAACGAGCAGATAGAAGGGGAGAGTCTATGGGGGGTGCGTTGAATGTAAATCTGCTTCAGATTTTTTTCTGCTACAAATCTTTTCCCCCCTTTCTCTTTTTTTTATAACTGGAAGCAGATTTTTTTCAGTGAATTGTGATCGATTCTGATTCTTCTTTTTTTGGATACAGAGATCGAGGGGCTTTAACAATCAATATCAACTTCATTTCAATTGTGAACCATTTTTTTGCGCGTAAATGCAAACGAGAATTAAATTTTTTTTTGTTTTATTTTTTTTGCTCTCTTTTTTAAGATTAAAATTTTTGATAGGGTGAAATTTCAATTTGGCAGAAGATGGGATTTGTGTACGGCTAAGTGAAAATACGGTTCAATTAAAAGATTACTGTGATATATTGTTTTTCTTTACTCTACAAAAATTTTGTTAACACATGGTTTCCGAGGCAGGTGATTGCTCTTCTAGCAATGAATCGCTACCATCCACCAGTGCCGAAACCTCCTCAAGCAATATTAAGAAACCTATGGAAATATTATATCTTGATGATGATGAAAATCTATATACGTGGTCAATGTGTCCTATGGGCCCAGGACGAGTTTTTAGTCTTGTTTTATTCGTCATCATATATTCATTGCTATTCCTGTTTTTTGCGCAGCATTCAACTTTAATGCTTATCATAATGACCGGGTGAGTGAAGAAAAATGCTTTATTTAAACTTGTGTTTAAACAAAATCATTTATTATTACAAGAAAATCCTAAACGAATGTGCACAAAATTTTAGGATAATTGCAACATGGACTGTTTTCCTTTACACAACGGGTATCCTGTGTATACTTTATATGATACTTCGAGATTATCCTCCTCCACCTTCAAATGATTTTGATGGAATAGCTTTTAGCAAATTAAGTAAAAGAATTTCATTAGAGCCTAATTCTGAACAAATTAATACAGTTATGGAAATTCAAATTTAAGTCAAATTTTGTTTTATTTCTTTTCTTTTTGTGTGTCTCTCTAAAATTGTGGTAAATTTTTGATATCAAACTAAATAACTTTTTTTATTTTCTTTAGAAAAAAATAGGAATAAATAAGTTAAAACTTTTATAAATACTAATAGTAATAATAATATGTTATGATTCTAAGGCAAAGAAGAGCATAATTTAAATAAATAAATCATAATACTTATTTGGTATAGAAAAAAAAGACCCTTTGAAATCAATTATTGTCATGTATGAAAGACATTTTATGCCATTGGATTATGTTTCATCAATTTGATGTCACTTTCAACCATTTCTTTGACAAGTTCATTGATGGTAATTTTAGGTTCCCATCCAAGAACTGTTTTAGCTTTGGTTGGATCACCAATAAGTTCTTCAACTTCAGTTGGACGATAATATTTTGGATTGACTTTAACACGGGTAATATTGGTACCCTTTTCAATTCCAATTTCATCAACGCCTTCACCTTGCCAACTAAAAATTAAAACATGGAATCAGTTAATTAAAGCAACTCATATTTGACATTAAAACAAACAAGATGTGCAAACAGATTGCTTCTATTGGTATTCTATTGTTTAAAATATTGGTAAATGTTTTTAACATGCTACGTTGAAACATTTGTTCAAATAAAATGAAAGAGGGAAAACTTACACAATTTCTTTACCAATTTCTTTGAAGGCAAGTTCAAGAAAGAGTCGAACAGTGTAAAATTGCCCAGTAGCAACAACAAAGTCATCAGGCTTGTCATGTTGTAAAATGCGCCACATTGCTTCAACATATTCTTTTGCATGACCCCAATCACGTTTTGCATTAATATTTCCTAATTCAAGGCATTCTTGTTGTCCAAGAGAAATCTTTGCAACAGCACGAGTAATTTTACGTGTAACAAAAGTTTCACCACGTCGTGGACTTTCATGATTGAAAAGGATGCCATTACAGCTAAACATATCATATGCTTCACGATAATTAACAACAATCCAATAAGCATAAAGCTTTGCAACAGCATAAGGAGATCGGGGATAAAATGGAGTGGTTTCCTTTTGGGGAACTTCTTGAACTTTACCATAAAGTTCAGAAGTTGAAGCTTGATAAAATCGAACTTTATTAGTAAGACCACAGGCATGAATGGCATCAAGTAAACGAAGGGTTCCAACTGCATCAACTTCAGCAGTGTATTCGGGAAGATCAAAGGAAACCTTTAAAGAAGCTTAAAATTAAGCAGCCTGGGAAAGACAAAATAAAACAAACTTTAACGTGACTTTGAGCAGCTAAATGATAAACTTCAGTTGGTTGAATGCTACTGATAAGCTTAATCAAACATGATGAATCAGTCATATCACCATAATGCAAATTAAAAGTGGCGTCAGCATGGTGGGTTACAGGATTTGCATACAAATGTTCAATACGAGCAGTATTGAATGATGATGAACGACGAATAACCCCATGAACTTTGTATCCCTTTGATAAAAGAAGTTCAGCCAAATAAGAGCCATCCTTTAAAAGGACAAAAAAGTTTTAAAAAACTGTTAAAAAAAGGTTTACTAACTTGTCCAGAAATACCCGTAATAAGAGCAACTTTACGAGCTCGAAATGCAACTAATTCATCTTGAGATGAAGCCATTGCTGTTGGAGTATTTGTAATACAAGCTTCAAATTCCTAAAGATCAAAAGCAATCAATAGATGAATCATAAAATCGAAAAAGCTTTTAATGATTTTGTACCTTAAGATTTGAGAATACAGACATTATATTACAAAAATTTTTATAATCAAAAAATAAAGTTAAAAGTGTTAGTTTAATGCTGAACAAAAAATGATTACGTTTCTTTAAATAAGAAACTAAGTTAAAAGGAAAACAATTACTATTTAAAAAAGATTAAAATCAAATTAGTGCAAACTTCCTTACATTGTTGGCATCTTTGGATGACATAATTAGCAAGTTAATCTTCTCGAATGATCAATGGGTATTAGTAGCGCAACAAAGGATAATCTGATGGATACAGTTAACTTTTTAAAAATAAAATAAACTTTAAGCAAAGAAAAAATTATAACACGCAGTTAGTCGTATCTGTCTAGAGCTTCAAATAGCAATGTTACAAATTCAGATAAATGAAATGAGAAAATGATTTTTCGAAAAAAGGTAGTGACTAAGCGTACAAAATGAATAGTGGTAGACGCTTTTTTGTTTTTGTTACATTAAAAAGAATGCATGCAAACACACACAAGCCGCCACGTTTATGGAAGGGCGCGGTTTTTTTTTCATGTTTTTCGTCTTTTTTTGTCTCTCAATAAGCAATAATGAAACGTAAAAAAAACTGATGATGATCGATTTAAAGAGCCACGCTGGATAAGTAACTAATAATGTTTGTGCTAGACATTGCTTAGGGACAAATTTTTTACGGTAGTAAATAAAGTATTTTATTTTCGATTGGATTACGGTAGTATAAAAATAAAAACAATTTTTAAAAATAAATAATTTATTTCATCTTTAACTTCTATATTATAAATATTATTATACATTCTTTTTAACATAATTTTGTTTATATTTTTGTAATAATGACCCAAAAACATCATAATAAGCAAAAGACCCGCCAATAATCATTAAAGTGGCCAAAAAATGATAGATATTTATTTCATTCCCAAACAGATATGCCGATAAAAAAAGGCTTATAAATTTTCTTAGAGCTAAGATCATGTTAACATTGAGCGTTGAAGTCACTGACGTTAATTTATAAACACTGCGGACACAAAATATCCTAAAAATAGTTTTATTTATTTTTTTAAAAGTTGCTTAGCAACATTTAGCTTACTGAAATATACATGCAGCGATGAGTTCAATCCAAAGTAATGGCAATGTAATTGATTCTGTAATTTCTAGGTTTTTGATAATATTGAATTGAGTGATTGCTTTGCTAATTTCTGGCCATAAAAATCCAAATAATGGTAATGAAAAAGTATTCTGTAACCATAAAATTTTTAAGAGCTTGTAGAATAATTTTTTACCACATAAAAAAGCATTTCATCAGGATGTTTACCATATTGTCCAAATAATTTTTCTTGTTTAATTCCCATATAAGCTGATAAAAATAAGCATAAAGTTTGAGCGAATATTCCAGTAAAAAATCTTGACCACGGTAAATAATCAATCCATAAAAATTTTATACGATTTTCTTCTAATGGTTGATAGTTACTACTTGCAAGAGTAAACCATATAATTCCAAGAGTTACGGTAATAACAGATAATATACTTTTCCAAGAATATACTCTTCCTAGCATTATATATGACATTAAAACGCTAGCTAATAAAGTGCCCTGAAAAAATTTGCCATTATTTTTTAGTGTTAAAAAGTATTCATACCGATCGGAATATGATAAATAGTGGAACGGGAACATCAAAATTCAATGTTTGATTATTCATTACGTTAACAGCAAAAAAGCAAAAGATGATTGTTGAATAAGATCTGCTGATTGAATAAAATAATTACGATCATGATAAAATAAACAAAAACTTGCTTTAATGGAATATGACGTTTGGTTAATACACTTGGGTTTTGAAGCAAAACTAGTAATGGAGCAAGAATGAATGAAGCAAATGTTACAAGATGCATTGGATTGGCACCTGATCTAAATATGCAGTTGTTATTAATTGAAATATCATAAAACAAAAACTAACTTTGCCAAAGATTCCATAAGTATCATGGATACAGCACAGCCACCCAAAACATTTGTTATACAAACGGCCGCCATATTTTTGATAATAAAAGTTTTAAAATTTTGACAACTCTAATATTAAAGATGACATGGCTTTGTTGTTGGACAGATTATTCCATTAAAAACTTGAAAGTCAAAGAATTGCGACTTTCTTGGCAAAATGTTATTTTTGCTATTCGGTGAATAAAATTTGATTGAAGTTTTTGCAAAAAAAAGTTTCGGTGTGTATTGCTTTGCCGCTGGCATCAAATTGCAATTATTGCTTTTTTTAAATTAAAAAAATGAAGATTAAAAATATATAATAAGCAATTGATGTTAAATTTATATTGAAGCTTCTATCTTCTTCCTGTGTCAATATGTATGTGGATTAATTCCATCGTTTTACAACAAAACAATCAAAAATAATTTCCACAAATTTCGAGCTTTTTTCAAGTTTGTTTGCTTAAATCATAACAATGTCAACGTTTAAAAAAAATAAACTCAGAACTGTTTTCTTTTTTAAAAAATGCACTTTAAAGTTTCTATGGAGATTTTGTCTTTAACAATTCTTTTCTTAGTTAACGCCGTAATTAAATTTAGCATTTTTTTGTTACAAAGTTTTCTTAATCAAATCATTTTTGTTATTTTTTTATCATAAATTTTTTCCATTTGTTAAAAGGAAAAGTCAAATGAATCATTTTTTTGTTAATTTCAAATGTGTGTACATCCTTATATAGCCAATTTTTTTTCCTTTCATAATGTATTAAATTTGTACTAAAAAGTTGCTATTTTTTCAGGCAGTTTTGAATTCCTTTTCGTGTGTTTTCTTCTTTGTACGCGTGTAATTGTAAGACTTTATACATATACGTGAACAAATGATAAGCATGCTTTTTTAGTTTAACATTTATACGTCAACAAAATTTTCATTGTTGTATTCATCTGTGGTGATATTATTTTAAATTGAAATGAAAATATTGATAATTCCTTTAACAAATTTTATTTATCATTAGTTATATCTTTAATGTACCACAAAAAAACAAAAGCTTTGTTGGCTGCTTTTGGTCTATTTGTAAGCTTTTTTTAATAAATATCTTGTGCCATTCTCAAATTTACTTTCTAGATAACTTATTTAACATTCCAACATTTAAAAAGCAATGCTCCTACAAATAATGCCGTGGTTATGGGTCCTGAATATAAGGATCCTGGATTTAAAAATTTATCCGGGCCTGTTGTATATGTTAAACCAGACAATGAAGACTTATTGCCATCATATCATCCAAATGAAGAAAATTTAGCATTATTACGGAATACATTTAATGGCTCACTTAATGATGCTGAAATTGTTAAATCTCTTGAGTATCTTAATGAAAATCATGAAATAATTAATTCAAATTTATATGGTGGTGTTGAAAATATTGGTATTGTTTTGGTGGTACAAGTACATGACAGATTAGATTATCTTAAACTTCTAATTGATTCTCTAAAAAATGTAAAAGGAATTGAAAAAGCTTTATTATCATTTAGTCATGATTATTTCTCAGAAGATATTAATAGTCTTATACAAAGTATACGGTTTTGTCAGGTTCGATTTACTTTTGGTTGAATTGGTATAAACTAATTTACTAACAGGTTTTTAGGTTGTTCAAATATTTTATCCATATCCTATGCAAATATTCCATAATAGATTTCCTGGACCTGATCCTAATGATTGCCCAGAAAAAATGAAAAAGCAAGAGTAAGTTTTATATCTCCAATGAATTTTGGTTACGGTATTGCTTTTTTGCAGAGCTGAAGCACAGCAATGTAATAACTGGAAAACACCAGATTCATACGGTAATTATCGAAAAGCACAACTTTCACAAATAAAGCTTCATTGGTGGTGGAAAATGAATTATGTTATGGATGGTATTATCGTTAGATATAATATTACAGCACAAGTTTTATTGCTTGAAGAAGATCACATGGTAACACCAGATATTTTTTATGTTTTACAAAGAATTACTGAAACAAAGCATACGTATGTCTATACTGTAACAATATTTTCATTTCATTATTTGCATTCTTTTAGTATGGATAACCCAGATAATTATGTGATATCATTAGGACTGTTTAGCAGAAATTATAATTTTTATCAAAGAGATATATTCAAGATTGGGGTACAAACTTTTTATGGAAAACACAATACGGGTATTGTATTAGATTATGGACAATGGCGGGCATGGAGTAAATGTTCAAATGTTTGTTGAATTCTTTTATAAGTGTTTTTTTTACCTTAGTTATTTCAGATGTTTTGTACATACGATGATTACAACTGGGATTGGTCGTTGATTCATATGAGTTATGACTGCTTACCAAGCAAGCTGACTGCAATTTATGCAAAATCTCCTCGTGTTCTACATATTGGTGATTGTGGTGTTCATACTCATAAATGTTCAAGTCAAACAAGTGCAAACAAAGTCAAGTTAGTATTTTTCTTTTTTCAAAATCAAACAATAATAATTTTGTTTCAGGTCACTTTTTGAAAGAATTAACTCATCATTTTTTCCTGAAACTATGCAAATAACCGAAAGATTATCAAAAGTTCCTAAAATTTCTAAACCTAATGGTGGATGGGGTGATCCTCGTGATCATGAATTGTGCAAAAATAATACATTTCCATATTTCAAAGCTAAAGAAAATTCTTAATCTCAGTCATCATCTACTAACTCAGGATCTTGCCGTGCATTTTATTTCAATAATTGTATCTATATATATTTTGCAGTTCTTGCCATCAAAGCTTTTAAAATAATAAATACTATTTTACCTCTTTAAATGTTGAATTTGCACACAACAACCGACAAGCTTGATTTCATAAACATGCTTTAAAAAATAAAGTTGTATTTATTGCCAAAAGTTATAAATTTGAAAGCAACTAAAATTTTTTTAAATGGCAATCCTCTTTTGGCAAACTTGAGCCAATGCAATTTTTTCGCGCTAACGAAATATTTTAAAAAAAACTCTTGAGCTTCTTTTTCCATCAAAAAAATTACTTGATTGAATTCTAAAACATCTAGTATATATCACTATTTTAATAATGCTTCAAACATTATCATTCTCAAATGAATCAAATAAACGATGGGATACTGTAGAAGATGGAAGAAGAGTTGCTGCAAAGATTCTTGAAACTAAAAGAATTTATACTCTTGATTTAAGTGGTAATACTCTTGGTGTTGCTGCATCTGGTCCAATTGCTGAAGCTTTAAAAAAGCATCCAGAGCTAAAAATTGCACAATGGAAAGATCTTTTTACGACTCGATTAAATACTGAAATTCCTGTTGTACTTGTAAGTTATTGTCTGTCTATGAGCTGTAATAAGTGTTATATCTTTTTAGAAAAGTTTTACCGATGCAATAATCTTTGCACAAGCTCGCCTAACGACTCTTGATTTATCAGATAATGCAATAGGTCCCCAAGCTATTCATGGCTTTTCAGATTTTCTTTCTAGTGAATCTTGCTTTGGATTAAAGAATCTTTACTTAAATAATTGTGGAATGGGCAGTGCTGGAATTGTATGCTTTTTTCTCTTTTGTATCTCTTGTATAATGTAACTTTTAGACGATTGCAAAATGCTTAATTGAATGTCATCAAAAAGCTATTCAATCAGGAAAATTCTTTGAGTTAGAAGTATTTGCTGCTGGACGAAATCGACTTGAAAATCCTGGTGCTAAAGCTCTAGCTGAAGCTTTCTCAACTTTAAGATCACTTGTAGAAGTACGAATGTATCAAAATGGAATTGAAGATGCTGGAATTAAAGAGCTTGCAAAATCTTTCGCTAAAAATCCTAACCTAAAGACCATTGATTTAAATGATAATACATTCAATGAACCTGCTGCTACTGCAATGTCAAAAGTCTTGGGAAAGCTTAATAAACTTGAATGTGTAGATTTTACTGATTGCTTATGCCGTGCTAAAGGTTGTCTCAATATCGTTCAAGAATTGGTAGCTGCTTATTCAAATGTACAAGTATGTTTTGATTTATTATTGTTACTAAGGTATACGGCTTCCCTTTTCAGAAAATTTTCCTTGGTAGTAATGAAATTGATTCATCTTCAATGCAAATAATTGCACAATTATCTCTCCAACTACCATCATTGCAAAAATTAGTGCTATCTTCAAATGAATTTGGATCCAACTTTAATGCTATGAAACAAGAATTTTCAAATGGTATTATAGATCTTGGTGAGCAATCTGATGATCAAGGTACAATCACAGAATCAGAAGATGAAAACGTTGAAGAATCTGAAGCAGAAGAAGAAGACCACAAAGAAAACAATAATTTTGATGATGATGAATGGAATGATCAACAATTTACTGAAGAAGATATTATTCTTGCTCTTAATATGCTTACTGTAAATTAAGAACAATAATTACTAATTTTTCTTGTTGATTTTTTATTTTCGAATTTGTTTGTGAATAAAATTTATTATTATTTATTGTGTTTACAGCTACCGTATACTTTAGTTTTCTGAAAGTCAATATATTTAGAGATCAATAATTTGACAATTAGTTAAATCGTAATAAGCAGATTAAAAACTTGAGCAATTGTTGCAGTCTTTTTTCGTTCTTTGCTTTGGTAGTTAATACCGGAGAGTACTTGTGAAAGCTTAATTAAACGTGTTGCATAATTTCATACGTGTAATAACGGTGCATATCGTTTGATGATCAATCGAGAACCTCTTTTGCATATTCTTCTGGTTTTGGGTTAAGGCCATCGATGTCTGTAAATGACTGAAAAAATTCTTTTTAATAGGATTTAAAGTACCTCGAATATCCAATAAAAGCATTAATCCAAGTTATGCTAATTCAATTTTAAAAATTCATAACTCTTTCATAGGGGTTATTACATAAGTACCAAATTTTAGCATAAACGGTACATGAAGTCTAAAAATTTTTTGTTGGTTACGGTAAAGAGTTTAGTGGTCGTTTAAAAATCAAAATTTTGAAATGAATATTATTGTATTAAAATGTCTGACGCTGGTTTTTTGTTGTCAAAAGCTGTAGTAAATCACATAAATGATTTTAACAACTTGCATTTATTTGGAATTATTTTCATTCAAAAATTAACAACATTCATTTTTATACGGAATGAAATTCCAAAAGAAAGAATAAAGAAACATAAATATACAGAAACAAAATGTTCATACAAAATTGTTTATGTTGGTACAATTAAAAAAAGCTATTAAATCCCTTTTTCTGGGCTATTGCCAAACAAAATGGGATTAAAGTTCTTTTTTACATTAAAAAATTATATGCATTGAATTCTATTGTCTCCAAGCACCCGAAACGACGGCGGCAAATGAAAGTTATGTTATGTGAAGTGAAGTGATAAAAGTAAAAACTTAAAAAGAAACGAAAGAATGTGAGCGAACACAAAATATAATTGCGACGAATATATTATAAAATGATTTTTGATTAACGTCTTCTGGTACCATCTTCAAAAAAGACTCCACCATCCAATGCGCAATATTTAGGACAAATACCTGAAATTTTGTCAACGTAATAATCCTTCTGTAAGGGTTACGGTATGGCTCACCGTGATTCCCTTCCGGTCCAGGACTTCCAGGTTCTCCATCGGGTCCAGGTTCACCAGGTGGACCTTGTGGTCCATTAGATCCAGGAGATCCTGGGGGTCCAGGAAGGCCAGGAACTCCATCTCTTCCAGGAGGTCCATTCTCACCGGGTAAACCAGGTGGTCCTGCATCTCCAGGTTTACCAGGCTCGCCGGGAGTGCTGGGAGTACCTGAAATTTCGTTAACGTAATAATCCTGGGGGCAAAAAGATGATAAATATTCATATTGCACTCCTTAAACTCAAAATGTAAGGATGACCTCTGTTTGTGTCTAAGAAGAATCCTCTAATTCAGAAGGCCTTTATGATCCATAATCATTTATGATCATATATGAACTGTATGATCGTATGATCCGATGATTCGTGATAGTGTATCTAAGAGTTATGCAAATTTTTCACTCACTTTGGGCAGGACGACCGGCTTCACCCCTTTCTCCGTCTGAGCCGGGATGTCCTGGTGGCCCTTGAGGTCCAGTGGGGCCAGGTGGTCCAGGTTGCCCTAAAGGTATACATTACAGTAAAAAGTTTGTACTTAATTTTTTCAAGACAAACCATTATTTCCAGGTCTACCAGGTGAGCCATTGCGTCCAGGATTACCAGGCTGGCCGGGTGGCCCAGCAGGCCCCGGAGGTCCAGGTGGGCATGGATTACAGGGAGGTATTTCTATTTCTTCACAAATTACTGGAGGCCGTCCAGGGGCACCAGGTCTGCCAGGAGCTCCAGGTGTACCCGGTTTGCCATTAGGACCAGGTGTTCCAGGTCGACCAGGATGTCCAGGAATACAACAATCACCGCAAGCGCCACCAGCTTGACGCTTTGTACGATTTCCTGCCCCAATAAAAGAGCTAAATGTCACAGCTGGAACAACGGGTTTTTTTCTGCCAACTTCTGATAAAATGTCTCTTGCTGATAGCTAAAAGCAATCTATCATAATGTCTTCATGCCTTTTTGTTATTATTATTTTTTATTATATGGATAAAAAGAAGAAAATATTATTGCGCGATCCATGAAAACCGGCTTTGCATTCTTTGAAAAAAAATTTAAATCAAATTATTTTTCGTTAAAAAAAAGGCTGCCATGTAAAAAAGAGGCGATCAAGTGGACGCAATAGCGGAACATGCGAGAAAAAGTCCGGATTTTGTTGGGAATAAGGTAAAGATTACGAAAAAAGACGCATAAATTAAATCGATTTATGAGGTTTTATATGTGGGGGTCAATGAACTCACTTAAAACTCAATGATGAGCTAGTTTATATATTTAAAATGTAAAAAGTTACAGTATATGAAACTTAATAATTATCAGATTTAAAAATAAAACAGAAAGCCATGTTTTTAAAAAAAGCATAGATACTGTAGTTCTCAGGAAATTTTAGGCGGTTCAAATAAAATATTTATCACAGAAATGTAATAATAACTTTATTAGAACATTTTTGAAATATAAAGTACTGTCAAAAATAAGTGTCTAAAATACTTTTGGCGTATCTTCACAAAAATTAACAAAAATTTGTTTAAAATATTCTTTTCAAATGTATACGGTAATTTTAGAAACACTAATATTACTATTTTTTCTTTAAGTGTCCAGTTTTTAGTAAAAAAAAACAATTTACCACTAAAACAGAAGTTAAAATCTTTTTGATTTTAACTCCTATTTAAGTGCTTCTTACATTTAAAAAAAGCTAAACTATAAAATGACTTACTTTACAAAATTCAAGTTCATTTTTAGTTTGTTGTTGAATATGATCAACAAAATTATAAACAATAGGCATAGTTATACATACTGCCAAAATAGCTATCAGCGAAAATGTAACTGCCGAATATGCCACATATTTATAAGCCCGTTCACGACACTCCATACTCGACAAAAGTGTCGAGAGCTAAAATTATCAAAATAAATATATATCAAAATTCTACCGTAAAATAGCTATTGAAAAAGAGAAATAAATGGAAAACGAAAAAAAGAAGTAGCATAGAAAAGAAACAAAAACTTTATAGTTGATTCTTACAACAATTGCATCTCTTTTTTTATATATATTTCAAAATCATAAAAGAAAAAGAAACTAAATCGTTTTCTCCAGAATCTCCTTGAAAAAAAGTATTATTTTTTGTAGAAAGACAACAATTCTAAACAAGGAGTTAGTTTAGTTGTGACGTTGCAGGCAGACGCCTCTTAGAGGATTGAGTGAACATAATTGTGAAGTGAGCGCCTATTTCCTGACGAAGATCGCCCTCTGCATAGTTGACAACAAGCTTTTATACTTTAGAAGAGGATGAAAGCCCGCTCAACATGTATAAAAAAGGAGAGAGCCGATGGTCACGGTCGTGGAACGACTATGTCGTCGTCGGACAAGCGTCTTCTTTTTTCTTCTTCTTCTTTTTTTATGTTTTCTGGAATACCACACAATCCAGTGTTTAAGAATTGCTACTGATTATCGGCAAAAAAGTGACAGGAAAGGAAGCAACTTTTTCTTTTCGTTATATTCCAATCTCTTTTAAACTGCGTTCGCTTGTCAGAAATCGTTCCGTCTTTAACCGTTAGGAATTCGATTGAAAATGAGCGACAGGCGGAGTGATCAAATCATTTTTTTTGGTTTTAACAATTGAAAAAAACAAATTATGACAGACAAAATGGCGCTTGCGTTTTTCTTTGTGGACAAATAGCCTTTTTTTGTATTTCTAAAAGTTGTAAAATGCTTTAAACAAGTATTCAAAAGATAAATAAAAATGAAATATAAAAAAACAAAACCAGATAACAAAAATTTTATTACACCAAAACGAATGGTAATAAAGTTTTTACGATGAAATCCACTGATAAAAATTTATATTTTTTTTAGTCTTAATTAAAAACAAGAAAGCTTTAAACAGAACCCTGCTTTTGTAAAAACTATCACAATCCTCCTTTGTAGGGACTTTGGTGCCTTGCGAATGAATACCGTATGACTTCAGAAGCATTAGCAATGTTGGGCATGTCGTTTTTCCGCGGTCCATTGAAAAACGATAAAAATCGAGGTTCGACTGTAGTTGAAAAGTCTGGTTCATATTCAAATGGTTCAAATACATGCTTTCTTCTGCTTAACTTCACGTAATTACTTCCATCTGGTTTTGAAAAAATTTCAGCAGTATTTTTTTCTTTTTTCTGTCACAGCCACAGCACAAGAACGCTTTCGAAGAATTTCTCCAATGATATTCATAACAAAGCGTCTTTTCAAGTGACAAAAAACAATCAATCTTGATTTATCAATTCCATCTTTAAAATTCTTATAAAGTTTGAAATCAGATTCTTCGACGACTTGCTTTATTTTTCATATTTTTCAGGATCATATTTTCGTGGTTCACAAGCATGATGACTTGATTTTAGTGCAACAAATTCAGTTCCATCTTCTTTTTGACACAATTCAACTATACTGGTGTGATTTTTTGTTCTACAACTACCACACGTAAATACTGTCATTGATTTGTACAAAGTGTATTCATAACAAAAACTTCGAGATACATCCGAAAATATGATTAGCCTGCTAAGAACAGTTTTGCTGTGTTCAAAAGAAAATGTTTCAAAATTCGGTTTTAAAATTATTTCGTTTTCTTGGATTTTACAAACATGAACATCATTCATCTGAATAACATCATTCCCATTTCTTTTAATAATTCTTGCAGCTGTATAAGGAATTCCATCTGGTGAAGTATTACATTTAGGTTTAAGTTTTTGAAGGAATTCCTTAACTTGCTCTACAGCAGCTGTATTTTTATTACCCAAGCATCTACTGCACATGTAGCAATTTTGATATCTGGACCAAAAATATTCATAGCCTTGCTTCTTATCAAGTGAAGAAAACACAAAAAGCCTTTGGGTTGCAGCACCATTTTTGAAATTTTTTCGTAATTCAAAATTTGAAGATTCATGTCATGCATTGTATTTCACTGGTGCTTTCTGCAAGTGTGTTACTTTTTGATGTTGCAACAGAAGTAAAACTTTTTGGTTTCTCTGAAGAAATTGTCCCAGAATACATCAAATGTGACCTTTGTGTAATTACATGTGTTGGATATGTTTCTTGATTAAATAAAGAAACAGGTAGCAAATTGCTCATTTTCAATATTTAATTCTTTGATAGAACAAGCTGAAAATGTTGGTTCTTCTTTTTTACCGGTACATCTTTTTACGTTGCGCAAAAACATTTTTTGCAATCTTCCCGCAAGCTTGTGATTCCTGAAGCGAATCTCTCTCTATCAGCGTTACTGTAGATTTCTTTTTCATTCGAGAACAAAACGGAATCTCTCTTTTTTTGTTTGTCACACAATTTTTTTTTCTTTGAACGTGATTTCGAAACTCTTTTAATTTTTATTCCATCATTCTTTTATTTTGAAATAATTTTTGCTTTTTTTTATTGGTGAATTTTTAGCACATCTTCAACGATGCAAGCTAACAAAGATAAATCGAACTGGTTTCTCAATAAGAATCCCAGCGTTACATTTGTTATAGCAGATGACACTACCGATCGATTAGAATATCTTAATCGTGTTGTAAGTTTAATGTTTTTTGTTATTATGACATTGAGAATACATAGGGTTAGCGTGAGGGTTGCGATTTGTGCATTGGGACTATGTGAATCTTTTTTATATATATAATTTTTAGGGTATCTTCCCTCAATTAATGCAAAATTATTTCCAACCTGAAGATGAACTTCTTCAATCTGGATCACCTACTGTAATTGCTAAACGTGTAGCAGAAGGAAAAGCTCGTGATGTTGTTTCCAAACTTAGAAAGAAGAAAGTAAGTATATATTTTTACCTTAGGAGTGATACGTCCATTCTTTTTTTTCTCCCATTTATTAAAAGATTAATGTAACTTTGATATTTAGGTAAAATATGATGTTATTATGGCATATCATACAATTACTGTTATGGATAACGAAATTATCCCTAAACCATTAAATCGTGATACAGCATTATCAACTTTGAAAAAACTTTCAAATAAATCACATAATGTTATCACTGGTGTTGCACTTCTTGATGCTGCAGGCAATTGTGTTCTTTTCGATGTTGCAACTGAAGTAAAATTTGCTGCTGTCTCAGAAGAAAATGTTCAAGAATATGTAAAAAGTGATCTCTGGCATTATACATGTGTTGGATATGACATTGATAAACAAGGATCTGTATTTGTTGAAAAACTTAATGGTTCTTATTATAATGTTATGGGTGTACCTGCTTTTGAAACTGTTGAAAGGCTTCAAAAATTTTTGATTGATTATAAAAAGTTTGTTTCTCTTTTTTGTAATGTTCTGAGATAATGAAAGAAATTTTAGGAAAACAACAACTTATCATGCTGCATATCAAAAAGATTACGTTTATTCAAAGCAAAATTTTGGTGCTACATCCCAGAATGTTTCTACTGTCTTTACAACAACATCTGCTCCTATCATGAAAAGAAAATTAAATTTACCACCTTTTCGTCCTGTTTATATTGTATCTGCTTGTGATGTTGTTACTCCATCAAATGAACTTCAAGAAGATAATGCGTATGATGTTCCAACGGGTCTCGCAGCATTCCCTCAATCGACCAAATCACATTCATTTAAATATTCTGATTCCTTGGATTGGCAATAAGTTTTTCTTTTATCAATATCTTCAGCTGATACTTTTGGAAAAAAATTGTATTGCTTGTTTTTTGTTTAACATTTTTTTGTAATTCTCTTTTTTGTTATTGTTATACTTTACAGTACTCTTTTGTAACTTATTCATTTTATAAATTTTGTTGTTGAAATTTAAAAATAAAGCAAAAAATGTCATCTTCTGGTTTTTGCTTGCCCAATGAATGCACCCAAAGTTTCAAAAATCATATTGAAGGTTACTGTATCCCTCAAAAAAAAGTATTATATAATGTTTATACCCTTTTTTAACAAAACAAAAACAATGTAAAGAAAAAATAAGTTAAGCAACAGAATTTAAAAAATCAACATACAAATCACCGGCAGCTTGTAATCCCGTACGAGTTTTAGCAATATTTAAAAATTGAAATCGAAGACGGCTTAATTCTGCAGGTGATCGATACTTCTTAACAATAAAGTCTTTTTCAGCATGAGGAATCTGAAGCTTTCCACCATAATGAACATTTTTTTGATTCTTACAGACTACGGCATTGATTTCATGAGTAATAATTTCGGCATTTTTAAAACTTGATTCAGAATGTTCTACCGCTTCTACAGTGCAAAGGTTTGGTTTGCTTGCAACTGTCTGAAAAAAAAAACACAGTAAGCAAAGATTAATCATACAAAGTCAAACCTCAAAAAGTAATGAATAAATTTGATCAAAATCAACTTCCACTTCTTGGGGCAGACATGTATCAGTAATATCAATTGTTACCAAAGGAGAATCCCATCGTTTTGTAGCATCAGGAATTTCATAACGACTTGCGAGTTCGTCTATCTTTTCATCAGAATATCTAAAAAATGATTCTTGCAGTAATTCTCTCTCACATAATCCACAAAAAAGACTCACTTTTTTTCAAAATTATTAAGCATCTTACAGGTGTTTACATCAGTATTAATATATGCAACAGCAAAAGTAATTTTGTTATTCTTTGCTTGAGTAAAAAGTTCATATCGATATCCTTTAACATAATTGAGTCCATCACAAATTACTAATGTTTCTTTATCAAGATTGCGGCTTACATCTCTACGAATTGAAGAACGCCATTGTTTTTCCTAAATAGACAAACAGTTAAACAAGTGTTACATGATAAAATAAAATCAAACCTTTTTAGCATCGTTATAACTTGAACGAGAAAAGTCATCATAATCTTCTTCACGAATAATTGCCACTTTAATATCTTTTTGTACCATAAAATCAGAAATTTTGTTGACTATTGTTGATTTACCAGACGATGGTAAGCCTGTTATGAGCAAAAATGGCATAATTTAAAGCTAAAAATAAATATAATGATTCCTTTGGTTTTTTCTGCAAAAAAAATAAAGTTTTACAGTGGTCCATAAAACTTATTGCAATAAGAAGAAAAAACACGATGAAACATAGAGAAAATTTGCAGCTGTTAATTTTAAGAAAAGAGAAAACCTGCTTATTAATTTTAAATACAGCATAGAGGGAAAGAAGAAAGTAAAGTCATCCCCCTTTTATTTACGCATATAAAAAGTAAGTAAAATTTAAATTTAAAATAACAGTTATTCTTTAAAATGCCTTTACCAATATGGCAGATACCATTTGTTACACTTGCTTTTATTAGTATAACTCTTTATGTTTTAATTATTGCAGTTATCGTAATCAAAAGAAAATCTTCTTCATTTTTAAAAGGCTCATATTTTTCACTAACTATTTCGCAGGCAATAGCAGAATGGGCAATGTTCATTGAATTTATGATACTGTATCGCGGTCGTAAATATGGTTATTTGGATTCATTATTTAAAGAGCGTACAGATGCATGGGATTATGTTCCAAGATTTTCAACATTTATTCATTATTACTTAAAAATTGTAATTTACATTGGACAAATGTATTTTGGAATCAATCGCTTAACTGCTGTTTATAAACCATTAGGCTACGAAAAAGTAAGAATACGGAAGTAAAAAAAATAAAACATACATAAAAAAATTATAGTTATGGACAAAAAAGAGAATATGGAGTTTAAGGCTGATACAGTATGCTCTTCCATTGATAGCTACGCTTCCAGTTGCATTTAATTATAATTTCGATATTCGATATGAATATAATATAGCTCAAAAATCATTGCGTCTAATACAAGATAATTTTTCCACTGCACTTGTTGCCTATATTGATGGAATTGCGTCATTACTTGCTACCGTATTTTGTTCTATTATTTATTCTATTGTATTAACAAAAGTATCAAAGGATATGCTGCAATTTGTAAGACTATTGAGGCTCTACAAATACTAAAATTAATCTTATTATAGGGTATTGAAAAGAAAAGGACAGTAGAATTGCGACTTGCTTTCTGTGCAATATCCATCTTCATCATCTTAATTCTAAACACAGCAAAACAACTTATGACTTGTTTTGGAACATATTTTGATAATCAAAATATAACTCTATTATCTTACGATTTAAGGTAAAAACAAAAATAGAAAACATTATCGTAATCTTTTAATGTAATGGCTAAAATTACATCCCACGTAAAAAAAGAGGGAGGAAAGCCATTAAAAAAAGTAAACAACTCCATGGCAAAGATTACATCAAAATAAAGGGAACGAAGTCTTTTAAAAAAATAAATTTTAGTTATCCTATGATTGATTTACTGTATTCTATTACTCCATGGGCATTACTCTTTACTAGTACAGAAATACAACGACGACTGACACCATGTATACCACGAAAAACGATACCCGAATCAATTCTTATAAAATCAACAACAGAAAATCGAACAAGCAAACAAATAATTAAAGGAAATTGAACCACTTGTTTAAAACTTTTTTTTATAGAATTTATATATATTTTTAATACAACTAAAATAAACTACTGAAAAAACAAACATAAATAAACAACTATTTATCATCTAATTTCTTTTTTTCATCATAATCATCTGATATAAGTTCTGATTCTTTTTCTCTTCCATCACGAATATGTTCAGCTTTTTCTTCTAGCCGTTTTCCACTAATTTGTTTAACCTTTGAAACGATATCTGGTCGATGTTCGCCCCATAAACGTTTAATAACATCAACAGCAGGATTTTGTAAATTTTGTGTTAATCCAGATAAGATTGGATGTTCATCAATTTCATCCCAACTTTCTAAATAAGATAGTGCACGACCATATTGATAATCAGTAACTTGTAATTCTCGAGGAGGGAATAATGCTGCAGCAACATAACGCATTTCAGAATTTAAATAATTAAAAATTGAAATAGCCTCTTCCTAAAGATTTATCAAATAATGCTTTTTTAAAGAAATAAAAACTTACAGTCGGCATAATCTCAAGTCCAATTTTATATTCTTTACATACAGGAGCCACTCTTTTACGAACTTCATCTAAATCTTTTCGTTCCCCAACACCAAGTACCAATATATCAATTTTAGGTTGTAGCATAAAAAATAACGACAACGATTCAGGAGTAATATCATCCGGTGTAAGAACTCTCCATGAAAGACATGTTTTTGGAAAAGCAGCAATTGGTCCATATAAAAATGTATCATCCATAAGACGAAATCCAACAGAACTATATCCTCGAATACCAAGAAGTTTCTGATAATTCATATCTTTTGTAAGAAAGGATACAGTTGTTTGCATTGATACATCACTTTTTCCCATTGGTATTATATGGAAACTATCTGCAACTTCGTCCGATTTCCTTCGGCATTGTTGGAATAAGCTTGAAAAGCGAAATCTTTTAAGCCTGAAATTTAAATAGGATTAAAGATAAATTTAATAAATACAATCTTACATTATTTAAAAAGTTTAACAAAGAAAGAGGTAATAAAAGAAGTAAGCTAAGTTGAAAAGAAATCAAATATAAAATCATTTGGCAAAATGGGAATAACGTTGATGAATGTATACTAAAAATTATTCAAGCAGATGTGAACAATCCAAAATAATCATCAAAAATCCATGTACTGAATCTTATTTAACTTTATTGTTTATTTTATAAACTAGAGGTTCAAATATTTGACAATATCAAAAATAAATGCACAGATGATCTTTGAAGGACTGAATTTTTCAACTGAAAAGAGCATTTAATTTCCTTTATCAATTAAAAATGTGAAACAAACTTAGACTTTGATCTCGAAGAGTTTGTGGCACTATTCTACTCGTAGCAACATTATTAATTTCGAATCAATATTAATTTATGTTAGCCATCGAATATCCCGAAAACAAAATATGTCTTTGAAGGTTGTAAATATGTTGAACACAATAAGAGAAAATGTTATGACAGAAGAAAACAGCATCGTGCTCTATCTTGTTGTTTTGATTACTGTAATTCTATAACTACTTTGACTGTCATAAAATAATAAAATGGATAGCAATTGTTTCTTTTTAAGTGTTTTTTCAAAACATAATTCAAAATAAAAGTTTAATATTAAAAGATGAAGTATACTGTAACGAAATTCCTTTTAAAACGGTGAATCAGAATTTCATGAAAAGCATTTCACAAAAAGTGACAATAATGATTTCTTTTGTTGTTTAAAGTTCTAGTTACGATGACAAAATAATTAATTTTATTATTTCTTTTGAATTTATATAAATTTTTTATTAATAAAAAAATAAATCAAAGACAATGTATATGAAAGTTAAAACCCGTATAAATTAAATACCATGTTTTTCATAAACTTTAACATGCTTTATCACGCATATCTATTATTGTTATAATACTTTTTCTTCGGCCTTCAGGAGTACCAGGATTGTGAATACCTCTTTCATGCTTAGCAATAAAATCACTGACTTTACCGGGGTGTACGCTTACTGGGAGAGAGTGTTTTCGGCGTAGTACGGCTGCTTTCGCCTGCTGAGCTTGACTTGGGGAGATTGAACGCGATTTTTCGAGTTTTGCCTAAAAATTAGAAAAAAACCAAGCATAGATTATTTAAGGTTATTAGTCTTAAACCAAGGAGAAAGCAGTGATTAAAAGCGTCTAACTAACATTTTTTGTTACTTCTAAGAACTTGGGCTTACTTTCACCCTTATTACTAATTGATTCGCCACCATATTCATCGGAAGAAGCTTGTGATGATTTACTATTTTTACGAACTAGACTTGGCTTTCGACGCATTTCACCTAATTTTTTACGTTTTGGTGGCTCAATTGAATATTCTCTTCTTGCACTTGGATCATCTAGTCTTTGTTGTTCTTCATATCTGAAGGATTATCAGACTTAATATGAACAAAACTTAAATATTGTTTACCTTCTTTGTAAACTTGCGACTGAATCAGAAGTAGTTAGAGGCGGTGCAGCACAAACTTGTAAGCATTGGGTACGATTTGTTCGATATTCATCCAATCTTCTTGCAATTTTTAAATATGAATCATCAGTTTGAATAATTAAATCCTAAAAGTGGCTTCATTTTTTCTATGAAAATGAAAAATGTTAATTTACCTGTTTTTGTTTTTTATTAATTGGTTTCCCTTCAACATCAAAACTATCTTGATATAGTGTTACAGTTGATTCAGAACGACTTATTCGACCACTTCCACCAGTTGCTGTATCTAATCCATTAAAATCATCAAAAGCGCCCCCACTTAAAAGCGTTTGTACAGAAGTATCACAAGTATCATTGCCTTGTATTGAACATTGAATACTAATTTCATTATAAGGAGTATCTTCAAAACCATAAGCATTTTTATGATTTGAAAATCTTCTTCTTTTATTTCTTAAACTTTCCAAGCCTTGATCCTCTTCTGTTGGACTTAATGTATCACGACCCTCATCTTCATCAAAAGCAGTTTGAACTGATCGACTGCATTCTCCACGCCATAAACTAGCATTTGCAGTTTCCATTGATCGATTACTTACTGGTAATATTTCAGTTTCCATACTTCGATTTGCAAATGAAATTATTTCGGTTCCAATTCCCTTTTCTTCAGTTGATGGTAAAATATTTACTTGAGCTTCTTTTGTTTCAGTTGCAATAGAATCAGTTCGCATTCCAGTAGAAGTTGTTGTTGGTTCTCTTAATGAGGTTTCTGCACTCCTGTCAACGTATGTTGCCTTTTGAGCATTTTGTTGTTGAAGATCATGTAATTTTAAAGCAATTTCATCTAATTCAAATTGTGCTAAATCTGTTTGCATACTTTGGTCATGTAAAGATAATAAATCTTCTTGAACGCTGATATCTGCATCCATATAGCCCCTGGAACTACACCTAAAATCAAAGAAGTCTTTAAAAATTATTTTTAATACCTGATAGGATCCATTGGTAATGATGTAGCATCACTGATAGAATCCGCTGAAGCTGATAATAATGAAGCTTGAACCGGTGCTGATGTTGTAACATCTGGTTGAACATTACTGTAACAACAATTATTTGAATTTATTAAGATAAAAGATAAACTTACAAATCATAAAATATTTCTTCTTGATCAGATGTAGCTTCATCAACAAGGTAATGTTTTTTAGACATTACAGAAGTACCAGCATCAACAAAATGTACACTATCAGTGTCAGCAGAAGCTGCCGCATGAGCTTCAGAAGTTTGAACCTCAACTCCGGGTACACTTTGATAACTTTGTAAATTATTTTCGTCATCATCATTATCTTTGTTTTCAACAGTTATTGTAGGACTTGTTGCAATCTCATGTGTAGATATTATTTCAAAATTATCTGTTTGAATATTCTTATTATTTGTAACCCGTGTAATTCTTTCAAATGTTTCTGCTTGTTGATTTAATTTTTCTGCTTGAGTTTCAGATATTAAATGTGGTGCAATTTCACGCATAAAAAATGGCTGTTTTTGAATAATTTCTTGGATAATTCTTTCTTTATCTACTGGATTGCCGGATTCAATGGCGCGACGATATTCTTTTTGCATTTTAATCATTAAATGATATAGCCATTCTTCCATTTTAATTTGAATAACACTTAAAAGCATTGAAACAATCGATAAGCCAATAATAACAAGCCAAAACATTAAAATAAGCATTCGAGGATGATCTGGTACAACATCACCAAGACTACAAAAGCTTTCACAGTTAAGTTTTTTTCACAAACAACAAAAAAAGTAAACGACAAACCCAATTGTACTTAATGATATAAAGAAAAAATACAATGATGTAAAATAATTCCACCGTGTTTCCCACAAACAAAAAAGACCTGCACAACCACAAACCCATCCAATACACATTAAAAGTGCTAACCAAATTGGAATTGTACTTAAAAATTACAGTATGTTGTTTTAAAAAAAATAGTTTTTCAAAGAAATATATTTATTTAAATGCGTAAGCTTTTTTATTGCTTACCGACTTTCCATATCATCGTCATCATCATCATCAAGTCTATTAGACATATTTTCAGATCCGTTACTAACTAAACGTTGCATTGGACTTTCTAATGTTGCGGTATTGACGCTGTAATCATCTGGGCCTGTTTTACGGTGTGATCGACCTTCTTCAAGAATGTGCAAATTGTAAACACTGAAATGAAAAAAGAATTTTTTAATTTGCCAAAAAAATCTAATAAATTTTATTTAAAAAACTTAGTTGATTGATTTTTTTTTGCTGTTCATCGAAAAAAACATTGATGTAAAAAATATAAAGCAAAAATTGCTGCTCACCTGTTTGCTGCTGTTGAAGTTGGTGTTGCACTTGTCCCACGTGTGTCATTACGACGACGACCACGAAGTAGTTTAATTTGATTGAGCCTTTTAATTCTTTCATGTTCTTTGATATGTTGACGATATCTGAAATTAGCAGAGGTAATGAATTAATAGAAATTTTAATACTCACTTAATCCATGATGCACTTGCCCAATTTGTTAAAGCTTTACCAAATTGTGATAAAATTGCAAGAACAAGCGGAATTCCAACAATGGCATATGCAATACTTAAAGCTTGACCAGCTGATGTTCGAGGTGTAATATTTCCATAGCCAATTGTTGTAAAAACTGTTCCAACATAAAAAATTGCACCCCACATATCCCATTCTAATGCTTCAGGTAACTTGGTTTTTGCCAGCTGTTTTTCGTACCAAACAAGAATATCTCTTAAAAAAATCAATTAAAACTTTTTAAACACATAAAATGTGAGTTTTTCTTTTAACAACCTCGATATAAACAAGCGAGTCTCTTCACTATTTCTTTCACTTATCATTGTATCTCGAAGCTGCATTAAAGTGCTATTTCGTAATTGATCAAGTAAAAATTTTTCTTTCCTAAAACATTTTTTATTGTTTTTAAAAATTAAAATTAATTAATACTTTAAAAGTTCTTTTTCATGATCATGTTCAACAATGTAAAATAAATAGGCTCCTAATATTGAATAAATAAGAAGCAATGCAATTGGAGCAATATGTCTTAATCGATATTTATCATAATAAAATTTAAGTTTTGCAAGTTTTCCTCTTGGTGGTGGACCAGTTGGCGGCTCCGTTGGAACCTCCACATATTCACCAGCATTATTAAATCGAATCATCTAAAATATTTATTTCTGTGAAAATAATTTTAAAAAATTGATAGACAAAATAAACCTGTGAAACAGTAGAAATATCATCAGTATTGATTGCCGATGAAAGTCGATTTCGTGAATTAAGTGTCGAAGCAACAGAGAACCTCGAATGAGGTCTACAACTTAAAAAAGAGATTAAAAATTAATAAATATGATCCTTTGTGTCAGACGAAAAAGTAAAAAAAGGTTAATTTACAAAGTTTTAAAAAAAACGTCTTTAAAGATTAATGACATAAAATTTTGAACAAAATGTCACAAATGCGTCTATATTTTATCTCTCTCAAGGCGGTGCTTTCATTGTCTGGTGAAAGACAAAAAATGAATATAGATTTGAAACTCGATCCACGCGTTTTTTGGATGAGAAACAAGTGTGATCAAGTAAAAAAAAAGCTAAAAAAGATTTGTCAGTGTTTTTAGAAGAAGGAAAATAGTGTGAGTAAAAAAAGAGAATTACATGCAACAATAACGGTAAAAGCCTTAAAAAAGATCATTAACTTTTTTCCTTCATTTTATTCCACTTCTTTCTTGCCATAAACCAATTTTCACTACGATTGCCGCCATTGTTTTGAAAATGAGTGCTTGTTGAATTCTTTTTTCTTTTTAACTTTGATGATTGTTTGAGAAAAACATCACCTAGCGGTATGTCAAATTTTACTTTTTCTTTTGTTTTTCAAAGAAGGAAGATAATTTCACAAATCTAGGGCCTTAACAGCGAAAAACAAGGCAAAAAAATTAGCAAAAAAGTGTTAATATCAAATTTGAATAGCGATAAACTGTTAAAATTGGTAAAGCGCAATTTGTTAGAAAACATGCATCACAAAATTTAACGTGAAAAGATCAAAAAACGTTTTAGCTGCAACGTAAACAAAATAAGAAAAGGAAATAATGAGTAAAAAAAACAGTTGTTAACACATACCTGACATTTTCATAACGGCTTAGTTGTCCATCTTCTGTATATCCTTCAGCAAGCCATGTCGTTGATAATGGTGATGATGGACTTCGAACTCTATTAACAGGATTTTCAGCGATGGTAGATCGTCGCTTATTAAAGAATACTGCCATGTTTTTATTACTACAATGATTACACCATTATACTTAATAGCGGAAAGAAAAGAATCTAAAAAAGTAATAAAATAATGAAGATTAAAAAACAATAAGTAACAAAATAAAATAATGCATCAACGAGTTGCAAATGTTTGAAAGCACAACAAATAATTTAGCGACAAATGTGGCGAAAAAAATCATATTAAAGATCATTTTAAATTCAAAATTGTTACTTTATTGAACACTTTTGTTTTTGAACCAACAAATTCATTATTACTACGGCATTAAAAATTGGAATAAGCAACCTTCTTTTTCGCAAACCAGGATCAATGTTAGCAGGCGCGCAGTCCTCCAAAAATCTTTTGCAGCTGACCTTTAAAAACCTTTTTTTTCTCTCAAATGACTGCCGGAAGCGGTATTGCTTTGTTAACACCCCAAAAATTCCTACACAATACTAAAACAGTTGGAAGAAATTTTTCCTTTTTATCGGGCAAAAACAAAAAAATCTTTTTTTTGCAACAGGCGGACCATCAAGAGCTCGTTAGATATATATATCTTTTCATTGCCTCTTCATTCCATTCCTTTATCCAATAAAACATTTTTAGATCGGAGTTAGCTTAAAGTGGTGTCATTCACGTTGTAAAACATCGCCACATTCATTGATTGTTGTTTGGCACACTCATATGCTTTCTTTCTCTTTCATCAACAAAGTTGAAAACATTTTTGTTTTTATTTTATTTAAAAAATTTATACATAAATTACAAATAAAAAGGGAAATAATAAACAACTACGTTTACCGAATTAACGAGAATCTACGATTTTCTGGAGTTGTTAATGGCACACCATTCTTTTTAATACTGTTTTGAGATATTGAATTTTTTCGATTAATGAATAATAATTTTTTGTGCAATATTGTTTTTAGTCGACGTCGAAATGACGATGAACTCAAGCAAAAAAGTACAAAGTTTAAAGTTTTTCCAACAATGACAAGACAGCTTGTGACAGTATTGGCATGGTACCATAGAGCGCTTTGACGCTGTGTTCCAAAAAAGAAGTTTATTGATAGCATTATTGCTGAAGGGCCCTGTAATTTGATAGTTACAAAAATAAAATTTTATGCAAAAAAAATATACCTGAGTAATTGTAAAGCATGTAACAATGGCGCATACGGTAACAGTGACACGATGTTCAGCTTGAAATTGCATAGTCTGAAAATGACAGCTTTTATTTATGTTTTTTTCACTTGAAAAAAAAGTGATAAATAAGGAAGCTTACTTGGTCAATACTACGACGAAATAAATTATTTTGAATTGTGGGAGCTTCTGCAGTTTTATCAATGCTACCAGAAGCTCGACGCTTTGAATTTGCACCATTATTCATGGAACATAAATCAGCATTTAAACGATTATAAACAAGAAAACTTTGTTTTCGTACAACAAAAAGTAATGCAATATTTAATGCAACCATTGTTACAATTGGAAGTACAATGACTAACATTACATTTAAAATAATACTCCATCTTACATAAATTCGAACTGCATTTGGAGTAAAATTTGTTCTATTCCCTGGCCATCTATAAATTATATCATTTTTTCTTTCTTACTCAAATATGTAAACATTCTTGCGAAATGAAATGAAAATAAGGAAATATAGAGAAGAAAAAAATGAACTTACGCTTCTTGAACGACATCAAAACATTTACTTATTATTTGTGAGTGATTACAAAGTTGTTTTACAACACAATGATAAGAGAAGTGATTATAAAAAGTCAAAGCACCAGAAATGAATACAATAGCAATAATTAAATGTGTTGTTGTAAAAAATGCCCATTGTCCAGTTGCACGAAGAAGAGAACGAATTCCCAGAAGGCGTTCAGTGCAAATAGCAATTATTAACCTAAATATTATAAGTGAAAAGATTTATTTATGTAATCTATTTTTATTTTTTCTTGTTTATTACCATATTGTAACAGCACTACACCAATTTGCTAATGAAAGTAAATGAACTTTAAGTGGAAGATAATAAAGACGGAATGTAAAATTTAACCCAAAGTTATCAAAATTTGCTAATGAATGTGGTACCATGAGTAATAGGAAAAGGATATCACAAAACGCCAACGCCACAAGCAATCCGCTTGACCTTAAAATTTTAATGGATTAAAGAATACGTCATTAAATGAAATTTAGAAAGACAAAAAAAAACAGATAAACACTAAAATAATAAAAAAAAGAAAGATAAAAATAGAAAAAAGAATTTGTTTCTAACCTCTGACCTGCTGCACGTCTGGTTCGATTTTCTGAACTTAAAAGGACCAATAAATTTAAGCAATTTCCAATAACACCAATCACACATAATGGCGGAAAAAGTACTGTATAAAAAAAATTCTCCAATTCAGAACCTTGTAATCGAAGAATTTTATCAGGAAGACAAACATTTTGTGCCTCAACCATTATGAAAAAAACAAATATTATTCTTCAACAAGTTATGTTTTTACCACCATGATGAAGAGGAGAATGAAGAAGAAAAAAAAACTTGTTGCTTGCAGGGAAAAAAACTTGACTCTCTGCAAAGGAGGGTATTTTGTCAAAATAGAAACTTCAAGCACAACTATTTTTATTTTATTTTTTTTCTCGACACGGAGACGGAAATAAATTCAATTCAAGCTCAGGCATTCCATTGCAACTTTTAAAAACAAGTCAGATGCGGTCATCGGACATACATCAACAACAAAAAAAATGTTTTGATTCGATGAAGAAGAAAAAATGCCAAAAAGTAAGACATAAGTTAAATTGAAACAAATTATGGCTTTGAGCGGCTTAAATTCAAACAGCCAAAAACAAAGTTCCTTAAGGCCCGACAAAGACAAAAAAAAGTGGCAAAGAAAAATTATTACCATTTTCTAATGCTTTATAAAAAAATATTAAACATTTGTTTTGTTTTTTTTATGAAAGATTTATAAAAATAACTGACAAGTCAAAAAAGAAAGAAAGAGGCAAAAACCTAAATGAAATTAAGCAAAGTCAGACGACTTAAAAGCCCATTCCAACGGTGTTGACTTGCTCAGGAGGGAAAAGAATGAAAATGAGCCAGGATATATAAGCAGTTAAAACGGAAGATAAAACAAGGAAAAAAGATGAGAGCCAAAATGATGATGCTATTGAGCTGTTGTTATGCAGTGTGTCCTCCACATTGAACACATAAACGCGGCAATTTTGATCATAAACGTTTTTTATCATTTTTTTCTTCCGTTTTCATTTTCTCATCATCATTTATGAAAGTCATGCCCAAATGGCTGTTGTATTATACAATGACTGCATCTTTATTTATTTCTTTTCTTTCAAAGGCAACCACCACAAGAACTTAAACACAAAAAAAAGCAGCAAGAATAGATTTTTTATTTAATTTTAAAAAAAGAGGGGATGCCAAAAATGAGAATGAAAAATGCGGTTTTGCAATTAAATTATAGACCAATATAAATCGACCATCTCTAACGCGTCAACAGTTGAAAATAAGTTTGAAAAGAAAATAGAGAAAAAAAGAGAGAAGCAAATCCTCACGGGCAAATTTAATAGTTAAAAGGATAAAAAAGAGTAATTTAAATTTTTTGTTTTTAAAATAGATGGGAACGGATTTCTTTTAACTTTCAGTTTAAAGACAAAAACAATGAGATAAAATCGAAGTTTAAATGTTTAAAATTAAAATTGATATTTATAGCTAAAAGATTTACTTTTATGCCATCATTTTGGCTACAAAAAAGCACTATAAAAGTTTTTGTGTCTGTTTTTTATCATGATTTGTTATACAAAATGCAATCAGAAAATATAGACTTCATCTTGAAAAGTAAAATAAAAATTTGTGTTTAAAAATAGGAATTACAAAAGCGAATATTTTCTTTTTTAGCCAATAAATAAAGATGGAAAGAACTATTTTTACCTACTACTGTGTAATGGGAGCATCCATAATTTAGAAGAGTTTAATAAAACACAACTGCACTCTTCAGATGTTCAACATGTCCTATGGCAAAAGTAAACGACTCCGCCTTCTCTCGAGACAAAAAGTATATAAACCACAACTTCAACAACTACTTGATTCAGAGCGTCCTTCAGTTTCCTTCAGCAAAGACTCAGCAACTCTTGCAACAACGCGCAAGGCGACTGCCTTCGGCAGTTGCCGCTCACCACTCGTTTCCCTCTTTCTCTTTCTCTAACTCTTTATATAATGTACTGTAATCAATAATAGTAATAAAGGCATTCCTTAAGTCCTCTGCGATGGGCTAGAACACACGAACCACACACCGCTACCCATACACCATTACATGGAGTCCTACCCGTTGTTCTTCCAGGTAGCAAGGTTTTAAGGATGTCTTTATTTTTTTTGTAAATTTTATAGAGTCTTTTTTAGTTTTCTTTTTTCTATCTTCTTTAACATTAGTGAAAAAAAACTATACTTTCTTTTTTCCCACTTTTTTTTTATCCATTGCAAAATCAATTCTGTTTTATAAACCCATTTTTCAGTTTTACCATGTTTAAAGAAAATAATATTTTTGTTTTCCCACGTTTGCAAAATTAATTCTGTCTTTTAGTCAACAACCATTTTAACAAAAATTAAATTTTTTTTTTCACATAAAAAAAATTGTTTAAAAAAGGATTATATCACCTTTAAAATTATTTTTGGATTAATTTTTTTCTTCAAATACGTTTTCTGTAGTCTTTCTATAAATGAATTTATTAAAATAAAGTTCAAGTGTTCAAAATTAAGAAGTTTTTTTTAAGAAGGAATTAGTATTTCTTAAAGGTAAATCTTTCTTTTCTTCACAAAGAAAGTATAATGTTTTATTTAAAACAGGAGATTATTTTTTTTCTTAAAAAGGGCATCGAACAAATGCTAATACTACAAAAACCTAAATATGGCAATTCTTTAATAATTTCTTTTAAAAACGATAACTAAATTTTTTTTTTAAAGAATTTTGAAAATAAATTTTTTTTGGTTTTAATTTTATTTCAAAAAGGCCTTTCTTTTATTTTTATTTTACCATCAATATAGTTCTTACCATTGCATATTTTTCGCTTATCATAATTAAAGATTCAATTAAATCGTCCTTTTTCCTCTATTCATCTGTCTTTAAAAGAAAATTAATTATTTTGAATAAATCATGAAGTCGACGTCATGAAACGTACAAAATAATTAAACTACCGGTAGTTCTCTTCTTCTTTACTCATCATGTCTCATTTCTGGGTCTTGCTTTGGATTTATTTGTCTTGAAATCCAAAGTAATCTAAAAGACTTCCTTGGCATATTCAGTCACCTTAAATATTCAATTGTAACCCTTCCCCATTTTCGAACCAAAAATCAGGACTTTTTATACATGAAAGTAAAATAATAATAATGAAGTTTTGGGAAGCGGAAAATATTAATTAAGTTGAAATTATTAAAATGGATCCCCGTCTAGACTTACAATGAAAATATTTAAGTTCTCTGTCTCTCATCCCTGACGAAAATATGCGTGACAGAGGAAGTTTTTGTTCTTTATCTCCTTGTATAGGTTATACTATTGGAATAAAGAAGTCTAACAAAATTTTAAGATTTTAACAATTTCATTAATCAAAATTATTCTTATTTTTGGCTTGAATAATTTTTTTAGTTATTTTTAAAAATTTTTTTATAATAATGACTTTTTATGGCCTAGTATACAGTATTTTTGGGTTCGAAAATGCAAAACATAAATAATTTTCATAATATTTTTTCTTTTAATAGATATACTGTAAGTGCCATTGGTAGCTGTGCCGTAAAATATTTTTTTTAAAATCAGCGATGGTAACTGTGCCATAACAAAATCAGTTAATTAATTTTAATAAAATAATAAAAGTCCTCAAGTCATTATGTTTAAAATTCACTAAAATAATAATAATAATAAAATTCTGTTAGACACTTGCTCTATTAATTGATTCGTTTTTTTTAAACAATTCTCATTTATCATCACTCGCGAAAAATTTTTGTATTATAATTTTTTTTAACTTGAATTAAGAACAAGAAATGCCAATAACATTTGAAAAAAAAGTGGAACTTCTTAAAATTTTTCCTCACTATTATGGCCATCCCAATCAAAATTTTAAATTATTTTTGGATGAATTCAATGAAAAATCAATGGTGTTTGAGATAAAAGACGCCGAGAAAATGGAATTATTGCCGGCATTGCTTCATGGTCGTGCAGCTGGAAAACTTCAACATCTTCAAGAACCTAAATCATCCAAACCTGCAAAGCAATGGCTAGAAATCAGTGAACAATTGATCGGCATCATGGAAAAAGTGCAAAAAGCCGAAACATCAAATCTTATGCTTCATCAAATGAAACAAAGCAGCACACAATCAGTCATGGATTATGCACAAGAAATTGAAAGATTGGTGAACGATTCAAATGTGTTTGGAGAACAATCAAACGAAATGATGCAAGCAACATCAATTAAACAATTCATGCGAGGTCTTCAATTCAATATAAAATCAGTAATTCGACGACAAAAATATTCTAATTTCTTGGAAGTGGTAACAGCAGCAACTGATGCAGAGCAACAACAAAAGATATGTGAAGCTACAACACATCTCAATCAAATAACTATTCATCCTGGTCAACAGTATGGCAATAATCATTATGGTCAACAACAACATAAACAACACTTTGGAAAACTTAACCAACAACACATCAGTCAACAACAAACATTTTATCATGGGAATCAACGACACCGATTTAATCATCAACAACTACAAACTCATCAACAACAAAAAGCACATCAACATGGAAAATTTAATCACCGTCAAAATTATAATCATTTCTCACAACAGCCAAGACAACAACATGGTTTCAGTCAATGTAATCAGTATCAAAAATATCATCAAAATAACCAACAACAAAAGCATAGTAAATTTAATAAAAAATCTCATGGTCAAGCAAATTACACAAATCGAGCAACAATCTCAACAAGTATGAAAGATAAAAGCAAAGATGCAACTCCAACACAATCGCCAAACCATGAACCAATGTTAAACATCGATTAAATTCAGAACAATCAGCAACGTTAGTTAAACTATGTTTTTTTTTATTTTATTTGGAATGAAAATTTTATTTGATGGATATTTTTCAATCGATATGGGTATTAGATATTTTTTATATTAATTATTGTATATTAATTTTATATGGTAAAATATTATTCATACATTTTATTTTTTATTTATTAATATTTTACTGATTAATTCATGTGGTTATTCATACCTTTACGGTATATCTTATTTTTATTTATTTATTATAGAACTGTTTGTTCACTATTGTACAATATTATTGATACATTTTATTTTATTATTTATTACTGTTTTATTCCAGTTAGGTATATAATTAAAGTATTTGGTAATGAGTCTAAAGTTATTTTGTATAAAGCTGAATATTATTATTTTTAAATTC
Source organism: Panagrolaimus sp. LJ2400 (assembly GCA_024447215.1). NCBI lineage: Eukaryota > Metazoa > Nematoda > Chromadorea > Rhabditida > Panagrolaimidae > Panagrolaimus > Panagrolaimus sp. LJ2400. Next base: position 10,466,478 of record JAMRYA010000004.1, on the reverse strand, counting down.
TATAATTTCTGTTTAAATCTTGTTGTATATATTTATTAATTTTGGAAAAGCTTAAAAATTATTATGAATGGGGTCCATTCATTTTTTTAGTTGGGGCAGAGTGTAAGACACATGATCAACACCAGGCAACACCGGTTAACCAGTGTTCAGCTATATTAAATTACATATATAACATTATTTTCAACTGATCAATATAGCTTTGTGATGCAACAACTATGATCCAGTACAGCAACAACAAAAATATACTAAATCAATTTTTAGCTTTTTAAACTGTTTAATTGTTATTGTATATATGTATAATTTATTTTTTTGTATATATTGGTCTATCATTTTTCTGTCTGTCTCTTTGGGAAACTTCATCATCACACAAGTCTGTTTAATGGTAAAGCTATGCTGTAATGATCCTGCAACACCACTTCAACAAAAACAGCAAAAGAACGAGGGCGTTCTTTCTTTGAGGGTGCCGGATGTAATGGGAGCATCCATAATTTAGAAGAGTTTAATAAAACACAACTGCACTCTTCAGATGTTCAACATGTCCTATGGCAAAAGTAAACGACTCCGCCTTCTCTCGAGACAAAAAGTATATAAACCACAACTTCAACAACTACTTGATTCAGAGCGTCCTTCAGTTTCCTTCAGCAAAGACTCAGCAACTCTTGCAACAACGCGCAAGGCGACTGCCTTCGGCAGTTGCCGCTCACCACTCGTTTCCCTCTTTCTCTTTCTCTAACTCTTTATATAATGTACTGTAATCAATAATAGTAATAAAGGCATTCCTTAAGTCCTCTGCGATGGGCTAGAACACACGAACCACACACCGCTACCCATACACCATTACAAGAACACACGAACCACACACCGCTACCCATACACCATTACAACTGTAAACTGAAACATTGCTCCTTTCAGATAATAGGAAATATATGTTATAGTTACTTTATTCTTTTTCACTCATTAGTCATTAACTTTATAAATAATTATCTATTTTCTGATTAGCATAACTTGCTTTTTGAAACATAACACATTTTGCATAGTTTTTTCTTTGATAAGATATTTTTTCTGCTGGAGCTAAAAACGTACATAATTTAATAACATTCCACAGAATTACAGTATGTATTATGCAGCATTAGCGTCAGCATGAATAAATAACAATTTCATATTCTCAGCTTATGATTTTTCTTTCATGACGTTTTTTCTCTCTAAACCCTTGAGGAAATCAAATTGATAGAAACAGAATTGCAAAAAAAATTTGCTTGTTGTTTTTTAGCTTTGCAATTTAAAATGTTGTTTATATAAAAAAACGCCTTCACAGCATGTGTTATTCATGTTCATGTAATAAAAAAAGAGAAATCTCAAAACACATTGATAAACATTTATTATTATTTAAAACAACAAATTTTTTTAACATTACAATACACATAATATTGCATTCAGGAATATGAAATCCCAAAAGAATGCTGAAATATCTACGAAACTAATGTCTACCCTTCAAAAGAATGAAAAAAAATCATAAAAACAATGATGCTATACAATAATCTTTTTATCACACCGGATTAGTTGTGTATGTGGCAAAAAAATATACAAAACAGTGTGAACTGTGAACAGATCGAAACTTTACAACAAAGAAAGGGAGAGAGAAAGATAAAAAGATGTACATAGTAGAAGGATAGATTTTTCATACAAAAAAGATTTTTGATTATCTAAAAAATTTGGCATTTAATTGGAATCCTCGAAAACATAATATACGAAAAACCGGGGGGCTAAATATACAGGCTATTTTCAAATAAAAAGCTGTCAAAATCAAAGACGCTTTTTAAAAGGCAATTATTATATTACAAAAAATTATTATCCTAACCAGTATTTTAATAGAAAAGCAAAAAAGAAATATATAAAAGTTTTTTTCTTACAAATATGAACACAGACAAAGTGAGACTAGTGCTGAAAATACAAAACAAAGGTAAAAAAGAAAGAAGAATGCTTGATGTTTTATGATACAGATAATTATTACATTTTAAAAAGAAAAATTTGTGCAAAATCTTTTCCATTTTACTTACACACAGTGACAGAAGAAGAAGAAGAGGTCAATTATTATTAATTAATATTATTTAAAAAAAAGATGTAATTTTTTTTGTTAGTTTTTTGATGATGATGATAATAAACAAAAATTTTTGTTCTGATGCCGATATTAAGCCCCCATCGATTTTGAGCAAATTTAATTGCGTGCTGCAGTAGCTGCTGCAAACGGTGGACGTCCATGACCAATGGGTGCAATCTTTGTTTGAACATTCTTTTGAGCTTTTACAAGACCAAGTGCAACAGCTTTATCAACAGGAAGCTAAAAGGGTTATGGTAAAAACAGAAATTTTTATTTATTTTTATTTTATTACTTGTTTATGTGGGAATACTGGTACATGACATTTGATACAACTTTGTGCTTCATTTGCAACAGAATTTTGTGAAGTCCATTTACGTTTACATTGTTGACATTGAAATTCACCATAACATTTTTTTCGACCTTGATATGGCGTTAATTCTTCATAGGGTGAATTAAAACGCTGTAATAATAAATATTTATTGTAATAATTAACCGTTTAATTAAATTATATCACATACCATTGGGCAATCACTTATGTAATGACCTGTTTGATAGCAGATATGACATTGATATCGAATTGGGGGAGCTTTTTTAGGGCTACATAAAAGTTCAGCAAATTGAGCAATTTCATCATTTGAAAATCCATCTTCCATTGCAACAGCAGAGGCCTTATTATTATTACGAATTGCAGGAGTAATTTGTTGAGAGGAAATTGGGGGCATACTTGATGGCTTTCCATAATCTTCTGACTAAAAAAAAAACAATATGGTTTTTTCTAAGCTCAAGTATTCCACAATCAATTAATTTACCTTATCAACAGAAGGAAGTTCAATATTTAATGGTGATGAACCAATTAAAGGAGGGGGGTGTGTAAAGCCATTGTAAGAAGAGGGTTTAAATTCCTTCATTGAGTTTGAAAGTGCCAAAAGTTCATAACTACGTGGAGAATGCCCATTTAAAGATGATCCAAAGCTAGCACTATTTGGAACAGGCATACCATTAAGGGAATCATCACAAAATCCTTGATCCAAAAACATTTTATGTAATTGATTTGCAAGGCATTGAACATTTGGAGCGGGACTTGCTAGCGGAGTACCAACAAAACCAGGTGAACCATATCCAGAACTTGCACCACAATCAAAGACATCATTAGTTGATGATCCACCACTTAAACGACGAGAAGTTTCTTCAGAATTTATTGGTCCACGAAGGTATGAATCAAAGCAATTTTGTAAATTTTTTGTTGTCGCTTGAGTATTATTGGCCTTACTGGTAAGTTGTTCAGCGACATCAAGTGCAAGTCGATCGTATTCAAACATTTTTGTTATCAATTTATTAAGAAATTATTAGTATAATTGTTATTACTGATGTTTAGAAACAAAGAAGAAGAATTATTATTTTTCGATTTTTGAAAAATAGTAATAATAACGGAATGCAGAAAAATAAAGAAGAATGGAGACGACTAAGCACAATATTAGTGATTGTCGGGCCGCGACTTTATTGAAGAAAAAAAATAATAATTAAAGATGGGAAAGTATTTTGGCGCTCAACTGAAATAGAAATAAGATCATTTTTTATGCAAAAAAAATATTATTATTGTTTCTTTTGTACAAACCCGATGTTAATAACAACAACAAAAATAATGATAACCACGAGAATTGAAAACTTTTTACAAAGCACGACAAATTGAAATTTCATAAAAAAATAGAGAAAAAAGAGAAGAGGGAAAAAATCCTGAAAGGCGGAAGTTCAAAAACAAATTCATTAAATTTCAAAATAATATTTCTTCGTAAATCCAAAAGAGGAGAAAAAAAGGAGGGCAAGAAGAAGATGCAATTGGAAGCTATTAAAAAGTTTTTTTTTCTTCTTAAAATGAGTTTTAAAAAATTTGTTACATATATAATTATATATAAATTTAAAAAGGAACCCCGATAATTACCCACTTATTTAAAAAAGTGTCAAAAAAATTATTTTAACAATATGCTCTCTGTGTTGTTAACTGCTGATCAGTCGTCTTTTTTTATTTTCAAAAAATTTCACTAATGGCAAATCATTGTTGTCAAATTTTTTTTCTTCTACGTTCTTTCCAATTCTTGTTTTGAAGGTTGAAAGACAAGAGGTCTTTCAATTTCTTTTTGTCGTCCCTTGGAATAAAAATAAGAAAATAGTTTTTTTCTGCCGAAAAGCATACGTTATTGCAAATATATAAGCAAGAAGAACAACAACAGAAAAAAAAAAAGACTTTGTCTTGTTAGCATTAAAAAAAGAAGTTATTTCGCAAAAAAAAAGTTCTAGCTTTGACGACGACCCATGTGGCATTGAACAGCTTGAGACTAGAGTGAATGAGGTTCTTTAATATTTCGTTTTTTATTTTTTGCAAATAATAAAGATATTTCTAAAGTGGCCATATAAGGCCTTAAAAATAACTGATTTTTCGCTTCTTTTTTTATCGGACTATTTTTTCAACGTCATTGATTTTGAGCGGATTGTTTTTTTTCTCCCGGTTCTTTTTTCCTCATGATTCGATTTCTTCTTTTTTTCATTCATCAAACTTTTTGCACATACATACAATATACATATATGGAGCGGGTTGCGTGGGCTTCCTTTTTTTTCAATCAAATACAATATTAAAAAAGGGTATCATCATTCTAGTTGACAGTTCATGAGATAAACGAGAAAAAAAACCTGCATTTTAAAAAAATGGAAAGAGAAATCATTGAAAAACTTGCTCGAGATGAAATATTATTACTACGCTCATCATGTACAGAAATATAAAACAAAAACGATAGTAAACCGTATTATATAAACTTAGATTAATATTTTCCGCGCAACTAAAAATGAGAAAAGAGAGAGCTCATCTGTGGCAAAAGATTTATAAATCTTTTTTTCGTTACAAGTGGAAAAATGAAGGGTATGCAATGACCAAAAAAAGAGAGAGGCAAAAAATTATAATTGATTAAAGAATACTTTTATAAAAATATAGGTAAAGATATTCCCAAGAGAAAACTTTTTTATAGCTTGAGAAGAAGCTTTTTCATTTTATTCTTTCTTGATGGCTTTCAATACTTGACAGAAATCAATCAAAAGAAAACCAAAGAAAATACATTACATAGCTTACGAGAAACGGAACTTGCAAAGCATCTTGGCAACCATCGTAATATCAAAACAATAGCTACAGTCAAGGAATACATTTTTTCATAAAAGATAGAAAAAAGCAAGAAATACATCAATCGTCGTCGTCAAGATACAATTCTGAAAAAAAAGACATAACCGAGGCAACACGAAAAACAACAACAACAAAGATTTTTTTACCAAAGAATATATTGCTATTTTATCATGTTAGAAACCGAAAGTGAAGACTCTTGAGCATCTGAAATGCAAAACGTTTCCAGGCTTCCGGTTTTTTTTCGAAATTTTTTTCCAGACTTTCAATAGGCTTTACGTAATACACATACTACGACTCATTTTGCGTGCCGCAATGTCGCAAAAAATACCAATGAAAAAAATAAAATAAACTTAAAGGCACCGCTTATGGCCAGCACTTTCTTATTCATGCTCCAAGCTATTTTTGCGTGTCGCCTAAGGATGCGTTTAGAAAAAAAAGCAGCTCAAAACATTTTTGGATCCTATTCTTTTATTTCAAACATATTTTTTTGTACGTTGCATTTTAAAAAGTAAAAAAAAGAGATTTCTTTGTTTCTCAATAAAAATCAAATATGCCTGAACAAACATAGAAAAAAACAAAACAATAAAAAAGGAGAATATAATGGCGGAGATCTCAGAAAAATCCTTTTCCTCTAATGACGAGAACAAAAAAGGAGAGGTTTCAGGTTCGTCAATAAGAGCGTATTAATACAAGAGTGTAATTCAGATCAGGTTGACATGAAAAAGCACTTAAAAGGACGTCCCCTCCATCACTACCACCATTTTTGCCACATATCAATAATCAAAAATATGGTTTAAAAATTATGATGAATAAATATTTCTTTAACTAATTTTTCTTCAAGTAAAAACTTTGTTCAAAAATATTTTTTTGAAATTGCCAACAACAATTTTTTTCAAAAAAAGAAACTTTTCTCATGTTTACGAGACCCAAGAAAAACTTCTTTTTTTGCAAATAGTATTTTTACGAAAAAAGAATTTCAATAAATTGGGGGTGTTTTCCCATTCTTAAAAATGTTTCATTTTCAATGGCATGAAATAAAAACTTTTTTTTTCTTTTTTTGTTCTTATCTCATGTAATCTTTGAAACGCATTAAAAAGAACTAAACTTTTTCTTCATATATTTGAAGCACTTTTGACAAGTGGAAAGCATGAACAAGAAAAAAATAAAGAAAGGCAAAACGAATCGTATCAATAATGGAGATCAAATTAAATGGAAAGAAGAAAAGTAGCGCGTGATAATGAAGCCGCCTTTGGGTTTATTGCTCCCTCCATATATATAAGAGTCTATTCAACGCCATCACAAAATATGGACAATGTAGAGAAATAGCTGCCAATTTTCCATTTATGACTTCTTTCTCCTTAGAATAGTTTACACTTATTGAGGGTAATCGAAGATAGTTTTTTTTGTTATTTACAACCCCATGATGCCTGCCATATATAAAGTTCATTTACAACATTTAAAAAAAATAAAATTTGATTTTGTTGTATAAAAATATTTTTTAAAAAATTCTATTGCAATTAAGCTTGTGGAAGAAAGATAAATTAAATTATCTCTTTTTCTACTTCTTCGAAAATCTTATTTATCTTTTTTTTGGAAAAAGCAGTGAAGCAATGAGTCGAAGTGCGCTTCTTCGTTTTTTCCTGCTGCGGTTGCTGCAGAACGTGTTACATCAACCTTTTTTTTCTCTTTCATCTGTCTCAATTAACCCAAAAAAATAATGGGAAAACAAACTTTTAACTGATTGAAATGTATAAACAATTTTTGAAATTAAAAAAATAAAAATATTTAGAATAATATATTGTTTATAACAATTCGGCCGCCGATCTATTCGAGAAATGAAATTGACAAGGCCAATACGACTTTCATGCCAAACGCTAAAATTATTTTTTCTGTTTTATTTTGTCAACTTCAAATGCAAAGAAAGTTTTCTTAATTTAGTGGTAGATGTAAATAGAAGAAGAGAATAACCTCCAAAATAGAATGTTTTGATATATCTTTTGAGAACGATTTTTCGTTTTTCTTTCTTTATTTTCACTTTCAGCCGTTCCATCGTTCCAAAAAACACATCAACCAAAAAAGGCATAAATTTAAAAAAGAGTATTATTTAGAAGATTTAAAACTTAACAAAACAAGTTATAGCGTATTCGTGAAAAAAATTCACAACTAAAAAAAATATGAAAATAAACGAGGCAAAAATGCTCATTATTGCCAATCGAGTCAGCGGAAGCAAGCAGCAACAAAGAGAGAACTCGGAAATATTATGGCGGACACTTGCGCAAAGTGAGAGAAAGAAAAAAAAGAAGAGTATGAGGGTGCACTCGGGGATTGGTGGTAGTAAAAAAATGAAAGAAGAGATTCTATTTGATTAAGACCGGTTTCAGTCAACGCCAGCAAGGTTACGCAAGGGGCATGACTCGGAACATATCTTGTCATTCGTTAAAAAGTGACAGAAAAAAATATATATAAAAAATAAAAGTGAGATAAAAATAATAGCTACGATGATTTTGATGATGATATAATAGAAACAGAACGGAACGTTATCAGCAATCTTACAAATGGTAACAAACAACAAGAAATATATACCGATCAAGACGCTTTAGTGATGATGAATGCTCTAGAAAAAAAGTTTTTGAAAAATAAGAAATACATATGAAGGGCCATACCTTCTTTTTTTTCTTTTGCTGTTTTATACTGATGTATTTATATCACCAAATAAAACTTTAGAAGAAAAAAAGAAGAAAATAAGCCGCACCTCTAATAGGAACCAAAAAAGAAAAAAAAGTTTATCAAAAAAAATTAATTTTACACACAAGCGTGGAAAATATAGGCGTTCTTCTAACTAAATTTTTAAGAGGTAACTAAAAAGTAACATATATTCAAGTTTTTCTTGCAACTCGTAACCTTTATGTTTGTGTCATTTATAAAAAAAGAGAAAGAAAAATGGGCGTGAATGAATGTTAGACTGGCTCCATCATTGAATACGCCAATCGAATTGCGCGACCTTGTTCAAGTTTTTGCTCAACCTCATCAAAAACAAACCGCCTCGTATGTATTTTTTTATATTTTTGCATGCATTAAAAAATCGAAAGAGAAAGTGAGAAATAAAATAGCAGCAACGGAAGAAATTAAATCATTATTTCTAATGACATTTTTATATTATATTAGGTATGAAAAAACAACAGTTTTAACCGCTTATTTTTAATGGCAAATTTTTGTTTTTGATTGATAGATTGATTTTTAAAAAGGAGATGAAGAAAAAGGTATTTAAGGTGTTCCACGCCCAGTAAGAAGAAAAAAACCATAAACCTGATAAGCATTAATTCAAAGAAAAGAAAATCAAATATAATTTCCTTATCGTGCATAAAAAATGCTTGTAAGAATTTAAACACTCTCAAATCAAAAAAAAAGTAGAGAAAGAAGATTAAAAACAGGGAAACATATTTTTTCAACTTTCGATAATTCAAACATATATGGGCCACCACAAGTGATGGAATAAATATATATTTATGCATATAAATAAAAATATTATTCAAGCATATTCAAAATGGTTGAGACTATTTGAATATGGTAAATTATGCTCTGAAAATCCTGGTTGTTTTGATCTTTGTGAAAGTTTTGAAAAGCTACATAGGATGTCTTCTTCATTCTCTCTTTGACATCCATAAATCGGATTATAATAAAAATGTCAAAAAAAAAGCTTTTAATAAATTATACGCAATCTTCAAATAAATGAATACAAGTGTAAGCAACAGGGAGAAAAAATAGAAGATTTAAAAGTCATTAAAAAGCGGAAGAAGAATTCTCGTAAAATTATTTTTTTCTACTAGAACATGGATGAGGTTTAGGATTATGCGTAGTGAAAGTATGCTTTGGTAATTTTTTTTAGAAAAAACTCAAATTTTAGAAAAGTCTTCAGAAAGAAGAAGACAATACCGAAGTAAAATAAAGTCAGGTTTTTTTCCTAAAACAAAAAAAAAACCTTTCAGTGGCATTGTTTTTTTAAAGGCCATGGAAAAAACTGGAAGCAAGGTTATTTTTTTTTGTTTTAGAAAAAAGAAGCAATTTGAGACGTTTGAGCAAACATAAAATAAGAGAAAAGAAAACCGAATTTTCGATGAAAAAAGAATTAAATTAAATGCATACACTCGATCTCAATTCAGGTGCCCCCAAATTGAAAAAAATTCAGGAAAAAACTGGCATAGAATCAAGCAAATAATTTTTTAAAACATTTGTTACATTGACTAAAAATGTAATGTATTTATGAATTTTATCAAATGAAACAGGCATTTTTTTATAATCTCAAATTTGCAAATGAACTGCTTCTTTTTTATTTTAAATCAAATTCGTTAACAACGAAAAACTAAAAAACAGATCGAAAAAATGTAAAGAAAGTTTTGTTTTGGCAAAATATTTAAAAAACGTTTTTAGCAAGCAATAACTGCCTTAAGACAATTTTCCAGGAATAAAAAAGGCAAATGTTTGTATTTCAAGAAAATTTTTTCGTCTTAAAGGAATTTAATGGCAATATGGAATAAAAAAAAACTTCTCTTTTGTTGCATCCAGCTATTAGCTGTCATTTGATGGCAACATATGGAACTGAATAATTTCCAATTTGATTGGGGAAAAATAGAAAAGATTATACATATTGTTTTCATTAAGAAAATGTTGCCATTCGCAAAAATAGACAAAAATAAAAAACTTACCAATAAATGGAATTGTAAGAAGCAGCCGTTAAAAAGAAACAGTAACTGCAGACTACGTTAAATTTGTGAAAGTTTGAAGAGATAAAAGGATAAATTCCTGTTCATCAAGCTTTTGGCAATCTGCCTTTTTCTTCGTGTTTCATATATCAAGAGAGAAAAAAAAGTTTTTTTTACCAAACTGACGTGAATGAAGAAACGTGCAATATAATCTTAGACCAACCCTTGAGCTCTTCTTTTTTTCTTTGAAGGACTAGGGCAAGGCTGTTTGGAGGGAACAAAAAAAGCCAATGTCAACATATTTTTTTCTCCTATGTTTTTCTTTATATATTTTTTCTACTCCCGATTTTATACCCTCGTTGCCTGTTTCCGGCGTTTACGCCGCACTTTGAGGTTTATATTCTTGCGCCCCTCTGGATCAACATTCATCTTGTCGAATGAGGAAGGACGCGCAGGAGGAGAAAAAAAATGTGTTGTTGAACGTGCGCTTTATATTTATTTATTTTTTCCTGAATGCAAAGGCCACAGGCAAATATAACCGAAAGACAAACAAAATAAGTTGGGGATGCTATTGTTCAAGTTGCGCTTCTTGCTCTTACTCGTCAATCCTCCTTTCCTTTCTGCGTAAAAGTTTTTACCAACATCACTACTATTCTACAGATGATGGTGTTCGATTTTGAAAAAACACATTACAAACAGACTTTTTATTATCATTTCAAAATGTCGACCTAATTGTTTGCGAGTGAGCCATCAAACAATCTTAAGCTTTGAGGTTAACGAAAAGTTAAGATTGTGACAAAATACACGTCCGTCAAATATTGACTAAAAATAAAAATAATTTTTTTTCTTTGCTTATGCTTATAAGAAAAAGAAGAGAGAAAAAAGAATGCTAAAATTATCTTACCAGTTTATATATTTTAATTGCCTTTTTTTCATTCTCTGTGATGATTTTTTTTGTTTATTTTAAATTGTGATTTCAGATACAATGGCAAACCTTTTTTTCAAAATAGAAAATAAAATTTGAGCTTATTGTTTAAAAAAAGATGTCAAATAAAAAATATTTTGGAAATAAATTGATCATTTTTAGGTACAAATGTGTATGCTCAGGAGTCGTAATGAGACACTGTTTCAATTTTTATGTCCTTCCTACAATGCATTGTGAAAGGCAAATAAATATACACATAACAAAAACGATCCTTTCAAATTTTTTCAAAAAAAAGTGAAAAAAATACAATAACTAAAAAAGCTGATGAAATGATTAAACAATTCAACAAATATAAAAAAAACAACAAAAAGATGGAGAAAAGAATATCTGGAAGAAAAATAAATGGGGGAAGAATTATTTATGATTTGAGCGGAGAGATAACGCAAAATTGTTATTCGTTACGAGGATGTTACAAATATCATAACAAGTATCATCTCTATATTTTAAGGGAAAATCGAGATAATTCTAACTTTTATTTATTGTGTATTGTAAGAAAGGGAAATGAAAATCGATAAAAAAAACCAATGTTACAGAATTCATTATTATTATTTTTTGATTCAAGCATTTTTGCTTACTTTTCTTTTGCTTTACAAAAACAATATATTATTGTATAACCATAAAAAACAAAAATATATTTGAAACATAAATACAATAAGCGCTTATTCCCATTTTTACATGTTTTATATTTATTTTTTTTTGTTATTCCTTCTGACATTCTCAATATTTTCTTTTTCTATAAAAGGGAAACAAAAAAAATGATTAATCAGTGCCTCCATTGAAAAGCAATTCTTGTGAAATTGTATCAAATGGAACAATATTGAATAATCTCATAAGTTGGTAATTCTCTTGTAAAGCTGAAGCTGCTGATACAATACCCGAAATTGAAAGAAGAACATTTCCAAATCGTTCTGAAAATAATAATAATATTTTTTAAATGTTTCGTATTTTTGACTTTTAAAAATAACAAAAATTTTGTAGTTTCAATAAAGTTCCAGCGGTTTCATAAGAAACCTTCAGGTGTACATGAACTTTTAAAATGTAGCAAACCATTGTTATAAAAGTTAAATCCAGTTATTCAAGTCATATGACAAATATCTTATTTTTGCCAAAGAAAGAATTGTATTAATTTTTTTAGCTATTTTTTTAAACTTTCAGAATTACGTGTGTTAATTTTTACAAATTACGTTCTTTAAAAAATGTAAAATGAATTCATTCTTTTCTTTGAATTACTCACCAGCATAATTTTTCATTTCAATAGACTGGTAAAAAGCAAATAATGCATTAATCGCCTGATTTCTACTTTTTGTTATTAATTGAGTTACGTAACTTCCAGTCCTTTGTGCTTCTGAAAAAAAGACGTAATTTTTAAAAATTAAAATTTGTCACTTGTTTAAAAAGAAAATCTGTTTGACTCAAGCATGATTACAGTACTTATTGGGATTTATATTTCTATGAAAGAAGAAACTGGCAACCATGCTTTGTCAAATCTAAAATGAAAAAAATAAAAAATGAAATCACTTTCTTTACTGAGTAGATTCTCACATGAATCTTCTCCTTCATTACGAAATAGAATGATAAGTTTTAAAACAGCAAATTCTTCATCTGTTAATTTCATTTGCCTCATTGGCATTGCAACTTCATCAATACATCTGGCTGTCATAATACTATACAGTTTTTCTTGTCTCCATCGACGTCCTTCTGATATCATTTTCTATAATCCAAAAATAAGTTTGCAACAGTTGTCAAAAGATACTGTAATACCTGTTTTTCTACTGGTAAAGCACTAACAACCCTCGGCATACAACTTTCATTAGGAAAAAGCCATACATCATTTAAATCACTTTTAGCTGTATGATAACAAGATTCTAAAACAATATGAAATATTGCAAATTTTCGTAAAAGTCTTGTTTGAACTGAAACAGGTAAATGTTGAAAATTTGGAAGTAAATTTGCCCATTGAATCATTGCATACAATTCTTCAGAAGTAATGCTCGCCATATCTGTCATCGACATCATACGAAGTCCATCAGCATAATATTCATCATTTGCCTTTAAAAAAAGATAGACTTCTGACTATGGATACATAAATACTTACTTGTCGAAATTTTGCTGTTCCATTTGCAATTGATAACAGTTTTGCTTCATGCTGAACACGAAATTTATCCAACTTCTTTATTCTAACTTCTTGATCAGATTTCAGCAAATAATTCATAAGATTTAATTCTGGCTTAATATTCAATGATGGACCATGTAAGTTTTGAGATGATGCTTTTGAAGTTGTTGGTGGGCTATTATCTTTTTTGCCAAACATATCCCGATGTGGATGTAAAGCTAAAGTTTGTTATTATCTTTCATAAAAGAAAACAATCACAATGGGTGGAAAAATGATCATCCGGTTTTTTCCATTTTTCGTACCAAACGGTTTCAAGCTATCCAAAATTAATGAAACCTTTAGGAATAATGGACTGGGAAAGAGATCTCTAAAATTTTTGGACCCCTATATACAGTTTGGAGACCCATCAATACTTCGAACTACCCAAAAAATGTCGAAAGAATGGGATAAAATTTGAAAAATTCGTGAAAAGTCGTAGAAAATCGTGGATGGTCATGGAAAACTGTAAAAAATCGTGGAAAATTTTTTACGACTTTTCATGATTTTATACGGGTTTTAACAAATTTTTCGAATAAATCCTTGTCAATTTTGAAGCCCTATGTACACTTTGACCCCCTCTGCAGCCCCAACAATACTTTAAATCACCAAAAAATGACAAAAAAATGGAACAAAATTAGAAAAATTGGTGAAAAACCGTAAAGAATCGTAGAAAGTCGTGGAAAATCGTACTAAATTGTTTACGACTTTTCACGATTTATCACCAATTATTCTAATTTTGTTCCATTTTTTCGTAATTTTTTGGGGGTTTAGAGTATTGTTGGGGCTGCAGATGTGGTTAAAGTGTACATTGGGGTTCAAAATTGACATGGATTTATTTCCAAGACAAGACGTGTCTCACTTAATTGTAATTTGGTCTTCTAGAAATATTATAATTAAAAAATGGATAGAAATGGATAACCATTTTGTCATCCATTGTACCGTACCACTTTGTTTCATTCCAACTTCAAAACACTTTTTTAGGCGACAAGCTCGACATGACTGCCTTCCCGTTCTTTGGGTAATATCACATGAATTATCTTTTTCACAAAAATATGCTCGTTTTTTAATAATTGCTCTATAAAAATAATATTATATTGCAAAATGTTTCACAGATATTTTTTTACCTTCGAAAAAAGCTTTTACATCCTAAACAACAGTTAACATTATAATGATGCCCTGTCGTTGAAGTATCACTGCAGACTACGCAACAATTTTCTAACATTTATTTTTGCTTTCTAAAAAAACTAAAATTCATTAATTCTTTTTTTATATTTAAATATTTTTAAAATAAGCTTTAAATCATCAAAAAGGACTCGTGTGCTGCTGCAAAACGAAAACGGCAAAAAATAATGCTCTATAAGAATAAAGAAAGAAAAAAAGACTTTGATCAGAGAGTAAAAACTCGTCAGCATTAAAGAAAGAATAAAATGTATGTACGTTTTTTCTCTTTTTTAAATAATACGCACCACAATATTGAAACGTTCTTGAGCATTGTGTGCTCGATGGTTGGGTTTGCAATAACAATCATGTGGAGAGGGATCATTGATAAAAGAAATTTTTTTGTTGAAATCTGCTTTTTTAAATTTGTTCGCTTTATTTGTTATAGCAAATTGTCACTTCTTTCCCACCATATGAATTATAATTTCTTATTCTCTGAAAACAATCAGTACATTTTAATTGAACTTTAACATATTAGCTGAGGATATTAGTATCGTAAAATACAATTGTTTCTGTGTTTTTTGTCAGAAATACAATTTCTATATCTGACTGCAGATCCAAGTTTTGGCAATAAAAAGCTGCTATCTAATAGAACATTGACAACATTTATCATAAACAATAATGCGATAAATGTACAGATGTGACAAGAAAAGTAAAGCAAAATAAACACAATACGTTAAAAAGTTTGTCTTATCTGTTTATCACTTTTTATTTAATTTTTATTGTTTCTCAGCTTGTAAATCCATAGTTTGTATATAACATATCTCACATGTTTTGTTTTTATGCCAAAATTTTAAAAATACAATTTATTAATAACATGAAATTAAAAGTCAAAGGAATTTGTTCAAAGTTTTTTGTATAATTATCCGTAATTATTATTTTTTTTAATAAAAAACATAAAATCAAACAATCTTTTTCCATTATAAAATACAAACAAAGTTAATTTTTGTAGCTAATTTATAATATTATCCGTCATGCTTTGATAATTACATTGATACATTGAATCCATATCTTTAAAATTTAAAAATTCATCAAAAATTTCTTTCATACGTATTTCATTTGCCTAAAATAATGCTTATTTATTACTTAATTATACTGATATTAAGAGGCACTTACTCTTTTTTTGCTTTGCTTTTGTATTTTCCAATGTCGTATAAAACCTTCAAAACGAGTTAAGCCATCTGGTATTTGAAGGAAGGCATGCCGAGCATCGGCAAGCAAAAGACGAAGCTAAAATTTAAAGTATTTAGTTGAGCAATTTATTTGAATGATATCTTACTGAATTAGCATCTGCATCATGAAGTTTTGTAAAATTTAAACGATGATATACAGCATAATAAAACATTTCAATACATTTTTGTGTTAACCTTATCGTTTGTTCTGAATCTGAACACATTGTATTTCGAATATGTTTCATATCAATTTGAATTGCTTGAAGGGGTGCTTTTTGATAAAGATTATTTGGTGGATGTGTAAGAATACATGATGGTGAAGTATTTCCAGATCCTGTTGTACTGCATGAACCACTGCTACTTGAATGTGTGTATAAACTTAATGGATGGGGTGGCATCTGATACATTCCCATTGATGCAGCAATTGGTAATTGTTCAACAAAAGCATGTTGATTCATTGGAAAGCAAATGCATGTGCCAGGTTGTTGCTTTGTACCATAAAATTTTTTTGCTTCCAACACAAATCGATAGAGAACTTTTGGAGATGTAACGAATGCAGCAACATGCTCAAAGAATGAATTAACATATAACACACCAAGCGAATTGCAAATATCCAAAAGCCAGGCAAGATCATCTTCATAATGCGGTGCAGATATACTATCACCCCATGTTTTTTTATCATTTTCTGCCATTCTCTGTGATTTAATTGCAAGAATTCCTACTCGATATGCATTAAGTAATCGGAATAATCTTTTGTCACTTGCAGGAATTGGCCTCATATAGTCATGTGAATTCATTGTTGTATTTCGTTGATTATTTTGGTAATTATTGTAAGGCACTGAAGGTGGTAAGGCACTAACAGGATTTGAGCAAGATGGTTGATTCGGAGTTGGCATTGATCGTTGTGAACGACAAGCTGGAGAATTTCGTTGTGGATAATAAGGATTATAAGATGGCATTGCAGGTGGATTTCCTGGATAATACGAATAACTTGTATCTAAATTATATGGATATGGTACTTGATTTTGTGGAAGTAAATTTGGTGCAGAATGACTTGGATGTAATGGTGCAGGATATTGCGGCATATTGTGCATTTGTTGTTGTTGCTGTTGATTATAATACATAAATGGTGCAGGATATCTTGGATATTGTTGTTCACAACCATTTCCTAATATATGATATTGAGCTTGAAGAGGTTGAATATCTCTTTGTGGAAGCAATGGTGCAGCGCTATCCTTTGAGTCATAAATTTCTTGCCAATATTTTGCAACTTGAAATAAAGCTCGACTACAAAAACCGGAATGTTCGTTTCCAATTTTTTCAAGGACAACACAAGCTTCTTCAGTTATTTCAAGGCCAAATTCTCTGCATTGTCGTAGTCGATGATTGACTTCATTAGGCGATAAAAGATGTGCTTTATACAATGCACTAACAGCCAATAAAGCACCTTGTTGAATAATTTCTTGATCAGCTCTATGACTAGCTTTATCAGCTAAACTTGCAACTTCCGTGGCAGTAAAATGTCGAGGCCATGTTCTTCTGACATGTTCTAAGGCTTGCTTTCCAATATCCAATGCTTGTGAATGAAGCCATCCAACATTATATCCAAAATGTGATCGACTACTCCAATTTCTTAATGTAAGATTATGAACTCCAACAGCATACATTCCAATAAGAAATGAGCACATATGTAAATTTCGATGAATTCGAACCATAGCATTCATATTTCCAAAATTATTATTATTGAACATAATATTATTGTTATTTCCGCCTGCTTCTTGATGAATTTCATTTGCTAAATCGGAATAAAAATGAGCTAAAGCTTCTGTTGCATGTGGAGTAACTTGAGTTTGACATGGTCGATTCATTGTGCGTATAGAATCTAATAAACTTGGAATATGTTTTGGATTTTTAATATTGTTTGCAGCATTTCCGGCATTTACATTTTGTTTTCCATCATTCACCTGTTCATTTCCTTCTGTAACATTTGATTTATCTCCTTTCTTGTCCTTTTTTCTCCATGGATAAACAGGACGCTTTCCTTCTACAGTATGTTCACGATAAATTGGGTCACGTTCTAAGAAATATGCTGCATTTGATTCATGATCATCATACATTCGATGAGTTGAAGGATCAAGAAGTTTATCTAGTACAAGTCCCAATCCACTAATATCATCTTTAAATTGTACAATTAATGCAAAAGCAAGTGTTCGACGTTGTTTTCGGAAGCATTCAAATAGCATTGGATAATCTTCTTCAACATATGAAAGTTTCATATCAAGACAACTTAAAGCAACTTGATATCCAAGTTCGTTATCACTTGAATCACGTTGTAATGTTTCACCATACTGCTTAACAAGTTTTCCATTCGTTGTTAAAGCTTCAACAATAAATAATGCAAGCATAGTTGGAGGTAAAATATCAGTATTTGTTTGACGGCATCGATTTATTGTTGACATTGCAATTTTTCGAAGATAATGTGTATCATCATTTGTTAATTTAACAGTTCTTAAAGCTTCAAGAATTTCACCTTCCAAATAATTGAGATAAACTTCAAGTTGATGAGTTGGAGCTGCATATCGTTGAAGTGATAAAGCAATAGTACCAATTTCAAGTGCAACTTTATGTGCATTTTGTACCGTAATCATTTGATCATTAACTTCATATTTTTCATTTTCACCAAAACCATTTAGCAAAATTCTAATTAACCGATATGCTCGTTCCAAAAATTCTACTGCTGTTTTTGTTGTCGATAAGGCTGATTGTCGAGGTAACTGTACTTCGACTTTTTGTGGGCATGTTTCCATTTGTCTAACTAATAACACGCCAGAAAACATGGCTCTTTTATTCTTTTTCTTAAAAATTATATAGCATTTAAAAAATTCAAAGAACAAATGCTTACTTGTCCTGCTGAAGACGAACTTTCATCAGCAGCTGAAGTACATTCAATAGGCTTATTTTCGTATGCCATCCCTTCATAGAAACAATTTGGAACATTTTGTAACATATCTTTTGCTAATTTTAATGCCATATATGCTGATTCAGCAGGATATCCATGATGAGCAAGTGAATCACAAGCATCAAATCGAACATGAAATAATTCACGTTCTGAATGAGTAAGTGCAAAAAATTCATCTAATTCAAGCTCATATTTCTCTTTTCTAAAAATTAATAAGCAATAAATAACACATATATACTAAATGGCTTTCTTACCTTTGATTATTATCAACATATTCATCATGTAAAGAATCTTCTCCACCACTATAATCTACAGTACCCGCTGAACCACTTCCAGAATTTTGATTTGATACAGTTTGACGATTAGAATGATTATTTTTTGATCTTCTCTTCTTTTTCTTTGATTTTTGTCGTTTTGATGTTGAATCTTCGAATTTTGGAACGTCCCATAATATTGCAGTTGTAACGCTAAGATTCTTAATTTCATAAAAGAAATGTTTCTTAGATTTTTCTAATAATGGAATATTTGGACAAATATCAATATAATCAGATGTTTGGGGGAAGCATGTAGCCGTTAATGGAACACACTTCAATTCAAAACTATGAAAATCAACTTGACATGCTTCCAAAGCTGAATAAAATCCAGGAAAAAATTCAGGTGTAAAGCTTGCAGTTCGAGCTGTTAAGAAATTTCCTTCAGAGTTTACCATCATTTTCATTTGATGATGCTAAAAGATATAATGTTTATTAATAGATTAAAGTTAGATAAACATACTGGATCAGCTTTATTAATTGAATACCAAATTTTATGAACAGCTTGTCGATGATAAAATTGAAGCAACCATGTAAGGCGTTCTTTTTCATATAAATTTAATTTTGGATTTAATGCTGCAATTTTCCATAATCTTACAATTTCATCAAATAATGCTGCAGCTTGATATAACATTTGAATAAAATTATTGGGTTGTAAAGCTCGATTATTCTTTGATGGAATTAATTGCATATGCCATTTTCCACTTTCAAGAAGTTTAGCTTGATACCACCAAAATATTATCTAAAATTTTTATTGTTATAATGGCAATATCGGGTTATAAGAACATATATGTACCTGATCAAATGCAATACAATCTGCAGTAATCATATGAAGTAAATGTGTTGCATTTTCATCTTGTCGATTAAACATTTCATATACAATACCAAAAAAATTCCATAAAGCTGTTGGTTGTTTTGCTTTGAGAACCGCTTGTCGAATTTTATATTCACATGCAACTGGAGGTTGTGGTTCATTGTTTAACATTTCAATATTACTAAAAATTATGTTATTAAATTAATTTATGCTTTATGTATAATATTTACCAAGTTGTTGTATGTCCATTTTTTGGTTTAATAAATTTTATTAGAATTGCAGTAATTTTGTGATGAACGGATCGTTCATTTAAACTCCAAATTGGAATAGCTTGATGTCCACCATCCGTTGGATCCGGGGCACCTTTAAGCATACTTGCTTCACTGCGAGAATCTCTAAGTTCATCAATATATTTTTGTCCAATTGTTATAAAATGAATTGGTAAAGCATTCATAACCATTTGATATAACTTTTTAAGCTGCTCATTATTAAAATCATTTACCGCATCAAACATTGTTACACGATATTCAACTGCATCTTTTTTATAAATTCGATATAGACATGTTGCAACAACATGATGACACCATGTTAGTTGTCCACATGTACATTTTGTTGAAGTAATTCGTTGTCTATCAACACATATTGTAACATAAAACGTTGAACTATTACCATAATAGCAAATATCATTTAATGTTGATTTTTGGGTTGTTTTTGGTTTTATTTCATCCAAATAACTTCGATCTACTGTTGCATTAACAAGATATCCAATTTGAATAACATTTTTAACTAAATTATTATTGTAAATTTGTTCACCGCCTTCAAATAATGTTGTTGTACCATTTGCAAGACAGCTGCAATGAAAAAAAATACTTTAAAATATTAAAAAATTAATTTTGTTTACCTATACAATTGAATATCTTTTACATCTTGTGGAAAAGAATGCCCAATGATTAGCTTGAAAATATATTCTGGTATAGTCTTTGTACTTTTTTTACCAACAATATCCTCAAGATATTGAACTTTCGTATCTCCATTCAATGATAAATCATTTAACTGTCTCTTTAATTCATGTTTATGCACAATTGATTGATAATGAGCTTCAAGTTGATCAAATGAAAGTGATTTTGCTGTAACAAAACCACTAATCACATCCAATCTTAATGGAACATTGGATGATGGCAGTTGTATCTTTTTTACATTATATCCTTAAATTATTACAATGTATTTAACAGCAGTTGTTGGAAATTTAAATATTACCTTTTGGCTGCCATTCCTGCCAATACTTCAATGTTGAACATGATTGTTCACTATCAGCATTACTCGATTGATCAGTATCTTCAAAGATATCTTCTGATGATGAAAGTTCAATAAGATCGTCATTTCCAGGGTCATCGTACATTTTACAACTACCTTAAAAAATTATTTAAATGTTAAAAAAAATAAAACACATTTCCGAAACAAATTTTTTTACACATTTTTGAAATAAAAAATGACGCGTTTTTTTGTATCATCTAGGTCAAGTTTATTTTATGATTTTTTAAAAAAAGTTTAGAATTAAAAAACACCTTCAGGCAATTTATCTTTCAAACCTTTTTCATTATTATTGATTTTATTCATTTATTGCGAACATAAAGAAAAAAAATCAGCCGCCCAAATGAACGGCAAAGCGCCAGTTCAGTATTGTCATTTGTACTGGTGTTGCCATTCAATGTAGCCCCAATCTTGACCTCGACCTGGTTTACAATCGACAACTGCCTTGTAAAACCTTCATTTTCAAAGGCGTAAACTTTTTTAAAAATTTACTTTTTTTGTTGCTTAATCAGACTGTCTTTTTTTTCAAATTTATGATATACCGCCATTACCATTACCGTAACCCTCAAGCAGTAAATCAAAGTTTGCCATAAAAATAAAAACTAATACTTACTTTTTACAATCACTTTTTTGAAAATATAATTACAATTAATTTTTTAAGAAAATATAGCTACAGGACATTGTATATTTCAACTGTAAAAATAATTTTTAAAACGTAATAATAAGAAATGAGAATAAAGTTCTGAAAAAATTTACAATTTTTCTTCGAACAAATAACAAAAATGAACACAGGTGTTCTTTTGCCGGCACGCAACAACACGAAAAAGAATTATTTTTTAACGTTGATGTTAAAGAAAAAAATGAAAATGAGAAACAACAAAAACATGCTTTATCAGTGAGAAAAAAAATAAAATAAATTTAAAGTGAAAAGTACAAGCTCATTTAAAAGTGGCGCTTGCTTTTATAACGTGCTTGAATAAATTTTCATGTTAGCAGTTTCTTCCAATGTTATTGGATATTTTTTATAACTTTCTAACAAGTAATTAAAATTGGTAATAATAAAGTAAAAAAAAATCATTTTAAAACAGATCAAAAAGTTTGTGTTTAAAAACAATCAATTGTGGAAAAAAAAGTATCTCAGTTGAAGTTTTTTTTATTTTGCGCTAGACTGAATGAAAAACGATAAATCTAAAAGCAAGGGAAATACCTGGGAATTCAAATGTTAAAATATTAAAATGTCAAATGTTACGAATAAAGTTGTAATAACTTTTTTAAAAATTATAAGAAATTTAAGGGTATGGTCACTTTTAAAAAAAATAAAACATAGAATGCATGCAAAAAAAGGCAGAACAAAGAAAAATCGGACTCGGGTGAGCACGCAGCGGCGCGAACCTCTGCGAAATTTTGTCCACTTCTCAGTCAGTCGAGCCCTTTATTATTTGTCGCATCGCTACCAGCTGGTTGTGCGTGCTGCTGCTACTATTGCTACTGGGGGGAGAGCTCACTTGGGCTGGCTTTTGAATTGAGCTCTTTGGTGACGGAAAGAGTGATGTACCCAGCATTGAAAAAAAACGGACATCTGCCAAAATATAAAAAAAGCAAGGCTATGCGGGACAAAAAAAAATTTAGTTCAATTTTTTTTCAATAAACGCTTAAATAAAAACATAGAGATATCTCAATGACATAATTGAAACCATAATATCAGGTAAAAGAAGTGTTTAAAATAATTTAAACCTGAAAAAAGTATTTTTCTTATCACCAAATGAATCAAGCAAATTGGTGGCACATACGGTAAAAAAGTTTGTAGCAACAACACTGGCTTTTGTCTGAAAATTACTTTAAAAGAAAAACTACAAAAGAAGTAAATACTTTATAATTCATAAATTCCTATTTCAACAAAATTTCTTTTAAAAGCATTAACAAAAACGTCGAAATTGTTATTTTTACGTTTTTATCCCTTCTTTTCAGTAATTGTTTCCAAAGTTTACTCTCTGAACACCGAAAAAAAATGACTTCAGTTTTATGTCACTCTCTTTTGTTTTGTACAAAGATTATAGAAGATTATTTCGTTTTTTACGTTATTGTTTTTTTCCTTCAATTTTATTTTTTTTTCAAAAAAATAGAAAAAGCCAGTGTGACCAGTGACGACGAAGGAGTGGTCAGAAGAAAAAAAAGACTTTGCTGCCACCCAAGCTTAAAGATATGTTTGGCAAAAATAGCAATGTTTGTGTTCCGTGCAAAGACGTGCCGCCATCATTAAATAACAAAAAAATGCTTAAAATGGTTCTTTTTCCCAAAAAATAAAATATTTTTTCTTATATAAAAAGCAATAAATGAGAAACACAAAGAAATAACACGCATTTTTTATGGCAAAAAACTAAGTTCTAAAAAAGGATTTATGGCCCATTGTATAGCTTTAAGAAGAAAAAAATTACTGTAGCAAATTATGAAATATAACAGGAGAAAATTTAATTTAAAAAAGTGAAAAAAGAGTAAAAAGCTATAAAAATATATTTATGAAAGTTATGTTCGTTTTTCTTTTCAAAAAGAGATTATAAATAACCAACTAAAAAGTTTCATAACATTTAAAAATGTGTATTTAAATATTATTTTGAAATTTTCGTTACTCACAGGCTTTTTTTATTTGCTGGATAAACTCATTACATAAATAATTGAGTTTAATGGTTTAAAAGATTTGAATAGTCGTGTTAGTGACGATTTTGTGTTGGTTCTTCAAACTTAAAAATTAACTTTCTTAAGCAACAGAAAAAATTATTTCGAAAAAAGCGACATTATTTTGACTTGACAAAGTTATTATGAAAAAGAAAAAGCACCTTGCCTTAAAAAATACACCTTTACTCGTTAAAAAAAAGCTGTTTATCTAATTTTGCTCAACCTTTCTTTTTTCTTAACTGGTCTAATTTGTTTTAAAAAAAGTAAAACATAAAGTTTTATTCTTCTAAAAAATGCTTTTATTTCCGCTTTTCCCATCAATGATTGCTGTTTTCAATATATGTATGTATTTATTTCTGATGGCTCTTTTTATGTATTAGTTGTGGAAAGCAAAAGAAAATCCTAAATAAGAAAAAGCATGAAATATTTTTTTTAAAAGACGCTGACAATAATGTTTGCACAAAATGAGTCACGTCAAGTCTTGATCGTACACAACAAATTTTCTTTTTCTTCTTCTTTTGCGTGCAGAAATTGTTCCTTACTACTACTACTACTTCTCAACACTTTTAGTTTTTTTATGCGCAGTCTTAGAAAAAAAATTGAAATTTCTTTTATTTTTTTGCTTTAAATAAGTTCATCCTTGTAATTTGTTGACGTCGGAAGCATCTCCCTAAAATTTTGTTTGTTTTTATGAACTAATTTTTTTTACTTACTAATTTATTTTTTTCATTTTTTATTGTGTTTTTTTGAGTTATATAGTTTGTGGAAGGATATTTCTGAAGAAAAAAACTGGTTTCATATTTCTATGAGTATCACGCAACAATAAACAAAAAAAACTATGGAAAAATAAGTTAGAAACATTATAATCATCTATGTTTTTCGGCATTAAAAATTTTAATCGAGCGTTTGAAAGACACCTTGATGTCCAATAAATTAGAATACGGTAAGACTTAGTGTATTTTTTTCGAAAATGAGACATTCAATGTAGAAATAGAGTGAGCCAACCAAGAAAGAAAGTACAGCCACTCATAAAAATGATAATAGCGTGGGTGATTGTAAACGAAGCTAAGTTTCTTAACAACATCGATAAGGGTGAGGTTCTCTTCCTCTCCTTATTTAGCTTTCTTCTCCTTCATTGATTTCTTACAAACAAGCATTTCTGTAGTGATTCATCAGTGCAAACCATGTTTTTTTTTCTCGTTTTCCTCACCATCGATGGATGATGACTCAAAAATATCCATTATTTTCTTCTTTCACTTTTTATTTTTTCACCTCACTCTCGTATAACTTTTTTATATTTTCACCCCTTAAATTGATTTCTTTTTTTAACTCATATTTTAATATTTGTCAAATTTAAATAGATGACATTATACTATTCTTTTTTCTTGAGAAATGCTTTTCTTTTCGGCAAAACAAAAAAAAATACGCGTAAACCAATATATTCGTTGACCGTGGGCATTTTTAACGCTATGAAAACTAAAAAAAGGTGATGCTTGCTTGAATGTTTGCATATTGTTTTTGTTCTCCCTTCGGACGGCGTAGCTTTTTAGTTTGATTTTGCATGCGCATAAAGTATGCGATTTTGATGACGATTTCTTCTTCTTATTTTTTTATTATTTTTTTCTTTAAAGGTGACCATTGGGTATTTTTCGTTTACTTCGTCTTCACCTTTCTTCTTTTTATTCTTCTGATCTTTACTTTTTTTTTCTCCAAAAGCCTTTTTTTCTTCTCACAATAATCTTCAGCAATTTTGAGCATAATCAATGTACACTTTTTTCTTCTTCTTCTCCTTATCAGAGTCTTTTATTTGATATTTTAGCGCTTTTTCCCATTTGTTGTTTGTTAAAAAACATTTTTGTCTTCTTTTTTCACATTGCTTTACACTTTTTTTAGTAGTAGCAACAATGAAAAGAACTGTTTGTTTATTATTTTTTGTAACGTCCATTTTGGCTCAATCAATTGATTATGATGCGAATCGAAGATATCCGCAACAGCAGCAACAACAAGGTTATGGTCAAAATTACAATAATAATAACCCAAATTTTAACAATAATAATAATAATTACAATCAGCAACAACAACAGCAATCACAGAATGGCTTGTATAATTTAGCACAACAAGCTGGTCAAAGGCTATTAAATAATACTTTGGTTAATCAAGCTGTTGGCGTTGTAAGAGCATTAAGTCTACCTAAAAAGGATCTTAATTTTATATTTTCAGGTTAATAAAGGTCTAGGATATTTTAATCAAACTTCACCAACTATGATGCCTGGAAGCCCTGGTATACCACCTACAACATCAGGTGTAAGAATAAAAGTTCAACTACAAAATTACATTGATCAAGGCTACAAATTATCAGATACTCAAGTTTGTGTTTGTCCTCCAGGACAAAATTATGAAGGGTGCATGCATAATTCTCCCGCACGTGCAGGATATACTTGCCTCTTTTCATTTATGGTTTTAATTAATTCTGCAGAGTTTGTTATAAAAAGTTTAAACGAAATATTTTTAATTTCATAAATTTAGTTCCCAACTTCGTTATGATGCAACACCATTTTTGAGAGTTGATAATAATTATGGCGTAAATCAAAATGAACGCAATGAATTTCAACGAACTTTTGAATTTGTTGTTCAAGAAAGACCTGTAAGTTTTATTTTGTAGCAATTAACTTCCTAAACAGCATCTATTTAGAGAGGAATTACTGTAATTGTAAATCATCAAGGAGCTATCATTGATGGGTTTACTGGAAATATTAATTCTTCAAATACTGTTGTAAATGTTGATCGATTTACTATTCCATTGGAAGACAATACTGTTTATGGAAATCCAATTACCAAATCAGTTGTTGGAGACTACCTTCAAACTCAGCTTACTATCAGTTATACAATTTCTTGTTCTAATAATTCTCGATATGGTCCTGCATGTAATTTGGATTGTACTACATCAAGTGTTACTGGCTCAAATGCAATTTGTAAAGATGCTGAAACTGGTTATTATAGTGTATGTCGATGGCAAAATTCTGCAATTGTAACTGATTGCGAAAATTGTCCATGGGGAATTAAGGATGATGCATATTGCCAAGATGAAAACGGTGGACTTCTTAATACACATAACGCTGGAGTTGTCTCAAAGGATTGGAAAACTGCAACAATTGTTTTGGCAGTTATTGCAGGAGTTTTATTCCTTCTCTTAGCAATCGGCTTAATTGTCAGTATTTGCATTCAACGAAGAAATAGAGCTGCTGCAAATGTAAATGAAGTTCCACCAGGATATACTCGAAGAAATAATGAACTTCGAGGTGGTCATGTTGGTAATCCTGAAGCGACTCCATTAAATGCCCCCAATAATCGTGCACCAGTTCCATCGCCTCGAAATCAACCCCCTCCATTAAATTCTCGACCAAATAGTAAGTTGTTAAGAGAGTTTTACCGTTTGTTAAACTTGTCTTTTTAGAATCTGCATTGCGTACTCCCGCATATCAATATCCTCCATCAGCACATCTTGGTGGTGTTGATTCATTGAATGAAACTCTTAACAGCAGTTTTGCAGGCAGTCAAGTTCCCGGAAATGTCAGTCGATCTGCTGATGTATAATGTGTTTTTTTACAAAATTTGATATTAAAATTTGCTCTTTTCTTTTTGTTCCTGCCATCAGCTAATTTTGCTTCTGAAGAACGCCAATCGTATTTTGGCATCGTTTTTTATATTTAAAAAATAACAGCAAACTCCCCAACTACCAAAACATGGGCGATCTCATTGCGCATTATATTATTAATATACTTCATTTAAAAAAACGCAATTCACTTTTTTTCTTTAATTTAATTTTTTTTATTGTATTGTTGTAAATAATTAATACAAAAAATACTAACTGTTCTTTCTTATTGTTTTAAAATTTAAATAAATTTCTTTACTATCATCATGTTTTAAGATTTCAAATAAAAAAGTTGCAAAATAACAAAAAAAAAGTGAACGAAGTGGGAGGAAGAAGTTTGCAAGCGGTTATTGCTTTTTTTCTTTCTTTTTTTCTTTCTTTTGTTGCTAAAGTTCATTCATTCATTTTCAAAGCCCGCCTTCGATCGGGAGTGAAAAATCAATAAAGCCGTGAGCAACTAGCTGGATGTAAGCAGGGATATTCTCTTCATCTCTTTTTTGCTTTTATTTTGCCTGGAAATTATCTTGTTTTTGAAATATATATTTTTCTTGTTTTGACCATTGCTCAATTGTAATTGTATTTTTAAAATCATGTCTGTTTTATCTGCTGCTCGTGGAGTTACCCAAGTAATGCATCGCTGTGAATCTGCAAAAGAAAACGGTTTCCTTGGTGTGTTCATAGCTCACTTTTTGTTTACCAAATTTCATAATTCTTTTTAGATCTATCAGGTTGTGATCTCATGTATGTTGCTGATGCACTGTATATGGTTTTAAAAGGCTATACTGTTACGAAATGCAGTTTATCCAATAATGCATTAAAAAAGTTTCCTTCAAAAATGATTACAAAATTTCCTGATATGACTCGTGAGTCATCATTTTTGTTAATACAAATCTTTTTTTATTGTGGGCTTTGTAGAATTTAGTATTGCTTCAAATACTGTAACAGAATTACCCGAAGAAATTTCAAACTGGAAACTGAAAGCAATAAATTTAGCAAGTAACAAATTTGCCAAAGTTCCTGATGCTATTTATCGAATGTCAGATCTTCAAATGATTGACTTATCTGATAATGAAATTGAAAGTAATCGTTTTATTTTTTACGTGGTTTTTCAAAGTTTAAGATTTATTCTTTTAGATATTGACATAAAAAAATTAATTGCATCTTTGCCAAATTTAAGGATACTTAAAATTTCAAATAACCCATTACCAGTTAAACATTTACAAGATATACTTGGTCATCAAACAAAGACATTACAAATTAAATACGTTGTTAGCAATACGGAGTAACAATCCTTTTTTTCTCAAATTTGTATATTGTATCATAAAATATTATTCTCCAGAAATGCCTTTTTTCGGCTTTTTCTTTTGTTATTTTGCTTTTTATGTTTTTTTAAAATGAAATTTTATGTTTTTCTTTCAAACTTTTTCTTTGAACAAAAAATGTATAAAAATAAATTGCAATCTTAAGATTTCAACATTTGTTTCGAAACCCACAAGAAACAAAGAGGGAGACGATGAATATGTTAAACTTGATTTGGATTACATTTTTACTTTATCTTGGATTAGTAACAACATCCGGGGCTTCTTCTTCTCCTTCATCCTCCTCACGAGTTATAAGTAATTCACGGGTTAGTTTTATTTATTTTTTTGTCTATTTCCTTTCAATCTTATTTATACTTTTGACCTTTTTTAAAAATTTAGACTCACGGAACAATTCCAAAAAGACTTGTTGGAGAAAGGGCACCTCAATTCATCATTATTGAAGAATAAATAACACAGAGAAGAAGAAAAGAAATGCGGGAAATGAGTTGCTTTTCAGAAACAGGATTCGTTTACAAAAAAGTTCTATTTTTTGTTTTTAATTTTAATTAAAAATGTGATTGCTTAAAATAGATGTTTTGAAACAAAAAATAGATTTGTATGTAAATATATATTTTACTCTATTTATTTGCAGCTGCTTGGCAGTTACCTAAAAAAACACGTAAAAATTATACTTGAAAACTGTGTTAGGAAATAGTATTAAGGCTAATGATTGTAATTGTAATATATATACATATATATATATAGATTATTTCCGGGTTTATGTTACTTTAGTAATAGTTTTATTCATCCCTGTTTAACGTCTGTTAACCACAGACACTTATTTTTGTTTTGGACATTAATTAAGGCCATCACATTTTTTTGACACATTTGAAGATTTTAGTTATAAGCTTCATGGAAATGAATTTGAAGTTGTAAATCCAATGTTGCTGGATAAAAGCTTTTCCGCATACATTTTGCTGTTGAGCTTAACATGAAAAAATGAAGAATTAAGTCAAAGATGATTCGAGAAAAAGCCAGACATTTTCCTGTTCTGGTTATTAGAAGTAAGAAATCACATCAAAATTTAAAAGAGATTAATGTTCAAAATGCAAAATAATATTTTGATTTATATTATTTTGCATCTTTACATGTTGAATAAGAAGCTCAAAAATATGATGTTTGCAAAGAGAAGAAACCTATCAGTTGAATTATTTAACTCATTTCAATTGGTTTCATTTTATTACTTTCATTTTTTGGTTTCGTTTGTTTTTGTTGCTATCATTAGAAATTGACATTTCATATTTTTTTGTAGTTTTGTCTCTAATACCATGTAACCGATTAATTTCAATTGTATAACATCATCTTATTTTAGCAAAATATTAATACGTTTCTGCATAAAACCTTTGTTGAAACATACAGATATATATCATACTTTCAGTTTTTCTCACCAAGTGCTAAAAATGTTTTCTTAAGCTTTGTGAAAAAATTATGGAACTACAGAAGAAAATCAAATGTTTTAATGTTTCAAGCCTGAGAAAAAGTAGTTATCAAATACAATAGCCTTAATTAAAGTCTACCATAACTCCTGAGTACATTTTTTTCATTTTCAAAACTGACATTTTGTATAAATACATTTTTGTTCATGCTTTATTCCAATAATTTTTTTATAGAAAAGTAAGCTAATACAAAAAAACTTTAACTTTTCAACTATATTTTGTACGTGAGACTAGAAATTTTTCTATTCCTAGAAAAAGCTTTTTCAAAAAAGGCTCATCAAAAAAGTTCTTAGGGAAATGAATCAGCTACAGTAAATACTTGAAAACTTACAGACATGTTATAACCATATTTTTCTTCCGTCTTCAATTATTTTTAACAATTTAAACATAAATAATTAACCATCTTTTTCTTTAATATTTAATAACAAACAGGAAACATTTTTCAATAAAAGATTGTTCTTAAATATTTTTTATGAATACTTTCATAGTTTGTTTCTACCGTTTCCAACATGTGTTTATAATAATTTAAATGTCAATGAGCACTTCCATTATACATTGTTATGAAAAAGATTATAACAGATTAACGAGGCATTATTGTATTTTCAAAAGCTTAAATTATTTATTAAACATTTTTTTATTTAACCTCCTTCTTGGGGGGACATCTTTGCATTGCATTTAATATCTTTTTAAGAAGATTAAAAGCCATATTTGCAATATTTATAATAATAATAATAATGCTCTGATCTTTTCATAAATCTTCCTTATGCTACTAAAGAAAAAAATGAGAAAAAAATAGTTAATTGACTTTCTTGTTTAAGCGATTAAAGAAAAAATTTATTTGCTTCTGGCATCCTCCCTCAAGGTCGAATGAGGGAGGGGAGGGAGTAAGAAAAAAAAGTAGTAGTCTCACGCATAAGAAGTAGAAGAAGAAAGCAAATGAAGGAATAGTATAAATTAGCTACCGTTTCGTTTCTTTTATTTCAGTAGTTCTCCACCCTCACTTTAGCTATTAATCTTGTGAGAAAAAAAGGCTAAAAATTAAAAAAAATATTAAGGAAGTTTTTTTCCTTGCTGAAGAAGAAGGACATGAAACTTATCTTTCTTTCATTTTATTTTTGAAAATGCTAGACGATCTTTTGTTATTTAACAAGAAAAATACTTTTCTTTTCATTTCTTTGAATGCCATATGTCATAACAAACAGTTTAATAATAACCATATCTCAAAGAATTGTGAACTTTATGCTTACCTATGTAAATCCTTAGAGGCTTCTTCTTTTTCCGCTTACCTTCTGCAATAAAAATTCTTTCTTTTTATGCTTTCATTACGCATATTTTTTCCCTTTGCACAGATAACATTTTTGGATTGAGCGTCATAAAAAAAATCTTTGACACAATTCAAGGGCACCTTTGACGGCATCATCAAAATATCTTGTCAAGGCCCAATTAAATTTTTTGTAATCAGCAAGGGGATTAAACGTCACTACGTCAAATTCTATGTATATAAATACACCTAACGCAATGGGAGGAATGAAAAGAAAAAAAGATTATTACTAAATTTGACTCGCTTATTTGTTTTAATTTTGGTTAATTTTTCTTATTTTAAATTTACGATTCTTCTTCCAGAATGCAGCCAATAAGAACAGTGATTTGTTCAATTTTTTATTCCGTGATATTGTGGTTCAGTGCTTATGCAGCACCATATGCAAAAGGAACAAATTCAGTGCCACAGAAATTCGATGCTTCAAGCTACAGTATCCCAATGGTAAGTAGTCATTTCTCTTAAAAATTTGTTAATTTCTATTTTGAAATTTTAGGAATCCCAACCAGACGTAAATCTTGATAAAAGAGTTCACAGTCTTTCATTATTACGAACAAGATATGCTCCACAAAATTATTTCTCATCCAATGCTTACAGTACACCAGAGGTAAAAATTTACTTTTAAAAACGAGAATCCCAACAATTTTGCTCTTTTCTTTAGGTTTCACAACAACGAAGATTGAATAAACGAGTTCACCATCTTTCACTTCTAAGAATGGGAAAATTGTTTAAACCTAATACTGCACCACAAGTAAAAAGATTATCAGCTGAATCATTATGGCGATATCTTGCTTCAGATTCCTTAAAGCTATCGTAATACTTTATAGACCAAATGTAAATAGTTTTAAAAAAATATGTAAATAAAAAAATCTCAACTATGCCAAGCAGTGCTCTAAAAAATTTTGTATGCTTTCTTTCTGTATATTTGTATCTTTTTTTAAATTTTGCTTTTTGTTTCATTGTTTTTTTCTCTAAAATATTTTGAATCAGGTTAAAAAACAATTTTTGATTCTTTTTTTATATTTTTAATTAAAAAAAGAGATTCTGAAAAAAATAATTGAACTTGCCCTTAATAAACATCCAAATAATATTTATTATTAAAATACAAATAGATGGATTTACTGACTCAAAGAGTATCTATCTGTCGAAGAAAAAAATTTATTTCAAAAAAGTTAATGAAAAAAGTATTTATTACAACTAAATATAGAAAATTTACACATTAATCTGAGACGAAATAATGACCTAAAATAGTCAATAATAGAAAATATTTTTCTTGGTTTTAATCGTAAAAGAAAAGAGAAAAAAACTCATAAAAAATGCATTTTTTACATAAACAGCCAGAGATAGATTACGGTAAGTCAAAAATGAAATGAGAAGGAAAAAAAGGAATGCATTATTATTTTTTTCAAAAAATTAGCTGAGAAACAAAAGACAGACGTAATAAAATCAAAAAAAAGGTTTTTGTTTAAAGAAGAAAGGGAAAGCCACATTGTTGCAATAATAAAATGGTTTTATTAGCTTTTTTGCTTTTTGATTTAAAAAAAGAAATGGAGCCGAAAAAAATTGAGGAATTCCTAAACCGCAAATGTTTTTTTTGACTTCCGTTTTGCTTTTTGAACAAAAGTTTGCAGAATTCCAAATTGTGTTTTAGTTTTCTTTCGTACAACAGCTTTTGTTTCATTGTGGTTAAAGTTTTTCTATTTTGTTTTAATTTGTAAGTGATTCCCTGATGATGCTGATGATTATAGACGATGACGAAAGATTTCTTTTATTTGACCTATGAATTAAAAAAAATAAAAGTGAAACAAAACCACGCTTTTTTAAAACTCTCTCTCTTTATTTTCTGTTTTTTTTTCAACAATTCTTCGAGCATGTGGAAAAAAAGAGAAAGCATATAAGCAGACATTGAAAAAACACATTTTGCGCCAATTCTTGCATTCCCTTTCTTTCATTCATTTTTTTTTGCGATCGCGGAAGCTTTTCTAATGTTGTGAAAAAAACCGTTTCTGTTGCAGGCAGCCTAAAACTTTCTCCTTTTTTTGCTCTTTTCTTTGTCTTTAAAAACTTTTAAAAAAGTGGTGTTGCCATTCTACGTGTTTTGTTTTCGTCTTCTATTGCTAATTTCAAAATGTCTAAATCAAATAATCCTTTGTTAGAGATGCGTT
Source organism: Panagrolaimus sp. LJ2400 (assembly GCA_024447215.1). Classification (NCBI taxonomy): domain Eukaryota; kingdom Metazoa; phylum Nematoda; class Chromadorea; order Rhabditida; family Panagrolaimidae; genus Panagrolaimus; species Panagrolaimus sp. LJ2400. Next base: position 10,432,987 of record JAMRYA010000004.1, on the reverse strand, counting down.
CATATCAAAATAACCGGAATGACTCTTCTGAAGATGGACGTAAGTTATCAACCATTTCATTGGGAACATTTAATCAAGCAATTGATCAACTTGAACGGTATATTGTTAAACGAGAATTACCTGCTGAAGAAATGATTTATAATATTTTTAAAATTCAAAACAAAGATGAAGCTAATATTGGAAAGTTGATTGCGGTTCGTTTTTAATTCATTGCTTAATTGAGAGAAAAAAAGATGAGAAGTCTTTTTAGCTTTTGAGAAGTTATGGCTTATTAGAAAGTGATCCACGCTTGAAGCCAATGATAAGACGAATTTTAAAAATTGAAGAAGAACATGAAATTGAAAGCAGAGAAATTCGTGATCCTAAAAAATGGAAGCTAGGAAAAGAAGAATTTATGATGTAATTTTATTTCCATTTATTCTCTCTTTTTCACAGTAAGTTTACAATATCCCTTTTTAGGTGTGTCAATGAAAGTCTTGGTCTTGTAACTCGTGCATTACAAAATGAGCTGATTATTCCAAGTTGGCAAGAATTCTGTCAACATATTAAAGACATTTTTCTTAAAGTAAGCAATATTAGTTTACCTCTTGCAAATAACCATATTCAGTGTCGAGATATTACCGATGGAAAGGTTGCCACTTACATTCCACAATTGAGTCGTGTTGATCCAAATAAATGGGGCATATCGATTTGTACAGTAGATGGACAAAGAGCATCTTGGGGAGATTGTAAAGAACCGTTTTGCTTTCAGGTATTTTCTTTTAAAAAAATGCATTCTTTCCTAAATTTCTAAAATAAATTTTTAGTCAATTTCAAAAGCATTCAATTATGCCGTTTGTGCGAGTGGTATGTTTTAAAAAAAAATTATCCTTTTCTAAAATAATTTTTCACTATCTCAGAATTAGGTGCTGATGTTGTTCATTCATATGTGGGACAAGTATGTTGTAATATAATTTTAAGAAATGTGAAATTAAATTGTTATTTTTTACAGGAGCCAAGTGGCCGTTTATTTAATGAAATTTGCTTAGATAATAATGGTATGTATTTCAATATTTTTTGGGAAAGCTTCTTTTTCTTCGTTTTTTAAAATATTGTTATTTATGTGAAAGATAAAACGATATCCGTTTAGATAAGCCACATAATCCAATGGTTAATTCCGGTGCTATTATTGTAACATCTTTAATCAAAAATAAATTAAATCTTGCTGATCGTTTTGATAGTGTAAGCTCTTTCACATACATTTTTTTCGTAATCTTATTTCAAAAACTTTTGTTTATTGTTATTGTTTTTAGATGATCAATGCATACCGTAAAATTGCTGGTGGTGAATATATCGGTTTTAATAATGCTGTTTTTCTTTCTGAACGAGAAACAGCTGACCGAAATTATGCACTTTCATATTACATGAAAGAAAAAAACTGTTTTCCACCTGAAACAACCAATCTTACCGATGCCTTAGATTTCTATTTTCAACTTTGTTCTCTGGAAACAAATTGTGAAGGTCTTTCAGTTATGGCAGCAACACTTGCAAATGGGGGAGTTTGTCCCATAACTGAAGAAAGATGCATCAAAAATCGGCCATGTCGAGATGTTTTAAGTCTTATGAATTCATGTGGCATGTAAGTGAAAATGTCAGGAATTTATGCAAATTCTTCATTCCTTGTCTTATAGGTATGACTATAGCGGACAATTCAGTTTTCATGTTGGTCTTCCTGCAAAATCAGGTGTATCGGGTAATTTGATGATTGTCATTCCAAATCTCGTTGGCATTGCAATATGGTCAGTTTTTTTAAATTATATTCTTATTATGTAAAGGGCAATTCAATTCAGGTCTCCCCCTTTGGATTTGCTGGGTAACAGTGTTCGAGGTGTTGCATTTTGTAAAGAACTAATTACACGATTTAATTTCCATACTTATGATAGTCTTGCAAATAATGAAAGTGAAAAATTTGATCCAAGAAAACGAGTTGGTGATCGTGAAAAGAATCAAGTTGTTACATTACTTTTTGCTGCAAAAGCCGGTGACATTAATTCTATTCGAAGGTAAGAGTATCAATAAAATTTGAGCAAACTTTAATTTAACGCTTCTTTAGAATGTTTATGAAAGGTGTTGATTTAGAAATGGAAGATTATGATCGTCGAACAGCTTTACATTTAGCTGCTGCTGAAGGGCATCTTGATGTTGTTGAATTTTTGGTTAAAGTTGCAGGTGTTCGTGTTGATCATAAAGATCGCTGGAATCGAACACCATTGCAAGATGCAAAAGCTCAAAAGCATTATGAAATTATTGCATTTTTACGACAAGCTATGACAATTGGAGAACAAGATGAAGAAGAAAATGATGATAAAGTTGAAGCAGGGGGACTTGATTTTGACAATGATATTATTGAAAAAGATGATGTTAATGATGATGATGCTTTTGGAAATGATATTAGTTATGATAAAAAAGATCCGGGTTCACAAAATCTTTCCCCTTTATCATCAAGTACTCCAAAGACATTATCTGAAAGCAGTGAAGATGAAAACAATCTTTATTCAAATGATCCATTTGAAGGCCAAAAATATAAGCTGATGAGAAAAACTGGTAATGACGGAGGAACATGGAAGAAACATCGCCGATATTCTGATAAATAAAAAATGTTCCTAGAAATTTTATATGGGTTGTTTGCGTTTTAGATATTAATAGATTTATATGTGTTGCTGTAAGAATAAAATTTTATGTTATTCTGCTAGATACTAAAAATAGGAATGCTAATATGTCTATGACAAAAAGATGTGAAGTCCTTAAAAGCTTACATTAAATACTACTAGGATTTCCCTCACAGGGCACCGGTTCCGGAAAAACCGGGCGTATTTTTGCACATGTAGCTGTCAGAAAAGCAGAAATCTCGAAAAAAAATTTTTTAATGTTATGGATGGGGATCTTATAAATCATAACGAAGCTTTTGGCCGCTATAATAATAGCCTTCGGCTTTCTGAATCCGTTTTAACGGATTCTGAATCCCAAAACGCATTTTTTACAAATAAAAATGATGCAATACAAACGGAAGACCAATATTTGGAGACACTGAACGAAAACTGAAAAGTTGTTTACGCTTTGAAAATTCACTCTTTTTTATGAATCAGATTTGTTCTAAGATTGTAAGGAAAAAAATGAAGCAAAAACATAAGCAGAGACCGAAATTACGTTAACACAGCCGACGCAGTTTAAACAAAAATTCAACAAAAGTGAAGGCTTTCAAATGTTTTCAGCAGCGTTTTTAATGAGGTTTTTTTCTTTGATAGAATCTCATTAAACTTTTTTTAGGGTCAGGATAAAAATCTTCATCTTTGATGGATGTCTACAGTATGTGAAAAAACGGCGTTGGCACTGTTAAAGTATGAAAGCGTAAACAAGCATAAAAAGGTTGTCGAATATTATCTTCCCTTTTTTGGTTTCTTTGGAAGTTGAAAGTATAGGAAAATGTTTCTGATAACTAGCATGACAGTGATTAAATAGGACACGCAAATCAATATTAATAATACAAAAAAAATTACAAAAATTATGTTTTTCTATAAATTTTACAGCTTTACTTGTGATTTATTATTTTTCAAAAACCATTCTAGTTTAGTCTAAAATTTCATAACAGTGCATCAGATTGATTTTATCTGATTCGACTTTTTTTAATTAAATAAACGAACAGCACTTTCTGAAATTTATGACTTAAATGACCTTTGTGATTTTTAACTTTGATTTGTGCCACGCCGTTTTGCTGTCACTAAAATGCCGTCAAACAAAATTGTCAAAAGTTTTTTTACCTACATGTTCGATAATAGCATTTACATTCCTTCATGTTTTGCTACCATAATTTTTTAAAACACCTGTATCATTGTTTCCATCAAAAATAAAATCATGTATTTTCTCAGGGTTATTTTCAACCTTCTCTAAGGACAATAACAAAAAAAGGCGATAATGAAGCGCGCAAAGCAAAAAATGTTCCACAAATTGGATAATCAATCATTTAATGAAATTGTTGATCTTACTTTTGCACTAGCTTTATCTTAGCTTTTGTTAATTATCTTTCTTTTTATGGGAAAATGGAATAACGGGAAAAAAAGAAAATGCATGTGTGCATTGTTTTTTGTGAGGTAAGAAAAGTTTTTTGAGGTCTAAAAATAGCATCCATGTAATAATGTTCCATCAAAAAAACAAAAAAGAGAGCAAAAAGAAATAGAAAGGAAAAACCCATAAGTCGAAAATATGGTATTAGCGCGTTGACGCAACAGCTTTTCTGTCAAGACACTCTCGCCGACTGTTGTTTCCGGTCGAGAGCGATTTTTCTTGATGCAGATTGCGCAATTCCATGATGACACTGTAGACAAGGACAACTTACATAACAATATGCTTTTAAAAGAAACTTTTTTTGGCAAGGAAAAAACAAGAAAAAAAGTATGCTTTGAATGAAGTGATTTAATCTGATGCAGCTAATTGAAGTAATATGATTCGAATTTTAAAAATGTAAAATCAACAAAGAAAATTCAACAGTTGCCAAAAAAAGCAGGTGGAAGAAGATAGTTTCGTATTACCCATTCTCTTTTATTCGGCACTTCTTGTATACATAAGTCATAATTGGCAGTTTCAACAACTGCGAGGACAGAAAAAGAATCTGATCGTTACAGTTGTTTTCCACTATTTTTCATTTACTAATGTTTTCTTGTCACCTTATTTTGAATGAGTTTGAATCGTGTTATTTTTTATATCTCAAAAAAACAAATTCAATGGTATTAGAATGGCTTATATATTTTTTTCTTCATAAAATGACCTTCCCAAGCAAGTTTATTTCGATTTTGTTCTATTAAAACCCCCCTCGGCAGGTCATTTCAGTAAGTTGCGTAGAAAAAAGTTTTTATTTCATTTTTTTTAAATTTATCGGCCATTCTTTCCTTTGCAAGGACAGTCTTTTTTGTATGTGTCGCGTGCATTCTCCTTTCAAAAATGATTTATTGCCTGTCAGAGGCATTATTCAGCATTTTTTTTGGCACAAGTCGCGCATCGGCTGTCTAAAAATGGTGCATTCTTTGAAATTCAAACTTATCTTAAAAAGATTTGTGGCCATTTATAACTTGCTTAAATGACAAATATCTATTTTTTTGCTGCTTGAGAAGTTGTTTATAAAAAATTTTGCTTTTTTTCTTATTTTAAATCAAATTAACTTTCGAATATAGGGGTTTGCATTTTTACAGAAACACAGAAAAATCTTCTTTGTTTTGGTCTTTCATTTTTAAGTTTCGAAAATACCACATTTTTATAGAGTCATGAAGATTCTTAAAAAAGTGACCCTTCCCAAAAAGTTGAAACCAAAACTTTTTTTCGTTCCCAAAATCTACCATACACCTGCCATGTTTCTTTCTTATTTTTAATCCTTCTATTTTGGCTCTCTTTTTTTCGTATTTGGCATTTAACCGTTAAATTGTTTCAAACATAAAAGCGTTTCTAATCGTACATAATCGCTTACACGAGCATCATTTAAAGGGGTCGGCAAAACTTTTGACCATCTGCCTGTTGGGGTATTTTAGTTTTATGCGCTGTTTTTTTTTCTTCCTTTTTTGCATAAACGCTAATAACAAGGAGGCTAAAAAAGAAGAGACCTTTTATATGTTTTGACATTTAGAAAAGTGTGAAATTTTGTTTCATTCAAAAAAACGGCGGCCATTTTTTAATCCAAAGCAAAGAAAAACTTTTTTTAAAAAAACTTTTTTATTCATGTTAAACAAAAGAACGTTAAAGCGGTCATCTTTGAAGAAAAAAAGAGTGAATTTTCCTAGAGGCACGTTATAGACAAGTGCGCAACATGTTGCAAATACACCTGTCGCTTTTTGATCCAATGGGTGACATATGGCATCTTTCTTTTCTTTTTTTGATTGTTGCAATCTTAAAAGATATTAGGTTTCGGTTGTTTTTTTTTAAAAAAAAGCATGTGTCCTTAAAAGGGCGTACAAATAACCCTTGCTTCCGATTGTATAACCAAATTCTTTTAGGGTTTTTTTATTCATCTTCATCTTTAGTCTTTTAATATTATTTTGTTTTGATAATAACTTTTGTAGAAAAATAATGCACTGTTCTGTCTGAGCATGGCAATGTTTGACAGAAAAAACTTATAAGCAGCTTGTGGACTGAGCTCCATGATAGAAAAATTTCTAACTAACTTTAATGCATTCATTTCCCATTTTGAAAATATTTTATATCCCCCAAAATAGTTATTCATAACTTCAATAGTTGTCTATAATTTTTAAAATTCTTGTATATTTATTGCAACATTTCTAATGCATGTTTGAGCACTTCAATAACAAGGTCATCATTGGTCAATTGCTTTCCTCTATTTTTATACCGTTGAAAGTGAATGTCAATTAAAACATCTGTGCTGCTTTCATCAAAAAAACAGTATCAAATCTTTCTAATTGATTTCAAGTATTCATGCATTGCGTGCCATTACTATTACCATTTTTTTTGCGGTTGATGTTCGACCAGGTGGAACAAGTACCTTTATTTATTATAATGGCATGCCAAGCTATTAACCCTTTCTCTTTTCTTTCAAAAACAAAAAAAACTCCCTCTTATAAATGCAGAAAATTTATATTGTTTATATTCAAAAAAAGGGAGGGCGGATTGAAAGTATTTCTCTTACTCTTTATCTCTATCTATTTCGTTTACAGTTATTCAAGCAGTAGCATTTCTTTATCTCACAGGGCATAGGTTAATCTTATCTTAATTCTTTTCAAGTGCCAATAGAAAAAAATGGAATTTAAAAAAACAGGCGTTTATTTCTGTTTTATTTATGTTTTGGCATCGAATGTTGGCACTTGTACAACTTTTTTTGTTGAATCAAAATTTATTATTTTGCTTTAAATCGCTTTTTTTTTGTCTTGCGCAATTGTCCATTGGCATTTTTTTATTGCTTTACATTCTTTCCCTTAAAACTTTTTGATTTTATGTTCTTCGTGTCCTTTTTATTTCTGCTACTGTATATATCTAAAAAATGTGTAAAGGCTCTTTTTTTGTCCTTGTGCTGAACAAAGTGTGCATTTCGGTAATTTTCAAAGAGAGAAGCGCCATAAAGTGGCAAGCGATAATTTTTATGTAAACACATTTACAATCACTTAAAGACACTTTAATATGGCGGCATTTTAACTAATTTAAAATGAGGTCACTTTACCTTCTGTTTTCCCATTATTCAATTAGCTAAAACTCAGTTGGACGTTTGCTTTTGTCTCTCACCCCTTTTTACAACCCATAAATTCAAGGATGATTTATTTTATTTTTTAAAAATCTTTTTTTTTGTTTCGGTCTATAAAAGCAAATGTCGCCAAATGGAGGTCCATGAACAAAAAAAAACAAATTTAAAGATCAATTTCAAATTTTCCCTGTGGGTGGCGTCTTTTTTTCTGCATTGCAACATAAAACAATTCGTTATTTGTGTGCCATGTGTGAACAGATACGTATCTTTGGACCATCTCTCTCTCTCTATTTTTGATATATCTAAGATATTGCCGCTTAAATTACATTGTCTATATCCGGTCGCTCGCATATGTCGCCTTTTTTGAAGACTCTATCGGATCAGCTTCAAATTCTTTTTATTTTATTCTTTTAGTTTTAGCAGCGATAATCACAATAGAGCGTCAAAACTTGCCGTAATCCGGCAAAAAAAATAATTCTTGCCAAAATTGTAATGTTCTTTTTTTCTGTCAAGTTCATGAAAATCTTTGCCTTTTTGATTTGCCGAAGTTTGACTCTTGTTTAAAAAAAAGGTGACAAATAGATGCGGCAAAGCGGAAAATATGTGAACGTTATAATTTTATACTGTAACTTTTGTATTTGTTTTTATGCGTCGGTAGTTCTAATTGATAGGCTTTACTATTGAATACTTTTTAGTTTTGTTTAATTTCGAAATAAAATTTTATAATAAACCATTTCTTGTTTACTACCGTATTTTTAGCACTCTTTCTTTTTGATTTGAAGCCTTTTTCAAACCCTTCCATTTTTAATAATGCAACTGTTGAAACTTTTTTTTACATTGTACTAAACTTTTTATTAAACCTCTTTTTTCATTTTCGATTTTTTATTAAGTACTTTATTCATTTTGTTTGGCAGTGTTGTTGTTAATCGTTTGAAACATTTGGTGCTAAACTTAGACCCTTTTTAATAGCTAATCTGAAAGAACAATTTTTAATGAAAAAAGAAATGAATCAAAAAGGAATTGACCTTAGATGAAGACGGAAATCCGGTCCACATGGTCTTACAATGTTTTCGCTTAATGTCTTTCTAAGGGTTTAAATGCGACAAATGGCATGTTTGTTTTGTGGATTAGCTAAACATTCAACATAACAACGAAAATGAGCGGTGTCGATAAAGCATCTGCCACATTTTGAACATTTATGTTGAGTGCCAAGAAAATAAAGTAATAAAAGCGATAATAAAAAAATACCTATTTTATGCAAATTTTTATTTCTTTCAGCTGCCTTTTTTGTATTTTCTTACATTGTTTTATAACAATGAAAATATTGCAAAGACCATTTGTTTTCTTCTCTTTTCATAGAGAAGGTGTAAACATTCTCTTAGCTCAAATTCATATTGATAGTTTCCTTAAGGTTAGTAGAATGTATTCATGCCAAATGTGGGTACGCAAGCTTTTACCCTTACCAAAAATAAATATGTCGAATATCTGCCAAAATATTTTTTTGTTTTGAATAGAATGGATAAGCCCTCTAAGCATTCAGTTATTTTAGCACCTTGCACTTTTTTCTATTGAAATTTATACAATGGCTTGATTGAGTGTTTCACCTTAAATAATGGAAACATAGGAGGGGAAAAAAAGAAGATGAGCTCAATGGAAGCGCATTATGCACTTAAAGAAATGTCAAAAATCAGGCACTGCATGAACTCATGTTCTTGGAGTTGCCACTGGTGGCTCTCATTTATATTAAGTGGCTCCTCATTTTTTTAGTTCCTTTAAACTTTAGAATAACCTTAACCGATTGTTGATGTTACTGTTGCCTTTCATTTCTTAACTGTGACTTTTTTTATTATTTCCTTTCTTTTTTATTACTATTTTTTACTCGTGAATTTATTGCTTGCGCAATTTTTTACAACGTTCTTTTTTATTATTAATTTTTTATGATCCTATGGCATTTTCAGAATGGTTCTTCCATTATTATTTGATCATTGTGTTGAAGAAGAAAAGAATCGATCTTTAGGATGCTCCTATAAGCAATGGTCATATTCAATGCTTAAACCAGGACATTGTCCTGAATGCCATTTAAAATTCAAAGAAGTAAGAAATATTTAAAAAAAATTCTTAGATTCAATGCTTTAATTGCTTCTTTTTTTAGCCTGTTGCACTTTCTTGTGGTCATTCAATATGTCAGGTGTGCTGTGATGAATTGCTTGAAAAATGTAATAAAGATATTACGGTAGCAGGAAAAAAGGAATCAAGACGACAAACAATTCGCATGGGAATGAGCAGTTTTTCACATCCAATACAAAAAAGACGAAAAAGTGTAAAATTACAAAAATCATTGAGTATTATTCAAGAATCAGATTCATCATTACAAAAGTCAACAGAAAAATTCATGTATTATCTCAGTCCCCAATGTCCTGTCTGTCTTACTCCTCCTCGATTCGTAAGTTTAAAAAAAAAAGCAATCATGGAAAAAATATTTCCAGACTGTAAACATTAGTTGACGCATTTCCTTTTTTTAGCAAGCTCCTATCAAAAATTTTGCTTTGGAAAAATTGATTGAAGCATGGGAACGATATAAAAGTTCAAAGGGTAGATCATCAGTTCAAAATCATCGTAATTTGCCAAGTCCTGCACCATCTTCGACATCTTCCAGTGGTTTTGATGAAGCTGAAGATCATTATCAAAATGGAGCTTCCGATTTTCCAGCAGTTGATTATTCAATCAAAAAATGTAATATTGCTGTTCTTGGTGCAACGGGTGTTGGCAAAAGTCGACTTGTTCGGGCTCAACATTTGAATAATCTTTTCTTTGGAAAAATTGGATCAGATAATGATACAAATGGTGATAATTCTAATTCAATTACAGAATTACAAGCAAAATATATGATTGAAATTTTGGATAATAATGTAAGCGTAACTAAAAAACATGTGATCCAAATAATCCACTAAAATATATTTAGGATTTTGATAGTGACATTGAGGATGCAGATGGTATTATTCTTGCATATTCATGCAATAACCATGAATCATTTGTTTCGGCTTTTAAAATTTTTGAACAAATTAAACAACGTGAAATGTCTCATATTCCAATGGTACTTGTTGCAACCAAATGTGATATTGATGCACATCGAAGAAAGGTTAAGCAAGAAGAAGCTGAATCACTTGCACGCCATATTGGTTGTCCACATATGGAAATAAGTGCACGAAAGAATATTGGTGTTAATGAAGTTTTTGCTGAACTTGTTAAACAAATTGAAAATAATTCTGAAGAGACTCTTGAAGCTTTGTAGCAAAGTTTTTGTTTATGTTAAAATGTATAGCTTTTTTTTACCTAATGAAAGTATTTTTTTATTATTTTTTTAACGCAAAATATGACGTATTTCTTTTAAAATAAACCTTTTTTTCTTGTTGATAAGCTTTTCCATCATCAAATTTAAAGATTGTTTGTTCAAAGTGTTCGACTGAAGTAATAAAATATGGGTGTGACAGTGACAATGTCTTTAATATAAATCAAGCATATTGTGTTAAAAAGAATATCATCATTCTTTTAATTTTGATATTTTTAAATTTGAAAAAATAATGTTTAAATATTGTATTTTGTTACTTTTATGCAGTTTTGTATTGCATGTAGCTGCTATTACATGTAGTGTTAATTATGTTTTCGGCACTGAAAAGATGCCGGCTCAAAATGTTACAAAATGTGCATCAGATGTTGAATTTTGTGTTTGTGTAAGTGGAACATATAAGAAGCAAGGCTTTGCTGTACATGATTGTCAAGATACCGCATCCACCATTGTTGCATCATATACTCAACAAAGTAGATCAGTATATTTTTCATGTAAAGTAAGTAGCTTTCTTTTACATGCTAATAAATTAAATTCATCTTCTTAGGAATCATCAAATAGTCGTTACTCTTCGGGTGATTATTACTATGATTATGGATGCACAGATTCTAATGGTCAATGCTCGTTAAATGTTGTACATCAAGGAAATAAAAATCTTAATATGCAAACAAATGGTGAATCTCGTCTTACAATTGCTTTATCTTCTTTACTTCTATCAGCTGTTTATTATATTTTAAAATAAAAATAATGCAAATTTTCAATAAAATATCTTTATTAACAAAAATGATCAATAATCTTTTTATATATGGAAAAAAACAAATTTAAGCAGTATTTTTAGAGAGAAAAAAAGTCAGATAAACACAGCAACATATTAGGAAATCGCTATGTACAACAGCGTAAATAAAAACAATATAAAATTTTTTAAAAACCGTCATATTTTTTGTTAATTAAATGTCAGGAAATAAAATAAAGGAAAACGGCAAATTTTTGGTAAAAGCTTTGGCAGTTATAAAATTATTATTAAAGGATTGGTATAAAGAAAACATTATCATTTTTAAAAAAAATAAAATGAAGATAAAGAAAGAAATAAAGTGACAAGTTATACCCAACTATCGCCACCAATTGAGCCTCGACGATGACCATTATGTCGCTTGTTTACAGAAGCATATAAAGGTTCACCAGGGATCTGAAAAGAGGATAAACATAGAAGTTATTTTGAATGGTATTAAGTATTTTTAAAGCATTGAACATAGACAAAGGCAATAAGAAAGCACCAAAAAATTATGTATGAAAGCAACATAAAAAAAGAGATAAAGAAGGAAGTGAACATAGAGATGATTAGATCACTGCAGATATAGGTTAATAATAAACAAAAAATTTAGTTAGTAGTATTATTATATAAAAGCAAAAAAATCCCACTCCTTTGTGTGCATATGCAAATCATTTTTGTGTTTGTGCTTTTGAATTTTGCACCTGATAATGTTGTTGTTGTGATGGAGTTGCATTGGTTGAAGAACGATAATGATTTCCAGAGCCACCGGATCTATCACTATTTGGTGTTAATTGTTGCAAATCATTTCTTCCACCAATTTGTCCATATGCTGCTGCACTTTCACCACTATCATCCAAATTTTCTGATTGTAAATGCACAGGACGTTCAGCACCTTGTGAAGAAATAGGTCGAGCAAGAGTTGTTGCATCACGAGATCGATTTGATGAAGATCCAGAATAGAAATCCGCTTCTTTATACCCAGATCTTCTAAATCCATCATGAAGTTCTTTATGCTGCCACATCATATAAAGAACTTGTGTGGCATATTTGCATACCTTTTTACCATATGGTGGACAACTTTGTGCTAATTTCATTAATCGTGGTGTTCCACCACTTTCATGAAAACTTCGAGTTAAATGAGCATTTGATCTAACGATTTCAAAGAAAATTCCAAGTATAGCTGATATTGTTGCATCATTGACTTTTGGATTACGATGTTGTTCATCAGGTCTTGGAAGTTTATCAATGAGTGATGGCAAAGCATTTTTACCAATTAATTCACAATTTGCTTGATCAAGTACTAAATTTCTTAATGCCGTTGCAACAGCAGTTAAAACTTTTTCATCTTGAACTTTGAGTAATTCTGTCAAAATTGAAAGACCTTTTTCTTGTCGAACAACTTGTCTCACTTGAACAGATCCATCAAACTGACAAGCAGCTAAATTTTGAATTGCTGCGGCAGATGCTTCAAGAGTATCAGAATTTGAAGATTCTTGTAGAAGTTTTAGATAAGTTTTTACAGTATCTGGATGCCATAAAAGTGCTGGACCAATTGTTGCTGAATTTGAATCAATATTTTCTTTTCCCTTCTTTGATTTTTTGAATAAACCGCCTTTCTTTTTAACTTTGGGGCTATCACTTGGTGCTGATTTACTTCTTTCTTTTTTACTATGAATTTTAACATGTCTATCATTTGGATTATATTTTGGATTGACAACTTCTTCAACTCTAAAATTTAAATTTTCAGTTTTTGAAGGCATTTATAGATAGAGATCAAGAACTAACCGATAACTAAGATTTCGAAGAATACAAACAACATTTTCAACTGCCCTTGTATCAACCTGATTTCTATTTATTGCAGAATTTAAATAATGTAAAAGGCTTTCAATAAGATTTGGAGATTTCCTGAGTAGATGACGAGCTTGAGCATTTGCAGCAGAAACATTTCTTAGAATTCCTGTACCATTTCGAAAAACATTTGAACCAAATGTTTTACCATTTTGTGTTGCTGTTGTTGTTGTTGGTTTTGTGACGGAATCAGTTTGAGACCAACCAGATCCTGGAATAACAATTGTGTTGACAATTGTATCTGCAACTTGATTTAGCACTGGTTCTTTCAATTCATCACATGATGAAATATTCCATAATGCTCCACTTGCTTCTTCTTTTACATGAGATTCCGGTGTATTTTTAATGACATTTGATAAAGCTCGAACACCATTGCATTCCATGATAACCTTTTTATTTTCATCATTTTCTTTTCCGAACGCTAAATTCTTTAGACATCCACATGCATTTCGTTGAATTTCAGATTGTTCAGAATCTAGCAGTCTTATCAGTAATGGAATTCCACCAAGACTTCGAGTTTCTTCTTTTATCACATTATCATTATAGGTTAAATGTTGCAAATAACCAGATGCATTACGCTGTACTTCAGGATCTTGATTTTTTAGGTAATCAATTACTTCTTTCAATGTTGGATCTCTCCATTGTACTAAAAAAATTGTTTTTAAACGTAAAGTTAGTGTTTGTTTTTTTTTAAAAAACGTACAATTTCCTGAATTTGGTTGCCGATAAATCGGTGGAGGGGAGTCATCACGATCTGGGAGTGGCGGTGATTCACGAACAATTTCGTCTTGAAGGAGTGCAATAGTGCCATATCGTTCCGCTTCAACATATTTTGCTTCTTTTAAAAGACCATTGCTGCTGCTATCACCACCTATAAAAAAATACACTTATTCATAAAAATTTTTTTGGGAATTTGTTTTTTCACTAACGAATTGATTTTCCAATTGTAATAGGGGGTGATGCATCAGATGGATCAGAATAACCAATGGCATTTTTAGCAATAATTCGAAATTGATATTGATGTCCATGAATTAAATATCCTACAGTTGTTTTACATGAATACACAAGTTTATCGGTAACTTTAAACCATTGAGTTGCATCTTGTTGAAAATCTCTAAATTCTACTTCATAACCTTCAACAGGTAAAATACTTTTTGCTGGCATCCAACAAAGTGTTACACTACTTCCACCATCAAAATCCAGATATTCTGGTGCTGCAGGTCTTTCTGGAACTGTTTTTCCTTTCATTCCTGCTCTCATAATTGGTCTAAGTCGAATAATATCTGACGTTTCACTTGGACTTGATTGTGATCCATCCGGTCCAACAGTGGAAACTCGAAATTCGTAAGTTGAATCAGAATGAAGATTTTCAACTAAATAATCAAAATGTTAACGTAATTATAAGACTTTTTTATTTTTTACTTATTAATTCATTAACAACTATTGGAGTTGTTGTTGCTGTATACCATGTTGGATCACCAATTTCTCTCATTTCAACAATATAAGAGACATTCATATGATCAGCTGATGGTGAAGTAACCCAATGTAGCTGTACCCATGTTGAATCAGTTTCCATAACTTGTGGTTGCCCTGGTGGCACTAAGTTAGGATTAAAATTATGATGACTTCGCATGGGTACGTTTGGCTTTATTTTAATAAAACCTGTTGGATAACTTGGATCTGATAGCGTACCGTCAAGATATCGAGCAGTAACACGAAATTCGTATTCACCGTTTGGTCTCAAATTTGTTACTTCATAACGATATCCAGAAATTGGATAATCATTCGATAAAATCCAATCAGGTAATTCTGGTGTTCGATATTCAATCTAAAGTTTAAATATAAAGCTTCTAAATATAAAATAAAAAAACTGTTTTCTTACATTATAGCCAGAAATAGGTGCACCACTTCTTGAATTTGGAGCTGGCTGCCATTCAAGTGTACAACGGTCACCTTCAATAGAGACAATTGTTGGGTTAATAGGTGGTGGGAAATTGCCTAAAAAGAAGAAAGGTCTTCATACAAAAAAAATGAAATATTTAAAACATTTTTTAATTGTTTAAGATCAATTTCTGCAAGAAAAAAGAATGCAAACAAATTCTTTCTCTTATTTTCTAAGGGAATCTGTAAAAAATAAAAAGAAATGTTGATGAATAAATCATTTGAAAAGGGCAATTCCAAAAGAGAAACAAAAAAGAAATAGCATCTCAAATGTCGTGAGTAAACTACTTTGTTGAAAATCGGTTGCGCACAATTTTTTAGTAGTAAAAAAGCTGCCAAATTTGTGCCTTTATTGAGATGGATGGATGCAAAAACGGCAAAAGTTGTTAAGTCTTCAAAAATAATTGAAACACCGAAAATAACAGTCAAAAAAGCATCAAAAGAAAGAGAAAAATTTTATAAAAGAAAATCGAGTTTTTCTTGCTTTTGGAGGTGGTGGTAGCGGTACAAAAAAGAAAGGTAAGGTTTCGTTTACAGAAAAGAAAAAAGGCCAAACAGCATGAAAAAAAGAAGAAAAAATAGTAAAAAAAGGGAAGAAGAAATAAAGAAAGGAACAATGATCTTATCGAAACATTGCGTGAATGGGAAAAAGAACTGACCATTTTTTGGTGGTAAGTCATATTTTGCTCTCAGCTGTATTGGTGGGGTGCTATTTGATGGTGGTCCAAATCCAGATGAATTTGCAGCAACAACACGAAATTGATATTCAGAAAGTGTGTCCAAATTTGTAACTAAAATATATACATTCAATTATTACATGACATCAAAATATTTCATTTAAATATAGCTTTTCCTAATATATTGAAATTGATATGAGCTCTTTTTCAGCATTTTTTATGTATAAATTAAAGCATACCGACAGGCAACACTTGCAGACTATCCAACATTTTTTTCTGTTTATTAAAAAACAAATATACAAAAAAAGGTAATAAAAAGAACTACAATCCAATCTTTGCAAAAGAGGAAGAAGAATAATGCATTCCGATAAAAAATTGAATTAAGAAAAAATAACTAAAAAAACAATTCTAGCTATTGTAAAGAAATAAAAGAGAAAAGCAATCGCGCAATGTCAAGTACTGCATTCAATGGAGCAATCTTGATTGTGCCGACATCAGCAAAAAAAAGAGGAAGAAAAGCGTTTGGTATACAATCGGCAAAAAAGAGAAGAAGAAAGTAGGCAATAAAAAAATAAAAGGTAAAAAAACGGTTCACGTTGGGGCAAGGCCAAAATGTTGTCGTTGTCATTTTTTTAATGCCGAACAAATGCCTGATTGGATTTAATACGATTAATGATTAACACAATAAAAAAAAGGTATTTTTACAAAAAAAATAAAGAAGAAAATCTTAAAAAAAGAAAAATTAATTTTTTGTCTAACGTGTGGTCAAACAAACATTTTATGTTAAATCCAATAGCTGTGTTCAACAAAGACTCAGAAAAAAAAGAAAGTGGAGGAAAGAGGGAGGAAAACCTTTTTACGCATTGACGGTCAGTTTCGGTCAGCAATTGCGTATATACGTCAACGATGAATGCAAAGCAATGTTGTAGTAAAAAAAAGACATATTGTTCATTGACGAATAAAATAAAATATATAAAAAAGTGACCGGATGAGAAAAATGTCAAATAAAAATTCACAAAGATATTTTTTTTTCAAAAAAAGGGTTAAGGATTTAAAAACAGAAATTAGGTGAAAATTTTAAAATTATGATGTAATAAATTTTCGATTAAACGTTTTTAAATATGAGATTTGTTGCTCTAAAAACGTGAAAAATAGAGAAGAGAGTTTTGATTTCTTTCCTTTTTAAAAAAAAAATTGACAAGCAAAATTATTTATAAAAATGAGGATCCAATTGCAATTGCACAACGAACAACAAAATGTTCGCATTTTATTTTTCGAGAGTGTCAAAGAAGAAGAAGAGAAAGACAACGATGAAGATAACCTTGTCTATCTATATGTCAAAATTGGCTCAAAAATAAGATTATCGAGGCTATGATGCTGCGCAAGTTGAAGAAAATGGAAAAAAAAATTAAAGGAGGGATTTTATGCCTTTGGGCTTTCCTTCTTCTTCTTCTACTACTCAGTTAGTTTACCTAATTCATGGATGTCATTTTCAAATAATAATGCAAAAATTTTATTTTAATGTTTTTGCAAAAATAGTAGTAGATGAAAGAGTGAGAGAGATACTTCTTTGAAATAAAAACAAACAAATTAGCTTCCGGAGGGTATTATGTATGTACTTTTCTTCTTGCCTGCGCGAACAAAAATAAAATACTTACCATTTGGAGAAATTAGACGTTCAATAATGTCTTTTTCATAGACAATCCTTTCTCGAAGACGACCAAATTCATCAACACGCTCAAGTGTTCGACGCTGATTCTCGTGTAAGCGCATTCAAATATTTCTACAAAAAATATGAAAAAAAATAACAAAAAAATGAAATGTAATAAGTTTAAATCTCAATCACGATGAAGAAATAAAAAGTTATTCAATTTAAGAAAATGAACTAACAAAATAATAATAGCATCTTCTCAGTGTTTTTATTGTATTTTTTGACAACAAGAAAGCTCGATAGTCTCGATTAACAAGGAAGAAAGTGAGAACAATACAGTTAGCAATTTTTTGTATACAAATAAAAAAAACGCCCCATTCCAGAGTACAAGAAAAAAAAACAGATTGTTTTCGATTTGTTCGAGCATTTGCCCTTTCAGTGTTTGTTGGGTGAGTCGACTCCTTAGGGCGTGGAAGCAAAAAAAAACAAGCAGCACTAAGTTGCTTTTCCATTTTTGCTTATGTACATGTATTCCTGCCTCTATCGTCCACAAACAATAACACGTAATGGTCAATAATAATAATAGCTTATAAAAAAATCTCTCTATTTTTCCCTATCAGAAGCAGAAAAAAAAGTGTAAAAAAAACTTTGCGCACTTAAGAATCAACAATAAAGTCAATGAAAAAAAAGAAGTGAGTCTCAATGATGCACCTATAAATATCAATAAAAAAGTCATTGAAAAAATGTACAGATAATCCAACATTCACCTTTTTTTACTTTGTTGCTTTGCTTCGTCACATGTCTGCATTATCTATCTAACTATTTTTACCTTTTCAAAAAGTGTTGCTGCTGCTCGGTTAATGTTATAAAAATCAAAAAGAAAAAAACAATATAGAAAGAAATAGCCTTACTTCGACATTCTGTTTGTAAAAGCAAGTCATCATGAGCTGCTTCCCATGGCTCACTGGGTTCATGACGGTATTCAACCTAAATTTGATTTATAATAATCACTTATGACGAGTTATTGTTTACCCGATAGCCAACAACAGGTCCAGCACTTCCATCATGATCCGGTCTAAGCCATGCAAGTGAAATTTCTTGTGAATCAATATCAATGACTTGTGGCATTCCTGGTGCAGATGGTGAAAAATATCTACCATATGGTAATGAAGATGGTGTTCTACCCGTAGAAGATGATGGTGAAGAATATTCTTCATGTTCACTAATGTATGTTTTACTTAAATCAATACCTAATCCATCATCAGGATATTGAGAATTTTGAACTAAATTTAAATTTTTGATTTTTGTTTATTTTTTTATAAAACAAGATATCACCTGCATATCCATTTACCACAGGATTACCATCAGCATCAAAAAATATATCACTTGGATCAACCGGAACTTGCCGGACTGATCTTGTTGTTGTAATTTTTGTTACCCGTGTTACCTAAAATTTACATTTTTTCAAAATCATTTCAACACAATTACAAACTTTTTGCGTTTGTGTTGAATGTCTTTCGATATCCCCTTCTATGTCTTCAGAAAACGAAGTTGTGTATTCTTCAACCGGATGAACGACAGGATCATCAACTTGTGATTCATAAGTATAAGAATAAGTCGTTCCTCGGGCTGATGCTGGACCAGCAAATTTTTCTGTAATGTAAGTTGAGGCCATGCTATAATTGATTTAAATAATTTTAAAGGCAACATGAATGGGATGAAACATACTCAGGGTCAGCGACCACTTGTTCTTCAGAAAATTGATTCCAGGATTCTGGGACTACTTCCTTTGGAACTGTACTAAAAAAAGATGCGATGACAAAGATATTGGGTCAAAGGAGGTATGTCACAAATTTTGAAAGCAATCAAATTTGTTTACTCTTAAAGAAAAAAAACAAAGTTTACACAAGAGAATGTAAACCATCATTACCAATATTATTTTTGCTGATAGCATGCGACTAATTCTAATAACAGTCATTTGAACTGTTTTTTGCCGAAAAAAAAGGTACTAAAGTATGAGAAAAAAAAGAAAAGCAATTTTTTTATTTTTTATGCCATGGCAAAATTTATTTTTATGAGTAATAAAAAATGGTGTAATGTCTTTTTTTTTGGTAATTAACCATGTTTCAATTTTTTAGAACGAAAAACAGAAACACTGTGTGAAAAAAGGGAAAAAGGTTTGGTTCAAATAAAAATAATTGTTCAAAAAAAGACAAGCAAAAGCACGTGAAAATTTCACGCAAAAAAAGAAGCACACACTTATGTTTTCTTTTTTATCAGGTTATGGGGCCAATCGTTGTCTCGACCAGCAGCAATAACGATCATCGCTTTTCACCTTTTACATGCATGACATTTTTTTTGGAGAAAAACTATTGAAGACGAAGCTCTTTTTTTGCATTTATTTTTGCAATATTATACTGAAGTAACGTATAAGTAAACAAAATTGCGCTCATGGCGCATATACGTGTTTATCCACAACCATATATGCAACAGGATTTGGTAGTAGTTGAAGAATAAAAAAAACGAAAAAAAATAAGCGGTAGATTTTTTAAAGACATTTTTTTCTTTCTTCTTCTGTTCATCTTACCATCATTTTCTATGATTGCAGCAGAAGAAAAAAGGGAAGTGATTTACGACCCAAATGTGTTACGACAACAAAAACACATATGTAAAAGCGAGCAAAAGAATGTGTTTAATGTTTTCCAGTATAAAAAAAAAGTTTTGTTATGGCATAAAAAATGAAAAGCATAAATACTCTAACATAAAAGCAGCAGCTTTTTTGATCAATGTGACAAAAAAAGAAAGAAAAAAAACCGCAGAGTTCATAATAAAAAAGAACGATGCGACGTGAAAAGACTTATTTGACCTTTTTTCGCAATTTAACGCGCAAGTAAGAAAAATTTTGAGCCGATTTGTCGATATTGACTTCAGTGTTGTTTTTTGTTTTCTTCTTCTAAAGGGGTAACAAATTTTGTGGACAAGAAAATGAAGAAAAAAAACTACTGAAAGACGATAAAACATTGAAGAATGACTGACCTGACAAGAGTGTCAACTTGTTCAGATGTGTAAATTTCTCGTGTTCTTTGCTTTTGTTCAAGTGTACGTTTCATACCATCATTTTCAATTAAATTTCTTTCATGTTGTTGTTGTTGCTGCTGTAGATGATGAGGTTGATGGTGATGTTGTTGTAAATGGGAAAATTTAGCTGGTGATTGTTGTTGTGAATGTTGTGATGATCGAGATACATTTGTTGTTGAACCAATTCCTTCATAATCTTCTTCCTCTGGAATTGGTTCCATTGGAGGCCCATATGTCCATGCAGGATCAACTGCAGATGCCGCCATTTTTTGTGTCATTTCACAGAGAAAATAGAAAAATAATATATTTTTTTTCTTTCTTTCTGCTAACTATGAAATAATATGCAAATGAATATACCTTATGTTATTCATTTCTTCTTCTATGCTATTTTTTGCCCTAAAACGATATAAAAAATAAGAGAAC
This sequence comes from Panagrolaimus sp. LJ2400, assembly GCA_024447215.1. NCBI lineage: Eukaryota > Metazoa > Nematoda > Chromadorea > Rhabditida > Panagrolaimidae > Panagrolaimus > Panagrolaimus sp. LJ2400. The sequence goes on along the minus strand of JAMRYA010000004.1, from coordinate 10,412,038 downwards.
AAAAGAGGTACACTGAAGAAAAAAATGATACTCAACGCAATGGTAAGAAGAGAAATATAAAAAAGAAGCACAAAAAAAACGCTTTGTATCAGAAACAAAATTACACGATTTGCAATATGAAGAATAAAAAAAAGAAGGAAGCAATGAATAATCAAAAAAATCACACTAATTTCTTTTAGAAGAATTTAAACTTTAGATGTAAAATGTTATACAATACAACAAAAAATATGAAGTGTTAGACGTTAAATCATTTTTAAGCGTCAGTCACGTAAAGGTTAAACTCATTTTTCAAAAATTAAACAAAAAAAGAATTCCACCCTCTCTTTTGTGTTTCAATGATGGGTAAGCATCATCCCCTCGTTAAAGCAGCTATATAAACAATAAATCAAAATAAAAAAAAGTTAAACTCATTTGTCTTAAACGTAATAATAATAAGATAATACTGAAATAAACATCACAAAAGAAAAATATATTTTTATGACAATAAAGCTGTAAAAAAATATATACATAAAGATCTAACCACAATATTTTTCTCTTTTTCATACTCATCGTGTCAGCTGTCGAACTTTTTGTGGGGTGATGCAAGTCGCGCAAGAGTAAAATTCAAGTAGATCCTTATTTAAGTTAAAAACAGAGGATGCTTGTTCCCAGCGGCTTTCTTTCTTCGGAACAAAAAAAAGGAATTTTTTTTGTTACTTCCAATGTCAGTGAGAGATATGTTATGAGTGCACGATCCCGCGGGAGTATTTGGGTATCTGAGAGGTTTTAAGTCAAGTAAAAAAATGTTCATGGGGCGTCGGCGACACAAAAGACAAAAGCAAAAGAAACAATCAAAAAATATAACAAAAATGCTATCAAAGAAAAACTTTTTTACGTAAATTTTGTGGGATTTTTTTCCCTCATCGGTCTCCTTAAGGACAAATAAATTTTTTTTTCGAAAAAATTTGACACAATGCTTTCATAAAAAATAATGTGTCTCATATACAATAACAATAGAAGAAAAAAAATAAGATTGAAAATGATGCAAAGGCATTTTTTAAGCTTAATTTAAAAGCAAAAGACGGAAGAAATAAACAAAAAGAAATAGCAAAATGCTTCTGGTTCTGTTGATGCAAAGAAGGATTCCACTACTACTTTTTACCAGATTGGTAAAGTTATGACAAGGAAAACTTGATGATGGATGATAGACTTCCCATGAGAGATATTTTCTTGAGAGAACATGGATTTTTACAAGATTTAAAACAAATTTGAAGAAGAATAAAAGTGCGCAAAAAGAACTTTTGCTTGCAAAAATCTTGAAAAAGCTGAACATTCTCTTCTTGTTTTAAAGTACTCCTTTTTTTGAAGTGAGAAAGAATACATTAAGCAGCAGCATCATCAAAAAAAATTAGTCATTTATTTTTTTGATCTTTGTGCAAAAAAGAGTTAGATTTCTGGCTTTTCTTTTCTTTTTTACGTCTTCTTTTTTTTATTTTTTTTGTAATTAAGACCTCATAAAACACAATAAAAAAACCTCTTAGCCTCAATAAAAAAATATAAAAAAAAGTTTTTGTGATGTTGTTCGGGTGCAATTAGACCTCCAAAAAAAAGAAGATGGATGTGTAATGCGGTAAAAAAATTTTGTTAAATGAAAACTGACGTTAAAAAGTTTTCTTTTATTCTTCAGAATTTTTCTGCAACGAACAAATTGCACTCCTACAGCTTCCAGTCTTTATTTTTGCTTTTTCTCTTCAATTGGCCAAAAAAGTACATCTTGTTTTCAACCTTTTGTTGTTGTCAATTGAATTTTGTCGATTTTAAAGATAAATTAAAGAGTCAGAAATCCTGCTGATTTTTGTCTGTCTTCAACCTCAAAGCACCTCAACGTGAAAAAAGCTTTGTTTCAAAAAATAAAAATTAAGCTGTAAAAGGTTTACTTTTATGTCAAAAACTGGAAGTTTACAATTTTCACATAAAAGGAATTTAATTTTCTCATGCACATCAAAATACATAAATTTACAATTTCACAAAATATGAAAAAGAAATTAAACAAAGCATTATAATTTATCCACGATTTAGATCCAATCAATCTACCATTTAATATCAAAAAATTAAATCATATACTTGTCAAAGAACTGTCATAATATTTTGCAAAAAAAAGAAATGAAACAACTGTTAAAGCAAATTGAAAGACGTTGTCGATGACAGAAAAAAAAGCCGGAGAGAAGGATAACTTTTAAAGAGCAAACGTGAAACAAAGTCTTTCATTTTCTGCAATTAAGCAAAGTAAACTAAAGCAGCAGAAGGCATTGTCTTCTTCTCCTGTTTTTTTTGTTGCTGCTGTTTCTTTGCTTTTTTGGCATACTCCTGAGTCAAATGGAACTAACTAACTACTAAAAGTTGGAGCTTCTTCCCTTTCTTTCTTGTTCTGCCTTGTCAAGTTATGGAATTTGGTGTTTTCCTTGTTTCTGCCCAAAAAATGGCCTACATCTTTTACGAGACAATGTTAAAAAATGAAGAAGAAAAAAGTGAGCAAGAAGAAGCCCCAAAAACAAAGAATAAGCTTAAGTTAAGGCGTGAAAGTAAAAAAAAGTAGGAATCTAAAAAAAGGGCAAATTTTAATGCAACAAGAAAGTTTTAAAGAATTCAAGAAAACATCTGCCAAAAAATGTATCATTGTAATTTTTTTGATATTCTAAAAAAGATGAACACCCAAGAGGATGTCCACAAAAGATTTTTTGATGCTCAAAACTGCAAAAAAGGAGAGAAAAAGGAAGGGAAAAAAGAGTGTGAAAAAATGGCTCCTAAAATGTCTTCATGGACCACACGTTTTTTTTTTCTTCAATGGCAACTTAGTTAGTCTTTCATTTCGAAGACTTTGTGAAGACGCGTTCCCTTAAATAAGATTTCTGCTACTTTTTTTTCAAGGAAAAAAGTACTTGCGGCAAATACTTTTGGAGAAGACGATTAAAACTTTACTTCAAAGATTTATATATGTTTTACCCAAAAATAAAATAAAACTTTAGTTTTTTTTCGGAAATGAAAAGCTTGGTTTCTTTCTTCTTGATGCTATCAAATATAATGAAAATTCCGGACCACCATTGTTTTTGAAAAATAAAATTGCTTGATTGGCTTTCTATATTTAATTCTGTTTTTCTCATTGCTTTTAACTGACAAATAAAGAATAAAAATTATTTACTTTTAAAAATGTTTAAAAAGCAAAAAAGGAATAGGTTTGAACAAAGAAATTTCTTTGCAGCAGCTTGCAAAAAGAAGTGGTCAAAAGAGAGACATCCCATTGAATTTGTTAAACATGAATTTTTGACAACAAAGTCAAAATGCTTCTTCCAAGAAGCATACTTCCAAAAAAATATTACATAAATTATATTACTTCAAAAAAAGGAGAAAAAAAGGAAAGTATCAAATCATACATGCGCAACCTGATCCCAAAAAAATGTAATGTGTTTAAAACGAGTATACTCATTTATGAATTCAAAGTGTAAATACTCAAAAATGATTGAGTGAATAGAGTTTTTTTTGTCTCTCAAAAAATATCAAATTTCAAGTCACGTTTAAGGTTTTTTTTTTAAAAAATGAAACTTCACAAAAAAGAATAAATTTTAGGAGACTATTACAGTTCTAGAAGATATTCAAATCTTTGTTTCTTCTATATTCTTTTTCATCGTTACATTAGCCAAAATAAAAGATTGAGCTTAAAAGATTGCCACAAACCATTCAGCCATGAAAAGAGTGAAAAATGAAGGGGGGTAAAAAGAAGAAGTAAGCAAATGATGGTTACTTCTGCTTGAAAAATGCTTCAAATGACTGTCTCGATTATGCGCGAAACATTTCTTTTCTTTGATGGAGTACAAAAAAATAAAAACAAAAAATTAAGAACTGTTCAAGGATGCAATTTTGTATTTAAAAAAATGAGAGAAAAAAAGAAGGAAATGAGACAATTGAGATAATAAATGGTCATCTTGTTTTTCGATGGGCTAAATCTTATGCATACTAAAAAAAGCAAGCTAGAAAAAAAATTTTTGAATGAAAAAAAAGTTACAAATATACTATTGTAATAAAACTGTGAAATAATAAAGGCATAAAAAAAATGGCATTGTTGGCACCAGTTGGACTTTTATTATAGAAATATAAAAAGAAAAAGTACGGAAATCGTCAACGTTCTTCCCTCCTTTGCTTCCGGCTTTTAGCGGCACTTTGAGCACTGCACAAAACAAGTATGTCCTCGGACATTTCTTATTATAATAGAAAAATATTGCGTGAATGCATTTTTGCAAAAACGCATAAACTTCATCAGAAGAAAAAAAGAAGAAGGAGGTTTTGAGCCCTTTTAAGCTATAACATTTGAAACTCTTTTTATAATATTAAAAATGAAAGGAATAAAGTTTTAAAAGCATTGTTCATCCAAAATCAATAATCAAACATCTTCCGGCATAAGTCGCGCACGAAAAACCAAAAGTATGGCTTTTCTTTATTGTGTTGCTAGTCACAGAGCGAGGTCACCCCCAAAGGCGAAAAGCTCGGCGGCTGGCAGCAGAGAGTGTTTTTGCGCACAGTCTTTCTGTTGTTGTTGTCAAATGACAAGAATTATTGCGCGAGTGTGCTAGACGGCTTTTACTTTTTTTAAAGAAAGGGGGCAAAAGGTTCAGGAAGATGAAGGAGGAAGCGATTGAATAACAAAACAATAATGTCAAAAGCAAAAAACTGTATAAAAATAAGCAACAATGTTTATGGCATATAAAAATATAGGATTAACGCAACGATTAAACACAAAAAAACATAACAACAATAATAAATTTTTCTATAAAAGAACAGAACCCGATTTTTCTTCAAATTCTTCATCAAAAGACGGTGATTCAAGTGGATGCAGCTCTTCATAAATCTTATGAAGCAAAAGTTTTAAGGAGCCAATTTGTCCATTCTTGGCACTGGTTTTAACAATTCCTCGAAAGTGAATAGGATGTGTAGGTTTCAAGGAAGACGGTAGTTTCTTATGCCATTCACTTTTCAAAATTGCTTCCACCTCTTCAGCTTTCTAAAAAAAACTAACTTTAATTTTTTTTAAAAAGTAATAAAGTAAGTTACCTTTTCACCATCTGGCAAATCAATTTTGTTAAGACATAAAACACATGGCTTTTTAATTAATTTACGGTCATATGCTTCAAGTTCTTTGTTGAGTAATGCAATTGTTTCTAACGGTGTTCGGAAAATATCATTTAAATTTGCAGATAATTGAAAGCCATGAACATCAATAACAAATACTAACATATCACTGTATTCTAAATGTTTCAAAAATGCATGTCCCTTTCCACGATTTTCTGCAGCACCTTCAATTAATCCAGGGAGATCTGCACATGATAATGAAAATCTTTCTTCTTTTTCGTCACCAGTATATTCATCAAATCTAACATCTATCATTTGAGGCTTTGTTGTTGTAAATGGATATGGAGCAATTTTGATATTCTTTTTTTCAGGGGCAAGAGCCTTCAAAAGAGTTGATTTACCAGCATTTGGAAACCCAACAAGTCCCATGTTTGGTTGAAGTTTCATATGCATTCCCATTACTAGTCTTTCACCTTTCTGTCCTCTAAATGTACAAATATACGGTAAAACAATATAAAGTAGAAACAAATAACTTACTTGTATTCATTAGCTGCACATCCACCCTTTCCTCCTTTAGCAACAAGAATTTTTTGATTAGGAGCTGTACATCGGCATATCAATTCTCGAGTTACTTCATTTATACATTCAGAGCCAAGTGGAACTTGTAATATTTCATGTTGTCCGTGTTTTCCAATTAAATTTAATTGATTACTGGATGATCCATGTTCTGCAAATAATTGCTTCTTTCGATTATAAAATGAATTAAATAATTGAGAAAATTTCATATTTCTTCTTGGCAACAAATATACATTACCACCATCACCTCCAACTCCATTATATCTTGGTAAGCCTTGACCACCGGATCCTGCATGAACACTTACACGAAGAACATCTTTGTCAATAATAGAAGAATCAACAAACTTTTTAGCTTCTTTAATTCTTAATCGCAGTCTTGATAAAAACATTCAAAATATAATTATACACTAGCAAAGATATATTTAAGCCTCGAAAAGTTTCAAACTCCAATTCATCCTTCAAGAAAAAAGCAAAAAATTGTTTATCATTGATACACATAACACCAATAACTGTCCCCCTTTTGAATCAAAAACAATCTGATAGGTCAAAGATAAATTAAAATATACTTTATTGAGTTATACATACAGAATACATACAGAAATACATTCATCACCAATACAATAATACAGGAAAGCTTTTCAAGCTTCTTCAAGAGCAGCTTCAAATTCAAGAGCAGTTTGTACGCCAATAGAAGAATTATCATAAGAGTAATTTGAAGGTAATGGCTAAAAATATATATGTTAGACAATGCACTTTAATGATATATACATATACTTACTTCACGGAGAGAACAATCCAATGAGTAAGAGCTAGTCAAGACATCAATTAAATCAAAGATTTTGCTGCCACCAACTTCAGAAACTTCAATGCCAGGAACACTTTCCAATCTTGCTTCAATAGCTTCTCTGTCACTTTCAGGGAAAAAAGTACCATGAACTTCACTGTAAAGAAAAATCAAGAGAATTAATTGCAAATTAATAAAATATAACTTACATATACATATCAGTAAATTCTTTCCAAGTTAAACCATGAGGAGCACGTTCAAAAGTTTCCAAAATCATATTATCATTGGTAGGTTTAACAGAAGCCATATAATTATCATTTTCATTTGTAAACATATTTCCATTATCATCACTAGCAAAAGCAGTTTTCATATACCATTCATTGATATCAGACTGCATTATTAATCAAGATTAATTATTAAATTATAGACGTTTAAAAAATGAGTTAAAAAAGTGTGAATCAAAAAAAGCAACAAAAACAGTGTTAAAAAATGAAGCGACGATGTCACTCTCTCTCTCTCTTGCACTGCTGAGAGAGAGAGATAGAACTTTTGACAATCCACATGAGTCTAAAAAGCGAAAGATAAAAGTTAAAAGTTAAAGTTAAAAGTTTCATGTGGATAACTAGCCACTGCCTTAACCACTACCCATGAGGTGGAAGACGGAATTGAACTCGGGGACCGACCGAGGACGGACGCGCATAATCATTTTTAAACTGGCCTTGCAGGCGACTCGAACCAGCGGGGAGCTTACAGTTCTTGGGTGAGTCATGGGCGCCCTAGACCAGTCGACTATGCGGCCGAAGCAATTTTTTTCGGTGATTTGTGGCAAATGAGTTTTAAAATTATTATAAAATAACTGTAAATTAAAGGTATAACTCTTGATTTGAATACACATCCAATGATAGAGATCTGCTGAGTCAATGCTGACAAGATTTTCTACCCTTTGGCTTCCCAGCTCTCATATTCTTTCTTATATCATTTCAAACAAAACATTATTTTGACGAAAACATTTTACAAAGTTCTTCCAAATGCAAATGCTAATAAATCTAAACCATCAAATAAAATGTTTACCAACAACAAATGAAATTAAAACACAAACATTGCTGCTAAGAACACAACAGTAAAGTGATAGTCTACAAAAAATAAAGAAAACAGTTTGCGAATATAGTTTTGTATTATATGCTTTTAATCATAACTAGTTGGTTACGGTAATTAGAAGCTATTAAAGTTGCACGCAGTGTTCTGCTTTCCTGTTTTTAACCGCCCCTGCATCCGCACTTCGCCCCGCGGTATTTTAAAAATCGCCCCGAGCACCGCACCGCGCCCTTTGATTTTTAAAAAGTCGCCCCGCGCACCGCACTTTGCCCCGAAAATTGAAAAGTTTCAAATTATTTTCTTCAAATTTTTTCGGTTTTATGTTAGGATAACATTTTTTTTACGCTTATTTGTTTATAAAATAAATATCTAATGTTATATTTCATCGAATTCATAAGAAAACTACAAATTTTTAAAATTTTCTTGAAACGGTCGCCCAGCGCCCCGCACTTCGCCCCGCTTTTTAGAAATCTGCGCACTCGCGCCGCACTTCGCGCCGGCGGTGCGCCCCGGGGCGCACCGGGACGGGGCAAAATCGGGGCGCAAGCAGAACACTGGTTGCACGCTTTGAATTTATTTTTTTTTTTGATTTTATCTGAACTTAAAAAGATAGATTTGTCACAACTGGTAATTTAAAAAAAAAGATGTGCTCATACAACAACAACGTTTTGTAAATATCATCTTTGTTTTTCAAAACATAATTAATGTTGTTTAAGCTATAATTTTTTAATTGAAATGTTCAAATGTTCATAATTTGTGAGCTAAAAACAATCATGTGTGATTCATTTATTTGCATTCAACGAATAATACAAACAATAAAAAGTGAAATTTTTTGCTGATTCTTTTTCGGCGGCTCTTTGAGTTTTAATGAAAAATTAAAAATCAAACAAAAAAATATGCATTTTGCCTAGCATGTTTGCCTTGTTGAATAGTATGGTGGAGGTGGTGGAAAAGATGATACAAATTCTGGTGGAGAAATTGAGTATACTCTTCTGGAAGTACCATTAAGAATATTTTGGTTTAAGCCCTTTTTATGAAGATGATAGCAGATTATAACGTATAAAGCATTTATAATAAGGGAAGCAAGTGATTGAATGATTAAACGACGATTAAGAAACTGAAAGTAAAAATGAATTTTTAAAATGTTCAATAATTACAGAAATTATTCTTACGTCAACAATCTTCGAATCTGTACAATTTGGTGTGTTCCAGCCATTACCTAATGCATAAATTGTAATTGTTGCAATAGACATAAATGAGGTTACGGTAGCGAGTCTATAATACAGTATCCAATTTTAAAAAATGGTTGTCATACAATTAATGAGATATAAAAAATGTTTAATTTTATTTAGCAAAATTTTTCTTTTGACACACTACAGTATGACAAAAGTAAATATTGTTTCAAAAATTATTGCTGTGACTTTGTTTGAAAAAAACTTACATTGTAAGCGTAATATAAATATTTGAAGAAACAGCAGCTTTTTTAAAAATAAAAGCACTTAACAATCCTACAGTACCCAATACAATAATGCAATAGTAAGCAGTGTTAATATCACCAATGAAATCAATCATAGATACTGTAGCTGTGCAATTTTCATTGTCAACATCATTCCATTTAATTTCCATGCTTTTCCATTGAACATTAAAATATAAAAACAATGCAAAAAATATTAAATAGCTTACAAAAAATGAAATTAACAAAATAATTTTTCCATTTTTTGTTTGCCATTTTTGTTCGGGATCAAATGTAAGAAAATTAGAAGGGCGCTTTCGAACAGGCATTTTTGGTGGAGGAATTGAAGCTAATTTTAACATTTTATTTTTATACACAAATAATAATAATAAAAAGGAAGCTTGAAAATGAATCAATCAACAAAGCAACCGTGTGATGAAAATAAAAATTTCTCACGAAATAAACACAATTATTGTTTGATTACAAAAGTTTTTTTGTTTATTTCAAATTATGAATCACACTTTCTATTTTTACCAACTATACGCTTCTTTTAAATAATAATTTTACCAGTTTTACACCAAATAAGAGCTAAACGACATCTTCTGGAAACTGGGAAAAAGCAAAACGACGACAATCTTTTTTTCCAGTGAAACGAAAAGGATAAAAAAATTTTTGTCAAAGAAAAATACAGATGCAGCTGAATAAACTCTTCCGGGGTTAAGAGGAAACGAGGGGTGTAAGTTTGTACATAAAGGGAGAAAAGCTTTTGAAATCGCCTAAACAAGCTCAAAAAAATGAATATCAATGCTTCAAAAACAGAATGCTTTTTTTAAATAAACTGAAAGCTTTTAAAAACAATTTTTTTCCATATTTAAGGAGCTCTGGTACCAGCAATCCCATGACATTTTGGATGTCATCTAACAAACATCTTTCAGTTTGTGACAAATTTTCTTCAAAAACACTATTTTGAAGAGAACAAGTTTGGCTCATGCAGAATTGTCTAATTTCCATAGAAATTTCCCTCTATTCAAATTTTTCAGATTACGGTATATTTAAACTCAAAAATTTTTAAAACTTGTATTGGGGTGTATAAGCATGTAATTAAAGCGAATTTGTATTCTTGAATTTTTTTCAAAAACAAAATCATCTCTAATTCAACAAAACTGTCAATTTAATAAAAAAAAACTTTTGTAATATAGCAACATTTGCGGCAAATTTCCCTGATCTCCCGGTAAAATGTGGAAAATTTCCAGAAAAATTGCCGGAAATTCTAATTGGCAACGTTAACTACTGTTCCTAATAACTCGCTAATACAACAATTTGTATATTACTGTAATTAAGACAGCAATAATGAATACATGTTTTAAACCAAAATACGAAAGCATTAGCAGAAACTGCAGCCAAAGCTTAATTATGTCAGCAGTTTTTAATTTTGAAAAAGCTGGTTAGGAAACCAAATCTATCCTTGCCATCACTAACAGTATGCCAACCAAATAATACAGCAGATACACTAACTATCTCATACTATTCCCATTAATTCCCATCTCTTCTCCAAATACAACTTCCAACGACAATTAATAAAACAGAAAGCTTTATCACATGCTATAATAATAACATCGGCCGCTTATATATTAAGCCTTAGCTTGAAACAAAAAAGACCATGTTGTTCCACATACCGTAACCCCTTTTTTGCATTGTATGTTCCCATCAAATTCAACAAAGTTTAATTTAAAGTATTAATTTTATTTCTACAACTTTACAAGATATACACACAAAATATAAACACTGACAAGGATATTAATAATTTTCATGACACGTTAATAAATCAAGAACAACGAAAAAAATTTTTCATGACCCATGGAGATACAACAAGAAATTCTTGAATTAATGTGCTGCAACTTCACCCATATTAAATCGGCTAACTGATTTACGGCAAACCTAAAAAAGAATAATAAGCGTTAATACAAGATTGATAAAAAGAAATGGGGCTTATAATCGAAACATTGATATTTCTTGAAATGCGATATCAAGGGTCGAGATAAAAGCTGTGGCTTATCTTATAAAACATTGTCTTGATGTGTGGTCCAGATTTGTATTGAGCTCAAGACCACCTTTTGTAAAAAAGCTAGTTTTGTTTTAAAATATAGCAAAAAAGTTGAGCCAAAGCTTTTGCTTGAATTTCGAAGGAACTTCCAGAAAAACCCATAATCCCCTCATATCCCAACAAAAAAGAACTTACTTTAGGTGCCCATGTAATTCTATCCCATCCAGGTGGATGATGAAGACCTTTTGTAGGTGTTTTAAGGTTCTTTGAATAATTATTTATTGTTGATGAATGTTGACCACCACAGCTTACAGAAGCTAAATATTGAGTAGAAGTTGTAGCATCAGGTTGAACTGAATTACCACGAGGAGATACAGATGCACGATTCATTATTATTGTTGTTGTTTGTTTGTTTTTGAGAGATGAGAGAAAAATATATTACAGCTTTAGATGACAATCTACAAGAGAAAGAAATGAGGGAAAGAAATGAAAACACGGGAAATATATACGCGAAATGAGGGCGTGAATCACAAGGAAGGAAAAATGATTGTTTGTAAAAAAATTTACATATACAAAAAATATTGTTTTGTCTTTCGGGATCAAAGGCAAGGGACGCGGCCAAAAAAGGATACTGTAAAAATAAGGATATATAAAATTGTGTTAATAAAATTAGAGAAAAAAAAGGATCTAGAAAAACCTTAGTTTTGATTTTTAAAAATTAACAAATAAATCTTCGAGGATTCAAACCTCGATTCCAGCTGCATTTTAGCTTGCAGCGTAACCACTGAGCTACAGTTACAACAAGAGAAAGACTTCAAAAAAAACACGATAAAATTTCCAAAATTTTTAAGCTTAAAATCTGAAACAAAAGAAAAGAAAAAAATAAATTCTAAAAATTGATGTTGAAGCTTTTCTTTCGTTGTAGCTATGGCGCAGTGGTAACGCTTCTGGCTAGCATGCAGCTGGAAGCCAGGTTCGAATCCTTGGAAAAATATTTTGCTAATTTTTAAAATCAATACCTTATGTTATCCTAACCCAAAAAAAAGCGAAACGAAAAAATTAAAGAGCACAAAAAAATCTGACCGATCAAGAAGAGGTCAATCACTCAATAATGAAAGAAAAAAAGATGGCGCGAAAAAAATGAGTTGCTGCTGCCGCCGAATGTGGGCGGAGACAAACGAGTAACAGATGTCGAAATTTGATACGTCTATTGTTATGGTTTCGGGAATCGTATATTCCTGGATTAAAAACAATAGGGAGAGAATGAAGAATAGCGCACAATGGGATTTCAAAATCTGCTGAAAAAAAATCGACAGAAAGCGGCATTTTTTTGTTTAAACAAAAAAGAGCTGAAAGTGAATAAAAAACGGAACAAAAAATGAAAATCTGACCGATTACAAAAGGGTTAATTGCTGAATAATAAAAGAAAAATAAAAGGCGCGAAAAAATGAGTTGCTGTTGCTGCCTCACGCGCGGAAACAAATGAACAACAGCTGTCGAAATCCAGCACGCTTATTGTTATTGTTTCAAGAATAGTATTAAAAACAATAGGCAAGAATGAAGAAAAGCGCAAAATGGGGTTTCGAAACCCGTGAAAAAGAGCTAATCGAAAATGGCATTTTTTATTGAACAGCACTAATTTTATTCTACAACGAGTTTTTGATAAACAAATGAGATTGGGACAGTATATAACACACGTAGATAAAAAATTAACAAAAAATAAATGCTTCGCGGAAAACCGATAAGCAACAAAAAAATCTGACACGCCTGTTGTTTTTATTTTAGGAAAAAATTTGTGCAGCGGGACAAAAAAAAAGAAAATTAAAATCAAAACAGGAAGAAAAGAGAGAAGGAGAGAGAACATCAAATCTCGATCAAGGGAAGGTTAAAAAAAAGTGTGAGAAAGAAAAAAAAGGAAGAGAAGAAAGGAGAGAGGCAAAAAAAAGTGCGCGAAAAAAATGTTTTCTCTTATTTTAACAACGAGCTAAAAGGACACAGTGTCAATACAGTTTTCTCGAACAAAAAAAAATAAAAAAAAGTTGATCTTTTTAAAATCTAAATAAATTAAATTAATAATTTAATTACCAGTTTATATATATTTATATGTAGCCAATCTCGTGGTTTGAATAATTAATCTTGCATATTTTTTTACATACATACGAGTTTAAAAAATTCAATAAAAAATAATAAAAAACCATAAATCCTCCATTTCCTTTATGATTTCTACCAAATTTGTAATTGCTGAAAATACAGCCCGGTTTCTTCTTCAGCTGTATAGATTAGTTTTCATTAAAACATCGAAGCTTATTCTTGCCGTTTTTATATTTTGAAGAAATGTTTTTGCATTACAGTATGATGAACTTGTCAGCAGATTTTATTGATGCATTTTAATGGATTTAAAAATAGTCTAAAAGATAATGCTGAAGCTTTGTCTTTTCTGAAGGACCATGAAAAATAAGCATTTGTTGATGCGGTTTGTTTGTTTATTGGCCGAATAGAAATTTCTACTGGATGACTCAAGTAAATTCCTAAGTTGGTTTTTAGCTCTGGCACATGAAGATAAGAAAAAACAAAACAATAAAAAATGAATAATAAACAATTTGAGAGATATATACAGTAAGTTTATTTATAAAAGATTTGCACATTCTACACATATTATATACATACATATAAGAGATGTTTATAATATAGATCAATCATATTTCAATATTCTTTTCAATATTAATCAGATGTACCACCATCAGCAGATTTAATTTCTTTTGATTTTTTGGAGATTTTAAGTTTTTTGCCACCAGATGAACGCTTCTTTTTCTTTTCAGATAAAGCACTATTTGTTTCTGGATCAGGTTTAACTCTGAAAACCAAAACAGTATATTTCGATAACTCAGCTAAACCAAAAACAACTCTCACAACAGTTAGAGCTTAATAATCAATGTAATGTCTTATCAAAAAAAACTCACTCAATATTTGATGGAGCAGAAATAGGTGAAGAATTGCGAGCAGTTGAATCAGGTAAACTTCCAAGTTCACCACCAAAACGTTCAGCTTCAGTTGGAATTACTGCTGTTTTAAAAACAGGTGAAGCAGGATCAGTAGCAGCACCAGAACCACCTTCACTATCTTTTACAAGTTGAACAGTATTATTGTTGGCATCAGTTGGAGCAGCACCAGCGGCAACAGCTGCATATGATAAATGTTCGGCTTGAGTTGGAGAACGAGCAGTCTTGACATCACGTGATGATTCATCTCTTTGTGGTTGTTCAACAGCAGATTTATCCCCAGTTTCTAATGCTTGTGTTCCACCAATAACAGATTGAAGAGGTGCTTCTTTTGCAGCAGTATTGTCGACAGACTAAAAAAGAAAAATATTAGGATTGATGCAACAGAAATGCTTTAACAAAATATCATATATTCAAAAGGTTGTTTGTTCAAACACCGTAATGAACATACAAATATGAAAACCTTTGCAAAAAAACTTACAGGAATATCACGTTTTGAAGCAGCAACATTTTCACGCTTTGATTCACCAGGAATTGAGACTTCAGGAGTTGCAGGTGCAGGAGAGAATTGCTGATGGATGTAATAACCAACCCCAATGACAATCAATGCAAGTAAAAAAGCAAAAAACATTCTTGAAGGTGATAGATGGAAGATAGTAGAGAAAGCAGCAACCAACCACGATCAAATAACAGCTTTTGTCAAAAATGAATAAATCGAACGTGCAGCTTGGTAGATAAGTAATTTTTGATTTGAGGAGTGAGTGTGGAATGTAAATACTAATGCAAATTTAAACATAATAAAAAATTAAAATTAACGTTTTGTTGATATCATGACGACCGGAAAAAGAATCTGAGGCCAGAAAAATGTAAAAGTAGCACAGGATTCAGAAATTTGTGGAATTTCTTCATTGATTTCAATGCTTTTATTGCATTCAACCCAAATTCTCTCCATTTGTATTTTTGCAGGTTTTTTAAATCAGTATTTTCAAGGATAAATCACCAATGGGAGTATCGTTTGGACCTAAAATATTGGAATTCGAGAACACTTTACCATCCGGATTAAAATTTAAATATAATTTATATATACACTCAGCAAAAAAAACAGAGAGTATGATCTTTTTGGACATAATGACCAAAAAATCAACCCTTAAGCCTAAGCCTGAAAAAAAAAACACTATGTCTTTTCAAATGCCGTAACCCTTTTTTCTTTTATCTGTTCCCATGAAATTCAACAAAGTTTATTTCAAAGTATTTATTTTATTTTTGCTTTATTTTTGGAATTTGTATTATTGGTGATTATTTTGGTATAAAATTGCTATGGCTTACGAGGCATTCAGATGTTTTTTCATTGATCATTATTTCGGTTGCTTATATTACATGTTTAACTGCTTTTAGTTTTATCAGCAAACAATCTAAGGTACTTTACTTTCATCGATGTCAGTTACAGTAACCTGGTATTGTACTCTGTGTTACCTGTTTGAACTAAATTGAATTGAAAAGTAAAGTTTTGAATAACAAAGGAAGACAGTTAAAACAGCTTCCATAACAATAATTAAATCATCATTAATAAAGTAGTTATTGGAAGGATCAAGAATATCATCAGCTAATGCAATATCATAAGGAAAAATATGCATCTTCTCGGTGCCTTCTTTACTTCCTTGATCTGTTCGATCAACAGATGGAATGCCAACTTTACAGCTAATTTTCATGCTTAATGATTCTTTCTTTTCAATAAATGATGCCACCGTAACCTTATTTTTTGATGAAGCACCTGCTAATATAAGAAAGTATTTAACGCCAGGAAGTTGATCAATATGAAACTCTTCTGTTGGAATACACCAAAGTCCAGGACCTTGTGCTTTAATTGTTGCCTTTGAAATTTTCCAACGAATTGATATTGGGATATCCTGGAAAAAGGAATACTAAATTAGCTCTAAAAATGTAAAAGATATAACTTACAATAGCATACATCTTAGATAAAGACATTTCAGAATAGCAAAGAAGATTGCTGACCTGAATAAAACTTGTTGGGAAAAGCCCACTATTTTTTAGCGATGAAGAATGCTTTGATGTGTTCAAAAAATTAACATAGCAATGATTAATAATAGATTTGTGTGTAATTTTGCATTGCAAAAAGTGCATTTCTTTTATTCTCTGGCGTATGTCGCAAATTTATTGAAATACCCACTTTAGCAATAAAAAGGCTTTGCAAAAATAGTTTTTTTTGTACTGAACTCTACCTAATTCAAGGTAATAATTTTTTGGACACTGTATTAAGCAGTTGAAAAAATTAAATTTTGGAACGCTTTTGCATTTATTGCAAAAGCAAATAATTATTACAAAATATCATTTTTAATGCAGAATGGTTAGTTTACATTTACACTCATGGCAAGATTAATTTGTTTCATGTTTATTCTCCAGATTGGCAATGTTGTATCTTTTATGCCGCTCTTTGCTAGTCCAAATTTACAAACAGAAAGCTCACTTTTCTTTAAGTCAAAGAAAAATGTAAAAAGGAAAAGAAAAATAGTAGTTTTTGCCAGAGAATGGTGAGATTATCTAAAGTATTTCTAACAAGAATTTCTTCTGAGATCAATTAACTGTGTTTTTATCTCAACTCCTTTCAACAGTAGAAGAATCGGTTAAATAATTAAAAACTGTCAAACTGAAACACTGAATCAAAGAGTAGAAGCAAAAAAGACCATGTTGTTCCACATACCGTAACCCCTTTTTTGCATTGTATGTTCCCATCAAATTCAACAAAGTTTAATTTAAAGTATTAATTTTATTTCTACAACGTTACAAGATATACACACAAAATATAAACACTGACAAGGATATTAATAATTTTCATGACACGTTAATAAATCAAGAACAACGAAAAAAATTTTTCATGACCCATCGAGATACAACAAGAAATTTTTCATAGGTGGTGGAAGTGGAAGTTTTTCAATTTTTTCGTAACCATCTTCTCCTATTCCCATGCTTGAATGAATTGTTTTACGACATGCATCCATTAACCGACGAGGTTGAGCTAAAACAGATAAAAATGACTATTAGTGATATAATAACTTTTAATACAAGGGAAGGTAGCGGTGGAAAAAATTTGTCTACTTTTTACCAAGGTTTGGCAAAAGAGAAAGGTAATCTCACTACTGTTTATCTTACAATATCGTTCTTATTCCCAAAATATAAATTATTTAACTTACGAGCAAAACCACCAAGATATTTGAGTGTAATTTCACAGTGACCATATACAGAACTAACAATTGGATAAAGCTCCTTTCCTTTTAAACCACGAAATGCAACACCATGATAATCGTCATCAGTTGCAAATGCCATATATCCTTCTTCCATATCAAGAATACAATAAATAATATTCGGTGCAACATATGGTCGATCATTTGATGTTACAGTATTTGGAAATTTCCATCTTTGAGTATTCTTTGCATCATGACCACATTCATTTCTTTCTAAAAAACAATCAGCAGTTAGCATCAATGTAGTAACATGTAAAAAAAGCTTACTTAAATCCCAACCAAATGATTCACTATTTTCTCCAATCAATGATGTATATCCATCAACATGTAATGGAGCATCTTTAGTTGCCACCCCAATAACAGCATTAGTACCACGTTGTCGAACAGGCCATTTAATTTTCCAGACATGAAAGCCATTTGTATAACCAATTTTTCCACGAATGCAATCAGTTGATCCTGAAACAGGATGTCGTTGAAAAGTAAGCCGATCATCATCTTTTACTGAAATATTTAATGATCGATCCTCTGGATTCCATGTATGCTTTTCAAGAGTTTCTTGATCAAGTGGTGGACTTGAAAGAATTGTATAAAATTTATCAGGACAAATTGTACCACGTGGATGATTCTAAAAATGAATTATCAGTAATGAATAACAGAATAAAAAAAGAGGCAAACATACTCCTGGATGGACAGGTGATATAGGCAGTGTAATTATTGGTACTTCAGGTTCAGACATCATAGGTTCTTCGGGCATCATAGGTTCTTCAGGCATCCTATGTTCATACGGAATGATAGGTTCTTCAGGAAGTGTTTCAGGAGCAGGACTACTTATAGCTTCAGATAATTGAAGAGACTGAGATGAAGGTTGTGCAGGTGGAGTTGGAAGAGAGTCTAAAAAAGAATAAATATTATATATTCATAAACCTTCGTTGAAAGGGAATTGTCAAAAAAAACTTACCATGATCTTCTTCTTCGAAGGTAAAGATTAAAAAAAGAATTCCAAACCAAGTAATTACCAATAACACTTCAAATTCATATGCATAATTTTGATAATGGGAATAGGAATGGCCCACGTTATCCTCCTAAAATATCAAAAAAGGATTAAAAAGTTGGACATGAATAGGTTCGTCATGAATCATAGGAAAAATAACAACAACAAAAAAGCAGTGATTGTCAAGCACCCAAAAAAATAAAGCAGCAGAAAAAAGGTGGAAGCGACGGAAATAAAAATGATTGAGTTGAACAGTGGAGAGAGAAAAGGTTCTCGAGAATAAGAGAGAAAAGGTTATAATCAAAAAAGCTTCTGCAGATGCTGCTTGTGTAAAAATTACTGCAGAAAATGGGAGAGATGTTCAAGAAAAAAGTGAACATTGAATTTATTGGAGTCATGCAACTGATTCATGTTTAAACTTGTGTGTAAACTAATTTTTGAAGGTCAAGAGATTAACTAACAAAATGGGTAAATAATATCACGATAATAAAATAGATCAACGAGAAGCACAAAAAAAATAAAATAGAGCCAAAACAAAATGAATTAAAAATTTCATTTCTTTCATTTTTTGGCGGTTTTTTTAATAACAACGAAAAAAACAGAGCTGTGTAAGACGTAATGGATATGGTAATGATCAATACCTGTAGATGAAGCAATGCATAGCGAATAATGTTGAATTTCGATAAAAAGTTAAACGCTAACAAAATGGGTATACATATCACGATAACAAAATCTGTTTATACCATACTTTTTAGCCCTACAAAATATTGTACGGCATGATTTGGGATATTTGTAAGCTTTTACGATGCGCAAGTTTCCCTAATCATGCTCTACAATATTTGCTAGCAAGAACTTTTCAATGTACATAAAGCTGGTGAAAAAGCTAACCGTAGACAAATCCCAAAAAACCCTAACGTTGTTTTTAATTAAATATTATTAAGAAAATAAAAAATTCTAATACACATTTCATTTTTTATCTTTTTTGGAATACAGTAGTAAATTTGGTCTAAATCCATTGCTTTGAATTTATAATTTTAGTTTTAGTTTCTTCAAAAATTTTAACTGTTTTTTTTGGCTTTTTACCGTAACCCCTCTATTTCTTTGCTTCTTATAGGAAAAACATAATTGAAGTACGGTAATAATGTTTTATTTTATTTTTACACACTGCGATACAATTTCATAAATTAGATAAACTTGGCAAAAACTTTTCAAAATAATATAACAAAATATAAAAACTTTATTTGAACAACTAGAGAATATACATTTAAAATGGCAGTTAACACAATACCCGTATACATAAAAAGCGCTAATTATTAATCATCAATAATTATCACGGAATCATCTATATTATTACTACTAAGTTCCAGATTACATTCATCATTAAAGACAGGAATACCGTATACCACCACTGAGCCGCCTGTTAACGTTTTCAAACGACATGCTTGACGAGCTTCAACGATTGCTTTGATGAGAAGACGATAAGGACTAAAAATATCATTATCAAAAAAAAAATAAATCAAAGAAATAAAAATAAACGTACTATTGAACTTCGATGCTGCCATTATTTTCATGTATAGTTTTGTAAGCAGATGAATTAGTAACTTCCGAAGACCATTCAGTAAAGCAGCGTTCAACAAAATTGATTAAAAATCTATCAATTTCTCCGTCAGTAACCATCCAGAGGCAGCCAATTGTACATGGAGCACCGGCAATTGTATAATCATTAACTGCTGAAATTCCATCAAATCCATGACCTTCATCTTCAATTCGAACACTTGAACAACCCATTAATATTGCAACAGCATTACAAATTGATCGACGAATTGTTGATGCACCAACATAACGGACACCACTTCCATGTCCAATATAACTGTAAAAAAACAAAATTAAAAAAAATTAAATATAAGCATAAACTTACAGAAAGAAATTATTTTTTTCTAATATTTCAAGAATTTTTTCTGCTTTTGGATATTGTCCCTTAACACCTTCCAGTTTTTTGAGATCAATTTTATCAATGATTCTTTTTTCTGTCAATTTTAAATCGCCACTTGGATTCAACACATAATAAGAATTTCGAGAGTTTGCCTTTAATGGAAGAGATGAGTTTGTTTTTTTGGTTAATCGATCAAAAAAATGAAATGATTGAATCCTTAACACAAGCGGATTAGCACTAAATAGTGGAAGAGATTCCCATGGATAACAACTAAGTTCCTAAAAGAAGAAATATTTTTAAAAAATGTGTTAAAAAGTATTAGCTTACTGGAGAAACGATAAGTACAGTATACCGATCTTCTTTCAAATATTTTTCAAACAAATTTGCTGGACATTTTTTCAAAAGTATTCTATAAATAGATTCTTGTAAGCTTGAATTAATAGGATTTCCAAATGTTTCACGTTCAATAAAACTGAATATAGATAACAAATATTTATAATCGTCTTTGTAAGCATGAAGAAAAAGTGTTGCAAGATACTAAAAGACATATTAGGTACTGTAGAAATTCAACAGTGCATAAATACTCACTTTTGCTCGTTCTTCACTAAAGCCAACATTTTTAAGAATTTCTTTTGCAGCTGTAACACTTTCTTGTAGTTTTTCATTGAGT
Source organism: Panagrolaimus sp. LJ2400 (assembly GCA_024447215.1). Taxonomy (NCBI): domain Eukaryota; kingdom Metazoa; phylum Nematoda; class Chromadorea; order Rhabditida; family Panagrolaimidae; genus Panagrolaimus; species Panagrolaimus sp. LJ2400. The sequence continues at coordinate 10,391,133 of JAMRYA010000004.1, read as the reverse complement.
TTTCCAAATGGCATCAGTAAAACTCTAAATTTGTCCAGCCATTTGTATTCAACATCAGCAATTAGCTTTTCGAGCTTGACATTTAGTTGTTCACGAATTATCCAAAACTTCGTTTTTTGAACTTTCCCATCTACAGATTGATCATTTTCTAATAACAAATTATACATTCGATGTGAAATATCATCTTTTCCAACATTAATTTTTGTTAATGGAAGTACAATTGGAATAAGATTATAACCACATCTTACTACCCAAAGAACATTTTGTTCATCAACGAAAAGCTGTACAAGTGTAAAATCATTCGGTAAGACACGAACTGCAGCTTTAAATTCAGCAATATCTTTAAATCGTAAATCTTCCATTGTTGCAGTTTTACGAAGTCGAACATACTGACGTAAAGAAGTTGCTCGAGATTCAAGAAAATACCATGCAGAATACCATGGATATTCTTCTGCTAAATATGAACCCAAATAATGACAAATTCTACGACGCCATTCACTAAAAATAGTCACGAATAATAAAAGTAAAAGATGAAAGAGAACATACGAAAATAATAAATGTTGATAAACTTTAAAGTCGATTCGAGCTTGATCGAAATTCTCTCTTTCCTTTTCAGTCATACCGCTAATACCAATTCCCTTCTTGCCTTGACTTTTGTAAAAATCAGCTTGATTTGCAAGTACTTCTCTTGAAGGAGATTTTGGAGGTGATTGTCGTCCATTTTTTGCAATTCCAAAAGCATCAAAGCACTGAAACATTGCATCTAATTCATTGTTTGATGATGTGGTAATTTGTTCTTCTTTATTAAGCCAAACGTATGCATCTAATGAATATGTTTTCCTTTTAAACTGACGACCAAGGAGATAGTAATATCGTAGATCAAGAACATAAAATGCTGAACACTAAAAACACATAAATAAGAATCTTTAGAAAAATTAATGAATGAAATATCTCACATTGATTATATTATTACAAATCTTTTCTTTACTATGTTCACCAATATTTTTATTTGCTAAAACGCAATGAGTTGAAGCTTCACAGATATATTTGTGTAATGAAAGAGCTGCTTTCTTTTGCTAAAACAGAAATTAACGAAGACATTAAAGAGTATATTATAGCCTAACCTTTTCATTTTGTTTATCAATATTAAGAGCTATTTCAGTAAGCAGAGCTTTTCGTTTTTTAAATTTTCGATTTCCATTGTTTGCTAGATTATAATAGAATTCATTGCATCCTTCAACAGAAAGTCCATCAATAAGGAGGATACTGTATTGTTTTTCTGCATACATATTTCCATTTGTGCCAATTTCAAAACAAAGAAAGCAATCACATTCAGGTAAATGTTCAGGAATCGTTGTAACATATGTGACCAAAGTTTTATTTAAAACAGATTCAGAATCCGATTTGCTAAAAAATGTGAGTTAATCAAACTGTAAACAAAATTAAGTAAGAACGAACGCAGGAAAACTATAAACATCATTTAATAAATCATTCCGAAATCGAGAATATGGTTCAATAACATTTTTGAAATCTGATAATTTCTAAAAAAGCAAAAAGATTACGGTAATTTCATTTTTTAAGATTTACAAACCCCAAGTAGCAACGCAATCATAGCTCCCAAACCTTTTAATTTATCTTTATCATTAATAGTTCGAAATTTTAGATGATATAAAGTATTCAAAGGTTGGATAACTCGAAATGGAGCAGCAAAAAGTGTACCATTGTACAACGCAGAGAGAAGAATAGATTCAGCTTCTAAAACAGCTCCACTTTCCAACATTAATTTTGCATACGAAATTTGAGAATCACAAAAATCAGGAATCGACATAACAGATTTTACTAAAATAACTATATTCAGTCATGAAATACAGTACACCTAAAAAGCTCACAAAAAGTACAGCTTTCAGGTATTTTATCGAAGTCATAAATAAAGACAGGATTATCACTTCGGTATTCTCTATATCTTGATGAAAAAATAGTTAAACAACAATTTATTTCATTTGAAAAATGAGAATTCATATCACCATATTTTTGAACATTCATCATTGGTAACTTTGAAGCATGACCACATAAGTTATGAATAAGTGAAAGACATATATAACCATAAAATGTTTTTTCTTTCCAATTCAGAATATCAGTTTTTATTACAATCAATTGGTCGAGAATTTCGATTTGTTCTTCAGTATTAGATGATTCAAAAAATTTAGAGAATAGACGGCAAACATTTCTAATTTCCTTAACTTCAGAAGCGTAATTTACAGCTAAGTTATCATATTTATGGAAAATATCGAATTCCCGTAATTGACATGACCACTTTGCAACTACCACAAACATATAAGCATCAAGTGGAAGAAGCTCCAAAACACTAACAGCACAAGTAAGTCCACCATAATACTGTAAAATAAAAAATTAATAAAAATAGTTTAAAGACAATACTTACATCGCCATTAACAAAAGCAATTCCAGTAAGAATTCTACCGTATACAGCAACCTTTTTCTTACAATTTTGAGAAAATGCTGAACATGCAGGAAAGAGTTTTTGTAAATAAAAATCCAAAGCTTTATGATATAAATTTTTGATATCCGTTCTTGACCATTGACTAGCTAATAAATTACATACTTCCACATGAACTTTCATATTTTCCATTCGATAAAACTTGAAATTTTTATCTTCAACGTATTGCTTATGAACCTAAAATTACAGTAACTTTAGTTAAATTTGAAACAAGAAATTACCTGTTTTTGTATTTCTGTCATAATTTCAAAATATTTTAATATTTTTTCTTCAAGATATGCTACAGTACTATTAAAAGATTCTTGTTTAAATTTCTTTATATTATCAGCATTACAAGTTTTGCTGTCACCAGCAGCTTTAGATGTACTTTTCGAATCATTTTCAGGCGTTTTAACTTTAGCTTCACGTTCTTTTCTTAATCTACTAGGACTTCTTGTTGGTGTAGTATCTTTGATTTTTCGTGATGGACTTTCGGGAGTTCTACTAGAACCTTTTTTAGTTGGAGTTGTTGTTGGTTCTGGTTTTTGTCTACTGGTGGTAGGGAAATCAGAATCAGAACTTTTGACTGATGTCATCAAAGGTTTTGTTCAGTTTTTGTACGAACAAAAAACAAATCAAAAGACAAGTACTTTTGAAAAATATTCAAAGCGCAATGTGAAATTATTCGTTTCAAGATCATTGAATGTAAAAAAGCCAACATTTTTTTGGAAGTAAAGTAAAAAACGAATGTTGCAGTAATTTCTATTTTACTTGTTTACATGTTTTATTTATAAAATTAAATTTACAGGTAATAATCATGCTAGTTAATCGAAGTGTTAAACATATTAGTAGCCGAGTACATTGCCGCTACTCATCAACAACTTCTGGAAAATCCACTAGTCCAGGAAAAGATGAAATGATTCGTTTTCGCTCTCATGTTCTTCCAAGTGCAAAAGTATGTTATTGTTAAATTTCGTTTTCTTATAAATTGTTTTTAGGCAAATCTTGCACGCTATGGAGGTCGTCAGACTGTTACTGCTTTACCTGGAGATGGTATTGGCCCTGAAATGATTGATCATGTTCATCGAATTTTTGCATTTGCACAAGTTCCTGTTGACTTTGAAACAATTCAAGTTAGCTCAGAAAACCCTCGTGAAGAAGATTTAGATAATGCTATTGTTTCTATCAAACGTAATGGTGTTGCTCTTAAGGTTATTTTTTTTGGACTATGATAGCCATCGGCTTAATGAAATCATTTTGTAGGGTAATATTGAAACTAAGTTTGATGATCCTCATTTCAAATCTCGTAACATGGAAATTCGTCGCCGACTTGATCTTTATGCCAATGTTCTTCATACTGTTACCATTCCTACCGTACCATCTCGTCATAAGGACATTGATATTGTAATGATTCGTGAAAATACTGAAGGTGAATATAGTGGATTAGAGCATGAATCTGCTGCTGGAGTTGTTGAAAGCTTAAAGGTAAATTCACTTAAGCAATTTATCAAATTTTATCGTTGTATTCTAAATTTGTAGATTGTAACCAAAGAAAAGATGGAACGTATATCTCGTTTTGCTTTTGATTATGCAATGAAATATGATCGCAAAAAGGTTACTGCTGTTCATAAAGCTAATATTCAAAAACTTGGTGATGGCTTATTTCTTAAAGTTGCTTCCGATATTGCCAAGAATGAATATCCTGAAATTAAATTTAGTTCTATGATTGTTGACAATGCTTCCGTAAGTATTTAATATAATTCTTCACTTTTTTAACAGGTATATTGTACTTTTAGATGCAACTTGTAAGTCGTCCTCAACAATTTTCTGGTGGAATTATGCTTATGCCAAATCTTTATGGCAACATTATTTCAAATATTGCATGTGGCTTAGTTGGCGGTCCTGGGTAAATTTAATTACGAGATATATTAAATTTTATCTTTGTATTCTAAATTTGTAGATTAGTTTCTGGAATGAATTTTGGTAATAGCTATGCTGTATTTGAAACGGCAACTCGAAATACTGGAACCACTCTTGCTGGTAAAGATATCGCTAATCCAACAGCTTTTATTCGTGCTTCATGTGATATGCTTCGTTATCTCAATTTCAATGAATATGCAGATTTAATTAGTGATGCTCTCTTTGAAACTCTTACAATTCAACGGATTCATACTCAAGATATTGGTGGAACAGCAAAAGCATCAGAACTTGTCAAATCATTGCTTGAAAATATTGAAAAGTCTTTCGGCAGCACAAAATTCCGTTTCCGTACTTAGGTTTGTAGCTTTATGTTGTAGTATTAGTATAGAATAGTCTTTTTTCCTTCAATAAATTTGTCATAATTTTATGATGTCTCATCTCACTTTTAACACTTCCTTTGAACTAATATAATTTTTCTACCTGGTCTTTTTATATATTCTAAAACTCGATATCTCACATTTTGAGAAGATTAGTTTTATATCTTTCATTGATATTACAGTATAAATTTCCCGTTGCCCTACATTTCCGACTTTCCTATTTCATTCTTTCGCTTATTTCATTTTCAATGATTAGCTAGAAATAAAAAAATATGTTTTGAAATGTTTCACATCATCATTGTTAAAACCGTTTTATGAAAATAACAAATGAGATCAATAGACAACAACAAAAATTATGCGGTTTTTAATAAATGTTTTTATAAATTGTTACTAGATATTGCTGAAGGATTTAAAGCATTGTTTTCTGGTTGAATTTCTTTCATACTGTAGTGAACATTTCTGAAAATACAAAATATTCGTTATAATTTTCTTTCAAAAACGTAAATGTTTCTTACATTAATAAACCAAGTGGTAAAACAAGGGAAATCGCAACAGCAACAAATACAGTACCCGAGAAGAAGCTTAAAGTTAAAGGATAAAATCCATTAAAGATGAGTGTTGCAATAATTGATGTAATTCCTTCGATTAAAGCAATTAAAGAAAACAATTTTCCTAAAAAAATAATTTTATTATTATTTTTAGTGCCAACGTTTTTTACCTTGTTCTGCATAATCAACAAAATGACTAGAACCAGCACGTAAACCCGTTGAAACAAATCTATTGAGTGCCATTGGAATAATAGATAAATATGCCCACCAATTTGCAAATAAAAATGCAAACATTAAAAGAAATATAATTTTTGTAATTATTCCATAAATTGAAAGCATAACATCTGTAGAACCATTTCGATGAAGTAGCGGATATAAGAATAATACTGCTATACTATTTAGACCACTTCCTAAACCACTAAACCAACCATATGGTTTATCATTCCATGAAAGTTTGTATCGAAGATATGAATACATAATATCCGTAATACCCGCATAAACTAACATTTCAAATGATAATGCAATCAAAATAAAAGAGAATACTTTAAAGCATGCTTTATTACGGTAGTTTAATAAAAATTGAAAAACTTCATTGAAACGAGAGAAAATAGATTGTGAAGAAAGTTGTTCATCTGAAATAAAATTTATTTCTTTTACAGTTGTTGAAAAATTAGAATTTACTTTGTGATTCAAGTTCCTTAGCAAATATAACAATATAAAAATAGCATAGAGTATCCAATACCATAAGAATAAGAAAATAGTAACTATATCCAACATATCTGAAAGTATATTATTTGAATATTTTGTTAATTAAACTCTTTTAAGATTACTCGTTTATAATACCAGACAAGGCGTAACCTACAGTACTTCCTAATCCAATGGCACCTTCAAAAGCTGCAACTCTTTCACTTCTCTTATCTGACGATGTTGTCTTAACGTTATAAGACAATAATGTCCCTTAAAATTTTATTACATTTTACAAGAAATATTTTTTAAAAAGATCAAACCAATAATTGCTGTATATCCACCACAAATACCAAAGATTACATCACTTATTAAAAGATAATATGGGCTATTGTTTATCTTTAATGTTTGAACTAAATAATTGACATCTCCAAGAACTAGTCCAAAAAATGGAATTATCATAGCAATTTTTGCATTCCAAGAATCACTTACTAGAAAAAAATGAGTAAATTTCTGATAAGAAAGTTTGTGATTTTTTTGAACTTACATGACCCTAACAATAGAGCACTAAAAATAGAAGGAAGTATTAAACAGAATGAAGAAATTAAATATAAATGATTTGCATCGGATTGTAAATTTTTATCATCATAAATTGCATCAATATCTGCACAATCAAATGTTTCACCCTATAATTAGACAAGTCCATGTTAAAATGAGCTTTGTAATATTTTTCAACTTACATAACGAGATGTGCAAGCTTTTTCATAAAGTAATGTCTGAAAAACTGGATATTTCAAAGACGATGAACACATATAAAGAAATAATGATGGTTCCATTCGAATTGCAAATAAAAAAGTTTTAAGCCGATCCATCTTTGAATATTTTTTACAACAATTTACTTTGATTTTTATTGTCAGTGAGCTTTTTATTCACTGCTTATCTTTTTTGGAAAATGGTCGTTAAAAAAACTATTATAAGTGCGCATGAAAAAAAGCTCATTACATTTATTTCACACCATTTTTCACTTGATTTCTTTTTAAAATGAAATAAGAAATCCTGAATGACAGAAAGGGTCATTTGTTTTTTTATAGATATCATTTTTTGTAGTCTGTTATGTTAAGAAATCGCTTTGCTTTTTCATAAGTTTTGTTGAAAATTTCTTGAAAATTTTAAAATTTGTTTATACATTTGTACAACAACAAAAAAGAACAGCAAAAAAATGCACATGAATCAAGCGATAAAAAAACAAAAAAAGAGGAGGAAAAAGAAACACTGGGAGTAAAAGAAATGTACAACAATCAATAGCTTTTGTATTTTATGCTTTTAATGAAGGTCGATTCATCCATAATTCATGAATGACTGTCTCATCTGCTAAAGTACTGATATCACCAAGATCAGCTTCTTTTTCGCCATCAGCAACTTTTCGAAGAATTCTTCGAACAATTTTACCTGATCTTGTTTTTGGAAGCCCTGGTGTAAGCTGAATAACATCTGGTACAGCAATAGGTCCAATATTTTTTCGAACAATTGCTTTCATTTCGTTAATAATTTTATCATTGAATTTTACGCTATCAGGAATCGTTACAAATGCATATGGTGTCTGCCCTTTAATTTTGTGTGAAGTCGCAACAACAGCTGCTTCAACAACCATAGGATGGGATGCAATTGCCGCTTCTATTTCAGCTGTTGAAAGCAAATGTCCCGAAACATTCATCAAATCGTCAACTCGACCAGTAACCCAATAATGATTTTCATCATCTCTTTTAGCTCCATCACCAGTAAAATAGAATCCAGGATACGGTGCAAAATATGCATCAGTGAAACGTTTATGATCACGCCAAATTGTTCGCATCATTCCAGGCCATGCTTGATCCACTACAAGAGTGCCATGTCCTTCACCTCTAATCTTTTTGCCATTTTCATCAAGGAGTTGAGGACTAACTCCAAGGAATGGAAGATTACCACAATTTGCTTGTTGTGGAACAGCTGTATGATGAGCTGTAAGTAAATGACATCCAGTTTCTGTCTGCCAATAAGTATCTACAATTGCACAAGATTTTTCACCAACAACTTCATGTAACCATTTCCATGCACATGGATTCATTGGTTCACCAACTGTTCCAATAACTTTAAGCCTTGATCTATCATAGTCTTTTACCATATGCTCTGGATGTGCCATCATTGATCGAACAGCTGTTGGTGAAGTATAAAGCTTTGACACTTGATGTTTATCAACAATTTTCCATGTTCTTGAATAATCAGGAAAGCTTGGAACACCTTCAAAAAGGACTGAAGTCATCCCATTAAGTAATGGACCATAAACAGCATACGTATGTCCAGTAATCCATCCACAATCCGCCATACACCAATATACATCTGTTTCAGGTTGTGCATCAAAAGTTACTTGAGTACTGTAGTATGCACTAGTCATGTAACCAGCAGTGCTATGAACAATACCTTTTGGTGCACCAGTAGAACCACTTAAATTTTTTTAAAATAATAATTTTAAAAAATATAAATAAACTTACGATGTGTATAGAATAAATAATGGATCTTCTGCTCCACACCATTCAACAGGGGCATTGACATCCTTTGAATCAGCCACAGCATTTTCCCAATTTTCTTCATCTTTTATAACAGCAATTGATGAAGAGGCTGAGTCATCAGTTGGAGTAACACGTCTAAGATGTTCGAAACAAATTGTCGATTCAATTGAATGTTTTGTATTTTTACAAATTGTTAAAGCATCATCAGCAATTGATTTTAAAGGAATATGTTTGTTTCCACGATAAAATCCATCACATGTAATTAAAGTTTTAGCACCAGATTGTCGAAGACGTTCAGCTAATGCATTAGAACTAAATCCAGCGAACACAACGGAATGAATTGCACCAATTCGAGCACACGCAAGCATTGCAATTGGAAGTTCAACAATCATTGGAAGATATATTCCAACAACGTCTCCCTTTTTAACTCCACGAGATTTTAATACACGTGCAAATTCAACAACTTTTGCACGAAGTTGACTGTATGAAATGCTTTCATAATCTCCATCAGCATTTCCTTCCCATTTATAAGCAATTCTATCTCCAAGACCTAAAATAAACAAATAGCTTGTTTGAATAATAGAATTTAAATAAATCTTACCCATCAAAATATTGCGTTCTAAGCAATTGTAAGCAACATTGGTAATTGAGCCATCCATAAATTTTACAAAGATATCACCGTTTCTATGATCAAAATTGTATTCCAATCCTTTATCAGATTTATGTTTGAAATGTAATTGAGAAGCAATATTTTTCCAAAATAAATCTGGATTTGCTAGTGATTCTTTATAAAGTTCACGATAATGACATGGACCAGGGAATTCACTATTAAAAGCAAGAGATTCTTCAGGTTCTTTCAGCAGAATTTGTGCACCATACAAAGAATGAGCACTTGAATGAATATTGGCACGACATAAAGTCGGCATAAATTTTAATGTTCGAAGCATATCTATTTGTTGATTTAAAATTTGTTTATTATTTTGAAAAAATCTTGTATCTCTTTATATACCGTTTGAGTTTGGGAGGAACGTTTTTGCAACAAATAAATTAAATCACAGAACATTTAAAGAACAAACAAAGTTGTAATGGCGACCTGCCAGCTGATTGAAAGAAGTCGCTCAAAAACTGATTAAAGAGATCACTGATCTTTGAAGAGTACAACTTTGTTTTAATCATTTAATGCGAAAATTGCAGATGTTATATCTTGAGGCTACTTTGATATGATCAAAACATTGTTTATCTTTATTTTTGCTTTTTTGTTAGTACGGTAGTGAAAAAAGAGATGCTCATTTCCCTTTTTGAACACTTAAAAATCAAATATCGAGTTATTTAAGAAAAAAGTTTCCACAGTTTTTTTCTCTCAAAAGAATTAATTTAAATCCTTAACATAATCCCCAAGTTGCTTATCATAAATTATGTGCTATCAAAATTTATCAATGACTACAACGATTCTTTTTTTGAAACATTGTTTAATTTATTGTTATATTTTTGACAAAATAAACTTTTGCAAAAAATGAAAAGATTTGAAGAAAAAGTTGCTATTGTTACAGGTTTTTATTAACTGCCTACTGTAATATAACAACAAAATTTAAGGATCAAGTAATGGCATTGGTCGTGCTACAGCTCTTGCATTTGCTGCAGAAGGTGCCAAAGTTGTAATTCATTCTCGAATAGAAGATTTAGCTGATTTAAAAGTTAGTTTTTTCTTTTTATTCGATATTTGAAAAAACTTAAAAAAAGTGTTATCACTATTCATTTTTTTCATATGACACGTTTGCTTGAAAAAGATAGGTATAACAAGGATTTTACTCGTAATAACTATTACTCGTAATCATAGTTCCAATAATAGTTATTTTTAACCTTATGATTTTAGGAAACAGAAAATTTATTGGTCTCTGCTGGAGTACCAACAGAGAACTTTTATTCTGTAATTGGTTATATTGAATATGAAAAAACACAACAACAATTGGTCACCGATGCTATTTCTAAATTTCAAAGAATTGATATTTTGGTAAATATTAAAATACGGCAATGATTTAAAAAACTATTTTTTTTAGGTAAATAATGCTGGAGTCACCAAAAAAATGCAGGCTGAAGCAATGTCAATTGAAAATTATGATTTTGTAATGGGTATCAATCTGAGAGCGTAAGTCAATCAATAATATTAAATTTTATTAAAACGTTTTCTTTCTAGTCCATTGCAACTGACAAACTTAGCATTACCGTATCTGAAAGAAACAAAGGGTTGTGTTATAAATATTAGCAGTCTTGGAGCTTTTCGTGCGATGGTGATTGATCAGTTACATTATTCAATTTCAAAAGCTGGCCTTGATGCATTTATGAGAGGATGCACAGATGAATTTGGTAAACATGGTGTTAGGATTAATAATGTCAAGTAAAAACAATAAGTTCAAAACTAAACAAATGAAAAATTTTTAGCTTTGGAGCCATTCGAACTGGAATGTTTAATAATTCAAAACAATTCGACATTGATAAGGTACAAAAAAATTTATTTAAATGAATTATGCATTAATGACGTTTCAGTACGAAAACACGCTCAACAAAAGAATCCCCCTTCAGAGAATGGGAACTTCTGAAGAAGCAGCTAAAATTATCGTGTTTCTGGCTTCTGATGATGCTTCATATGTTAGTGGCGCAAATTGGGTTGTTGATGGTGGCATGAATTCTCATTCACCTTCAAGTGAAAAATAATTTTAAACGTTGGCCTATAGAACAACCACTTCTATTCAACATTCTTTAGCAGTGTATTATTGTCGAAATAAGCTTGTTTTTAAACATTTATATTTTGCTATATTTGTTATGACATATTGATTATTGAAGTAAATGCATTTATATAAAAGAGAACGACAACAGTACACTCAAGAAAATGTACTATAAAAAATGTACAAGCTAAACAATTTTTGTATGTTAATAACCGCGCTTCTTTTTGAAAATTCTCTTGAAGCGAAACATTATTTCTTTATAAGCATCTGCTGCACAGTTGTGCAGTTATGTGTAATGCTTTTAAGATTTTTAATAATAAAAACTATTAAAGTTTATTATTATTTATCTTATCGAGCTCTGCTAAATGAATACGAGTCGATTTAAAACAATACTAATTTGTTACATTTTATTAGCGTTACTATAAAAAGCGTTTAACTGTTTTTTTTTAAACAAAAGATTTATTTATCTTTTCTTTAGGCGCTAAAATGTCTACTCCAGCTCCTGCGGCTCCTCCGTATCCCCAATCAAGCTTAGTGCTTTGCAAACATACTGATAATTTATACTATGAAGCTAAAGTTATAAAAGTTTCTCAGAACAAAGAGGGAGAATGGGTTTATCGTCTACATTATACTGTAAGTTAACAAATAATAAAATGCAATAATTACATATATATTATTATTTAAGGGATGGAACAATCGTTACGATGAAAATATTAAACATTCCGATACACTTCATCGATTTATGGAACATACTCCAAATAATATTGAGATGACCCAGGTTCTATTTTTATGATCATAAAATTCATTTAATTAATAAATTATTTTAAGCATCAAAAAGAAAGCGCAAAGACATTATCAAAGATTGCAAATAAACGAAAAAGACAACGTCTTGATGAAGAAAATGAAGAAACACAATCTGTTCAATCATCCAAGACAGAAGAACCACCTCAGCAACGTCCACAATTTACTAAAGAACCAATTCCACCTCGTGTATTGCATATGTTACAAAATGTTAGAAATGTTCCTGATCTTGAAAAAAAAACAACAGTGGAAGAATTTTTTAAAAAGGTAATTTTTATTGTCTTGAAATCATAAAGTCATTGAAAATTATTTATGAACTCAAAAGTTGCTTTTAAAATTTTACTTTGATTTTTCTTGTTAAAGAATGTTTTGTGATAATAATCATTAACATTTCAGTATTTAAAGAAAAATAAAGGAAAGTTTGGAAGACTTTATCCTAATCATCCTTCAGCAGATGAACTTGTTGCAACTTTAACCGATCAACTCAAACTAGATTTTAATATGAACTTGATGAGTTACTTAACACAAGGTGAAATGAAGCAATGCTTGACAGTTTTTAATCAAAAAAGAGTAGCAAAAGGTGAAACTGAAGTAACAATGGAAGAAATGAAAGAATTATATGAAAAGCAAGAAAGCCGCATAGAGCTATTCAATAATCCAGGTAAAAATTTATCATGGGATTGATTTTGCGCCTTAGATGTTTTCTCGCTTATCTTTCGCATCGTCTGGATTTGCGCTTTTCGCATTTCCAGCTTTATTTTTGGGTCTTTTTATGGTAATAATTTTTTTACCATTAAGTTTGTTTTTTACTAAATTTTGCATTCGCATAAATACAGTGACAAAAATGAAGCCGAAAATATGAGTAGAAAAAATTTTGATGGCGCAAAAATTGAAAGTCAAAAATGGGAGCGTAAAATTATTACTGTTATTTCAAATTTATATTTTTAGGTATCAATTTTGCTGACACCTATGGTGTGCTTCACCTTACTCGATTCTTGAAAGCTGGTTATAATTGGTATGGAAATGAGATTACTAAATTTGAAGAATTCTATGTCAATGTTTTCCATGATCTTCTCTGCTATGCAGAAAATTTTGCATCTGAATACGAAAAATAATTAATTTCACTTTGTCAAGCCCAGTTTTTACTCAACTTTAATTGTTATGGCTTTTACGGTTTAATACAGTTAAACCTGTGAATAATACGGTTAAATTTTTATTGTTTTTGTTTTTTTTGTTTCATGTTTTAAAATCTTTTTTTATGTTTTGACCTTTTTGATTGATTGATAAAAATTTATTTTTTTATTATCTGTTTCAAACACAAAATATGCGATAGATTAGTAAGCCCTAAAATGATGATTATCAATATTATCATAATTTATCATTTTTGTATCTAATGGAAAAAAATTTGTTGCACGCGGAAAAGCAGAAGATAGCATTATTTTGTTAACATTTACATTTTAACAAAAAGTTCTTTTTTAATGGTGAACAATGAAACACTTTAACTTTTCGAAATTATAAAAGAAATTTAATTTTTTAAAATTGATTTATTAATAAAGGTTAATTAAAAAATTTTTTGAGGTTTAAGAATTTGCAGCTTTATTGTGGTGGTTGATTAGTATTATTTTTACGCCCGCCAGTCATACTGTAGAACACAATTTCCTATTTAAATGGCTTTTGTACAAAAGAAGAAGGTTCAGTTTTGTAAGCTTTTCTGTCAAAGATACTGCTATAGTTGAATTCTATTAATCTTTAACTTAAAACGTGAAAGTATAAAAATAACCTTTGTTTCTGTTTATTTTCTATTTTTCTCACACATATGACTTTTTGATTTAGCTATATTGTTTAATGATTGCATTAATTAGTTTGCTTTCTTTTTCTACTCGTTTTTCTCTTAATGCACATTTTTCACAGTTTAAAAATACAAAAAAATAAAAAACAGAATGCAATATTTTTATTATTGCTTTTGTTATTCATGATTTGATTGTTTAAGAATAAAAGCTTCTTCCTTTCTATTTTACCAATATAACAGCTTCTTCCTTTTCTTTTCATTTTAATTGATGTTAAAATTTTATTTTTTCACATTCTTTTCAAAATTTTCGGTAAAAATATTTTAACGGAAAAAAATTTATTTTGTCGTTTTAGTTATGGATGACGCTGCTGCAAATTTATCAGATAAAAATTATGGTAGTAATGGTAAGGACTCTCAAAGACGTGTAATTTTATATAAAATTATTATTTTAGATGGAATACGTATCCGAAAACGAGGATCATCCGCTAATACAGCAGAAGATGCTGAACCAACCGTTTGTCACTACTTTTTAAAAACATTTATAAAGATATTTTTTTACTTAGGCATATCGTGAAATGTTAAAAAAATGGCCAAAATCAACATTTTGCATTATTAGTAATGAATTTTGTGAAAGATTTTCTTATTATGGAATGAGAAGTAATTTTCAGTCTTATTGAACAATAAAAATTATTATTGTAATTTTAGCTGTTCTAACACTTTATCTTATTAATATCTTAAAGTTTAACAATGATAATGCAACTATTATGTTTCATACATTTACCGTACTTGCATACACTTCACCCATTTTTGGCTCTATTCTTGCTGATGGTTACATTGGAAAATTTTGGTAATTTTTTTCTAAGGATCCAGATAGAAATTTTAAAGTTTAGGACAATCTTTTTTGTATCTCTAGTTTATGCAGCAGGTCAAATCATACTTGCAGTCGCTTCTACTTTTCACAAAAATAGTTCCATGCATCCGTAAGTAAATATTGCTCTATTTTGTAAATGAGATTTTTTTAGTTGGTTAGATTTCTTGGGGCTTTTTGTTATTGCAATGGGAACTGGTGGAATCAAGCCATGTGTCTCATCATTTGGTGCCGATCAATTTAAGCCTAATTATGTAAAAATGATTTCAATTTATTTTTCAATTTTTTATTTTATGATTAATGCTGGCTCTACAATTTCGACGTTTATTACACCACTTTTTCGAGGTTTGTTTTCAAAATTATATTAAAAATCTTTATTTTATACAATATGTTTATTTGCAATAGAAATCTAAAATGTTTTCTTTTAATTAATTTAAAAAAATTATAACTGGAATGCATTGCTCAAATTTGCAGTATTTACAGGTAAACAAAAAAAAGGTTGGCAAGAAAACTTCTAACTTTTAGAATAGGGAAATCTACCTACATTATTAAAAAGGGATCGACGATGACGATAACTATTGTAATCAAAGTAATCGTTATCTCGGGGTGAATTTTGAGGATAATCGTAATCTGGGAATCGAGGATATGGCGTTTGTGGTGATCGCACATTGTTATTGTTGGTGCATCCGGCTGGACCACATTGTTTTGTACATGCTGGCGGACATCTGCATACTGGAGCTGGACAAGAACATGAAGCACATGGATTTCTGTATGGCATTGGAGGAGGAAAATCCATATCACCCCCCATTCCGTTCATACCTCCCATTCCACCCATACCATTGATGTGGATATTGATTGGACTTGGCATAAGTGGGGGTCGACTACATCCACAACCTCTTGGAGTACAACCACATCGCGGTGGTGGAGGTGGTGGTGGGGGAGGAGGTGCAGGAACACTGTTACATCCAGGTTGACATTCACATGCAGCCGGTACCGGACGTTCTTCTGGTTGTTGAGGACAGGGACAAGCTGCTGGAGCAGGTGGTTGAGGGTAACGACAACCACTAGGTGGAGGCAAAACACATCCATTATTGTTGCAAGCTGGTGCAGGAGGTGGTGGGGGTGGAAGTGGCTGAGGTTGGCATCTCTGACAACATGGCCGGAATTTAATTGTACAGGAAAAACCACATCCGCAACCATATCCTCCACAACGAGGACCAAAACATGGTGGAGATTGAGCTGGCGAAGGAGGAAGTTGTTGCATTTGTTCACATTCAAAACCTCTACAGCTACGTTTGCTTCTTGCCAAAGAAGTGTCATTTTTTGTTTCCATAGTCACATTAGAAGTAGTTGAAATAATAGTTTCATTAACGCTGATAACAACTTCTGTTGAAGAATCAATAATATTAGCTTCTGTACTTTCTGTAATCTCAATGGGAGTAGTAGTTTCGAAAGGAATTTCTGTCGTTGTTGCCTCTGATGGAGGTGTCGTCACTGACGGAATAGATACAGTACTAATTTCAATTACAACTTGAGGAATTTCTTCTGAGCTTGAAGAGGATTTTGAAGTACCAGCTTTTGAGTTAAAAACTCTAGCAAGACCAAGCGGTGTTGCCTAAAGAAAAATAAATATTCCAAAAAATAATAAAAAAAACAAAGAAAAAACGAACCATAGAATTATTTAAAATAAATACAAAACTGAAAACGCAAACTGTACTAAATCGCATTGTTGATGTGATTCTCCCTTTAGCTCAAATAACACAGGATAATGATTTCAAGCAAATGCTTCTAGCTTTATATAAAACTTTTGCAAAAATTCTTCTTGGGCGGTCCAGGATTGTATCATGGCTAGTTTTGTTTTCTCATTGTAACTAACGTGTTCCCCTTTAGCTTCAACAATGACATACCAAAAAAAGCTAAAAATTGCTCTGTTTAAGATTGTGTCATTTTTTTATTCGTCTAAGGGACAAATGTTTTTCCTTGTTGGTCCGTTTCATTGCTTGCGCTATTAATGTCAATATACAAATTTCTTTTTTTTTTCTCATTCTCTCTGTCGAGAACTTGCTTCTTGTTGGTCATTGTTTTTCGAGCGATCAAACAAAAAAAAGTTGTTTTGAATGAAAAAAATTTTTTAAAAAATATAATGAATATTTTTAGCACTTCCATGTTTGGGACAAGACAGTTGTTATCCCTTAGCTTTTGGCATTCCAGCAGCTTTAATGATTACAGCCACAGGTATTACCATAAATAAAAGTGCTTGAAGCAAATGTAAAAAAAAATATCAAATTTTAGTCTTGTTTATGATTGGAAGTTTTGCATACATAAAAAATCCGCCAAAAGAAAATGTTATTTTTCGAGTTGCTAAAACTATCAAAACGGCACTGGTAAATAAACATAGAAACAGTTCGCAAAAACGGGCACATTGGTTGGATCACTGCTTAGATAATCATACATGTGCAACTGATGAAAGATGCATGGATGCTCAAACAAAACCATTTTATACATCTCTTTGTCTTGAGGTGATAATTTAAATACCATACATTTAAAAAATATTTATTATTAAATTTAGTCAAGATTTGTTGAGGATGTGAAATCATTGATTCGAGTTTTGATAATGATGTTACCGGTACCATTCTTTTGGTCACTATATGATCAACAAGGATCTCGATGGGTGATACAAGCTATTGCAATGGACGGTCAAATTACAGATAATTTTGCATTACTTCCTGATCAAATGACTACGCTAAATGCAATATTAATTATGATATTTATTCCAATCTTTCAATTTCTTATTTATCCTGGAGTTGAAAAAATGGGAATTCGAACATATTATTTGAGGCGAATGGTTGTTGGTGGATTTTTGGCAGCTATGGCGTTTGTGATTTCTGGTTTTGTCCAAATTGGAGTTAATGTATGTAGTACATCATTTATTTGATCATAAAATTGTATGTAAAATATTTTTTTAGCAAACTCTTCCGGATATCCCAAAAAATGATGTTGCATTTGTTTCTTTAATTAATTCTTATGAGTCTGATTGTAATGTTTCTTTTAATATTCCTGGTGCAAGTCAAACTACTCTCCCCCGAAATACGGTAATTACACAAAATTCTGGAAAGATTTTAAATGTTTGATTTGTAGTCACTAACTGATAACAAAGTTTTAAAAATACAAGATCTTTTACGGCTAAAACCAAATCAATATTTAATTCAAATTACTTCTACTGGTAATTGCCAAGGCAATCAAGGTGCTTTCACGTTAGATGCAAACTTTGATGGTAGAGTAGGGAAAACTTCACTTTTTTTACAAAAATAAAAAATTTAGGTGGAAAATCTTATTATGTTGCTGCAACCCCTCAAGGAATATTTTATGATAGTACAACATGGGATAAGCCAACTGAAGGACAAGGTGAATCAGCTGTTCGCATGACACTTTTGTCTCCATGTAATGCAATTGTAAATTCAACCGTTCGATCGTGGGGTTGTAATAGTAGTAGTGATGTAAATAGTTATTATGGGAGAGTTGCTATTTGTCGTTTTGATCCTTCAAATACTGAACATCCATGTAATCCTCGTGATAAAAGGTAAAATTCTGGTTTATTACTTATATTACTTTTTTTAAATTTTTAAGCAAATATTATTATTATGCATGGAAATTAGAAGGTAATGACTTTACTAGAATTCCTGTTTCTGATTATAGCGGAGGTGGAAGTATAAAAGCAAATGGAACAGCCTACAACTTTATTGATGTCAAAGCAGGAATTTATAAAGCGTACTATGTGAAATATTTGCATGAAGATGGTGATCGCACTCCTGCAAAAAATGAAATATCTGTTGCAGAAATTCCTGGATCAACATTTGAAATAAGTGGTATGGGTGGAGTTTATTCATTAATAATTTCAAAAAATGGACCCGTTACAAGTAATACACCTGCTGACAGTAATGTCCTAAATATTTATACAATTGTTCCAAGAAATCATTTAAGCATTTTATGGCAAGTTCCACAATACATTGTTATTACGGCTGCTGAAATTTTGTTTTCTATCACTGGATTAGAATTTTGTTATTCTCAGGTAAAATTAAATAAATGAGTTTCTAACATTGCTTTGTAATAATTTAGGCAGCTCCTTCAATGAAATCCGTTTTGCAAGCAGTTTGGTGCTTTACGGTTGCTCTCGGAGATTTAATTATTATTGTTATTTCTGAATTAAATATGTTTCCAAATTTAGTAAGTTTGAGTGGGATTTTATAATATTTTAAAAAAAATTGATACAATAAAAGTAATGAAAGATATTTCTTTTTTCACTTTTTATTATTCCTATCTCTGTTACAAAACCTTTTTAGTTGTTTTCGCTGTTGTGATGAAAATCGAAAACTATAATTTAAAAACAGTCAAACCTCGGTTTAACGTCTTTCAAGGGGCCGTAAAATCAAGGTTTGACTATCAAATACATTATCCGTTCCCAAAGAACACTTTGCTATTTTATCATTTTTTTGAATGTCACATTTATATAAATTTTTAAGGCTATTGAAATGTTTGCATATGCTGGTGGAATGCTAGTTGTTATATTTATTTTTGCCTTAATTAGTATTTTCTACTATGAATATGTTGATTACACAACAACTGAAGATGATTTGACATTTGATTTAATTCCACAAGAACTTCCGCCTTCAAATGTTGCAACAAAATTTACTGACTGATAACGGATCTGTCAATTCAATGAAGTCATAAGATATCATTTTATTTTTATTTTAATACATAATGTACACATTTACTTTAATAAATAATAAACGTAGAAAAAAAGTAATAATCAATTAGTTAAACTAATACTCGTCAAAGTAAACACTGGTACCCCAAAACTAATAAAAAATGCACCATTTTTTAAAATAGAAACTTCCTTATCATTTTATCAGTCAAAAAAAACTTTATACAGAAATCGGAGAATGTACACTTTTGTACATCCATAAGCAAATAGCAAGAAAGATTGTACCAATTAAATCTCCCAATGCTGTAAGAAGCGGTATTGCATTATTATCAGGATCAATATTCATGAAAAATAAGAATCGTGTTAATGCCATACAAATATAAAATAAAATTAAAATTTGGGTAATAGCAAAAAATATGTAAGACGCAATAAAAATTGGTTGGGTTATTGCTTTTGTGGAGGTAAGAGAAATTAAAGCAATTTCACCCATTTGCACAACTGCACCAATAAAAACAAGTTGAATCATGATAAAAGAATTTTCTAAAAAAAGAATTCAACTTTTTTTGTTGTTTAGCTTTTTTTAGGATTACCTTTATCTTGCCACATCCGGAATGGATTTAAATATTGTTTCCATTGCTTTTTTGCCATTTCTTTTTGACCTTTTTTAAGCTGATGCAAAGAGGTAGCAGAACGGCTAGCAAGAATTGAGACAAGATTTCCACCAATTCCTAAAACCAATTTATGTGTTTGTTAAATGAATTTCCGAAACGGAAGTTTTTTCTCCTCTTACCATTTAAAATTAATTGATAAAGTGTAGTTGATTCATATTTTTCAACACTATCATGGAAAAGAATTCCAACACCTAATCCAATAATCATTGATAAAATAATTGAAAAAGAGCCATGATATAATGCTTCACGTGTATGCCCATTTTTCCAGGCAATACATAAACATCCAAATCCAACTGCCAATATAATCCCGATTAAACTCCAAATCTCACTACTTCCTAATGTTTGTGAATAAACAAATGTTCCAATATAATTCTAAAAAGAAGATTAAACTTTATCTCTTTTATTTTTTGACTTCGAAATTACCAGAATTAATAAAGCAATCCCATCCCCAGCTACTGCAGCTACTGGAGCGCAAATATTATCAGGATTAATTGAAAGCTTCATCGATAAATAAACAATTAAAGTAATAATTAATGCCAGAACAAATGACGCAAGTGTTGCAGTTGTTAAAATTGAAAGTAAAAATAATGCAATTCTTAGAGGTGTAAGCTAAACGTTTACTTTTTTAAGGTATTGCTTTACATTTTTATTGCTTACATTAATTTTCAATGTTGCACAAATACCAAATATAAACCCTCCAGCTATTAACGATACACTAATGGCTTGTCCCAAAATTAATGCCATATTAAAAAATGTTGCATTTGCTAATTTTCGAAAAGTATTTAAACGATTTGTATTTGCCATTGTTGAAAGCCTTGAAGCATACGTCATCTCTATTGAACCTTTTAATCCAAGCAAGAGGGGAATCACTTTAAGAAGTTCAGGAAAACTTTGAAATGCAGGATTTTGTGTCACCACACGTAGAATGATACCAGCAAAGAATAATCCACCACTTGCAAGTAACATTATTAAACTTGCCTAAAGTGTTACGATCCTTGTTTTAAAAATATGAGTGAAAAAATAAAACGTACATTCAAGAAAAATGATTTGTAGCTTTCACGTTTATCTTTTTTAAAGTATAATTCTGGCAACATTGCTGTAGCATAAACTTCTTGTTTCTCATTACTAAAATTATATTGGCTTACAATAAAAAAAGTAAATGCAAAACTTTTTAAAACTTACTTAAGCATATTTTGTAGCTTTAATGTCCTGACTTCTAATGTCAAAGTAGAACCTTTGTTTTCACCACCCTCATTACTGTAGACACTTTCTTCCGTTGATGTATGCCTCGTTGAACCTCCTCCATCGGTGGTGCTCATTGTATCGGATGAAAATGTATGAGAAAATATAAAGTCGTGATCTGGTTGATCAACAGGCATTTTTTTATAAAACTTAAAAAGGGCAAAGATTTTAATAAAAAGCTTTTAGAAAGCTTTAAAAAAATGTCAACGCGAAAAGTCAAAAACTTTTAAAATTAATAGCTTTTAATATTAAAAAAAAGGCGAATGTAAGAAAAAAAATATTTGTATCTAAAAAGCAAATTTTAATCCTTAAAAAAATAATAAAGCAAAGAACAAAAACATGTTCAAAAAAAGAAATTTCAAAATGTTACACTTGAATCATAAATTGTTATTGTAAGAAATCCATAAAAACAAAAACAAAATAAATTTTAACAGATAGTTTTTGAGATCTTAAACCAAAGAAGTTATAGGTTTTTGAAAAGCGGAAATACCTATCTTCTTTTTCCTCTTTCTTTTAAAAGCCGTCAAAAAAAACTTCTTTCTATTTTTTCTTTATTATCTCTATTCCTGGGAAACTCCCTTTTGACCATTTTGCACACGGTCAGATTAGTAACTGGTCGTGCAGAATTGGTCACTTATCTTTCTCTCCCTCTCAATCTCGCTTTCTCTTTTTCCGTTCGTCGATCGCCTCTTACCGAAGAAAAAGTAAAAGTGAAATAAGAAGAAGCAAACAATCAACAAATTTTTTTTTACCATTTTTTAAAAAACTCTTTTTTTTTATTATTTCTATCCTTCATTTTTGCGTACGTTGTTTTTCGAAAAAAAAGTTGGCTGACCGGTCGTTGAATCGCATCAATCCTTTTTATATTTTTGCAAAAGCTTACTTAAAGGAAGTTAAAAAAGAAGTTAATCTAGCTGATTCTCGAAAAAAATAAAACTTTAAAAAGTATTTTTGTAACGAATAATTAAAAATAAGTTAATTTTATTTATATATAATTATAAATTAACATGGCACCGAGAGAAATCAAACAAATAATAAATAATGAAAAAACAAATGTTTTTTTTAAAAAAACATTTGTCTACAAACGACCATTTCGATTTCGAAGCATTGAAGAACATTGAATAACACATACAGTATCCTATAAAAGATTTGCTTTTATGGCTTCAATGAGTTGAAAAAGATAAAACCCTACTTTTTGAATTTCTGAAAAGAGATAATCTCTTGTAAGGTCTTCACAACTATCAATTACGATAGAATGACATTGTGCACCTTCAGCTGTGCAAGTGCACGTAATACAGGGCGTTATTCGTTTTGTTTTTCCCAAATTTATAACACGTGAATTAACAACACAAAATTCTATAATTAATTTATTTAATGCTATATTAAACTTTTTAATAATGTGAAAACTCACGTCTATCAATCCATTCATATAAATCTGTATCAGGTAATTCAGAACAACGCATGGGTGCATTTCTTAAATTATAATTAAAAGACTATTTTTAAAACTGTTTCCTTCAAATTAAACTTACGTTAATTCATCAGGCATTAAAAATGCATTAGGTTGAATTCTATGCGCATATTGACTATTTTCACATAAAATTTTGCTAAAAGTTGTTTTTCGAATTTCAGCTAATTGTGAAGGCATAAATCTTGTTGCAGGATTATTATTTTCATAATAAAATCTGTCACATCTTTTTAATCTTTGCATTTGTTCTGCAATTAAACATGCAAGCATTGGACCAACTAATGCACCTTTAAGTGGTTTTTCACTCATAATACCAGGGAATAAATCAATATCATCAACATGAGCATAAACAGATTGCAAAGCCTTTATTGCACTTTCATCCATTGTATCCAAGAGATCTGCAAATGAATGAGCTCTTGGAAGTCCACACATATCTCGATAAGAATTATATGGTTGAATTCCGTGATCTCTTCCACGTTGAATATTAATTGCTGGTAAATCTAGACCAGTAAAAGGTCCACCAGGTTTTTGGAATAAATGATTTCGAACTGCATCAACAATATGCCGATCATATTCCATTCCAGCAGCACCCAAAAGCCCCATTAACATTGATTCTAAATGTCCACCAGCTTCATCATAAATTGCTGAAGTATTACTAAATGAAATTTTAAGATCAATTGGTGCAGAAGTTTTTTTATAAGATGAATCCATTCGTGGAAAATGATTCCGTATAAGTGTATGACCAAAACGGAATGCTGCAGTTGAAATTTCTTGAGAGATTGAAGCATCACAATGTTCATCATAGCCTTCATAATAACCAATTTTCTTTGGAGTAAGATCATATCGTGCCATTGTTTCACAACCAAGAACAACTGGTAACCATTCATTATAAATTACATGTTGCATTTTAGCACTCATTATTCGACGAGTTTCTTGGAAAAGTTGTTCATCGGACCAAAAATTATTTATTTTATGTAGCGATGTAGCAATACGATTATGCTCTCTTAAAAAGATTGTGTGAAGTACTGTAATACCAGGTTGTTCATTGTTTCGATCATCACCAGCAGCAAAGCAAGGATGTTTTGGAATACTTCTAAAATTTCAAATCTAAAAGTTATATTTTTTAAGACTTTTTTTACCTGCAATCTCTTTCTTGTGGTCCTTGAGGCAATGCTTCTTTATTGTATCCCAAATTTGTAAAATTCATTTTTCCTTGATTAAAAAGTCTTAATGCATTTGATTCACATTCTGTTGATCCATAAACATATGAAGCATCCAAGAAAGATGTCAATTGATTAATTTGATTACGATATCCGAGTGTAACTTGTCCCAACAGTGATCGAGCAAAAGGCATACATCGTGGTGTTCCGTCATTATGCAAATGTGGGAAGAAAGGATCATTTGCATCAATTGTAATAGGAAAACAATGAATTGAAAGTGTCTCATATGAGTCACATCGACTACAATTAAGAATTGTATTGTTTGGTCCTCGAGCAATAGGAGAATGTGTCATATCATGATCAATTATTTGTCCCAGCTGCATTAACATATGAGAAAATTTTACATGAAATATTGGTTCATCACCATGAACAGCATTTGAAACACGTCTGGCAGAGGGAAGTAAGCGACCAGTTTTTGATCTTGTTCGTGGTAAATCAAAACCTTAAAAATTGATTTATAGATTATTGACACCCTAAAGATTAAATAACAAACCGTCATCATATGAAGGATCAAGAAGACGACGAAGAGGGGCAAATGCATTGCCATAATGAGGGAATTTAAGATTATTACACCATCCTGACATTGTTCTGTATTTGGTTGTATGATCGCATGGAAGAGGTTGAGGAAGACATTCACGATTATTGGCATGTGGACCCAGAAATGCTGTATAATTT
Source organism: Panagrolaimus sp. LJ2400 (assembly GCA_024447215.1). Classification (NCBI taxonomy): domain Eukaryota; kingdom Metazoa; phylum Nematoda; class Chromadorea; order Rhabditida; family Panagrolaimidae; genus Panagrolaimus; species Panagrolaimus sp. LJ2400. Next base: position 10,366,408 of record JAMRYA010000004.1, on the reverse strand, counting down.
CCGATTACTTTACTGACTTCAACTTCAGGAAGTAAACGTTGAAGAGTAGATATATCCAGTTCAGAAGGTAAACGTTCACTTTGATCTAAACCTTCGCTAAAATTGAAAGAAAATTAGCAAATGCCAAATAAAGAAATAAATAAAGAATTACCCTCTAAGAAGTACTTTAGTTGTTTCACGAAGGATTGCAGCAGTTCGGGCAATATCAAGTGATTCTCGCTTTGGTGCCATTAAAGCTGCATGAGCAGAGACAGCAGAATTAATTTCTCGTGGTTGTCCAGCATTTGCTTGATTAATACTTTTCGATTCAGCAGCTTCTAATCTTCGATATTGCTCTAGTCCAAGTTTAAGGGCTTTCTCCAAAGTTTTTTTAGTAATCGGAAGTCGAAGTTTTGGCTCTTGATCAACCCAAGGTTTTAAATTAACTTTATCAATAACAGTTGTATTACAATCCATAGGACAGTTTCTGGAAATTTAATTTTTGTTATAATTAGAAATATTAATCCATACCCATATTTATCAGGGACTTGAAAAACGTTTGGTTGAACTTGACCGACATCATCAGAATTTGAACATATAATTTCTGCTAAAGATGTTTTTCTTATTTCACCAAGTTGTTCTTCCGTAAAAGCAGAAGGTTGGAAGAAATTTTCATACCTTAAAAATCTTTAAAAATTATCTGTTTATGAGAATTTATGACAACGACAATTTTGCGAAAACAAAATCAGTGCGAGAACGAAACCAAAAATTAACACTAACCAGAATCGATCACCTCTTCTTGTTTTTTCAAATTGTTTTCCAATAATACAAGCAAATGTAGGTCCAACTAAGGCCCCTCTTAAAGGACGTTCAGCTAATCCACCAATAAAAAGATCAATATCATCAACAGATGAATAAAGTGTTGAAAAATCATCCAAGCTTACAGTATCCAAAAACTTAAGAAACAATTTATAGCCTGAAAAAATTGAAATAACTTACCAAAGGTCGAAGTTCACCCATATTTTGAGGTTTTGATAGTCCACAATATTTTCTCCAAGTTGTATAGCTATTTATTCCATGATCTCTTCCCATTTGAATTATTAGTGCTGCTAAATCTATTGCATTGTCGTCAGAAAATTTAAGGAATTTTTCTCGGAATTCCGTTGACATATGAAGGCCAGGCTTTCGAATAGGTTGTTGTAAAAGGGTTCTAAAAATCAATAATAAAAAAATATTTTTGTGTGTATTTTATACCTAATAATTCCATCCAATCTTCCTTTATGATATAAATGTGATGGATCATTGATAATAGTACTGTAATGTCTTTGAAGTGATTGACTGCCACTTTTATCTGTTAAAACCAAGGAATCGGGAAGGAGTGTAAAAAAGAATAATCCAACACCTGCTGCATATTCATTGAGAACACTTGGATTTGTATCCTAAAATGAAGTAATAAAATAATAATAAATAAGTGTAAAAACAACATACAATATTGTAATCACTATCAAAAGAATGATATTGTAAATGTACTCCAAAACTTCTTAAATGTTCTCTTCCAATTATTATAGGCAAAAATTCATTATATGTAATATGTTGCAATTGTGCAATAACAATTCTTCGAGCTTCCTGATACAATCTTTCATCATCCCAATGTGGATTTAAATGTTTCAATTGCCTGGCCAGACGGTTATGTTGCCGCAACCAAAGAGTATGCAAAGCCAATCCTGGTGGTAACATATTTGTCCATGATGAACCAGAATCAAAGCATGGCTGTTGAATTGGATTTGGACTATTACAGCTCTTATTGCTGATTAATGGAGGTAAAAGTTCTAATCGATTTGAAACTGGACGATGTTTTAATAATCCTTAAAAATTGATTACTAATAAAAAAAAGTTTAAAATATTGTTACCATTTTGAAAAGCTCGTAAATTTGTTGCTTGATTTTTATCATTTCCATAAATTTGACTTCCATCAATAAAGGATGTTGCCATGTTTCCTTGTTCTCGAATTCCTAAACTGCAATTTTCTCGTGGAGCTACAAATGACCGAGAATAAGGCATGCATAAATTTCGTTTAACAAATAATGTATCGTCATTATCTGTTCCAATATTATAACATTCTGGATGGGTTGAAGTGCAGCACGGAATGGGAATACTGTCTGCACCCGAAAACAATTGTTGTGATCCAATTTGTGCAATATCTTCATAAATAAATTGAGCCCAAAAAGCAATAATTTGTGAACAAATAACGTGATCTGGGCGAGATTCAGAAAATAAAAAGCGTGAGGCCACTCGAGCACTTGGAAGTCGATTGCCATTATTTCCTCCACGAGGCTGACTAACGCCATCAGAATAATCAGGAACTTGTAATCTTTGCATTGGTTCATAAATAGCACCCCATAATGGCTTGTTTACATTGTTACAATGCCCAGAATATGTACGATATTTTCCAGGTATACAATCAACAATTGTATTAACAGGACATACAGATTTCAAAACCGATCGATCAATTGACATTTGTGGAAGGCCTAATACTGCTTGTTCTTCTGTTAAACCGCTTCTACAAATTCATATCTCAGAAATATTTAAAAGCATGTAAACAAGGAATTCATTACCTTCGAAGTTGTTGAGTAGCACTAATAGAGATAAGAGCTGGATAAGATAATTCTTTGGCATATTTATCAATTGAATTGAATTCATTCCACAAAATAGAAGAAGTTGGTTGATGCTTATTTTTAAAATCACGATACAAAGTATGTTCTGTTCGATTAAATAATTCATCCAATGATGCTTTAGCGTTATTAGCAGCAATTTCAATATCACTTCGATCAATTGATTTAAAAACTTCTCTAACAATAGAGTCTTTTTGAGTAGAGGAAAGTGGACTTAAACCAGTTAATCCCAAATCATCAGTATCAATGAAATCTAAACTTCTAAATTATGACAAAAAATAAATTTAAATAAATTTCTTACCAACACTATTTGTTTCAACACCGGCTGTAGCAAAAATTCCTGATCCACATGGAACAAAGCTTTTACCACAGGGAAAATTACTTCTTTTAAATCTTGCATGATTTTCATTATCATTTAATACAGTAGCATGGACCACAAAAAGTCCACATATAAATACTAATGTCCTCATAATCTGATAATCGGAAGTAACATAAAGGTCTTTAAGCATATAACTTTTTAAGCTACTATTTTAAAAATATGATGGTCAAATGGTCAATGATTGAAAGTAACAAAAAACAGATAGATCCGCCCTTCAAAAACGCGTCACTCTTGTTCATGAACTTATGATGATAACGGTCGCGTCTTCACACTCTCTCCTTATTTCGTTGTTGTTTTATCCACTTTTTTTTTCTTTTCATATAATTTAAAGAAACACGTTTTATTCAAGATTTGTATAATGAAAATTTCTTCTTTTGGTTAAAAAAGATCTTCAGATTATCGTCGCATATTTTCTTTCAGAAAAAAAGGGATGAGTTTGAGCAGTTCAAAATCAATCATGATCTGACGGGATCGAAATATGTTTCTTCCGAAAAATTACAGGATTATTCATTAAATGAGAGTGAATTTGTAAAAACTGGATTTTTACAAGAAAATTGAAAGTTTTTTCCTTCATTCATTTATCTGCTTCCTTCTACTATGAAAAAAATTGATTTTGGGGTTACAGAATATGAGACAATAATAACGTGTGCTGCTTGCATTTTTATTGTTACAAATTATTCTTTTTTCTTCATTTATTTATGAGAAAAAAGGATTTATTAAATTGCCCGTAAAAAGGGTAATGCATGTATTGGGAACAAGAACAAAAACAATGAAAAATGTTGTCTTATTTTCTTAACTCATTTGATAAAAATTTTGTTTTCCTTGCTACTCTTTTATTTTTACTTTAAAAAAAGATTCTTATTTTTTAAATCAATTTATATACTTCTTGTTCTTCGAATGCACATATTTCAATCTCAGTGCTAACACATCCGCAACTTTCAACATATAACATCATCATCATAAAATCAGTTTAAAAGGTGCTGCTTGAAACATCTGCTTGCCAACTGCAAATCTTTTTGAATGTTAAATTTTTTTTCTTTGAAATCTATGTGATAAAACAAGTTTTGTTTTAATTTTGTAAGAATAGAAATAAATAAAAAGGACAATAACAACAACAAGAACATGATGATGCCAGAAAAACCAGTTGAATGTCAAAATTCAAGAGTGGTAATAATTGCGCGTCCATCTGATACTGAATCCACTCGAAGACGTGAAAGTCCAGCATATATTTCTGAACAAGTGGTATCGTTTGTTTTTCACATTTATTATCGTAGTTTGTGATAACATTTTTTAGATTTATCCAGAAACTGATACATTTTGTTTGTTACCATCACGCATGAGATTTTTATGCATTTTACTTACAATTTTATTAATTATAAGTTTAGCAGCTGCAATAGGTAATAGCATTCAATCAGCAGGCTTTAAATCTACATCATTTTGTAAAGCTGATTGGCAAGATTTTGGTCTTGATGTTTTATGCCCAAAAGAAACAATGGTACATTATTTTATTTGTTGTGAAGAAGAATTTGGAAGTACAAAAAAATTGGTGTGTTGTGCACAATTTAAGATTTGGCTCATGTAAGTATCATTTTCTTAAACTTAAATTATTTATCACAAATATCTTTTAGAATTGCCATGATATGCGTAGTTCTTTCTTTTATTGTTGGCATTGTTTATACAATATTTCGTTATGTTGTTCATTGCACATGAATATTAATAAAAAATTTGTTTCATTTATGTGTGTTTTTCTTCAAACCAATTTTTAAGCTTGCATTTTTTAAAAAATCTCTATAATTTTTTGGCAACTGTTATTTTAATTTAAAGGAAGCATAACGTAAGAAAAAAATATCCCATCAAGTTAGCTTGCGGGGGCACACAAAAAGAAAAAGAAGAAAAAAAGAAATAAAGCAAAAAAGTTCCTTCCAGCCGTTTTTATTGTCACCAACAAGTATGAAACGTATTCGAAGTCGAAGCATTGATTTTGCAAAATTAAAAAAATCTGATATCCCAAATATAATTGTTAATAAAAATGATGAATTTGGAACACAATTGCCAATATTTGTTAGCAATTCATTTTTTCAACGTAAGTTTTTTCCTTCTCTTTTTCTTCCTTGAAGAAAGTTTCCGAAAATATTTTTTTATTCAACTGTAATTTCTTATTTGACTCATTCTAGTCACTTTCTTCTTTTTTATGTATTCTATTTTTTTGTAAAAAAATAAAAGTGTAAAAAAATGAAAAAGAAGCAATATAAAAGACCCCATCATTGTTGAATACAATTTTTTCCGGAGACAAAAAAATAAATAAAAATGACTGAAAAAAATGAAGCATTAAAAAAGTCAAAAGGCAAAAATCGCTGAAGGCAATAACACGTTTTTTCTTCTTCATTTTCTTTTATTTTTTTGCAAGTTGTTACCACCATTTGGTGGCAAATAGGAAACAATGTATAAAGCTTTTTGGCACTCTGCAAAGACACTTGAAAACATAACATAGTATTATTTTCTTTTCACTCCTTTGCCGGGGGGTATGCGCGTTTTCCCTTTTCCTTTCATTGCGCGCAAAACAAAAAGAATGAACACACAACAACACAACAAACAGACAGCTGGTTGTCATTTTTGGGCCATGGGACTTACTTCATCCTTCATCCTATATTTGGAGTCTAGCTGACCCAACTGCGCACAATTTGAAAAAAAAGAGTGCATCCGGAAAGAGGTTGAAGTAGATCAATGTTGCGGTTTTAAATGAATGAGGAAAAGAATTTTTTAATTTTTGTTTTTGGAGAAAATTTGTTGCCCAAAAAATGCTTTCAACCTTTTTATTAATATGGTTTTACATTAAGAAAACTATTAAATTAAAATGAATTTACAATTTTTTACACATTTCTTTTTTCCCACTAGCGGCTTGCTTAAAATTTCTTTTTGATTCTTTTCATTTTTACTTTTTGTGTGCTTACAAAGAAATAACATGGAAAATGATAAAGATGAATTTTCAGCACATGTTATGCTGCAACAGAAACTTGGATGCATTATCCAAGATGGTATTACTGAAGGGCAAAGATTTGCCTTAAGTTCAGATTTATGGCGATGTGCTTCTGCTTCACCTCATTGTGATGTATTAATAACTCTACGACCTCAAGAAAATAAACAAATTTCAAAAGAACTTGTTTTATGGTTGCATGACATTGTTAGTTTCTTTTTTCTTCTTTTTTTCTCAGACTCTCCAGAAGAAAAATAGTGTCTCACAATTGTATACATTTTTGCAACAATTTTTAGATTAAAAAAAGTGAACCACAATTTGATATTAAAATTAAGCATCATAATTTAACAAATTCTTATGGACTTTACATAACTGCAAATTACACCAGGTTTACCATTTCTGTTTTTTAAAAGTTTGATTTTTAACATTATTTAAAATGTTTAGTCTTTTAAAAGGTGCTGAATTATGTCATCTAAAAAAGCCAATAAAACCAACATATGGCGGAGGAATGCGTGATTTTACTATTGACGAAGCCAAATGCTTTCAAGGTCTTGAAATTCGATCAAATTTTTTATCAGGGATGGAACGATCAATGATTGTTCGACAAATGTTGCAAATGATTAAAGCCCCTTCACCAGGAGGATTTCTTTTTCGTCCAATTTCAACTGAATCACCTCATCAGATTCTTGTTCCAGATGGTGCTACACTTTGTAAATTTTATCTTATCATAAAAATTATGAGTAAAACCTATTATTTTAGTAGTATCACTTACGTCTCAAAAAGTTATTGAAAATATGCTTCCATTACATCAGCCTGAAATACTTGCGGATCTACAAAAGCGTTGGGTTTTTGCGTTATTTGATGAACAGCCACTAGAAGATATTAAAGAATATTTTGGAACTGAAATTGCTCTCTATTTTGCTTGGTTAGGTCATCTAACTACGGCCCTTTGGACACCAGCAATTATCGGAGTTTTAATGTTTTTTATTGGCGGTTTTTCTTTTATTCATCAGGATGAAGAAAATACTGTAAGTGATTGTTTAATTTAAAAACACAAAAGCTATCAAACAAATATTTAAGCTGTTTGGTGACATATGTTTTGTTATTTTTGCTTTGATTAATTGCATTTGGTCAACTGCTTATTTGGAAATGTGGAAGAGGCAACAAGCCGAATTGGCATTTAAATGGGGAACATATGAACTTCAAACTGATCAATTTCTTGAAGATCCACGACCAGCTTACAAGGTATAAATTTAATAACATTTTTGTATGAATATTTTCTTTTTAGGGTGAATGTTTAAAGCCAAATCCAGTTTCGGGTAGATTAGAACCATTTTATCCACCATGGAAACATATGCTAATTCGATATGGTGTCACATTTCCTTTAACTTTATTATGTGTATCTTTCTTATTTTTTATTATGTTTTGTTTGTTGCAACTTCAAGATATGGCTGACGCGGTATTTAAGCATTCGTATTATTTTAAATGGATTATTTACTTGCCAATGATTGTATATGCCTTAATTATTGTTTCGGGTGATTTCTTTTATCGTAGATTAGCTATCATTTTAAATGATTTGGGTATGTTTTAATGAAACCAAAAATATGCAATAATTCTCAAAGATATTTAGAAAATTATCGAACTGATGACGAGTATGAAAATTATTTAATTCAAAAAATTGTTATGTTTCAATGTGTTAGTGCATTTGGGTCACTGTTTTATATTGCATTTTATTTGAATGATATGAGGCGATTGCAAGAGGTAGAGTAGCATTATCATATATTTTTAAAAATTAAATTCATATAATTTAGACCCTTGCAACACTTTTAATTACACGTCAATTAACTCAAAATATTATTGAAATTGCTGTTCCATTTATAATTGAAAAGTTTAAAGTTGCTCGATTAACGTATCAAATGACTCGTTCAATGAGTGATCATTCACTCCAAAGACATGTCGATGCTGCAAGAAAGCGTCGTGATACATTTCAATCAACTCCTTCATCTGAATTAGATGAAACATTTTCTTCACAAGATAATGCTGAAGGAGTTTGTGAAAATGAAGAAAGTGGAGAACTACGGCTAAGAAAATCAAATGGCTCTTCATTTCTTTCTGTAAATGCTTCACCTAAACGTTTATCTTCAACTTCTGAAGGTCAGTGTAGCTTTGCAATGAAATTTCTTTTAAAATCATTTTATTTTAGCTTTTAATATAACTGAAGCAGAATTACAAGCACTGATGACATCATATTCTCGTCCATTAGATGATTATCTTGAAATGTTCATTCAATTTGGATATGTTTTACTCTTTTCTCCAGCATTTCCATTAGCAGCTTTTTGTGCATTATTAAATAATTTGCTTGAAATTAGAGTTGATGCATTTAAGGTAATTTACCGTTTTCTCTCATCTTACAAATGTTAAAAATATTTTTTTGCAGCTTTGTAACGCTGTTCAACGACCCTTTGGTCGAAGAGTTAAAACAATTGGAGCTTGGCAAAAAGCTATGGAGGTTTGATTATACTTTCTATTTTTCTCTTATCAGTGCTAAATCTTTATAGATGATGGGAGTTGCAGGGGTTATTGTTAATTGTGCCTTAATTGGGCAATCCGGGTTAATTCAAAGAATGTGGCCAGATATGCCTTCCTCAGTTCAAGTATCGCTTAAATAAATAGCTGTCTTTATTCAATTTTTAAAACTTTTTAGATAATTTTTATTGTTGCTTTGGAACATTTTGTACTAGCTGTTAAAGCTTGGATTGATACTGCAATTCCTGATATTCCATTTTGGATTAGAATTGAAACAGCAAAAGTTGAACATTGGAGACGTGAAGCCTATAAACGTGAATCCCGACTTATTACTGGTAATGATGATACAGGGATTGCTGCATCAAATATTAATGAATCAAATTCAACCAATAATTTTCAACTCTCTCAAAGACAAACTCCACCACCGAGAAGCATTACTGATCATCTACGTTTTCGACGAGTTAGAGAGAATCGAAGCTGCACTCCTGCTGGTCGAAATGCGCATTTTTACTAATTTCCTTAATGTTATTACTTTTTGATTTGCTCTTAAATTTTGTTTAATTTATTAAAATACTGGGGGAAAACAACAATAAAACGAATCTAAAACAAAAAGGAGAATTGATTCTGTAAAATTAGGCATTCATTAATTATTGTTTCGGCTGACTTTTTTTATAATAGATTAGATGCTATTTTATTCCAAATCATTTTTTTTGAACAAATATAAAACAAGAATAATTTACAAATTACTTTTATTAAGGCAATAACTTTCATCTCCTTGAGCAATATATAAAACATATACAATAAAAAATATTATAAAGACTACAGGTGAAAGAAAGCGAGAAGCAGTATCCAAGCGATGATATAAAGCAGTTAAACGACGCTTTTCAGCCTCAAATAATTCTCGTGAATATTGATTTGTAGCACGATGAGCTTGTTTTTCCTAAAAAAGATATTCTTAAAATATATTAAATTTTCAAAATGAGACATACCATTGCACGACTACGTTTGATTAAAGCTAATACAATGAGTGATTCAATTAAAGAAAGAACAGAAAATGCTTTCATTGCAGCAAACCATTGATCCATTGATGTTAAATAACTTGTTCGAACTTTTATATCGCCTTTTTCCATTTGAACAAGTGTTAAAAGAACCTTTAATTTAAAAAAGATGAATAAACAATAAACGAAAAAATGGCACTTACAGTAATAGGGGTAATAATTCTTACATCTTCATAATTATATGGAACATATGGTGCAACCCATGCAAACATCATAGCTATAAAAATGAGCTTAAGGATTACTGCAATATAATTTACAAGGTTTACCTAATGTTGAAGGAATGTATTTTTCCACGATATATCTTGCACCATCTCTTTCCAAATTGAAAACCAATCGAAGACAAGACGATGCAACTAAAAGTTAATCACTCAAATTTAAAACAATAAAAGCTAAAAAATTTACTAAGTTTCCCTTCAACTGTGCAATCTTCTGTTGACATGCGTTTTATTTTTAATTCTGGAAGTGAGATACGAGATGAAAACTGTATAGGTTCATCATGCCACATTAAATTAACAAAAGACTGCGGGTAAGCGACTAAAAGATTGTTCAATATAAACATTTTGTTAATAAGAATGTGTTTTACTTGAACTAATTAGGAGATCGCATTCTTGACTATCATGTGGAAAGCGACAAAAGGTCATCGAACAACTTGGTAATAAAGTAACTCTAAATCGAATTAAATAGATTATACATAATTTTAGAATTTTTATGACAAAAACTACCTCATTGTGTAAATTATAAGACCGGTTGGCATAATTCGCATTCGAAAATTTGGAAATGATACCATATGAAAATAAGAATATTTTGAATTTACAAAATATGGATCAGGTCGAAATACCATATCAAGAATTTGCTTTTCTCGTATTCTAATTGGTTTTGAATAGTTATTTGCTAAACGAATATCAAACCATCGCATTTCCATTTCTAAATCAATTGTGTATTCCATCTGTTCACTATCAAAATTTGCCAAATGTATCAAATTTAATTTTACTTTAACATTTAAAGGAATATCTAAAATATTAAAGCTTCACAAATTGTACTACAAGAAATTAATAGCTACCAGAAAATGCAACAGGTACACTGGTGTTATCGTAATTCACTGCTTTTAGCACTGGAAGAAGAAAACTTCCACCATGATCACTAAAAATATTGATTACATAATCTTTGTTCATTCTAATTACAATTACCGATAATATGAACTAAAATCTTCTTCATATTCCAAGTATGTCAAATTTGATAAAAGATCACGCAATACACTTTCATTTCTTCCCAAAGAATCTGTGTGCAAAATTTCTCGAGCGGTCAAAACAAATGTATCTAAAATTTAAAAGAAAACATGCGTAACTTTTATTTGATTGATTAATAAACAACAAACCATTGTCAATCATTTCAGTTTTATTCAAAATGTCAGTTCCCATTGTTTCATTTAATGTTGAATTAAAATCATCGTAATTGTAATCAGCATTAAAAATATAATCGTCCGTTGCTTCACTCTTGTCCGGTGGCTCGGTAATTTTCGACGGCGTTGGACTTGTTTCATTGATGGTAGTTGAGGACAAAGTTTCAGGTGTTGTCGAAAGGTTTTCCGGTTCTTCGGGTGTTTCAGTAAAATCAAAAGTTGAACCTTCAATTGCATAGTCTTCGTCATCAACTGGGCCATCAATTAAAGGATATCCGGAAGTTGTTGCAAATAAATTATCTGCATTTTGATCACTTTTTGTTTGCGGAGGAGGCATTATAGTAGTAGGAGCAGAAATGCTTGTTGTGGTGTGATGATGATCGTGATGCCGTAATTTGTGAGGAATAATAAGAATACCCAAATTCATAATACCAGGAATCATATCATTAAATGGATAATCTATTGGAGCTTCTGTTGTCGTTCTTTCTTCTTTCGAAAGAACAGGAAATGTTGTTGTCGTTGCTTCTGTTTCCGGCACAGAAGTTGTTAAACTTTGTGTTGTATTTTTTATTGTAGCCATTCCTTCCTGTGACACAATTGGATCAGCTGGCGAAAGAGTACTCGACTGTGAATACACTTGTGTTGTTGAAAGTACAGCTTTTTGAGGTTTTGGCGTTTCCAAGGTTTTCAACATTGGTAAAGGAGTAATATTAATTACTGTAATATCTTTATCGTCTTTATCATCATCAATTTGATCAAAGTCAACATCAGCAGCTGGTCGAGATTCAACATCTACTGTATCAGGAACAGAAAAACTGGCTCGTAAATTTAAAACAGTAAACCATTTTCCTTCTGCAAAAGATGCAAAAAATTAGGTAAGGATTTATTTACAAAATTAAAACTCACTTTCGCTACGAAAAAAATTAACCCGTACTTTTTGATTAGACATATTAGAAGTTTTTGTAAAAATAATAAGAGTTAACATTATTATCCAAAGAAATTTATGCGTCTTTCGCATTCTGAAGCAACTGCTAAGCGCACTAATTGTAAGAATCTGGTCACCGAAATTAGACGCATCACGTCTGCGCTTCACTTCGAATAACCAAATTTGTGGATAATAAAATTTTTAACTTCAACAACAATAATAACAACAAACAGCAAAAATTATCACTTTGTTTCATAAAAAAATATATATGTATATTAAAATAACATTCCTCTTTTAACTAAAAAATCAGCAGACATTTAAAAATGATAAAAATTTAAGGTGGAAATTGAAGTAAAAAATGGAGTTAAAAATTTTCGAGCGTTGAAAAACAATTGAGGCGGAAGAATGAAAAGAAATAAAAAAATGAAGAAGGGGAGAATCTTCATTTCCTTGATGAATTGCGTAAATCAAAAAGTTTTAAAAACTATGCGACAAAAAAGAATTAAGCTTTTTTTGCATGGTAGAGTAAAACATAAAATAAGATCCAATTTGAAAAAAATAATTTGAACAAAACCAATAAAAATTAAAGTTTGAAAAAAAGGCTCAAGGATTTTTTTAACTCTATTTCAATTTACGATTTATATTTAATCAATGGCCATTAAAAGTTAAAAAAAAGAAAGAAATTTAATTGGAATTCATAATAAAAAATCTATCAAGGTCCGACATTGCGGACGATGCATCCACTTTTTTTCTTTTTAGTGTAACTGAAAATACAATTCTCGAACCCCAATTTTTGCGTTTACGTTTGACTGCACAACCAGTTTCCGTTTCTCCCCCTAAGGGGGCATAAACAAGCAAAAAGACAAAATTTAATTATATTTTTTTTGTAGGAAAAAATAAAAAATGACAACAATTGTTTGGAAAATGATTGTATAACTTAGTAGGTCTAAATTTATTTCCAAAGTTTTGTTTTATTGCACATAAAATTTTGTAGTGAGTCATACAACCTTCTTTAACTTTCCCTCTGAAAAATGTCCTTCTTTCTTCTGGGGTAAAAAATTTATGATAAATTTAGGGTTGACCTTTTTGTTATAAAAGTGAATGTAAAAAAAGTGACCCAATATAAAAACACCATAAACACATATATATTATCAACAAATTTTATTGCGGTTGCAATGAAATAAATTATGTAGTGTAAACTAAGAAAGAATACCAATGAATTATATTTCATAAAATTCATTGTTCGTATTTTTCGTTGTGATAAAATATGGAAATGGATGATCTTCAATAAAAAAGATGCCATCTGCCACAAGGCATAGATTTTGTCGGAAAAAATAAGGATTGCTCAAGTTTGTTGGATATTAGCAGAAGATAAATGAAGTAAATTGGTTGTGCTTGTTTATATATTTTGAAAAAGATTGAGTTATCGAATTGCCAACCCCCCATTTAACGGGTGCAGGCAACTCCAAGTTTAAAATTTTTTTTTGATCTTTTACTGATGGCGACAAAAGATCAAAGGCTTGCGCCTCCCAAAACTGATTTCGCCCTCCCATACATTTTTCCTGTATACGATTTTGCAAAATGCAGGAAGTATATAAACACGTAATGATTCATTCCATTTTGTTTTGCTAGGTAAAAATTTTGTGAATAAGAATAAAATTTATTTTTTCATAAAGGCACATGCAGGAAAAACGACCCAGCGTAAGAACACAACACAGATTTGTATTCCCAGGTACCACGTTAAAAAAATGGTTTTCAACATCTTTTTTTTTGAGAAGACAACATGCATAATTTGAAGAGAGACAATTTCATAAAAAATTGCTTACAAACGTCTGTTGAGCCTCTTTTTTATTTTGGAATAAATCATCATAAAAAGATCGGTATTATTTTGAAAAACTGTGAAATTTGTCAGTTTTCTGTTTTTTCTTTGCTGTGGATAGCTTATTATTTTTTGCTCTTCTTCTGCTTCTCAACATGGAAAGTGATAAACCTGTACAAAATATGGGAAATGCAGTAAGTTTTTATTATTATAAATTGCTTACTTTGAGATTTCATTTTTTAAAAAGTTATATGCCTTTCATGTAGCTTTTAAAAAACAGTTTTTCTTTTCTTTTTATTTTTATGCCATGTCGAAAATAAGTTTTCGGAGTTTAAAGCTTAAAATAAAAAGTTATATTTTTACAATAGTTTTGAGGTATATACAACATAAGCATGCCCAGACCTGAGGGCAGCATAAAATCCGCAGTTTTAAAACCCCTTTACCCATATAACCAGCAAAATATAAGCAAAATATAACGTCACTTATAGTTTAACCCCATCCACTTTTAAAACTGCTGACATCAGTTATGAACGACCCCATATCTCAAATGCTCATTCGTTCAATGTTTTTACGGCTTTTAATAAAAATGAATATTTACTCAAATCTCAAAAAATTTTATGTTTAAGAAAGCATAATTTTGTTTTTTGTTCTTTTAAAAATATTTGCATTAAATTATTCTTTTAGCCATTTAAGTAAAAAATCAATCATTAGTAAACTTTTAGCCACCACAAAATCCCATGTCTGGTCAACCCCTTCATGTAATGGCAACAAATCAACTTGTTATCACTGAAGCTAAAATTCGTCGAGCTGTCTCTCATGACTGTGTATTCATTACCCATACTGTTTATCCTGATATCCCTCGAACTCGTCTCTCTGCTGATGAACATGTTCGTCTTGCCAGACTTATTCGTTCAATGACTGATGAAGTTGAAGGACATCTTAATAAGATTGCTGAAGACCCTGAAAAATGTAATGCTGATAAGTATGCTGCATTGGCCATTGCTTGTAAGCAAACAGAATTTATGGTTCGTTCTACACTTCTTGATGTTGATACTCCGGAAGCTAAAGAACTTGCACAAATGCTTCGTCTTTATGACCAAAAGAAAAAATTAAATGCTTAATGCAATATCAGTTTTTTTTCTTTTCTCTTTCTCTTTCGCTTTTTTTTATGTAATTTTATGCTTTTCTAATATTTTTTGTAACAATTGCTTATGCATTTATATTTATCATATTTTTGCAGCAAAATAAAGTATTTGAGTATATTTAAAAACGTGTTTAATGGAGAGATTTCAAAATAAAGTAGGAATTGTAACAGGTAATAATAACGTAAAAAAACATGTGCTAAAACTTTTATTAATAATAGGATCCTCGGCTGGTATAGGCCAAGCTACTGCTCTATTATTTGCCCAAGAAGGAGCATCCGTTACAATTCATGGTCAATCAAATGAAAAACTTGAAGCAACAAAAAATCTGATAATCCAAGCAGGTGTTTGTGAAGATAAAATACTAATTGTATCTGGTCCTATCCAAGATGAGACAACTCAAAAAAATCTTGTTGAAAAAACAATTGAAAAATTTGGAAAACTTGATATTTTAATAAACAATGTTGGACAATCAAGGAAACCTGATGTTCCTGATCGTTTAGATATTGAACACTATGATTACGTAATGAACGTCAATGTTCGATCGTTAGTTTTTATGGTCATTTTTTAAGGCTTGAAAAAATAAACAAACAATAAAATTTAGAGTTATTGCTATTACGCGTTTAGCGATTCCTTATCTTGAAAAAACGAAAGGAAATATTGTAAACATTTCAAGCATTGCTGCACTTCGAACAGTTTGTTAAATACATTATGTTTGCATAAAATTTTCTTAAAAATAATTTTAGAGCCCTCTTACGCCATATTATTCAGTTGCAAAATGTGCGCTTGATTCATACACAAAAAATGTTGCAGTTATTTATGGCTCAAATGGAATCAGAGTAAACGCAATAAAGTATAAAAACAATATGAATATATCAAATTGCATTAATTTTTTTGTTTATTCTTTAGCCCTGGAACGATTGATACAGATATTTGGAAAAGATCAGATGATCCAAGAGTGACCACTTTTCGTGATAAGCTGATTAAAGAAACAATCGTTGATCGCATGGGACGACCAGAGGAAATTGCTCGGGTGATTGCTTTGCTTGCTTCAGACGATGGAGCATTTATCACTGGCTCATGCTGGCTTATTGATGGCGGGGCAATGGTTACTCCATCGTACTTTGGTCAACAATAAACACTCAGTTTAAATTTTGTTTTCAAAGTTGAATCAAAATAAATTATATACTTGAATGCATTTTTTTCTTTTCAAATAGTTTAAAAGCCTAACACAGCATGAAAATTGGCATTTTATACATGACCATAAAGAACTAAAAGTAAAGAGAAAATATGATATTTAAGCAAATTTCAAAATTGCAGTTACAGTAATCTTTTGATTATTTCAAAAAACATTTCTTAAATTTATTTCTTCCTTTTGTTGCGGATTTTTGATGTCGAGACGATGACTGCTTAATTGCTTTGTTGTTAGCAGAAAATTCTCCTAGACACTAATTAATAGCGAAAAAGATGAAAACAAAAACAAATCAATATCATAAAAGAAAGCAGATAAGTTAAAGGCAAAAATGTTTTATGTTTATGCAGAATTTATTTTCGAAAGCTTTCTCATCGTAGCCACTAGAGACAAACTTTTATTGAAACTAAAAAAATTTTTTTGTGTTGTTTTTTTAAGTCAACAAACAAAAAAATATAATTGGTTGTTTGCCCATTTTTTTCCTTTTTCTTTGTTCCACTATTGACTACTACTGACCACATATAGTTTGTTGCGACAAATATATATCGCTAAAAATAGATGATCATTATTATTCTTCTGACGTAGTAAGTGCCATTTTTGACCACCACCTACATGTTATTATTTGGTATGATTTTTCCTTTTTTTATGGGTTTTCCCCGTTTCTTCGTTTTTGCGACAACATGTTATAAAAACGTTCGAATATTCATTGAAGCAAAAATATAAAAAGAGGATTTTTTAAAAGTTGTTTTAAGTTTTGCTTTAAAACATTTGTCGCAACACCGACAGACGGATATATATGTTTGTACTATTTTTTTAGTGTTGCTGTGCATTTTTAGATTGTGATCTCTTGAAAGAAAGCTTTTTATTTTTTTCTTTTTCTGTTGACGTAAGAAATTAAAAAAGGGCTTCCCCCTTTTTACACTAAAAAAAGATAGACAACTTTTTTTCTCCATCTTTTTCTTCCAAAATCATAGATATCAAAAAAAAACTATATAGATGGAAACTTCCTTAGGGATAGGCTCATCACCCACCCGACCGCCCTATTTTTGTTATACATCATTCTTACTCTTTTTTGATAATTTAAAAAGGGGTGGTTTAAGCACGTGAAAAACATCATAGGTGGTAACAAAGTAGCAGAACATTTGTTCTAAGGTTTTATCTTCTTTCGATAGTTAGTTAGAAAAGCTCAAAAACTCTTTTTTGTTTAAAGCAAAAAAAATGTTTGCTTTTAATTTTTTCGTTTATATTTTTTTTAAAAAGTTTGAAATTAAATATATCTTTTATGTTATTCAAGTTTTGAAGTAAAACACGTAAAGTCGCAAATATCACGTAGATCATTTGCCTTTGTCGATGGTAAATCATCAAATTTATTGTTGTTTACCCCTTTTCCGTTTCCATTGCCTTTTGAAGTATAAAAGAAAGTCAAGCCATAGACATATTATCCTTAAAGGCATTCATTTTTCAAATAAAAAGGAAGTAGTTGTTTCCTTTATCTGTGACTGTCTGCCTATATTTATCACATTTTATTCCTCTTTTTTTGCTGCTAATTAAAGGAATCTCCTTTTTTTGCAGTAGTCGCATTAATAAACTAGATTTTTTTCATGCCCCCGCATTTTTTCGTATCCCTTAAATGTTCACTTGTAATCAATATTATTATTCTCTAATTCATCTTCTTTATTTTTCAGAGATCAGGCGAATTCTTCTTTTTAAGGTTTTAGCTTTAAGCTTTAACACAGCAAAAATGGGCCCAGATATTCATCGAAATATTTCAAATCAAACCCTTAAATCTTTCAATGGTTATGCAAAGAATTACAGTACTAGACCAGAATCTAGAATTAGACAAATTTGGCGAAATGCTGATGCTGTTTGTTTTGATGTTGATTCTACAGTTTGCAAGGTACAGTATTACTTAATACAAAATTCTTGACTTACAATTAATAATGTCTTTAGGATGAAGCGATAGATGAATTAGCAGAATATCTTGGAAAGGGTGCAGAAGTTGCTGCGTGTACTCAGCGTGCAATGAATGGTTCGATGAGTTTTAGAGAAGCTTTACGGTTAAGGTGATTTTTAGAAACCTGTTTCGTTTTTTTTGATTTTTATCGAAATTGTTACAGATTAGAGGTTATGCAACCAAAATTATTTGATGTTCGAAACTATGCCGAAACTCATGAAATAGCATTAACACCAGGAATCATAGAATTGATTGAAAAATTGCAGAATCGTGGAACAGATGTTTATCTCGTTTCTGGTGGCTTTCGGCCTTTGATTATTCCAGTTGCACAAAGACTTGGAATTCCAATTAGTCGAATTTATGCAAATGAAATTCTTTATCATGAAGATGGCAATTATGCCGGCTTTGATATTGATGAACTTACAAGTGATTCTGGTAATAAACAAATTGGAAAAGCTGGTGTTTGTGGACTTTTAAAGAAATTACATGGCTACAGTAATCTCGTTATGATTGGTGATGGAGCAACTGATGCTGAAGCCTGTCCGCCCGCTGATGCATTTATTGGGTTTGGAGGCAATCAGGTGAGAGAAAAAAAATTAAATTTATTTAAGTTTTTTCTGCAACAAAAAAGTTTTATAGGTGCGTGAAGCAGTCAGACAGCAAGCTGGCTGGTATGTATATGATTTTGAGACATTAAATAGTGAACTCGACAATATTGAATAGCTTCAATTTCAACTTTTTATAACCTTCTTACAATTTTCACTTTCCTCTTCATTTTTTTTTTAAATTTACTAATTCGATAACAATTTTTTTTAAAAAAAATCAAAATTTTATTTGTATCTATTATTTTTCAATTTGATTTAAAATATCATTAATGCTGGCATTGGGTAAAAAAAATTCTTTAACAATATTTTGTGGAATGTTTTCAAAAGGTGAAATTAGAAGAATTGTTTTAGCAAAACGTATTTTTGCTTCTTCATGTCCCAATAAATTTGATGCTGCAATCATACATTCTGCAAGAGCTAAACATGATTGCTCTTGAATTGATCTGATATTTGTAGATGACACTAATTTCGGAGTATCTAAAAATAGAACATCACTTTAAAATGTAATTCATCAAATTGATCTCTATGAAAAGTAAAAGAGTTCAAAATAAAAAAAAGATACAGTATATGTTTTTTTTCGAGAAAGAGAGACACAACGTCACAAATAAACAATTTATTTTTATTTTTTCTATTTTGTAGGTAGTGTTTTTTTCCTTTCAAAAAAACTTATAAAGGAAGTTTTTTTTCCTCTTCTTCTTTTTCTTACCTGCTCGAAAAAGTAAAATGCACGAGAAAGTCCACTGCTCAATAGGGTTCAATTTTAATGAACGAAGCGTTTCAATAACATAAATAACTTTATCAACATTTTGGAACTTTGAATCAGCAAGTTGTTGTTTATGAAAATCATTAAATAATGGACTAAACTGTGTTGAATAATAAAACAGAAATAACAAATGCCAGCCTGTTTGAAGCAATATTTTTCGATCTTCATTTTTTTGTTGACAAAGTGGTGGAAATTTATTTGTCCATGTTAAAATTGATAACAAAAATGATGACCAATCAATATCATTTTGAATTTGATTTTCTGTTAATTTTCGAATTGTAAAATCTGTTATTCTATTTGACGTTGATGAATATGAAGGGGGATTAATCAAGGGTCGATTGATTAAAAGATTCAAAGGTGTCAACAACGGAGGTGGCGATGAAACATTTGATGCAGAAATTGGAGGCAAAACCATGGAATATGGTACTCGGCTGTTGTCATTTTGAGCGGCTTTTTGTCCAAGCTTTGAGTAAACACTTCTTTCATTTTGAACTGCTAAAATATATTTTAAAATAAATAAGTATATGGTAACCGTGTGAAATTATGATGATGTTTTTTAAAGAAAAATGATATTTGAAAAATTTTTTATAAACTATGCACAAAAAAAAGACAACTAACCATTACGATTCATTTGAACCATTAGACATTTTTTGAATCGGCAATGTTGGCATTGATTTCGTCGGCTTACATCTACAATACATGAACCATTTTCTTTGCATTCATATTTTAAATTACGGCGAATTGATCTAAAACTATAAATTAAGGGATCATAAAATTTAGAGATCACCTTTTAAAAAATCCTCGACAACCATCACAACTTTGTACACCATAATGTCTACCTAAAAGTTAATAACAATGACAAATTTCACACAAAAAAAGGCTTACCACTTGCACGATCACCGCAAACTCGGCATAACATTTCTTGTCGCAACATTTTCTTTTTCTCAAAAAGTAACAAAACAAAAACGTGCCAACCAAAGAAGCAAACGATCCTGCATATGGAAATACTTTACTTTTTTTTGTTTTTCTGCAAAAGTTTCATTTTAAAAAAGAGGATGACAGTACTTAGTGCGCATAAAAGCTCGTGGTATTACGCTCTTTCTTTTAAAAAAATGCCCTAGTATCTCACTGTCTTAAAATTATGTACAAGTGGTAACAGTTTTTTTTCGAAACAAAGTCGGCTTAAATCATAGCCTCTTCAGAAGAAGAAAAAAGAAGGAAAAGAAGAAGCTCTTTTGAGCGTGCATAAATGTTAGAACTCAGAAGCTAAAAGCTTTACAACAAAAATAACTTCAGGAAAAAGAATACAAGAAGATGGCACAAGTGTTGGAATGAGCATCCCCTTTAAAGAAGAAAAAAATAAAAAACTCCGCGACCATAGCTAATATCCGGTTTCATTTAGCCATCGCGACGCCTCTAGACAAAAGCAAAACGAGAATCATGGGAGATGAACAATATCGAGAAGAGCAACAAAATTTTCTCACGGCTTTGCCATCTTCTAAAAGTGTCCTTATTTCATATATTGTTTTAAAAGTTTATTTAAATTTTTTTCTCTATAAAATGTTTTTGTATGCATGCTGTGTGCTTTGATCAACAATATCTTTTATAAAAAAGTTTATTTGAATCCGTAATAAGAAAACATATACAAGAAGATCGCTTGACAATAAAAAAGGTTACATAAAATTACATACGAAGAACAAAAATTAAACACGCGCTATTGAGTGACCAGGTTGTTTTTGCAGATTCTGCACGCAATACAAAAATGTCAGACAGAAAAAAATATTTTTTTCAAACACCAGCTAATTAATTAATAATAAAAAAAAGAAAGATTTACAGGGGTTTTTTTCTTCGCTAAAGTCATATACAAAATTTTAAGGCACTATTATTGTTAAAAGCAAGCCTTATCAAGAAAAGAATATTGCCTTTCAAAAAAATCAGCAAAATATGAACAACAGTTATTATTACTTGGAGATCATATTGGAAAAAACTCAACAATGATCGTATTTTTTTGATGATATTAATTAAGATAAAAGCCTTTTTGTAAAGTTGCACTTAAAAGTCGTTCACGAAGGAGTTCTTTTGAACTGTAATCAGGTACTTTGAGGTAATGTACACATGTATTGACAGATGGATATGCTCCATCCCCACTTTCACTTTTGCGTACAATTGTTAATGGAGGATGTAAATTTGCTAATCCACCTAAAAATAATATTTATGTTTAAAAATTAATTTAAATTTTAAAATATACCTGGTGGAAGTGAACTGCAACCTGTAGCAAATTGTAAGAAAGATTTTCTTTGTACAGGATCCATTTCAACCAAAACTTGAATAAATCTTTTAAAGGTTGTCGAATCATGAGTATAACCATTTTTAGGTACTGTATATTTTTGAAGTTCTTCAAGTGTCCATTGTGGACTTTGATCACCACAAAGTACAACAAGAAATTCGGCAGGTGTAAAGACAGAAAGAGCATTCAAAGGACAGACAAGATTAAATCCTTCACGTAATGCTTCAATTTGTGGTCGAATTCCAGTGTTTAAATGGAAGTCAAGAACTTTTTCAACATAATCATCAACATTTCCAAGAGTTACTTCAACATTTGCTCCATCTTCAACAAGTTCATATCCTCGATATTGGAATACATTTGATGGTGGATCAACAACAAAAGTTAATCCAAGTTCATCCAAAGAGCATTTGGTATTAGCAATATCAAGACGAAGGCTTCGAATTTTATGGAATCGTTGTTCACGACTGAGATTTGGATCATTCCAAATAACATCACGTTTACCACGTAAATTGTTAAGTTCTCGAATAAATTCTGCTTTTTCTTGATGTACAACACTAAAGTCATCAAGTGTTAATTCACCATCCAAGGTAAAGGAATCCGGATGCTAAAAAATGTAATCAATTAATGAATGTAAAAAACTAATCAAAAACTTACTAGACAAAGTAATTTAAGAAGTGGAACGGATAATGGAACATCTACCAATCGATTATCTTGAATAATTTTTCCAAGGAAAATTCCCAAAACTCTAAACAAACTGCATGCTCGAGAGCTTTCAGGTGTATTGGGTGGAATTGGAGCAGGGAAAAGGCCACCTGGGCGACGAACATAATATCCTGGTGGTTTTTTGCCACTTCCAAGATCGGTTTCAACGTCATCAACTTTAGTAAGAATATTATCATCGTCATCGCAAATCCAAATAGCACGTGATTTTCTTTGAAATTCTGCTGCAACAAGAGCATAAAATTCAAGTGTTGGCCCAAGACCAGTCCCTTCTTCATTGAAGTACTGAATTTCCAAAACACTTTTTCTCACCGCATGGAATTTTAAAACACGCATTGCAGTTTCAAAAAGTTCATCATTTCGTGGAACTTTAATTCTTTCATGCTTTAAGCGGCCAATTCGAAAATCAGTATTATCATCACGTCGACTTTGTGATTGAGCATTATTTTGTTCATTTGCTTGATCCAATAAATTTTGTGCCCAAACAATACTTCGAGTTGTACCGAATGCAGTTGCCATAAGATAATTTCGTCGAGTTTCTAATGAAAATAGATGTTTATGTTTTGTTAAAATAAAGTTGCACCATTCTGACAGTGAATTTGCAGAAACGAGTAAAGGATCACTTAATTCTTGTGCAATTTTTTGTGTTAATTTTTCACTTATAAAAGTATCAGATTGTAATCCAAGTTGACAAATTTGAATAAAATCTTTTAAGAATGTAATGGAATCAAGGGTCATTTGAACTGGGATATCAAGGGATTCGCCATTTGCAAGTTTTTCGGATGATAATGGTGTTACATCAACTGTTGCAGCATGACATCCAACAATTTCATAAATAAGTGTATAAGTTGGTTCCCAAATTTTTGTGTTAGCTCTTTTACCAGCATGAAGTCCCCATTCAGTAAGATTTAATAATCGTTGAATGTAGAATAAAAGTTTATTTTCATCATTTGTCATTTCAACAGTTGCATTTTTAATTCCAGCAATATTTGGTCCACTGACATAAACACGTAAATCATTGACTTCAATGTCAGCTTTGGCAATTGTCGAAGTTTGATTGAAACGAAGTCCAAGATCTTTTTTAAATAATGAATCTTCATCATTATTTGTTGGAAGTTCAACATCTTCAGTCTAAAATTCAACGAATAAAAATTTTGCTAAAAAATTCAAAGTATTACCTGATTAACATTATTTCGACCAGGACGTGGATCAAAAACTGGAATAAGTGCTGGATAAGATGGTTTTAACGTAAAATCATCATCCCATTGTCTCAATGATTTCTTGGAAGCTCGTGAGCCTGTGTTATGATGATCAGGATCTTGACGGGAACTACTCATTGGTGTTAAAATATCATAAAATCTTGGAGGAATACCAACAATATTTCGAATGGCAATTCGTGCTGCATCACTTGCTGGAATTCTTCCGATGCGTGAAGCCGCATTATTTTCACCCAAGATAAGAGCATTGAGAGAATGTTGTGGTCGTGAATAAACTTGATATGGAAGACGTCGCTCTCCAAAGACATGTGAATCATCGGCTTGTACAACACTTGCTAGTCCACGAGTTATAACTTCATCGATATCTTCTTCAGTTTCATCAGTCCCTTCTTCATCATATTCATCATTGAAAAGGATATCATCTTCAATTTCTTCACTATCGCCATGACCGCCAGCATCCAAAACTTGTTGCATTACAGTACGAAGAGCATCAGCATAATTACTAAAACGAGATGGTCGGCTAACACTTGTTGAACCACCACGGCTTCCAGAATTGCTGCTTCCTTCTCTTTCAGCTCTTGCAACAGTTGCACGCAAATCATTTAGTAAATTATTGTCTTCAGCATTTGGACGTTCTTCATTTCCATTATCACCAGTAAAAACGGAAGTGTAATTTCCAAGTAAATTATTGTATAAATCACTGGATGAGAAATTTGGAGGAGGATTTGCTTCAGCATTTCTTTGAAAGCCACCAAACATTGCTGGTGGATTAGCTCCATTTCCAACGACATGATAAACATAATATTCATCGTCTTCATCCTCTTCAGCATCGGCGTCTGCTTCAATATCAATTTCATTGTCTTCTTGAGATTGAAGTTCAGTTTCATCTTCTTCATTGAAAAGTTCTTGAGATGATGAAACTGGTGCCCAACGGCTTCGATGTCGAGTACTACTTGTATCAGGTTCATTTTCATTATGTACAGTACCAGTTCCAGAATTTGATGAATTAACTGATGCATGGCTAAATGCAGCACTTGGTTCAGAGTCAATAGATCGTCGAGTTGTTGATAATACAGGATGTGAGCCACCACCAAATGTACTTGCTGCAACAGAAACTGTTAAATTTTGTTCATTGCTGGAAGGTTCAGGTGTATTTGATTGTGAATGTTCATCACCAGCTTCTGGAATTCTTTCATGAAATAAACGAGCACGCGAAAGAAGATTTTCTAATGATGGGGTTTGATGAGATAAAGATTCTGCACTTGCTGCTTGATTGGTTGAAGCAACGGATCTACGAGATTTTCGTTCATCAAAAAGATTTGTTGTTGACATGGATTTTTGTGTTATTGTACTGCTGGTGGGATTTAATGCAGAAGAAGAAGAACTTTCATGTTCTAAATCAATAGATGGGTTTGATGCTTTACTTGATGAAATTGAAAAATGTTTAGGTAATTGATTAGCTAATACTTTAACATCATAACATCCATCTCTACCGTATCGAACATTTTCACTTTCTCCACTATCCCAAAGAATTCGAACTCTTCCATTATCACATGAAGTTAAAGCTCGTCCATAAGGATTTGAAGCTTTCTCTGGCATAACACTTCGAACATTAAAGCCCCGTAAAATTGCTGGATATCCTTCTTCAACTTTTAATTCAATAAAAGCTCTTTCTGATCGTGGAACAATTTTTGGTCCAGAAGGAATTGATAAACCTAAAAATTGTGTTTAAAGAAAAGTATTAAATGTTAAAAAATATTACTATCTGGAGTTGTTGCATCATTATCACTTAACGGTAAAGGAGGATATGAATTATTGAAAGGACCAGCAACAGCTGGATATTCTTTTTCAGAAGAACGACGTTGTAATAAATGCTTATTACGATCATATTTGTTTCGTTCTTTTCGAAGTGTTGCATCAATATTTGTTGGAGGTCTATCACGTAAAGTAGGAGTTACTGGTGAAGCAGAATCACCACCAACTTCAGGATGTGCAGCTCTTACAACTGGACGATGATGGAATGAAAATGGATTTTCATCTGTTGAGCTTAAGGTTCTTGAAGGCTTATATGACCAAGAATACTGTGTTGCATGCGACGGAACACTTGGAGCAGGCTTTGATGAATTTCGTGTATGTAATCGAGGAACAATAAGCGTTGGTAAAGGATCACTCTAAATTTTAATTAGCAATTAGCAAAAATTTTATTTTTTTTAAAATTTACCACGACATCTGTTACAGTTCCATAAATTTCAAATCCACTTAATGATAAATAATAAGTTTTTCCACTGACGTTATAACCTTGTTGTACGATACGGAAGAATCGGAATGATAATCCAAGATTGGGATTTACACTCCATGAAGCAGTATCACCAGGTTCATTTAAAGATTCATCATTATTGTGACGAGAAATAACATACCAACGTTTATTATCTTGTGAACCTTCAAAAGTCCAATTTCTTAACGCTGATCGGCTATAACCTTCTGCATGACGTAATGTATAAACAGAAGGATAAATGCTAAGACCAAGATCAAAAACAAAATTAGCTCCTCTTGTATCACTGGTGTGACAATTTAAAGGTTTTGAATCTCGACTAAATATTGCATCAGCTTGATCATATGGCATATGTCTTCCATCGCTGCTACCAACTTTGATAAGACCAGCTGTTGCAGGATTAACCCATTTTTCTTCAGTTAATCCATTTGTTCCAAGGTAATAAATAATTCCATTTTTATCAAAATTGCTTTCATATTGGAAGATAAGTTCTTTTCCATTGTTTTTACAATCAGAAACCTTTTTAACAAATTCAAGATGTGGTCTTTCAGCATCAAACCAAAACTTTGAAAGCATTTGAATAAGATAATGTTTTAAATGTAAAACACTACAAAGGGGATCAGCTTTCATTTGTCTCCCAGTGTTATTCAATAATTTTTGTTGAAGCCAATGTTTTGGATCTGCTTGTTCAAGCTGGAATCGGAATCTTCGAGTTAAAAGTTTCATTCCACTGACACTGCTATTTGGTTTATCATATTTTAAAACAGGGAATTTTTCCAAAGCTTCCAAAACAAATACAATTTTTCTTGCAATTGTATTAATAACATTATCACCAGCAAAAACTCGGCGGAATGTATTTGCAACTGGTCCACGAGTATCTTGAACACAATTTGCAAGGATATAACATAGTGCTTTAACAATTCCAGAATGTGCAATTTCAAAAATTGATAGAGTATTATCATTTAGTAAAGCATCGCGAACTTGTTCCAAATTATTGTAAAGTCGACGTTCACATTCTTCATTATTGAGACTTTTTCCACCGTAATCCATTTCTTTAAACAATGTTACGATTGCTTTTGCATTGCCTTGAAGAGCTTTTAATTCAGTTCGCATATTATTTTTACAATGTTTAAGATATTTTTCCCAAATATCTTGAGCTAGCTGTTTAACTCTTTCACGTTTAGCAACTTTTCGATCTTGTTTTAATGGATTAACTTTAATCCATCCAGTTGCAAAGACACTGCTTAACATTTGTTCAGCCATATGTGTTTCACTTGCTTCGGCATCAAGATTATAAGTGAAGCCAGGAATATCATGTAAAATTTCAAGTTTACATTGTTCTGCTCCACTATAAGTTATTTCTAATTTAACACCATCTAAGCAAAGAAAATCCCATGATCCAAAACCAATCCAGTTATCTTTGTTATCTTCAAAAATATGTCGTAATGGAACTTCACTAGCAGATTCTTTAGTTTCAATAAATGTTCGAATAAATTCTTGTCGAATTGCATCTGTATCATCAACCTTTTGTGTGGTTAGAAATAGCAAAGTTTCTCCCATTTTATTTTCCATTAAATATTGTGCTGTTCCATCTTCATTTAATTGAAAGGCAACTGCATCTGACCAGATATATGTTAAACGATTATGATGCATTATTCTCCAATCTTTCCATTGATAATTTTTGCTTGTTCGTGTTGGTGCTGCTGTTTTATCTTTAGAATCAGATGTTTTATAGGGTTTTGGTAATGGCGGTTTTTCTGATGTTGTTGTTGTTAAAGATGATGATGAAGAGGCAGAGGCGGTAGTTGCTGCTGCAGCGGCAGTTGCATCAGCAATGAGGTATTCAGACATTGAAAGCATGCTTCGAACTTCTTTAGCTTCAGGTAAAATTTGTTGTGTCATACCAGTAGGATTAAAAATTTGTACAGGAACTTGAGTAAGTTCATTATTATCAATTCTTGATGGCCCTGGTGCAGATGATGATGAACTTGGGGCTATCGATGATAATACACTTCTTGGTGGAATAGATGCATCCGAGCTTGTTGAATCTTCTTCTTCATCATCAACGATAACTTCTTGTGCAAGAGTTTCAACTTTTTCATGTACACCAAGACGAGTAATTTGTTCACGCCAAAATTCAGTATCTCTTTCAAGCAATGATTGCATCATCATTAAAACTTGTTCTCTTGCTTCAGCATCATCATCCCGATCAAGGGCATTTTCGAACATTCCCAAGAAATTTTCAGCAAATTCATTGGTAAAATTATCTTGCATAACAGCGGATCGAAGATTATCTGCTGGTAAGCTTACAACACATTTTTTCATTAAAGTTAAAGATGATCGACGAATACCAGCTGCAAATGCAGCTTTATTTACAGTACAAAAAACTGGTATAAGTTGTAATAAAATTGAATTAAATAATTCTGAATCCACTGAAGAGATTTCTGGAAGTTCTGTTGATTCTAAAAAAAAGTGAATAAATAAATATCTTTAAAAGCCTTTTAAATAATTTATAACATACTTGTAAGAGGACTTTCAAGTAAGCGAGCAACTTGTTTATGCCCTTCTTCATGACGTTCTCGAGCTTTTTCTAATGGCGTTTTTCCTTCTTCATCACGTAATTCTGGATTTGCTCCATTTTCAAGAAGAAGTCGAGCAATTTCTGGACGACCAAATATTGCGGCATAATGAAGGGATGAAGAACGATTTCCACCATCAACATTTGCACCCTTTTCAAGCAAAAATTTTGCCATATCTACAGTACCAAATGCAGCAACCCAATTAAGTAAAGCTTGTCCAACATCATCTGTATAATTTACATCAATTGAAGCGGATTCAATTGCTTTTTTAAATGCAGAAAAATCTTTGTTACGAATACTTTCTATTACCTAAAATTTAGATGAATATATTTAATTGAAATTTTTTTAAATTTTCGTACTTGTTTATGCTTTTGCGTAAATTTTGGTGATAGAGCTCCTTCAGTTAACGGACGAGCTTGTAATCGTGCAATGGATTGTCGACCTTCACAAATAAGACCAACTATCATTCCAGTTAACCGTAAACCATCCATAACACACCTTTCATCTTTACTCGTCATTACTGCTTTTAATACCGGCATTAATTTATTTGAACTAAAATTTATATATATTGTTATTCAATTGTTCAAATTTTTTTTTGATGATACATACCGAACAACTAAATCTGTTGCTGTAGCTGATCCACGACATAAATTGCTCAATAACGATAATACAATAGATATAAATGAAATAGGTTTTCCTGTTAAAACAAAGCTCTGCTCTTCACCAGATGTTGATTCACTCGATTGTTCAACAATAAGGCCAAGTAAAAGATCAACTAGATTGCATCGACTAGCAAATTCACATGGATCCATGTATTTTCTTAAAAATCTATCAACAACTGCTGCAATACTTCTTAAAGCGCTTTCAGATACACGTAAATCATTATGATTTAATAAAGTTCCCAGTGTAACACTATAATCAGCTTGAACCGCATCATCTGGTTCAATTTTACTGCATAAACGTGTTATAACAGTCATTGCAGATCGAAGAGTATCTTTATGTATAACATTTCCATAATCTCTTACAAGAGATAAAATTTTTGAGAATCCACCTGCTTCATATACTAAACCAGTTTCACGTTGACAAATATGTTCTAGAACTTTAACACATTGTTCAACAAGTTCACGACTTGCACCTGGATCGGTTGTCATATTTGAAATTCTATCACATATGGCTTTAACTGTTCCTTCGACAGCTGTAATACGTCTTGAGCATTCATTTGATACTTCCATATAATATGTCATTGCACGTGCAGATGCTTCCAAAACATTTATTGGAGCTGTTTCATCAATAAATATTCGACATAATGCTGGCATAAATTGTCTTGGTGGACAATTCTCAAAACATCGATCAACATTATCACTCATAAGCAATGTCATGCAAAGGTGCTCAAGAGCAGATAACTAAATTATTAAATGATAAGAATATCCGTTTAAAATACTGTATGATTAATATACCTGAAGATCTCTGTCACCCGTTTCAATCCATTCAAGAAGTGTATTGAAGTCGACACTTCCGTCGAGGTCATTATCGACCATGGCGGCCGTCTAAAAAAATTAAACAAAAATGAGAAAAGTGGAAGATTTTATAAATCTAACTTTTTTCGACACGGTACTAAAGTTTTTTTTTTCAATGAGGTATTGATTGATTATTGCGCACGCAATGGCGTCATTTAACGATGACAAACGTTTTCGAAATATAATGGGGAAAAAAGAAGGAAACGATAAGATGGTTCTTAAAAAATGTGTACGAAAAAATAAAGGGAGAATGAGGGAAGAAGCATAAGCGTTGGCAAAACTGAATGTTTAAAAACAAATTTTACAGCACACACACAGGCAAAAGAAAAAAATCAAAACTGCATAGACATTTTTTTTCAAAAAAAAATTTCGACTTTTTACTGGTGGTACTCTTTGAAAAAAAATGAATCAAATTCGCGCCATATTTTTTCAATTAATTTAAGACTGAATTTTAAATTTTGAAAAGTTAAACCTTTTTCTTTAAAGCAAATGCGAAAAAAAAGTGTAAAATAAAATTTTAAATAGTTAAACCTAAGGGAGTAAAAAAGAAAAAAAGTGTTGACTAATCATTTGAAATTCAATGCTTTTAAATAATTTTCAACATTGCACACTTTTTTATTATTTTTTCCTGCTGGTACTTAATTTGCGCTTTCTTTAAAACCAAATACGCTCATTATTAAGTCATTGGGATCTGTTTTCAGCTTTTTTTCATTCTCATCTTCCGTATCTTTTTCGCAAAGAAGGAAAAAGAGAAGGAAAAGAATAAATGTAAAAGAACTTTCAAATAAGCCCTTCACAGAATATACAATTTGGCCAAACATTAGGTTGTTGCACTCACTTTTTTTCCAACATACACAACCACACTCCGCATAAATACTGCTATTTTCGCGCACAAATTTTTTCCTCTTATTCACATTTTTTTCCATCAATGCAAGAGACAAGACCAGACCTAGCTTTCCCCAGTCATATTCAACTCGATCAATTCTTTCGTTCTTTTTTCTTCTAAAGCTGGCTGCCTGTTAAAGGAATGGGGAGGCTCTGTTTTTGATGAGAAAAAAATGAAAGAAGAAAACAGCCACCAACAAAGCGGCAGCAACAGCAAGAAAAAAAGAAGAGGCAGCCTTTCTTTTTTTTCTCGTCAAACTCAATGCGGTGTTTGAAAAAAAAGGCAAGAAAAAATAGACCTCAGTAAAAGAGGCATGCAACAAACAGCTGAGCACAGAGGAAAAAAAGGCAATTGGCGTGTGAGCGGCAGAGTTAACAGAAGTTTCAGAATGCGCAAAAAATATTTTTGAAGAGAAAAAAGAGGACCAAAAGCAGTAAAAAAAACGTTTCGAAAAAAAGAATTTATGAAATTTGGAGAAAAATAATTTTTTTTGATTGAGTTTAATGGTTTTATTTCCGGTACTAAAGATTAAAATCTATGACACATAAAAAATTTAATCGAAAAAGGAGGCTTTCCGTTCCATTATTTTTTATAAAATCAAGTCATTCAATCGATCTGCGACGACACAACCAGCTGTCACAAGAGTAGTGTGTCCAATGATCAACTTGATTATGATTAATAATCAATAAATAAAGAAAGAATATTTAAAATAATTGTAAACAAAAACAGAAAAAATTTTAAAAATCTTTCAAAAAAAGCTAAAAAAAGAATGGACAAAAGCTTACCATGGAAACGCATACCTAAAAAAGGGGGTTTTATTGTTTTTATTATTCAAAATGGCTTTTGTTTATTATTTCATGCAAAAAATTAAACTGCATTTTAAAAAAAGTTTTTTTAAATAATAATTCGGCTCAGTTTTTGGTCTTAAAAATGAAAAAAAAAGAATGTTTAAAAAATTAAAGGAGGAATAGAAGAAATGTATGTCACGCTATTTTATCGGAACCATCATTGCAGACGAAATTATTATTGTTATTGGAGCACGGGAAAATAGCAGACGCCTAAAAGGTTTCATTCGTGTTTTTTTCTCTTCTCTGTTAGCGATCAATTCTCAGGCCACAAGCAAGAATTATAGGAATACGAAAGATTTTTTTTTGAAAAAAATAGTCACAGGTATCAAAAATCATACTTGCTTGTGACCGACAATTTCTCATTTTTTAACACAAGAAGCTGCTGCTTTGGTTGGAAAAAGAGAAGAAGGATTTTTTAATAAACAAAGTTCGAGGAGCATGAATAATAAAACAAAAAACTCAAAAAACAACAAAGAATTTATTGTTGTTGTTTTTTTGAATTTCAAGGATTTTAACGCTTTTTGATGCTTCTTCTTTTCATACTGTTACTGAAGATGATGCATCAATGTCTTATGCGCAAAGAAGAAAGAAGTGGACAAAGATAATCTATTCTTCATCACCCTTGGGCGTCAAAAATGTGAGAAAAAAAACATAAAAGCAGAAAAAAAACTTTCCTTTTTAAAAAAACCAAGCACTTTTTTTATACTTATTCAAGGAATGTATTTATGGAAAAAAAACAACGCTAGGCAAAGAAAAAACCAATGAAAGAAATATTCTTATGCATGCTCTTTTGCACATGTTCAAAGACGGAATAAAAAAAAGAAAAAAAACTTTTTTTAAAAAATAATAATACCGTGAAAGTTTTTTTTTTCAGGATGAAGCTGGTTATTATTATTATTGGCTTCGTTGACAAAATTAAATAATAGAACGGGTACAAGAGAAACGCAAAAAACGGAATATCTACTTTCCTTTCGTAAAAAAAAGCTTTTGAGAGAAGACAGTTGTTTTTGAACAAACAAAAAGAAACGACAAAACCCTTCGTCATTTTATGTATGTATATGACGAACCTCGGCCAAAAAAGAAAATTGAAAGAAGAAAAAAAGCCGCATCAGCTTTGAAATAAAATTGTGTTCAATTTCTTATTTAGTTTTTTTTGTAACATCAGAGTATGAAAGAGTGACAAAGAGAAAAAGAGGGTTATCACGTGAAAAAAAAAATTTTTTTAATGTTTACAAGGGGATAATACCACCTGACTTATCTCTCTCTTCATTGTTTATAAAAATGCTCTTTATTTATTAACTACAAACAAGTTGCAAAACTAAAATCGTGTTCAACAAATTCAAAAATTTGATTTGCAGCTATTAGCTGTTTTTTGTCTCGGACGATGTACTGAAAAATATTGAATTTGTAGTAATTTTAAAACAGGTAAAAAAAACATACTTCAGCAATTTGAACTATTCTAAAAAGTTCTGCTTGTCTTGGCGCATAATTTACCATTCTCATTTCACGTACAAAATATTCATGCAAATCCCCTGATACTCTACAAATTAAATCTTCAGCTAATTTTTGTGTTGAAGGATTTAGTTCCACAATTTCTATAATATAAGCGTATTAAAATGGGTTAATAAAACTACAAGCAAGGGATTACCATAACATGACCATAGTATTATTTGACACATGTATGCAAATTCAAACAATGTAATACAAGCTCTTTTGAAAGGCTTTAACAATAAAAGTAATTTATCAAAAAATGGTATTACAAAAATATTTCCTTCTTGTCTTCTTTCATCAGTTAGAAAAAACTTTGATGCTGTTGAAATATTTACGTAATGTGTGGTCCCAATGCATATCCTTGTATCTTCAAAATTATCTTCACCAAAATGTGAAGCAGATTGATAACACCTTTCTAGGATATGAAATATCTGCCAAAATCTTTTAAATAACAAAAACTAAAATGATGTAGGCTATGCAAAAAAAGTTTAATCAAAAAATACCTTTTCATTAACATCTAAAGCAGCAAAGTATTCAAATTCAGAAAGAAATTGAGCAATTTTTATCAAAAATTTTCCGAAATGTGGATTTTTTGTTTTATTGTGAAAATCAGTTAAATGTGAAAGTGACTCTTCGGGTTTTGAGAATTCTAGCAATTGTGACAGCGATTTTGCAAAACTTTTTGTCAAGTTTATGTTAGCTTCTACATGCTGGACTAAACCTTTTTCCTTAAAATGAAAGTTTTAGATTATTACTTAAAATTATTTTTTTAAAGAATTTACTTCAAATATTGTTTTTATTGCTTCATGAACTTTTGCAACATCTGAAGCACCTTTGTTGTCATTAATGGGTGTTGTCAAAACATTTGTTATTCTTTCTTCGCCTATTTTTTCCTCTTCAGTCTCAGTTCTTTTTTCATCTTTCTGAATTCTCATTCCAACTTGGACACATTTTTTTAAACGACAAAAACGGCATGGAGCTTTTCCAATTGCTAAAAAATAAACACTAAAAGTTAAGTATAATAAAAAGATTGCATTTCATACATCGAAGTGTTACATCACATGATCCAGCACCTCTTTGACATCGATAAGAACTCTTTGATCTAATTGATCTACGAAAAAATGCCGAACATGCTCGGCAGCAATTAACCTATAAATTTTTTGTGCTAAGAAAGAAAGTGATAAAATAAGTATAATTACCTGAAAATGCACACCAGTAGTAGAGGTTCCACAAACCAAACACGGTTCCGAATTTCTTTTATTCCCATCATTATCTTTAATATTTGAGGGCTCTTCCATTCCTTACTGTTGATTCGTTTTTTTTCAGCAGGAAAAAAAAGCGATGCAAGTTTTTTTAAAACACAAAAAGTGCACTAAAAATTATGTTGCAACAAACTCCTTTTTTTCTACTTTCTTTTTGCGTGATACAAATTTTGTGTTCAAAATGTTTCTGTTTTGTGATTAAATACGTACAATGATTTTTGTTTGAAGGTACTTTTTATTTCAATTCAGTTAAAAAATAATGATGACAAAACTTTTTTGTTGTGTGCATTTTTTAATGAGACTTGTATCGCATATTTTAAAGTTAATAAGACAAAGAGAAGTGATAAAATAAACAAATAAGAATAATAATACAATTTAGAACTACAAAACTATGTAAATATATGTGTTAAAATATGTACTTTAATTAATCATGAGATGCATAACAAAAAAAAATCAAAAGATTATTGAAAAAGTTCAGAATCAAAGAAATCATTTTCAAGAACATCAAAAACTTTTGCCATTATCATCATATCTTTTTTAGAACGAATGATAAATTCTGATACTGCAATAAGTTTAAGTATTGAAGCATGTCTAGATGCATAATTTGTGATGCGCATATCATACACATAATAATTATGAATTTCATTTGAAGATCTTTCAAGAACTTCTTCAGCAACTTTATAAGTTTCGGGTGTTAAACCACTGATTTCTATAAAAACCATCAATCATTGAAAGAAATAACTGAAAAAGGATCTTACCGAAACATGACCACAATATTTGTTGTGCCATATAAGCAATTTCAAAGATTGTTGGCCTTATTGTTTTTAATGGATTCATTAAATGCGTAAACATTCTTTCTCTGATTGGTTCAAAAAGTTTCATAACATTATTTAAATCAGATGCAGGCATTCCAGTTATCTTAACTTTATCCAAATCCATATCAACTGCCTTTTTATCATCAATGATAAATCTGTAATCATTCGTTTCACTACCAAACACGACCATAGTTTGGTAGCCACGTTCAAGCTGTTGAAATACTGTCCAAAATCTTTTAAAAAGTGGAAACTAAAAATTTTTTAATTTAGACTTTTCCTACTAAATTTAGTGAAATTTACCTTATCGCAAGCAGGTAAATTAACAAAGTAATCACAAGAAGTCAAAACATCTATCAGCTTTAAAATGTATTCTTCTTGGAATCTCATGCCACAATCGGCACCAATTTCTGTCACAATTTGAATGTCCCCGATTTTTGGTGTTAAAGAATTTACAAATCGTGAAATTGCATAATTCATTTTTTGCATTGGAGTTATTGTAATTCCACGAGGAAGTGAAAGTAAATGACTTCGATTTTGTTGCAACGAATCCTTGACCAATGAAACCAGTGGCTGAGTATTGTAAACAATTCGTTTTCCTTCTAATCTAATTTCTGAACGAGGCATATCTTTGTAGGACACTTGTAATGAGGCAGTTTCTTCAGGTATTGTAGAGGGAGGAGAATTGTGAGTACTTTCCAACGACGGAATAGATTCACTTTCAATTCTCATTCCAACACTTGTACATTTTTTCATTCGACAATAACGACATAGTGGCTTTCCTTTAACTTTAACAGTTAAATCACATCTGCCAGTTCCACGTTGGCATCGATATACAAGCTTGGATTTAGTTGAACGGCGGAAAAATGCTGCACAAGCTCGACAAGAATTGACCTAAAAATGAATTAACAAAGCTTGTATGACTCATTCATTTCAAAATCAAAAGCTTAAGTGAAAATACCTGAAAATGCAATCCTTTTGCAACTCCACCACAAACTAAACATGGTTCATTTGATACTAAGCTATCATTGTTTTTGTCATTAAAATCTCCATCCATTCCTTCATCATCATCAACGTCATCATAATTTTGTCCACCATAGTTTACGGGACTGGGTTCTTTTTCTCTTTGGAAAACTGTTTTCATTGGTGTTAAAGTTGTTAAAACTGGTTGATGGTCAAAAAAATCTTGTTGTTCACACATTATTTAAAAGTGATGATGGCCAAGCCACCATAAAACAGTTACACTAAATTGAGAAAAAAAATAATTAAAAATTTTGAAATTATATGTTTGTAAAAACATCTCGTTTAAGTGGGGGTGGAAGTTTACGTGAATAAATGCGATTCAAAAATTAGAAAGAAAATTTTTTTAGACAATACCCAAATTTTATTCGTTCACTCCTTGAATGATATTGAAGGGTTCCCTTTTTTAATGTATGTTTGATAAAGTACTTCGTCAAATGGGTAATCGATAAATGTCAATGGATAGAATCAACGGGCATGTCAAACATGAAAAAAAGTCAAAAAAAGATGATCAAACTTTATTTTTTGAGTCCAACCGAGCCTTTTATCAGTAATACTTTCTTTTTTTTCTGTGAAGGAAAATAACAACTTTTAGAAAGAAACGTCATTTCCTCCTGTATGGAAAAGAAAATGAAAGGAAGAAAGAAAAAGATTTCGAAATAACGCAAACAATGAGGAGGGGATAATCAATTTTTGATCAAGTTTCATTTATTTTCACGTGCATGTGTGTGTCAAAAATCGAACAATCTTTTTGCAAAACAAAATGATGCAAGAAAAAAGAGATATAAAGAAAACTTTAATTGCACGTAAATGGCTAAAGTTTATAGGTAAAAAACCATGGAAGTTTTGTCAATGATGCGGTTTTTAAAAACAGGGTTGTTACCGGTAACAAAGCGTACTTTTTTTTGTCGCTGTCTACAAAACAAGAGCGTTTTTATTTTTTATTTTCTCTTTTTCTTCTTTTTTTGCCTCAAAATGCGCATTTTTGCGTATGACAACGCACGTGTAAGTCCAAAAGCCTGTTGACACAAGAGTGCGCTCACATACATTTTTTTACGTTGCTTTTTTTCTGAGAAAGAAAAAAGTTTTTAGTAGTAACTTTATCGATATTTAATTGGAATACAGGTAATAAATATAAAAAAAGGTATTTAATTTAACATTTTTGAAGTATATGAAATTAAAGTAATATTATTAATTATTGGAAATAAACAAATAACAGTAAGATTTTGAATGTTCGCAGTTCACAAGAAAGAAAAGTTGTTAAATTTTAAGTTCTTCTTGAAATTTTAGCGACAAACAGTGACTAATTTTTTAAACAAAAAAATCATGTTTTTATTGCAAAAAAAAAGTAGAAAAAGAGAAATTGCATTTTATCACTAAAACGACAAGTGCATTTTAACTTTTTTTTTATTTGTATGGTTTCATCATTAGTAGACGACGTGACATAAAAAGAGCAAAGAATCGAACAACAATTGTACTTTTATAAACTTTTAAAGGTAGTCTAATTAACTGGCTTTTTTGGATTTTTCATATGTTACAAGAATAATGCCGTTAAAAATGTTTTACAATCATTGAGATGTGGTTTTAAGATGGTTGCACTTTTTATGAACAACATCTAATGAAAATTTTTCTTCAAAACCTTGTATGCTGTTTAAAACCCTACTGTTAAACAAAAAAAACAAATTTCATAAATAAATTTGCAATGCAATATAAAAAAACCTTTCATTATTATTGACAATCTTGCTTTAGTTATGGTTATAAATGTCTTAAATCATTAGATCTTACCATCAATTAATTTTTTCATCAAAATGAAGAGACAAACACGTGGGGAACTATATAATATTTTTTTCATATAATGTTATTTCAAGTTGCGGTCTTTCAGTTAGTGTTTCCTTACTTGCAAAAACTTCATATCTTCATTTTTATCAATATAAGTGTTTGATTTTCTTTTCGCTCGAATGCAAAGCGGCATTTGACCTTTGTTCTTTTAAATGTTTCTTTTTTTCTTCTCATTTTCTTATGATTGCTTGCGTTTATCACTAGATGATAGGAAGTCTTAATCGATAACTTAATCCTCCTTCAGAACAAAGAGAAATCGACTTTCACAAGAAAAAGTAAAAAAAACTATTTTCAATAATATTTTCAGTTTTTGGTCGGAAAAAAACAATCCTTATAAATATACTGTAATATCGTACAATGGGATCAACAAAAGATGAATTAAGTAACTATGAATATCAACATCTCGTTTTTTATGTTAATGGAAAACGAATTGATGAACCCAACATTGATCCTAGAACAACTTTAGCTGCATATTTAAGGGATAATCTTAAGCTTACTGGTACTAAAATTGGATGTAATGAAGGTGGATGTGGGGCATGTGCTATTATGATTTCTGATTTGGATCCAGTAACTAATAAAATTCGGTAATTTCCTTCAAATCTTGGGATATGGATAAATATCGTGATTTTAGACACTATTCTGCAAATGCATGTTTAACTCCACTTTGTGCTGTTTTTGGTAAAGCTATTACAACTGCAGAAGGAATTGGAACAGTTGTTCAAAAAAAGTTGCATCCAATTCAAGAGCGCCTTGCGATGTATGTTTAAAATTCAAAACAAAAGTAATAATTGATTTAAAAATTTAGCGCTCACGGTTCACAATGTGGTTTTTGCACACCTGGTTTTGTAATGGCAATGTATTCATTACTTAGAAATAATCCAAAACCAACTGAAAAAGAAGTTGATGAAGCCTTGCAAGGAAATTTATGTCGATGTACTGGTTATCGGCCAATTTTAGAAGCATATTATACTTTTTGTGAAAATGGAATGGGAAAAATTAAAGAAGAAGGTGGATGTGCAATGGGTGAAAATTGTTGCAAAAATAAAAAGAACAATGATGAAAATCAAAAAGATGTTGATACAAATCAAAATAAAAAATTGACGTCATTTAATAACTGCAAGCCATATGATCCAACACAAGAACTAATTTTTCCTCCTGAACTGAAAGTAAGCGCTATAAAAGTTAGAAATGATTTAAAGGATAAAATTTTTAGCTTAAAAATTTTCATAAAAAATCATTTGTGCTAAACAATAAAGGATTAGTGTGGTATCAACCGACAAGTCTTGAAGAATTATTAAGATTAAAAAGGAAATATCCAAATGCAAGATTAATTTCTGGAAATTCTGAACTTGCAATTGAACTAAAATTTCGATTTATTGACCTGTCGCTGACAATTAATCCAAAACAAATTACTGAAATGCGAGAACATAAAATGGACGATAATGGAATTTATCTTGGAATGGGTTTATCTTTAACGGAAATGAAAAATATCTTAAATAAATACATTGATGAACTTCAAGGTATAATTTATCGAATTAAAGCTCAAAATATGATATCTTTTTTAGAACATCAAACAGGCGTTTTTCGTTCTGTTTGTGCAATGCTTCATTATTTTGCTGGAATACATGTTCGAAATATGGCAAGTGTGGCAGGAAATATTGCAACAGCTTCACCCATCTCCGATTTAAATCCAATTTGGATGGCATGTGGTGCGAAAGTTCATCTCTTATCAGAGGAAAGAGGTGAACGCGTTGTTCCAATTGATGAAAACTTTTTTGTTGCATATCGAAGAACTATCATTCAACCAGATGAAATTCTTCTTGGTATTCAAATTCCATTTACTACAAAAACACAACATTTCCGTGCTTATAAACAATCACAACGAAGGGAAGATGATATTGCAATTGTTACAGCTGCAATTATGGCAGATGTTGATCCAAAGACACAAATTATCAATGATTTGAAAATAAGTTTAGGTGGAATGGCACCAACAACAAAATTAGCATTAAAAACAATGAAAAATATGAAAGGCAAAAAATGGGATAAATTGTTACTTGAAGATGTTTTAATAAAATTACAAGATGAATTTAAGTTACCCCCTGGGGTACCTGGTGGAATGCCAAGATACCGTCAAACTCTAACTTTATCATTCTTCTTTAAATTCTTTGTTTTTGTTTCAAACCAATTACATGTAAGACATTTAATAAAAAAAGCTCGAAACAATAATTACATATTACAGATTGCTGGATATGATCATGCGGGTATTGACGAGCCAGTTGGTGAGCCACAACTTGAACATTTTTCTTCTACACAAATTTATCATGTATGTTAATTTTTTTGTTTTTGTTAAATATGATAAGCATATTTAGGAAGTTCCTGCTGAACAACCTGCACATGACCCTGTTGGACGTCCTATTATGCATCAATCAGGTGAAAAGCATGTAACCGGTGAAGCTTTGTATTCTTGTGATCTACAATATCCTGATATGTTATATATGGCTTTTGTTGTTAGTCCCGTTGCAGCTGGAACAATTGATTATGTTGATATCACAGAAGCTCTTGAATTGCCAGGCGTTGTATCATATATCGATCACAATGATATTCCTGGTGATAAACGAATAGCTCATGGTCAAACACCCGTTTTTGCAATTGATGAAGTCTTTTATCATTGTCATCCAATTGGAGCAATTATTGCAAAAGATCATGAAACAGCTCGAAGAGGAGCTTTTCTTGTTAAAGTTAATATTACTCCAAAAGTTCCTATTGTTACTATTGATGTAAGCCTATTCTCTATATTTTAATTCATAGCAATATATATTTTTAGCAAGCAATAAAAGAAAATACGTATCATAATCCTGATGGCTATCATGTTCATAGCAGTTTGGCGATTGATAAAGATAACAAAGTTCCTGAAAATGATTGGTCAAAATATTCTAAAGTTGTTTCGGGCATTTCACGAATGGGTGGACAAGAACACTTTTATTTGGAAACAAATAATTGTATTGCAATTCCTGGAGAAGATCAAGAAATGGAAATTATTGCATCTACTCAAGCAATCAATGATGCGCAATTAGATGTTTGCTCAGTTTTAGGAGTTCCACAACATAAAGTATCTGTAAAAGTTCGTCGAATTGGTGGAGGATTTGGAGGAAAAGAAAGTGTCTGTGGTCTATTTGCAGCTGCAGCTTCAATTGGAGCTTACAAGTTAGAATATGCCATTACAACATTTTGAAACTATAATGTTTTTATAGACTTCGAAAACCAATCAAATTTGTTTTGGAACGGTTTGATGATATGGCTATTTCTGGAACTCGACATCCATTCTATTTTGAATATAAAGTTGCATTAGATGAAAATAATAAGCTTATCGATACTAAAATTACTTCATACTCTAATGGTGGTTATACGATGGAATTATCTAAAGGTGTTATGGGTAAGATATAATTGTTAATACAACGGGGTGGCAAAATGTTGAATGCTTTTTTCTCTTATTTTTTCAATTTTTTCCATTCAACGATTTCTAGAAGACCACATTACATTAAACTTTTATAAAATGTACAAATGGATCTGGGGAACAGGTCTATGACGTTTTTGGACCCCTTTGTCGCTTTTGTCGTCATTTAAAGCCCCATAAATACTCCAATCCCTCAAAAATGACAAAATAAAATATAATAAAATTTGAAAAATTCGTGGAAAATCGTGGAAAGTCGTGGAAAATTTAGCACGATTTTACAGGAATTTTTTAAACATTTTTCCTTTTTTTGGTCATTTTTGAGGGTTTGGAGTATTGAGGGGTCTTCAAATGGCGACAAGGCTTCATAGGGGTCCAAAAGCGTTATAGATTTTTTCCCCAGATCCATATGTACATTTTGTAAGTTTGTCTTCTAGATATTGTTAAATTTTAAAAAAAGGATGAACATATTATCACCCATCGTATGTTTATGCATAGAATTAATTTATTAAATAATTTAGAACGTTGTATTACACATATTGACAATGTTTATAAATTTGAAAATGCTGATTTTCATGGATATGTTTGTAAAACAAATTGTGCATCAAATACTGCTTTTCGTGGATTTGGAGGACCTCAAGGAATGTTTTGTACTGAAATTATGATGAAACATATTGCTGAAGATTTAAATATTGATGTCGATGAAGTAAGGTTAAATTACAATGGATAACAAAAAGTTCAGCTCTTTTTTCTCTTATTTTTTCTAATTTTTTAATTAAACGATTTCAAGAGGGCCAAATTACATTAAACTAGGAACTATACATATGGGAATAGAGTTATATCAGTTTTGAACATATTGACCTCTGCATTTTTCTACGATTTTCCACGACTTCCTATGAATTTTTCAAATTGTGTACCATTTTTTTTGTCATTTTGTGGGGATTTGGAGTATTGCGGGGGTTCCAAAGTGTTTAAAGGGGTCCAAAAATGTTGTAGATCTCTTCCTAGGTCCAGCTATTGCTTAAGGTTTCATGAATTTCTTTTAAATTTTATAATTAAAAAATTAGAAAAATATGGGGAAAAATGGAAATAGCATGAGAAAAAGGAGATGAACATTATCTCACCCCTTTAAAAACTCAAATTTATTACTGCAAAATTTAGCTTCGATGGAATAATATGTATGAAGAAGGCGATTATACTCCATTTGGAATGCATTTATACTCTTGCAATATTCGTCGATGTTGGACAGAATGCATTGAATTTTCCGATTATCATAAACGTAAAACACAAGTTGAAGAATTTAATCAAAATAGTCGATACAGAAAAAAGGGTATTTATGTTATGCCCACTAAATTTGGTATTGGTTTTGGGTTTAAACAACTTAATCAAGCTGGTGCACTTGTTCATATTTATACCGATGGAACAGTGCTGCTCAGTCATGGTGGAATGGAAATGGGTCAAGGTCTTCATACAAAAATGTTACAAATTGCTGCAAGATGTCTGGATATTCCAATTGAATTAGTTCATATTCAAGATACTGCAACGGATAAAGTTCCAAATGCTTCTCCAACTGCAGCTTCAGTTGGAAGTGATATGAATGGGCTTGCAGTTCAAGATGCATGCCAAAAACTAATGGAACGATTAAAGCCATTCAAAGAAGCAAATCCCAAAGGAACATGGAAAAATTGGGTTATGGCTGCATATGTCAATCGAATTAGTCTTTCTGCAACGGGTTTTGGAATGTATGTTTAAACTGTTCTTTGATTTTATAATAAAATTTATTTTATTGAAGCATTCATTCTGAACCAGTTAATTTTATGGACGGTAAAGGTGCTGAACTTTATGGATATTGCGTCTACGGTGCTTGTTGTGCAGAAGTTGAAGTTGATTGTTTAAGTGGTGATCATCATGTAAGATTATTTTATGTTTTAATATTTAACTCAAATATTTTTTTTAGGTAAAACGAATCGATATTGTTATGGATATTGGGGATTCCCTCAATCCTGCTGTTGATATTGGACAAATTGAAGGTGCATTTGTACAAGGTTATGGACTTTATACAATGGAAGAAATTAGAATACGACCAGATGGAACACGATTAACTCGGGGCCCTGGTAATTATAAAATCCCATCTGCTGACGATGCACCACGACATTTTAATGTTAAATTATTAAAAGGCAGTTCAAATAAAAGTGCTATTTTCTCTTCCA
This sequence comes from Panagrolaimus sp. LJ2400, assembly GCA_024447215.1. Lineage (NCBI taxonomy): Eukaryota > Metazoa > Nematoda > Chromadorea > Rhabditida > Panagrolaimidae > Panagrolaimus > Panagrolaimus sp. LJ2400. Next base: position 10,322,610 of record JAMRYA010000004.1, on the reverse strand, counting down.
AAGCTGTTGGGGAACCTCCATTATTTCTTGGTGCTACAGTATTCTTTGCAATTCGAGAAGCAATTAAAAATTATCGTGAAGAGCATGGCCATACTGATTACTTTAGAATGGATTCTCCAGCAACACCTGAAAGAATTCGAATGCTTTGTGAAGATTCAATTGTCTCAAAAATTCCTGATTTACCTGATCCTTCAACATATACACCATGGGTGGTTGACCTTTAGGTTTTTTATAGTATTGATTTTCGCGTTTCTTTTTTTTGTTATATTTTTAATGCACATCTGATCAAAACTGCTATTCTTTTCTTTTGTTTCTTGTTGCTCTTTGCCCTTTAGATAATGATGACAAAAAAGAATAGGGAAAAATTTTCAGGAATAGTGCAGAATTGTTTATATTTGTTCTTAATCTTTTTTTTAAAAAAACTGATTGCTTTTATCAACAAAACGTAATACAATACTCGTGTATTATATTTGTTTAAAACATTTATATTTTTTATATAAAAATTTATTTTTGGCCTTTCTCCTATTTGAAAAAATAAATAAATTAAATTAGTGTCAACATTTTCTTTGTAAAGCAAAAAAAAGTAAAACGTTTGAATTTTTGTCTAAAAACTTATTTTTGGAAATAATATATTTTTCACCATGAACTCTGTAAACTTTACAATTATTTTTGGTTTATTTCTGATGTCACTTGGTAGCAGTCAATCAGTTTTTGAAGCACCTGCAACAACCGCATCGGCTCCAATTCCAAGCAATAGTATTAGCTCTCATGTTCTTGATATTGCACTTGGTAAACCAGGAGCAGGAATTGAGATTGTTGCCTCAAGGCTTGAAAATGACGGGACATGGAGAATTCTTGCAACAACGTTGGTTATTTTTTTAGCAAAAAAACATTGAATGAAATAAACAAGCTGTTTATTTTTTTAGCACAACCGATGTAAATGGCCGAGTTCCAATTGTACACCCCAATGACGAATTACAAATTGGAGTTTACAAGCTTCACTTTAACACAAAATCTTATTTTGATGGACTTCAACAAAAAACTTTTTATCCTTATATTGAAGTTTGTCCTTTAAAGCTTGTTTTGGATCTATTTATACTTGAATTTTTTTAGGTTGTTTTTGAAATAACTGATGCCTCCCAACATTACCATGTACCAATCACTCTTAGCAATTACGGATATTCAACTTATAAAGGACAATAATTTACTGTTTTTTTGTTAAAAAAAATTGCATGTAATCTTTCTTGATATAGCGTGATTTTTGACTATTTACAAAACTGAAAATGAAATATTGCTTTATTCCTGTAATCTTTGATCTAAAACTCCAAGTTTTGTCAATGTTGCGGAAATAAAAAAAATAAGAAAAAAAACTAAAAATACGAAAAGTTCATGACTTTTAACGATTACTGTAAAAGCAGCAGTAAAATAGCAGGTGAAATTTATAACACCCTAAAAAAGTGAGAAAGAAAAGTCACAACTTTTTTTTATTTCATAAATTTAATTCTTGGAAACAAAAAATAAAATTGTAAAAAATTAAAAGCTATACTTATTATTTTTATGCTTTTTTATCCATTATTAAAATATACATGAAAAGAATAGAATGAAAACGTGTCGTCGTCGTTGTTGTGTATGTGACAGTCGAAAAAGAAGAATACTAAGGAATAGCTGCCGTTGAACCTTACTCAGAAAAAACCCCTCTTGAAGAGGGCTTTTTTTGCAATGAATTTTTAAAAAAGGTTGCTTTTGGGATCCATTTCTTTGTCTTTTCCCACTCAATAATGACGCTTTAAAGGGGTATAGCTAATTTATATTCTAAAACGGCATGCATAATACTGTCTCACTTTTTTTCCTTTTCAATTGTCTGGATAACTTTTGTTTTTTCACATTTAACACGTTTTAGTCTTGCATTTCAAAGGGTTAAAAAATTGATTTGATTTATTGATATCATTTGCTTAAAGACTGACAAATTGCTTTAAAGCTATTTGTAATTCTTTATCGGCAAGAATGAGGTTTACTCAAAAAAAAGTTTGATAGCTTTCAGCAATAAAAAAAGAGGAGAAATTAGAAGGAATGCCGGAACAATATATTTAGTGTAAATAATCACCAAATAGCTATACATAAAAACGCGGAAATTAAATTAATACTAATAAAATTTGAGCCTTTTTAGCGGAAAAAGAAAGAAGTATCTGTCGTATTTTGTTTCAAATTTTTTCGATAAGGTTATTTTGTTTATTTGCGCAATATGCTTTTTAAAAAAAGAAAAAGAAGCGTTTGTTAAAAATATTAAAAAGCACTTTTTTCTTCTTCTTTTTTTCTGTTTCGTCCTTTTAATCTCCCTTGTTTGAATGAATTTTAGAACACAACAATTTCCGTCAGGTGGCATAAAGCTATTAACTTCTTTGTCCTTTCATTTGCTTTGATCTTGTTCAACAATAACAGGCATCATTGATGTTGTTGCTACTCATCCCCTTCCTGCAACAAATGAATGAACGTTTTCATGTTTTTCAGATTTTGTTTTTCTCTCTCTCCTATTTTTGGTTTGATATTTGTCTGAAAGTTTGCAATTCATGATCTTTGAAATCTTTTATGGAAGCAGAAATGGCTTGTTTGCAAAAAATATTCTGTTTTTCCTTTCACTTACAACTTTGTAGGAATATCCCAGAAACTTTTTCGTTTTGTAAAACTGTTTCTATGACTTTAACGCTTTGGGAATTTAAATTAGTTTGGCTAGATATTGGCTAAAAGTCAAAAATTCTTTTCCGGAAACTGACCTCATATTTAGCATTAAAATATAATCCATTTTATGTCAAAACCAAAAAATGAATATTTTTTGCCACATATTTTTTCTCTTGAAATTTAAAGTAGTCTTAAACTTTGATATATCTATTTTTAGTTGAAATCATGCAATCTTTTAATGAATATTTGTTGCTTCTTACTATAGTTTCATCCATCTTATTTTTAACCCCAAAATTTGTTTTTTTTCATTCGTTGTTGTTGTTGCAATAATTACCATGGTTCATGAAACATTCTTTCGTTGTTAAAATTTTCTTTTTTTATGTATACTGTGTTGATGGTGGTGGTGCTTGTTACCATATATAACTTTGATTTATTCCTGTTTGTATTATTTCCTTAAACTTATGGTTCAACGCTTTTTTGCTATTTATTTTTTTTCCATGAAATAACTGTTCATTCAAAAAAAAGTGTGCAATTTTAACATTCCAACCAACAACTTCCATTCTTACTTTTTTTTGTTTCCATTTTCAACAACAAAAAAAGAACATTATTTATTTAAAAAGCCCCAAAAAATTTTGTAGCTACTTTTAACTCCCTCTTAAACAATAGACCCAAAAATGTGGTAATATGAAAACGTCAAAGAATATTTTTTCAAAACTTTTTTTGAAATATTTACAACAGTCTTATTTGCTGTTTAGAAATTTTTAGCCCTACTACTTTTGCACTCAACAAATTAGCCTTGAATGCGTGGTCTTAACTTAAATGAATCATTTTGTTCTATATCAAAATCCTCTATTTCCTCCTTCAAAATTTATTTTATTGTTTAGCTATTTTTAAGCACTGAGAGGCTTTTTTTAAAATAATGAATTCGATTAACCTCATTTATTTCGGTGAGTAAAAAGAAAAGAAAAAAACGCGTGTTGAAAGCCTTCTTTTTATTTGATTTGAATGTTTATTCGTTAAAAAAAATTGTGCATGAAATTGCGTGCCCAAAACATTTACTATTTTTATTCCTCTTAATTGCTTCTTTTTTATGATTGCAGAAGTGGCATCTGAATCAAAATGCCTCCCACAGCCGAAGCTACTCAACAAAATTTAAGTGTTGAAAATACAAGATTTTTGCTTGAAAAAAGTGGTGATAATGTTGTGTTATGTAATTATGAATTTTATGAATCTACTGAAAAGTGGCTATTAGGTATGCGTCATCATCATCATGTCTTGCAACATAAATCTCAATCTTTTAGGAGTTTTTGCATTGCCCTTAATATTTATTGGTTTATTATCAAATGCAATGTCAATTATTATTTTTTCACATCGTTATATGCGCCAACAACCAATTAATTGGTATTTATTAATATTAGCCATAAGTGATTCAGTAATTCTTATTTCTGCCTTTTTTGTACTTTCGGTTCCGCGTTTTGGTGAAATAATTCATTTTTGGGACGCAACTTTCGTAAGGTACAATTTTATTATTTATTGAAAATAAAAAAAACTTGTGGCAGCTTTTTAATTTAATAAAAGTAAATTAACCACCTGCTAATTTGGCTTTTTCTTTTGATTGAATTTTTAATATACTAACAAAATTAACATAAACTTTTAGGTCGTTCCTTACGGATGTTGTTATTTTTAGTTATAATGCAACTCCAATAATGTATGCATTAATGACAACGGCACAAACTGTAAGTGTTTGGATGACGGTAGCAATGTCGTTACATCGATTTGTTGGAGTTTGCTTACCATTTAAAGCTCCGACAATGCTTGATACAAAAAATGTTAAACGTTTAATTGCAACTGTTCTAATCGCATCTTTAATGTTCAATACAACAAAATTTTTTGAGGTTTGATTAAATGATTAAAACAGTGTAATAAAAAGCATCTTTATAGGTTTATATAAGCAAAATTTGTTTCATGAAACCCATAAATGTTGAATTGCCAGTTCTGAGTGCTACAAGCTTAAGACAGAATGAATTATATCGAAAAATTTTTTATGAATGGGCATACACTTTAATAATGTTTGCAATTCCATTTACCATTTTATTTGTTGTAAATTCAATGGTTATAATTGCTATTCATAGGTAAGGCTTTATTGTTGTGTATTCAAAAACATCGCGTTGCTATTTTTATAGGTCAAGAAAAGTTCATGCCAAGTTAAATGTTTATGATGATGGAACTCGAAAGCAAGAATTAGCAAAAGAAATTACAACATCTGTTATGTTGGTTGCAATTGTTTTAGCATTTATGACGTGTAATACATTGGTAAGTAAAAACTTTTACTACTTTAAATAATGCATTACCCCTCTCTTTTTTTCTAGGCATTTGTTGTAAATATTATTGAAAAGCTTGAACTTCATGAGCTATACATAATGTTTGTTCCGTGGAGTAATATGCTTGTTATGACAAATGCATCAATTAATATATGCATTTATTGCATGTTTTCTGATAGATACAAGCAGCTTCTTTGTTATTACACAAAATTTTTATGTTGTCAAAAGAAAAATGAAGGGTTTCAACTTATTGCGGGAAATTTTATGACAGGAACGGGTTAATTATAAATTTTTAATTTTCTTTTAATATTATTGTGTTTTTATGTAAATATTATGCTTTTGAAGTAATAAAAAAATAAAACCAGTTTATTTAAAAGTTATAAACAAAGGACCAGCCATTATACAAAAATAATTCATAATAAACTTCCACCAAAATTCCGTACTTATAAAAAGTGTTTATTTAACCAGAAAAGAATTGACAATTTGTGCCTGACCATCCCAAATTGCATGCGCAGATGAAATTCTTAGCAGTTCCAAGACCTAAAAAAGATTTGATAAATCTCTATAGCTAAAAAGAAATCACATACAAAGCCCATTGCCACTGCATTGTAATGGTGAGAAACATAATGGTTCAATTTCACATCGAAGTCCTAAATAGCCGAGATTGCATAAGCTGAAATCGGGAAATACATTTAAGTGTGAAGTATAAAATAAATTTTTTTACCAAGTGGGTAATAATTTTGTACCAACACAAAGTCCATTGTTACTGCAGTCTTTTAATTCACAGAAAAGTCCACCAGCAAGTGGTGCAACAGTGTCAAGAACTCGGCTTTCACATCGTTTTCCAGTGTATCCAAGATTACAAAGACACGTAAATTGATCTTTTGTTCCAATGCAAATGCCTTGTGTATTACAATCCGAAATTTCACAAAGAGTTCCTTGTGCTACAAAATGAACTATTTAAAAATTACTTCCTTTAGTTCTCAAAAAACCTCTTTCACATCTTTCACCAGAATAAGACACATGACACTAAAAATGTTATATCAGTTTTGAATACATTTAAAATACAATATCTTACTGCACACGTAAATGCTTGCTTTGTTCCAATGCACAAGCCATTGTTGTTACAATCAGAAGCATCACAAAGAGGATATGGTGCTAAAAAGAAATAAATTATTTAAGAAAAAGTTTAAATTGTGTAATACTTGATTCACACCGACGACCACTATAACCTAATTTACATGCACATGTGAAAGAACCTTAAAACAAATAATGATAATAAAATTATGTTTTTTGTTAAAAAACCTTTGGTGCCAATGCAGACTCCATTGTTGTTGCAGTCACTAGCAGAGCAGATAATAGAATGACCGGAATCAGCAATGTTGACTAAAAGTATTTAAATTATGAAAACGAAACTAAAATTTTTAATAAGCTACCATTATTAAAGATATTTGTTTCACATCTTGTGCCACTAAATCCAACATAGCAAAGGCACACCGGCAGGGCTTTTGATCCAACACAGACACCTTGATTATTGCAATCTTGTGGTCCACAAATATCTAATCCTTGATTAAGTGGAAGAGAATAGTTTGCTGCTGGAATAATAGGAGGTTGAGGTATGGCATAAGGTATGCCGTTGTCGACGGCATTTCCAATAATCATAGCGTCATTTGGTTGTGGAAAATAAGGTTGTTGTTGATAGACATTTCCGTATGAATCAACTGATGGTGGTTGAAGCATAGGTGCAACAACAGCAGCATTCGGTGCCATATCATTGAAAGGATAAACTGGACCCGAAGGGTAAATAGGACCAGATGGACCAGATACAGGATTTAAAGCAAGGTTAGGATTTTGTTGAGGAAAATTTGCCGTCGACAACGGCTTTAAAATATTATTTAATCCTGTTTGAGGGAAGCCACTGTTACCACCAAAAATTGATGACCAACTTCCCATAGGATCAGTGCCAGATCCCAACCAATTATTAAAAAGCCCAAATAAATCATTACCAGAAGTTGGAGAATTCTCACATCGAAGTCCCGTATAACCCAAATTACAAATGCATGTTGGAGTAAGGCTGTTGCCAATGCATATTCCTTTCCCATTGCATGCAAGATTGGAGTCACATTGAGCTGAATAATGGTTTTTAAGAAAAATCAGTTATTAAAACGTGGGTACCTTGATCACAACGAAGACCTGAGAAACCCAATTCACAAAAGCACAGAGGAGATGTCTTGGTGCCGAGGCATGTGCCACGATTATTGCAGTCAGTTCTATCACAAGGAAGACTCAACTAAAATTAAAGAATTTTATGTCGAAATCCTTAAAAATTCATATCTTACAAGTTGAGCATTTGCAGTGTACATAAAAAGTACTAAAAAGGAAGCAGCGACTTTGAAAAACATGGTTGAAAAAAGAGATACAATCGAAAGCCCGATGGTTTATGTGTATTACATCCATTGCTTTTATATAAAAATTTTCTGTCAAGTGGTCAGCCAAATCTTAACCTGGTCAAATACAACTTTAAGCAGGTGTTAAAATTTTAAAATTTATAATTTTTTGATCTAATGGCTAATAGGATGTGGTACGACGCAATAACACTGAACAAATAAGCAGTGATGTCAAATGAAATTTCAAAAAGTTTATTTCAAACAATAAATGTTATTACTTTTTTAAAATTTACAGAAAAAAGATTGTTCTACAAAAGATTTTAAAAATTACAATAAAAATTTTCCCATTGTAAATTGAAAAAATTATTTTTTTAAAATTGCAAACATTAAAATAATGATAATTATTATTTAATTATGTGAAAATGAAAGCGGACACTAAAAAGGAAATTTCAAAGAGTATATAAGTAAAAAGTCTTTTGTCTTTAGCGCATTATTTCTTCCTTTGAAATTTATTTAGGATTGTTTTGGAAGAAACAAAAAAATATTACTGTATTTAGTTATACAATTTAAAAAAAGATGAGGCCTCCTTTGCTGTTTTTCAGCGTCATCTTGGGTTTGTTTAAAAACTTGGATGAGTATGGGTTACAAAAAACACTGATTTTAGGTTTGGTGTCTCCATCATTTTCTGCTCGATGTCTTGCAATTAAGCAAAACAGTTTATTTGATAGACATCAAGAATTGAAAGAAGTAAGACCATGCAATCATTATACTGATGGAGTTGGTGAAGGTTGTGAAGTAATAATCAGATGTTTTCAAGGTATTTTTTTAATTTAATAATTACTAATAAGCATAAAATTAAGACTATTTCTTCCGAAATACGCAATATGCTGATGGACAGCGTCTCACTTGTCAAGGAGGTGCTTGGACAATCAACGGTAAAGCTGCAGCAATTGCAGCATGTGATAAAGGTTGCAAAGTTCTTCGTGAAAGTGAATTACTTGGAATGAGAAATGCAACCTTTGTTGTTGGTCCTCCAAAAGATGAATTTCGTAATGGAGATGACTATTATTGGCCTCGAGCGACTCATATTGAAACGAAATGTAAAAGCGGTTATGATTTTGATGACTCTAAAAATCGTGCAAATGGTAAAGATAGCCATACATGTCTTGGAGGAGATGAATACTGGAGAGATGATAATGTCAATAAATACACTGGAAGTCGTCCAGGTCTTTGCTTACCAACTTGTGATCAAATTACGTAAGCAATGTTGCATTATAGCAAAGAATTAAAACATTTATTTCAGTGACATTCCAAAATCAGTTGAAATCGTTCTGAAGCCAGGCGATGAATATCTCACAGACACGAAAAGAGTCCTTTCAAATTCAATTTATAAATTTGCATGTAAAACTGGTGAATCATTAGATTGTCGAAAAAATCAAACTTTAATTTGTCGTGGCGGTGTTGATGGTTACTATGATCCATACAATGGCCAAACACGCCAAAATGTTTTTACTTGTGCAGCAAAAACTTGTTCACCATATAAAAATAACGACGACAATGCTGTTGTTTTTGCCGGAAAGAAAGATTGCCCTCGTAATCATGATGGAGAAGTTCCAGAAGAATGTGAAATTACAATTAAATGTAAAGAAGACTTCTATTATGCCGATCCAAAAGATGGTGATGGACGTGTTGTTGTTTGCAAAGATGGAGAATGGCTTGACAAAAATACTGGTAAAGCACCTTCAACTGGAAATACATGTCAAAAAGGATGTAAAGTTTTAAATGAAAATGACCCACAAGGTCTTAAAAATGCAACATTTGTTGGAAAAGGCAAACCAGAAAAAACTGTAAGCTATTTTTAAAAACAAATTCAATAAAAACCAGTTATAGTTTAAAAACGGAAAAGATGAATACTGGCCAGCTGGGACTGTTGTTGAAACAAAATGTAAAGACAATTATGCCTTTGATATGCCAGATGATCGAAAAAGAGGACAAGACAAATATGTTTGTGTTGGGGGTGATGATTTCTGGAATGATGGGTTCAAGAATAAATATACTGGTGGACGTCCAGGTTTATGTCCTCCATTATGTGAAGCATTTGATAAAAAGTAAGTTTTAATTTTAAACCGTACAATATTTTAAGAACTATTTTAGTAAGCTTCCACCCGGTGTTAAAATTACACTAGACCCAGCTGAATCTGATTTAACTGAAAAAGTTGGTGATAAAACTTATGTCTATTCTCAATCTATTTACAAATTCAAATGTGATGACGGTAATTCGTAGTTGATTCATAAAAATTTATAAAATATAAGAGATTATAGGTTACAAATATCCCTCTGGAAAGCCCGAACAAACGCTTATCTGCCGAGGAGGTGATCTTAAATATTATGACTCGGAAACTCATAATTTCAATGCTGGAGTAAAAGAGGTAACAAAAAAGCTTTTTATAGTTTTCATTCATTAATTTCAATCTTTAGTGTTTATCTGATGGATGTCCTGTTATATCTGCAGCTAACATTGATAAAAATGCTGTTATTTCATCTTCAAATGATAAATGCAAAAGTAATGGTGATACATCACCTGAAGGCTGTGTCATTCAAATTCAATGTAAAGCAAAAAGTATGTTATCTTTTCCTATAATCAATTTAAAGAAACTATTTATAGCTCATTTCTTCAACTCCCCTGATTATCCTGATGGTCAAAAACTAACCTGCAAAAAGGGAAAATGGGAAGATCAAAATGGCAAAGCAATTGAACCCAAAAATGGAATTCTTTCTGATCGATGTGTTGGAGGTTGTGCTGCACTTACTGATGCAGATATGCCAAATTCAACATTTGTCGGAAGCAAACCAAAGGGAGATTTTGAAGTCCACAGAAATGGAAAAGATGAAGTATGGGCAGCAAAAACAGTTATTGCAACAAAATGTAAACCGGGTTATGGTCGACCTGATCCAGAAGATCAAAAACATGAACCAAATCGATACATTTGTGATGAAGGTGGTTGGACAAATTTGGCAACAAATGATGCAAATCAAAAACCTGGACATTGTGTACCACTTTGTAAACTTCCAGTATTACAAGAAGGCACAAAACTTGCGACAAAAATTGCTGATTCTTCTAAAATAGAAGCCGACAGCGTCACATATGTTTATCCCAAAACTGTTGTGAAAATTCAATGTGAAAAAAATTATAAGCCACCAGAAGATCTTAAATATCCAGATGACACACAAGAAATGGAATGCAAAGGCGGTGATGATGGTTTCTTTGATGCAACAACTAAAAAAAATAACGGAGTACCCATTGTTTGTAAAAAAGTTGGAGCTGATGGTTGTAATGTTATTACTCCACAAATTGTTGGCCCTGGTGCAGATGTTACATCTGATAAATGTGAAATTAAGGATGGATTAGCTCCAGAGGGATGCTCGGTTTCAATTAAATGTAAAGATGGATATTATGCATCTGGAGATGGAGATAAAACTCCAGAAGAACAGACATTAAAGTGCAAAGCTGGCGTCGATGGATGGGTTGATCCTAAAACTAACACTAAAAATGCAACACATATTATCTGCTTACCCGGATGTAATGCTGTTGATGATTTGGAAAGAGCTACCATTGTTGGAGATAAGCCAAGCGTAACAGATATTGTTAGCGTTGGGAACAAAAAATATTATAAAGCTGGAATATCACTTAAAATTAAATGCAAAGATGGTTTGTTTTTAGAAAATTTATGTATTTTTTAACTTCTTCAATTTCAGAATATGTTCCAAAAACTGGCAATGAACGTGAAGAAAAATTAATTCCTTACAAATGTAAAGGCGGAAACAAAGATGCTCCATGGATTAATGAAATTACTGGAAAACCTGAAAAAAATCCAGGCGACACTTGTTCAAAAGTTTGTGAAGCTGTTAAAAAGCCTCCAACTGGTGTTACTGCAATTCAAAGTCCAGGTTACTTTGAACATAAAGGAAAGTCTGTAGTTGTTGAAGGTGATCAATATGCTTTCAAATGTGTTGAAGGATATAAATATCCAGCTTCGTCTTCTCCTGCAGCAAAAGGAAAACAAACTTTAGTGTGCCAAGGTGAACCTGAAGGTTTTCGTGATGCCGACAACAATAAAACTACAACAGAACCTCAGGCATGTGAACGTGGTTCACCAGAAGGTTGCTCAAAATTAGATGTACAAAATCCTCCCACGAATACCAAAGTTGCTGATAGTAATGGTTGCAGATTGCAGAATGGTCTTACTGCACCAGGTTGTAAAGTTACCCTTGAATGCGCAAAAGAACATTATCCTAAAAATCTCGTTCATCAAAAAGATGGAAAACAAGACCTTGAATGCAAGGATGATGGAAAAGAATCGCACTGGAATGATCAAACTAAAAAAGTTGTTATTGATTTTCTTGAGTGTCAAGAAGGTTGTAGTGTTGTTGATCCGCTTAAAAATGCAATCTACACTAAGCAACCCGCTCCAACAGTTAAATCTGGTGGTCAAAATATGTATGCACCTGGAACTTTAGTAACTGTTAAATGCAAACCAGGAACTGTTCCAGCTGAAGGAGATATCGATGACGCAGAAAAACCAACTGATTATGAATGTAAAGGTGGACAAAAAGGATGGCTTAATAAGAATACTGGCAAAAACGAAGAAAAGCCTGGAGATAGTTGCCTTACTGTTTGTGATGCTTTGACTCCATTACCTGAGGGTGTTCGAGCTATTCAGTTAGCAGCAGAATTTATGTATCGTGATAAAATGGTTGTTCGAGAGAAATCAAAATACACATTTAAATGCGCTGATGGTTATCATTATCCAAAAGATACCCCACAAGCTAAAAATAATAGACAGAGTGCTATTTGCGATAGCAGCAATGCACGATATGTGGATCCCGATTCAGGCAGTAATGACACATTTACTCGTCCATTCGCATGTGAACGAGAAGTTGGTGAAGGTTGTCAAGATTTGGCGCAAGAAAACGGTAAAGTCATATCTGAACAATGTCCAGCGGGCGTTAAAAGTCGAGGAAACGGGTGTAAACTTACAGTTGAATGCAAGGAAGGTTATTATCCTGAAGCACCAAATTATCAAAAGAATGGCAAACAAGAACTTACTTGCAAAGATGGAAAAGATTGGGTTGATCAAAATGGAAAACTTGTTAATACAAAATTGTTTTGTTTACCTGGCTGCTTGATTACTCCAGAAGATAAAAAAGTTTCTAAAGTTACAACTGATTCTGGAGAAAATGTTAAAGTTGATAATTATGTCATTTACAAACCTGGTGCAATTATTAATGTTACATGCATTGGTGATGGAGTAGTTTGGAAGAATGATGTTACAGATACAAAAAATCCACATGGTTATGAATGCAAAGGAGGTGATAATAAATGGGAGCGAAAAGATGATAAGAAAAGTACTGTAACAATTGGAGAAGGTTGTGTAAATACCTGTAAAGTTGAATCTCTTAAAGTTCCTGATACAGTACGACAAGTACAAACTGCTCAAACATTTGAACATGATGGTGAAAGTCTTATTGTTGCTGGAAGTTCATACATTATGAAATGCAAACCAGACTATGAATATCCAAAGAATTCACCTTATGCCCCAACTGGAAAACAAACATTGCGATGTGACGGTGATAATAGAAAACTTGAAGATAAGGAGAATACTTCAAATAAGGATGGAAAAATTGTTGAATGTATTCCTAAAGATGGGGCTAACTTATGTAAAGATCTTCCTCAAGACACTGAAACAACTCAAACCCATGTCCAAAATTGTGAGAAAAAAGGTGAATACTATCCCACTGGGTGTAAAGTTGAAGTTGCTTGTAAAGTTGGATATTATCCAAAAGATCCTGAATATCAGCAACAACCTGGCACACAAATTATTACTTGTCAAAGTGGAGGTAAAGGATGGGCTGATCAAGGATATCGTCCAGTAAAAAAACCATTAGAATGTTTAAAAGGATGTGTTAAAACTCCCATTAATTCTGCAACAAATACCGATAAGAAAACTACTACTACTAACTATATCATTGGTAATGAACAAGTCTCATGTACTGTTGAAGAGACAACTGTCACAACAAATTCAACTTCTGCAGCTAACGATAACGCATTCTATTGCCCTAGAAATAAAACTGATGGCACAACAAACAATGTTGTCGATAAAAGCTGTAATAATGCTTGCGCGGCAGTTCTTAGTCCTTTCCCAGAAGGCGTTAAACTTCAGAGGGTAAAAATACTACACTATTTTAGCTTGTATAAAACATTATTTTTTAGCTAGTTGGGCATAAACTGGATGTTGGAAAGAAATCGTTTGTTCACAATAATGCTCAATATATTTTCCAATGTGCTAGCGGTATACTTAAGCTTTCAGCAAAAAAGATAATGTCGTCAAAATTTATAGGTTATCAATATCCTAAAAACTCTAAACACAGACCACAAGGCAATCAAGTTTTAAAATGTAATGGCAAAACAAATCAATATGACGATCCATTAACTGGTGTAGAAAATACTCCAATTCAACCATGTGAAAAAGTGAAAGGCTGTGAAGAAATTAAACAAGATCCTAAAAAATCTTTAACAAAGGTTGTTAGTTGCACTAAAGATGGTGATAATGTAGCAAATGGATGTAAACTTAGCATTCACTGTAAGCCAGGATCATATCCAAAAAATCCTAAATATCTACGTGATGCTGTACAAGAGCTTACATGTAGCAACGATGGTTCTGGTTGGGTTGATCAAAACAATGAAAAAATTAACAAGCCTCTGGAATGCGTTGAAGGTTGTATTGATGGATCTGCAAAAGCTGTAATTATAAGTCATACACTTGATAAGAATGAAACAGAAGATCGTGAATATATGTATATCAATGATATGAATGGTGTTACAATTGCAGAATGCTTAACAGGTTTGTCATAATTTCAATAGTTTTTAAATTCATAATTTTACTTTTAAGTTGATACAATTAAACGTGAAATCGAAAGAATTATCAAAAAACAAGCTGATGATCATAAATTTTATTGTGACCTCCAAGATAAGATTGAAAAAGATAAAACAGATTTTTATTATGACAACTTCTGCAAAGATGCCTGTCATGAAATTATGAAACCCCTTCCTGCAAATGTCAAAATAAATAATTCACCAAGAATTTTCCCACATGGTGATCGAAAATATGTTCCAAATAATGACAAATATGAATTAACATGTGCCGAAGGATTCCAATATCCATCAGCAACTCCAGCAGCCGATAAAGGAAAACAAACACTTGTTTGTAATGGAAAAACAAATCGATATGATGATCCTGATTCTGGTGTAAAGTCAGCAAAACCAATTGGATGTGTTCCTATCACTGGTTGTAAGCCACTTCATCAAGAAGATGATGGTACTGTTGTTAAAAAGAACAAATGCTCACTTAAAGGTGCCGTATTTGAATATGGATGTGAAATTACAACTTACTGCAAAGATGGCTATTATCCTGAAAATAAAAAGCTATGGAAAAATGGTGGTCAAGATTTATCATGTAAAGTTGGAACTGGAGATAAATTTGTTAATGAAAACGGCTCACCAGTTGAAAATTACATGAAATGCATTAAAGGTTGTGTTAAACGTACTGATAATACCCATGATACAATTATTGATGAAAATAGAGAATATACTACTGTCATGAATTTTGAAGGAAAAATTCTTGCTAAATGTGCTAGCAGTAAGCTTTATTTTCATTTATAGAAGTAAATTACTGATTATACTTTTTAGTGGAAACAATTAAACGTGAAATAGAAAAAAGAAAGAATCAGCATAATAAATTCTTTTGCCAAACAAATGAAACTAACAATGAAAATGGTACATCGTATTATGATGATTATTGTAATAATGCATGCAGAACCCTTCAAGAACCGTTACCATTTGGTGTAATCATTGAAAAGGTAAACAGTTAAAATATTGACTTTAAGGAGAACTACTTGGCTCGAAATCAGCGATGAGAAACGGCAGAAAAAAAAACGGCCGACTGGCATTTCTCATCCTTGCTCAAAATTCAAATTTTTCTCATTTCTCTTTCTTAAATTTTGCGCCTGTTGAATAGCTTTTGTCTCTATAGATATAACATCTTTTGAATTTCAGAAAGCACCAATTTTCCCTCATGCTGGTAACACTTACACTATTCACAATGGAGTTTATACACTAACTTGCCAATCGGGATATTCATATCCTAAAAGCACTCCATATGCTGAGGATAACAAACAGATATTGAAATGTGATGGAGAAAGTCATCAGTATAAGGATGAAAAAACAGGAAAGCTTAATCCAGTAATTCAAGCTTGTGTTAAACTTGAAGGTTGTAAATCTCTTGGTCGTGTCACGGAAGGTACAAAACAATCAAGACACAATTGTCAAAATCAAGGCAAGGATGTCAATAAAGGTTGTTCAGTTACAATTACTTGTGAAAAAGGATATTATCCATCTGATGAAAAATATTTTACCCCTAAGAAGCAAGTGTTGACATGTGTTGAAGATGGATCTGGATGGGCTGATCAAAATGGAAAGCTTGTTTCTGCTCCAATGACGTGTATCAAAGGTTGCCTTCCACGTCCCACAAAACCTCCAAGCACTGGTACAAATTCTGAAAGCCTTGAAATGACTTATAATTTACCAGGTGGTGTAACAGTTTATTGTAACTATAAATCTGTTACCCAAGATACTAAAATTGAATATGATGGAGAAGATAGTGAATATTATTGCAAATCTTCAAATGGTAATGATCCTGATGGAAATGGATCTCAAACAAAGAAAACAATTTCACCTTGTTCCAATGCTTGTAAAGCATTGTCTCCTCCATCTGGTGCAAGCGAAACAGTAACTTTTTAATTGAAAGCTCAAAGAATAATTAAAAATTTTAGAGTGATAAACCACGTCCTCCGCTAGTTTTTGACAAAGTTAATTACGTTAAAGATGGACATAAATATGTCTTTTCATGTTCAGGTAACTTAAATTTCAAAATTGGACATAAAAAAGATAATCAATTCTAGGTGGCAAAAAGATTGAACTTACATGTGATGGATCCACCGGAGCATACGCCGATGCATCAGGAAAAAGTGGTATTGCAACATCACCTTCCTGTTAATAAAAATGTTTTACAACAATTAAAAATTGTTTTGGACTTAAATAAAGTTTATGTTTATTGGCACATTTTTACAAATCAAAACAACAAAAACTTTAACATTAAAAAAATTAAACAGCTTCAATTTTTCCATTTTTATCTGAAATTTCACCAATAAATACTTCACTTTCGCTTGAAGCGAAATCCACAAAGTCAAGTGCAATTGAAGGTTCAAAAGCAGCGTCTTTTCTTATAATTACATCATTTGGTGAATCTACAGCAATTGTTTGAACCATATTCAAAGACATTCCAAGACGGGTAAATGCATTTAACTGCGAAATACCCATACTTAATCCACGATTAACATTAAGCTTTTGTGCCATTTTTATAACTTTTCCAGCAATTTCACGTGCTCTATCCATTTGTCTACCCATATAATGTACATTATGAATTATAGTGCTTCCAACTAATTCTACACTAACTGTAACCAGTGTTACACCAAATACAATTAACAATATTAAAACTGGGACAGGAACTGGTGGACTAAAAATAAAAAATAATTTTATTTTACTCAGGTGCTATTATTTTGCTTACAAAATATCACCGTAACCAATTGTAAAAATGCACATAACAGAGTAATATATGCTATCAACAAGTGACAGATGCGATATATAACTGACTAAAAGTCCCATTAAAAATGGATAACATGCAAGTAAAACGGATAAAGCAATCATTGATCTCCATGGTGATTTATGAAGTGCATCAAAAATATATCCACAAAAAAATCTACCAATATCTGAAGTAACCATTAAACTTAATGGAATCCCAACAATTGCATAAATAATTAAAAATACTCGTCCAAATGGCGTTAAAGGTGTAACAAATCCAAATCCAACGGGAATGACAGTCGTTGAAGCAAGAAGTAAAGCTGATGCAGTATTCCAAGACGCTAAAAATTAATATCAATGTTGTTGGTAAAAATTTTTTATGCAATACCCATTTCACAACAATCCTCATACACCACAGAATCAAATACATTTGCAGCAATCGGATTTTGATATAATTTAAACATCTTTTTATAAAAACGATCAAAGTGATGATCCAATGTTTTATTTACGCCTTCAAAATCTGAAAAAATAAACGCACAATAAATATACCAAAAAATTTGCATTTGCCTGTTCCGAATATAAATGTCTCATATACATTGTGCAACAAAATCAATGATTCTTTCCTCACTTGTGTTACCGTATGATTTCTTTGTGCTAATTCAAATGGTTTTTCAATCCAGTAAAAAACAGCTGAACCACCAATAACATAAAATATACATAAAATTAATAATCCAAAATGAAAAAAGAATGTTCTCAACTTCTGAAAGTTAAAGCTTTATTGAAAAAAATAAAGAAATAGAAATCTTACATCTTTATTCATTGAAAAGCATAAAAAACGAATCTTTCGGTGTTTTCGATACACTTTTCTTGAATTTATAACTTCAATAATATGAAGCTTTGAAATAGAAGCTGGCATAGTTATTATGTCGTTGGAAAAAAGCTGCTTATTTTTTATTTCTTTATTGTTTTGTCTTGTAAAAACACCAACTTTGAATGTGACACGAAAATTGCTTCTTCGATAAAAAAAAGACAAAAAGTATTTGCAATTTTAAATGCATGATATTGGAAGCTTAAACTTAAAAAGGCGAAAGTGAGAAACTTTATAGATGAGTATTGCAAACTTTTTTACGCTAAGTATTTTAAAAGCTACATGCTCCAAATGCATTCCGTCAAGTTTTTTAAAAGCTCTGTATCTCAGAATTATGTTTTTATCTTAGTCTTGTTTTCGTTTATGCTTTGGAAGCTTTTAGGGTGAAATTCATCAGAAAGCCAATTTTATATTATCAGGAATGTCAAAATCAAATCCTGTATATCCAATTTACATATCGGAAATTTAATAGAAATTGACATCCTTTTTATCAAGCAATAAACGACGCTGCTTTAATAACTTATTTGGAACACAAAAGAAAAAATATGTAATTAAAATTAAAACTGGATCTTTTTTGAGCACTAGAATGCATTATGTTTTTCTTAGTGCACATATTTTCAAAAAATGTTTATTGATTTAAAGCTTGTTACAAAGAAAAGTTTTATATCCTCTATCTCTTAAGTTTATCCATCTTCACGTCCATCACACCAGTAATCAACATGTACAAAGCAACGTTCAACAAAATCTAATGCTTTTATCTTGTTTTCTAATGTCTCAGCAATATCATGTGTAACTTTTAATGGCAAATTTTCATCAAGAACAATATGAAGTTCTACCAAAGCTTTTTCGCCGATATGATAAACCATAATATGATCAAAATATTTAATTCTTTCATCATGGTTTAAACCAATCATTAAAATTCTACTTGTTTGTTCTTTTTCACCTCGATGTCCAGCAATAAAGGGAATTTGTTCAAAAGCATTTGAAAACCATGATATTGCAATAAATGAACTAAAATTCTCATTTCACTTTTGTAAGTGTATTTAGGATATCTTCTTACCAAACAAGGATAGCTCCCATTGGATCAGCATATTTCCAATAATGATCTCCAATAAATGCGCCACAAAAAGCAACAAAACTTGTTAAAATGTCATTCCTTTGATCGAGGGCTAATACTTTGCTACTTGGTGTGCCATGTCGATAACAAACAATCATAAATATTATTTTCAATGTAATACCAGTCCAAAGTATTACAATTGTTGGTATATTCGCATCAGGATCAACCATTTTATAAATAATTGATTCAACAGATTGAATGATCATCATAATATTTGCAACTCCTGAAATTTAAAAATGAACAACCATGAGAATATAATCAGAAGTGTTTACCCATAATTATACTACATATCGTTACAGCTAATATTTCAAGCCTTTGTCGGCCACGAGGATAATTAAATCTATTAGTATTGTTAATAGCCCATAAGGCACAAAATATAATAGTACTCGAAGTGATATCCATAGCAGAGTCAACAAATGCACTAAAATTATGGTACATTGCAAGTCAAAGAAAAACCTTCTCTATATTTACCTAATAACTGAATATGAACCACTAAGAATGGATGCTGTTAAATTTCCACAAAGAATTACTATATTAAGGAAGAAAACTGCACTGGCTAAAAATTTGTCAACCCTTGAACGGGATTCATCTTTTGCTACACGACCAGCAACATATTGCCGTCGATTTTCTTCATTTAAATTTTCCTTATCAAGAATATAAAATTCTTTTAAGCTTTCTTGTTCTTCATAATACTAAAAAAACAGATTAAGACGTTTTTTGGATAGTTTAAGTTTTAAGACAATACCT
This sequence comes from Panagrolaimus sp. LJ2400, assembly GCA_024447215.1. Lineage (NCBI taxonomy): Eukaryota > Metazoa > Nematoda > Chromadorea > Rhabditida > Panagrolaimidae > Panagrolaimus > Panagrolaimus sp. LJ2400. Next base: position 10,302,797 of record JAMRYA010000004.1, on the reverse strand, counting down.
GTTTAATTAATTCATTTCTCTTCCTCTTTGATAAACATTCTCCTGGAAGCTTCTTTCTTTTATTATTACTACTAACTTTTGTTGTTACTTCAAGCAAGGGAGATTTTTCATCACTGGTTCCCATATTTTCAATACAACTTGATCTCTATAAAAAAACAATATCGAATGCATTTTTGGTTATTTTTTTGGTATCGACGTAATATTATGACTGCCCCTGATATTTACCTATTGAGTTTTTTTAAAGATAAGAAATGTGAGACAAGTTATGACTTCACTTTCCTTTTTTTTAACCATCAATAACAACATCGTTCTCTGAATAAGAACAATATTTGGGCATATAGGGCTCATGTTCCCTTCAAATTATTCTTGACATTTTGCGGAATCATAGAGATGCGGCAAAACGTCAAACATAGTGTTAACAATTGCTAAAGAAAGTTAGCGGGAAACGTCTGATCTTGGGGCATTTTTTTATACATTGTTGTTTTTTTAAAAGAGTATAAATGCTTTCTAAAACTTTTTTGGGAATACAGTAACCCTCATTATGATACTTGAAATTCATTTTGCATTAGTTGAGGAACAAGGAGATCGATAAGATTTTTATAAAAAACCTAACAAGAAACCCAAAACATACGAACATTAGTTTTGACTCGTGGTTACAAGCTTTATTATTAAATTTCAACAACAAAAATTATGTAATGAATACATTAAAAAAGAGTACTGTAAAGTATAACAACAAAAAAAGAGAATTACAAAAAAATGTTAAACAAAAAACAAGCATTACAAAAGTATCAGTTGAAGATTTAATTGATGGAGTAACATTATCAAGAGATACAATATGAACAGAACCACAGCAGTATGGTATAATCTTTTTTCTTGTAACTACAAGATCAGATTTTCGTTCTGCAATACGAGAAGTTGTTGTTTTCCTAAAGTTTCTTTCATTATCTCAGAACATTACAAAAAAGAGAAACAAACTTTTTATAATCAATCAAAAATTTTTGAAGCCTTTCAACAGTTTCAAAAGCAGGTACACCCATAACATTGTAATAAGAACCATTTAGTTTTTCAACAAATACAGATCCTTGCTTATCAATGTTATATCCAGCATATGTATCAATCCAAAGATGACGTTTTACATATTCTTGAACATTTTCTTCTGAGACAGCAGCAAATTTTACTTCAGTTGCAACATCAAAAAGAACACAATTGCCTGTAGCATCAAGAAGTGCAACACCAGTGATAACAGTATGTGTATGACCCGAAAGTATTTTCAAAGTTGATAATGCTTCATAACCACATGATGGTTTACGAATAAGCTTATCTTCTATTACAACAACTGTATGATATGCCATAATAACATCATAATCTAGCTAAATATAAAAAGTTACAATAATATTTTAATAAACAGGATATATCCCACACCAGGGCTGTTCGGGACTGGCTTTTTTGTCCGATCCGGTTTTTGTCCGATCCGGGATTCCCAGGCAGCCCTAAGGCAGAAAAATATACTTACTCTATCTTTGAAAAGGTCAGAAAGAACATTACGAGCTTTATCTTTTGCTGCAAGTTTAACAAATTCATTAGGTGGATGTCCTGCTCGAAGAAGTTTACGAACTTTAAAATTGCTTTCCATCCTATATTTAGGAAAAATACCCTAAAATTACGTATATAACTAAGATTCGCATACAATCCCAAAGCTCAAAGTTCAGACGTCAGAAGAATACCGCCTTCGTTATATTCTTCCCTAGCATAAAAGTAAAAATTATATAACTTACAACGCGATGAAGATATTCTAATCTATTTGCAGTGTTATCCACTATAACAATTACAGCACTTGAACTTTTACCGAGAAACCAGTTCGATTTAGCTTTATTATCTGGCATCGTTGAAGATGTCCTAAAAATTCACCGATAAACAAAAGCAAAAAATTACAAAATTTAATCACGAAGAAACAAAAATTAAGAAGATGTTAAAATAATGCTCGAAGAAAGAAGAAGATTTTTGTCAAACACAAAAAGATTCCATTATGTTTGCAAATAAAAAAGAAGTTTACATACAGTAAAGCTTCTCGAGAGAAATTCGTTTCAGGAATCAAAACAACTTGCGGGAAGATTGCAAAACAAAGTTTTTGCGCAACGTAAAAAAATGGCCCAAATTTTCACCTCGTTACCACAATTGATTCTGGGAAAGAATTTATCTCGAAAATGAGCAAATCAAGAAACTAATATTTTTTAAAAATAATTCGAGCAAAACTTACGCATAATTTTAATCATCCCAAGAAATAGCTGATGAAGTATTTGGATGATCAACGATCAGTGGCACATTTTGTTTTAATAATATTTTTTGCTAGGTGACATACGACATAGACTAAAAGTTTAAAAAAACCCAATACCTAATTTTGGTGTATTACAATGTTCATCTTAAGAATCAGCTTTTTGTTGCAATTTTTTACTGTTTTACTAATAAAAGTTTATTATTGTGTCTTTTTAGATTTTTGTTCTTAGATAGTTAAAATGCATATAACGCACTTTTTCTCAAAATCGAGGAGCTCTGTTCAATTGTACATTGGCGGTGGGTTACATCTACTTTTTTGAGATAATTATGTGTATACTTGTATGATACAATGTTTCTAATAACGATTACCCGGGGGACTAATCAGTATTTGAAATTTTCTCAAAAAAATTGCTAAAAATTGACTTTTTTTCGATTTTTCCCTATTTTCATTCTTATGCCACGCGCTTTTTAGAGATGTCAGATACCCAAAAACCCCTTCAAAGTTGTTTTTTGAGTATTAAGATTATATTGGAAAAGTTTCTAGTCCATACGATCATTTTGAAAAAATCGTGTTGAACAAGGTTACGGTATTTGCTCGATTTTGAGAAAAAATGCGTTATATAATTCAAGCCCCATTTTAAAAGCAACAGCTAATATGTTTTTGCTCGTAAGTTCAATGAAGCAAAAAACCAAATTTAGAAACTGTCAAGTTCTTTTTTTTGCATTTCTTAAGAAGGAAAAAAGCTTTTTTTTGCATCTAAAATGCTTTGGGTCAAGTTTGTACCAGCCAGTTAAAAATCAAACAAGCGGACACTAAACTTTGAGATCTCTATTATTTATTTACTGAGATATGTATTGGACGCAGAAGCGACGCACGAGAGTGGACTTGTCCAAAAAAATAATTGTTGCGCAACGGGAAAAAGCTTAAAAAAATAAGCAAACCCGGACGTAAGAAAAACTTCTTTGATGTTCAAAAGCTGTCAACAAAAAGAAAAAAAGAGATTCTCGATATTAAGCTTTTTTTTGACATTGGTCATTTTATTAATGTTTTTGAATAAAATTTTATTATTTTAAAAAAAAACTTTAAAGAAAATTATGGATGAAAAATTGTTTAAAGAATGTCATGATGAAATGGATAAGGAAGAGTATCTTATAAGTGTTGAAGAACATAACTACAACATTAAAGTATTGGTTTTATACTTCCTTTAAAAATAATTATTAATCATTTAGAGTAGTGAAATCTTTCTTAGTGTTGCACCAGGAATTGGAATTGTTTCACTTTGTTCAAATTTATTTGTAATTATTTTAATTTTAATTGCTATCAAAAAGCGTCGAATTCCAAACAGGAAATACACGTAATTTTTGAACATTTTGAATTAAAAAAACTTATGCACTGATTTTTAAGGGTGATATTAAGCCGTCATTTTGCTGATGTTTTAACTTCATTAGTAATAATCGTCTTTAGTATTATTGCTAATATTGAAAATGTTTATTTTGCAATGGCAATTTTGTGTTTATTTGTAAGCACTTTTGGTGTTATCCAATGCTCACTTTCACATATTTTAGTTATTACTATTCGGCAGGTAAAAAAACTATTTTATCAACATTTAATAATATACTGTAAAAAGACTTATTTATAGTTGAGTCATGATCGAATTGCATTATATAATGAAATAATGCAACCTCGACGCGTTTTTGCTTCTACAGTATTTCTTTGGCTTGGAAGTTTACTTTATTCTGCAACTTTTGCTCCATTATTTGCTGCTGTTTTTGATCCCATTAATGCTGGCAATGGTAATTTTGTAACTAAAAAACTAAAATAAATTTTAATGTTTTAGTGTGCCGCTTTGAATCATGTCAAAGTCCACTGGTAATAATTGCAATATTTTTAATTGCATTTTTACTTTTATTTTGTATTTTCTTTTATTTAACAGTTTTTCGACGCTTATTTATTAGTATCAAAGAAGAACGATCCCGAAATGAACTTCCAATAAGTAAATATCGTCTTAAAAAATTTATTACATATGGTGCTCATATCGCACTTTATACTTTGATTGTTTCATTAATGTTTGTTGGATTAATCTTTATCTATCGAGCCATGAATGATATCAATGATCTTTTGTATCCAATTCATCAATGCAAAATTTTTAAAGTAAGCTTTTTTGCTGCATTTATTCTTAACATTTTTTGCATTTTTAGTATTTAAATACCGTAAACCGTTTGCAAACGCTTTCTGGTGGAATAATCCTTTTATGGATTGTTCGAATGGTTTTTGATCCTGTTATATTATGCGCTACAGAATATCGTCGACTTATGCCATGGATTAGTAACAGCTCGGATATTCATCAACTTGAAGAAGTTCATTTAACATTTTCATCTTCTCAACCTTGTGAATCACTGAAATGGCGTCGTCATTGTCCTATTATGGAAATGGAAAGAACTATCAGTGCATGGGATATGAAAAATTAAACAGTATTATTTGTTTATAAATTTGTAAATGTCAGCAAATTCTTTTTTTACTCATAAGTTTTTTACAAGCTCGTTTTTATTAAATATTTTTTTATATTGTTTTACCGTCAGATTTGCAATGTTTACCAGTTTCAAAATACAAGATAAAATTAACAGAGCAGGATGTTTTACAAATTAATAGCCAATAAATTTTTTTTCTGCTTATATCTTTTGGGCAGGATGAGCTACATTGTGATGTTATTAGTGATGTTGTGAAAGTATTCCTTGAACTATAGACGATAAAATTTCTTTTTAAAAAACTTTTTTTTCAATTTAATGTAATAAGGAATTTCGCGATCTTTCATTTGCATAAAGCTCGAATTTCGACTATTCTTCTTTAACCTCTGTCTTAGTTTAAATAGAGCATTTGATTTGGCTCAATCCTCGGTATCCCTAAATTTGCTGACATCAGATGTTGAATGAAATATTCGTTTATAGCAGTTTTTTAAAACTAAATAATTATAAGTTACAAGATCTTAAATGGTTTCAAAAATTTCATTGGCATGTGAAAATGACAATATATGTTTTTCGATTGTTGGAAAACTGAAGAGGTGAAAAGTCAGATATGATGAGCCAGGTTTAAAGGATTAATGTAATGTGGAGTATATCGCTTGGTTTACGATTGCAGACAATTATTTTTTTTACATTTTTGGGACAATCATTGACAGTGTTCATGTTTTTAAAAAAGTTTTTAACATGAAAGCGAAATGGAAAAAAATTTGATTGATTAGAGGGGAAATATAATTTTTGGGTTAATTGATCGATCATGAGCCGATTTTATTTATGAAAGGGGGGAAAGATGGGTGACATTCTCTCCTCTTCCCAAACACGGACCGCAGGAAAAACAGGTGCTCACGGGGGTATAGAAAAGACGTGATTAGAAGGAAAGAAAAGAAGATGATGCCTGCAACGGCTTCTTCTGCTTTCCTTTGCCTTTATAATTATTGCTTTTTTGATTTTACAGAAACATTCGGATGCACATTATGAAAATCAAAACATTTTCAATGTCAAAAAAACTTTTTTTGCGCATTTTTTGTTTTTTTTTTCAAATTATTAAAATCAAAATTTAATTTCATATTCATAACTTTATTAAGATCATCATATTTGTCACTTTTTTCAATTGATAATTTAATGGGTAACAATAACTTACTTTTCCATATCATGTCCATCATCTGAATACCTACTTCCGGAATCTAATGTGCGTCGTTGAATTCGCCAAAGAAAAACTGTTTTACACATTTATTTTTTTGTGTTCTTCTCCCCTTCTTCTGCCTTAACTCTTTTTTTGTTTCAAACGCAATAAACAAACTTACATGTTTCACAGTTGTTTTCGGACAGTCTTTTGACGCATTTATCTTCTTCTTCTTTCTCTCTTTTACGTTTCTCATTAGTGTTCGTTATTTACTACTATCAAATGTTTTTTCAACTTTTTTAAATTTTTAATAATGACAAATTTTATTTTAGTTTTTTTTGAAAGATAATATTTTGATGCGCTCTGAATCGATTGATGAATGGAATGACAATGCTGAAACAAAATCGGACAATGCGGACACTGAATCTGTTAAAGGAAATGGTGGTATGACACCATGGGAAACTCCATTGCCAGATGGCTATATTGATGAAAAAATTCAAGTTGATCGAAAAAAATTAGAATGTATGATTACAGGTTAGTTGTAAATAACACTATCGTATCATAATAATAAATGCTTTTTTAAAGGAATTAATAGTAGCTATGAAGAATTACCATCAGCTTCTGAATTCTTTTCAAAGGTAAAGTCATTGAAATTGTATGCCATTTTTACATCGGTAATATTTAGGTTGAAAATCTAACAAATACACAAATTTCATGGCCTTCAAGACTTAAAATTGGCGCCAAAACGAAAAAAGGTTAAACGAATTTTTTGTAACAAATGTTTACTGTGATTCTTTTAGATCCATTTGTTAAAATAATAGGAATACCAGAAGCTGTTGCAAAAGCAAAAGAAACAATATCCACTTTGCTAAGGGTAAAAAAAGATCGAATAACTCTTAAGATGGAAATTGGACATACTTCTCATTCACATATTATTGGACGAGGTGGTCGAAATACTCAAGATGTTATGCGTGAAACGAATTGTCATATACATTTTCCTGATTCAAATAAACATAATGATATTGAAAAGAATAATCAAGTATCGATTGCAGGTGGAATTGGACAAGTGGAACGTGCTCGTTCTAAACTACGGGTAATTGAAATGATTATAGAAGTAACTTTAAAAGTAAAACAATGACATCATTTTTATAGCTTATATCACCAATTAATCTTAATATTAGCCTTGAACTCAACCAAAAAACTTCAGTTAATTTAATGGATTTGCAAAGATCTTTAACATCATCCGAAATATCTGTACAAATTTCAATGATTTCTGCAACCACGATACAAATGATTATCAAAGGTTCAATACAATATGAAGAATTAATTTTAGCAACAATAGAACAATTTCATCAATATCTTTCTGGTCTTGGATTTTCAATTGATGCATCAATTTGTCGGTCATCATTTGATTTGCGTCCAGCTTTATTACAATCAAATTATGGCCTATTTGGATTAAATACAATAAGATGGATTGCATTTCATACAAAAACTCAGATGCAATTCTCTCCTCAAGGAAGTTCAATCCTTGTGATGGGTTCGGCTGTTTCGATCTTTGCTGCAAGGCGCTATCTCACGGTCAGTTTATCATCATCCGTCAATCATTTTTTAATCAACAATTAAGAGAAAATTATGATTTAATCTTTGATTTTTTAAGGGTCTTTTACCTGTTTCTATTCAATTTGAAAAACCTAATGAAGCAACTTCAAAGCAAAATTTAAGAAGTTTTGAAACAAAATTTGATGTTACAATTGGGGAAAAGAAAAAAGCAAATGGAAGTAGTAATGAAGTAGTAAGCTACTAAACAAACATATTTCATTTAAAAAAATTTTTTTGGTTTTAGATGATAGTTATTAGAAGTTATGAAGCAAATATCAGTAATATTTATGCTGCAAGACAACAAATTTTACAATCTGATGTCTCTGAAGCTCTTCAAGTTAATGAATACTCATTTATGCGAAACTTTTTGAAGTAAAGCATTTTAGGCGTTTTATTTTTCAGCCATTTATTTCAATTTTTTATAGCAAAATAAAAGAAACTTCAAATTCAAAAAGTCAAAAGAATCATTACAGTAGTAGTCAATCTCTGCTTGATATCCATCATTCACCCCCTCGACGTTCAACATCATTTTCAGAATGCCATTCAACTCCAAATTTTTTAATTGGCAAAAGTTGTTTTGATGCATTCAGTTCTGAACGAAGTTCTCCCGTATTTCCGGTATGTTAATATTTCCGTTTTACGTAACATAATTCTAATTTAATTATTCTCTTTCTTACTCTTTTTTTGTAGGAGCTGTGTAGCGGAAGAGACCCAAGAGATGCATTTATTGCTGACGGAAGAGGTGGCATAAATAACAGGTAATAAATATAAAATAAAAAAGTGGTTAATTCAAAAAGTATTTTTAGTGATTTTTGGAAAGCACCTGGATTAGAGCGTCAAATTGCAATTAATCGGGATAAAATGTTACTTAAAGCTAATAAAGGTAAGAAAGGGATGATTCATTTAATTATTCAAATGGTAAATTTAGCAACATATGGCCAAGAAATTTCTGAAATACGACAACCAACAGATTTATGGGCAGGTTATGGTTTTAGTAATTCATTACCAGCTGATATCCTTAAACTTGGAATAAAACAAATTTGGGAACAACCTGAACATGAAAAAGGTTTTGCTGCCACCGCTTCAATAAACAAAGAAACAAAAACCATGACACCTCGAGGATTATTACCTGAGCAACAAACAACTTCACAAACCGCAAAAGGCTTAGCATCTGTACGAGAAGAAGAAGAGCTAAGCGATTACAATCAAAGTATTAATTCAAATTTTTCATCACCTTCTCAGACAGCTAAAGAATTTCCAATTCAACAAAAGCGACCAGGTTTATTTTTTAGCTTTTCAATTACATTTGATTTCATTGCGTAATTATAGCATTTGCTGCTTCGGCAAGTGTATTTGAATCAACTCCAACTTTACATAACGATATTAATTGGGATATTCAAATATTTGTTGAACCAGCAATGGTGCTTGCACAACTTGGTTGCAGTGAATATTTGCCACAATTTCGTGACCAGGAAGTATGATTATACTTTAACTACAAATTCAAGACTAGGCTAAAATTATTTCAGATTGACATGCAAGCTTTCCTTTTACTTGATGAACAAAATTTAAAAGATATTGGAGTTTCAACAATGGGAGCAAGAAAAAAAATCTTCAATGCTATTTTAAGTATGTTTTTTTCTATAAATGTACAAAATATTATGTGAATTTCTTTTCAGAATTACGTGATTCTGCTCGAAAACGCGGTTATTCAATTTAACTGTTACCATTTTGTAATATTTTTTTCATATCGCTATCTTTATTGTGCCATTTTTTCTTTTTTAACAATTGATGTTATGTTTAAAAAAAAGTCAATGAACTCGGTGTACTAAATAAAAAAATGAAACAAAAAAATATAACATTTTAATATAATAAAAGTTTTTTTTTCCTTTTCCTTTTTATGTCTCTTTTTTATGCCAATAAAATAAAATGAAAGCGTTCGTCTCTTTCCTTTTATGCTTTCTCTTTCTTTTGACAACAAAAAGAAAATTAATTCTCAGCTGTCGCTAACTCTGTCTCAAAAAAAGTCAACACTTTTTTTTGTTCGTTGTCCGCTAGTTCCTTTTTTGGTTCAGACTTTTTCCTTCTTCTTTAAGTGAGTGCTAAGTAAATTAATTGGCATCATCAGTTGAGATATCTATTCCCTTTAACAAAAACGTAAATTTAGCTGCGCAATCAATAAGCAAAAAAAACACTACTAAGATTCCCGCCCTTTGGGCACAAATTTTTTAAGCTTACGGGGCAACACTTTGTTAAATATATATTTTTTTTTCATATTGAGTTTGTCCGTTTCAAAGTAGAAAAAAAAAGCTTTAGGGCGTACACTTTTAAAGCTTCCTTATAATGCCGATTTGGAACAGGACCAAAATACTGAATACTGGGAAGCCGTTTTTTAACCCAAAAATGCTTGGGAGTTTAAAAAGCGATTTTTTAAAAATAAAAATGTTCGTGGCGACATTTTGATTGTTGAATCCCCTAAGGTGGGCGTGCCGTGGAGCCCCTTTTTTGATGTACAGGAAAACATGAAAGCAAGGAGCAATTCACTAAGGGCACTTTGCTTGCTTTTCCCTTTCTTTTTTTTCTTTTTTTTTCTTCTGCTTATTTGTCATCGGACTCCGTTGCTTGGCATATACTTAGAGTATACTCTTTCTTATTCTTAAAATTTTTAGCAGTATTCTTTTTCTTTTCATTTTATAATAATCTAATGTGATACAACAGTAATAAGAATGGGTCAACAGCAATCATCATTCGTTGTTGAAATTGCTTCACCACGATATGGAAAATTTCAGGTAAATTTAATTTTATTTCTTAAATCTTTAAAAAACAACACTTTTTTATTTCTATTGTTTTTCAACGGCTTTTTTTAAAATGTTTACTAACGAAAAAGAGCTTAAATTTAATTTTCGAAAAAGATGCGTCCTTTGCTCTTCCAGCAACAACCGCGGCAACATCCCTTTAGAAGACACTTTCTTTTTTTTCATCATGATATCTATTTTCACTCGTTAATTTCCTGTTTCTTCTTTTATTTAGAAGGCAAAAACTAATCTTCCTTTCATTTCTTTTATCTCTCCCCTCTATTTTTTTATTGACGATCAGTTTTTAATTTATTTTTCGAATTTTTTTGCATAAATTTTATTACTTTTTCTCCCAAAAGAGTTGGATTTCGGCACAAAATAAGCCTTTGCATGCGAAAGTGTATCCATTCTTACACAAAAATAAATTAAAGATAATAAAAAGTGAAAGAAAAAAGTACTTTAGCTTTTTTTGTTTATAGAGTTTACCACAGAAGGATCCCGATGATGAAACATCGCAACAATGGAGAATTACCGTAAACCCTGCATCAGAATTTGCGGCAACAGAACAATTGAAGACATTAATTAATAGGTTATATCACGTTCAAAAACTTTTAACACCTCCAGATGTTCGACAAATTGCAACTGCTTTAAATTATCTTGAAATTACACAAGATCTCCTACTTCCATTGTTAACAGTTATTTCAAATTCTACCGCTTTCACGGCTAACCAGGTTTGTCGCTTTTTTGTTAGTTTTTTAAATAAAAAAAAGTGTTATTGATTGGATTTTCTCAAACAAAAAAAAAGAAAAAGCTTTTATGTTTTTTTTTCTTTTTGGTTAGTTCGGAACAATAATTTTTTTCTGGAAGAAAAAACAGAAAGTGGTGAAAATTGAAAAAAAGAGCACCCTGAAGAGCCATTTTTGATGTTATGAGGTCGTCGTCATTCTTATGTTCCGCACCAATGAAAAAATTGAATGACAAGCTTACAAACAACAAAAAAAAGAATAAATAATTTGAATGCAAAGAAAAAATAATAAAAAAATATTTATTATTGCAGATTTTGTTGAGAGATTTTGGAGTTGTTGCACGAGTTGTTGAACTATTTTGTGATAAGGATCAAGATTGGGCAAAAACATGTCGAATTATGCTTCTTCAATGTATTGCAAATATGGCAGTTGATGTTGCAAATGAGCCAATTTTAAAACGATCAATCCCAGCAATAATTCGAAGAATGGATAGCAGCGTTGATTTGGAATGTATTGTTGCACTGCAAGCATTAACAAATTTATCCTTAAATATTACGCCATCACAAATACCCGTCTTTCTTCCAGCAATACCGTATTGTCTTAATAAGCTATGGGTAAAAGGAGAAACAAATTTACATTCTCTTCGGTTACTTGTAAATTTGAGTTGTTGCCCTGATCTTGTTCCACATATTTTAGCTTCAAAGGTAATGCCTTCTCTTCCCTTTATCTACTAATGCATTGCGAAAACATTTCAGACAGTAACCGGATTATTTTCAATCTTAGATACTGATAAAGATGATGTATTACTTCGAGCGATTACATGGCTATTGTGTATGTCTTGTGCAGTAGAGGCTTTAAATATTGATTATACTCAAATAGCACCTTTAAATCAAGATCCCTTTGGAAATGCCAATTATACACTTTATCATTCTCTTTATGGCATGAAAAATAAGCCAGAATTAGAACAGAAAATTCGAGAATTATGTGAATCAAAGAATCCTGAAATTTCAAATAAAAGTAAACGTCTGCTGGATATTTTACGGCAAATAGCTCCCATGAGAACATCAAGTGCAAGTTTAAATAGACTCATTAATTAATTACTGAATTGGCAAGCTACTAAATATTACTATTATTATTATAAATCTCGAAATTTAAATTTTCACTTAAAACTATTTTTGGAAATGAATCTAAAAAACATAAAACCGGTAAATAAATGTGTACTAGTCCTTTCTTTTTGTAAATAAATTAATGTTTGTTTGTAAAAAAGTAATGTTTTTACATATTTTATTAAAAGTAAATATTTAACAAATTTTATTGTTTTTTGTATATTGTGGAGTAACATTTATGTGCAAAAAAAGAAGAAGACAGGAAAACATCATCAGCAATTTTCTCACCGCTCTATTGATTCGTCAATTCCATATTTAACAAAGGGAGAAACAAAAAAAGGGAGTGCCAAGTTACAACAATAACAGCAAATTTTTTATTTTATAAGAAAAATATTAAATCGTTAAAATAAATGGCACATTTAACAAATTTTGATGGTGTTTATCAGTTATATTATTTAGGTTTAATTGAAATTCCACCAATTTTGCCACCAAATAATGATGGACAATCTCGATCCATAGAAGAACGGATTATTGACCATGTAGAAACTGCACAATTATCAGGTTTTAATTTTCTTTCATCTTTTTCTCAATAATAATGCTATGAATTATTTGAAGGAAATTTGAATAAAAATTCTAAAAATGTGCCATTGGTTGCAGTGCATGTCTCAAAAAATGGAATAAAATTGATACAAACAAGCAATCAAAAAGTTTTAGAACGAATGGCATTGCATACAATTATTGAAGTTATATCATATGATGATGGATTTGGCAATTATAATGTAGTAATGCTTGTTCAGCCATCCCGAAATACACAGCAATGTTGTCTATTACAATCTATTATTGGTGAAGAAGCAGACGATCTTTGCAAACAAATAAGGCATTCTTTTGCATTTGGAGAAAAACAAACACCTACAAATAGTTAATTATCATTTTTTTGTTCTTTTTTGTCTCTTTTTATTATTATTCATAAACTGGCTTTTTCGAATAACTGCATTGTCTTTTTTAATTTATGGATTTCCATTAATTACTGTATTATATTACAAACTATTATTTAAAATTTTTAATTTTTTAAGAATGGCTCGATGGCAAAAGATCTGTGCCATTGCAGCTGCTGCACCATCAGCATATATATGCTTTAATAATCAAGATGATAAACAGGTAAAATTAACATTTGAAAATAAGAAAAAACTTGCAAAACAAGCTATTCATCGATATATGCTTATCAATGGAGTTCCGGGTGTTTCAGTTGGGATTAGTTTGGATGGAAAATCAGTTTGGAAAAGCGGGGTTGGATATGCGGATATTGAACAAAATGTTAAATGTAATGGAAATACGGTTATGAGAATTGCAAGTATTAGCAAATCAGTTACAGCAGTAATGGCAGCAAAATTAGTTGAAGCTGGTAAACTTGATGTTGATGCACCAATACAAAAATATTTGAAAAATTTTCCTAAGAAAAGTTTTGATGGAAAACACGTTGAAATTACTTCTCGTCAATTAATGTCTCATACAAGTGGAATTCGACATTACAAAAAAGTAAAATTTAAGAGTTTATGAAAGTTTACAAAGACCTGTTTATAGGCAAATACTCTATCAGGAGATAAAATGGATACAAAAAACAAAGACGAGAAAGATGATAAAGATTCTGATCAAGAATTTTATTTGAATAAAGAATATAAAAAAGTTGCAGATTCACTTGAAATTTTTCAAAATGATGATCTTGAAGCAGAACCTGGATCAAAGTTTGTATATACAACATTTGGCTATTCACTTTTGAGTCATGTAATGGAAAAAGCGGCAGATAAAGAATTCAGTGAACTGTTATATGATTTAACGCTACAGCTTGGAATGATTAATACTCGATTAGATAGAAATTTAGAAGTTGTACCAAATAGATCAAGATATTATCGAAACAACAAACATGGAAAATTAGAAAATGTTCCAGAAGTTAATAATTCATATAAATGGGCAGGTGGTGGATTATTAAGTGATGTTGGTGATTTATTAACACTGGGAAATGCTCTTATGTACAGGTTTGTTAAACTGCAAGCAAATAAATAACGCACATAAAAACAAGATTTTAGTTATCAAGCTGATGGAAAATCTTCTCCATCACCTTTATTCAAGCAAGAAACAATCCAAAAATTGTGGAAAGGTGAAATAAAAGCAGATAAAAGTGATCATGAATATGGATGGGGATGGTCAAAATGTGCAAAGGATCTTCAATATGGTGGTTCATCGCCTAATCGAACCGGATATTATTACCATACTGGTGCAGCAGTTGGTGCTTCTTCGGTTTTACTTATAAGACCAACGAGTCAACAACATCTTGATAATGGAAAACCATCTGGTACATGTGTTGCAATATTATCAAATAAGCAAGATGCGGGCAAAGGTCTCACTGATTTAGCTCTTGAACTCAGTGAAATTTTTTCAAAAAATTTACAAAAACCTTAAGATTATTTATTATTACTTTTAATTTATTTATTACTACAAATTTAGCTATGTTCTATTTTTTGTTTATTAAAGCAATGTGAAATATATTTTTTATTACATAAAGCACCCGATATAAAATTAAACATCAGTTTTTTTGAATAAAAACATTTTTTGACAAATTTGTGAAAATGAATATCTCGTCTATAATAATTTAATATAGATAAAAGCTACTACTTTTGTATAAAAAGTAAAAAGAAATAAATGATAATAAAAAAAGAGCCACAACCAGGAAAGGAAAGAAGGAGAAATACAACAACCATGAAAAATAAATTAGATATAAATTAAATAATAGTAATAATACGGCAGCATGCAGATATTATATATTGTATTTGAATCCACATTTTGACTAATACGATAATTTAATAAAAGTGATTTATCTGTTTGTTTTTTTGGGATACGATATGATGTTATCAGCCAAAAAACTACTACTTATGTATAAAGTTTCTTTTGACGCAGATTAGAAGGGAATGAAAGATTAAAGGTTAAGGAAGCAAGTTTAAAGGAAGACATTTTTTTAAATAAAAAAGCTTATTTTTGTTTCTTGCTGCCTTCGCTATCGGAATCCTTTGTTTTATCCTTTTTGGAAGGCTTTACTGCAGCATTCTTTTTTTTGTCTTGAGTTTTGACGGATTTTTCCCGGAAACGACCAAAATGGAATGTAAAGAAATTATAAAGATTGTAGAATTGTAGCCCAAGAACAACAATAAGAGTATTAATTCGAACAACAGCTGTATTAAAGTTCGGTTTTGCTGGTTCAATAAATGGAACCTCAATACTTCGGAAACCATACCAGAATGTCAAAACTGATACAACAACGCTGATAAATCGAATAGTAACAAATAAGACATTCCATACTTTGAATCTAAAAAATGATATAGTTCAATATTATTGTTGAAAATATAATATTCGTACCCAGATAAAGGTGTATTCGTTTTTCCAGCAAAATACAATGCTCTTGAAGTATGGAATACAAAAAGTAATATTCCTTCAAGGAATAAAAGCAATGCTCCAACTCGAACAAAACTACAAAAAATAACAATTATATCTCTTTTTTCATAACATTTTACAAAAGGATTAATAAAATCCCTCAACTTACCCAGAGAAATATGCTGCAGTTGTTAATACTAAAAAGATAGTACTATAGAATGCTCGTTGAGGGATATCTTCTTTTCTAACTTTTTGAAAATAGAATTCAGGATATTGGTGAAGCCAATATGCGATATGAAGGATAAAATAAAACTTTGTACTCATATTCATGTATCGATGAACATCAGGATATCCATTCCAAACACTTGTGATATCTTTATGAATTCCAAGATCATACAAAATAGATCCAGAATGAAGAAGAGAATATAACCCAAAGAAAGCAAGTTGTCCACTTTCATTGAATTTTGACATTCGAGTTTTGCTCATATGTAATCGACGTTGAATTTTATCCAAGAAATATTCTTGAATGATGCAGTGTGCCGTAATCCATACAATTGTATAGAAGAAAATTGCTGGCCAATCCCATACTCCTGCGCGATAATATGTTTGTGGTTCAAAATCTTTTGGTAATTGTATACTTTCATTATACTGTGGTAGAACGAATAAAGATGAAACAGGCGTGGAAATTTGAAAGAAAAACCCTAAGGCAATTACCATTAAGATACATGACATAATATCTCCATGATTTTGTATGATAAATTCATTTGAAAAAATTGGTGGTGTAGCTTTTTTGCTTCTAGCTGCCGCGGCACGACGTACTTCGACGCCCATGCTGAAGGTGGAAAAAATTATTTTAATGGAACGTCATTTTTGAACTACATTTTATTTAAAACAAAGAAAGAAAAAAAACAGGACAAAAACAACACGCAAACGCAATTCATTTTTTGTTTTATAAGCAGGTTTGTACCATGCAACAATACAATACACATAATTTTTTATAAAATTTGAGTTAGTTGTTCTGCATTTGGCAGCAGTAGCATATTGTCTTGTTACTTGATGGAGACAAAAACTACTAGCTATTTATAAAATTCTTAAAACGAAATAGCGCAGTTTGTACACGGTTAAATGCGGGATTTTTAAAAAGACTCTAAATTGCTTAAAAAATTGCTTCAATTAGTTCAATAAAAATATTTAAGCAGTAATTAACAACGTTGTTGGGGGTGTTGATCTAACATTCTCTGCATACAATTATTTGAAAGATTTGAAGAAAAAGGCTATTGCACTTTTGCCAAACAAGCAAGCAGACAAAAAGTAAATAAAGCAAATAGCATAAATAAATAAACATCCAAAAATCCTTTGGGACTTTTCTTGAAAAGCCTTTTTATAGAAAATATTTCTTTGATCTTTTTAACATAAAACAGATGATAAAAGAATAAAAAAGAAATTCAATTTATTTAATGTTAATTAAATCGGATTTGAGTCATAACACAAAATGAAATACAATTATTACTACAACAATGATATTGTCGTTTTGTATAATAAATTTGATTAAAATTTTAAGCTTTTTGTTATTGTAGTTTAAACTTTTAATAAGAAATGATTTATTATACAATATGACAAATTTAACAAGAACAGAAGCTTGAAAGAATGATTTTCAGGTCAGATCACATTTGATTTTTTGGCATCGCTTTTACAAACGTCGTGGGTGGTCTTTCATTTTTGACATCTTTGCATTGTTTTTGAATGAATGCAATGGTTTTAAAAAAATTCATTTTTCCCTTGTTTAATTTTGGTATATATTTTTTTCCAATTATAAATTTAACAATAAATTAAAGCTTTTTGCTTTTTTATTAACTGCACTTATTACCGATAGCAGTATTAAACAGTCAAATAAGAATATACAAGCACAAAAGCAATGACAAAAATCTAAAACACTGTGATAAACAAATTTGCGTAAAAATAGAAGATTACTATATCTCTGATTCTAAAGTTAGTATTGTTTAAATGAGTTGAGTAAAATTTATTAAAAGCGATGATTAAATTATTCTACATTTTACAAAAAGTAGCATTTTTGCCATTCATGAATGACTAGCTTTGTATCTTTCAAAAGTAACATCCCGGAAATGCGTATAAATAGATTTGCACTGATGAATAGCAGAAAAAAGTTCACACACAGCAAAAATGTTTTACAAGGGGTAAAAGTCAAATGTCTTTAAGCTTAAAACTTTTTTAGCTTAAGGAAAAGAAAAAAATGAATGTCCGTCAAGTGGCCATCCAAGAAAAATCTTGGTTTCGTTAAACAGCGTGACCGCCATTTTGATTGTTAAAAGCAGTGTGTTTCTTTGCATTCTATTTTTTATCGTTCTTATGCAATATGGATAAATTTTTTACGGATCAGTCAATGATGTGCAAAAAAATCCTTCCGTCATCATCTACACTGGACACCGATTGTGCCGGTTATTGAATTCATTGCTAAAAGGCATCAAAGGTGTTCTATCCCTTTTACTTTTTTTTTCTTTTGCCTAACTCGTAAAGAAAAACGGATGCGTGAATTTTATCCTTTGAAAAAAGATAAATTGACTAGGAGTGACAAACGAAACGATTGGGTTCGATTGCCAATTGCATCGAGATAGAAGAAGAAGCAGCAGCAGCGGCGGCGACGGATATAGCAATTTGCAATCGGCATTTAAAAACAGCCGCTTCAAAAACAAGTCGCCGTTCAAGTTTAAACCAGCTGCGTAATTTTTCTTCTTTTTTTTTGAGTTAAAAATTTTTTTGATGAAAAAGGTAAATGGATAATATTCGATGATGAATACAATTACGATAAGTCTTGTTGGTGGACCTCCTTGGGGTTTCAGAATTGCCCAAGAAGATAATGAGCCACCATTTGTCAGTCAGGTATATATTTTTGCTTTATGAGATGTTGACAACAAAAACATCAATTCTTTTTAGGTATTACCTGAAGGTCGAGCTTATAATGAAGGAATGAGAGTTGGTGATTATATTGATGGAATTAATGGTGAAGACTGTGCATTTGCTGATCAAGTTCATCAAAAAATGCGTACAACAAAAGGTGTTCTTCGCTTGAGGCTAAAACGGTAACCAGATGCTTTTTGATCTATTTTTTTCAAACCTAATATTAGATGATTTACCATTAACATGTTGTTATTACGATAAAAAGTTAAAGAAAAACATCCGACAATTTTTCGACATTTTACTTTGACATTTTCCTTATTGAAAACTAAAGCAACAAAAAAATTTAACGATTAAAGTTACTGAAGCATTCAATTTTTTATTGTTTCAAACAAAAAATAAAAAAAAGAAAAACACCAGCAGGGCGCCAAAGGAACATTTTATGTATAATAATTTATTCAAACGTTATAGGCTTACAAGTGCCACTCGACCACAACTACCAAATTTGCCAAAATTGAAAGTTACTATTGATGAAAGTTGTTCAACTCCAGATTCTTCTGCACCACCAACTCCATCTTCAAGTGCTTCAACCAATCGGGTAATGAATGCAGCATCAAAGCCTCCATTGTCATCCTATAACGGTGGAATGAGGGGTTCTGCACAAGAAAAGAAACGATTTTTTGAACAAGCAATTGCTCGACAAGTTCAACAGCTGCCACAACCAGTTAGGCATGAACCACCAAAAAAATATTATGCTTCAAGTGGCCCACCAAGTGAAAGTGGAACTGATATTTCTGGATATGATTCTGTTGCAGGAGATTTTTTTTCATTGAATAATGCATATGATCGACAAACACCTATCAGGTATACTATTTTTTTTGACATTTAGCTTTTTAAAGATTTTTTCTTCCTTTTAGTAGCAATAATGAAAATGTCTATGATTGTTGGTATAATTCAAGTGAGTCCACTCGTAGCAACACAAAAACTCCTGTTTCATTTGGTGATAATCAAAGTAATCCCATCTCTTTTTTTCTTTTTCTTTCTTTAAAAAACGTTACTTTTTGATTGCATCTTTTTTTAGGTGATTTTGGGCACTTATCGCGTACAAACTCTGCCACACCACGAGCAATTGAAATAATAGATGAAGAAGATAATAGTAGACAGCAATCCTCTAAGCGGCTTTGGGAAAGCCCGACAGACAATATTGCTGCTGCTGATAGAAATACAAATGAGAACGGCTATTTCTATACCAATAACAACCAGGTATTTTTGATTAATGTTTTGATTTCATTCCTATCTAACCACTATGAAAAAGAAACCTAAACTTTAAAAAAATAACATTTTGTGGATTGTTTTTTTACCTCTTTAAAAATAGCGTTTTAAAAAACAACTTTTTTGATATTTGAGATTGTTGCATTTTTTTGTAGAATATGCATGACACATCAACTGATTCGGGATTGACATCATCGGTGTCATTGTCTGCTCCACCCGCACCTCCCCCACCTCCATCAGCTGCAACTGCGACCGCAGCGCCTACGTCACCAATCAAAAAATGGCATGTTCATGTTGATGATACTCCCACAAAACCAATAACAACAATTAAAACATCTGTTAGTACGGGAAAAGCCTCAGGAGAAGTTGAAGTCCCTCGCCCACAGAGTGTTGCAGAATTACGTGCACAAATTGCAACAAAACTTGAAGTGAGAAATCCTGCAGGACAAAAGGCAAGCCCATTATCCGCAACGGAAGTAAATGCTGCTACTACACCTGTTATTGTTCATCAACCAGCGCAACAACATCGCGGAAAAATAACTCCAAGTGTTTCTCTTCTTTCATTAGATCGAATTCAAAATGGCCTTGATGCTCTGGAAAATGGTTCAAATATTTCTCCAATTGCGTCTCCCATGGCATCAGCAAGTAATCGACAATTTTATGCTGAATATTCTCCTTCCACTTCCGTTCCTCCGTTTATGGGTGTGACAATTTTTTTTATTTGATTTTTTTAAAACAATTGTAAAACTTATTTTTATAGGTTATGATAGAAGCCATACTCCAAATTCTTTGAATGAAACAGCCTCTGAATATAGTGGCGGACATTCAAATAATTCAACTTTAAGACGACAACATTCTCAACTTCTGTCTCAACCAGAAGTACAGCATGCTGTTTTGCTTCATCCCGGATATATGGATTCACAAGGACGTAATGGGCTTCAAACATCTTTCAGCATGCAAGACATTCGATCAAATAATAATAATTTACAAAATTATCAAAAGAATGACAGTTATTCATTACTTGTAAATAATGGCCAAACAGCTTTTAATAATCAAGTGTAAGTTATTAATTTATTTATTAATATTAATAAATACGATATAATATTTTGTATTTTAGTCCTGAAACAACTTTTTCCTATGAAGAAGCAAAACAAAAATATAATGGAAGGCCTATATCATTTTATGGTAATTACAATGAAACTGCAACAACTTATCGAGATCGCAGTGACACTCCTACTCTTATTAATGATTTACCAACAAAAATTCGTATGAATGCAGGCACGCCTTTGTTGCAATCTCGAAATGAAAATGATGCTCCTATTTCGAAAAGCCATCATTCAATATTATTACTGACATCATCAAATGAAAATAAACAAAATATTGCTCCTACTACTACAAATATTTTTGAACAAAAAATTAATCTAGGCATTGGTGGTGAAGTGACTGCTCAAACGAAAATTGATTCGCCTATTTTAAAATCCGCTCCACCATTCAAAGGTAAAGTCAATTTTGTAAAAAAGCAATAATAAAAAATGCAACAAATTTTTTACTTGTTTTTTTTTTGCATCATCTTTTTTCTATTTTTTTGCTTTGATTTTTTCTCTCATCGTTGATTGCCCTTACAAAAACTTTGTTTTTAAGGCTCAAATGGACTCCATTCACTTTCATATTATATTTTTTTCACGTCAAAATTTTGCTCTTCCTCCTATCTAAACGTGTGATTTTTTTTCAGACGAAGAGCGGCCACTTGAAAGCGCATCATCATCAACACCATCACAGCCGCCACAAAAATCACAGTCAATTGAAGCAGCTTCAAATAGGCTTGCAGAGTTAATTGAGCTTGCTAAAAAAACATTTAGTGATGATACTGGCCGTTCAATTAATGAAAATAATTTATGGATAAAGTCTGATAATCATCTTAAAAAAGGCGAAGAAGATAAAAGTAGCTCAAATAGCCCAAAAAATAATTATAATCTTCGAAGGCCTCATAGTGTTTATGAGCTCAATAAAATTGGTACAATGAATAATAATGGATATAGTACTTTACCAGCACGAGGTAAAAGTGCCACACGTTCATTCCGTCGAAGTAGTATTACCTTCAATGATCCAGATGAAATTGCAAATGCAGAAAAATCTGCTTGGTACAGGTCGATCTACAAGCAGCTTCATCAAGTTGAACCTGAAGGAGGCAAGTTTTTTTTTGTTATGTTGTTGCTTACTTTTTGCAACATTTTCGTGTTTCTTTTTGATCCGCTTTCTTTTTTCAAAAGCGGAGCCGCAAACATGATTTTGTTTAAAAAAGTCTTTTGAAAAAAAGAATATTTTTTTTAAAAAATAGCCAAAATAAACCTTTTTAACGGCTTACTTCTTTTTCTTTCGAGCTGCCCTAAAGCGGTTAAAAAGCTTGAGATATGAAGACTTTCTGCTTGGCTTGATTATTATTTTTCTCGGTCACATAATATTCAAAGGCGTAAAAAATTTTTTTGCTTGAATCTTTGTTGTTTTTTTTGTTTGTTTTTTAAAACAAAAAAAAGCAAAAACTTTTTTAAAAACATGAAAAAGAGACAGATATTTTGTTTCAGCAAAATTTTTGACTTCCTGAAATCATCAAAAATGAAATCTTAGATAAAATGTGAAGATTGTGCTACACTTTTAGATGACTTCTTTATTAGTCGCCACTGCTTCTCGTTTCTTTTTGTTCTGAACATAAAACTGCGTTTTTGTTTTTTGCCATTATTAACTGCCAAAAACAGGACATAAAAAAAGAAGAGCTTATGCTTGTTGCACCTTAATATTTACACATTTTTGTGATTGTTTTTTTTATATTTTTAACAGAAGAAATTTGTTGCTTCTTCTTTTGCCATCAGAAAGACTGAAGGCAATGTTAGCAATGAAGACAACGAAAAAAAAACAGAGACAAACTTTGTGTCAACAAAAGCTTCATTTGCCCTGCGCAAAAAAAACTATAGACTTTTTTAACAAAAAAAACTTTTTTAAGCTTTATTTTCGAGTTATGTTTTGCGCATCGAAGTTGATGAAAGTTTTTTTTGTGTGTCTCCCGAAGGTGATGCGCATTTGTTTTCTTTTTTTTTCATTCTGCGTGTGCTCTTCAACTGTCATCCCTCTCACCCCCCATTCAGCTGCCTGTTTGTTGCATGCTTTTCAAAGCTCTTACAACAATTGACAAAAAAGAAAGATCGGAAGTCTTCTGGTGAGATTGATCGAATTATGTTATATGTATTTTTTTTTTCGTTATATCATCTTTTGGTACCTTTAAAAACATGAATTTTTTAAATATGTGAAATCTTTTTTTTTTGTTTTAATACATTCTATTCTATAACCCCTCATTTTTTTCCACGGTTTATGGTAATTCAATTTTATTGCTTTGCCTAAAAAGAGCAACTCTTTTAAAGCCCTCTTCAGAATATCTCAAATAAAAAACAGCTACACTTATAAAATTTTGGTTTTAAACTCTATTACTTCCGCAATTTAAATTAATCTTTTAACAAACACTTTTTATTGTCTTTTATTTTAAAGAATGTGAATACATTTTTTGACAACTAGGCTTAAGATGCTTTTTTTGGAAGCTTTATTGGACACATATGGCGTCAAAAAAAAGCGGCTGTAAAGTGAATTATTTATGCAAACAAGCTCAAAAAAATAAAATAAGCTTTTAAGTTTAAAATCTTCATTTTTTTGTAACAATTAAGGCAAGGCAAAAAAAGAATACATTTTACGTTGCATTGTAACTTTCATTTTTACTGCTATATATATGTTATAAATTAAATATTATATGAACGCTTATTTTAGAGCGTACAACTGTGCGTTACCAAAGTGGTAGCGACGCTTATAATCCAACTATGGCCAATTTGAGTAAGCTTTGATTAAATTATTAATAATAAAAAAAGATGGATGAATGAGGATATTTAGGACCAATTACGCCTCAATCTCGTTTTGAACAATCCTCTGAAGTAATTGATCCACAACAACGACGAGCTAAAAGCGTTGGTCGATATGATCCGGTTGCGGATATGGAAATTCTTGATCGATGGAGTCAGCAACGAAATCAATATGTGCGTGATCAACAACTACAACAACAGCAACCTCAGCAGCCACAATCCCCACTTCAAAATGGTTAGTTAATTTTTTATTTTTGTTTTCTTCTTTTTGCTGTTTAATAAACCCTATTTGCATTATTGCTTTGACGTGAATTAATTACTCATTTTTGAAAAAAAGCCCAAAATCCCTCAGAATCCTCTTAACTTTTGATTTAAGGCATGTATTACATGCATACATTTTCTTTTAATATTTCTAACAGGTGCCACTAACACATTCTAGAGGTAACAAAAAAACCAAAGACAGCTATGGAATTGTTACAAACATCGTGTAGCTTATCCACAGCAACAACACGCCCAATTCAGTCATCCATAAATAATTTGTCTATAAATTCTACGAATATAGCAAAAGCGGCAAATTCATATGCGATCGCCCGCTCAAAAACTCAACATTTTCATTTACCTAGTTATCGATTTGTACATGAAGACGTAAGGCCTATTTTTTCATTATCACCGCGAAGCTGTTTACGGTGTGGAAAAGATAGACGAGAATTAACTTGGACTGAAATTGAAAGGCTATATGAAATGTTAGATAAAAGTGAAATAAAAAAAGAAATTCAACATGATAAATTGGGTGATAAAGTTAAGCTGCGGTATATTGAAACAAGGCTGGAAGAAACTGCTAATGATCTTCAAAAGGTTATTGATCAATTAGAAGATTTTGGAAAGAATCGTTCAAAATCTAATCCTGAAATTGCTTGGAAATTAAGAAATTCTAATGGACGATTTAGTTATTTAACAGGACAAAAACCGTCCACAAGTGGAACAGGTTTGTAACAAAAATATATCTTTTTTTTGCTGTGTAACTATTTAACTTTTAATAATTAACATATTTCTGCTGCTGCGTATTACGCTTTTTTTTAACACATTTCTTTGGCATTTAGGTCATGCTCCTGAACTTGAAAGTAATAATACAAATCCATTAACTAAAGGTATAAACGAAATGAAGAAAATGTCAATGGAAGAAGTTCTTCAGCGGCAACGTGCTGAAAAACTCAGCGAAGAATTAGATGATCAACGTAATCGTCGACATGGATATTTGTAAGCAATTATTTGTAACTGATATTTATTAAGCTTGATAAATTTTAAGCCCCGGTGCTTCTCCTGCATTACAAAATAACGTTCAACGTTTTGATCATTTTCTTCATCAACAAGAAATTCCAACAAATAATTTTGATTATTCAAGTAGTAGATGTTCAACACCTGCTCGAAGAGGATATAGTCAAGGGCCAATTCAAACTTGTACAGTTTTGTATAAATTTACTGCTCAAAATCCACGGTAGATTTTTTTAGAATTTTTCTCTTTAACCCCTATATTTTATAATTATAGTGAACTTTCATTAAACCGAGGAGATGTTGTTCGTGTTAATCGAGAAATTGACTCAAATTGGATTGAAGGAGAGCGCAATGGAAATGTTGGAATATTTCCTGCTAGTTATGTGCAGGTAAATTTTCATTGTCTTGCAATTTGTTTCATTTTAATAAAAAAGGGAATTACAGATGGATGAAGACCCTTCAACAAGCCGCAATAAAGTTCGAGTGCTTTATCCATTTCAAGCCAGAAATAGAAATGAACTCAGCTTAAAAAGGGTATTACATTTTTTCTTTCAACCAAAAAAATAACAAAAGATTGAAGAATAAACAATAATAAAATGAACTTTAGGGTGAAATTTTACGTCGTCGAAGAGAAATTGATGCACATTGGTTTGAGGGTACAAATTCAAAAGGGCAAATTGGTATTTTTCCAAAATGTTATGTACAAGATTATATTGAAGGCGTTGAAAATGGTGATGATGCAGCAGCAGCAGCCGGAAGCATCATACCAGATCGACCAAAAACGCCTAAAATTATAGCATCAACAACAGCAACTACTAATGCTTCAAGGTTCGTTTTTCTTCTCCTTATTTTTGACAGTGTAATATAAAGACGACTAACAACTTCCTCATTTTTTTCTTGTCTAGCTTTTGTTTCTTCTTTTTTTTCATTTAACAAAGGAAACATTTCAATTTTTTGTGTTTTTTTTGAAATGAAAGGCAGAGAGTTGAAAGTAGTAGTGCCGTTAGCAGCAGCTTTAAAAAATAAAAGGACAGAGTAAAACGGTCTAATTAGAACTGAAGCAGCACACGAAATAGAAGAGAGGGTATTTCTTTAGTTTCTGGGCCATTAGTTGAGTTAACAAAACGGAAAAAAATAAATGAAAAATCTTTTTTTGAATAGATTATTGTCTTTCTTCTAACCTTTATCACTGATGTAATCCCACACAGTAGTAGTTTAGACCATTTGTTCTTTAAAAAACTTTAGGATTCAAACTACTTTCCATATTTGTCATAAAATTGAAAAAGTTCCTAGGGTCTTTCTTTTTCTTATTCCTTTACATCTGAATCAGATGCAAATATGTTTCCGAATTTTACATCATTTTATAAGAAAAGCTTTTATTGTTGTTCACTTAACAATAACTTTCCTTTTGTGAAGAAACACTTTCTTTCTTTCATTTTTTTCACCGCCTTTTCACTTTTCTTTTCATTCTCCTACTAATTATAAAGATTCGCCACCGCTTTTTTCTGGCCTTTTTATAGAACACAATGGTTTTAAAATTTTTACTAGAAAAAAAAAGTATTTAACGGCTTTGACAAATCTATGAATTAAACATTCAACAATTTTTTGGCAACAAATGTTGAATGAAAATGTCATAAAAAAATTGTAGTTTTAGCGGATTTCTCACGATTACTTTTCCTGTATTTTAATGTTATTAAAATTTTTGTTAAACTTTAATTTAGGCTATATTGTTTTATGAGGAATTTTCAAAATAAACTTAAAGCATAGTACAACTCTATTTTCCTTATTTCAAATGATTACATCCCCTTTTTTCTTTTTTTTTGCTGCTTCCCTTCTTCTTTTCACAACTTTTAAGTACTCACTTATCTTTGTCAAAAACAACCTTTTTTGGTTTTTTTTGTATATCTCCTTTTTAAAAAGTGTTTTAAACTTTTAACTATTATTGCTACCAAGATTTTTTATGCAATTTTCGTAATATTCAAGAGCCCTTTAAGATCTTTCAGGCAAACTTATGTATCCCTTTTTTTCTGGCTTTTATCCTAAAAAATTTTTTAAAACAAACTAAAGGAAATTTTTCTGTATTTTTAGAAATTCTCAGGAGAGATTTGTCTTTTTATGCTCGGTCATGTGCACCTTAAATTTACTTTAAAAATGCTTATTTAACAGATTTTCTTCCACCTGAAAAAAGCTTTTCCTTTTTTAGAATGCATTTTTTTGTGTTTTTATTTATTGCCTTTTTATTCTTTTTAAGCATTTTTAGATAATAATAATAAGTTGTTGTCTATCCTTCTATATAAGGAAGATTTAAGAAAAATAGTTTTGCGTTGAATAAACTTCTAAAATAAATTTCATGTTAGCTTGAGGGTATTTTTTTTAGTTGTAGTAGGCGTATATCGTGTCACGAAATGACAGCTTTCAACCAAAAATTTTTTTGAAAAACGTGGAAATTAAAAATACGTAAGCGCTTACAATATTGGCGGGAATGAAAGTGCAAAAATGCAAAAACATAATAATAAAAATAGTCTTAGTTTAGAAACTGATGCCTATTTAAAAGCTGCAAAAGGATAAAAAATTTTTGCAGAAAATAAAACATTTTATTTCTTTGTTTTTTGGTCAATTTCACTCATCTCAAATTTCAAAAAAGTTTTTTGCATCATTGAGCACTTTAATGGTGATTTCTTTTTGATAAAAAAACACATCCTTTTCTTTTTGGGCTGCTCTGTATAAATCCTTTTGGAATTTTGCAAAATAAATATGAGACATGCTTTAACTTTATGTTCTCTTTCTATTATTAAGTTTTTGTTGCTGCTTTTTTATTTCATATTTTGTTGCTTCACTTTAGACGTTTCTAGTTTAAAATTAAATTTGCATAAATCTGTTATTGACGTGCTATATTCATATATGTCAGAAGCAAAAAAAGAGGAAATTACTCGGAAATGCTTTAAAGCGTTTTTTCTCTGCAGCCATTTTTGTCAAAGAATTTTTGTTTTTTGAAAATGGAAGAACTTTTTTCAAAAAAATTTTTATGTTAAATCAAATCTTTGAGATCCGCAAAAAAAATTTTGGCAAAAAAATGGCTGAAAAGTTCCGCTTCACGCTTTTCCATTCTATGTTTTTTTTGTTCTCTTATTATTGCCAGACAAAACCAACCAACCCCCTTTCTTTTAATCATTTTATTCTTCATTCTTCTTCGTTGCAGAAACGGTAGTTAGGATAAAAAAGAAAGCTTTTTCTTTGCTATTTCCAAATTATTTTGCAAACGTGTTGCTTCGTGTTTAATCAAAAAAAGAATGAAAAGCTTTTGTTAAATGAAACAAATTAATACTTTTTTTTGAAACATTGTTGCATTTTATAGTCCATGCTTTCTTCTGCTTCGTGTTGTTGCTTGTGAAATAACTGACCTTGCTTGCTTACTTTCTTTTGGCTTTTATGTGTGTATAAAACCCGTCAAATGATTTTATCGTGCCTTGATTCAAAAACATTTGCCCCGTTAATTCTGGATGATTTCGACGATATATCATTGCAGAAGTCAACAAAAAATTCATCTTTAAACTCCTGTAGAAGTGAAAAATCCATAGCATCTGAACGGCGAGCAAGAATGAATTTATCAAGTTATCATTGTAAACTGCTACAACGAACATGGAAAGAAATGCGAGAAGAAAAATTTAAACAAATTGAACGACCAATTTTATGGTCATTAAGTTATTCCCCTGATCAAGCACTAATTTATAAACCGTCAACATCCCTTGGAGTAACATATACATGGAATGATAAACTTCAACAAGATCTTTATGAAATTGTTCTGGCATTTGTTGATACTGCAATGAAAGATCTGAAACAACGTGAATTACGGCTACAACTACGTACAAGATGTCGTCGATTTGGACGTCAAATGGCAGCAGCTTTTCGAGCAATGGATATTGATCAATCACTTAGCTGGGAAATGCTTGGACAATCTATGCTTGAATCTTTTACCACATCATTTCGAAATAATGCAACAAAAATCTTCCTTTGGCAACTATTTCTAGAACATATTTCTGCGATGGTTTTTGAAGCATTTTGTTGGGCCGTTGCACGAGATTACACTTCAAAGCCCCTTCAAACAATTTATGAAACTGATCTAAAACAATGCTTTCCACATTTAACAACAACTGAAAGAAAAACTCCAATCCTTAAAAAAATTATTGCTAAATTTGCACGTTTCTCTAAATCTGTTGATGGCAATAATAATAGTAATAACACTAAAAAAGTCACTATTGATGATAATAATAATAAGATTTATTTATGAAAAATTTGAACTAACTTTTTTTAGTTGTTGTTGCACTTTTTATTAACTAATTTGTTTGTAAACTTTGTAAATAATAATTTAAGCTTTCGTATGATTCTTAAAAGATAATAAAATATATATTATTACTTAATTAAATAATCTTTACCACTTTTAACACACTAAAATTGATTTTGTCTGTAGCCAAAGACTACATTTATACAGTATACCTTTTAATTTTTCCCTTCAAAATTCAATTCAATTTTATTTTTTTTCTTTTAAGAGCTCAAAGTCCTTCACCTTCTAAGAAAGCAAATTTGGACCGCTCACACCAAATTCAACAGCATGAACAAAGACGACAAAACTTTTCTGGTCCTGCAAGAATGGTTCCTAAAAATGCAGAAACGTATGTTTTAATTGCTTTAAAAAAGTTGTAAAAAATAAAAAACAATTACAGATATCGTGCACTTTATCCTTATAAACCAGAGCATTCAGATGAATTAGAACTTGAAGAAAATGATATCATTTTTGTCGTTGAAAAATGTGATGATGGATGGTTTATCGGTAAATGTTCATTAAACTTCCCAGCTACCGTAACTCAAACAACTTTTTTAGGAACATTACTTCGAACTGGACAATTTGGAACTTTCCCAGGGAATTACGTTGAAAAACATTGAATCTCTTTTTTAACAAAAAAATATTATTTTAAAAAGCAATTAAAATTTTTATAAGCATGACTTTATACATTTTTTGCAAATTATTTTTATGTATCCTGCAAATTCTTTCATCCCCGTTTATTCAGTTTAATAA
This sequence comes from Panagrolaimus sp. LJ2400, assembly GCA_024447215.1. NCBI lineage: Eukaryota > Metazoa > Nematoda > Chromadorea > Rhabditida > Panagrolaimidae > Panagrolaimus > Panagrolaimus sp. LJ2400. The sequence continues at coordinate 10,272,787 of JAMRYA010000004.1, read as the reverse complement.
GACAGCTCAATTTTTTGCATTTAATATTTCTAAGGTTTTCTTTTTGCTGTAAAATTTAAAAAACTTCATTATATATTTTATTCGAAAAAAATAAAGCATTTTAATATATAACATTTTATCAATCAACAAAACAAAAAAAATCAACAAACTAAGCTTCTTCTTCATCACTTTCATCACTAAAACCAGGTGGTAAATCAATTTCACGATTCTTTAAATCTTTTGATTCTTGTGTAGCTCGTTCAAGAAATTCGTTTTGTTTTTGAATAACTTCTTTTCCATTTGCACATTTTGCATAAACTTCTAAAATATCTGCATTCATTGATAAAAATTCTTTGCCCCAAGTAAACTTTGACATAATTACTTCAGCTTGTTCGTTTTCTCCAATAATAACTAAACCAGCAGCAAGAGCTTCAGCACATGTTAATTTACATGGTCGTCCATAATTTACAGAATTTGCAGCAATTAAATACGGTAATAGACGATGTTCTTTAGCTTTAATTCGAGCAACAGGCGTTCTATCCACTTCATTCCATGAACAATCAACAACACCAAGACCACTTTCAAGAATTAATTGACGATCTTTTACAGAAATAGTTTCTTTACCAAGTGGAGATAAAAGTACACCATGAAATTTTGAAGCTAATGGCATTGATTCAATAAGATTAACACGTTCAAGCTTACGCCCAGTACAAATTTTTGGATTACATTGATTAAAATCAAACATTGTTAAACGACATTTTGGCTTATAACTTTGATGAGCTGTTTCTTCTGTTTCTGATGTTTCCTAAAAATAAATATATTTTAAGCTAATGATGAATTTTCTCAATGTCTTTTCGAATAAATGAAAAGCTAATCTTAATCACATATATAACGATAAGCTTTATAAAAACTAAAGAATAACTTATAAGTATTAAACAAGCTAGCTGTTAACAAAACTTGCAGCTACAGAGAAAAAAATTATATTTACAAAAGCTATGATAAAAAATTAACTTACTTCTTCAGAACTTTCTCCTTTGCTTTCATCTTTACCAGAAGGTGGTTGAGAATATGAATGTCCTGAAGGATTCTTTTGGTGTTTTTCATAGTTTACACGAGATCTTCCCATTTTTAATATATATAATAAAAGTTTAAACTTTGTAAGAGCTTTAAAAATTTTGCTTTTCAAGGAAGATCTTCACAACGTTGGCCAAATGTGCCTTGACTTGTTGGTGTTACATTTTCATCAAATCTTTGAACTTCAAAGATCTTAAGATTTAACAAAGTTGTTTTATAACATTGCCTTAAACAATTTGTGGAAAATAAGTAAGTTATCTTCTTTTAAATTCAACTTAAAATTTAAAATTTTAGTATGTCAAATTTTGCCAATTTCCGTGAAATTGGACGCAAAATTGTTTGCGTTGGACGAAACTATAGAGATCATGCACTTGAACTTGGGAATCCAATTCCAAAGAAGCCAATGATTTTTCTTAAATCTACAAATAGTTATGTGGCAGAAGGAAATCCAATTGTTATTCCTCCTGGCTGTCAAAATCTTCATCAAGAAGTTGAACTTGGCGTTGTAATTGGAAAGCAAGCAAAAAATATCAAAAAAGATGAATGGAAAGATTATGTCGCTGGTTATACTGTAGCATTGGATATGACTGCTCGTGACTTTCAAGATGAAGCAAAAAAAGCTGGTGCTCCATGGTTTTTATCGAAATCATTTGATACATCTTGTCCTGTTGCTGATTTTATTGACAAAAGTAGAATATCTGATCCTCATAATTTGGAACTTTATTGCCGTATTAATGGTCAAGAGAAACAACGAGAAAAAACAAATATTATGATATTTGATATTCCAACGCTTATTTCTTATGTAACACAATTTGCAACTCTTGAACCTGGTGATTTATTGCTTACTGGTACTCCTGCAGGTGTATGTCGCGTTCAATCAGGTGATACAATTGAATTTGGGCTAATTGGAATTATTGATTCAAAGTTTACTGTTCAATAGTTTAGTGTATGTTTGTAGTTTTTTTATATATTTTAGTTAATAAATGTTTTATGTACATATGTATCTGAAGTGCTACATAACAAAGATACTTGTAACGTTTTCTTTTGGGGGGCTAAACAATCAAAACGTCTGTTCAGTTATCGCTCAAAATGGCATGATCTGAATGAAAACAATCAGGCCATCAAGTGGCGTGTTACTGTTTGTTGAAAAGAATTTAAGCATTTTGTTTTTTTATTGTTAAATCATAAAGCCATTTAAATTAAAACAAACGAAAAAAAGAAGGTAACCAAATAATAACTAAATTATAATCCGAAAGCTCCGGGTATATATATTTTTTCATACACACCATCATTAGGAATAAAATTCATATTTTGTTTAAAAAATTGTATGGGAATTGCTGTTTATATTTGAATAGATATTTTTAAAAAACTTTATGGAGTTTGTTCAAGTGGAGTAGCTTTTTGAATTGTAACATTAATACCAAGATTACCATTTTCGGAGAATAATTGTGCTTGATTTGTATCAAAACATAAGCAATCACTTTGTGAAATAGAAGCAGCAACTCCTTCATGAATACTACGAGGTGTCCCTTCAAAGCTTAATCGGCGTCGTCGTGATGAAAGTTCTAATCTATAATAAAAATTACCGTATACTACTGTAATATGTAAAATATATAAACAGCTTACCGATAAATAAAATTTTCGGCTTCTTTCTTCGTACCAATTAATTGCACAACTGCATAAAACATTTGTTGATTATTATTTGATTGATGTTCAGATTTATCTTGTTTTTCCAAAACCAACATAAAGAAACAATTAAAGCAGTTCTGCATCATTACCCAATCAACTGCACCAGGGAGTGTAATATCTGTTGCAAGAAATACTATATCTTCACCTTGTAAAGTTGTTATAGATTTATGATTTCGAACTAAATGATTCATTACTTCTGATAATGATCCATGCCATTTACATGCAGCACCTGGGCATGGACAAGAATATGGTCTAAATTTATTATTTTATTATTTTCAAACTGTAATAGCATTTCTTGGTGATTACCTGTGTTCACAAACTTCTTCATGTTCAGTTTTTTCTTGTGCTTGAAATTGTTTTGAACATCCAGAAGGGGCATATTTACATGGGAAAATTAAAGTTTGAGCAATTCGTTCCATTGCTAAATTTCTAATTGATGGAACTGGTCCTCTACATGATGGACAGCAAGTAACTTTTGGACGGCAATTACCACATACTAAATGACCACTAGGACATTGTAAATATGGTGGAAGCATATAATCCATGCATACAGGACATTCAAAAGCTGATAACAATTCTGAAGGTGTATTTGCAACTGTCGTAGATGATGTTGCGCCCATCATAATTTGCGGTGCTACTGTTTGTGTTGCTGGTACGCTGTTTAAAACTTTAAAAAGAAAGTCTTAATTTACTTCATAAAAAAGGATTAACTTTATTACAAACCTTGTGATGCTGCTTGAATCTTTGCTTGAGTTCTAACATTATTTGTTTGTACCATGGAAGGGGTTAAAGGTGGTGGAGAAGGAGGTGAATAAGATTTTACACTCATCTTTTGTCAAATGCTAATAAAAAAAATTTTAGATTAAGAGTATTAAGATACATCAATGAGTAATACCGATTTTTATAAATAAATTTTTAAAAAAAACTGTCACGGCATCAAAAAAATCACATATGTTTCACAGTGTTAAAAGCTAAAAGCAACAAGATTCAAACAGCCGTTAAAGTTGTTCCGCAAATCCGGAATTTAAAAAAAATTATACTAGAAATTGATTGGTTGGCTGTGTTCGCTTGCTACTAGTCACTCCATCTATTTTTCACTCCGAGCAAAAAAGCAAATAAATAAAAAAAAGAAGGGAGAAACAGAAGAATATTTTTTTTCCTCCTCCCTAACCAGGATATATCTTTTTTTCCGTTTTTATTGATTAGAATTAATATAACCGGGCAATTGCGATCACCAGTTTATAGTGGTCAAAGCAAAGCAGGAAAAAAGTGTATGTATTGCATTGGAGGAGAGAAAAATAAGTGCAACACACACACAACCATCTAGCAACAAATTTGATGAAAAGTACGCGAGTGTAACGCGCGTCTTATGCGGAAAAGCGTCTACAATATAAAGAAAAAAATGAAAAAAGAAGAGAGAATTCTAGTTATTATAAAAAAATTAACGAATAAAAACACCTTTAAAAATTTTTGTACGATCTTTAAAAATGTCGTTTAAGATTTATTATTAACTCTTTTTTTTTGAGATACAGAAATTTATCATCCGGAACACGAAGAAATAAAATTCTTGTCGTACTAAAAACCACGTTTTGATTTTTATTTGATTTTTACAAATTGCTTTTTCTTTTTTATGTTTGAGAAAAATTTTCCGTAAAAAAATTAGAATGATGAGACGGAATAAAACGCTAATGCTTCTTTTTCTCTTTGTTCTGAAACAATAGAAAATAAAATTGAAAATAATTGAAAGTTATCAAATTAAAAGAGAGAAAAAATGCAGCATTTTACTGCTGCTAAAAAGTGCTGCTTTGATTTTATTAATTAATAAAGTTAATAATTTGAACAAAAGTGCAAAGAAAACTAACGTAATATTTAATTAAAATACTATTGAAAACAAAGTATACTTTTGAACACAAAAACAAATGCTACATACTATATGAAAGAAAAAAGCTACAACAAAAGGGATGAGTAAAATGCTTATGAATCAAACATTTTTTTCTTTTTTTTATAAAACTTTTGCAACAAAAAGCTAAAAACATCGAAGAAGCATGCATAACCACTCGATCGAATGATTTTGTTCGGGAGGTTCTCGCACAGAACTTCTTTGCTTTAAGCTTAAAACAGAAAGGAAAAAAAAGTATCTCAATGCTTTAAAGCTGCTTTTTCAACTTTTTTATATGATTATTGCTTTTTTGCTAAAATTTCTCTAGATTTAACATATTTTTTTTATCTTTTTAATTCTTACTTTTTGCATTTTACGTTTCATAATTTGCTTAAAATTTAACATTTTTCAAAAGTTCCATTTCTTACATCTTTTTTAAGCATGCCGTTATGCTTTATTGCACTTTTTTTATATTTCTAAGCAATGCATTTTTTATTCCTTTTACACACTTTGACTTTTTTTAAATAATTAACAATTTAAGTAGCAAGCCATTAATGGCAACGATTAATTTATTACTAATTCCAATATTCGAATAATCTTGTTCTCTTACGCTTTTCATCTCTGTTTTTTTGTTTAGAAAGTAACGCTTTTTTATTAGTTTTCAAAAATGTATCTTTCTTCCTCCTCCTTTTCTGCCTATTTTTCTTCAAAAAAGTATGCATCGTATTCTTGGCAACATATATTTTTTTTACAGTTTTTTCATAAATTATAGCACCTTCCATGAGAATATCTAATTGTCACCCCAAGAAGCTCATGTATATAAAAAATAATGTTTTTCTTCTTCTTACTTTAATGTTTTCTATCCAATTAGTTACTAAAATTTAACGTGAAGGAAAGGAAGGAAAGAGAAAAAAAGGAGCTTAAGAAAAAAAATAAAAAGGAATAAAGCATAAGAAGGAAAAAAAACTCAATTAAGTTCTTTTTCTTAACTTGAAAAAAGTAAATGCTACAGCTTTAACAATTCTAAATATTGTATTATTACTACTGCCGATTTTAAAAACTTTGTAGTTTTATTTCTCTCGGTTTTTGTCACAACTTTAAACATTTTTAACCTTTAGTCCTTTTTTGGCACCTAAATATTATGCATAGGCTCACTTTTTTTATACATATTTCTGAAGGCTTTTTTTCCAAGACTCGGTTCTTTTTTTGTGTTATCTACTTTGACAGCCATCCTGTTTTTTTAAGCGAATGTGAATGCTTCGTTTAAAGTTTTTTTGTCGGTTGCAGGCAGTGCTTAAGTCGGGTGGCGCGAGCTCAGAAGCCTATGGCATGTTCTCACCCCTTTTTTTCTTCTCGTTTTTTTATTTTTATATTTTCTACGTTTACGGCACTGCGCACACTTCATTTTGGACACTTGCTGCATGTTCATTTTTTTGCTACACTTGCTTTCCTGTTTTCTTTTTTTTCACTTTGTTTCACGTTTTTTATAAGGTTATTTTCAATTTTTATTTCCCTATTTTTTTCTTTTAAACCAGAAGCCATATGCAAAAATTTCTTGTACTTTTTTTTGTTAAAGCTCTTCAAGTAAATGGTTTTCTTTCCTTCTTCCATCATTGCATGGCAAAGTTTCTTTTTTTTCAGCGGCTTGTTTACGTGCTTTGAAAGAAAAGGTATTAAGTCCATTTTCGTTTTTTTTCAGTGTTGTCATAAATAATTACTTAACTTCTTATGATTATTTCCGTTTTATAGTTAGTTATACTATAAGCTCGAACCGCTTATTTTCTTATTAATACATTTTCTCTGTAATAATCTGTTTTTTTTTGTTTATCACAAATTAATTTTTATTTTTTTAAATAAAATTTAGGGTGCAAAAAATGTTCATCATTTTTCAATTCTATTTTTCATTAAAAAATTTTGTTTTAAATTACTAAGTTTTCTTGTAACCACAATTTATTAATGAAAATTTAAATTGTTAAACGTTACAGTATCATCTGTAGTAAAAAGTAAATTTTCAAATTTAGTTTTTGCACTTTGCCATCCATAATGGTTTTTTTGAATGTAACATAAATTTTTATTGCGCGCGTGTATGTGTTTGTTTATCCATGCTTTAATGAATAGTAATTTGAGTTTATTTAAGAAAGCTATTTTTGGCAGACATGATGCACTATGCAGATGTCAAAAATGGGCTATTAGAACTTGCAAAAGAGTGTCAAGTATTATGGGAAGAGAATAAAGATACTCAAGCAAGATTTGTAAATTATTTAGCTGAATTACAACGATATCAAATGGCAATTGGTCAACTTGAAAATGAAGGTAAACATGATCAAGCACAAAATTTTCGAAGTACAATGATGGAAAATCAAAAACGTGCCAGCACTCTTTATGAACAACTTACTGAGCGACGAATGACACTTGTATGTTTCAAGTACAATTGTTTTTGACATTTTTTGAAGCACATGTATAAATCTTTAGGTAAAAAAATTAAATGATGGTGTTCATTGTATTGTAAATTTACAACAGCATTTAATTAATGATAGATTATTTGAATGGAAAAATCATCAAAAATTATCACAAATTGGTGTTCCATTTGATACTCGAGATATGGCATTAGATGATATTCAAATGGAATTTGAATTATTAGCTGAAACAAATTGGCAACTTCGAACATTTGCATGTTGGCAATTAGATTTATTAGGACGAAGTCCACAATTATCAGATAATACGGCTCAATCACATATCACCAATTTAAAAACCGTACTTGATAGTTTGACAAAGATGTTATGCGTTTTAGTTTCCCAGAGCTTTGTTGTTGCTGTTCAACCGGACCCAGTTTTAAAAACTCAACATAAATTTGTTGCAGAAGTTCGATTGCTAATTGGTGATAAACTTGGAATTAAGCAGCATCTTGTTAATACAAATGTTACGGTAAAAATTATTGCTGAAGAAGAAGCTCGAATGCTTAGTAATGGACAAATTAGTGAAAAGGATGTTAAAACTGTTGGAACAATTAGTAATGATTTTGAAAAATTGACTCATGATGAAAAGGGTCACATGGCAGCAAAGTTTAACAATTCTGTAAGTGATATACTGTAAATTTTTAAAATTTTCAAAATTTCATAAATTTAGAAATTGACAAGAATTGCACACCGAAAGCCTCCACCAAAGGGAATGCAAACAGATTGCAAAAATCAACCTGTTCAGACAGCAACCGATCAGAAATATGCTTTACTGTTTCATATTACACCATTTCAACTTGGAAATCTTGGAAAGTTTGATGTTTGGACTCTATCATTACCTTTAATGGTCACTGTTCATGGGTCACAAGATTGTGATGCCCAAGGTGTAATTTTATGGCAACGTGCATTTGCTAAAGTCAATCGTTCACAAGCTGGTGAAGATGTTACAGCTGTTTCATGGAATGATTTGGCACATGTTCTTCAACATAAATTTTCGTTATTTACTGGAGCTCATCGTACTTTAAGTGATTCAGATTTACAATATCTTGCTGAGAAACTTATTGTCCCACAAAATGTCGACAATAAATTAATTACATTTCATCGTTTTGCAAAGGTTATTATTAAGTTTGATATAATTATTTTTTAAAAACTTTTTACGTGAATTTTAGCAAAATTTACGTGATGACGTTAGCTTTTCATTCTGGGAATGGTTCTTTTTGATTATGCAACTTATTAAACAAAAATTACTTAAATTTTGGGATGAAGGTTGGTTTTCTCTTTTTAAAAAATGAATTCAAATGTAATTTTAAAGGTTGGCTTATTGGTTTTATCAGTAAACATGATGCATCTTCAAGAATGCTCAATGCAATGCAACCAACATTTTTGTTACGCTTTAGTGATACTCAAACAGGGGCAGTTAGTATTGGATTTGTTTGTGAAGAAGATGGAATGAAAGGTAAAAAAATGTTCAAAAATAAATTTAATTACATATTAATATTTCAGTTCCATTCCATTTGGCTCCATTTACAATCAAAGATTTGGATCAATTATCATTAGCACAACGTATTGCATCATGTCCACAATTAAGAGATATCAGGTAATCGATTGTTTTAGTGCTTTCAATTACGTAACTGTTTAATTGTTTAGATATCTTTATCCTGATATTGATAAAGAAGAAATGTTACGATATTTTGATTCTGAAGATAGAACTAAATCTGAATCCCCAACAGGCTATATCCAATCTGAAATTGTAATGGTTGCAAAAACTGGGTAACAAAATTTGAAAAAAAAGCTGATTAATATTTAGTTTTTTTAGAAAAATTGGTTCCGTATTTAGTGGTGATTCTCCTTCACCAATGTCAAACAATGGAAAACTTGATTGGTCTCCAGGTGAAGTAATTCCACATGCAAATTCAATGGATATGTAAGAACAATTGCTGATATATATTTATAAGTGTTATTACTTTTCAGGGATTATAATTCCGATGAACTTGTTTCTATGCTATCTCAAAGTCAACTTGATTCAACCAATGTTGAATCACTTCTTGGTGCTGGCTTTCGACCTCAATTACCTAGTCAACCACTTCAACAAGTTGATTTATCATTTATTGATCATACCTTTGCTAATCCATACAACATGTCCCATCATTCAGATCAACAATAAAATTCTATGAATTTTTGTTTTTAATATTTTTAATTTTATCCCTGATCTCTTGCTAGTCTTTTATTCTTTTTCTTTTTTTTATACCAAACTTAATCAATTGTTTTTATAATCTAAAAAGTCTTGTATACCTTCGGAATCGAAAAAAATTCATCAAAAATCAACGAAAATTATATTTAAAATTTTTATTTGTGATTTGTTTAAAATGTTATTGTAGAAATAAAAGAAACATATGTGTTTTTTGCAAAGAATTATGCACGAAACAAAAAAACTTGAACATTGATTTGAAAAGAAAGGATTAGGCAAAATTTGTTCCAATTCTTTGTCAAGTGGTCAGTGAAAGCATGACCATTTAAAATTTTGAAAAGTAAAAAAAATACTTTCAATTATTTATCAATGCGGATGAAAATGAAAGTGATATTGTTCTGGTTTTTTGTTTTTTGGACAAAAATTAAATGCGGATATTGCCAATATGGTGTTTATGGAGGGGTGCAGTTTCAACGTAAGTATAGTTTTAAAAAATATAATTACGATATATTTATAGAACCTATGGCGTATCAAAATTACCCCCAACAACAAAATATTGGCCCTAATAGAGGATATGGTTACGGATATGGTCCATATAATAGCTATGGTCCAAATAATTATGTAAATTCTAATTATGGTAACACTCAAGAACCAAATCTTGGAAGTAATTTTTGTTAAAAATGTTGTTTAAATAATAAAAAAAGTTTTTTGCAGCTGTATTGGGTGATGTTTCATTAGCTATATTGCGGTCATTAGGGGAGATGTTGATGGGCCCAGAACCGGATCAATTTCCTTATGGACCACCAGGTCCATTTCAACCAAGAAATCGTGCCCAAAATCAGTTCGGTATTTCTCAAAATTAATTTATATTTATTACGCTCAATATTTATTATTCAAAGGTTACGGTGTTAATGCAGGTGTTTATGCTGGAACATATGGTAACGGTCAAAATGTTGCAGCAGGTCCATATAGTAATCGAAATAGCCATATTGGTAGCTCATATAGTGGCCTTTCAGGATGGCCTGTATTACCATGGTAAATATTATATTTTCTTTTACAAAGTTGGTAATTTAATAAATTCAGGAATCCTCCATTTAATCCTTCAACTGCTTCTTCATTGACAACTTTAACATCAACAACTGCATCTTCAACTACCGTAACTCCTTTGATTGCTACTACTTTACTTCAAGATGTGCCATTAGCTAGCGTTGTAGAATTACCCTTGCTTGAAACGATTGAAAATTGAAATAAACTGCTTTAACAAAAATTTGCAAAATCGAAAATTATCTGATAAATGAAATATGACATTACTTAAATTTTGAATTTGAATTTCAATCTATTTTATCTGATACAGAAAAAAAATTCATAATACTGAAATCGGCCGAACTTTGGTTATCAAAGGTAAACCGATTTCAGTTTATTTATCGAAAAAATGTTGCTTAATCAAATTTGGGAAAGTTCTATAGCTGTAAATTTTTATTGACTGTATAAACGAATGATATAATGAAGTAAAGAATTTTTCTTGTTGTGGTTGTGAGGAGCTAAATGTCCCCGATTTTATTCCGGGTCGTGACAACTTTCTTTTTTGCATTCTTTGGAAGTGCAAATTTTTAAAAATTTTATTTATTTTGACTCAAACGTTGACAAAAAATCTTTATTTTTCATTCTTCAAGGAACGCTAATTCTGCTGTGTAGTGAAGAATTGTTCATCACTAATTTCAACAGTATTCTTTTCTATTATATTACTTCCTTCAAAAACGTAAGTCACAGTTAATGTTTTTTTATTATTTTTTTATAACAATATGTTTAGATGAAACAAATACCATTCTCTGCTAGATGGACAATTAAAGAAGATGACTTGATTAGAATCAAAGATTCTGTTACAAATCAAAGCTTAAAATCAAAAGATCTTTCAACTTCATTTGGTGTTAAATATTTTTTTTGGTTATTCCCAAATGGTCATAATGCTGAATATCGTGGAAAAGTAATTATCTCTTTTGGTATTGATATTGGAAATTTAAGAAAAGTTGAAGCAAGTTATAATATAAAAGTTGAATCTGCAAATGATTATTCTCAAAAACGTGTCGATGTTTTTGCAAAATCAGATGATTGGGGAGGACCATATTGTGATACTGTTGAACTTTTTGATCCTGAAAGAAAATTTATTGTTGATGGGAATCTTGTATTAACTGTTGATGGAATGTTTGAAGTTGAAAGTGATGAATCACGTGAATTTCCATACTCAGCAAAAACGGGTAATGAATTATGGAAAAGAAATGATAGCAAAGATTTTTTAATTATTGCTTCTGATGGAAAAGGCATTAAAGTATGTTTTAGTTTTCTGTACGTTTAGCTATGATATATTTTAGGCACATAAAATTGTTCTTAAAGCTCGATCACCTGTTTTTGCTGCAATGTTTCGATCAAATATGAAAGAAGCTCTTGGAAATCAAGTCGAAATTAACGATTTCTCTTTTGATACTATTGAATTAGCTATAAAATTTGTATATGATTATACAGATACATTTAGCTGTACTTTGGAAAAACTCTTATGTGTTTTACAATTTTCTGATAAGTATGATATGAAATTAGTTAAGGTTTGTATTTTTAATCATTTCCAGCTTTAACAAAAAGATTTTAGGATCGACTTGAAGGAATATTGCTTGATCAAGTTAATGTTACGTCGGTCTGTCAATTAATGAATGGCGCAGTTAAATCAAGTTCTTTGAAGCTCCAAGAAAAGTGTTTTCAATTTTTAACTACTGCTGTTGCTGAAAAGACTCCAATAGCTCATCTTGATATTCTTGATAAAGAAGTTTTATTAAGAATTGTACGAAATTCTCTTTATCAAAATGTTGAAACTGATTTGTAATTGTTTTTGTAATAGCTGTAAATTCTTATATATTAAATGATATAAATAAAAGATAGACGCCATAAACTTTTGCTTATAGAATTTTTTTATTATAGAAAAAACTAATGGACCTTTTAAGACCGTCTAACAAATGGCTTTCTCGATATTTTAACAGAAATGTTAAACAATTTTTTTAGTTAGTACACGATTTCTTTAAAGAAAAAAAAACAGTTTGCGTGCTGTGCTGCTAAAAAACCTTCAGCAATTTTATTATTTTGGGATTATTTTAGGAAAAATCATTCGAGTTATGTGTGGAACTGTTTTAATCTTTTTTGCCTTATTTGTTCTTGCAAATACTGCGCAAGGCGATGAAGCCTACAAGTTTGCCATCGACATATCGAACACAGCGTCTGCTAAAGAGTTGCAATGTATTTATGATCTTGGTTACGACGTCGCCTTCATTCAAGTGTATGCTTCGGGAATTCCAAATTTAAACGGTCTTCAAACTATTAGAACCGCAGCTTCTGTAAAACTTGGAATCGAAGTTTACATCACTCCAGATACGTCTGGAAAAAGTGGTGCTGATCAATTAACTGAAGCTTTAAATGCCATTAAAGCACAAAGTCTTGGTACTAAATCTATTTGGCTTCAGGTATCGGTTTACAATATACTTTATAACTAAATTTGGAAATCAAAGCTCTACCAAATCGTAATCCGGAAAATTGAGCTATGAAAAAAAATTTGCCAATTCTCCTTAAATTACGGCTTAACTGCAAGCAAAATAGTAAAACAAAAATACAGCTTTAATCAAGGTTGAAATTGAAAAAGTCGAAACTTAAACCATTTTAATTTGCGAATTTTAGTTTTTTTGAAAATTTGCTTTAAATTTTGGGCTAAAAGTTCAACTTTTTGAAATGTCAACAGAACGTCAAACACCACTTTAATGAATACCCGATTTTAAGATTCAATGATTAAAAAATTATGAACGCCACCACTCCCTTTGTAAATTATATACTATATTAGATCTTATCACAAAAATCTTTTAAAGGTTTCAAATCCAATTAATTGGTCGAGTTCAGTTGCAAATAATGTTCTTTTAATCCAAAGTTTTATTAATCAAGCCCAGGTAAGCTTTATGTTGGGATATTCCAAGATACCGTAATCCTTTTAGGTAAACAATATCGCAGTTGGAATTTATACCAATTACAATGATTGGCAGCAAATTACTGCAAATTACATTGATTCCTCAACTTTACGATTATGGTATTATAATGTTCTTGGTGAAGGTAGCTCTGGTGAAACTGATGCAACATTTAATGATTTTCGACCATTTGGACAATGGACACAACCAAATGTAAAACAATTTGCACAAAATGAAAATCTTTGCGGAATAAATGTTAATCGAAATGTCTTCCCGAATAACAAGGTCAAAAAAGAGAACCAAGTTGCTGTTGTTGGAGGTGCTTTTTAAATAAGTTCGTCAATTTTGTCAATGTAATTTTAAGACAAAAATAAACTATTCCAAGGCAAGCACAATCAAAACAAATTATGTAAGCATAAAAATATGCTGAAACAACAGTATTGTAACATAATAATTAAAGACAAAAAGATGCTGGAAAAACTAAAAGCACTTTGGATTCGCAGCCAACGTTATTATGTAACAAAAAGAAATTTGTCTTTCAACATATATGCTATTATCCATTTCTTTTTAGCGAACATCTAACTGTTTTCAAACAAAACATATCTCTTTTTTATTCTTGATTTACGTTTTGCAATCATTCTGAGCTTTGAGACGTAACAAAACAAGTTTTGTATCCAGTTTAAAGATTTGTTATTGAATTTCAATAAAAAAACATCTTTACGAGGAATATTAAAAGCAAATGCTGTTTTTCTTGAAAGCGATTGTTGATTGCTTTTTTCAAAGACATGGATAAAAAGGAGTATTTTATGGCCTAGATTAATACATTTTTGTTGTCCTTCTGACAGTGTCCTTCTTTCTGTTTAAAAACTATTTTTTGTAGGTCAGAAAAGTTCAATGAATTTTAAGGACGGGTGAAAAAGATAAGGGATGCTCAAAAGTTCATCTATAAAAAAAACCAACTGACTGGTTTTTTTTGTGAATTGTTTTTTTAACGATTAATTTTTTTCTAACTAACTTTTCAGAGATGATATATTTTTTAATTGTGCTGATTATATCGTTTGTTGGTTGCAGAACACAACTTCTCAGCAATGTAAGCATATGCTGGTAAATAAAAAATTTTAATTCCTTTTTTGAAGGTTGTTACAAATAATATATCTTCAATTCCAATGATGGTAGACTCGAGTACAAATGTTGAAATGATTCGTCAATGTGCATGTAACGAAGAAGAAGAATGTACAAATGAAATGAAAAATCAAGTAATGGAATGCTTAGAACCTTGCTGGCAAAAATTTGATAAGGTAGGGTTACGGTACTTTAATACCATCGACTTGATTTTTTTTTAAGCAAGTTTGATAGCGTTTTAACAAAACATTTCAGCTAACTAATGAACCTTTAAAGTTAAAAAACTGCTTTGAAGGGCAACGTAATTTCATGGGAAAGTTCTTGAACTGCTTTGGACAAAATATCAATGGGTAATTTTTCTTTCATCGTCTAATTCATTGTAACATTTTTTTTATTGCAGATGCACTTCGTCGAATGATACAAATTTAATTCCAAAAACAAACATTTCAAATTATTTCCAAGCTGCTGTTATTAAAATAAAAAATGCGCCTAATGCATTTGGTAGTCCATTAACAACATCACTTCGTCAACTCCTTGATACTTCCGCCATCTTTGCTCAATGTGTTCATAAATGTTTTGTTGCAAAAAATTCAAATGGTTTTTGTTTTGATCGAAAAGGGTTTGATTTTATGTAATTAATAATAGTCCCTTTACAAAAATGCTATAGATGTCAACCTTTAATTTCGGATTTCACAGCACGTAAATCAATGCAAACATGTGTTCGGAAATTAAAATGGAAACAAGTAGCTGGAGTGACATGTGACTGTGCCGTTGATAGCGGAGTAGAGTAAGTTCATTGAAAAAATTTCAAGAGACAAGAATCAATTTTAGAAGTCTAAAAAGCTATTGCCCTATTCTTAAGTTAATGGCCAAAAAATCCATTCATCGCTCATCCAACCAAATATAATATTTTTCCAACCGCAATAATATTTATTGTTTCTATTTTGTGATAACACAAAAAAAGTATAAAAATAAAAAACAAACATAACAAAAAAATCTATGTACAAAGCATAGAATGTAGCAAAACAATATAAAGCTACAAAATATGTAAATTTTCTTCAGGTTTTGTTAGTTGGTCGAATCCGCAAGTTCATAGTCGTTCAAAATATCCAGTCCTTTAGTGCCGCTTAATCAGAATCCATAGAGTACAGTGTTCAATATTTTGTTGCCGAATTATCAAGTATGCCAAGTTGAGGGTTTACACGATAACGATTTTCAGATTTTAACATTGCAACAATTTCATGGGTTTCACGATCTTTGGTCTCAGGTAATGCTGCATAAATATAAACGATTGCAATGACTGATGGAATGATAAATAGTGGAATGAATGCTGATGGACCAATAACCTGTAAACATAAAAGATAAAACAGAATTTAAAAAGTTTAAATAAAAACATACCCCATAAAGTGGAATAGTTGAAAAGTTGGTTAAAACAACGAAAAAGCTATTGAGCGAAAAAACAACACAATAAATACTTGAGCGATGTTGCAATGGGACAAGTTCGGGTCCAATAAAATAAGAGATAGGTCCAACAGCTAATCTGAAACAATTTTGATAATACTCTAATAACTTTATTGTTGAAAAACACATACCCATAGCAAACAATATAACCAATAAGTCCACATAATGCAGCATATTTGAACCATGTAACATGTTTAATAAAGCAGGCAGCACCAACAAAAAGACACAAAGAAAGAATGGAGCCAATGCCAAAGAAAACCAAAAGTGATCGACGACCGAATTCTTTGAGCAAGAAAGTGGCAATTACACACGACAAAGTTAATGCGATCATAAGTCCAGAAGATGAGTATTGAGCAATGTGACTAAAAAATAATTATTATTATCACGTTAAATAATGATTAAAAAATTATTTACTCTGGAATCTCGAGTACAAGCAGAAAATGAGTTGATGATTGAAGAATTGGATAAAATGGAAGAGTCAAACATGTAACAGTAAAAGCAAGGATTAATGCTTTACGAAGATACGGTACTCTAATAAGATCAAGTAAATTTCCATTTGCAGTTGGCTCATTCTTGGCTTCACAGAGATAATCATCCAAAATCATATCGTTATCTGGTTTTGCACCTTGATAAAAATTTAATGATCGCATAGCAGCAGCCTTATCTTGTCTATAAAAATTAAATGATAAAAACTGAAAATAACGATTTAAACATACTTTGTAATCATCAAGAATTTTGGCGTTTCAGGAAGATACATTAAAAATCCAATTGAAAGAATTCCAGGAACAACGGGAACAAACATAAGAGCAGTTAAAGAATGTCCCAACACATTTTGTATTCCAAGAATCATACCAAGCAAAGCCATAACAGAATAACCCGTTGCAAAAAGTGAACTTAAAACACCACGAATTTCCGGTGGGGAAGCTTCTTGAAGATACAAAATTAAGACAGCATCACTCATTGGAGAAAACATTGAGGCAAGAACTCGACCAAAGATAAGGAATTCAGGATATGGAATGAGAGTTGAAGTAGTTTGAATGGCACATGCAATTGTCATTACAGCGGTGGATAAGATGTAAGCGGCTAAAATTATAAACGTTAAATAAAATTTTTTGGAACAAAAAGCAAATAACTTACGTTTACGACCATATTTATCAGTGATATAAGGTGAAAATAATGCACCAAGAACTTGTCCAGCATACCAGCAGCTGTTAATAACAGATCGAAGAAGAGATACATCAGAATGATCAAGATCAGAACCACGTTCAGCATAGCTGTCATTGAGATAAATATTGACTTGTTGTACAGCAGTATTAACACTAGTATGTGTAAAAGCGGATGGAAAGTTAGTAATGCAAGAGAGGAGACATCCAATGAGGAAGAGTTTGACCAAGGTTAGCTTTCTACAGCGTAGCTCGACGTACGGAATAGCGTCGGCTAGCTTGTTGGCCATTCCTCTCTTACAGATTTTTTAGCTGAAAAAATGAATAAATATAATTAAAAATATACGAAAACTAAATAATAAAACAACGGATCACGAGAAAAACGAAGAAAATCATGGGTTATTTTTTCTAGATTTTTTTCGAAGAACATTCCAAAACCGCCTTCGTCGCCGCTCGAGCTCAGTGCCTTTTGAGTAGAATGCACCCAAAATGGAAGAGCCGTTATCTTTTTATAACAACAAAAAAAATTTAGTTGGCCTTCGACCAGCTGACCATCGCAAAATATATATATATATAAAGGGGTTGGGCATAAACTGAGTGCAGACAAGAACATGAACGATTTGAACAAAAATGGCAAAAATAGAACCATCACATTCATTTTAGTTGATATATTTTTTGGCAAACAAACAACAATTGAATAGATTTGAAAAATATAGATGACTATAATGACAAACAGAAATACAAAAGTGCTAAGTTTGCAGAAAAACAAAATATTTTTCAATCAACTTATTAAAAAATGGATAGATAAAATTAACGAAGTCCATAAGAAAAGATCAACGAGAAAAAAACAAGAGAAAAGGAAGCAGCCATAATTGTCTCAATTTGTTTTTCAATTAAAAAAAGAAGAGAGAGCAGCAAAAGAAAAACAAAGAGCTGGCTTCGATTTAAAAAATTTATCTCTGGAAGTCACTCTCTCATGTTCGTTTGTGTTACAAAAAAAGAAAAGGAAAAGGATTTTGTATTTTTTTTAAATTTTATCCGTAAGTTTTTACTTTTATTTATTTTTATATTTTTTGTTTTGCTGTTCAAAATTTTAATTTTGTTCTTTTCATCTCTTTATTGAGATAAAAAAAAGGGAGAAAAGGTGACGACAGTATGTTGCAAGACTGCCAGCGGCATTCATAATTTTTTTTCTGCTATTTAGAAATTTTGAGATTGACGTCGTTTATATTGTTTGGATGTATAACCGATAACTCATAAAAATGGAAATCAAATCGCGAAAAATCTATATATGTTTATATATCAGCACTAGAATTTTCTTTCTCCCCTATTTTTTTGTTAATAAGTTTCGATAAAGGCATTCACGGCCAAATGTGCAAATTTCTACGACATTTCTTCGACAGACATATGACTCGATTCCTTCTGACCGAACGGGTTTAAAAATAAAAGGGATCCCCCGAACTTTTTTTTTGTTTAAAAAATATAATTCATTTGACCAATGTATGTTTGTGCATTTAAAAAAGGTAAAGATTAAAAAATCAAAGTTTATTATTTTTATATACAATTTTCGAATATCAAATCAAGAAAGGCTTATTGGGATTGAATGAAAGCATCAGAATGAAAAAAATTGGCTAAGGAAAATGAGATCACAAAATTAACAAAAAAAGTAAGGAGAAAAACAATATACAAAAGATTTTATACATGAAAGCAACACCGAGATTTTAATGACCAAATTACCATATTGACCATTTCTTTTTCCGCATTAGCTTAAGAGATTTAAGTTTTCCTGTACAGATACAACATGGCATTCCTGTTGCTGTAACCATACATGTCATTTCATCATTTTCATAATCTTCACAATCAAGTAATTCAATGTGTTCACAACGTGCTAAAAAAACGATAACATCAATCCATTTTTATAGGTATCACGAGATTTTTGTTGTCATTTATATTCATTCATTTTATTTTTAGATGAAAGGTTATTCTCGATTTTTATCATCGAAAATAATATATGCATATGTTTTCTTCTTTTTCATTAATATTATTATTATTTGCATACAAACCTGTCTCAATCACAGCATTCGATATTGAACGTCTTTGTACGCGCCGTTTATTATCACCTTCTTGAGTTGCTGCAGTACTATCGCCATTTAAATCATGTGATCTTTGGCTTTTTTTCTGCTGCACTCGGTACAAATAATGCACTTCAGAGTTAAGTTCATCCGCACTCATTGCACTGGTTTCTTTATTTTGTTGTTGCTGTTGCTCAATTTTCTTTGTCATAAAATGTTCGAGTGTTTCTCGTTTAGGTCTAAAATATAATTATTTAATCTTTTAGGGTATTGCAGGAGAGAAAAATTCACACCTTTCATTATTGAATCTAGGATAATATTCAAAATTTATAACTTTTGCAGAACATCTGTCAACAAATAATGTCAAAAAAATGATTGAAAGACAAATAAAAAAGAAGGAATATGCTAAAAAGGGTTACTGTAACTTTTTTAAAGCATTCAAATTTCAAAACTTACTTTGAAAATTTATTAACATTTTTGATTTATGAATTCAATTATAAAAGCTAGCGTATATAATCTATTGAAAAAAATTTATCGTAAAATGTAAACAAAATATTTTTAATCTCGCAACAATATGAACATACCTGAAAGAAATAATAACAATGATTAAAATGTATAAAAAAAGGAACTTTTTTCAATTAAATGTTTCACGAACAATTAATTCTTAATAACCACAAGATGAAAATTAAAACAAAAGCATTTTGATTTCCTTTGTTATCACTTTTTTTCTGTTGATATTACTATTTCAGATGATTGGGGGTCAATGGGGTAAACCGGTTAAAGTCCTCGAATACCCAACATTCGCACCTTTTTTTTCGACGAGCAAGAAAAAGCAAAAGTGGAACAACAATAGACATTAACGAGAAAAAAAAGAGCTATATAATTTTTGAACATTTTATGCAAAATGTTCGATGATTTATATATCTTAATTATCTATTGTATACTATCTAGGAAAAAGTAAAAAATTTAGTTGTCGTATTTATAGCAGTGTTTTTTAACTTTCATCAAATCACAGAAATCCTCCTCTTCAGCTTTTTTCCCGATTTGCATTCAACTCACGCATCCTTCTTTGTGTAACAAAAAAATACGTGAAATAATTTTTAAGGAAAAAAACGTTCCCGAAAATAACCAAAAACGAAACATCACTTTTTTTATATTATTATTATTATTTGTATTTCAATTCGCAGAAGTGATTCTCTCTTTTTTTCTCGATGGACAAGGGTCATTTTTTAAGGAAAAAATCTTAAGTAAATAAAGGCTTCTTCTTGTATTTTTTTAAAAACAAAATGCATCTATGATTGTTAACTGACACAGCGTACGGTTCAAATGGCGACCATTGCTATCCTGCTTTAAGTGAGAGGGTGGAGAACTTCTTCATTTGTGCAATTAACAGGAAAAAAATAAATTAAAAAAGTAACACAAATAAATAAAAATCTCACTTGGTTTTTCTCGTTGTTGTTACGTGAGATCACGTCTATATAAGTAAAAAGTAAGCAAACTAAATGAAAATGGTCAGCTGATTTTTATTTTGCAAAAACATCTTAAAAAAAGGATAAAAAAAATAATGCTTGGGTTACGGTAAAAAGTTAAATGAAACTCATAAAAAAAGATGTTGTTTCTAACTTAGGAATAGCCACAACAACTAAATTTGGAAGGATATTCATACGTATTTATACAGTCAAAAATAGATCAAAACAAGATTACGCCAAGAAGCAAATGTTTTCAAGTTGAACTTTTAAAAGTAAATAAACAAGGATATTTTTGTAATTTGACGTAGTAAGTATTACAGAAACGATGATATTGACTTTCAACGTTTCAAACAACTCATTGTTTCAAAATACAGTAAAAAATGGTATCCCAAAAGTTGTGTCATTACACCTTATAAACAAAAAATAAAATAAACAAGTGGAAACCTATTACGAAACAGGGATTGAAACATTAAACATTGCCGTTTTGCGTATCCATGTTTAATAATAAAAATAACAAATTCAACCTTTACGAAATCCTAAATGTTTTTTCAGCTGAATTTTTTTTAAAAAAAAGTAATGTTTTTATATGCTTATTTATTAAAAAGTTTACTTTGCGGAGTCACAAAAACGGAATGCAATGACTAATTGCAATGCGCAAAATGCGTTTAAATCTGTTACATATGTTTTCTTTGCAAAAATAAAAACAGAGAAAAGAACATACTAAAATAAATACCACAAAAATCAAAAACTAGCGTCATATTGTTTAGAAGAAGAAGAAAAAGCAGACGATAGAAATATATTTTTAATAAAAGTTTTATCGTAATTTTTTAAAAAAAGTAATTTTTGGTTCTTCTACAACATTTCTTTTTTTTAATTTTGACTCAAAATTTTTGAGACATTTTTTCAAAGCAACAACAAAATCATAACCACTTTTGCAAACTTTGCAAGCTCTGCTTCTGCTTTAACATCACAGCCTTTTAACAAACTTTTAAAGATAATTATGTTTTTAATATTTTGTTTTGTTTTTATATTTAAAAACAACACAATTTGTAGAGAAATGAATGAAAAAAACATTTTTTTGCAACATCAAGTCATTCTTGAGCTCATTGAAACTTTCCCCTTGTAGAAGGGCGTGTACATTAGTGACACTGTATTTTGCTTCTTTATGTGATTGTGTATGTTAAAGGTTAATATTTCAGCAACAAAAAACACATAAAGTTGAAAGTTGAATAACTTTTAAAAAAAGTGCAAACAAAGTTTAAAGGTCTATTAATAGACGACAACGTTCACTTTTTTGTGTGTATGAATCAAAAGGTTTATTAACACAAAAAAAGAAGAAATCTCAAAAATCCTTTATTTTTTGTTTGAAAAGTTTAAACAAATAATTGTTTTAAAAAGCCAAAGAATTGAATATTGTTTCAAAGCTCCTTTCCACCCGCTTCAGACAATAGACAACCATGGATAGCCGGTTTTTTTTCTTTCTGTGATTGCAAATACCTTTGAGACACGGGAAAATTTTTCTTTGCTTTTTTTCTTTTCTTTTTTGATTTTCTTTTTCAGTTGATTCTATTAATAACTCACGTATCATCCGGAAATAGTGAACAAACAAAGAAACATTTATTTTAACCTTAAATTTGTGTATTTTTTTTCTTTTGCTTTAAAAAAATAATGAATTAAAAAAAACAAAAACAAAAGCAAAAGCAAAAAATTAAGGAGTTTGTAAAAAAAGTCCAAAATCAAAAAAGATTTTAATATTTACAAAAGAAATAAAAAAATCAAAACAACAAAAAAGGGTCTTACCGTAGTAATTTGATATGAACAATAAAATGTTAAGTACTTCACACTTTAAGAGGGTCAACGGCAATGATGAAGAAAAGGAAGATGGTATGGGAGATGTTGACTATGTCTTAAAGAATCTTATAAGGAAATAACAAAAATTTGATGCGGCTTATTTTACTTTGATTTCTTTTTTATTATTATTTTATTTTTGTATTAAAATATGGTCTTTATTTTAATAATATCTTTACCTTTACTGATAATTTCTGTGTTATTTGGAAATTTTCACGTTATTGCGATTAGCAATGATAGCTTAAATTGCACTGATAAAAGTCCCTACTGTAATAAAAATGATTGTATTACCCGTCCTGGTTATGCTATTGAATACTGTCGTAAAACATGTGGAGATTGTCAAGGTAAAAAAAATTGTTTATTTTTAAAAAATATGTCAATTTTTAGCTTTTTGTCAAGAATCTGAATATGTTTCTTGTAATGTAAGTGCCAAAGCAGATTGTGAATTCATGCTACGTGATTACTGCCCTATTATGTGTGGCATTTGTCGACCAATTAAGAAAAAACGTCCAAAAGCTACTTTATCAACGACAACTTTGCCTACGCTTTCAACTCTTGATGATCGAAATATTTCAACTACCGTAGTTAATCAATCTTTGGCGAGCAACACTCATCTTCCTCAAAATAATTCTTTGACCTTTCTTGAAAATCCTTTTAACGACAATAATTTAATTCCACCATCGACAATTACAGCTTTGCCAATAGAAAGCAGGAATAACTTTTTGAATGCTCGGTAATAACAAATCATTCAAACACTTTCATTAACCATTTTATATTTAGAAGATCAGATTATCATGAAAGACCTAGTAGACCAAGAGCATATTCCGTATACAATAGCGGTAAACCTCAACCACCGAATTCATCAACTGAAAAAGTCAATGTTAAAGCTGTACCCTTAATTACAAATTTTAAAAATCAGATTATTATTCCACCTCGAATTAGAAAAGCACCACCTCAAAACACAAAATGTATTTTGTTCAACATTTTTCATTTTAAAAACATTGTATTTTAGTTCCATATACCTATAATTCAATTCAATCAAGACCTCCATCTTACCCCTTTCAATTTCCATATCCACAACCTATCAACCAAATGACAACACTTTATCCACCATATCCAGTAGACTATGGAGATTTCGGCAACTACAGAATGATTGAACCACCAGCTCCTCCACTTGAACCACAGCCTATTACGCTTTTATCCTCTGAGCTTTATCGACCAGCTCCAATGTTAGCTTATCCAATGCCAATTCAACCTCCGCCTCCAACATCAAATTATATTTCACCATATAGCCGCAATTATGTTAATCAAATAAATCAAAGACGTGCACAACCAACAACAACTCAAAGACCACCATTTTTTACTGATTATGATGTCATAGACACTGATGCTGGGAGCTTACAGGAGCCTGGGAGCTTACAGGAGCCATTTTATGCTGAAGAAGTTACAACTCCTTCAAAAATTGCAACCGAAAAACCAAAAAAGAATACATTAAAAAATGCTGTTGCAATTGCAGATTTGGTTACTTTATTAGGTTTGTCATTTTTTCTCTTTTAAAGTACTGAATAAGTTTTTAAAAAATTATAGGTTGTCGAGATCGCGATCCAATTGTTTGTTCAAAAGTAACAGAAGAATCTTGTCGAGCACGTCCAGGATTCTATTTTAAACTTTGTCCAGTTAAATGTAAAAATTGTAATGGCTTAGCTTGTGCTGATTCAAACAAAATTGATTGTTCTGATTTACAACAACGTGGTGGATGCCGTTTGCCAATGGCACAAGAATATTGTCCCAAGACTTGTAACACTTGTCCAACTCCACACTTTATTTCAGAACAACAATCAATTTGTAAAGATGAACTAGAAACTTGTGAACAACTTGTTGAAAGTGGTGTCTGTGAACATCCATTTAGTAAGCCCACAATGCGTTTATATTGTGCAAAAAGTTGTGGATTTTGTAAATCTTCACAATTTTATATGAATGACTATTTTGATATTCCAAAGTCTTTTAATATTTATCCAACAACAGGAACAGATTTTTAATTGTGTTTTTTTTGAATCGTTGTTGTGTGAAAAGAAATAAAGCTTTTGGTTTCCACAGTTTCTGAATTTCATTAATAAATAAAAAAGATAAACCAAGCAACAAACAAAATGCAAATATCATTCACGCATTAAATTCTAACATTTTCTGCTATGTTTTTAGAAAACAATATTTTTTAAATTTCTCAATATGGGTTTATTGACTTTGGGTAAAAATTATCTATATTGGACTTTTAGTTTTGTCAGTAAGTTAAAGTATTTTAAATAATACATAGCTAATAGAATTCATATTAACAGTTGCTGGACTTTTGGTAAATACAAAAAGTAAAATATGGAGAACATTTTGGAGTGTATTGTTTGTTGTTACAATTATTGCATTCTTTCTACATTCTGCTTCAACTCTAATTGAATATTTGGCATTTGAAAAAACTACCGTAATCCGAGTAAGTCACAATTGGTTTTTTTTAAATTTCAAACTAATTATTTCATTTTAGCTATATTCAGCATCAAGTGCGCCATTTCCTGCTGTAACGATTTGTAATTTAAATCCATTTAAAAATTCTGCAGTTAATCAATCGACAGCTTTATCTAATTTGGTAAATTATAAAACATGTTTTTTTCAATCTCATATTTATTTTTAGATAAGTGCATACCAATATACTTTGGAAAAAAAGGCAGCAGATTCAGCCTCATCAACATCAAGCTCAGCAGTAAATGTAAGAAAGAAAAGAGCTCCACCTTGTGATAGAACACAACAAGCATCTGTAAAAGCTCCATCACAACCATCCAAGCAAAATTATGTCATTGAAGGATATTCTTGTAGCCCAAGCTCTTATAATTTGACTTATGGACGTAAGGAATTTAAATATCTCTATGCTGTGAAAACAGTTTTTTAACAAAAGTTTTTAGTTTGTGGAACAGCAGGCTTAACAATAACTTTATCAAATATAAGTACAGTTAATTACAATTTATATAGCCAAGACATTGACAAAGGTGTTTATCTATGTTTTCATGATCAATTTTGTAACAATCTTTGTGATACATGGGATAGCGGATTAGATGCTTTAACAAATTTAACAGAATGTGCAAAATCAAATTTTAATTATCCTCCTGAAACAAATGGATTTAATTTTATGGCTTTATTAGCAGAAGGATATTCATCTTATTGTAATCTCGATGACAAAGGATGTAAGCTTGGTCTTTATAAAAAGAAAAGCACAGAATATCCTGGAAATTATTGGTATAAAGATTGCTATTATGGACAACCATTTGGATATAATGCCAATCTGTTAACCATGGTAATGGAAGGTTCGTTTAATAAATAAAAAAATTCAAAAACATTTGATATTGTAGGTTGCGATAATACTACAACATATGAATTTGATACTTATTTATTGTCAACTTGCACGGGATATGTTAAAAACGTTTCTGACGTATTTTCTGATGTCTTGGATGAAACAGATTGTGGTACGACTTGTGGTACATGTCCTTTAACTGGAACTAGTAATTTATGTTTTTATAATCAACAAAATTTATGTACATTTTACAAAAAATGTACAACAACAGGAAGTTCAACGACCCCTCAAAGTACCACAAGGCAATCGACATCTACAGTATCGACAACAAAACAAAGTACAACAGTACAAAGTAGCACAATAACTACAATAAAATCATCCACTGTTCAAAGCACCTCAAGTTTGACCAGTACTGTGAGCACATCAAGTTCAGCAACAACTGCTAGGAGCACTTCAGCGCCAACCTCTTCAACGAATGCTTTAACAACAAGAGCAGCAACAACTCTTTCAGAAGCTACAACAATATCAACAACTGAATTATCAGAAACTCAAACTTTATCTACAACAACGGGAAAAGATGATGAAGAGCAAGGGACAACTACTTCATATTCACCAACAACAGAAGATAAAACAACATTAGAAGAAGAAACTTCTATATTATCCACGCCATCAAGTAATCCAACTTTAAGCTTTTCTGATGCATCTCAATCAACTGTAAAATCGTCACTAAAGCCTTCACCAGATTTTTCATCAACTACAAAAACAATTATTTCATCCTCATCACCGTCTTCAAAATCTACAACATCAATTATCGAATCATCAACTACCACAGTATCGACATCAAGTTTATCAACAACTTCTTCAAAATCACCAAAACCAATAACTTTACCTGCTATTACAACAATAAATACCCAAAGCACTATTAAGTGGCCAAATCTGTCTACCACAACAAAACCACTGACGACAACTTCAAATATTCAAATCATTACTTCCAAATCAACCCCACCATCATCATCTAAAGCATCTTCAAGTATCACGGCAACAACTAGCCAAGCAACTTCTAATTTTAACAATATAACGCCAACCAAAGCATTGCCAACTTTACCTGTTACTCCACCATTCGATTCTCATTCAATTCCAACAACTGTAAATAATCCAACAGTAACAAATGTTAAAGATGCTTTAACAGAAACCTCGTCTAGAACGACAAAAATAATTACAACAACAGGACCGCATAATGAAATTCCACTCACATCATCTAAAATGATATCTCCGACATCTTCAATAAAAACATCAAAAAGTGAAAATCCTGCTTTTATTACGACGGCAGAAAACCCAGTAGATCCAATTACAAAAATGTTTCAAACAACTACAAGCGTTCCAAGTGATGGCTCAGAAAACGATGAAACTGATCCTCTTCCTTCTGATTTTACAACTATAATCAATTCAAAAACAACATCACCTCTTTTTGCCACAAATGAAAACCAAATAATTTCTAGTACTTTAAAAATCAATACTTCTCCTATCGATGCTACAGTATCACCGTCGCCAAATACCATAATATTTACTAGCACATCCAGTTCCATGTTAAATGCTACTTCAACAAGTATGCCAACGAAAAATATTGCAACTTCTACTCTACCAATTACGATGAAAATTACAACGAAGTCAACATCATTTCCAACAACAAACAAACAAGCGCAAAGTAGTACGGTAAAAGTTACAAAAACTAAAACATCACAAACTCCTAAAACAACAAGTGTTATACCTAAAACGACGACTTCTTCTAGTAGCAGTAAAACAACAACAAAGCCAACAACGACAAATATCGATAATACAACATTAACAACAACTAAAGGAATATCATCAAGCACAACAGACTTCAGCGAAAGTTTAACAACAAAGGTATGAATATTATATAAAACTATTAATTAATGTAAAATTTAGAAAACAGCCCAAACTACAACACAATCTTCAGCAACAGTTTCTTCCAGTGTCTTTACAAATCCTCTTTCAAAGGTTTCTTCAACAACTACAATCTTTTTGCCAACCCAATCAAGCAAAACATCGACGTCAATAACTACTTCAAGTCCAACATCATTATTTTTGAATCAAACAACATCGACAACTTCAACAAAAGCTGATCTAAAATCTACAACAACATCTGCTCCAACAAATTCAGTTAATTCTGTAACAACGACTTCTACGAAACCGACAGAAAAAATAACAAATCAATATACAACTCCAAGTAATTATTTAACCACAACAAGTCCGATAAATGAATTGGAAAGTTTGAGCAAATCATATAAATTAAATGCAAGTAAAAATTTTAATATAATTAGTGTTTTAAAAAATCAATTTTTAGTCAAGTCAATCCTCTATTACAATTGAAACAAATGCTCAACAAGCTTTGATTACAATTGCCGCTTCTCTTTCTGAAGCTGAAAAAGAAGCATTGGGTTATAAAATAGGTGATTTAATTCAAACTTGTATTATTGATGGAGTACCATGTAATATTGGGCGGTAAGTTTTTTTGTTTTTTTTTAAAATTTATATTTAATATTTAGTGATTTTACACAAATTTATGATGTTGATTATGGTTATTGCTATACATTTAATTACAATGGTCTTTATAATACAACTCAAAGTGGCTCAAATCATGGATTAAAAATGGTTGTACTCAGTGATATTAATGAATATATTGCAACTAGTTCTGAACAAGGTATTAAAGTTGTTGTACATTATCAAGAAGAATCACCATTTCCAAATGTTGACGGATACCGTAGTTCAACAGGAAAACAGATTGATTTAAGAGTTACATACGTAAGTTAAATAAAAGCATAATTTTTAAAAAAAACAATTTCAAGTTTTAGGGATTAGTTTCACGATTAGATGCTCCATACGGTGTTTGTAATAGTTTGGATAAGCTTAAAGAATTGAATCAACCCTTTTATTTTAATGGAACGTATACTGTTGAGGTTTGTTACATTAGTTACAAAGTATATATAATCTAAAAATATTTTAGGGATGTTATCGTTCATGTTTTCAACAAAAGATTTCAATAGCTTGCAATTGCTCTGATCCACGTTTTCCATTACCTACTGATTTATCGACAACGTTCTGCAAAATTAGTGATACAAAAAAATGTATGAGTTTTTATTAAGAATAATAAAACGTTTCTCAAAAATTTTAGATGAATGTTATGAAAAATATATTGAAGACAATGGTGATTATTTCAATGTTGAAGATTGTTCATGTGCAATTGCATGCGATGAAACAACTTTTAATTCAGCAGTTTATTATTCCAATTGGCCATACGGTACATTTTTCTATCAAGCTTTATGCACAAATGCAACTCTTATGAATGGTACTGATTGTCAAACATATTATCGAGAAAATGGAGTTTTGGTACAAGTTAGTTATGCTCGATTGGGATACGAAACCATTGAAGAAGAACCTGTGAATACCGTAATCCAAATAAATTTAAAAACCTTTTTTTTAACAAATTAATTTTAGGCATTTGATTTGTTCAATAATTTAGCGGGAAATACTGGTTTATGGATTGGTTTTTCAGCGATTACTGTAGCTGAAATAGTTTTAATTTTTGTTCAAGTTGGTTTATGGATTTGTACACCCTGGGAATTGAAAGAAGTACCAAGTTGTCGTCAAAGGAATTATCCAGAACCAGAAGAAAATTCAGAAAATAATACAGAAGAAACAGATTCTACAGGTACAGTAACTGGAGCAGGTGGAATTGCAGGAGCAGCGTATCCATTTTATTCTAATTTATTCAACGGTGATGCGGATAAGCCAAGGCATTTGTTTGAACCTAAATCTTTCCCAAATGATTTAAGGCGAAGACGTAAGAACATCTAACAAATTCTAAAAAAGTGTTCAAAAGTCATTTCAGATCCTGGCACAATGATTACAGATCCGTCAAGTGCCTTTGAATCGATCAAACCAGTAAGCCATGTTGATGTATACGACAGTCAGTTAATCAATCCAACACCGGTTCATAGTGCTGCAAACGAGTCCGCTCCCGAATTATAATTTTAAAAAAACTAACAAAAATGTTATATACTAAAATGTTTTTAAAACATATTAATGCATTACATAAACACAAAGAATATTTCAAATCTAGTTTATTATTAAAATTTTCATAGCTACATACAATCAATCAAAAATACAGTACATATATACATAGTAAAACCCTTTTAAGTAATTTACCCGTCCTATGGCTTTTTGCGATGAAAATACAACACTTCATGCTTTAAAATATCATCAGGTAATCGATGAGCAAGAACTTCACCTTTATATTCAGAATTATCATAAGTAAGATGATCACCTGTTCCATCAAGCTCCATAGTTATTTTTGGTTCATTTTGATCGAAAAATTCTTGAAGTTTTTGCCAATAATCACGTTCAGAAAGTGGGTCCTTCTTGATAAGTTTCATCATATCTTTATAATTTTCATAATCAATTCTTGCACGGCCACGATTAGAATATTTCCATGCAAAATTGGCTTCTGGTGCATTAACTTGATCAAAATATAAATCAACAATGTTTTGACGAATTTCATTAACTAAATATGAATTTGGTTGAGCCAAAATTTTTAGAACATCAGTTTGATTTCGATTATTATTTGATGAGACAGTAATAAATCGACGAATGATAACAATAATTTCGAATAATGATTGAGGTGAACGAAATCCCATACTTTCACAAATGTCAACAGCAATAGTCATAATACGCTGAAGATTGTCCGGATCACCAACATTTTGTAATATTTTACCTATCGCCGGAAGATGCCGTTTCAATAGCATTACAGTAATCTTTGCACCTTTGGATTGAAGAAGTGGAATTTCATCAATAACTTTTTCCAATTTTTGATCCTTTTCGATATACGCATTATTCCATTTTTGAATTTTATCAGCAACAGCCGATTCAGCTAAACTTCCTTCAGTTATTGAACTCAAATCATTTAATAAAGCAGCTTGTTCAGCTTTATTTAATTTTGAAAGTGATGCAGCAGAAACTTCTTTATCACCAATAAGTAAACCACCATTTTGACCAAATGTTATTCTATTTTTGCCACCATGATCACGATTATTATGTTTTGTAAGTTCATAAGCTTTACGGAAGAAATCTCGTGGATCATCAATTTGACGAATAGTACGAATCATCCGTTTATTGCGTTGAAATTGATCAGTTTCGATATCTCCCAAAGCATTTTTAACACGTTCATATCCTTTACGAGATTTCTTGGTATCCAACTGTTGTTCAAATTCTGCCAATGTTTCTGTTTGAGCTTCACGAATGATTGATTTTGCTGTTTTGAAATTAATAAGTGAATGAGTTAATAATAATGCACTAAGTGATAGCTGCATCAAATCAAATTTAGAAATAGGTCGTTCTTCTTGCCAATCAGTAAAAATTGAATATCCATGATTAAGAATACCAACAGTATTAACACCAATTGCACTTGTATTAATAATATTTGCAGTATACTGCATTCCTCTTCCAACTTCCTCAGCTGATGCAGCAGCACTTGATAATGCTTGAGTTGCTTGTATACTTCCAACTGCTAGCGCAGTACCTGCTAAACCAATCCATGCACCTGAAACAAATTTTATCAAAAGGTTCTTCTAACAAATATATAAAAAAAGCCACCTCTTGACTCAGCATCCTTGGGCGCAAGAGTTTGTTTATGCATGCCACGATCTACTAAAACTGATACTGAACGAGTACCACCATATACCATTGCACCTGCACCGACACCAGTTCCAACAGCAGCAACAACCGGAGTTACAGTAATCGCTAAACCAGCAACAGCAATTGCCAATGCACCAAAAGTAGCAACAGTTACAGCAGTATCAGTAACAGAAAGTATTCGTTTTACAAGACCACATGCTGGAGTTCCTTGTCGATTCAAAAGTAAAGAGGTTGATTCATCTTGTTCTTTTTCAATAGGACGTGTAGAATATATTCCATTTACAGGGAAACAAATTTCTCCTCTTGGAAGTTTATTTGATGAAAGATAATTCTAAAAAGATTACTGTAATTTTTGGGTTATAAATAATGAAACATACCTGCCAACTTTTGTAAGCTCTTCCTTCAAGATCAACAAACCAACATGTATCATCACTGCTGCTATCTCCATTAGGTTCTCGTAAAATTCGAATAACAGGGATTGGTAAAGATTTATCTTCAACTTTACTATCAAATAGTCGAAGACAAACAAAGATAATCGCTGCATGAAGCTTTTCAGGATCCTTTCTTTCAAGCGATAAAATTTTTTCAGTTAATTCTTTTGCTCTTTTCTTTTGAAATGGTTTGTAAAGAGATAAAATGGCAAGAGATTCTTGATCAACATCGCGGATTAGCTCTTCATATTCATCTTCAAGTTTTAATTCGTAGCGAGAGTCATTTGATGGATCTTCTTCTAAAATATTTAGTTATTAAAACAAAGGTTAAATATCTGTAAAACCTTTACCTTTAGGTTGTCCATATATAAGATAGCATAATTTAGTTGTAAGAAGTTCACGTTCATCTAATTGTGGAATATTACTTATTGTATATTCATCATAATCAGCGGGACAAAAACTTGTTCTTAAATTCCATTGCATTTGTCGAGCTTCATCCCACCAATCTGAATCTGATTTAGGTGGCTGTTCAACTGGTACAATATCTCCAGAAGCTTCTTCCATTTTTTGTCTTGAACGTTTACGAAATCTAGAAGTAAGAAGGTTCATTTTCTGCTAACCGAAATTAATTCTGAAAAAGAAAATAAAATCACGCAATAATAATAATAATAATAATAATATATTTCAATAGTGAATGAAAAAAGGTTTGAACCAATGACTCATAGCCTGAAGAAATAAAATATAAGAAAAAAAAGGAAAAGTTTGTTGAAATTTTGCTGGCTGCTCATTCACGAGAAAAAAATTTATTCAAGGTGATTTCATCAGCAAGGAAGGAAGGTTCGTTGTCCACGACGTCCATGATGCAAATGCTTTAACAACGTACAAGTCTCTTAGGAGAGCCGCGTTGCGGCTCTTGCATTCTTAGTGTGGCATAAAAGTGATTTCATTTTTTTTTCATTTTTAGTATTTTATCCTTTTTCATTTCATACCAAACATGCTGCAATTAACACTACGCATTTATCCATTACATTTCGGCATATCTCATTGCACGATAAACAACAATCAGAATTTCATTCAACCTATTCTATCATTTCAAAAAAAGAGTCGTTGGTTCCTGCGGAACCAACGACAGCGTATTTATTCATTTATCACTCTCAAAAACCACACAAAACCTCGTTTTCATTAAAAACTTCAAAACATGCATTTACATTATACTCATTTTTCATACCTGCATATATATATATGTATGCATACTGTATTAAGCATTTACCAGAAAATTAATTTTTACATTTCTCATCTCTAAACAGCATCCCCTATCCTCATTTACACCAAGAAAACATAAATACATGCATTCCCTGCATTTTCATTTTTCTCATCCCATACCACATGCATCCATTCATCCCAAACTGCATACCCCTTTTTTTCATGCCATTT
Organism: Panagrolaimus sp. LJ2400; assembly: GCA_024447215.1. NCBI lineage: Eukaryota > Metazoa > Nematoda > Chromadorea > Rhabditida > Panagrolaimidae > Panagrolaimus > Panagrolaimus sp. LJ2400. The sequence continues at coordinate 10,239,487 of JAMRYA010000004.1, read as the reverse complement.
TTCATACTCCCATGCTCATAAAACATTATTACAATGCATTTAAAAGCATTTGCCCCAGCTGGGCATCGAACCCACAACCTCTCGCACGTCAGCCCTCTGCATACACCACTGCGCCATACGCGCAACTCCTTCAGATGACCACCTCCGGCGTTCATTTAAAATTTTTTCATGCTCCATTTTTCATGCTCTATCCATTGATACCCAACATTTCGCAAAAAAACAACATCCACCTATTCACAAACATTGCCAAATAGCATAATAGGTGATAAACTATATTCTTCTTTTTTTGTGTGTATTTGATGAAATCGCTGTCGGTAGTCCCAACAACAATATTGTTTTATTTTTTTCCAGCAAACAATAAAAATACAAAGAAAAAAAGTGATTGCATTGTTGTGTTTGATGCAATGGGTTTTTATACTTTTAAAATAAATTTTAGTTTTTACAAAAAAGCAATTTTTGTTAACAAGAATTGCTGTTAATCCGTTTTTGGCTTTTATGATATTAATGTGTATTAAAAATAAAAGTCTGTCTTCCTTTTTTGATGCATCAAAGAAGACAATTTTTTTTGAAAAACTATTTCCTTGTTGTTATCTTGCATTAAACGTATGTGGTAAACAACGAAAAAGCATTTTAAAGACAGCATTTTGTGAGAAAAATATACAAACATCATATTTTTGTATAAAAATGACTACCGTTTTATAAAAAAATTTTTGCGTTATTTATCACCCTTTAATTTAGAAGTAACTACGTAACATTCTCTGTTTAAACAGCTTATATAAGGAAGAAAAATTTAAATGAAATAAAAAGATGCATTTTTAAGCATGACCACAGGTCACTAAAAAATTTTATAAAAAATATGCTTTTTAAAATTTGTTTTATAAATTTTTTATCTGTAACGTTGTCTTACCATATTCCATTAAAAGGTTACGATATTAAAAAGAAAGAATTTATTGATCATGAACCAATATTTAGTTTAAATAATGATAATATTGTTGAAGTAAGAACGTTTTTGATAAAATTTTATTTTTAAAGGATACTGTAGGGTGATATTTTGTTACCGAAAAATGAAAGGTCAAAAAGACAGGCTTTGTATTATATCCGTAAATGGAATACCTCTAAAAGCATTTCTTTCACGTTATCAAATCAATTTAGTAAGTAAAAAGAATTTTGTTTTGATAAATATTAACATGAAAATTTATGTAGCCGATGAAGATAAAAACATTATTCGTACTGCAACTGGTTTGTACAATGCTTTTACATGTGTCAAATTTGAAGAAAATGGCACAAATTTGCCTGTAATAAATGTTGTTAAAAGAAATGGATGTTATTCTACAATTGGTAATTCATATAATAGCATTTATTAATACCGTAATTTTAAAAAATAGGTCCACTTTGGAGTTATAAATCCCAACTTTTATCACTTGATGACCATTGTATAACAGATTTTGTAACACCACTTCATGAATTTGCACATGCCTTAGGGATTTTCCATGAACATTCCCGCCATGATCGAGATGAATTTATTAAAGTATATCCCGAAAATACAATGGATGAACAAAGTCATAATTTTGATAAAATAAGCCAAGATGGAAGTCATATTTTTAGCGAATATGACTATGATAGCTATATGCATTATAATGACAGTTTAGAAATATATAATTGTACTATCTTTTTTAAATATTATTAAATTTTAAGGAGCTTTTTCTGATGCATGGATGAAAACGATTGATGCTTTGGATAAAAAATATCAACGAACAATGGGTCAAAGTATGTATCCAAGTGCTTCTGTTTTCAAAGTTGTCAATGACTTTTATCAATGTCATAAACGTTGTGAAAATTCAACAACTAAATGTCTAAATGAAGGTTATCCAAATCCTAATAACTGTGATGCATGTAATTGCCCAGAGGGTTTTGGTGGCAGATTTTGCGAAGAGCGAGCTAAATCAGTTGTGGCAGATTGTGGTGGTGATTATAACGTAAACAAATTATGATATTCGAACCTACAAAGAAATTCATCACTTTTAGGCATCGACATCTTGGCAAACTTTGGAAGCAACATTAGAACGAAATCTACCGTATTCCCCATTTCCTTCAACGTGCTATTTTCACATCCACGAAAGTTTAAAAACGTAAAAAAAAGTTTTATAAAAATTTTTTAGGCTCCAAAAGGTGATACAATTGAAATAAAGCTCAAAAGTGTGCGAATGATTTGTTCAACCGCATGCGCTTACAATAATCTAATGATAAACATCGGAAAATCATGGTTGTCTAATTCGATTAGGTAATGGAGTATAATATAAAAAATAAATCTCATAATGAAAACTTTTAGATTTTGTTGTTTAACTGATGTTCAAAAATATTCCAATTTTACTACATTCTCAAATCTTGCTGTTCTCAGTTTAAACTCTCGAAAACAATCCGTTTATTTTGCCCTTGATTACAAAATTAAAGAAAAGAAAATAAACATACAGATATAAAATTTAAATTTTTGCGGATTTTTTTTATTAAAATGTTATGCAGGATCTGTTAGTCGACATTCTAATGTCATAACCGTTAAAGGTGGATCAGCCATTTGCCATGCACCATTGTTACAAGTTGCTGGAAAAGTGACAGTATCAGGCCCAAATTCAACAAAATTAATTTGATTAACAACAATAGCGGCTTGTAAATCAAGTCCTTGTCCTTGTGGTTGTCCACAGGTTACGGTAGCTGTAGATCGACAAGTGTTATCGTTATAAACAAATGTCATAATACCATCAGCAAATGGAATAGCAGAAATATTTTGGAAAAGTTCAGGACAGCAATCTGAGAATTGATTTAATAGGTGTAAAAAAAGTTAGTACAAATTGGGATCTACCTCCAGTAATTGCAGTTGTAGTTGTGGTGGTAGTTGTGGTTGTCGTTTCACCAGGTGGAAGTGTTGTAGTCGTTACTGGTGGACCACCTGGAGTTGTTGGAAAACAGCTTTCCACAAACGACATGGAAGAAAAGAACGTCACAAAAAACAAAAATTTTAAAAATTGAAGCAAAATCTGTAATAAAAAGAGAAGATATTTGTCTTTAAAAAATTAAAATTACTTTTAAAATTTTGCTTTTTTTCATTAAATATGACCCGAAAATTTGGATCATCTCACGTGGGTAATAGCATGCATCTGCATCAATCAAATTACTTTCAAAATTATTAAGTTTAATAATAAATAAAAACAATGTAATTTATTAACGAAAAATATAGGAATTCAAATACAAAAATAAAATATTGAATGAAAAATTCTCAAAGTCAAAATACGTTTGTTATTTCTCTATTTTACAATATACAAGAAGAATTGATGACCGCTTTAACACCGTAATCGTCTTTAAATTGGAAGGGATGTCTCTTTCTACTTCCTTCCTTCCAAAAATTAGGTCCTGTCAATGGAGGGCAAATTCGAATAGAGAAAAAAAAATTAGATAGGAAGAAGTTCGTAAAAAGTGGCCCATTCCGGTAATCCTTCCGACGGTCATCAATACGGCAGATTATGAAAGTATCGAGGGCGAGTATGAGCAAGACAAGAAAACACACGAACAAAAAAAAGTTTACAATGAAAGATGAAATTGTTTTTACTTTAAACATTCTTAAATATTCCTCTTCTTTAAGTCGATAATCTTTTAGGATTATCGACTTAAAGTGTCGTCTGCTTTTGTGTTGTGACTTTCAAATCGCTAAGAATCCTGTAAAAAAAGTAAAGAATATTAGTTCCTTTTTTTCTCCGTAATAGTTTACCATTCAATTGTAAAAACTTTTGGTAATTGCTTTTTATCATTGAAAAATTCAGTTTTTTTGGAACACTTTGACTTAGTACTATTATTAAGTTTATATTTTAAATGTCGACAAATAAATGGATTATGTTGAGATGATTCACCAGGACATGCACAGGAAGCAGTACGGGATTGCTTTCCAACATCAATAACACCCGTTTGTTCAAATCTAAAGATAATAAAACAAGATAACTAAAAAACATCTACAGTATGCCTAACAAAAATTTACTTTCGAATAACTTTGCTTACACAGCTATGCGTTACACCAAGTGTACGAGCAATTTCTATTTTTCTAATACCATGATGAAACATTTGAATTATTCTTTCTCGATCACAGCTTAATAAAGGCCTTCCAGAAATATACGGGCGACCAAATCGATTTCTTGCAGATTCTCCAACTAAAAATTTTTAATAATACTGTATCATCGATTAGATATAAAAAATCATACTATTATCATAAAATGGATTTTGATTATCACATTTTGCCGCATAATTAACTTTTAAAATATCATTCCATGCCAAAGATTCCTTCGCTTTAGAGCTAGTATCATTGAATAAAGTTTTATTATTTTCTAAAAAATTTCTTTGAATTTCACGGTTCATCATTGAAAGCATATTGAAACATGAGACAATGCTATGTATTGTTTTTTCATCTTTCTCTGGTAAAAATAATAAAAAACGCCTTTTTTATTTCTGTCATTTGCTATGCCCCTTTTTTATTAATGCTTAAAAAACGTCTCACACTATTTTTTGATTAATTCGTTATCGAGATCTGCGCAAACGATAATATTTTTGCGCAGCATTTTTTTCCAAATGACTTTATAAAAAAATTATGTGATAAACGAGTCAGACGGCAGTTCTTTTTTGTCGAAATTAAAATAAAGGCGGCATTACATCTTATTGTAAAAACTCAAAGAAATAAAAATTCACGATATTTCCTTTCTTATTTTACTTTTTGTATCGTGGGATAATAATTCCACTTCCACAAAAAAAACAGAAAGATAGGTCATTGGTTGATAATTAAAAAAAACAACTAATGCATAAATTTTTTTATTAATAGGTTTATTTTTCGTTAAAAAATATTTTCAAGTTAATTTTTAATTATTCCCAAATGATGATTTTTATCACTACATAATCCTTCATTTGCACATATTGCTTCTGCGGTATATGGTGTAACATGAGCTTTAGTATAAATATCCGCTAAATAATTATTGACAATATAGATGCAATTATTTTTATATTGACTGTAGACACCAAGACAGTAATTTATCATTTTTGCTTTTATATCACTCTAAAAATTTGAGTTTAATTATTTAGTATACGGTAATATTTTAAAAGCTAAGAATTCTTTGTCAAGCTTGCAGAAATAGAAAAAACTTACATAACTAGCAAAAATATCTTCTCGTGTCATTTGAACAGCTTTTTCACAGACATAACATGGCATTACATCATCTTGATTCTTGTGGCCTAAAAATCTATACTAAAACGTTCCTCTCATGATTACTGTAACAAACCAGAAATAATTGTAACTGCATTTAAAGCATTAAAACTTAGCATAAAAATTACAACCATAAAAGAAACATTTAAATGTGTCATTTTTAACAAAAACAATTGCAATAAAAAAGAAATATGCACTGATTTATTTTCACCTTTATATTGTTTCTTGGACGAATTACCCCCGCTCCTGATATTTGTGCTTATAAAAATCATTTAATCAAGTGAAGAGCACAAAGAACTTTAGGCATAGATTAACTTTTAATGCATCCGTTTTTTACCACTTTTAAATGATAAGTTACATCGGTGCATCTTTCTCTTTTTAGTGATAAAAATCCATTCTTCCTCCTTCTTTTTTGACCTTTTAAAATTTTGAAACACAATGTTAAAAAGACTTTTATTGTTAAAGTTATTGTATATATAAATATAATAATTTAAAATAAATATTATAAATCTATCAATTAATTTAAGTGATATATCACAGACGTATATTTTATACTCGTCAAAAATGTTTCTAAGCATTGAGTTTTTCAGGCATTGAATAGCAAGCATCAAGGAATACATGTGTCATACTGCTGACCAAACTACGATCAGGAATTAACGCTGCTGTTCCATAGATTGCAGCAGTTTTTGAAGCACCGCCTTTATTTGGCATTTCATTAACTTCTTCACATGCTTTACGTAAATCAGCAATAAATGCAGAAATAACTTCACTATTTGCTTGATTGAATGTCATACAAAAATGAATCCTAAAAAAGTGTAATTAATTTAAAACAATGTAATAAAAATTCAAAACATTTACGAATCAGGATGTTGAAGAGTATTTAAATTCCATCCCAAATGATTCATTTTATCAGCAACTGCATAAATATTGAATTCTGTGCTACGAAAAGCTACAACAGAAACTTCAGGTGTACCATAAATTTCAAGTCCAGGTACTGTAGCAATTTGTTTAGCAAGTTCACGAGCTGCATCAATAATTGCACGAGTTCTTGAAACATAAACATTTCGACCAAAATACATCATTGTACCCCAAGTAAGAGCAATAGCCAATCCACTTCGACTTCCAGCAAGTGTGGGAGTTGCATAAATGCCACCAGTCCAGTCAGTAACAGAAAAATATTGATTATGTAGATAATCAGGAGAGCGATAAAGAATAACAGATGTTCCTTTTGGTGCATAACCGTATTTATGAGTATCACAAGAAATAGACGTTACACCAGGTAAACGAAAATCAAAAAGTGATAGCGGGAAACCTGCTTCTTCCATGAATGGAATTAAAAATCCTCCAAGGCAAGCATCAACATGAACAGGGATTTTATAGCGAAGACCAAGCTATAAAAAGATGTTATAAGCAAAGACAAAAAAAAGAATGTTAGCTTACATTAGCAATTTGAACAATATCATCCATAGTTCCAGTTGGAAAATTTGGTGCTGATCCAACAATCATACATGTATCACTTGAAATTGCCCGTCGCATAGCTTTGAGATTAACACGATTATTTTCGTCTACAGGAATATGTTTAATCCGAATATTCATCATAAATGCAGCTTTATCAAATGCTGCATGAGCAGTAACAGGAATAATCATAACAGGTTCAGTAATACCTTTAGCATATGCGCGGTTACGGTAGGCAAAACAAGCTAACATAATAGATTCTGTACCACCAGATGAAACCTAAATCATAAATTTTAAGTATAAAATACATAATTATTAATAGCCTTACTGTTCCACAAGCTTCAGGAGGGCCATGGAAAAGATTGGCAGCCATTCGAACAATTTCAGCTTCCATTTTTCGAACACCAGGAAATACATCAGGATGAAGGGGATTTGAGTATGCATACTTTTTAAAAATTTCAGATAAGAAATCGATATGTTTTTGATCCCGATCAGTGTAAACGGTGCCGCTAACTCGTCCTCCATTAACATCAAATGTTCCCATACTTTCATATTCAGCTGCTTTTTGAATAATATCTTCTGGTGAAAGTTGAGCATTTGTTAATTCATGAATAAAAATTCTATTTTGATCATATTTATGAATTGATTCAACAATATCATTTCGAATCCCTTCAAATTCTTTTTGAATTTTCTTTTCAACTGATGGCAAATATCGAGCTAATGAAACAAAATATCCCATTAATCGTTGATGAATTGGACGATCAGATCGACGAAGGATAGTTCGAATTTTAAAGTATGCATAAAGTGAAACAGCAGTTCCACCAACTAAAACAATTGGTGAAAATCTTGATAAGCGATCATTAACTTCATCAATGAAATATTGAGTATGGGCAATGGCAGTGGCTTTGTCGAATGGCATTATTATCTAAAATTTGTTAGGATGACATATTTTAAGAAAAATCGTTCCACTACAATCAATGCACGTAAAAGAAGAAAAGCAAAAAAAGACTCCAAATATGTGATAACAGTCAAAATAAAGTGGAATTAAATGAACATAATTTTTTTGCACAAGACTTGTCGTTGTTAAGAAGAAAGAAGGAAAAGGGAAGGCTTGTTTGTTGAATGTTCCATTGCGGTAAAAAAAATCTTTTAAAAAAATACAAACAAATACAAACTTGGCAAAATGTCAAGGCAACATTTATAAAAAAAATGATGCAAAATGTTTTCCAAATCCTCTGGGAAACTTTGATATCCCTATGATAGTATCCTGCTGTAAATCATAATTCATTTCATAGTCAATGCTTAATTTTTGAAACACTATAATTAACAAATATAACCCATGTCGCCCACTCCAGTTCTGAAGATATTTTTGATAAATTTTTTTAAATCATAAATAACCATCTCAAAAAAATTTTACGTTGTGATAATTCGTTTTTTTAAATATGCTTTATATATATGCTATGTTAAAATTTTAAAAAATAAAACTTAATAAAACTTTCAGGCTATAATGCAGACTGAAATGGAATTAGTTGTATGGCCGAGTGATTTTGGTTTAGCTTCCCTTGACACTGGTTGTCTTCAATCTATGGTTTGTACATTACATATTTATCTTAATATCTTTTAATAGTCTTTATTTTAGGTTGCTGCTAAAATTGCAGCCGCACCTGTTAAATTTCGATTTTCCACCAATCCCGGAGAATCTCCTTCTGGTTAGTTTTTTAAACACTTTTATATAATTACTGTAAGCATATTTAGGAACTCTACCGTTGTTAATTCATGGCGACAAAAAGTTAACAAATTTTGAAGATATTGCGGAACATTTACGGAATTTAAAACAAGTTTGTTAAATAACATTTCGTATTTTTATTTATATTCTTTTATATTAGGAAGTTGTACTTGATGGTGAACTTACTCCTAATCAAAGAGTTGAATTTTTTGCATATGCCAGCTATTTGCGTAGTCGTCTATATCCTGCTCTTGTAAGTTGTAATAATTATCGTAAACTCTCTAATTGAAGCGCTGTGCTTAATTTTCAAACCAACACTTTTTTGGGAAACTAAAAAGTAAAATCGTTTATTTTTCGTTAAATATTTATTTAACATTTTTTCTCTACTATATATCTTGATCGATATCAGTATCTAACGCTGGCTCTTCAACAAGCTCTACAGTAATAATTGTTTATGTGCTTTAATTAGAGAGTTTACGGTATTGTAATAACAATTTTACATTGAAATATTTTAGTTGCATACTTTATGGGTTGATAATTATAATTACAATACTGTTACACATCATTGGTATACTTCTAAACTATATTTTCCATGGAATCTTTTTTATCTTGAAAAGCGTCGTAAATTTGCACAAAATTATTTAAAGACTGTTGGAAAGGGAGAAGCTGAACTAGTTAAAGAAGCTTTACAGGTTTGAAAAATTTCTCGATTGATAAAAATGTACCTGTATTTTTTTAGACATTGAACTTACTTTCTTCAAAACTGGGTGATAACAAGTATTTTTGTGGTGATAAACCATGTTCTGTTGATGCTCTAATTTTTGGATATCTTGCTCCACTTTTAAAGCTTCCACTTCCAAGTGATCGAATTTATCTTCATCTATCTTCTTTACCAAATTTGTCTCGATTTGTTGAATCAATCATTTGTATTTATTTGCCATTACCAGATGAACTTATTCGACAACAAAATATTGAAAAACAAGCATGGGAAAAGCGTAAATCAAAGGCTCAACGAACAGCTGAAGAAAGTCGTCTTCGAAAAGAACAAAAACGCAATGAAAATGAACAAAGTAATGCAAGTTCATTACGTGATACAATCCTATTTGGAATGGGAGCATTAACTCTTTCGGTACTTTTTGCTGTTCACACTGGTATGATTTCATTTATTAGTGAAGAAGATGATAAATTGGATGTTGAATAATATGTATAATATATATATGTTGTTAGTTGAATAGATCATAGACATAGAATTAGAACTTTGCAAATGTAGTTTTTTTGTTGTTTTTTTTTATTAAAGGAATAAAATACATTTTTAAACTAAAATTCTTCGCGCATGTGTAAACAAAGCAAACAACTTCGACCTTTGTGGTTGCCAGGACGCTATAAATAAAGCAGCAGCAGAAAAGGGATCGGTTTGCGCCGAGTCACACAGGTGTAAGCGGTCAAAATTTTTTTCATTTCCCGTGTCAAGCAATCGATGACAAGCATTTCCTTTTTTCTGTTGTTATTTCCTTTTGATGAATCATTAACATTGTTGTTCTTGCTTCATCAAATGTATTCAGTTTAAAAAACTTTTTTTGTTATCTTCAATAGTTGATTTATTTTTAAAAATGAAATAAAACTTTGTTTTGCATTTGGTCATTTTTGGATAAGCAATATTTTGCCGTCACATTTTAAAGCAGCTGCCCATAAAATAAATTGCAGCGATAAAAGGGTGTTTTATTGGACTTCCATTTCTTTGAACATTGCTGACCATTTGCAAAAAATTTTTTAAAATGGCATATTATGGAGGTGGTAAATGTGTGAGAACATGTATGCTAATTTATACAATTGGATTTTGGGTAATTTTTCTTTGACATTTTGTTTTAATATTTTTTTTTCAATATTCTAGATTACGGGTTTTGCATTACTTTTTATTGGATTATGGATGCTATTAGATCCAAGAAGAACTTACATCTTAGATTTAGTTGATTTTTCTGAAGATGATCCTTTATTGAGATTTGCTGCATATATTTCATTAATCACAGGAACGGCAACAATATTTGTTGCATTTCTTTCATGTTGTGGTGCAATAAAAGCAGAAAAATGCATGATTTTTTCGGTATACGGCTTTTGTGTTGATTTTTATGTTACAGTAACCATTTTTAGTTTGTGATATTTTTATTTTTAATATTTTTGGCAGAAATATCTATTGGAGTTTTAGCTTTAATGTATCGAGAAAAGGTTAGCTTTGTGTAAAAATTCTAACACAGTTTTGGCTTTTATAATTTTTTAACATTCGTTGTTTTAATTGTTTTTTTATCTAGTTCACCGGTGACAGAATGGAAGTATACATTGCAAATTTAACTCATAATCGTTATTATCGTGATAAATGGGTGACCCCACTTTTGGATACTATACAGTATTACGTAAGAAAATTATTTACTAAAAAACAGGGTCACTTTTTTTAAAATTAAAAGTGTGTGTCTCATGTTTTTTTGAATGTTTGTGTGACAAAGAAAAAAATTAGGGATTACAAAAAATAATGCCCTTTAGATCTTTAACATAAATTACCGTAACCATTTGAAGTTTATTATTCATCATGATTATGGGGTTGCTATGAATAAAGTAAAGAATCAACAAATTACTAGACTTATTGATAACATGCAATTTCATGTAAGTTCATTCATAGAATTTATATTATTATATTTATTATGATAAAAAATTATAGATGCAATGTTGTGGAGCTCAAGGACCACAAGATTGGCAACATAGTAAATGGAGGGCATCAGCTCCAATTGATTTATTGGATATGGATGCTGGTATTCATCAACGAGTACACCATGTTAAAAATAATGGAAAACATTATACATTTAATTATTCACTTGCACTTCCAAATGTTCCATTTTCATGTTGTACACAAATGTCAGGATCAACGGTTCATAATCTCATTGCTAAAAGTCTTGTTCGATGTCAACAATCAGGAAGTTCAAATAAAAATTGGCGCCATCATTTGGTTAGACAACTTTTGTAATAATTGAGTGATTGAAAGTGTGTGTATGTCTAGAAATTACTTAAAAAACTGACCCTTGTTTTGTAATTGATGCATGAATAACTAATTTTGCATTTTTGTGACTCTAATATTTTTTAGCAACAATGTTGTGGTGGTTCAGGACCATTTGATTACTATAACAGTTTTTGGTATATAACAAATACAGAAAGAGGTACAAGATCGTATGTACCATTTTCATGTTGCCGTCAAACTCAAAATGCCAGAGCATGGGCTTTGGAACCCATTAATCCCATGTGTACCATATACTTTTATAATACGAGAACTTTCAACAGCACTGTGAACACCCAGGTTTTTATTACTTTTTTTTGTTGCTTTTTTTAGCTTTTCTTTCTGGTGTGAATTGACGTTTACATTTTCAAAATGTTATTCCTTTCTTTTAAAACTATTTTCCTTTTTTAGGGATGTCATGAGCGCTTACAAGAGTGGTTTAATGAGCAATCTTGGATTTTTGCAGGGGTTGGAATTGGCTTTGCCATTTTTCAGGTTTGCCTTCGCTATGCACTTTTTTCAAAGCTCTAAAACATCTTTTTAGGTCATTGGTATATTTTTATCCTTTATCCTGGTTAAAAAAATTGATGATTACGAATATCTTCATTAAATATTCATTTACTTTGAAAAAAAATTTACGCTTTTCTTTGTTGATTTTACATTCGTTATTGTTTGAACAATGAAACTTTAAGATATAAAAAGCTCCATTTTTAAACATGCAATGCTTAAAAATTTCTTGTTTAAAAAAACAACAGAAAAAAAACTTATAAAAATTATTTACATTTTGACAAAACTCCAGACGCAAGAATGGCTGAAAGCTCTTTAATGAAAATTTTTAAAAAAATCTCATAACATCATTATTAAAAAAGGTTATTAAAATTCTAAAGCCCTTTTTTTCAGAACCTTTTTGCAACCCTAAAGTTCTTTTTTTGCTATTTTTTGCTTTTAATTGTTCTAAGATGACTTCCGAAAGTAGGCGGTACCAGAATTTTATATTAGATGTTTTTCGTGTATGCCAATTTAGAATTTATTTTTCTTTTCAAAGTATTAACTGTTTTTCATTGAATAAAATTTTAAGTAAAAAATGCAACTTTTAATTTTGTTTGCAACTTTTTTTGCATTTATTATGCTAACAACTGCGTATCCAAAAATAATGCCATCACGTCGTGCATATGCTATGGTTCCAGATTTTAGTAACCTTATTCGTGTATATGGTAAAAGATCGGGTATGTTATAATTTTCGTAATTACGTTTTTCATCTTTGATTCTTTCCCTTTTTTAGATGCTTTTAATAACAACAATGATCTATGGAATTCCAACTTCGATTCAAATCTTTTTTAATTGTTTTATTTTTATTTATTTTTAAAAACAAATTTAAGCCTTTAAAATAAAAAAATTCATTAACGCTGATGTTTCTATTATCATTTTAAATTTTAATTCACACTTTTCTTGGCTATATCAAAGCAAAACATGAAAGTTCAAGCTTTGTCTAACCTACTGTATAAAAGTATCAAACGTTTTTTAACACAGTAAATTTAAAAAAATTCGCTAGTAAAATTCCGTGTTATGAATCACCAAAAGTTTTCAATTCAAGGATAACTAATTTTATGAATGAAATATGAATAACATTATAGTAAAATTATTGTTTAAAAATTGGCTGTCAAATGTCTTGAATTATAAATTCTTTTAGAAAAAAACTTTTTAAATATGTTAATGAAATTAAAATGTTCTGACCAATTTTAAACTTTTTTAATACAGGGAAGTAAAAAAAAATTTTTTAGTTTCCTTAATTAATAATGCATTCATAATAGTTAGGTGTGTCTTTATGAAACTTTGTGTTGCTAATCTACATTTTATTTCGGACATAAAAAGTCATTTTAAAATAATTCAAGGATTTTAAAAATTTTAAACACGGCGGGCACGATATCCACTAGCATCATTGCCATAATTGCCGGCGCCAGAGCTTCCACGGCCACCTTGACGTCCACCACCTCCATGACGATCTGGGCAAGGACAGTATTCGGCATCTTTTCCAGGTTTTCCTTTTGCGCCTTCTGAACCTTCTTCACCATCAGCTCCTGCGGGTCCTTGGAATCCAGGAGCACCGGGAGGTCCAGCAGGTCCGGGTTTGCCAGGTGCACCAACTGGTCCTTGATCTCCTTCTTCTCCTTGATCACCAGCAGGTCCAGGTTCGCCGCGATATCCTTTACGGGGACTGAAAAAGATTTTAATTAAAATATCACAGCACAAGGATGTGTATGAATATTGTTTTGAAGTTTTTGTTTAAATATCATAATGATATTTTTACAGAAAACATACATTGGTTTTTCAACATCAGCACCCTTTTCACCAGCTTTACCAGGCTTTCCGTTTTCACCAGGTGGACCAGGAGGCCCCATGTCCCCAGGTAGACCGGGTAGACCATCTTGACCGGGGTAACCAGGGGTACCTTTGCGTCCACGCATTCCACGCATACCAGGTCGACCAGCTGCACCAGGGGGTCCTTGTGGTCCCATGGGGCAATGATAGGTTCCAGATGGAGGGGAGTTATGAATATCTTCTGCATCTTGACCATCTTTTCCATCTAAACCTGGAAGACCATCTAAACCATCTGGGCCTGCTTCTCCAGCAGGGCCATCTGGGCCAGGAGCACATTTGCTTTCAGAAGTTGACTGACAATCTGAAATGAAAGGAATAGTATTGTGATGATTAATTCATATAACATACTGCATCGGTTATTATTGGGATTTCCACTTAGATGTGGAGGAATTCCAGAAGTGCCAGGAATTGAAGGAGAATTTGATGGAAAATTCCCACTTGGTCCACCGCCACCACCATATCCACCAGTGTTTGAGCCAGAAGCACCATATCCACCATAACTTTGACGACGGATACGATTTGAGGGGGTACCAGCTCCCATACCGACCATATCTTTCCAAAGATCATCAGCTAATACTTTGAAGCTATCCATTTCATTATCAAGTTCAGCCCAAATTGATTGAACATCATTGTAGATGACAGCAATGGCATAAAGGCAAGCAATAAGGGTAATACCCGAAAAGGATATTGCTCCAACGGTGGCTTTATTCACCGACATCGTTGGAAGAAATGTATAGAGTGATGAGGTGGATATCTATCAGAGCTCCTTTTATACTATCACTTTTTTTTAGGGCGGTACAATTCCACTATAATTGGATAACAATCCACGAATTAAAAAAAATGAAAGAGGGGTAATGAAGCAAATAAAAAAAATCTTTCGAGAAAGATGGCTGTAGAAGATTTCAAGAAAATTCTTTTTGTCAATGACGATGCACCCCGCTTTGGATTTCGTGGCTTCTTTTTTACAGCCTTTTTTCAAAAAGAAAGGGAAAAAAATGAATCACATTAAAGACTAAAAAACTTTATCCTGGAATGCTGTCAGACTTAATTTGTAAATTTAAATGATTTGATCAGTTGCAAATTTAACAATCCACAATTTAGGGCAATTTAATAGTGTTCAAGTTTGGTGTGAATAAAAGTACCTTTTTTGTAATTATTTCCGATAAATGTTTTTTTCTAGAAAAAGAAAAAAACAGGGCGCCAGATTGTCTGTTTCTTTTTTTGAAGGTGATAGAAAAAGGTTTCTGCTATCAAATTATATGTCATTTGTCAGTGTGAACTTAATTCATTATCCTTAGACTTTTTTGATTGTATTATTCTGTCTGTACTGAAGAAAACGTTTTTAAACTGATTTTCACATGTTTCTTTAATTCATGTTCATTCTTTTTTTCAATAGATGTTTCTGATCATCGACATCTTCTTTAATCAGCGTCAGCATTAAAGAATGTCGTCATATAACTTTGAAAGTTTCGAAATAAATAAATTAGATTAACAAACAACAAAAAATATTTATTATTAATTTTAATAATAGTTTAATTGAAAACAATCTTCATATAAAAATTTATCAACTTCTTTATATAAGTGCACACGAGTATTTTTGATGGAATGCTCTTGATTTGTATATACCTAAAATTTTAATATAACAAGAATAATAATAATAAAAATTATAATTGCTTACAAGTTGTGTAAAGTGAATGTCATGGTCCTGCAAAGCCATAGCAAGAAGTGCACTATTTTGATAATGTACGTTATCTAAAGTATTAAACTTAAGTAAAAAAACTGTTACACAAAAATATACCATCTGCTTCTCCGTGTGCCAAGAAAAATTTAACATTTTTAAATTTTTGAATTGCAGTTGAATTTAATAATGAAGTAGCCAAATACCCGCCTTTATTTTCATTTGGTTGGAGCATATACCGCTCTGTGTAAGCACTATCTTAAAAGAATATAATGTGTAATAAAGTTTTTAAAAAGGATTCTTTTTGTATACCATAAAAACGAAAATCAACAACTGGCGCAACTGCCATTGAACATTTAACAACAACTCCTCCATCTTTTTCAACAATATGGCCGGAAGCAAAACCACCGTATGACTAAAAAACTTTCTTGAAATTTTTAAAAAAGATTTCTTTAAAGTTACCCATCCAAATGCAGAAACTTTTTCAGGATCCATAAATGGATATTTTTGTATTAAATACCGCAATACATTGATTTGGTCATCGACTTCTGGTGAGCCCAAATTTTTGTAAAGCGGAGATCGAACTTTCCATCCTCGATTTGCTGAACCCCTTCCATCAATGCTCACAATGACATACTGTCTGACTGAAGCTAAATATGTCATTAATGGCATTGGAGTTGTATTTGAAACCATAAAAGTATTTGGACCCGCGTATCTAAATACATTGTAATAAGATTAATACTTATTTAATGAAAAACATACAAATGCAAAATAACAGGATATGTGAATTTTGAATTAAAATTTGGTGGTAAAATTAATCGAACATTAGCTTCTATTCCAGATGAAAGTGGAACGGTATCAAATCTTATATTTGGAATGTCATATACAGGATTAAAGCTAGCAGACTTTGAACCATCATTAATAATCCAATCTAAAATTAATTGAATTATTTTGACAAAACAAATATTATTTTTACGCTGTAAAATATTTTTTGTTTTCTTTAAATAAGCTACAGTATCTTGATAAGCAGCATCACAAAAAAGAACCATTTGTTTTCCACTTGGAGCAAAATTAACTTCAGCATTTTTGCAATTCTCTATTAAACAACTAATACATTGTGGAGCGACATTATCTTCAACAGAAGCATATGGAACACGATAAACATGTTTTTCACCAATGAGTTCACCGCTTGCTGTAAAAAAGCTATAAAAAAATACAAATTAGTAATCAACAAAGATGCAATTCTTGTTTACATTTCATCTCTTTCTTTATCATAGCCAACAATATTGCTGACATCATATGGCCCTCCATGATAACCACTTTCAGGAAAATATTTTCCTTCTTTCTGTAAAGTTTTGCAAGCTTATAAATTGTTTGTGTTGTTAAACTTACTGTAACTTCAATATGTGCAACATGATCATAAACATTGCCATCAGAATATTCATGAGGAAGTAGTATAAAAAAGCCACTTTTTGAAAAATGTTCTATTTTTAAAAGTGAAGGATCTGCCCACATTTCCATTCCTTTCATTGAAAATTCAACTTTTTTAAGCTGAAAATTAAAATTTAGGACATGACAATTTCAAAGATTTTGTGATTACCACCCGACAAGGAATACCATATTGACATGCAGTTATAAATATTTGATTTTGATTTCGATTTGCCCAAACAACAATTAAATAATCTCTTTTATCGTTTTCAACTTCTTCTAAAGCAATCCATTGAGTAGAAAATAGATAATAACTTAAATCAGGATTTTGTTCAATAAGTTCATCAGGAGGTAAAATCATTTGAGTAGTATTTAGCTCTTTATTCCAAATCCAAAGAAAAACGGCTGGTTGGTGTGCATCACCTGCTTTTGGATATGCAATTGAATGATATGTTGGATATGGCTTCGATGTATAATATGGCAAAATAATTTTGCTAACATTTCTATCATCAAAAAGTGCGTATGCAAGATATTGACCTGATTTTGACCACCACAATGCTTTTGCATCATTCAAGATTTCTTCTACAAAAAAGAAGAAAGAAATTAAATAATTGTCAATTCAACTTTTTTCTACCTTCATAAATCCAATCCGCAACGCCATGATATCGAAATTCAGAACCTGATGAAGTGATTGGCAAAGCTGGCAAATCAGGACTTTCTTGATAAAAAATATTATTTTCGTATACGAAAACCTTAAAAAAAGTTAATTGATATGTTAATCAATCATTGTCATAAAACAAACTAAATCTCTTGCACCATATGCTGGATTCCATTCTAACAATTGCAAAGGTTCATTGCCACTTGCTAAAGGACCAACTGGTTTAAAATTCCTAAATAAATTCTTTGTTTTATTATTCTGCAACAAAGAATCGTAAATTTTTGATACCTTAGATTTCCTTTTTCTAATTGCGCAATGTCATATAAACATTTTCTTGAATGTCGAAAACCCTTGAAAAAAAGTCATTTAAACAAGTAATAAATTTAGTTAATTTAGACCTACCTGTGATGCAGTTCGACCAAAAGCAATAAACTTTGAATTTGAATTAAATATAAAATCAGCATGTTTGTCTTGAAGTCGAATTTGACCTGGATTTATCCAATATTTTCGACTTCCATAAAGATCTGCTTTATTTGTGTCAAACTTCTAAAAGAAAATTAATGACTTCAAAGAAGTTACAGTATGCTAAAGAAACAAACCCAGTAATCATCACCAACTTTTATGACAATATTATCATCATGTAACCATCGGAATGAAAATTGTGATTTTGGAAGAGAATAAATAACATCTTCAATTGAATGAGAAACATATTTACCATCAACTAATTTTCTGGCATGAAAACTATAATTTCCATGTGAAATACTGCTACTGTCACCATAAGTGAATCCACCAATGTCATCAAAATTGACAGCTTTAAAAGAAATTTAATTATTGTATGTTTTAAATATAAAGAAGAATGCTACCAAAAATAGAAAAGAAAATATGACTCACGTTTTTGTGTCAAAATTAAAGCTACCGATGCAATAACAAAGAGAACGACAGCCGATGAAAAAAGTATGACAAGAAAACTGAAACATCGACGCTTCGCGGACTTTTGTTTGGGCTTAAAAATATAATAAAATTGCTAAAAAAATGGTTTTTAAAAATCTTACTCCATGATCAAATCGGTCTTCAATATGTGGAGCAAATTGGAATGATGCCGAGCTATGACTTACAACGTCGCATACCATTCCGTTAATTCTTTGCAATTAAAGAAGAAATATAACACAAAAGCATACTGTAAAATTCAACAAGAAATAAAATAATTACCCAACAATTGTTTCTATAATTATCATATTAAAATTCATGGAAGCAGAAAAAAAGTTTTCAAGACATATATTTTTGATGTCAAAACTTTAACAAAAAAAACGATACTACACTCGTCGCGCCAACAAGAAGAGTCATAATCGTAGAGGATTATGTTATACAAAATGGAATGCAACCAACAAAAAAACCTGTCTTCTCATAATTTTTTTCAAAAAAGTCAAAAAGCCATGTTCATGAAAAATTCTAATTTATTAAAAAAGATGGAAAAAAATAATTTTTTTAAAGGTGATGCCTTCACGCCAACACAATGTTTAAAATGTGATCAGTTTAAGTGGCACACGCCAATCTTTATCTTCTTTTTATTTGAATGTCGTAACTCAAAAAATTGGAATACATTAAAAAAACTTCTTCCAAGACAGCTTTTTGGGATCCAGTGACGCCAGAAAAATATCTTTTTTGAACGCAGCTGTTATCACGTTATCTCTTTTTTGAGCTATTGACACAAAAAATTTTTGCAACTTAGAAACAAGCAAAGTCCATTTTTTTAATGGAATGTTCTTCAACAAAAGTTTTTATTGCATTTAAATTGAACAGGAAAAAATTGCAAAAAAAAGAAACAATTGTTTTTTATGGAAGAAAACGGAGTTCCTTTATAGGGGTGTATTACTAATTAAAAGCGCTGCCTTGCAAATTAAACACTTTTTATCAATGATATGACGCAAAGGCAATGAAGTTTATACAAACATTTAAAAATATTTATTAAAAAGGTCAAGCAAATACCATAAAGATTTATCAACAAAAATACAAAAGGTTATGAAAATCATTCATTTGTAGTATCATTTGTTAAACCATCTTAATGTCAAGCAGAAGCAATAGAAAAAATTATAAAGTAACCGTTTGTAGACCCTAATGACTAGCAGATGTTACAGTAATAAAAAAAATTACAGATGTTAAAATCAGGGCAATTAATTAAGGGATTACATCAGCTTATAAAAATTGAAACAAGATTAGAATTTGTTTTTTTTTAAATCTTTCAATAGTCAACAGATTTTTACAAAAAAATTTTTTTGCTATCTTTGTTGTGTCCGATTCACATTGCAAAACTGACCCCTTCATCATTTCATCAACATCTTCTTCTTGATTGTTAGTCTTCTTCTTCTTCGTTGACAATAAAAACCTCCGCCTCTTCTTCTTCGATGACAACAAGACTCAATCAAAAAAAAGAAAAAGAAATTCTTTCATTTGCTCATTGTCTCCACTCATTTTCTTTTTTTGGTTATTTTAAACAACGGGAAATATCAGCTCTTCGCGCAAGCAATGATTTTTTTTATTTTCTTTATTCTTCTCGAATTTTTTTTTAAAAATTCAATCCAAGGATGACCCCCTTGAGGAGCACACGTGCTTCATTCTTTTTGAGATTTAGTTTTTATCCAATTTTATGCTATCTTAAGGCTTTCAAAAAATTGTCCATTTGCTTTACCCTTGCTCTCTCTCGTTTTTTTTTAAAGTATAAGTTCATTAATTGAAAAACATTTTAGTGTATTTTTATGTGACTGATTTAAATAACACTTTTAAGGTTACGTCAAAAAATAATGTTGAAGTAATAAATCTAATTCTTGTCCCTGTAGTCAGAGTCATTCATTCACTCATAGGGAATTATGTATGTCAAAAAGCTTTAAACATAGAATTAAATTCATTAATGAGACTTTAAAACATATTTTTTTGTTTTTGATGATTTTGTTTGTCATTGTTTTCTTGTTTACTTTGTTTGCAATAAAAAGTTTGACATGTTTGCATTTAAAAAATTAGAACAAAAAAAGGCATTGTATCAAAGCGCAAAGTTTATAACCAAACATCATCAAAACCTTTAACAAAAAAATGAATGAGGTAATAAAAGCTGAAAATTTTTAACATTAATTTTATCCTGAAATGCCAATAAATTTTAAACATCTTAAAATGTGCAATTAAAAATTTAAACATTTTTAAAAATGATATGCTGTTATGTTGTTGAAATGTGGTTGATGATATTTGGCAGCAACACCAAAAATCATCTTTAATGTAAAAACCATTTGCATCAGGAGTTGAAGCAGCATCAGAAAGAGCATCATCATCGTTGAAAAAAGGTTGTTGAAAAAAATGTGTTTTTGTTTGAACAATTAAATTTAAAATTGAATAAATGCACGCAAACAATTTATTATGCAAAATATTCAAGTGCTGCCATGATAATAATATAAATGTGATGATGTTGTTGAAGCAAATAAGACGACACGTCTTAACGAAAGCGAAAATGGGTAAAAATAAACAATAATTGTAAATGTAATAACATTGTTCAGCTAATATTAACAACAACATTTTATTTTTAAGGCTTTGATTAAAAATTGAAATAATAAACTTTGCAAAAAATTTGGGGTCTCAAAAACACTTCTTTACAAATACAATTATTTAATTACTATTGTCGAAATAGACTGGCGCAAAGCTTCCACCGGCAGGGTGTTGGAGTGTAATCTGCAAAAATTAAATGTGTGTTAAGTATTTTGTTTGCAACAAATAATTGGCAGAAATAAAAAGGTTAAATTTGAAAATGCGTAAGCGGGAGACAGAAGGCTTCAGTTCGAATTACATTTTGCTTTTAAAAGAAATTGGTCATAAGTTAGAAAATGTTGCAAAATTAAAAGGTATACAGAAAAAAGCACACTGTAGAAGCAATCAAGCAAAAAAACGACACAAAAACTATAAAAAATTTTAAAAGAACTGACAGCTTCTTCGAGCCAATTTCCCGATTTCGCTGAAATCGTTACCGTTGCTTCTGACACGCCGGGGTTCAAGATATTGCAATAATCTCCCACTGTATGGACGGTATCCTCTTAAAATTAGACTATTAAAAAGTTCATCATTCTGAAAAAAGAAGATTTTGTTGTAGATATTTCAATAAAAGAACTTTTAAACATACCATATGTGGTTTTGAATGAACTGAACTAAGCAATATTGCAAGAAGAACACTGATTAATGCCGCCGAATGACCATTCATTATCCAAAAATATAAAATATAAAAAGGGGATATAAAATATTAATGCCAAAAAAAGAGCAAATTTTTTTTGTTAGATGGACGCCGTTTTGACTTTACGTCTTTGAGCGAACCTTTTTTTCTGTATTTACCTTAAAAATAAATTAAATTTTAAATTTATCGTAGGAGGTGGTAATGTATATATGAATGAAAACACGGTAAACGAGTAAAAAAAGAAGGAGTCACACATTTATGAGTAAAATATATTTGCAAAATTAATGTCGTTATTTATGATATAAAAATACAGCAATAGGTTACTATATTTAGGATTTAGAAAAAAAAACATGACGTCTGGATAATAGAGTAATATTCCATAAAGCACGTTAAGTTAAATAATAGAGAAAACTTTTCCCTTTATTTTGTACTAAAGTCTTTCTTAAAACTTTAATTTTATATTCATGCAAAATATTTATTATCAGAAAAACCTACTTCCTTTGACCTATTTTAACAACACGAAAAAATATAAAATGAGATGTTTTTTTGCTCGTTCTCTTGCAACTTGCAAATTTTTGCAAAGAAAAAGTAAAGGCTTGCATGAATTTGTTTAATGCGCAACAATGTTCACACATTTGAACTTAACTATGCTAGTTCAGACAAATTTTAAACTTCTTTAAAGCAAGCATACATGAATGGCGTCATACTCCAACGCTCCATTCCCTTCAAAAAAGATATACTAAAATTTAACATACGTTTTGTTGGGGCAAATGTCAAAAAATTGAGAAAGAAAAGTAAAATCAAAGAGATTATTTTCAAAGTATCTTAGTGGTTCCCACATTTACCATAGTCTCTCAGACACCAAAATATCCAAAAAAAGAAAATGAAGTTTTGAAACAAAAAGAAAAACTCTTCAAAGTAGTTTGTTTAGTTATGAAGTCTCTCTGTATTTATTAGAAAGAAGCCGAAAAAATGGTAGAAAAATTTTTTGGCAACAAAAAACTGTGGCATGTTCCTAAGGGATTGCAAGGCGGTAGAATAATTTTCTTCACACATCCTCCACCGCCGCCCCCTTAAAAGTAGTTGATTTCTGAAGATTCTTTAAAGGCACTTTTAATAGTAACTCTTTCCTTCTTAATTTATTTATTTAAATAAATAAAAAGGTTAGTCAAGAATGACCAAAAAAAGCCCCATAAATGTCTGCAAAAAAGCGTCACAATAAAATTAAAATTCATTGGGTTTAAACATTATGACTTAAAAAATTCTGATATTTCAAAGGTCAAATTACTAAACAGCAATAATTATCAAACAAGGGTTTTCCCTCTTCTATTATAACAATGTAAATGATGACTAAGGAAAAAGAAATTAACATTTAAACACATTTTTTTCTGAATGAGAATAGGTTGTGTTTTTATAAATTTAAATGTTGTACTTATACTTGTCATGAAAAAAAATTTATTCCCACTTTTTTTTCGTCAAAATAACGACTCCTCCTCCAAAATTTATTCAGTTTAACGCCTTTTTTTTGGGGGGACGAGTATTACGATAGTTTATTAACCAAAGAGGAAAAAAGAAGAGTAAAAGAAGTAAATTTATAAAGTCACGTCGATATAAAATTTTTTTAAAATGAGACATGGTTTAACTCCCATTACATATTCTCAGATTTTATTTTTTAAAAAAAAGTAATAGACCCGAGATAAAAATGACGCTTATTTTATTAAAATAAAAATTTATTAATTAAACTTCCTTCCACGAAGAAATAACCATTAGTCAACTTTATAGACAAATATGATACAATTTTACTTCCAATTTTGAGAATTTTTAGAATTATTGCATCAGATTTTACCTATAAAAACAGTTCGTGAGAAAAATATAAAACAAAAGACTCTATTTTCGACGTCAAGAAAAAACGAATTTCCTTATTTTATTTTGCTTCCAAAAAATTACTAAACTGATCAAAGGTTAAGAGAGTAATGCAAACGCTTTTAACACTAACTTATCCAATTACTTTTAGCAAATTCAGATTTTGCTTAAACTATCAAAAACTAATGATGAATGTTTGTTTTTTATCTACTAAAAATGTTTTTCGTTCAAACATTGAATAAAAAACGAATTTAAAGAAAATTTTAAACCTAAAAAAGGAGAAGTTTGATAGATGACCCGAACAAGTAATGAATGAATGAAGCAAAAACATTTTTGATGTTCCCAAAAATAAGTACATTCTTTTTATAACTAGAATTCTGCGATGTTTTCTTCCTGGAAGAAGCATCTAAAAACTGGAAAACAATAATAAAATTTTAATATATGAAATGATCAAGAGTTAAATTTTAAATTTTAATTTTCAGCATTCTCTTTTTATACCAAAGTTTTTTTATGATTCTGAAGAAGCAACAATTATTTAGGAATTCCTCCTTCTAATTTAATAATGTTGTTGGTATTCTTTAAGACATCTTTGTTGCAATAAAAACAAAAATACTACATTGTTTATTGTTTTTTACTCCAAAGAAAAACTTCTTTTTGAAGAAGTTTCAGAAACTTCTTTATTTGGTTAAAGTACTTAACAAAGCACTTATTTCGAAAAAAAAACTATGCGTATATACGCATATATTCTATTTTTGAAGCAAACATTAGAATAGTAAAAGCTGAATTTAACCCAAATAAAGCTTATCAAGGAGAAAAAAAATGAAGACATCATTCTTTAAGGAAATGTTAGTTAAGGAAGTACTTGTAAGTAATTAGAAGACCGAAGTAAAAAACCTAGACCTTACATAACTTTTAACTCCCACCCAGTTTTTATTTCTTTTCTATCTTTGAAAGAGGAAATTGAATGGCAATTGAGCTCATTAAAATAAATAAATATATATTTGATCAAAATTAAGGGATTAATCATAGTGTTTTGTCTGCAAAGATACTGTAGAATATAGAGCAAAAGTTTAAAAAAATGCAAACACGCAACTAGTATTTTAAAAAAAATTTCACCTTTTTTTAAAAAAATAATTGAAAGGTAGTTGCAAAAGCAAAATTAAAAACGTAGGCGGTTTTCATTCACAAGAAAAACGGATCCTACAAAGTTTATATAAATAATAATAACAATGCAAAAATGTGGGTTTGCCATAAAAACTTTTCAATGAAATAATATTTTTTTTCACACATTTTTATAAAATTTAAAACATGATTTTATATTGCTTTAACTAAAACAAAATTTATATTTTTTTAAAAATAAAGGAAGCATGCCCTTTATCAAATTAAATATCATCGCCCCCATCAAAGATTAATCCTTACAGAAAAAGAAATATTATATTTATGTTGTTTTTTCCGTTCGTTCAAAAACTGTAATCATAGACCATAAAATGTCTTTTTTCCCTTGAGACGCTCAAAAATATTATTGGCATGCAAACATTGAATCATTTCTAAGAAAATTATCCATTGTTCTAAACGTAACTCCTTTTTTAAATGACATAAAAAGGATACAAAAAATAATTTTCTTTAAAAAAACACAAACATCTGTAAAAAATAGAGATGAAAAAATTATGAAACGGAAATAATTTGGCAGTCATAAAAAATTAAATTAAAAAAAGAAAAAGAATTTTTTTGTTATTCAAAATTTTGAGGATTTATTTCTTCAGAAGTTGCTTTGCGAACAAATTTTGCAGGGAACCATCCAAGTCTAAAAAAGAAAAGAAAATTAACCCAATGAATTTGACAGAAAACAAAATAAAATGAATGAAGTCATCATTATATTTTAGTATTAACGCTAATACTCAAAAAATTATTTTTCAAGTCCTTTGAGAATTTGAAACAAAAAAAATTACTTACTTTTGTCCTGTGGAAGTTCGAACCAATACCCACCCCCGCTCTCCACTACGAATAAGTTGAACTTGGTCATTAACATTAAGAGATAATTGTCGATCTGTTCGAGCTGTATATGGCATTGTACAAATTAATATTGAACCATAATCTGATGCAGTAAAAATTGGTTTTTCTAAAACGGATTAGATGATTACAGTAATTTAGGTAGAAGAAAGCTTACCCTTTCGAGGTTGTATTACTGGAGGAAGTTGTTGAACAGGTTGATTTGGTAAAATTGTAACGGGTCGTTCAAGTGGATCATACTGATAGCTCGGTTGTGTGAGAGGTCTGTCTCTTGCAACATATGGTTGGGGTGGTATATTTTTAGGTGGTCTTTGAAGGGGGTGTACTACTGGCTCTATTACTTCTCTTGGTGGAGGAGGAATAGGACGTTGTTGAATTGGAGTTGGTGGACGATAAATTGGTGCTAATGGATTAACTGCCGGTAAAGGTGGAAGTGGAGGATATGGATCAGCAACAATTTCACGTTCATAAATCGGTGCTCTTGGATTTGGTACTGGTGGTGGAGGTGGTTGATATTGTTCTGAAGGCGGCTGATATTGCTGTTGTTGTGGAGGTTGTTGAGATTGAATAAATGATGGTCGGCTACTTTTTGGTGAATCTTCTTCACCCAAATTATTTAAAAAGTTTGTAATTGTTCCATCATAAGGAGGATATGTTTCACTTTCAGGAAGTCTCTTAAGTCTTTGTGACGAATGCTGGAGAACCGGAGAAGGCATTATATTTTCTCTTAAATTTTCAGGAGAAACAATACTTTCTCGCCTTTGGTTTTCTGCTGCAACTGCCATAGCATTTTGATGTTGTTCTTCAACATGCCTTTCTTCAAGTCCAAATACACGAGCTAATTCATTATTTGCTTCCATAGAAGTATTAAGAAAATTTTTGATAATACTAATATGTTTATCCGTAAAAAAGTTGTATCGTAAATATTGTAATCGTATAGCTTCCACTTTTTTAGTTTCATAAAATTCCAAAAGATCTTTTTGAGTTTTTCGCTTTTTCTCTACTTCTTTATGAATTTGTCGTTGCTCTTTTAAATAATTATTAAGCATTTTACGATGGCTATCTTTTTCACCTTCAGCATTTGCATGAACTTTCCGAGTAATTTCACTAAATTCTGTTATCTAAAAAAATTGATTATTGATTTATCACGGAAAAGGAATGAAAAGAAAAAAAGATGGAAAGAAAGAAAAGAAAAATTCTTAAACTTACAAGTTGGGATTGGTGATCATTAAATTTTTTGATAATAGGAATTACAGCTTTTAATTGTTGAACGCATTCTTGGGTTTGTTCTTCAGCTTCTTTTGCAGAATCCACAAGTTGCGTCAATGTTAAAAGATAATCGCTTAAAGCTTTTTGATTAGCTAAAATAAAACAATTATTAGAATTTTTGGATTCCAGCAAAATAGAGAAATCTCCTTTTAAGACATCTTTTGTCATGTATCAAGAAAATCAGAAACATTCCAGTAGCGAATTATTAGAACGGTTTTGCGCAAATTAAAAATCTGCTAACAGAAAAATGTTTTTAAAAATTATAACACCATTATTTTTCAAATGAATGACAAACCTTCTTGAGTTTTTTGATAGATCACTCCTGCAGCAGCAACATGTTTGAGAGCTAAAAAAAGTCAACAAAAGTGTTAACCCTTAAAGGCTTAAAAAAACAAAAAAAAACAAACCAGGATGAAAGGCTGCAGCAAGTTGCCGATGAACTTGTGAAATAATTCTAGCTTGCTCTTGAATTTGTTCCCCACTTATTTGACTCATACTCATTTTTATACCCAATTAAAAAATAATTCATTAAATAAATAAAAGAATTTAAATAATGATGGAATAACAACTTTTTTTTATTCCTCTATTTGGGACGACAATAATGTCCTGGGTGTGTAATTTCGGTTGGTGGTGGTTATTTTTCAATAATATTGGACACGTTGTTCTACAAGATATGGAACAAAGAAAAAGAAGAATAAGAATCAAAATCAACAAATTGTTGGTATAAAAAAGAGAGAAAAGAAAGGTAGTTTCAAGTGAGGCCATTTTTTTACGGTTGTTATTTCTTTCTTCTCTCTCTGTTAACAGTCAAAAGGCGTGCCTGCTTCATGTCGCGCCTTGAAAATTCCAACTATATGATTTGACGCTTTAAAACAAGCTGTTATCAGCAAAAATGGCGCCGTTGGTATTTTTTCAATCGGCTTTAATCAAATGAAAAAAAAATTATTTTAACGAAAAAAAGGTGTAGATGGAACAAGACCTCTGGTATAAGCTGAGAAAAAAATTTTTTAATTGAAATTTGAACATGAATGCAACATAACAATAAAATAATCAAACAACAAAAAAATTGCTTGCATTTTAATCAAAAGTATTTTGATAAGGAATTAGAAAACAAAAGCAACAAACCAATTTTATGCATCACCAATCTTTTAAAAATATATAAGTCCAAGTCACTTTCTAGCAAAACATTCGCAATGATCTTTATGCGAATTTTAAGAACGTTGCCAACGTGTGCTATAAAATATACTTAGGATAATAATCTTATTAATTAAATGACGATGCAAATACAAAAATTTTGGATTGTTGAATGAACAATTATGGTGGTCCAAAATGAGAAAAAAAATATTTTTAGATTATCGATATAAAGAAATTCTTGTTTATAATCTTTTCTTTCCCAAACTAAAAATGACAAAGTGTTTAAATTTTACAGATAAGCAAGCACTCTCAGATTCAACGAAGTAGACTGCTAAACTTTAAAAAACAAATTAAAGTATAAAAAGATTTTTTTTCTCTTTCAAGTTTGAAGGAAATACAACAAATATGATTATTATACTTTTCC
Source organism: Panagrolaimus sp. LJ2400 (assembly GCA_024447215.1). NCBI lineage: Eukaryota > Metazoa > Nematoda > Chromadorea > Rhabditida > Panagrolaimidae > Panagrolaimus > Panagrolaimus sp. LJ2400. The sequence continues at coordinate 10,210,986 of JAMRYA010000004.1, read as the reverse complement.
AAAAGATAAGATCCGACATTGCTTAATTTTCATCAAAAATTTATATAAAAAGTTATAAACCAAACAAAATGATAAATCTGCAAAAAAATGACCCGTTTTTGCTATAAAGAGATCGTATAATTGAATTTGAAAGTGCAGCCATTTTTATAAGTCTTGAGCAAAATTTTGAGATTTTGAGTTCTTAAAGAAGTTGGAAAGATGTTTTCTATTATTAAAAACCAACTCGCCGCTTTTCTTGAAACGCCTTACATATAAAAAGGTTTTTTGCCGGAAAAATAAGATGATACTAAAATCGGTGTTAAATCAACAGCTTTATGATTCGGTGATAAAACAATGTCATGGTTGGCAGCATTTTTAACTAGAATAATTAAAAATCTTAATATTCCTGAAGCTGTAACAAATCAAACAGGACCCTTCTTTCTGTTGCAGCAAGAAGTTATCATTTAGGATGGCAAATTTCAACGCTTAAAATTAATGATCGACAAGAATGCTGCAATAAATTTGTTTCAAATCAACGGATAGGGTTGTTGACATTCAGTGGAATTGCTGTTGGTAATTTGTTTAAAGAATAGTAATAAATAGATTGATATTATATGTTTTGGTGTTTGAAAGCATACGGTAGTTTTGTGAAGACATGGATTAAATATTATAACAGTTACTGCGAAAAAAAGTTTTAGCAATTCAACCAAATAAGTTGTGATGAAAATTATCAATTTTTTAAACAATAATTACTAAATATATACCACATTCTATTATAAGTATTACTAAGCAGCTTTGAAATTGTCTAGAAATCATGTGAGGATGGGGGAAGAGGTTAGCCAAATAGTCACCCGGCTTTGATGTTGTCAGTAAAAGGATTGGATCTTTGATCACTGAGGAGGAGAGGAGGTTAAAAAATGGCAATTTTTTAGTCACGTGATTTCAAAGAAAAGTTTCGACTTCTGATGTTTTTTACCACAAAGAATATGGGACTTATTGCTGTAATAATCATGTGTAAAATATTACAAATTTATCTTTGAAGGAATATTGTCTTTTTCAACAAAAAACTGTTCTTCTACGGTTCAAATTTTGCGTAAAAAAAGTTCATTGAAGTAAACACGATTATTTTTTTGCGAATCATTACTTTACATTTACCAGCTTTATATTATTACTATGTCATTTGTGATAAATTAATAAACATCAAAAATTATCATCTTTTTTATTCTTTTTTTCATGCACAAAAAATGCAATAAAAAAAAGTTTCAACTTCTTTCTTGTCACCCAAACTCATTGCATTTTTTCTTCTGAGAAATAGTGCCTCTTTGCTTCTCTAGGTAATGGCTGGAATTTGTTTTCCGTCTTTCTTTGTTGACAATAGATATAATGGCTATTCCGTAAGAAAAAATCAGGAGCGGTCGGTCGACTGCTCCTCACTCTCTTTTCTCTCTCTTCTCTTCTCTTTTTCTGTGGTCGGCCGGCCGCTCTTATCTCTCTCTCTTCTCTCTGTTTCTCTTGCGTGTTTCTTCTTCGGAGCTGCAGCTCCAACCCAAGGCGTTAGCCTATCGGGGGTCTAAGTCCTGAACACCACAGGTCACCCTAAAAGCCTGCTCAACCAGGTTTTATGCGGAATTGAACCGCTTCGCCTTCATCTTCGGATGGGCTAGCTGCGTAATGATAGCCGCTTTTAATCACTCATAACTCATTAGCTTGAGAAAGCTGATGTGAATATTTCTGTGTTTTGTCAGTTTCAGAAATAAACCACAATTATGCAACACCATAAAAATTTTTTTTATTGTTTCTAAATATCAGACTTTTAACTTTCTCCTATCAAAAATTGATACAGTCTTTTAAAGTTAAAAAATTCACATTTTTCATAAAACATCAAAACCATAAAATTAAGTCAGACATTGAAAAATCAAAACTTTTTTATCTACCATACCGGAATTTACCTTTATTAAACACTTAAAATACAGTACATAAAATTGTTATTTTATTATTAATGTGGAATATCGTGTTCAAGCTGCTAAAATTCTTCTTTTACTACTACAAAATTGCAAGGCCATCTGTGGACAATAAAGTTTTCTATTAACAAAGAATTTAAAATTTGTCAACAATTCAACAGCATATTTTGAAAACGGTATAATATTGGATCCAAAAATGGCTTTATAAATTAAAAAATTGCAAAACTACAGTACTACCATTAATAATTAAGTTTTTTTTTGAAATGAATAAACTATTTGTGCAAAAAGTAGCAGACGGTATCGTGTGCTACTCGATATGTATAAAACTGCAATTCAGAAGGGAGGCCAATAGAAATCGTTGGGAAAGCTTTTGAATAGGGAAATCATAAGAAATAACTCCTGTTACGAAGAATCGTGATTATATGCAAATTTATGTAGAATAAACTTTACTTTCTTTATCTATATAACATTTCTCTGTCCATTCTTTTATGTTCATTCTTTTACTTTTATGCTCATACAATAAATACGTTCATTTATCTCTCTTACAATACTTTTTCTGTTGCGGTAGATCAAGGATCTCCGTCACAACTCCGGACTCAAACTGCGTTCCTGTTTTTTTTATTAATGCCTTTGTTGTCATTGTTGTTTAAAAATGATACAATTAAAAAAAAACAAATTGAAAAAACCTTTTTTTTAAAGCTAATAGCTAACTTTTTTTCAGTGTTCATTATTACTTATGTCCCCAAATTTTAATTTTTTATTGAATAAAGTAAATACAGTAAAAAACTGAGCAAAATAATCTGAAAGATTCCGATCGAATTACTGCTTTTGTACACTGTTTTACTTTACTTATATTATGTATTCTTGTTTTTGTGTTCCATTGAAAATCTCAAGGGTAAAATAAACAATTTTTAAAAAAGAGAGCTTTTAAAGAGGACAACTACGAAAAAGAATGCCGTTTATTACCCCTTTTCATGCATTAAAAAAGCCAATGGTCACCAACTTTTTCGTTAAAAAAGTATCATTTGCCATGTTTTTAACTTGACATTTTTTTTCCATCATTTTTAACCTAAAATAAACCAAATAAAAATATAATGCATTTTTATGGGTTTTTGTTCACTTTTAAATTTTACAACTTCGGTAGCAAAAATCTGTATCAATCTTAATTACACCTTTAACTCGTGTCTGTTTGTCTAATAATTGCTCACATTTCATTGTCATAATAAAAAAAAGAAGTTCTACAACACTTTTTTTTCTGCAATGACCTTTTACAATTTTATTACCGTTTTACCGCAACAGAAAAAAATGATGATAGAAAATTATTCAATCATTTTGGTTTACGGTGTATGTGCCAGTTGTCACTATACCCTATTTGAAAAAAGAATAAACTCTATTAAGAGGATTTTGCCTTCTTTTTTCTTCTTCCAAGACGATTAACCAAAAAAATAAGATCGAAACCTTCTGCCACCCTCAACACAAAAAAGAGCAAGGAAGAAAACCATAATTGCCGTATATCCATAACTCGAGCTTGTTTTTTTTTTCACTTTCTTCCTGGCTTCTTTTCTTTTGGTAATTAGAAATTTGTTTTTGAAGTCAGCGAGCCAGCTTCGCCGTTTTTTCTTTTCTTCTAAGGATAAGCACACGCCGGCTGGGACAATTAGCACAAAGCATCTTTGAGAAGAAAAAACACCCCTTTTCTGCAATTGCGCGACCTTTTTAGCTTCATCTTATTTTTTTTCATTGACACCACTTTTATTTTGAGCGAAACCATGCTTGTCATGTTATTTTTAACTTTTCGTTATTATTATTGTTATTATAATGAACTGAGAATGTAATTTGATCGTATAAGGAAATTGACTATTGACTCCAGGGTAGTGAAAAAAATGAAGAGAGTGACAGTAACATCTGCTTTTGCTCTTTTTCTTTCAAATTTATTGTCTCTACAAAGAAACTCATTTTCTAAACTTCATCTTTTCTTTAAAGCAATTACTTACATTTTACTTTCTTTTTTCTATTGTCCCCATATGGCGCAACATTGATACAAGTATAGAACCTTCTAATATATTGAAAAAATACATATATATCCGATTGTAAAAACTAAAGTCTGATTGAATTAGGTTTTTAAAAAGAGAACCGCAATAGTCAGTTTTCAACAACGCTTCAACGGCAAGTAATTACGTTTTTTGACCAAATGTGCCACGAGTAATGTTGTTATATGTATGTCAATGAAGCCCTTTTTTCTTCTTCCAAAAGAGGGCTCATAAACCAATTCCGGGATTGTCAATGTTCGAAAAAAATTTGTGCAACTTTTTTTTTCGGATATTCCAATTTTTTAAAAGCTTTTTCATTTTATTTTCAAAAATGACTGATGTCAAATTTCCACAAAAGATGAAAGTGCCATTGAGTTTAATTCACTTTATTATTCAAGAGGAGAACATTAATTTGATGAAATCATTAGATGATCGGCATTCTCCTTTTTATGATGTTTTTTGTGTAATAATCCTTCCCCAAAAAAATACATTCGGAAACAATAAAAAAATTTGTTTTTAAGCAGCGCAAAGAAAAACAGGTAGTTAGTCAACAGCCGTCACAAAAGGTATCCAACTTTTACGACTTTTGAATGAGCAATAATGTGCCGCAATTTTTCCTTCACTTGAGGTGTTACTTCTAATTGAGTCATTCAATGCGATGCAGTTACAATTAGATAGTTTTGCCCAATTTTATGTTTTTCTGTGGTGTGAAATCTTGCACACATTGCTTTCTTAAAAGTCTTTAAAATATAGTGTTGTTTTTTTATGTTTAAAAACAGAACATTATTGCTTGCTTTTCCACCTGGGCTACTACCATCAATGCTTCCCTTTTGCTTACAGCATTTTTTTTCTCTTTTTTGTTCTTTAAAAAATGCTGTATTTTTCTTGTCTTTATTTTTAAAAATAAAAAAACAAAACCTTTTGTTCAATTTTTTACGCACTACCGATCAGTTGCCGTGTAGCAGCGCTTCTTTAAACCTGCTAATTTTCTTGCTTCTATTGCGCATCCAGCCTTTTTTTGTGTTCAATGTTGCCCATATTTGACATTTTTCTTCCTTCTTATTTTTTTTTCATGTCGTTTTGAATCATTATTGTTAAGCAGAGAGTTTTTTTGTGATGAAAACACTAAAAATAGCGGCAAAAAAATTTTATTCAGAAGGTTTTTTTCAACAGTGGCTGTATTGTTTTTTTTTTATTTTTCACCCCTATTTTTTCTTTGGTGCCTTGATGATTTCTCATCGATGGAGCTCGTTTTGATTTTTTGTTTTGCCAACCACAACTTTGCCTTTTTAGTTTTTCCGCCATCGTATGATGATGATTTTTTTTCTTCTTTAAACAACAATTCCATTTTTCACACTATATTATTTAGCTTTTTTCAGAGAAGCATTACATTTTTAACACTGTGCATTTTAGAAAGAATCATTTTTTTATGAACTAAAAAGCAAACATTTTATTTTTTTATTAAATAAAAATACTGTCTCCCGATCTGCTACTTCTTTTTTCCAAGCTATAAATGTCTTTTTGTCACACGCCTATTAAATAACGATAACCTTTTAAAAGAAAATATAGCATCTTCCAACAACAATAAAAGCAAACTTCATGGTATCGATACCACCGCGCAAAAGCCGCCATTTTTTTTTTTTGCTATTTCAAACAAAGTCTACTTTTCCTTCCTACATTGGCAAGCTCATCGTTTTTCTTTTTTTCTCATTCTATTTTTGCGGTAATTGTAAATGAGCTTTAGACACCCCATAAAACAGCTTTCAAAAATGCAAGCCCATCTTTCTTCACCAGTGCCATAGGTTTGCGCATTTAAGCGTTCAACACAATGTGAAACGATGCATTCACGATGCTCTCTCAATTAATTAATTTTTCAAATCTAAATAAAAAATTTTTACTTTTTTTTAAAATATAAAATTGACTTTTTACCATATATTGTCTATTCATGTGTAATTGAGTCTTGGATCGCGCGTCCTTAAGTGTACTTCTTCTTCTCTTTTTCAGTTATGATGATATTATAAGCATTCCACTTGCCACCACTCAAGTAAAGAGCATCCGTACGCGTGCCAGATTTTTCACAGCCGCGCAAGTGTGAACACCGCCTCTTAAACCACAAAAAAAAACAACGAAAGATTTTAGAGGCGGCGCATATTGATATGGTGTTTCTTCTTTTTGCCGTGTAGAGCTATCGCAATGACTCTTCGTCCCCTTTTCTTTTTCTTATTATAGTTTGATCTACAGCTGTATAATTTTTTAAATGGTTTGCTTCGTGGTTTAAGCAAATGTTTATCTCAAAAAATTTTCATTGGAATAATTGCTTTCTATTTCTTTAAGGATGAAAGTACATGAATCCCCTCCAATTTTATTTATTTTAATAATATTTTTATTTCCAATACAATGCTTCTCTGCTCCAACTCCAGAAATCCTACAAAAGCGATTCCCTGATGCAATTATAATTGGTGTAAAGAAATGTGGCACTCGTGCTTTACTTGAATTTCTTAAACTTAATCCCCGAGTTAAAGCACCTGGTCCGGAAGTACATTTTTTTGACAAACATTATGATCTTGGATATGAATGGTATCGGTAAGTCCCTATAAAAATCTATATACTTTTTTTGTCATTCATTATTCTCCTGCTGTTTTTTATAGCCTCATAGATGAGGTGTCATTAACACTATTGTGTTGAGTGACCTTTTTCTGGTTTTAGCGAAAATATTATTATTAATCTTATCTTAAAATTTCTTGAATATGTAGTAGCTCGATAACCATTTTTGAGGTTAAATGTTATTAATTGCAAAAACGTCTTTATGAGCTTTAAAGGTCATATTTTTTATGAATATATTAATGACAAAATAATTAATCATTTTGGCACTATTATTTTTTTTCATTGCTTTAAAAGAAAATATAGAATAAAATTATTCTTTTTTTTGAATGACTGCTTGTCACAATTTTTTCTTGGGTGCCGATAGAAGATGGTTATATCGATGATTGCATAAGCATTCGATTAACTGTCAAATATCTTCTTTTTATTCTTCTTTCATATTTTTTTTCACCTTTAAAATGGCTCAATCAAAATCTCCAACAAAAAAAATCTGATCAACCACAAAAGGAACTTCCCGCAAAAGCGTTAAAGATTTTTTTGGCAAGATTGTTACTCACTAAAAAAAATAGGCGACAATTACAATTCTCACCATCAGATTTTTCTTCTCTTTTTTTTCCATGAAAGCTGCCAATTACTTCTTCTCTTTTTTTTCTCTTAAAAGGTGTGGTGTTCACTTCTTTTTTTGGATAGCCTTTCACTTCTTCTAAATTTGTGGTTTTTCATTTTCACAAACTGGATACTTTATATTTTTAAAGTTTATGAGGATAAAAACGAGGACGTTGACACGATATGCCGACATTTTTTTTTCTAAAATGAAATTTCCCAGCAATTTTCTGTTCTTGGCTAGATGAAATATAGCTTTTTTTAAAGGTTGTTGAACAGCATCATAAATCTTTTGTATGCAAAAAGGAAAAGAGAAAAAAAATGTAAAGGGATCGGTAGCATGCAGTTAACTCCATGTCCTCGAAATAAAAAGCAGCGGGAGTTTATTATTGTAGATTCAAGGGGGGATTAAGGTGGTGATAGATTGAATTTCTTTTTTTCATTAAAAAACTACCTGTACTTTTTTTAAAAAAGACATGTTCAAGGTAGTATATCCTGCTGTGAATGTAATTTCATACTATACTTTTTGTTTTTAACAACTGTAAAAATCTCTCTCTATTTCAAATCATAAATTTTGTTAACCAGTTTAACAGAAAGCTATTTATCATTGAATATAGAGGCCAATTCACTTTTTCGATTTTTATTCTGACAAATTGGTTTCTCTTTTGGCATCCATAAATAAAGAGAAAAAAAAAGGAACACCGTAAATAATTGAGACGCCTGTTCGCGCACAAAAGCATTCATCACTAAGAAAAAAGTTTTTTTGTTGAATAAAAGAAAAAGCTTTAAAGCTGTCTTAAAAATAAGTATTTTAAAAAAAGAGATAGCAAAAATACGTGGATAAAAAAGAAAAACCATATTGAATATTTTAAGGTTGACAGCTGTTTATTGACAGTACACTTGAAAGATAGAAAAAAAGTTTTTCGGCATCATGTCTTTTTTCAAAGAAAGTATGAAATTGAATATAAAAGGTGTTCATCAAAAGGCCAAACCTCTGCGCAAAGAATAAATGCTTCTTTTTTTGGGTTATTTGAAATCTAAACCTCTTGGGAGGGATGAATGAAAGTTAATTTATCTATCCGTTCTTTTTTTTGAATAGTCACATTTTTTCGATTAGTAAATTAAGATTACATACAAAAATGAATGTGCAGCAGCAAAAACCGCATTATCGGGTTCTTTCCTATTAACTTTGGTCATTTTTAGTAAATAAATAAAAAAGAATTGGCAAAAAAAATATGAGATTGATTGAATATGCTTGTGCCACAAAAAAAGACAGATGCCGATTGTTTTTATTTACATTTGCTTCTGCTATGCCATGACATGGCTTTGTTAATATTTGCATTAAGGTTTATATCTCGTCTTTTTTCATCATTGACTTCAATCAAAATTACGAAAACAAATCATTCTCTTAATCTTTGTATTAATAAAAAATAAACAAAATGGAATGTGTTCTTTTATATAATATTTATATTTTTATGCCAAAATTTACAGGGATCAAATGCCATTGACAACAAAAAACGAAATAACACTTGAAAAATCACCTGCATATTTTATCAGTAAATCTGTGCCAGAAAGAGTTTTTAAAATGAATCCAAAAATGAAATTGATTGTTGTTGTTCGTAATCCGATTACAAGGGCTATTTCTGGTATGACAAGATAAATGCATTATAAAATGATAATAATAATAATATTTATCTTTAAGATTATACACAAGCAGTAACTCGAAAGAAAAGAAGTATTTTTACATCAAAATTTGAAGAATTGGTCGCATGTTTCAATGATACAAGTCCATCATGTCAAAGAGGTGTCAATGCTTCATGGGGTGCCATCAGAATTGGAGTATATCAAAAACATTTAAAGAAATGGCTTGAATATTTTCCTCTTAGTCAATTCCTTTTTGTTGATGGAGAAAAGCTAATAACTGATCCAGCAAGTCAAATAAGACTTACAGAAAAATTTCTCAATCTTGAACCAAGTATGAAAATTTTTAATTAAAATTTTTTTTGCAAAATACCGTAACAAATTTAATTTCATTTTCAGTGGTCAAACGAAAAAATTTTATTCATGATCCAATTAAACGTTTTCCATGCATTAAAAGAAATGGTGGAAATGTGCATTGTTTGGGAAAATCAAAAGGTCGCCCACATCCACAAGTTCGACCAATTGTTATCCAAAAACTTGCTAATTTCTATCGTCCAGAAAATGAAAAATTTTTTGCAATGATTAATCGTCGTTTCGAATGGTTATAAAAACTGAAGAAACAAAAAGAAAATATTTGTTGTTACTGCCATCAAAAAAAGTGCGAAATTGTTTTTACGGGTTTTAATTTTTTTTTAATAATTTTTTATATTAAAAAAATTTTATACTAAAGAGTTATATATCAAAATTTTAAAAATGAAATAAAAATTTATTTTATAACCTGTGTTGATCACATTGGAAAAGAAAAGAAAAAAGAAAGCAAAAAAAACACCGCGCAAAAAACAAACAAGAAAAAGATATAATTTTAAATACAAAAAAAAACTCTACTATTTTTATTATTCTAATTATTATTTATCAGATCATTCGATTGTGTGGGAGGAGATATTTATAGCTCTTTTTTCGATTTTTTGCCACCTTTTGCTGGAGTTTTTACGGGCACTGGTTCTGGTTCATCGTCATCATCATCGTCGTCATCATCAAGTGAGATACTTCCATTCATAATTTGATCAATCCATGTCTGAAGGGCTTCAAGATTTGAATCACTATGTTTACGAGGATCATCAAGATTAAGCTGGGACATATCAAACCAAATTCCCTCTTTTTCTGAAATATCAACAAGTCCAAGCTGTGGCCCTTCTTCAATATCAATTCCAAACATATCTTCCCAAACATCTACCATAAGTGGAAACTCATCGGGATCGATGAGAACAATTTCAAGGGTTCCTGCATGTTCACTATTTTCGTCAGCAAGTTTTCGAAGAAGTTTAAACATTGCACGACCTTCACGAGTTTCTTCATCGCAAAAAGCCAAAACCATTCGTTCTTCTTCATCCGAATCTCTCTTAAAATAAATTCATTCATTGGCTAACATTAAATGTTTAAAAACATTGTTGTCTTACCCAAACATTAAAATAATTTGTAAGACTAAGTTTTTGCATAACGGGTTCACGATGAGCTTCAACCCAATCTTCAAATTCTTCTTCAGTATCGACATTATTGGGGGCATAAAGTGGATCACTAAAAAAATTAAATGAAGATGAAACATTTATGACAAAAAACGGTGTTCAGGAATTTCAAGGCTTAGAAAGCATTTCAAAAGGGGATGTTTATTTAATTGGAACAAAAATTCAAAAATCAAGAAAAGTGAAAAAGAGACATTATGAAAAGGTTTAAATGTTTTAAACGACAAAGAACTATCTTCCTTTTCCCTTAAAAATATCATTTCCGTAAAATTTTGTTCTGCAAAATAATCTTTGATATTTCTTTTCTCTTGCCTTTACGTCTATCTCTCCGCGCTTTGTATACCAAAGCTGACCAAAACAATCCGAGTCCCCGGCACCACATTTGCAAAAAATAATCAAACAAAAAAATAACAAAGGAAACGGATTTTCAAGAAAAGATCATTTGGCTCAACATAAAAAAAATGCACATTTCCGCCTCCACAATAGCCTATTGCCAATTGCGTCTCTTTTTTTTAGTTTTTTGTCGTTTAAAACATTTAAACCTTTTCATAATGTCTCTTTTTCATTTTTTTGATTTTTGAATTTTTGTTCCAATTAAATAAACATCCCCTTTTGAAATGCTTTCTACGCCTTGAAATTCCTAAACACCGTTTTTTGTCACAAATGTTTCATGCTTGTTTGTGGTTGATTTTCATTGCAGTTATTAATAACTGCAATGAAAATCAACATAAGCTTACGCTTCAAAGGGATGGAACAGCTGAACTTCTCCGACTCGCTTAAGGCCAAGCTTACGAGCCCACTAAAAGTTATTACTTCAAAGTTTTAAAAAAGAGAGTGGAGAAAAAATATGACGCCACCTGTGACGTTACAACAGCAAAAAATTCAATTTCTCCCATAAAATCTTCTGCAGCTTCTTCGAATTCTTTTAAAGCAACACTTCCAGGTTCAAAATATCCGATAATTCGAACTGCTTCATCATCAAGATCTTCAAATTGTTCAAGATCAAATTTATCATTGATTATTGTAACTGGATCATCTGGAATCTAAAGAAAAAGAGGAGAAACTAAAAAAGCTACAATCGATTTAAAGTAATTACATCCATAAGCCATGAAACAAATGTTTCAGGATCTCGAACACCATTGTATTCGATTTTATATCCGTCTTTGTAAACATGGATGGTATCTTCTCCTTTATCGACTTCTAAAAAATTCACAAAATTGGGGTTTTGAGGATTTTGATTTGTAAAAATTACCTTCTTGAGTTCGAAGACGAATTTCTTTTGTGGTATTTACGGTATAAAAGTTATAACCACGTTTTGTCATTACTTGAGCGGAAAGCTGCAAAAAGCATTCATATTGATCAAGCTCTGCATCATCATCTTCAACATCATTAAAGAATATAACAGATTTAGCATCTTCTGCAAATACTGTTTTGTTAAAAGTTTTTTCGGTTAAAACCTATAAATTTGCATATCATCATATTAAATATTGTTGTGACACAATTGTTAAAAGAAACCTCTGTTCGATCAAAGCCATCATATTCTAATTCTGGATATCCCAAAAACATACAATCAAGGTCGCTCGTTTCTGTTTTACCTACGGCTGCAGAAGCATATGCCAAAAAAGCAAAAGTAATAACCACCACAGAAGCGATAGAGTGCCTGATGGCCGCCATCTACAAAAGAAATCAACAAACTTATCTTTGAACTTGAATTACACACATATTTATTTTTTTGTACAAAGAGTAGTGAAAGAAAGCGAGGGAAGATAGAGAGAGAGGGATCACGCAAATACTTAAGCTTTTTATGCTTATGTTTTCTTTTTTTTCTTTTTGTTGATGAAAGAGGGAAAAATGCAAGAGGAGTCTAACACTTCCGTCATCATCATTTTTTAATTTACTTTTGATATCTTCCAAAAAATGCATACATAAAAAAGTTGCGCAAATGTTACATTTACAAGGGATAAACTTAAGCTGCTTCCAAAAAGTCTTATAGCAAAAACAACAACTTGCGATATTGTGGTGGATCTAGTTGCGGACTCACTCACTAAAGTGACAGCAGCCTTTCCACCTCCTCCATGCCTCATATTGTTTAAACTTTAAAGCAGAAAAAAGAATAAGAGAGATCTAAATCCTTTATTTTTTTTATTTTTTTATTAAAAGGCGGAACGAGACACACGCTTTTTTGCATTATTTTATCCCCGCTCCTACTCAATGACGAGAACATCAACGACATTTGGGGGGCGTACAACCAGTAAAATATATATTTGTGCTTATATCTTCAAATACTTCTACTACATTTTTGTGATATGGATAACATACGGCTGTGAAGAAGAAGAAGTATCATTGCCATAGATTGAAAAAAAGAATAAAAAAAAGAAAGAGAGAGATCGATGCTTAACTCATGCCACACTGCTGTCAAGTTCTTTTTTTGCCAATAGTTTATCAACGGGTTTTTTCTTTCTTTTTCGTTGTCTCCGTCTTTTCTGAGCCATTTGTTACTGGATTCATTGTTGCAAGTGGAAGTGAGTTAAATATGTCAAATGAAATCAATTTATATCTTTCAAAACCCTTTTTTTCATTTAGCGATGAATAGCAACTACTAGATACCAAAAGGTCATACTGTAGATTTTGCTATTTTTTAAAATTTAATTTTTAATAATAGCAAAATTTTTGCGAGGTTATAAAAAATCTGTTTGCAATCATTCGAATGCGTGCAGCTTTTTTGAATTATTTTAATGATTTCTTAGTCATTTTTTATGACTAGTGGATATGTGTTTTTTTATGTTAACAACAAGAGAAGGATTGAAAACATTTATGCTGTTATGTCAACAAAATTATAAAAGAAATCAAGTTTATCTATATCTTTTTTTGATTTTCTCTCTTTTTTTCAATGTATGTTTTGTTGCTAAAAATGGGAGGATAAGTAATCAATCAATGAAAATGTGACAAGAAAACATATGAATAGATATCTAATAATCTTCTTTTCTGGGATAAACAGTTATCATTGATTTAATTGTTTCTGTGCCATTACGGAACATGAAATTGATACTTTTTGGTTCAAATGTTTAAAAAGATGATGAAGGAAGGAATATTCGAAAAAGAAGGAACTGCAAAGAATATTTGACGACATTTTGGATAATAATAAATAATGTAGCTATCAAATTTCATTTCGAAAAAAAAAGATTTGTCTGAAAAACAGAGCGTATTTTGTTTGTGGCACTATGTTAATATGTTTTACAAAGTCACGTTTTAAAAAAAGTAATCAAAGATATTTTGAAAAAAAAACTGAAACAAAAATGGTAAAACCGGAAAGATCAGGTTTTAACGATTTACAAACTGTAAATTGGGATTGATTTATTACAGTTTTTAATTGCAATAAATTAAATGTTTTCAAAGGACAGAGAATTGCATTGAACTTTTTTTCATCTACCGTATGCTTTCAAAATCCAAAATAAATTCATTTCTTTGCAAAAAAATAATATCACTTTTAGCCTACCAAATGTTCAAAAATGTATTAGTGTAACTTTCAAAAAATTGTTCTTACACACACTCAAAGCTATTGGTTTGAGCGTTCTATGATAAGCTACATTTTAACCTATCTAAAAAAGAAAACCCCCCTCTTTACCGTATTTTCATAGATGAAAAAAAAGATGTAATAGCAAAAAAAAGGTTTGAACTCACATGAATTGAACCTGATTTCCGTTTGATTTATTTTTTTTCTTTTAATGTTATTCAAAACCTAACTTTTTTTCTTTTCAATGTCACTTTTATTATCAGAGCACATGTAAAGGAGCCAACTGTTTTGGGCCAAAGTTTAAATCGAATGTTTTCCATATTTTTCTACCAAAAACAACGTACTAGTTTTTTTTGACAAATTATGGATAAGAATATTTCTATTGACATTTCAAAGATAATGTTGTACTTTATTTAAGAAAAAGAAATTGGAAAAATTTTACTGCTGTTTTTTTACCTTATTTTCGTTCTGTTTTTCTTCATCTTCTATCATAAAAGCAAATAAACGCAAAAACAGAAATGCACATTTTCCGGTACAATAAAAAAAAGTTTTTTAAGCAATTTTTATTACCTTCTTTTTTTCCTTCAAATTTTTATGTGCAACGAGAACGGTAACCTGATGTTACCATATCCTTCTATTTCAAATTGAAACAACTTTTGATGAAACAGGTTTTTCTTTTGGTTCCATTTCTTTAAAGAAACTTGGCATTTGATCTTTCACCTTCTCTTCAATATATTTTTCTAGTTTCTCCAAAACAAAGTTGTACCTAAAAGCGTAAAAACGGTTTCTGCAAAGTTTTTTGGCCAATAAAAAATATTAAAGAAAAAAAGAGTTTAAAATTTTACAAAAAAATAGATGAGGCAGATAAAGATCATAAGTTCCTTTTATTCATTCATTCTTATATTTTCCCTTGATTTACTGATTCTTAATTTTTATTTTTTTTATTTTCAATACATAACGTTCTCATAAATGCAATGTTTTTCTTTTCAATAAACATTGCAATAACAATTCAATTTTTTTCTTCTTTCTTATCATTCAACAGTGCTATAAAAAAAGACTAAAAAGCATACACATTCAAAAAAGACAACGATGTTGCACTTTGTGCGATGCGGGTAATGAATATTCAAAAAAAAATATTTTTTAATGTTTTAAAAAAATTTTAAACGTCTGATGATTTTGATCAGCTCATTGGTTGGTTGCTGTCCCTTTTCTTCTCTTTCTTTCTCTTTTTTTCGAGATCACTTTTTTTCATTCATATAGGCTTGCTGATAACCCATTAAAACGGGTTAAAAGTGAAAAATAAAGAAGATAAACTAACAAATCGGATAAATATAAATAATACATATTTTAATCCGCTTTTGTTTAAAAACTTTGACACTTTTTTTCGGTGAAAGATGTTAAAAATGGGAGTAAGCAACATAGAGAGAGAAAAAAGACAACAACAAAAAAAATATATGAAGTTAATGTATTAAACAGTTCAGCAGCATGTGGTTGATCTTTAAAAAAGACAAGTTATTTCAAAAACAAACTTTTATGATGCGCATGAGTTTCCGTCACTTTCTTCTTCTTTCTTTTCCTTCTATGTTTTTTTTTCTGCTAAATCGGCCTTGACAGTTTTTGGTGCAGTTTATATTAATTTATCAAATTATTGTTTTTTTTTCTGATGTATTTATTTCATTTTGTTGTAAACCCTTTAAACACTTTGTTGATAAATAAAAAAAATAGGTACAGATTCAAATGAAAATATAACGAAAGCAAAACTAAAGTAATATTGTATTTTATCTACAAAAATTTTCTTTCTTTAACTAGCACACCAATTCATTACAGTACCCTTTTATACATGCACACTCGATAACGATATTTCTTGGTCAATAATGAAAAGCAATAAAACAGAAAGTCAACTTTCATCGTTAACTTCACTGAATAAAAAAAGG
The DNA here is from genome assembly GCA_024447215.1 of Panagrolaimus sp. LJ2400. Classification (NCBI taxonomy): domain Eukaryota; kingdom Metazoa; phylum Nematoda; class Chromadorea; order Rhabditida; family Panagrolaimidae; genus Panagrolaimus; species Panagrolaimus sp. LJ2400. The sequence goes on along the minus strand of JAMRYA010000004.1, from coordinate 10,195,203 downwards.
AATATGCCTCATCATAAAACTTTATGAGATAATTCTTTGCTCTTACATTTTTATGGCTTGAACACAGTTTGCATTTGTAAATGTTTTACATGTAATGATAACCCAAATGGAAAAGTAAAAGAATCTATTTATTCAAAAATAGGAAAAAAATAAACACGCATTTATCGTAGACCCATCTGAAATGTCCAAATAGTTGTCCAATTTCTTTTAATATTATTCGTATGTTTTTTTATATGGAAAGGCACTTCAAAAAATTAGTACAAAAGTCATGGAAGAATGAAAATGAGCAAATTTAAAAATGTAAAAAAAGAAAAGAATAAAAATATATAGTGTTTGCGAAAAGTAAGTAGTTTCAAAACAAATTAAGAAAAATTGATAGCGTAGACAGTAATGGTGTAGCTGCCATAAATATCATCAATGTACCATTCAAGTACGGAGAATAAGTAGCACCAACAAACAAATAAGTTGCCTTCGAGCGCTTTGTAAAAGTGCCAAAGTTATAAAAAATATTTAAAAATCTGAATTACATTTATCTTTGCGATTAGAGTAAAAGAATCAATTACAAACTATAAAAAAATGACTGCTTTCAAAGCAGCCAAAAAAGCCACAATTAACAAAATTAATGTTATACTCGCTACATTTGACACATAACATATTAAAAATAAAATACAATCACAGTTAATGAAGAAACAATAGAGAGCATATGGATACTGTAACACATATAAAAGAATTCAGCAATCCTATAATAGCACTCTAAATAATAATGGCTTGTACAGTTAACATGAGCAAGATAAAAGTTTGTAAAAAGTTATTAAAATTTAATAGTTACAATACAAAAAAAGAATAACACTATATAGGAGGTTAGTAAAATGATTAGTACAGAGATTTTTCCTAAACAAAATAAAAATTCTAAAATGTACAAAAATAAAAGAAGGCACACACCCGTAAAAATAATACAATTAATTTCCTATAATATAAAACACATATCTCAGAAAATAGATACCCACAATGTAAAAGAAAAAGATGAAGAAAAAAGGCACAATATTATTTCGGCAAGGCAATTTTTGTGTTTGAAACCGGTGGATTCATTTTCGACTATTAAACAATATAACAAAGAAAAATTAATAATAGAAGAGCGACCCGTTCAATCCAACGAGACCTACCTCGAATCTAACAATAATAATCAGAAAAGTGGGTAAGAAGATGAAGAAGAAAGAAAACAATAAAAAAAGGATCATCTAAATGTAGTAAGTATCAACAAGCAACAGCCGTTTGAGACATTGACGTTGAAAATTAATGAATATTGTTGATAATGTTGATGGTGAATTACCAGTAAGGGCCTTCTGTGCTGAGGTTTTTCCAGCTTGCAAAACGAGTCCAATTATCGTAATTCATTCTATATGCATCGTCACAGTCACTGTTTCGTCGATGATGACCACTTACAGCCTGGGTTTGAACAACTTTAGGTTGCTGAGTTTCAGAAATTAATGAATAATTTTCTCCATTATTTGAATCCCAATATTCTACAGTGCCAGCAACATAGCATATACAAAATTCAATTTTTGTTACCTAAATAAATACAGCAATAATATAGAAAAAAACTACATCAAAAATAGCTTACTTCTCCTTCATTCATAGGAACATCAATTTCAAATGCAAACGTATCATATGTCTTAGAAGACGACGATTGATAAATTCCAGGACGATCAAGATAACTTTTCCATCCATCTGAAGTAAAACGAACAAAAACACTTTTTTCAAATGAGATATTTGCGACCTTAAACAGAGAAGGATTACGGTAACAATAATTTCTTTGTAAAAATGCAAACAAACCTTGATTGTTCCAAGCATTTTGCAATGATCATTTCGTAGCATAACATTTTCAAGTGCAACTTTATTCTTTTCCAATGATTCACGAAATTTAACGTATTCTGATGCAGGTTGAGTGAATCCAATTTTCCATGAGGCATGTTTCTTAGAAGAGTATAGCTCATCTTCGTCATCATCTGATGATTCTTCATCCGTTGATAAAACATTACATTTTTCTGTTGCTGATGCAAATGCTTTGGCAGCTTTACGATATCGACGAATAACAGATGGATTAATTTTTGGAGGACAATCTGATGGTTCTGTTATAACTCGAACGGATTCTAATGCCCCACCACAATCATCTGCAAATCGAACTTTCTTTTTGGAAATTGGAATAATAAGACATCGAGCTGGTGCTGGTGGTTGATAAGAATCATCAAATTGAAGAGAATCAGTAAATTCTGTTGCGAAATCATGTTGATCATCTTCACTTGTGTTACCACTGTCTGAGCTTGTAATAGATTCTTCACCATCTGAATCTGAATGATGAGCAAGTTGTGGACGTGAAAAAACTAAAAAATAAATTAATTATAGCAAACATTTTTTAAAAAAAAATTTCTAGAATAATAGAAAAATTAGACAGAATGATCATTAATCACTTACTTTGCACTCGGACACCATTTTCAAGTTGAAGCATTTGCATTTGCATAGCTGAGAGACGAGAAACTTTGATTTTATTTAATCCAGCAGATTCACTTTGTGATCGAACTTTCAGAGCGCTTGGTAAAGGTGCTGCATGTGCCAAAGGAAATGAAGCCGCTCGACGACAATTTGAAGTAAAAAAACCACAGGTTGAGGGAGCTGAATGTGGTAGAATTGCATTGTCGTCAATAGGACGCACCATCCAAGGAATATCAATCTGTTGCCAATCTTTGGTTGGTACTGGCGAAGATCGTACACACTCCATTACTTAAATAAAAAAATATAATAATAAATATAATGTTTAACAAATAAAATAAAATTAAGAAAATGTAACAAAGAAATCAAAAAAAAGAGAGAGAAATACGATTAAGAAAAAAGAAAAACATTTGTTTTGGTTCAGGGACGCGTGTGCTGAGTGCTTCAAAAAGGAGGAGCTAAATTCAAGGTGGTCGGAAAACTGTCAAAAAAAAGGAACGAAAGAAAAATATTCATGGGGGGATAGTGAGCTCATTATCGTGATTAGGACTAAATTCGTTGGGATATTTTTATTTTTGGGCCCGTTCAGATGTATAAACTGATAAGATGATAGGGTCAAACGAAGTACATGTGAGATGCATGAGCAAATAAACTAGCGAGAAGAGATGAAGAAGAAAAAGAAGGGGGACATTCAAAAGTGATCGCATTGACACACTAAAGGATTTTACCGATTGTAAGAGTGCCCGTCAGCTTTTCTTTGCCACAAAGGAGGATTTAGTGATGCATCAAAAAAAGTGCCAAAATATATTGCATTGAAGGAAAAAAAGATGAACGGAGATCAAAAACAACAAAAAAATTGGGTAGTAATCTTCGATCAAGAGAGAAAACAATTTGAAACGGCACCCGTACTATAAAGCAGATATATATCATTTGTAGGTAAGAAAAATGTACATTTGAAAAGAAGATGATGGCGTCTGGTATATATTTATCGGTATAATATTAAAACAAATATATAGATGTGGTATGGTGCACAACGAGCGCAATATTTTGCGACAACAATGAAAACGAAGGCGACAACCCCCTCTCATTTTTACGACAAGATAAATTGCGTTTAGTAGTACTCATAATAATATTTTAATCACGTGATAATATTTTCATTAAACACGTGGACTTTGTAGCTTTTTTTATATACATCTTAAAGTGATAAAGTTTTTAATGCCAACAAAGAAAAAAAGAAAACGGGAGTCGAAGCAGCATTAAACTGGTCATTTATATTTTTGTTTCTCTATTTTTTACACTGAAAATAAAAGGTACAGAAGATACGAGAAAAAAATGGAAAAATAAAAATGTATTAAGTCAACAAGCTATGATGGTAAGCAATCATCATGATTACAGAATATGTCAATAACAACCATAAATATGTATGTACTGTGGCAGTTTCATTAACTTTATGGAACCGGTAAAAGAAATTTTTTTTATTGCTTTCATGCATCAGTAAAGAAATATATTAGGCGAAAGAAAAATCTTACGACCACTTTTTTTCAAGGTGTACGATAAATACTTTGAACTTTAAGAAGCAAAATCAAAGAGCTATAAAAAAACTTGCTAAAGTTATTTTATCCATAAAAAACAATTGCTCTTATCAAAACTATGAGTTTAAACAAAGTGTTGTTCAGCAAAAAAAATATAGCAGCTATCAAAAGTGTTTTTTTAAGAATAATATACTACCGTTCATCATGATAATAATTATAATGATTATGGTATTGCTTATGTAAGCGATCTCAAAGTGAATAAAAGATATGGGGTTTTTTCTCAAGCTAAAAAACGAAGAATAAACATTTGATCAAAGATAACAAAAAACCGTGAAAGAGACACCCTTAAGAAAAGAATTTTATTTGACGAAAGCGCCACCCTCTCTATCTTCATTTGCCTTAGCTCCTCAATGAAACGAGACATTACATTTCACGTGTAAAATGCATGAAAAATATCTCTTTTTTTCAACCGGCAATAAAAAAAGGAGAAGACTGAATTGTTTCTTTTACCGTGTTGCAACAATTAAAAATCAAAGAAGCAACGAAAAGACGAAGAATAAAAAAGGTAATTTGCGTTTTTTTATATTTTAACTGCAAAAAAAATGCAACTAAAAAAGATGTGTTCCGACATTTTTTAAAACTGCCCATTAAATCGACCAACGAACAAAAACGTTTATGTTCATTTGACATAACCAATCACTCTATATTTGATTTTAACAACCAACGCGAAATTAGAAAAACGTCAAAAAAATTAAATACATGCTTTGATATTATGTATGCTAAAAAAGTAAGCCAATGGTAAAGTACACTTTTTATAAAGGTGTTATTATAAAGAATTAAGAAACTTATAATCAATTAAGTTTTTGAATTAATTTGACAAGACAAAATGATTAGAACCAGATTACATCATTAATTAGAAAAGCAAGGAGAAAAGAGAAAAAAAGGAAGAGAATACCGTAATCGCAAAAGTTTTTTTTTTCTTTTATTTCTTTAAAAGTGAAACTAAAAATAAACGAAAAAGATAGAAGAAAAAAAAGTACCGTGTTACCAAAAAAAGTGAAGTATGGAAAACCACCCATAATGTTTAAATCTGCTTAAATACTGTTATCAAAAAGGTGAAAGCTTTTTAACTTTTAATCTTTCGCTTTCTTTTTTTTATTACCGCAACTATAAAAACAATGAAGAAAGTTTTTGTTCTTCAAAGTTTTGTTTTTTTATTTGATTTTTTAGTTTAAAAATTTTTGTTACATCTTAAGAGCAACCGCAAACAGACAAAAAAAAGTTTTTGCTATATAATACTGATGTAATCGAAATTGATGTCAATCAGGGGGCCTTAAAATATCACTTTTAAATAGATATATTATCCACACCCAAAACTTAATCTTTAGACGCCGAGAACTTTTTTCTTATAAAAAATAAATTACGTTTAACTAAAAAATTGTCGTTTAATACCGATCACTCCACTTTTTATTTGATCGGCAAGATTTTTTTTGGTGGGATCTATCACAAGCTGATTTCTAATGAAGGTCAGTTTTTTTTAAATAGATGTAATTCACGTGAAATTATTTTGATGAAAGCAAATGATGAAAGTTTGTTTAATAGTTTTATCAAAAATAACGAAAAATAAAAATGTACGCAAAATAGAAGATGGTGATGAAGGAAAAAAGGGGTAAAAATGAAAGAGGGGAAGACGACGATGGTGTGCTTCACATGATTTAAAGACAACATCATTTTGCAATAGCAACTGCTAACGATCGCTCTTTGAGTTTTTAGAAAGCAGAAAAAAAAAGAAGCAAAATCATTGTCTTACATAAAAAATGAGTCGAAAAATCAACGACAAGAAAAAAGTTGAAGAAGAATAATGATGCATTACAAAAAATTTCTTTTTTGTTGCACCACTCATCATGATAATTCATTGGTTGGTGCCAATTAGTGATCGGATACCGTACCGTTTTTGAAAAAAACGGTAAACGGTAAATACCGTGATTTGAAAATTGCCGCGGTACGGTATCACGGTATTACCGCGGTAATACCGTGAATACCGTGCAAAAAAAATTGTCTCTAAATTTTTTCCGAAAACAGGTTCTTCCTTTTCTTTATGTATTTTTTACTGTTTCTGACTATTTCTTTTTATAATGAGTTAATTATAAGCATTCTAAAGCACATTTTTGCAAACTCTAAAAAATTTTTCCATTTTTTTTCTAAAACGGTACGAAAATCACCGCGGTACGGTATCACGGTATTTTCACGATACTGAAATGGCCGCGGTACGGTACACGGTAAAATACCGTACGGTATTACCGCGGTAATACCGCGGTAACGGCACGGTATCCGATCACTAGTGCCAATCAGTGATCGACCGGTGCAAAATGTCAATTTTGCAAGCAAAAGGGTATGAGAATGTAAAGCAGGCGTAAAATATTATATCAAAATAAAGCAGCATTTTCCCATATGTTTAGTATCAAGCAAGCTACATTTGTTTTTTTCTTCCACTACTGATACAATCAAAAAATCGTAAAAAGAGGAATTCATATGGCAAAAATTAACAATGAATTTTTTTCTCAAGAATAACGGGTTTAAATCTGTTTTTTTTTAAAACAAATTCGTCATAAATAATTTACAAGCAGCTAAAACACCTCACAAAAAATTCTCGTAGTCGAAAAGGAATGCGCAATGAGTAAGAGATAAAACAAAATAAGCCTTGAGTAAGCTGAAAGTCAACAAACTTAAATACATTTCACAGAAACAATAACTAATAATGTGAAAATAAGGTTTTGAAATTACGTCGCTGAAAAAAGATATTTCTAGGTTAATAAAAAAAAGCTAAAAGTAAACAAATAATTCGTTAGGGTAAAAAGAGACTTTTACGTGACAAAACTGACTTATAAGGAGTCGCCGATATGTATGGGGAGCAAAAGACCAAAAAAACATATTTTTATGAAGTTTTTTGAATTATAAAAAATGTTTCAAAGTATGTGCGTTATTTTCGTCTGTTCCTCATTAATGTTCTTTCAGTGACCGCAGAAACAAAGGGACATAATCTTAAGTTGGTAAACTTCAACTTTTTTTTACGCACTCTTCGATAAAAAAATATTGTTGCATTTTCATGCAAATAAACAGCAAACATGGCATTAAAAAAAGCTGCAGTGGCGGCTTTTACTCTTTTAACAAATACATGAAAAGGAAAAAAAGGGTTTTGTGAGCTCTTTTCAGGCGTCAGAAAGTCGCGCATTTTATCTTTTTTTTCATGCTTATACAAACTCTCTTACCTGCAAAACGCCAGCTGTTCTTCCTGTTTAACGGCAACACAGGAAATAAAAGTGAAGACAAACACAACAAGAAGATAAATGAAGTTAAAAAAATGAAAAAACAAAGGTTTTTTTAAGTAGCAGATCAAGGTGTTCTACAAGAAAATGTTATTGCATTATATATGAGAACGAAGGATGAAAAAAGAAAGGAAGTAAGTATGTATGCATTTTTCATCAATGCCATTACAAAAGCTTTAAAGCTTCAATCAATTGATACTGAGTAGCTCTTTCACTATTTTTTCAACATTGTTCCACAACAGCTGACACCTAATGGCGGCCAGAGGTCAAACACAGAACAGACAAGACGAATTGTGACAATGAAGGAGGATAAAATGAAAAAGAAAAAAGAGCTATCCTGGATTACCTAACATAAAAAAAACTAACTTAAAAGTTTTTGAAGACGTAAGAGTAAGAAAAAAGTTAAAAAATCACTCACCTGTCTGTTTCTTCAAAGCGCCCTAAGACGGGCTATGATGAACTATTCAAGAATCTAAAAGAGCGGGATTTAAAAATTTTTAAAACAAAATAATAAAATAAAAAAAAGTAGGCGCGAGTAACATCCAGGAAAAAAATTACTGTGTTTAACCATTTTTCTTTGCAGATCAAAAGCAAACATTATTTTGCACAAAAAAAGGTCAGAATGATTGCCTTTAAAAATGTCGTCGGGCCGCACTCATGCGAAGGAGAAAAAAGACAGTATTCAAGTGATTCGCTTTTGTTTAACATAGGTAGCAGCAAAATATACGGCCAAACTTCATTTCACGTTTATGTTCAAAGCTCATTTTTTTAGAGAGCATCATTAATCGACTAATGAATAACTCCATTGGGTTGGCTATCACCAGAAAAAAAAGAAGGAGAACTTTGTTGTTAAAAACAACGATATGGAGCATGTACGTTTTTGCAGTGCAAAAGTGTATGTTTTTTTTATCTCATTAGGTGCTAATCACAAAATTTATTTTTTATAGAAAAAGCGAGAAAAACTGAAATGGAACAGAGTGATGGAGAGAAGAGAACAGCTGGTTGATTTTAGATCTTTTTTTAGCTACCATAAGATTTGTAGGCATCTAAATGATCAGTTTCAAAAAAGAAAGATTATTTAATCAAAGTTTTTGTTACAATTAAACTAAAAAAAGAATTTTAAAAAAGAAAAAAAGTATTTGCAAAACGATCAAGGTCACAACGGTCAAATTTAGTGTTAAATGAAAAAAAAGATGAAATAGCCAAAAGAAAGAAAAAAGATAATTTATGGTCAAGCAAAATCATTATAATCTTCCGATCAAAAAAAGAAAGACAGAAAGGAAAAAAGGTTGGGTGTTTTTGAAAAAAAAACTATTTGACAAAGATAAGTTTGTTTTTAACAAAAAAATGGATTGGTTCATTTTTTGTGTTGCCTTTGATTTTTATGGTAAAATTAGATGAATGATAATGGTTTACGATCACTAAAAAAGCTTTTGCGCAGGTATACGATTTTTTAAAAAACACTCTTTTCTGATTCATTATTCTTTTTGTGAGCTCATAAGTCTAAGACTGATTTCATGGAAATTAGGGAAACAAAAAAAGTTTTAAAAGCTAAACGCAAGAAACAAAATGTCAACAAAAAATATCATGAGTTGCAAAAAAACAGAGGCAACAAAAAGAAACAACAACCGCTGATGAACGAAGGAAGAAAAAAAACATTTGCATAGGCGCTTTAAACTGATGCAATTGCCATCGAGGAATGTCGTAAGCTGCGTCTGCCTGATAAATATAAGTCTACGTGCCGTCTATAAATATGCCTTTGGACTTTTCCTTCTTTCTTTTCCCTCGAAATCAATAGCAATATGCGGGGAATGGTCGTTTTTTGAGTTCTTCCTCCTTTTTCTTTCACTTAATGCCCTCAAGCACAGAAACAAGCTTAATATGTTTTTTGCGTGAAATAATAAAAAAGAGATTTAAAGCCATATAAGTTTTGCAATGGCAAAAAAGAAATAATATGTATGTTAAAAAGATTACTAAATTAATTTTAGAAACTTCTACCTTCACGTGGGAAGACGTTATTAAACTTTTGTTTTTTTAACAAAACAACATATACCCCACTAGAATGAAGAAGAAGAAATATCAGCAATAAAAAGCAAAGCACCCTTACGGGTTCATTGAAAAAACATAGCAGCAGCAACCGATAGAGGCTCAGTTAATTGTAAACACATCTTTCTTTTTTCTTCCTTGGGTGTATGTGATCAATCATCGCACTTAGCGTCCTCGTCTTTTGATGCTTTAGGTCATTAAAAAATTTAAAGTTCCTTATTTTGCTGATAAATATTGTAACTAATTTTTTTTTGTAGTTTTAATGGAATGATAAAAAAAAAATGATTAAACATCATTGCGTCTATATATGAACACCGCGCTGCAAATAATTGTTGCTTAGCAACCCCATCAACACAAAGACAAAACAAGACACAAATAATTTGCAAATAAAACAAATAGTATACAAAAAAGAAATGCCAAAGTGATGGCGAGATTATTTGGATATGGTATTGGAGTAATTATTGTGTCAACAACTTGGTCTATTTGTATATTATTATGTCTGGCATTTTCTCGTAGGAAAGGATTGTAAAGTTTTTTTCACACCATTAATGACAATTCACAGATTATTAGTTTTTAGACAAAGTGGATTTATTTACATTGTCATTGCAGCAGTCATAAATGGTATTCTATATATTTGGCCCAAACAATCATGTGAACCACTTCCACAGTTAATATCGAATGAACAAGAGATTGATCATTTAGGCATACCTCGAATCATTTTTGCTTTATTTTTACTTATTCTATCCATTTATGCAATTTTTCGATTTATTTTTATGCAACTCTTTACACCAATCAGAACAATACGTGTTCAAGAAAAAATAAACTAAAATATTGACAGACTTTATCTAATACTCCAAAACATTATCTTTCATAATATATCAATTTTACTCCTACAAACATGTTAATAAAAAAAGTAAATCTATAAACATGTTTAACCGATATTAGCCTTTTATTCTATACAACAATTAATATTTGATAGCTTTCTTATTACGAGCATTGTCGATAACGATTGCAAGAGCAATAAGAGCAGAAACACCAAGAGTTAACCATCCTGAACGATAAACAGATTTAATGTCGGTACCTTTTGCTAAATCAAATCCCTAAAATAAAAGAAATCAAATTAATTATTCAAATCGATTTTTAAAAAACAATACCATGAATCGAATACCATTAAGAGAATGGAAAATAATAGGAAAAGCAACAATGAATTTGAAGAGAGAAGTAATTGGTGTAGGCAAATTAAGACTGCGAACAAATTCGATGAAAGTAGTAAAATCTACAGGCGTAACAGCAAATGCAATACCGCCAACAAGAAGAGCTAAAAAATCAAGGCATAGTAAGCCGAAAAAATGTAGTATTAAATATAACTAACTTCCTGCCATAACGCAACCGGTAATACGATGAAGACCAGAAAGCATCCAAGTTAATTGACGCTTGTAAATATTAAGATGTGGAGAAAGTGGACGACCACTCTTTTCTTGACGTACTAAATATTCCCAACCATATTTTTGAACAGCATTTCGAGCACCAGCGTTACGAGAAGAACTGAATATTAATTGAATATTATTACTAATGATGCAGTGGTTATAATTCAAACATACCAAAGTTGAAGCTGACGAGAGAAATTAATAGCTTGCTTAAGATTGAGATTGAGACAACGAGAATGAGGAAGAATATATGCCATATTCGCCTAAAATATAAACGTTAATAAAAATAGTTAAAATTATAAACAAATATTATGTATAAAAATATTAATGTTGAACACAGATTTTCATTTACAAACTAATGGAAAACACTTTCGCGTTAAGAGTTGTTATGCCCAAACAAAAAGAGAGATACTTCCTCATCAAAAAAAAGTAGCTATCCAAATTCAGCTACCTGAATTTGGAACCCTAGCTTTCTCAACTTGTGGTATTTTACTAACAATTGCCGCCGAGCGGCTTCACTACCTTTGGCACATGCAGAACGAACGTGAAGATGGTGTCCGAGTACAAAGTAAGTGATCTACGATCGTTTTATCTAAATTTTTTATTTTAGAAAAACTTTTTTAAACGTTTGATTTAGTTTTTTTTTCAGTTATTGCTCATCCAAAACTTGTTCATCATTCAGATTCAGATGTTGAAGAATCTATTACAAGCTCAGACAGTGGTAATACAAGTGAAGATGATCAACATGATTTTGCAACAAATTCTCATAGAATTAAAAATTCTTATAATAATGATCATCGACCACTATCATCAGCTCGACCAGAAAAGCATGTTAGCTTTGCAGATGATTGGGGTAGAGTATTAGAAAATGTTCGAGTTATGACAGAACCATCAGATTATCCAGCAACTGTTCCGGAAGCTGTTATTCGACGATCTCGTGAAGAGGCAAAGGCATCTCAAACAAATAAGTGTGAAGTTTTATCAGTGAAGGAAGAATTATCAAATGATGATGAAGATGAACTATACTCTTCTAAAAAGCATGCCTCATGGAAAATTGGATTCACTCAACCTGCATCAGAATACGTTAAATTTCGTGAATCATTGGAAAAGAATAAAGTGACACTTGAAAATGTTATGTTAAGAAATGATCATTGCAAAATGCTTGGAACAATCAAGGTTTGTTTGCATTTTTACAAAGAAATTATTGTTACCGTAATCCTTCTCTGTTTAAGGTCGCAAATATCTCATTTGAAAAAAGTGTTTTTGTTCGTTTTACTTCAGATGGATGGAAAAGTTATCTTGATCGTCTTGGAATTTATCAATCGTCAGCTTGCAAAGCATATGATACATTTGAATTTAACATTGGTATTCCAATGAATGATGGAGATGTAAGCTAACTTTTATTTTTAAACATATAGGCAAAGTGAGGAATTTGAGGGAGTTTTCTCTCTCTCTTTCTTATATCTGTAGACATTTTTTGTGGGTATCGTAGGCCGGCTGTCCTATTCTTCACATTTTTTACTGTTGAGAATGCACGTTTGAGACAAAATAGCATTTTACAAACTTCAGCTTCGCACTGAGTCTTTTTCTTTGGTTTTTGACATTCTGTTCGTTTCTGTAGTTGATAAACATGCTTAACCAAACTTTATACGAGGGATTTTGCAATATCTTAAGTTGAAGCGATTTGCCAAAGCGGCAAAGTCAAAAAGCTTTGTTAAAAATCAAATACGCATATCAAAAAGATGTAGCACAGTTTGGATTGTTGGTCAATTTTTGCAAAAACATTTTAATTTTTAGAAACGTTTGTTGGGTCCCGCTCCTTTTAATTTTCGAGTATTGTTCTGTTTTCATTTTCTCGTTCATGGGCGTTTCTATATAACTATTTTATTTATTTCTTTAGGTAACAAAAATTGAATTTTGTATATGTTATGTTGTTGGCGGTGTTGAATATTGGGATTCAAATTATGGAGAAAATTATTCGTTAATATCAGAAACTCAGCAAACTAAAATTGTTCAACCCCAAGCTGTAAGTAGTCATCAACAACCAAACAACTATTGTAATGATGCTTATAGAATGAATTACGATAACTGGACACAATTTGCTAGTTGGATGGTTCTTAGTACAGAAGGCCCTTACTGGTAATTTACCATCAACATCGTCGTCACATGCTTTTTATTTATTTTTAACGTCAGTGCTTCAAAAAACTTGCTGCTTGTTAGATGATCCTTTTCATTGTTTTATTCTTCTTTCCCAATTTTTCTGATTATTATTGTTAGATTCGAGGTAGGTTTCATTGTGCCTTTTTGCTCCTTTTTTTTTACATTGTGGATATGTACTTTCTGAGATATGCGTTTTACATTATATTCTGTTTACGGATGTGTACCTTCTTCTTTTATTTTTGTACATTTTAGAATTTTTATTTTGTTTAGGAAAAATCTCTGTACCAATCATTTTACTAACCTCCTATATAGTGTTATTCTTTTTTTGTACTGTATTTACAAACTATTAAGTTTTAATTACTTTTTGCAAACCTTTATCTTGCTCATGTTAACTGTACAACCCATTATTATTTAGAGTGCTATTTTCAGAGTGCTGAATCTTTCTGTATTGTTAACATGAGTCTTATTCTCTTTTATGTACTCTTTCAATATCTTTTGAATTTGCCATGTATTTTTTCATCTTTGTTAACATATTTGTTATATGTTTGAACTTTTTATTCTGTACACTTATTACAATAAAGGTTTAGGAATTCTTTGTTTAATTTGGATATGTTGGTAATAATTGAACATTGCTAATCGTTTTGATATGTGAAAAAACCATGAGTTGCAGTTAACCTTTGTACTGAAAGAAGAATTCTTACTCGAAACAGAGGTTACTGTAAACTGACCTTTTTTATTGGTGGTGCATTTGTTCCATCACTTTTAAATAGTGATTTCTCATCTGGATCATTATTTATTTTTGATTCAATTTTGTTTATTAAATTATTTACTATAATTCTTATTTCAGTTTCCTCATACTTGTCCTGGAATTGATTTGATACTGATGGTGTTGGGATTTCTGATTCACTCATCATTATTTCTTCTTTGACATTCGCTGTTACTGTAACTTCAAAATTTGATTGTTTAGTTACAGTATTATTCACAATTTTCGTTACTTCTTTTTCTTTTTTGTGTTTCTTGGTTAAAAAATGACCTTCTTTTTTAATACCATCATCTTCAAGCGGAAATTTAGAAAATAACACAGGTTCATCAAATATTTTTTCTTCTACTGATATTATAAGATTTTCCATAACTTTACGAAATACATTATCAACTGGAGCATGAATTGTTAAATCAAACGTTTTCTTATTAATCTTTTGTAAATTTATGTACACAACTTTAGTTTTATTGGATTTCTTTGCTACCGTAGGCAAACTTCCAACAGGTTGAATTTGCAGTGATGATCCAAGGACAATAAATAAATCTGCTTTCCTATAAAAAAATTGGTACTTATAACTGTCATACTGTATTTTTTTGTACTTTAAATATGGCATTGTTACTGATTCAAATTCATCTGGAAGTTCACTTTCCCAATCCAAAACTGTATCATGAATAAATCCTCGACATTTATTACCAGTACAACGCTGCCCTGTTGGCTTACATCCAACACTTTTTGATGGATCTTTTCGGTAATAATATCTAAAATTTATTCATTTTTTAAAATTAGAAAAATACAAATATACTTTTTACATCTTTTGCATTGATCTACGAAACAATTGCCATGAACTTCAAGTAATCTATCAACTGGGAATCCAGATTTTATATGCAAGTTATCAACATTTTGACTTATAAGATGTCTAAGATATTTTCAAGTATACATTAATTCCATTAACATTTTATGAGCATACTTTATTTTTCCACTCTTTTCTAACGCTACCAGTGCATAATGTGTAAAAGTTGGTTTAGCTGTGGCAAAATCAATTGATTTTGGTTCTTGTTTCCTTTGTTCTAATGTCCAAACTCCATTTGGACCTCGAAAATCTGGAATACCAGCTGATGTACTGAAAGAGAAAAAATATATAAGACATATTAGATTAATATAGAGGAATAAATTACCTTATACCAGCACCCGTTAGAACTACAATAAATTTAGAATTTTTGATATCGTTAGTTAATTCATTTATTTTCTGATTTAAATCCACTTCTGCATCAAAAATTTCTTTTTGTCCAAGCTTACCTTTATTTGGATAAGGACTTAAAGCTTCGGCGTAATTTATAGACATTAATACAGCTTTAACACATTGATTAAAAACAGTTAAAATTATTATCTAATAATATATTATCTATTTAAAAGTATATTAATGTGTTAGTAGAGCATAGAAACAGCAACACGAGAAAATTAGCTGAAGCACGGATGCTTTTGGCGCGAAAATATCACTTATAAGTACTTCTAATTTAATTTATAGAAGTTCTAAACTGGAATTTCCAAAAAGCTACATATAAAAGAGCTCCTGCTAAAGCGCGATAATGAGAAAATAGTGGAATTTGCGAATAAATGAATACATTCTGACAGTAATCCATATGAAAAAGAAGAGACTACAGTAACCCACAGAATTCTCGTGTCAACAGTTATTGTATGTTTGTTAAAATTTTGTTCACCATTTATGCAAAACTTTAATGTACTGTATCGTTCCATAACAATCTTGTCGATTTTAATTTTATAATACGTTACTGTTAAAGGTTCATCTTTTTGAAAATGTTAACGTTAATATAACGGGAATACATCATCATTCAATGCAACATTATTTCGATGTTTAGCATTCATAATATATATATTATACCTGTTTTATAGTTTGAACATCGATTCCTCGGATCAATCTCGTTGTTGCAAAAATCAACGTCTTTGTCTGAATAACATTGTTTACCGTAATCCTGACAAAAGCGTAGATACGTCAAATAAAGTTATAAATTGTTTTAATTTGTTTTTCAACACATATTTGAAATTTTTGGTACAATGAATGAAGAGTTTATGTATTTTTTTCCACACTTTTTATGATAGATTTAAAAGTACAAAAAGTTATTAATAAATTATTTGATTTTAATTATAGTAATCATCTTGAATTTCTTGTTCAAAAACTTCTTCTTCAATTCTGACGTTTACACTTAAAAGTTTTCCATTGTCAAAAAAGTACAGTCGACTGTCAACTGGATTATAATGGAGCATTGTTAAGCCTCGATATGGATTATACCAAGGAATATCAACAGCAATACTCTCATTTCTGTAATAATTAATATATGATAAAAAAACTATTTTCAAATTTGCAACCTGTAAAGATCATAAGCAAACGAGATGAAAGTATCTCTATCCGTAGCACTTTCAAGTCCATAAATTACCCCACACATAATAAAAGCATCTGCAAGTTCAGTACCATTGACCTCAATTTCCCAAGTATTAACAACATAAAAATCCTAAAAGATACTTGTTTATGCATTTTTAGTAATAAAATAATTAAATTATTTTACTGGCTCGATTTTGCTGACAAATAAATGTGGATTATCATATTTTGTGTACAGTAGCCATAAACCATTTTCATCTGCAGCAAAATCAACAAAATTATGTGGACGATTATAAAGCCATGGATCTCTTTCAGTATCATTACATGCCTAAAATAACCATATTTTTAAATAAGTGATTACGAATTATTTACTTCAAATGTATGATCATGCTTTCTTGAACAATCATTGTAAGCAATTTCTGGTAATTCATCACTTTGTATTTGTGCAGTTGATTCTAAATCATATCGAACCATAAAATTTGAGCCATGTCGATGATAGAAATATGATCCATTGTAAATCATACTTCCAGTTCCAGATGCCAGATAATCAACATAATATTTAATTTTTTGTTTTTTATTTAAAAGTTGCCGTTCATTTTCATATTCATAGAGGACAGGTGAAGCAAAATAATCTGTAAGCCATCGCTTGCTTGCCATTGCTGTATTTCTTGGCTTTGTATCTCTCATCCATGATCCAATACTACCATATTGTGATTCAGCATGTAATACTGGAATTCCAACAGCATTTAAACGGCATTCCTTTTGATTTGGTCCTAATGTTGGTGGGCCAGTATACGGTGGTTCAGTGGTAGGCATATCTGACAATGTTTCATTATTAAAATCTGTATCATTTGCACCTAAAATAAATTTTTAACTAAAGTTATCGAATTTATTTTAAACTTCGAAGTAAATCTTCTATTGTATCATTTCTTCCTGTTCCTGTTGGTGGAGTCGGACCTGTTGCTGCTTTTGTTACAGTTGTTCGTCGCATTCCAGCTTTCCATCGAGTTAATTGTGCTGCTTTAGTTGTCTTAATCATTTTTCTTGTTAATGCTGGATTTGGCATCGGCATTCCAGGACTCCATCCGAAAGGTGGCAAAAAGCCTGGAGGTGTTGGTTCAAAGGGAATTAATTTTGTAACTTCAACTTCTTTAACAACAACAACTGGAACCGGAACAATTTTTTCTTCAATTTTAATTACTGGTGGTCCAGGAACAGCTATTCTTTGAACATACATATCTGGGAATGAACAATTACATCTTCCATTTTTACCCGCCGGGCCTTCTTCACCAATCCCTCCAACAAGACCACTTGGGCCAATAGGGCCTTCATTCCCTTTTTTACCTGGTGGACCTATTGGACCTTGAGGGCCAGGAATGCCTTGACGACCTTGAAATCCTTGAAGTCGTTTTCCTTTATCTGCACAATATTGATGTACTCTTCGACATGATCGTTCAAAAACATTTTTCTAAAAATTCTCTTCTTACGTTTTATTGCCAAAAAAGCTTATTTACAGGTATAATTGTATCATGCCCAAGTAAAATTGTCCATTGACTCAAATCATCTGGATGTGAAGGATTTACTGCTTCTCGGCGTTGTCGTGGAATATATTTGAATGGAGCTGAATACTCTTTAACTTCTGCAACACATTTTCCAATTTGTTTTAAGCGATAAAGTGAATGAAGATAGAAGAGAACAATAACAAGAAAGTGGATAAATTGACAAGTTATTAAAACTTTTACAGAAACAGATTTTATCACTGTTTGAAGATTACGCTGCTCTGATTTCATTTTTTATAAAAACACATTAGTTTTTTTTGTTGATAAAAAAGAAAGGAGTTTATAAAAAAATTGTTTATATCACTTTTTTGCGGAATCAAATTTCACATTTTTAAAGCTAATTTTTTTAACACCAAATGTGTAAAAGCTTTTTTTACTTTCTTTTTTTGCGATTTTTGGGAGCAATTGAAAAAGAGAAAAAGAGAGAGAAATGAAAGACCACCCACGACGTCAACGAATAGAAATGGGAGAAAAAAAGTTTTTTTGTTCAACACCAGAAGAAAAAAAAAGTCGGCAGCATTGAAGAAAAGATAGTTGTGTTTGATATACTTTAATGATATACTAAAGAAAAACGAGATGAAAAATGTAGTATCTTCAAACTTTCTTGAAAGAATTGTTGAATATTTTTCAATGTTGAACCTGCTACCACGAAGAAATAAAGATTCTATGAAGATTTATATCCATGTGTAAAAATTCAAAAGCAGCAACAATACATTCAAAGCTAATTAACCAACGTCTCCCAAAAACCATCAAAGTAAAACTCCTTCAATAAAACAGCAGCGCCTTTCTATCTACAGTACCCTCACCATATCTCACTCTACCCACATATCCCGTATCTCCCCAAATGAACACAACACAACAAAATCTTTTGAATCTTTTATTATATCATATATACATCAGATATTACATCGAATAAAATAAAAGAAACTAATGCTTTACCCGGATTTTGATTCTTGTTTGCGTCGTTTCATCGCTTCTTGAAGTTTATCACGTCCAAATACATTTTCATTATCAAGAGCTGCTAAAGTTTGATAATTTGGATCTGCAGGAGCTGCGGAGACAAAATTTGGAGAAGGTTTATACATAAAATCATCGATATCATCTTGAGCAGTACGAAATCCAAGAGCTTTACGAATTGCATGAAAGATTGCAAGAATAAGAGCAAATATACCAGAGATTATTTGAAAGAGAGCATTTGCGGCATCTAAAAAAAGGGGATAAAATTATATTATTATAATCCATTTGGAAGTGTTAATAATAAATAATAGTAGTGAAAGAAGACTTACCTGGTTGTGAAGAAGTAGTTGAGCGATTTGAAGTCATTTCTAATAAAGCAGCCAGCAAACAAGATGAAGTGTCAGTCAGTCAAGGGGAATAAAAATACTGTTCTATGAAAGAATATCATTGTACAATCGAATACTTATATTCTTTTCAACGGTGCCATTCTTCTCACGAAAATTATGTAAATTTTTGTAATAATTTGCAAGCAAAGAAAAAAAGTTATGTGACACGATGAAAATTTCCTCGAAGAATTCGACCAAATGCTGAACGAAATTGACGATTTGCTAAGGCATAAGCAAATGGATTCCCACTGCTATTGAGATAACACATATAATATGAAAGGTTGTAAAGAAGTGAAGGGATGCATTCCCCTTTACAAAATCCATATATTGTTGCCTACAAAAAATTATTAGAGAATATATGAAAAAAAGTAAGAATGAACATACAACAACATAATATGGTGACCATAATATTGCAAAGAATCCAACAATAAATGTAATTGTTCGAAAAGCTTTATGTGCACGCTTTTCAGCTCTTGTTTGTTTTCTTCCACGATTTAATGCAACAATTGGTGAAAATAATGATTGCAAAACTCGATCTCGAGTATCTTTTGTAAACGATGAAAGGGTTGAAACTTTTCGGCTTACTCTATAAAATATCAATATTATTGAAATAAACATTTAAAAAATATATTAAACTAACCCCATTGTGCTAAGAAATGGATCTGATCTGTCTCGCTCTGGATTTAAAGTTGCTACAGACGTTTTTGTTTTATTTTCTCGAGTTATTGTTACAGTAGGCGTTGCAGCAGATGACTTTTTTCTTCGATGATGGTGATGATTATTCATATTTGGTACTTCACTTGATGAGGAACAACTAAAAAATAATAAGTTTAAAAAGTTTGTAATATGTGAAGGGACTGATAGCATCATAATGCCACGTAAATGTTCATTGATAAATATCAAAAAATCTTATAATGGGTGACAAAATGTTGAACTCTTTTTTCTCTCATTTTTTCATTTTCGTACCCCTGTGTAGCCGTTGTCCCTATTTGGAACCCAAACACCATCCTAAATCCCGAAAAATAGTAAAAAAAATGGAAAAAAAGTTTAAAAAATTCGTGGAAAATCGTAAAAAACCGTAAAAAATGGTGAAAAGTCGTGGAAAATTTAGCACGATTTTCCACGGTTTTCTACTAATTGTTTAAACCTTTTTCCATTTTTGTTTGTAATTTTTCAGGGTTTGGGGTGTTGTTTGATTTCCAGATGCGGTACAAAAGTAATATAGATCTGTTTCCCAAGTCCATATGTACATTTTCTAAAAGTTCCATGTAATTTCGTCTTCCAAAATCATTCAATTAAAGAAATGAATAGAATATGTAAAAGAAAAAAAGGGTTAAACATTTGTCATACATTGTATAATCAACTTGCAAAGATTCTTTGTGGATATAAGATATGTTAACGTACCTTGAGGATGTCGATGATGATCTTGAACGAGTATTTTGCTGAGCTGGTACAGGCCGAGTAAACCATTGTATCATTCTTCTAAAAAAACCAGGTCTTGGCTGTTCAACTTCTTCATTTGCATATTCAAGGGTTGATGTAATATGACCATTTTCATCTGTTACATTTATTTGATTGTATTCTTGAATATTTTCTTCTTTTTGAATAAATCTGCTTGATCTTCTTCTGCTCTTCTAAAAAATATACACGGTTTTATTATCGAGTTTTAAAAAGTTCAAAAATGTTGAGGCATACTAAAGAAGATGTGATACTGTGTTTTTCGCATATTATTGAAGATGTATCTGATCTATCAATGTCAGGTGGAGTTTCAATAAATGACATTTTTTTAAAATGTAAAACTGAACTAAAGCTATCATCATTAAAGATTGTACTGAAGGAATTTGCAGTTGTAAAGTCAAAGAAACTTAAATCCTAAAATGTGATATATCGAATGCTGACAATTTACGAAAAAATCACGCGTCTTTACGCCACAACAAAAAAGAATAAACTTTTCATAGCATTCAAAGCACTCATTTGATACATTTTACATTTCTACAGTAACCCAAACAAATATATCACTTCAATTTTCAAACAAAAAAAACACAGTAACACAAAATTCAACGTTGCATAGAAAAAATAAACATACCTGAAACTTTTTATCTTCATCTGGTGTAATTGTTTCAGAGCTATCATTATGATTGTTTACTGTAAGAGTGGCAGATTTCACTGATCTTAATGCAGGATGATTTTTATTTGTACGATATTGTGATCCACTTAATTTGTTTCTTCTTATAACTTGTTCTTTAGGCACTTTTTCTTTGATTATTTCCAATGTCGTAACTTCTGAATGATTTCCTGGTACTAGCTAAAAAAAGATATAAAAGAAAAACTTTTTATTTTGTTTTCTCCCCCCCTTTTTTTCGCTTTCTTTTCATTTTTTTGTTCATCATCACAAGCTTTTTTTTCTTGTTCTGAACTTTTTTTTCATAACATGTCATTTTGGATTTTTTTTGAAAATCATAATTTTTTACTCTCGTCTATTCCACCTTTTTATTCAAATTCAATGAAGCATGTATCCTGTCTCTTTACCCCTCTGTACTTCTTCTTTGTGATGTTCACCTTCTGCTGTAGTGAGAAGAAAGTAAAGCAATTTAAGAAGAAGAAAAAGAAAACTTATATGAAAGCATTCAAGCCGATGATATCTCTTATATTTTTTCCCAAAGTTTAAGAAATTGAGATTGTTTTGGAAAGTAGTTGCAACAAACAAATTATATATTATTAAAAGCACTTACATTACCAGTGTGATACCCGCTATCTTTAGTATTATCATTATGAATAGAGCCATCACTTTTTCGAGATTGTAACATTAAACTTACACCAACCTATAAAAGGTCAAATATACAATATGCACATATATATATATAAATTATTTAAACATACTTGTGTTCCAAGTCTTTGTGTTAATAACAATGCAATATGTCGATGTTCTTTAGCTTTTGCTTTCTTCTCTAAATTTTTAGCTGCTTGATGGATTCCCTAAAGAAAAAAAATTACTACCCCATATGTTTTGATAAATAATTTTATTATCATTTTTTTGTTATTATTATTTTTATTGAAGAAAAAAAACGTATAGTTTTTATTATTATTATAATTGAATTTTTGTTTATCTCAAATTTTTTTTCTAGCATTTATAAGAAAAAAGGCTAAAATCGTTTTAATATATCACTTTATCAGCTTCCTCTTTTTTAGAAGAGTTTATTATTATTTAAGAACATGAAGGCATTTACTGTCTCTTTCTCCCTCTGTGTTGAGGATGATGATGGTCATGCCTTCCCCAAAGATAAGGTTTCACTCTTTGAAAGGAGCCACATTTAAAACAAAACAAAAAAATATAGGAGAAGAAAGTAACATAATCCTTCAATAGGGTGCGTGAGAGAGCAAGCAAAATGCTTAGCTTCCAAAAAAAATGAAAGTAATGTATTTAAGAAGATCTCCTCTCACTCTCTTAAAAAAGCATAAAGTCAAATATGAAGATAAAAAAAATATGTACTACGTTAAAGCAATGATAACTGAGATTTATAAATTTTAGGAGGAAAAAAAAGAAAAAGTTATTTTAAGTTTCATATTTTTTATAAATATAATATTATTTTATATAAAGTTAATATAATGTTACCTTATATAGTATCAGCATTGCAACTAATGTTGTCCAATAATATGCAACGTACATTCCCATATTTACATAAGGATTTGAAAGAAATGGCGCAAAACATTCTCCTTCTTCATATGCAGCATCTCTGTAAACTCGAATAAAAGGTACTTACTTGAGTTGAAAAAAGAAAAAAATATATATTTATTTTTACAGCTTTTAGGCTTAAGTTTTTTTAAAAAAAAGCTAATGAAAGATCATGTGATAAAAAAGAAAATGATAGCTCTTATTGACAAAATTATAGCAAAATTAAAAATAGTTACATACCCTCCTGTTCCCCCACTTAGAAATGACCACCCATAAATCATTACTCCAAACATAAGTGCTGGAAATATCCATGATAAAATAATTAATACTTGTGTTTTAGTTGGTGATTGCCATTTAAGATATTTTGCTGTATGACATACAGATAAATATCGATCAGCAGTTATTAATAATACAGTAAGAATTGATACTAGACATAATGTATAATCAAGAAAAAGCCATGTTTCACATGCAATTGCTCCCAATGGCCATCTATCACCTTTAATAAACAAAAAAAGCACAATTAATTTGATCAAGCTTTGATATGTTTAAAACAAACCGTTTACAACATATACGGTAAATAATGGAATTCCTTCTATTCCAATAATTAAATCTGATATTGCCAAAGAAACGATGTATCGATTGCTCACCTGCAAAGAAGAAGACCTAATGTCATAATTTTTTAAAAAGTTATTTAATCCTTTTCATCATGTAAATCCCTATTTTCTTTTTAACATGCTATATATTGATTCTTAGCCTTTTTTTAATTTTGCTTCCTTAAATGTTAAAAAAGAGAAGAAAAGTGCTCTGTTATTTCTTCGAAAAATACAAAATGGTAAAAAAACAACAAAAATTTCTAGTGAAGCTTTTGTATGTCAAATAAAAAAACAAAAGAAAAACTTTTAAAAGTTTAAAGAAAAAAGATATAAATAAATAAAGACAATTTAAAAATTGATGGATGCATTTCTTTTACCTGTTTACTTATAGAACGTTGAAGTTTATAAGCAATTATCACCATTGCATTTCCAATAATTGTTTCTAAACTAAGTAATACTGCAACAATCCATATAAATACCTATAAAAAATAAATAGGGTAAGTGTTAAAAGCAATTATAAATTTATGTGTTATTTTGTTTTTATAGTCAGTAATAAAATAAATATATTGTTTTTTTAAAAAAAGTTTTCTTTTTCCCACAAATCCCTTTTTTTCCTTACCTGTACAAATGGGGAATAAGGGGATTGCCATATCGCCCCAAGCGATGTAATATTTGTTTCATTCATTAATGGTAAATTCTTTATTTTTCTTTGTTCTTAGTGAAGAAAAATAAATTTTTTTTCAAATATTGCTACCGAAGATGATTTTTTTTATGACGGCACGTCATTTAATATACAGCAGAAACACAAAAATGTTGACCAAAAAAATACAAAATTTTATTTATTATTAAATCTTAAAAAAGCAATTAAAGCTTTTGTTTGATATATAACTTTTTATTACACAATTTTATTATCAAATAATATTAATTTTGCGCACTTTCTTGGCATATTCTAAAGGATTGAAGAAAAAAACGAAAGAAAAAATTGCATCTACCAAATGATGGAAAAGCTTCTTGTCTGCTTGTTTTCATTTTTGGGGCGGAGTTTAAGGAACGTCATCGGCATCAGAAGAAAAAAGAGGCAAAGAAAAGGGGAGAAAAAAATAAAGACGCCAGCCAATGCCCCTCTTTACACTTTTGAGCCAATCCTTGAAAAGAAGATAAAAAAATGAAGAAGAAAGAAATCTTATTCCAAAAAATGTTGAACGGTGCTTTAACTTCTGTGGTTATAGATGTCTAAAACATTGTTGCAAAAAAAGAAATGTATTTCTGTTTTTTTTTCTTGTCTTCTTCATCTGTTACTACTTTCTCTTCTCATAGCTAAGAAGAAGAAGAAAAGAGAAAAACAACCACGCGATTTTTTTGCATGTAATTTGTTGAGTCAAGTCTTTCTTTGTATAAGCTGAAGAAAAAAGATTTCTAAAAGCATCATTTATATCTTTACAAGCTTTTTTAAAATTAAATTATCGGCAAGAAAAAAAATAGAAAGAAAAGATTGCGAGGGAGCTCTTTTTAACAACCACACACAACCGTTTTGGGCAAATTTTCTTCTTTCTTCGATTAAACTTCAAAGATATTTTTATAATAAATCGTGTGACATCTTCTTGTCTTCTTCATTTGTGAATTGTATGTATCTTTATGTAAGATAAACAAGAAAAAATTTGGTACAAAAAAGAGTAAAACAATATAATTTTAACAAAAAAAACAAAATATGAGCAATAATAATAAAAAAATTTTAGATGAAAGAGGATTTACACAGAGAGTAGTTGTTACCAGGGGTAAAGAAAACACATTTAACCAAATTATTTACACATGTATAATTGGATGTAATCAAGTGCGACGAGTTGGTGGGGCTGATGAAGATTGTTCAATTGCCAAAGGCTTAACTTCAACACGATAGAACCGAGTACCAAGTGGCATGTTATAGCTGAAAGAAGAAGATGAAGATAAAAAAGTATAAAGGTCATTTAAGCAAAAAAAAGAAGTAAAAACTACTAACCGATTATTCTCCTTTCTTATTTGACAATATTCAATATTAGTTACAACAGCAAACATCCAATTTCTTCGAGCAGGACTTTGCGCATCAACTCCAAAACGACGCATACTGCTTTCTCTAACAAAATGCAATGATCGACTTGTCCTATAAAAATCATCCTTTTTGTAAATTGTTAGTGAAACAAATTAAAAAACTTACGAAAATACCATATAAGAATTGTGTGAATTGTCCCACATAACCAAAACAGAACAACCTTCGTGAATATCATGGAGCGAGATCATCATATTCATTTCTTTCATACAGATTCTAGTTTGTGTTGCAATTGTATTTATAGAAGTAACATCATCTTCAGCAACTTCAGCTAAAAAATAAAAAATGTAATTAAGGGGCTATAAAAGCGATAGTCTGCAAAAAAGTTTTACATCCAAAATAAAAAATAAAGTTGCAAAAAAAAGTTCAAAGAATAGAGGTCATTTTAAAACTATGGGAAAATCGAAAATAAAGCGTTTCGTAAAAAACAATTATCGTATCTCTTAAAGTCGTCTGTATAATTAAAAATTATTTTTTGAACTTCCTGTGATTTTTTAACATGTGTTCATTTTAAAAAAATATATTCTAAAAAGCTGGCTTACCATCTTCATCTTCTTCCTGAGTTGCAGGAAATTCACCAGCTTTTGATGCACTAGTTGTAGGATTAACATTGACTACCATGCATGATTCTAACATATTTTTTGGCAAAAATGGTTCTGAATGAGAATTTGAAACAGCACTATGATCAGCAATGGTAACGGCATCAACAAATGGACCTTTCAATTGCTGTTCTTCCAATTTTTGGTAAAACAAGACCTTTTCTTCAAGATCTTTAATTCTATCTTGCTAAAAATAGACAAAAAAAATTACGTCAAACATAAAAGAAAAAAAAAATTTAATACCAATGACTTTTCGTAGCGCTCTCTTTCATTTTTCACTTCCATTTGAATCTCATCACGCATTTTTGCAATTTCAGCTATCTTTTTGTTTTCAATACCTTGAATGATAAAATTCATTTTTGTCTAAAATTTAAAAAAACAATATAAATTAGTAAAAAAAGAATTTGAGTTTTCTCTTACCCTGTATGCTTTTTCGTATTCAGCTTGAGAATTTACACTGCGGCTTTCACGTTCATTCTGCTCAGATGGTGTTGGACTTGATACACGACGCTTTTCAATTTCAGATTTAATACGATCCACTTCATCATGCTAAAAGTAAAAGTAACTTAAAATTTTCGAAAGCAACTTAAAAAACAAACAGCTAAAGGTCGTCTAAGAATGTCTTCAAGGGTTTTAAGTTCAATTCCAAGGTAATCCACAGATGCGTCAGTATGAATACGATCTTCCAATTTTCGTTTTTCAGTTTCAAGTCGTAAAATATCAGCATGTAAGTCATCCTTTGCTTTAATAACCTCAAGAATTTCATTATTTTGACGTTCAATTGTAACATTTTGATCATGAACTTCCTTCTCTTTTTCTCGTCGTAAATATTTTTCATGCTAAAAATAATAAAATATTTATCCAAAAAGATATTAATAAAAAAAACAAACTTCTACTATCTCTGCAAGTTTAACATTTTCTTCTTTAACTTCAGCAACAATTTTCTTTTGGTCTTCAAGTTGCTTATTCATTTCTTCACGAATTTGACGCCAGATTTCTTCAATATTTTCTTTATCAAATACTTTTACTGTTTCACTTTCTTCTTGAATTGTATTTCTTATTTCATTAATTTGCGAAAGAAATACAGCAACAAATTCTTTCAAATTTTGTAGCTCTTTTGTAGCTGCTTCAAGCTTCCGTATTTGTTCATCATCAGTATGCTAAAAATATTTGAGTTAATTTAATTGTATTAAAAGTTGGATGCAAAAGCAATAAATAATTATAATAAAAGCGAAAAGCAAAAGAAGATAAATAATAAACCTCAGGAAGACGGGCTAAGGGCGATTTGCCGATCCACCCATTGAATGACTTGGGAGAGATGTACTGTAAAAAACACAAATCACAACTACTGATTAGCACACACAAAAAAATGATAGAAAAGCTTTTTTTTAAAAGAACACTTACTGGTTGACGGAATCTTTCACCAGACATTGTATCATCAGGAGTACTAAATTGGCTTGAAGTTGTGGAAATTTGATTAGATGTTGTCATTCCACGAGTTGGCACTGCAATTGGATCACTTGAATATGGATATGCTTTTTGTGGAGACGCTGTTATTTCATCTTTAGGCCGACAATCAAATGTTATTGGTTTTAAAGAGATTGGAGTTCCCACGCCACTTTCGGAAAATGCTAATGATGTTTGTGAAGAATATGGGCCAAATCGATTCATATTATAACTTCCAGGTGAACATTCAGCATCAAGATTTGCAAGATAATTTGTTGATGGATAATTTCTATTCATTGTATCAATATTAATAGTTTTTCCATGAACAAAGAATGATTCTTCACGACGTAATGTTGCATGAGAAATTTCATTAATACTTGGTGCATTTTTATCAACAATTGTTAAACGCTTGAATACTTGTGGAGCCGTAACATTTAACAAGGGAGCCATATCTTGGAATTTCTAAAATATTTCTAATATTTCAAGTATTAAAATTAACAGTGGCTTACTTCTCTTAACATATGTAAATAGGAATTATCAATTTGTGGTAAATTTGTGTCAAATGGAGAGACATGAGGTTGGAAAGATGGCATTAATTGACAGACTCCACGAAATAATTGTCTCAAAAAATGCTTCTCTAATTTTCGATGAACATCATTTCGAAGCTGATTTTCTTCTTCCAAAAATGCTGAACATTTTTCTTTTACCATTTCAAGCCATTCTCCAAATTCTTTTTGTAATGTTTGTCGTCTAATAACTTCTGCCACAGCAGTAACATACAAAATTGGGGTTTCTCGAATTTGATTAAGAAGATTCAATTGATCGATAAGAGCTTTAGCTTTTTCTTCAAAAACTACAATATTTCCATCTGCTTTATCTAAGCTATCATAAACTGGAACAAAAGATCGTGTTGTTCGCTGTTGAATAGCTGTTAAAACTTCTGATTTTGAACGGCCATACATTTCAACATCTTTCACCAATTTTAGAACCATATCTTTAAGCTGATGTAAAGTCTGTGGATTTTGTATATGAACTTCAACATTGTGAAAAATTTCACCAGCTGCTTTTTCAATTGAACCTCCAGTACTAGCAGTTTGTTCTAGACGAGTGTAAAGCGTTTTTAGGCGATCATCTAAGCCATGTACGAATCTAACTTTGTGATCATTCATTTGCTTTTTTGCTGCATCCATGCTTGGTTTTATCTTTTTAATTGGACCATCATCAAGAATATTTAATGAAGTTTGAACATGTCCAACTAAATCATTGAGATGAAAAACAGGATCTTTTGATCGAATCCAATCATATAAAGAATATTCTTCATCTTCAGAATCTGTCATAGTTCCAGCCAATTCTGGAGGAAGCGAAATCTAAAAAATATCGTCATTTAGAACTTATACAGTTTTTTTAAAATTAAAAAAACCTTTCGTAATTTATCAAAAACTGAATTAAAATCTTCTAAAATTGAATTTGAATTTGCTTTAGCTGTTTCCATTTTTTTCATAATTGATTCTAATCTTCCGTATCTTCTGTATAGCCGACTTATTTGATCATCCAAATAAGAAACCATAGCACTCCATCCCTAACATACGTAATATTTTATTAAACTGAATTTTTAAACATTTAAATTTACCTCAGCAAGACATTTATGATCATCCACAATTTTTGTACAAACCCGAACAATTAATTTAGCAAATTCAAATGTTTTTGCAGCAGCCTGTTTAATATCATTTAAATTTTGACTTTCCATTGCTGGTTCTACAGTATTCGTAAATTCAGTTTGATATCGATGAATTCCTTCTATTTCTTCAACTGTTGATGAAGGTTTTTCGCGTAAATTTCGACGATATAAAAATAATGGTTTATCTGGTGTTGCATAATCATGTTCAGCCAATAATGCATCAGGATTTGGGCGTGAACCATCAGGAAGAAAAATCATCTAAAAAATTTTAATATCTTTATATACATCGAATTAATGTACTGTATTTACCTGCTCTTTGAATGGAATATTATTTTTATCACCAATTGTATGTTGAAGACCTTCAATTGTTGCATCTTTGTACATTCTAACCCCAATCATATACCCTTTATTCATATAAAAAATATTACATAAAAATGTTTCGTTAACATTATTTCGTGAAGAATGTGATTTAAACGACATCTTTTAACCCGTTAAGCAATATGTACAAGAAAGAGAGTTAATTTATATTCATTTGAAGCTGAAAAAGATGAAAAAATTTTATTAATAAATCGTTAACAATCATGTGATAAAATTGTGGTACGCGGAAGCACTTTAGACAAATGATGATAATAACGAAATTGACTTATATGTTGTAAATTTTAAGAATGTGTGACTTAATATTATTAAGTTAATAATAATTACTTTTTTAACTTTTAAAAAAAATTACATTTCAGATTTATTTAAAGTTGTTTAAAAAGGTTCTCTTTCTCAGCTGACTTCAGCTGTCTCCTTTTTTTGTCTGAGTTACTTCATTTAAGCAGTAAATTTTTTTTCGTGTTAGGAATTTTCCACTAATATATTTTTAATGGTGGTGGGGAAAAAAGAAATAGCGATGCTAATCAAGGGCAAACAATATCTATCATCATACTTTTCGATAATTGTTTTATTTTTCAAGAGGTGTATGTGTGTATAAACACTCGATAATTCGATAAATGGCGACATGCATTCGATAAGAGTGAAGTGATGATGAACGGTAATAATCAAAAAAAAATGTAAGGTCAGATGTACTTGTTTTTGATTATTTCGTTTACTTTTATTCTCCTCCCTTTTTTGCTTGTTGTTTACAGAAATGTTATATAAAAACAATAATTTATTAAGTTTTAAAAAGCATATAAATTCTTTTTTTTAAAAAAAGGAGCACAACAGTTATATTTGATATAAGCTGATAAATTTTGAGATCTGTTTTCAACGAGATTGTACGACAAAATGATTCTTTGACAGTTATGGACAAACAATTTAAAGGATATTCTACTTTGCTGAACTGGCATACAGCACCTTTTTAAAACACAAAAAATACATAATTATAAATATTTGTTTTAAATATTTTTTGATAAGCTCTTCTACATTGCCTTTCTAGCAGCAGCTACACGTATAAAAGCAGGAACCAACGATAAAAAAGAGAGAAAGATGAAGGCAGCTGAAAAAAAAAGACGCATATGGTGGTGGTTAACCACGCGACATTATTTCAGCATGTTCATTTGCAAAGCCAATGGTTGCAGCATTTACCGTATACCCATCAACGGTTCGACCAATGCAAAAGCCCGCTCTTGCATCATAAACATAATGAGGTAAATTAAATCCAACTTCAACTGGAGTTTCAGAATCATTTTTAATAATAAAAACATTCCAATAATGACCAGTTTCTTCAAAAAATACATTTGCAAGTCCTTTTGTTGAAGCATGAAGCATTGATTTAATACCATGTCGAGCTCTATAAAACTTATGCAAATGTATTATTTTTTATTTATATTTTATTTGACCTACTTTTGTCCAATCATTTCTTCTTGTTGTCTGACAGAGAATGATGAAACAATTTCTCGTAGAGATGAATGTGGGCAAATGTCAACTGTTGTTACTCGTGTATTTGGAGCTTTTGCTTCAGTCCAAATCCATTGACGCTAAATAAATAAATACGGTTTAGTTTTATTCTATAATTAGCAAGACAAATTACCTGATCATTTTTAATATCTTTTGCACGATACCCAGTTCGAAAGAGTTCAACTAATACTGTATCATTAATAAGTAGCCGACATCTACTTGGTTCTGGATTTATTGAAGAAATATGCCATTCAATTTTTTCATTTAATATATCATCTTTATTTCCAACTACTACAACTCCCCATGTCCCGGATTGTGAATCTTGAGCAATTTGTCTGATTTTAGTTGCGCAATCATCCCAATCTGTATCACATTGAACTTGGCGTAATTTTTCTTTTATACTTTCTTCAAATCTACAATAATCACTTGGTACTGTACAATATGATACTGTATAAAAGCCAAAAAATATTAAAATTGTAACAATATTCTTTTCAAAAGCCATTTTATAATTTAATAAATCTAAAAATAAAAATTTTTTTAATATAATATTTATTAATTCTTAAACTCTTTTTTATACACGTCACACGGGGGGATAAAAATTAAAAAAAACAATGCTTTTTAACAAACTTTATAAAAATTCAACAAGCTTTAAAGAGGATAATGTAAATACTGAATCTCTGAAAATCAGCTTTTAAACCAAATTTAGCTATATAACGCCTCCAGAAAGGCGGGTTTAGAGTTTTTATTACCACTAAAAAATTTGGAGGGGATAAGAGAAAGAGATAGTATCTTCCGCTAAAAAAATGGGTGGCACAAAGTTTTAGTGTGTTTTATGCTTGCTTTTATCTCATCTCAGCTTTTTCTCTTCTTCCGATTTATCGGAGGCAGATAATGATTTGAGCTATTATTACTCCGAAAAAATGTATTTAGATAAACACATTGTCTTATGTCAAAAAAAAATTACTTTAAAAAAGTTAAGAAAATATGCATGTCATATTTTTTTAAAATTTTTTAAAAAAGGTTAAAGCATAAAAATAAATTGTATTAACAGAAATAGAATATACTTGTTTAAATAAAATCAAATGTTACCATTTTTTGAATAAAAAGTATAATACATTCAACAAACTTAAAATCTACGACATCATTTCATTCAAATTAAATATTGACATTGATTGACATGTAATAAAAAAAACGCAACAAATTGTAGACAGTATTTTGATATTATTAATACTAAAAAATCTCGTCGTTGTTGTTTACCTGCTTATTTTAGTAATATGTAGGATTCTCTCATGAGAATAATTAGCTTTCGTAAAAGAAAAACCAAAAATTCATTCTAATTACCTTAACTTTCAAAAAAATAATTTAATATTTACAGTATCGTTGCAAAATTTATGAAGCGGAAAAAGGAAAGAGACACATTGTGTTACAAAAAAAGCGCTCTCAAAAATCATGGGTTATTCAAACAGTTTATTTTTAACATTTATTTTTATGATCTTATTAATCACGTATTTAATAAATTTTAAATGCTTTTTCTTGAATAAACCTAATAACCATCAAGAGAGTTAAAAAATATCACATTAATTTTAAAAGGAAGTAAAAACCAAAGACTATTCATGTATACAAATTACCATTATTATTATTTCTAATTTTTTGCCGGAAATGAAGGTGTAAGTTGTAAAAAAAAATTGAATTAATTTAAAATTGAAACGATTTCTGACCCTTCAGAAGATCAGAAATCGTGAACATATTTTTGGTAATTAACAAAAAATTTATAAATCCATTTTAACTCCATAATCTTTAATATTTTTATTGCTGAAAAATTTGAATATTATTTTTTACATTTACAAGCTAAAAATTTATTTTATCACATGAGTTCTCTTAAATGATTTGCAAAAAAACATTTCAAGAACTAATTTCAACGCCCTAAAAAGCAATTAAAAAGATTTACTGTAGTTTTATTTCCAAAACATTTTTCGAAAGTTTTTAGGAGACTTTTTTGGAAAATTTTCTAAATTTACAACCATTTTTTATAATGTCCATCTTTGAGTTCAGAAAAGTTAAACCCCTTGATAAAGTGTAACCTTTTAAAATCAAAGACCATTGTGAACTTTTTGTAACAGATGTTCTTAATTTTAAAAATACATGAAAAAGACGATAATTACATTTTGGGTTACAAAGTGTGAAAAAAGGTGTAAAATACGATATATTTATATTAATTTATTTATAAGTTAATAATTTAAATAGAAGTTATAAACTATCTGACCAAGTTTTAAACTGGCAAACAAATTATTCAATGATTCCAAAAAAAGAGCTGTGAAATAAAAAGTTATGAACATTCACTAAAATTAAAGAGAAGAAAGGAGGGTGAGGGTGTTTCAAGAGAAAATTAACCTTGAAACAGGCTATTTTTTAATAGCAAATGTTTTTTTTCCAAAATGACCAAGATGAGTCTATGCTTGTCTCGTCAAATTAATATCGACTTTGTGACGTTTTACTCACGTATCAGGGAATCTTTAAAATTATCGCTTATCGGAGATCAAAACACTTTCATTCTCTTCTCCGTGAACCCAAGAGGTGGGTCGCACACAATGGGAAGCAAAAACAGCGAAATTTTTTCAAATAATTTTTTTAATTAATTTGAGGGTCATAACCTCATTATTTTAAACGTGCTTCATTGCTTTCGGAGTTATTGCTTTTTTGCAAAGATTAATTTCTCAACAGAATTTACACCTTTAAACGCCATACTTTTTGCAACAGAAGTTATGCATTAATTTTTTTTCTTCCTCTGATTTTAGTAACACACTAAAGATGCATCTTTATTTGTTTGTTTATTTTCGTTTTTTGAATAAAATTTTTTGGATAAAAATAAACACTCATTCCAAACTTTTTTTTATCTTCCGGAAACAACAATAACCACGCTTGTAATTTCTTAAAATGTGTATTTTTATCCCCACTTTTTTTCTGTTTAAATTGGAACAAAATGTTCAAGTTTAAAACATAAAAACATCATGGTTGTAAAAAAGATGTGGTCCTTTAATGGATTCAACAAAATTTATTAGAGAAACGTGCCATTTGTGGAAAAATGATTTCATTCATCCATTTTTTTATCTTTGTCCTTCCAAAAAAACTTGAATGAATGAATGAAAATACACATACAACAAAAAAAAAAGAAATAGAACACATTTTCTTTCGCCCCCGTTTAAATGAAATTAATGAGAAAAAAATGAGAGGGGTTTTTTTCTCACTTCTAAATTAGCACTTCTGTTCGTGAAAAACCAAATATACGAGAGACTGAATTATGTGATGGAACGGTATATGATGATGATGAAAAATTTTCTATTGGTGATGAAGTAATATAATGATTACATTCTATGCATGGTGAAGGTTCATAACTTTCTGAATCAACTAATTCACAACATCCATAATTATCATCCATTGAATGTGATAAAGTTGACGAGAGCTGTTGTTGATGATGATGTTTTTGTTGTTCAGGATTTGATAATACTGTTGTTGTTAGCACTACCGTACTATTGGTTGTAAAATTACCATTTTCTCCACTATTTTTTACAAGTAATGCTTTTGCAGATGTATGATGATTTTTTCGAGTAACATTCTTGCATGGACAAAAATAATGTCGGAATGCATGCCGATAAGGCTTTGAAAAGACATAATAAATAACAATATTAAAACTTGAATTAAAGACAACAAGAAGATTTGATACATCAACAAGATAATTAAAGCGCCATTCTAAATTCTTTTCAAGGCTTTCTTCAAATATATTTAATAAAAGTGCAATTGTATTACAGGCAATAAAAAGAAGCACAACCAAAATCTAAAAAATAAAACATTAAAAATGAGAAACAAAATATGTAAATATAAAATATTTTTCGTACCAATGATATATTATCTTCAGTTTTTCCTCTTTTAAGAAAAACAGATGCAAAAATAATACATGTATTTAAAATAATTAAAACAACAAGAGGTCCAACGGCAAGAAATAAAGTATACATAACATAAAAATAAATATATAAATATCTGAAAAGTTTTTAGTTTGTAACGTCCTATATTACAGTATTAAAAAAACTTACGTGTCATTATATCTTAATGGCGTTGGACAAACTTCCATAGAATTACTATCAAATTTGCTATGCCAACATTCAAATGCAATATTTTCAAAAAATCTTGGAACGTTATAAGATATTGAAAAGATAATTACAAATGCAGAAACAAATTGAAAGCATCCAACCCGGCTAAAGAAGCGTTTACACTTTTCTGGTAAACATACCTGTAACATTTTGTAAAAACTTTTAATTAGTAATAATAAAGAAATTCATTATTACCTGTATAAAACAATCAATTGCTGCGGCAAGGGTAAAATAAACTGAGCACGTTTGTGCAATTAAACCCGCGGGATAAGCAACAGATGCGAATACACCGTAAATAATTGACAACTGTAATGAATATCTTCGAATACTATCCACAAAAAATAGAATTAATGCTGTACATATTACTGCAATATCGCTACATGCTAAACAACAAAGATATAAATTTGTTGATGAACGCATTCCTAAAAAATAATTAAAAAATAATTATTATTACTTTAAAATAAACTTACTTGGTCTACTGTAGATAAAAGCTGATAAAGAATTTCCTATCAAACCACATAATGATATAAATGGTAATAACAAGCCGATCATAACAAGATTATAAATCATATATGTATGATCTGTTGCAAATGATGTACATATACCACATTGCGGTAAGCAATTTGTAAAATTTGGCCATGTTGATATTATTCCATTACGGTATAAATATTCAATTGTTGCAAAAGTTTGATTTTGTTCTGGTGATAAACTTGTTGTACATAATTCAGGAAATTTTGTTGGCATTAATGAATAATATTCACCGATTTCAGTTGTCATAATTTAATATAATTATTATTTTATTTAATTTATAATTTATTATTACTATAATTAATATTATTGAGTTTTTAAAGTTTCTGCTGGATTTGAAGCTGATTTAACGGATTGAAATAATTGTTGTTGAACTTTTTGTAGATCATTCACCTATAAATAATGATTCTCAGCTAATTGTGACATATGTTTCAATAAAAAAAGTGTATTGAAAGAAAAACAACAAGACAGCCTTGAGGAATGAATGTAATTTGATATTATACGACAGGTAAAAAGGAAGCAATGAGAACAAATAATAAAAAAGAGATCTGGATAATTTAAAATTCTTTAAAAAGAAATTCTTACGTACAAATATAAAAAATGTTTCATAAAAATGAGATGCCTATTAGGTAATAGAATTTCAGTTAGATTCCTTTGTCTACACGTTGTTTTTTTTTTGTAAAAAGAAATATTAGCAATAAAGAAAACAATTTGTCTTTGTTGTGGTTTAAAGAGAAAAAGAACGCCTTTGCAAAATCATTATTCTAAATCCTTAATTAAGTTATACCAATAAGAACACAAACAATCGGCTTCCCTCTCCCATAAAAAAACTAAGATATCCCTTTCTTCTCTTTGGTAGTGTTAACAAGCGTGTTAACAAATTTTTTTTATTCTGACGTAGATTTAAAAATAACCAACAAATATTATTTTTTTCTTTATTGTCTCAGTGAAGGTTCTAAAGAATAAAAAAGTGCACTTCATAAAAGTCTTCTTCTATCTCTTATGAAACATTATTTGCCAAAAAGCTACTACCATAAAATTGAAAAATAACAATTCCGTCATAAAAAAGGCAACAAAAAATAAAATTTCTTTTAAAATTCTAAAACTGGCTTTAAAAAATCAAAGCTATGCAGGAGAAAAAGATGTTGTTGTACATGAATTTCTATGCAAATTTGATTTTAGTTGTGCCATCGTTGGAAGGTTCACAGACGACGGTGCTCATTGGATTACCAAGTTTGTTTGGTTGTTACTGCATTTTTTTTATGGAAGAAAAGAAGAGACGAAAAAAAAATGTATTGTTACAACTAAATTATATGGGAAAGCGTTCTATTCATGACGCAAAAAAAAAACTTCTATGCCTTATTAAATAAGTTTTTAAAACAGAAGAAGAAGAAAGTTGCTACTGCCCCTGATTTCCGGTATCTAATCAGCTGTCACAATGGCGGAAGTTTTCGAACTTTATTTCATAAAAAAACAGAGATGCCTTAAAAATTTCAAGTTGAAATGATTAAAAAAGCAGAAAAGAAATAAGAAAGAAGAAAAATTAATATGAGAAGCTGGCTTCTGATATTTTGCAGTTAAAATTAATTTTTTCAAAAAAATAAATGTAAAGTATAACGATCTTTATTTAAACCCAATAACAATTTGACACCAACTCAAGCACTCATTTTTTTTCTTCTGCAAAGCAATAAGTTTTCAAAAAAAGAAACGAGATGTCGCGACATGAACACGCGGTGCTAAAAATCCCTTGCGGATTTTCTTAAATATAACTAACAAAAACAATGAAGTGTAGCCACACTCTTCAACGAACACATCTGGCAACAAAAGTGTCAAAGGAATCAAGTTGTTTAAATTTTCACTTTTTTCCATTTAATTTTTGAAAAAAAAGCAACAAAAAAATGTTTCAACAAAAAAGATGACAAATTTTGGTTCAAAAAAGTTATTCAAATCTTTGGTATACCCTAAAGCAATATTTTAAAAAGTTATTTATTTAAATCTTTTTTTGGCTTTTTTTAAAAAAAAGTCGTATGTTTCTAATATTTTTTTTAACCGTCGTAAAATAACTTTGACTAGAGAACAGCTATAAATTTTATGCTTTTGTAAAAGAGAAAGAATTAATCAAAATGACGGATTGCTATCTAACGTTTGCTTAAGTTGTGATAAAAAAATGTTTCAACCTTTGATTATAACAAAGTTATTTAAGGTGCAAAAATTGATATATCGGTTCCTCAATTTAAAATGACAAAGAAAACAATGAAAACAATTGGATTAAAAAAATGAAAAAGAGATGAGCATTTAGAGTTGCGAAAAAAGAAACAGAAAAAAGAGATAGCATAATCCTATTCCAAAAATAAAAATGCCATTAATGATGATGTCTTTGATAATAGTTACTGATTGCGGAAACTTTCATTCAAGCCAACAATACATACAAAATGTTGCAAGTATCAAGGCGTAAGCAGCTTCCGTTTTGCATAAATTTTGATGAGGAAGAGGGCGGTTTGAGTAAAATAAATGAAGGAAAAAAAGATGGGGAAAAACGCGTGAAGACTTTTGAAGGTCTTTTTTATTATCCGAATCAGGCAAAGAAGCGTGCCAAATAATCTCCAAAAAAATGAACAGCTAAAAGAAAATAAAAGACAAAACAAATTGAATGAAAAGAGCACGCCTTATAAAGCAATGGCAATTAATGTGTAACACGGAAGTCTTCCTAATATGGATACCCATCTTGAACATACCCTTCTGCTTCCTTTTCTTCCCTTTTTTCACCCTTTCTTATTGTTTCTATCTCTTATTTTCTTTTTTAAGATGAGTCATAAAAATTTTTTAAAGACTATTTTATTAGTAAAGATTGGGGTGGCTAACAAGGTGGTGGTTTGATAAAACAACAGCTGCATTAAATATGGCACTTTGAAATGATAACTCTCTACTCTTTTTTTACTACTACCTATCATGAAATCATCTTTCAATCTTTCTTTTTTATTTTCACAAGATTTCTTTTTTTCATACTCAAATGGAGAAGAGAAGCTTCGTTTTTTTTCTTATCCCCTCAATCACTCAATAAAGAATGTCTGCACATGCTGGTGCCAAAGGATTTCTTCTACTTATATTTTTTTTTCATTTTGTGATAATTAATTGGTCAAGTTGGTAGGCTTTGCTTAAAAAGCTATTCAGTTATTATTTATGTTCGTAATGAAAAGAAAAAAGCGGATAAGAAAAAAAAGAAGTGTGAAATGTAGGCTGTTCGTTCGTTTATTTCCGGCAAAAAAATAAAAAGTCGCGATTTTTAACGAAGCAGTTTTTTTTAAAAGAAAAAGAGCCCTTTTCAAAGCTTATATAACCTAACTTACCCCAGCAAGACGAAGAAGGCGATCTCGTGTATAATTAGTGTTTGGCTGTAATGCAACAAACAACCAGCCTAATAAGGCACAAGTTGCACGCCATAAACTTAGATACCGCCAAATAATAATTGTTTCGGATTTTTCAATTATTGCAATATCTGGTTTTGCCATATATTCATCATATGTTGCCATCAACACACTGCCTACTGTACCAGCGGCCCATATAATTACATTAAACCCGCCACGTTGTAATGATAAAAATTTTTTAATTGTTTCTATGAAAGATGCTCCCGCTTCAAATCTGAAATGAAAGAAAAAAAGTTTCAAATTTAAAATAGAATTGAATAGAAAAAAATGCTTCTATTTTTGCATAGAACGCGCGCAGTAAAAATAATGTTTCCTTTTTAACGCATCTTTTTTTATGTCCTAAAATGTAATCAGGAAAATGCTCCAAAATTTATTTCATTTTTCCCTTGATGAACTTAAGTAATATTGTCACAACTTTTGACTATTTGTTTTTTGAACACTTTTTTTAAAACAAATTTTTCGGAGTAGTTTCTTTTTTCAATAAAAAAATGCCAAAACATAAAAGATATCAAATTTAAAAAATTATGTTTTGAACCATTGCAGTTATTTTGATAAACTAACGGGAAAAACATAAATTTAAGAGGAATAAACTTTTTGACTATTTTTGTTTGTTTTGATAAATAAGGGAGATCAAAACAATCGAATGTTATTAAAAACTTTTATTTAACTTCTTTAAAATGATGAGGGTGATGCTTAGTAAGAAGAATGTGTAAAGGGACATAGAGTCATCACGGGACATCTTTAAAAATTTTGACGAAAAACCCCTTTTTTCTGGTGTAACTTCTTCTATTTTGTGGCATATTTCTGATGCTACGTCAATACAATTCCCAGATGTCTCAGGAGCTCGCATTTCAAGGTTTATTTTCTCTCCCTTTTTCATTCTTGCTTATCGTCCTTTTATATCATTCTTAGATTTCATAGAAACTGACTTTTTAAACATTTGCCTATATAATGGGCAGGCAAACTAAAGTAGCATTTAACAAAAATGGAAATATAAAGAATAAAAGCAAACCTATCAAAAGCGTTTACAGTGCTTATTGAAAAGCAGAAATAGAATGCTGCTTGTACTGGTACTGCCATCCATTGATATCCTCGTACAAGGACATCCTGAAAAACAAAAATGGTAATCTGTGAAAATGAATGTGACAGTCTCAAATCTTACAGGTTCAGCAAAAACAAAAGCAAAAACGCAATGCCCACATGCTAGACCAGCTAACAGGCCTTGCAAAACAAGAGTGACATTATGAAGAAGCATTTGAATAATTACCGCTGACATAACAGATCCAAAATATTGTCTCAGTAGTGTTGCTACTTCTGGATCATTTTCTTCTGATTCAATTTTACTTCCTTGAATTTGTGATTTTAGTAATCTTCGAAATCTTTCTAAAATGGAACTACTGTGATCACTGTTAAATTAAGAGTTTTACAAACTTTTCATTTGAATATATACATCATCGGTTACATTACTCTGGGGCTTAAATTCTCTCGTATAATCTCTAAATGTTTCAGTTAAAACTTCTTGTTCTTGTCCTTCTTTGTTATTTGGATCATTTTCTTGTGGAGGAGTTGGTAGCTTTGGATCTTCGGGTGCTCCTTCAGTTTCATCTTTATTTTCATCGTTGGTTCCATTCTGTCCTTTTTCTTGTTCTTGTCCATCTTCCAGTGGATGTAACATTTGAGCATCTTCATCGTTGTTATCATTGACAATATTTGAAGTTTCAGATATATTTGACATCTTTGACAAATGAAAAAATATTTATATATGAAAATAGCTAAATTTGGTGCTGCTTCTGCTTTTTTCAAGGCGTTTTATTTTTAGCTTTAAAAAATGAAAATGTTTCCATGGAGATTTGTTTGTTTATTAAAACATTTAAATGCAATTTTTTATTTCATGCTTTTGAACTTATATAACAATATTTAAAGAACAAATATAACAAAGCAAAAATCTCTTTTGATATGATAGAAAATGAAGTCAAATAAAAATAACTAGCTACAAAGTAAATTAAATCAAAATTTAATTATGTTTTTGTAATTTATAAGGAAAAACAACATAAATGTGTTTTGCTTTAAAGACAAAGCTTTTCTTACCATTCTCTTTTTTTTCCATTTCTTCAAAGCTAATCATAATTTAGAAGCAAAAGTAGAGAAGATTATTATTCTTTTAAATGAAAATATTTTCAGTCATTAAAATTTTTTATAGCTCTTTTTTCTTGCCTTTATCCGTTTTCGAAAAGCCACCACTTTTTTTTTGTTTGTGTCGTTTCCCCCTTGGTATTGATTGACAGCAACCTGCAACATTTTAGCGTTTAACTTTTTCTTCTTCAAATTCTTTTAATTTTGTTGTTTTTGTTTTTTTTAAAATTCAAATTTTTGGTTGTTTTTTATTTATTATATTATGGTTTCTGCTCGTTCTAAAGGAGATGATTATATTACAATAGTAATTGATAAACAAGAATATACGGTTAATTTAAAGCAAGGAAATGTAAGTTCATGTGGATATGGACTTGCATTTCAGCGTTGGTATTGGGGTAATGCAACTCGAGATATGGTTACAACAGCAATGATTGTTCGTTTGCTAATTAAAGATACAATTACTTAATTGCTTAAATAAAACTTTAGGGGCAACCTGATGGAACTTTTGTAATCAGAGATGCATCAACAGAAGGGGATTTTACATTAACTTTAAAAGTTCGTGGCACAGATCGGTTGATTAAAATTATATGTGTAAATGGAAAATGTGGATTTAATGTTGAATCATTAGAATATGATAGTATTTTACATTTAATGGATGCCCATCGTGAATGCCCTTTAACTGAATATAATCCTGATCTCAATGTTCCTTTAACATATCCACTTGGTAGATTAATATGCCTTGGAAAAAGATCTTCAAAAGTTTGTAAATTTGTTAAAAACACCTTTACATATAAAGATTTTTTAGCTTTTAATTGATGATACATATAAACGAATGTATTTTGCACTTCGATGTCATATGGAAGGTCTTCAAGCTGATTATGAAAGGATCGCTTCACAGTTTGATAATTTATTTTGGAGAAAAGTTACATTGGAACAAAGTATTGATGCTAGAATAAATAAAATTTATACATGTGAAGAAGTTTGTGAGCTTATAGCAAAAAATTTACAAGTAATGTCAAATAAGGAACAAAAGTGTGCTGCATGGGTTAGAGATGCATATAAAAGAACGATGAAAAGAATGAATAAACAGTTTGTTCTTTGCAATTTTTGACAATGAAATTAATACTATATTTTTTAGTATCAAAAGATACACAGCCGTTAAACCGTTGTTTGATGTTGATCGTGGAATTTTACAAACATATCTTGATCTTGTTGATGATGCTTTAGAAGCAATGGAAAATGAAGTTTTACATGCTTATGAGTAAGCCTTATTTACAAAAATAAAGCGGTTACTGTAATCGTAAATTTCTTTTAGAGTTGCACAAGACTGGAAACTAATTATTTCTGATCATGGCGGAATGGAATCTGATGAAATCGAAAATATTGCTGATGATGTTGGATATTTGGTATCAATAGAACCTGTAAAAATGAGTGATACATTATTAGAGATTCCACTAAAATGGGATCCAACATGTTGGATGTCAATTGATAGTAATAAAGAGCATGCAACAA
Organism: Panagrolaimus sp. LJ2400; assembly: GCA_024447215.1. Lineage (NCBI taxonomy): Eukaryota > Metazoa > Nematoda > Chromadorea > Rhabditida > Panagrolaimidae > Panagrolaimus > Panagrolaimus sp. LJ2400. Next base: position 10,152,475 of record JAMRYA010000004.1, on the reverse strand, counting down.
CTAGAATTATGTCAATTGTTGATAAAATGCCAGATAATTCTGATGGAGTATTTCTTATTCGACCATCGGCTTCACAAGATGGTTATTTCGTATTATCAATTTCAATGGCAAAAAAGGTTCATAATTGTTTAATAGAATATCGTTCACAACCGCCTCCAGGAGAATTCGAAGCTGGCTTCGCATTCTTAGATACAGCAAATTATTTTCCAACTTTGGTTGATTTTGTTAAATTTTATTCCAAATTTACACTTAAAGAGCATAACGAAATGCTTGATACAACTTTAAAATACCCTGCATTCCCTGGCTTAAGTGCCACAGATTATGTATAAAATTATATTTGTTTTCTTTGTTGTTTTTTTTCCTGTGAGAGCTTATCAATGAAAATATATTAGTTTTGTGAAAAGCATACCACTATATTTGTAAATAAAGGCTGAAAACAGTTATTACAATTGAAAGAAACGTGTTTCTACAAGAATACTGATAAAATTTCAGTTCCACTGTTTCAGTAATCCAGATTATTTTTATGATGATATTTTTAAGATCCTCATACAGACTTTGCTTGAAACGTATAACTACAGTATGAAATGAACAGAATACATTTTAGCTTTCTTTTATAAAACGTAAATTGTCAAATTATTTGTGTAAAATTTTTTAATATGTAATTTCTACAATGGATGACAAAATTTTCATCCCGTTTTTATCTCTTTTTAATTAAACGATTTCTAGCTGACCAAATTGCATGGAACTTTTAGGAATAATACATCTAGACCTGTGGAAGAGATCTAGAACATTTTTGGACCCTATGTGCCTTTTAACCCCCTCTGTAGCCCCAATAATACCCCAAATAAAATTTTAAAAAATCGTGGAAAACCGTGAAAAGTCGTGGAAAATCGTGGAAAGTTGTGATTTAGCACGATTTTCCACGAATTTGTTCTATTTTTTTGTCATTTTTGAGGGTTTATAGCAAACCAAGCATTGAGAAACAATTCGGTGGTAAACGTAAATGATTACAATTCTTCAAAATATATAAATTTTTAAGATATCTAAAAAATTAATGACATTAATTTTTAAAATTTTCTTTATTTGTTCTCCTCCAAGAAGAGTTTGATGTTTTAAAATTTAAATTAATCATAATTTTACTATCGATAACAAAGAACTTTTACACCATTAAAAATATTACAATTTGTTCAGCTAATTTATACTAAGATTGTGGGCTGTTTAGGAGTTACATTTTACTATAAATAGGAAGAAAAGTATAAATTTATGAATTATGCTGCATTAAAAGGCAGTATGAAATTAAAGCAAAAATTATCACCAAATGGAGATCCATAAAATAAGAAAAAAAGGAAACAATTCCTTCGATAAAGTTAGAATACCGTAACCCCGCAGTAGTTATAAAAAAACTTTTTTACAAAACTTTCATTGGCAAGGAAACACATTATGCCAAAATACGGCCTCTAGCTTCTGCGCAAAAAAAGACAAAGTTGATAATAATGTCTTTCTTAACAAACCATTTATGTAATCGCTTAAAAAACCTGCAAAAATACAAATGGAGAGAATTTGGGTGATGGCAATAAAAGCACTGAAATCAAAGAAAATTCAACCCGATAAAAGTACAGAAATCAAAGGAGAAATTTCACAAATTGCTAAATTCCTAAAAGTGTAAAAAGTTCTTTAATTTAGGAATTTAGAAATTTGTGAAATTTCTCCTTTGATTTCTGTACTTTTATCGGGTTGAATTTTCTTTGATTTCAGTGCTTTTATTGCCATCACCCAAATTCTCTCCATTTGTATTTTTGCAGGTTTTTTAAGCGATTTCACTGCTTTTATTGATATCGAAGATATTCACATAGTTTGAAAAAAATTTAAAAAATGAATAAATGGCTACGAAGTTTTTTTAAATGTATAAAGCTAGCTCTGTGACTACACTAAGCTGGGTGACACCTACACTAAATATGATATGAATTCGCTTTCCCAGCATCCCTAAGCCCTGAGGGCCTAAGGCCTAAGACTAAGCCTAACGCTCGGCCTTCGGCCTCGCGAGCCCATCCTAAGCTTGGGGTTGAAATGACACCTATACTAAAGTGAGGCATGAAATCGGGCTCTGTGGTAATATTTTTTCAAAAAAAAGAAAAAATTTTGGGCCAGCCCGACCATAATGGTCTGCCCCTTAATTTTGAAGGTTATTATTATTTATGGATTTCAAAAAATTATACTCACAAAATGAAAAAAAAAGTTTGAAAAATTTTCGGGTCGGACTTTTTGCAGCCCGGTCTAAAAAAAATGCGGACCGCAGTTTTTATTATAGCAGTGTTGTAAAAAAAAACAACTCTTTTTAAAAGTTTTAAAAAAAAAAGAAAGCGCGCGCTATTATTATTTTTCGCGTTAAGAGTTTTTGATTTTTTTTCAAAAGAAAAAATTTTGTGACATACGAACGGAAGGAGAGAATCAACATCATTTTTTGTGACAAAGTTATGCATCTCAGTTTATACCCACCCGTTTTTCTTTATTTTTTTTTTATTTTTTTACTTTAATATGAGCCCGGAAACATATTCCAAACAACAAAATTATGAATAAACAAAAAATAAGCCCAAAAACTGCATTGTTAGCCTAGGAAGATATGGCAACCAGGGAAACGAACCCAAATTGTCCCAGACTCCCCTTCGGGTCGTCCTGGGACCAAACAAACAAACTTTTATCGAGTTTAAGAAAACAACAATAGAAAAATCTTAGGAATCAAGCTCCGTTTTCTGCAACACTTTATGAAGCATTTTCAATTATTTTTAAATTTAAAACTTTTTGCCGTTAACGAAAACTTAATTAAAAAAGTTTTTTTCTTTCTCCGTTCTTTTCTTATTGTTTGCCGAAATTTCACAATTTTATAAATAAAGTTTTATTTTTCAGAAATGAAATCATGGGAGGCAGAATACTTAAGAATTTGGAATATTATCCGCAGAGATCCACGAGTTCGGGCTGGAGTTATTTGTTATATTATATCCATAATCTTTCATTGCTGTTGCTCATCCATCTTTGATTTATCAACAACAATTTATTATTCTTTCTTTTGTGCAGCTATCTTTGCTTTATTAACTGGATGGAGATATTATATGGTATGTTTTTATATGTTTCGATTGCTCTTACATAAATATCCTCATTTATACAGTTTTCACTTCAAAGCTATTTCCTTGGATTTGTTACATTTTTTTCCATATATGCTATGATACATACTTTAATGGACTTTCCGCTTTGTGTAAATATGTTTATTATGGCATCTTTCCATTTCTTTGAATTTTTTGCTATTGGAATATCTAATCCTGAATCACTTTCTCCAGATTCATTTTTACTTAATCATTCTGTTGCATATTGGGCTGCTATGTTTGCTGGATGGGGTGAATATCTACTTAGAACACATTTTTATCCAGGTTTATTTTTCATGCATTTTTTTTATCATAACAAATTCATTTTTAGGGACTTCTCCTTTTATTATGATTACTGGTGGTATTCTTTGTATTGCTGGAGAAATTTTTCGTAAATTGGCAATGTGGCATGCCGGAACTGGATTTACTCATTTGGTTGCATTTCGGAAAAATAAGAATCATACTCTTGTCACTGATGGCGTTTACAGTATCTGTCGACATCCTGCTTATCTTGGATTCTTTTTATTTTCTGTTGGAACTCAAGTAAATTTTGGATACTTTTTTGGACACTTATTTTTTATACTTTAACAATTTCAGGTATTACTGGGTAATTATGTTTGTAGTCTTGCATTTGCATATGTATGCATTTTTCATTTTTTCAAAGAAAGAATTTATGAAGAAGAAAGATATTTAGTATCATTTTTTGGTCATCAATATATACAGTATCAAAAAGATGTGCCTGTTGGCTTGCCATTTATCAAAGGATTTACGCCTCAACAATAGAACCTCATGATCTCAATTTTTTTAAAAAGTGCTTTTTATATGTTTAAAGTTTTGTTCAAAAAAAGAAATAATAAATGAAGATTTGCAAAAAGAAAGAAAAAACAAGAAGCACACAATGACTTGAAAAGCATCGCAGTTTATATCATAGTATCAGAATTTATGACTTCAAAGAGGGTTATCCTCTTGAGGATTGAAAAAGTATTGTTTGTTAAAATATTGTCCAAGGATGCTTTCTTATATTTTGTTGTGGGTACCAGTAAGGCAAAAAAATTTTTTTTTGTACTCACAACTTAACTTCCATTTTTAAGTGCCTTTCTTTTGTTTGTTTCAAGCCCATTTTTTTTCTTTTCGTGCCTCTTTAAACAACTCATTTTTCCTTTGAAACTTGATAATGAAAATGACGATGGACGTTTAACTATCAAAAGGTTGATGGACTATTTTTAGAGTATTTTTTTCTTCTTTCTTCTTAGGGCAAACAATACTACTTGAAGAGTTAATATTCTGCTTTAAAAAACGGCAAGAAAAAAACTTTCTGGAAAATGAAACTAACTTTCTGAGAAGCATCTCAATTACATATTTTGTCTCTGTTATATATATGTACTTTCTCTCCCTATAAAACAAAAACGACTTGTATGGTTTCCGAAAACAGAAATACAGCGACAAACAATATTCCGTTATCCCATTTCTTATAAGCTTTTCATATGCAAATTTTGGATAATAATGAATAGTACTACTAATATAAGCGTAACCGGAACTGCCTCTTTTTCAAGCTCTTGTAGGAACACCTGTCGTTAGAAAATGAATATAAAAACAAAAGCTTTCAAAACAAATTTGCTTTAAAATATATACAGCAAGGTTGCCACGGTACCAAAAAAAATAGATTGCTTATTTCCGCTCGACATCCGGTAGAATAAAAAAAGAAGATGAAGATGCATAGGTTCACTAATTTAAATTCTTTTCTAGAATGAACTTACTAAAGCGATACATATTTTTTACACACAAAAAAAACATAAAAATAGACTTTTAAACGTGTAAAAGCGCAACTCAAAACATTTTTTAAAAGATATTTTTTTATTAATGAGTTATTTTTTAATATTGTTTTTTAGTATATAAGCTGCTTAACGGAAAAAACTGCAGATGCGCGAAAATTTTCAGCAGTCACATACGGACATTCAATCGATTTGCAGTAGCAGTGTTGGTGACGCACCATCTTTAACAACCATGAGCAGCCGAGGCGGCGCTAGTATAACTCCTTTAGCTCCTTCTTCTACTATTACTTCTACTACTGGAGGAGGAGGCGGTAGCAGCAGCCATAATAATAGTGGCGGCGGCGTCGTTGGCAGTAGTAGTAACAGCGCCGCACATCAACATCCGCTGCCGTTCCAAAACCAACAGCCAGCGGCAGTAACGGCATCACAATATAACTACAACAGCAGCAATAGCAGTAGTAATGTTGGTGCATCAACAACAGCAGCAGCAGCAGTAGTACAACAACATCAACATCCACAAGGACTAAGCAGCAATTCTTTTGCCGCAAGCAGTGTTAGCAGTAGTCTAGCAATAGGCAGTCCCGTTGGTGGAAGTTTTGTTGGCTTACCGGGAACAAATCATCTTATTGGTGGAAGTGTTGGTGGTGAAAATTTTTTTAATAGAGGAGGATATCACCCTTTATACGGTGGATCATCATCTTTCGCGCTGACGACAAACGCGACATCCACAGCGACGGCGGCTCCATCAGCTACAGGAGCCGCCGCCGCACCATCACCATATTGTTGTGAATGTTCAACGGCACAAAATCGTTGCAGTACTGATTTATGCCCATGTTTTGCTTCAAGACGAATGTGTGATGAACATTGTGAATCGGCAAGGTAAGTCGTTTTTTTTAAAGTTTTAGGACAACTTTTTTAACAAAAAAATTCCATTACTTAAATTGTCATCCATCTTCTTTTTCTTGTTATGTCATTTACGTCAGCTCTTTTTTAATTTTAAGTATTTTTTTAAAGCAAAAAAAGATGAGTAGATATTTTAAGGAAAGGTTTTAAAGGAAGGAAAAAGTTTTAAGGTTGTATTGTTTTGTTATTTAATTATCTTTTTTGAGTAATTCTTTTCAACTCTTAAATTAAATAGAAAATAAAAAAAGAAAAAAGCAGCTAAAAGAGGGACTGAATGTAAGCACATGCAAATTCCCATGCGAAAAAAAATATTTCAAGCGCTTCTTTTTTTCTTTTGTTTTAAATTTAATTTTTAAAATTTTGTAAAAAAAACTTTTTTTATTGATAAAAGCTATAAAGAAAATCTGATTGCAGTTGCACTGAAGGGAGCTTTTTTTGGAAAGCATAAAGTAGCTTAAAGTAGTATTGTATAAAAATAGAGAGGATTTATATATTTACATATTACTTTTTTATGATAGTAATAAAAATAATGCACAACGGAGGAGACGACATTGCAAGAAAGATTACTTACTGAATGTATCAATAATGCCTGACAATGACAAATTCTAACATTTTTATTGTCCTGTCAAATACACTCTATTTCTTTTATGCGCAAATGATTATGTATTCATTACTTCTCTGCTTTTATTATTTTTGTAATCATAATTCTTTTTCTGAAAGCAAGTCCCATTCATTGATGAATAAGGTTCTTTAACGTTTTGACAGTTGACAGAGAAGGGGAGAAGCAAAAAAGGAAAAGAAAACGAAAAACCGTTAAAACTAAGATTAAACTACTTCTTTCTTCTTTTTTTTCATTTTCATAAATGAAGGCAGTGCCATGAAAGAAGAAATAGAAAAAAGGTTTCATTTAGTTTTTCGCGCAACTAAAAACTGGACATACAAAATTAGAACTCCCTGGTAAGGAAGCAGTTTTTGCTTGCTTGTAATTAGCGCGAATTGAAACACTTTACAAAACACAATCGGCAAAAATCTAAAAAGCATTTATAGTACTTAGTAATTGTGAATGGCACAGAGAAAAAAATGAAGAGATGCGTTTGAAAGGAAAAATAAATTTGTACAAAAATTAAAAAGAAACATCTGGAACTCTTTTTATCTGAAAAACTAATCCTTCTTTTTACTTTACAGATATCGTGGAGATTGTTTAAATCAAGCAATTTGTAAATGCTCATGTGAAGCTGATCCATCAAAACCTGCAAAAAATGTTTGTACAAAATCAGAAAGATGTGATTGTTTACGTATTAAAGAAGGCTGCAGCAAATTATGTGCTTGTAAGCAGATATGCAAAAATAAAGAACCTACAAAAAAGATTGCAAAAATAAATAAACCTGCTCAAGGATGTCAATGTGCAAAAAGTAAAAAGCAATGCGTTAAAAAGGAGTGCCCTTGTAGAAGTGTATATGAATTTTGTTCAAGTAGTTGCAAATGTAGTGGTGATTGTACAAATGGTCCATCAAAGTTTCATGTTCCAAAACATGTACAAAATTGTTTCTTAGAGCATAAACATGAAAGTAGCGGCTTAATTGTAACATTAATTGGTGAAGATTATATTTATCGTGGAGATTTTTATCATGAATCAAAAAGTGAGCCACATGTTGAAGAACAATTAGTTGCGGCTATTTATGATTTGATTTCAAAATACAAGGTTTTATTCTTACTGTAGTTTTATTCAACATATGATAATATCTTTTTAGATTGATTTATATGAAATTGTTATTTTTGTTTCAAAAAGTCCATGCTTCCATCAAGATTGTGATCCAAAGTGTGAAGTTGTTGATGAATGTAAAAGCAATAAAGCATGTGCGAAGCTTCTTGGATTATTATTATCAAAAGTTCGAAAAGAGCTTAGTAAAGTTGATGTAAAAATGACTGTGAAATTTCTATATCCACATTTAAATCGTGGTGATCTTTATACTAAGCAAGGAATTTTGTCAATGCTTCAAGCAGGAATTAAAGTTGAACCACTTTTAATGAAAGATTGGTCAGCTGTAATGGATTGGTCTCCACATGCTGATCACAAAGGTGAATATCTGCAGCTATGGAATAATCATAATCTTGATAAATCTGTTGCTCAATCACAATCATTTATAAATGAATGCAGAAGAGCGCTAGGACTTTCCATGAAGTTTTGGGTTGCTGAAATTCACGAAATTGTTAAAAATACAATTTTACATTATTCTGAAATTCGGGTTAAATGTGGTGATCTCAATGATGCATTAAAACAGGTATGTTTAAAAAAAATAATTATAAAAAACTGTTGCTATTTTTTTAGCTCGATTTAACTGCAACTCCACATAAAATTCGTTCAACTCCAAGTAAGCGCCGAAGTTTTATTGATATGCATGAGCTTCGTGATAAACTTCTTTTACGTGGTTCATCTGAAACAAGGAACAAAAATGGAAGTAATATGTCTGTTGCTAGGTATATATATTTTTATTATTTCTTGTATTTATTAGTTTTTTTCTTAAAAAAAATACAAAACACATTCATTTTTTTTGTTTCAGTGATGACGCGCATGCACAAGCAATGGTTGCATCATTTTGTGGACGATCTTTTGATGATAATGAAACAAATGAAATTGCTCAACGAATTCGACGGGCAACTGCAAATATCAATATGGAAATTGAAACACTTTTGGAATTTTTGACACGAAAAAGTACTGTAACATAATTCGCTGACAATAATATAATTAAGAGAAGAATATATTGTGATTTTTTTATTTAAGCAATAACCACCACATAAAACGCACAAATTTATACAGTAATCATTTTTTTTTATTTAACAAATACTGCCTAAATTACTCGCCCTATATATACTTCCAATTTTTTTTCTCAATTGTTATTTATAATTTTAATTGTATTCTGTTTTTATTATTTTTATTAATGCATGATGTTTTCAATTATAAAAAAGAGAAGTTGAAATAAAACTTTTTTACAATGTGAAAACAAAAACGAGAAGTAAACTATTAATATTGAAGAGCTCATCAAAAATTGTTTTTTTCCTCTGTCCTTTTATGAGTTTCTCAGAACATTTAAGATGCAATTTTCACAGGCTCTTAAAAGTTTAACGAAAAAAACTTTTTACTAATAATTAACAATTAAAGCACAATAGTAATAATTATTATTACAATAATAAATATTTGACAAATGTAAGCTGAAATAACATAAAAAAACTGAAGGACGGTGCAGAAATGAAAAAAATAAAACAGAAGAACGAAGAAAGGTGATTGGGTGTGTGATCTTTTTTGGTCAATCATTTAAATTGAGCTGTTTCATATCAAATCCTTGTGGGCAGCTAATACTTTTTGAAAGTACCTGCAAGGAAAAGATTTCGTATTTAATATATAAATAAAATATACAGTAATAAATATTATGATAAAAAAATTTTTTATTGCTCGTTATATATAGCACATACTTCATTTACATATGATACATCACCCTTTTCGGTGCAATTGTGCAAAAGTGCAATTGCTTGATCCCGTAAAAGTGGCAGCCGATAATATTCTGCTTCTTGTGTTAACAATGCTAAGCGATCAGGATCTTTTGGTAAACATGCTTCCCACAATTGTTTTGCAGCTTGTAATCTGAGATAATTAAGTAATATTCCAAAACTGCAAAGACAAATATTACTGTAATACATTTAATAATTTGCATAACCTTACCAATATGGATCTCGATCAATAAAATATGCACCATTTTTATCCCTTGTTAAATGCATTGCACCCTTTCTTTCAATATACCACTAAAAAAGGTAATCTTTAAAAATTTCTATCCCTTTCTGAATTTCAACATTACCATATACAGCGATGAACGTTTGTCAAAAGATATTGTGTCAAATGTTGTTGTAAACATCTGACCGCCTACGTTAAATTCAATAAGATCTGACATTAATTTTAAAAATATTTATAAATATAAAACCTAAAGAATTAAAAATAGATTTTAAAAAGCCGTCTTTTCTTCAAATAAATTTCACAACCACGCACGAACAAACATTAAACAACAACAAAAATTGTAATAATAAAAGAGGAAAAATGGGCAGGGATAATTCTGTGACGCCTTTTCATTTCTCATCCTCATGCATGTTCAAATTACCCGACCAACAACCTCCATCTATCGTTGATGGAAATATGTATATAAAATGTATAAAAAGAAAGTGTATGCGCGGAAAATTTCTTTTATAAAATTTAACCTCCTTTTTTCTCTCTGTAAAGGTTAGGTTTTTCTTTTCATGTCAATGATGACTAATGTAAAAGACATACATATTGTATACAGATTTTAAAAATAAATGAAGATCTTTATTCTTCTGAATAAAACCTGCAACAAATAATAGCAACTATTGATTGTCATAGACAACTGACAGCATAGAGTGAGAGTCTGCTTTTTCTTTTTTGTGTCTTCCGTATTTGGCAGCACAACAACAAGCTTGCTGTCACTGGCACTCTATAGTCTTTTTTAAAAAAAAGAATTGAAAAAAGGAAATTTTGCATGAAAAGCTTTAAAATGCTTCTTAAAGCATTGATGACTTTGTCCTCTTTAAAGGAAGAACAATTAAACCCATTTTTTCTGTATTGTGCATATTTTTCTTCTTCAAAATTTGTTATTATAAAAAGTGTTTCATTTTTGGATTTTTTTGTTTATATAAGAAAGCTCTGAGAGGATGAATGTTTGAAATTGAAAAAGAAAACAAGTGACATAAAATAAAAAAGAAACATTATTTATTGGTCAGTCTGTCAGATAAAGAATTTTTTGGGTGCTTCAAACAACGCCGATACCCGAGAGACTCTAAAATCAAACATAGAAAAAGAAAAAAAGATAAAAGCAAATGTTTTTCTCGTGCGCAAGCTTTAGGCAAACTAGTTCGTTTTTTTTGTTCAGCATCAGCTGCGGTTATGACAGCCAACAAAAAAATGGCTCAATATGATTTTTTAAAAAATGTATATATTTGTTGCGGACAGACGCTGGTGCAAGCAGCAACAGAAAGAAGAAAAAAACGATGATGTTGATGAGAAGAAACGATGCGCTAAAAACATTCAAGTGGTAGAGACTGTTTGTTTCGTGATGATTAGCGAAAAAGATTTCTAATTGGAATATCAACTGTATTGCTGCTGCTTTTTTTGCCTGTGATTTTGTTTTTTGTAACACTGAAATCGATGCATGATATATATTTTTTGCTTTTTTCATTTCATTGCTCAGCTTTTCTGCGAAAAAGATTTTAAAATTAATTTTGTAATTGATAATAATGGGATCGGCATCATCAAGCTTATTTCAAACAACTGAACATCCCATTGTATTATTGGGTCTTGATCATGCTGGTAAAACAACTGTATTATATCGATTAAAAAAGCAAAAAATGGTTTTACCAACTCCTACAGTTGGTTTTAATTGTGAAACTGTAAATAACTTCAACTTGTTTTTATAAATATTTTTTATTAATGAACTTCCTTTAGATAAAAGTCAATCATGGCCCTGCTCGAGGTCATACATTTGTTTTATGGGATGTTGGTGGGCAAGAAAATTATCGACTTCTTTGGCCACATTATATTAAAACCAGTACAGCTTTGATCTTCATTTTAGATGCATCAGATCAACAAAAATTTGAAGAAGCAAAAGTTGAACTCGATACCATTTTACAATCCGTTCCAAATTCTGATAAATTCCCTCTTATTCTTCTTGCCAATAAACAAGATAAGCCTGAAGCAGCTTCTCCTGAAACTGTATGTCCCTCATAGCTTTCTGATAATATCTCGCATTTTTTCTTTTAGATTATCAATACATTCACAAATGATCTTAAAGAAAATTTTATTATCAAAACAATTCCATGTTGTGCAGTTACCGGTGAAGGACTTGAAAAGTTTTTTCCTGAAGTTCTCAGTGCAATTCAACAATCAAAACGTGCAAACAAATAAATAAAATAATAATTTAAACGGGTACTTCTTATCTATTGTAATACCGGTTATAAAAGATTTGTTATAATATATTTTTAAAATGCAAAAAAAAATAAATTATTTTAGTTTTTATTTATAAAGTTCTCATTTTTAAACTTTTTTTTTGATATTTTTTAAAACATAAGCATAACATCCAACATTGCTATTAATATTTTCTTGAAACGAAAAATCGCTATAAACAAACTTTTTTGTATCTTTAAAGAAAAAAGATTCAAACTTTTTTATTTATTTTTTTATATGTTTAATAAAAGGTTTTTTAATTTAACAGTTTTAAAAACTAATATAAGAGTGATAAAAAAGAACAGAAAAGAGTTGATTTGGAAAAAACCATTTTTGAATGTATGGCACTTTGCCAACGCATTTTCTTTGTGCCAATAAGCGCGCGATTTTTTGTATATAAAAAAGGCCCTTCATTGAACTACTTTGTTAAAAACGATCTGTACTTTTTAGAATTTTCAAATATTGGGTTTATTTACAAACTTTAAAATATATATTTAAAAAGTAATGGTGATATATATTATTTCATGTTAAATTCATAAAAGGTAGGTTTGCGTTTTCACTTTTTTTTATATTATTACAATGTGTTTGAAAAAAACTATAATAAAAATTAAAAATGGCGAAAACTTTTTTTATATTGTTTTTTTAAAAGTCTTAAAAAATGTAATGAATAATGGAATCATAGTGATAACTTTGTTAGTTAAGACTCATATATTGCTTCTTCTTCACATTGCTCTTTTTTTTCTTCTCTCACTTGCTTCCCTTTTGGTTATTGTTTTATTGCAAATTCACCGTTTATTGCTTGAGATGTGAGACCAGAAGCTGTTTTTATTTTCATTGCTGCCAACAGCATTTTTTTCATAATTTTTTTTTTCAAAAACTTTTGTGGTTTACGATTTTTCAAATGGATGGATAACAGGTGTTTGGGTAATACTGAAGAAAAAAAAAGATAAAAAAACATGTCTTGATAGAGAAATAGATTTCTGGTAGGAATGTTTGTTTTCGAAAGTTTCATGATGCTACAGTAATCCTTTTAAGCTACAAACAATTTTTGTTTCAATAATCACTTTTTTTGATACTTCCAAAAAATGAAACATTATCTGATTCCAATAATTTCAAACATTTTACGTAACACTTCTCTTAATTTTTATCTTATTTTTTCACGTAAATTTTTTTTCTTTTTTATTTAACTGGATTTTGATGCATCATCGAAGAAAAAAATTTGTTAAGAATAAGGAAAAAAGGAAAAAGAGTATTATTATTATTGCGCAGAAAGGTAGACAATGTCATTCACTGTAATGAATAGCCTGAAGTAATCCATCCCGCATCCGGTATTTTGAGTTCTTCTTTTTTTGAAAATATTTATCCAATATGTTACCACTACCAATGATATTTTAATATCTTTTTTTTATAATGACTTTATTACTTCTTTTTTTTCATGTTACATCTGGAATAAATGAATGTGATGCGTCGGATAAGAGACCAATATTATGAGAGTTTCCCAAGGAAAAGCTTTACATTTGCCTGCTTGTTTTATAATATTCCTTGTTATTAATTTATAACTTTCTTTTCTTTATTTTTTTTGGTTAGTTGGAATCACGAAATCAAGCTTTTAAGTAAGAAAAAAGGCAAGGCAAAAAAATTACCACTCTCTTTTATAACTTTGATGAATCTTTTATAACAGATTATAAGAACTTGGTGTAGAAGACTTTGGAAGACGGCTTTTCAGATGACGATTAATTTTTTTAACCAATCGGTAGCTGTTCTTTATATCTTAAATTTTATAACTTTTTTATTAAAATTTACTTGTAGCTAAAACGTTTTTTTGGATAGCATCCCATTTTTTAAATTTTTTATCCAATTTTGTTGACAACCAACTTATAACTTTTCCCCCTTTTTTCTTCCCTTTTCAACATAGGTCACATACAAAGAAAAGAAGAAAAGTTAATCTTAAATGAATTTCTCTTAAGCTTAAAAGTGATTGTCTATCGGTAGAAAAAAAGCTGCCAAATACGATTGTGGGTAAAATTGGATTTGCGGCAACATTGATGAACACTCATCAAAGCCGCGGATCATTTAGGGAAGGAGATGCAACCAAAGCGAGCAGGCATTACAGCGACAACAAGAGCTTTTTTTGCCACCAACACCATTCTCTTGACTTCTTGACGTCCCACTTCTCCATTTTCCTTGGGGCGGGAAGTCCGTAACTTTTTCTTTTCTTCAGTGATTCTGGCTCACTTCAAAAACTTGGACATTGCCACCAAAGATGGCAAGAAAGCTTTTACAAAATAAAAGGAAAGAAGGAGAGTTGAAGTGTCAAACGCTTCTTCATCCCTTCCAAGAACACAAATTGAAAAAGAAAAGAAAAATAGAGAGGAACCGCCGGAACAACGGTGATTAGAGTACTTTGACTTTATGCACAGTTTGTTCGATTAGATTACGACACTTTGGAGGAGTTAACTCTTACTCGGGTCGAGGATAGATTGTTGTTGTCGGCATCTATCTTTTAACCGGAGGACTACAATTTGGTTCATTTGCGGCACGAAACATTTCAATAGAATCTTTAAAGAAAAAGAGTTGTAAAAAACAGAAGATGTGTTTGCTTCAAAAACTTTTTTTACTTCTCTGGGTGATTACTTTCAAAACCAGGCATCATTGTCGACAGCTTGGAAGTCACATTTTATCTATCTATGTTCCTCCAAAACACTGTGTGCGGGGGCATATTTTACTTTTTTGACTGCCACAGGCGCTTGTAACTCAATACCGTTGCTCGCGGTAATCTTCCAACTTATCTTTTTCTTTCTTTTTTTTCTTAGGATGTTGATGTGGAAGTTAAGCTCCCAAAAACATGCACAGTTGTGTCGTTTTGCATACTTTTGTTGAAATCAATAAGGTATATCATGTTTGTAAACGAACCTTCAAAAAAAAACTATCATTACTCTTTCATTTATTCATCCCTTTTTTGCTTCCATCTCAGATAAAAAAATCATTCATTTTATAACATTTTAATATTCTTTTAAAAGCTAAAATCAATATGTGGTTTTGATATGTGACATATTTTTTGATTTTTTGGAACAAAATTCTTGTCTCATCTTCCACCTTGAAAGAAAAAAAACCGCAACATGCTGGCCTCTGGTCGCAACAGCATAATTTCCTGGGGCACCGATCACTCATTTCATTCCACCAACAACACAGCGACAGCTTGTCCATCACTTATCTCAAGTTACATCACTTCTGCCACACGATTTTGCCAATGCCGCCAGCATTCATTTAAGTCTAACTTTTTGCGGTAATGCACCAATCGGATATTAGTAAGTAATCGCTTCTTCAATTGGACCTCATCACGTACTTTTGCTTTCTATTCCTTTTATTCCCAGTTTAGTCTAATTTTATAATATAAAAAAGGGAAGTCATTTTATCTTTTTTGTCTTTCTTTTTCTCAATTTCTTCTTTTTTGGCATTACGATCAAAATTCAAGACAAGAAGGCGAAGGGGGACCTTATTTTTTTGAAGGATGTACTCGACGGCAACGACAATGTTGACTGATGCTTCATTCCGATAACCAGCTAACACTTACGATAATTAGTTTTGGTAGGGTTACTGGCAGCTCTTTAAAAAAAATTTTTTTCGGGATTTTAATTTGATCTCCATGACTTTTTTGGGTTAAAAAGAACCTTGGGATGCCTGTCAAAACGAATGCTCTTTGGCGGAAACCGCCTAAAATTGCTTTTGGCGCTTCTTTTATTTTAAGAAGCCAAGTTTTTCTGCTTCTTCTTGTCTCCCTATCTTTGAAAGCTATTTGTCCTCCTTTTTCAATTACATTTTTGCCATCTTGGTGGTGTTAAGCACCATGGTTTCGACAATAATATTTATCTCTTATATGTTTTTTTTCTCAATTTCTTCTTCACTTCTTCTTATGTTAATAACTTTTCTTCTTCATTTTTCAAAAAAAAGACAAACAAAAGCACTTTATAATATCCTTTTTTTCATCTGTTACTGGTAGAGAAATACCAATTATGGCAAAAAACGGGGCTTCCTTTGGTGGAAGCTGTCACCTTCACGCGGGTCCATTAGTCTTCTTATAAAAATGAGTCTTTTACAGCATTGTTTTCCGTTGTAATAAATATACATAAATATGTCTACCGGGATAAAAAGTTGGCTTTACTCTGTCGTGATTTTAAATAAACAATTTCTTGTATAGTAAAAAAGTAATTTTTTTAAATATTAAAGACCCTATCAAAAAAATAATACATTTGGTCTCATGCCGACGACTTGTGGATTTCCCAATTGTAAATTTCGTTCTCGTTATCGAGGTCAAGAAGATAATCGACATTTCTACCGTATTCCCAAAAGGCCATTAGTTCTTCGTCAACGTTGGCTTAAAGCAATTGGAAGAACAGAGGAAACTGTTGTCAGTCAGGTACTCATTTCTTAAAATGTAAACAAAGTTTTTGCCATCTTTTTTTTTATTAATTTTTGAGCATGCTTAAATGTGTCATCTTTTTTCTTTCAAAAACATAATTAGTAATAATATTTTTTTAAAAAAACATTTTTTAGTTGCGTATTTGTTCGGCACATTTTGAAGGTGGTGAAAAGAAGGAAGGTGATATACCAGTGCCAGATCCTCAGGTAATTAAATCTTTCTTTAAAGAGTTTAAAAATACATATTTTAAAAAGCTGCTTTTGATATGCTTTTGATATAATTTATTTTCCTAAGTTATGCTTAATTTTGTGTTGGTGAACGCTTTTATTTATTTTTTGTAGCTTGATTCACCGCTTTCAATTCAATTGCCACCAAAAGAGACAAAAAGTAGTGAAAGACGTCGCACACAAAAATCTTACAGTAATCAAGCAACAACTGGTTCATCTTCTTCATCTGCAGATACAACACTTTGTGGAACAACTGATCGTAATCGAAGAGGAGGAGGATTAGGAGGGCATTTTTCAACATATAGTGGTGGTGTCCTTCCAAGTGACCCGTCGTGCATCTATGCAACATCAACAAATCCAACAAATACATTTGGGTCAGAATTTCTTTCAAATATTGCTGCTACCAAAGACGGTAAGAGAATGCTATGCAATATTATCAGTTTTTTTTTGTTATCACTTAATAAGCTTAGTATGCTTTTGTGCGCAATCAGTATTATTGTATCAAAAAAAGAGAGGGAAGAGTCATTTGAAAAATAAAAAATAACATAAGTCTGTATTGACGCGCTTCCGTTGAAAAATGAAAGGCATAATTGTAATTATTTTCTTCTGCTTTCTTTTCTAGCAGGAAAAGATTTGAAAGAAACTTTTGTGCAATTAATGCTTCCAAAAAATTGTTTTTTCTTTTGAAAATTGCATAATCAAAACATATCCCCCTTTTTTCGAACGGGAAGAAACATAAAAATTGTTGTTGCGTGCAAAATAAAGTTACTCTTTTTCCTTTCTTCTTCTTCTTTCTTTTCTTAGGACATGTATATATTTGTGATTAAAGCATTTACTACTTCTTAATAGACATCCAAAAAAGAGAAGGGATGGCGGCATCATTTCAAACTAAAAAAGCTTGCCGAAAATTTGCAAAAATGCTTTACTTGGTCATTTTGCTGCTGCTTTTCATCCCGAAAATAAAATGAAGAAGAAAAAAAGGAAAACTCTGGGAGTCTTTACCAACAAGCATAAAATATTCAATGCCTTGGCAGAAGAAGAACATAGTATGTCATTCAACGACATTCATTCATTCAAGAAGAAGAAGAGCTAACACTATGCTTTTTTCTTTTCTGCAAGCAACGCGCGCTTCAAAAACCTTAAAAAACTACGAGGAACAACGTCTCCACCCCATTTTTGGTAGCTTGTCATGACAAACAAGAACTGCCGGTTGGTCCTTCAAAATGGCCAAGCTGCTTCTTCCTTTTTCTTTCTTTGATACTTGAATTAACAACCATCTTCTTCTATGAAAAATGCTATCGTTTTATTAGTTATTTTTAAAGAAAGAAAAAAAACACAAAAATTTATTTTTTGTTTAAAAACGTAAGTGTTATTAAAGCGACGACATATGCACACTTCTTCTTCCTTCTTTTTTTCTTATCGCCTATAAAAAGCTCCTAAAGCTTTCTGTGCCACTTTGTTTTTTATTCTTTTGTTGCACAAAAGGTTCCGACACATATATTGCTGCATCGATATTTTCAATTTTTTTGATCAACCAAATGTAAAAAAAGATGCCTTTCGAACGAACAGTGCTTTCGAAAGTCATCATCTACTTTTTTTCTTAAAATTGCATTTACAATTTCTTTTTTCGTAAATTACAAAATCAAATTTTCTCTCTTTATTTTGCTGATTTTGGTTTATTACCCTCCATCATTTCGATCAAACAAAATATCTAGGAGGACCTTTTACAGCATGCTTTTTCCTCATTTACATTGCATGATAAAATTAAAGGGAGGAACCTATCAAAATGCTTTTGTTCATTCAATTCGTTTCTCCTTTTCCCGTTTAAGTTCCATCAAAATTTATTAATTCTTTTTAGAAAAAGATTCAAACAAAGACGAATTTGCAACAAGATTTTCAAGGTATTCTCCTAACGGAATAAAATTCTTTCCTGGTTTTCCTGTTATTTTTCCAAGTATGATTTTACCCATTTTGTTTAATAATTGATTTTGTAATTTTTTTAGTGGTAAATCGATTTCATTCAGGGATGAAGCCATTGGTTGCACTTTTGGATGGGCGTGATTGCTCTGTTGAAATGCCATTATTAAAAGATATTGCAACGGTTGCATTTTGTGATGCGCAAGCAACAAGTGAAATACATGAAAAAGTTTTAAATGAAGCTGTTGCAGCATTAATGTGGAATACAATAAAACTTGAACAAAGTGATTTAGAAAAATTTAAAGCACTTAAACTTATTATTTGTTTGGGATCTGATACAGGAAATGTTAATGTTAAAGCTGCAACTGATTTGGGTGTGTTTTAATTTAGAATTAAAGTGTTACCTTGATATCACGAAATTTAGGTATTGCTGTATGTAATACACCTGGAATTTGTATTGATGAAGTTGCTGATTCAACAATGTCAATGATCCTTAATCTTTTTCGAAGAACCCATTGGTTATCAAAAATGATGGAAAACGGGAAAATTGTAAGGATGCTCAGTCGAATTAATTAAATCCTAATCCGTTTTCCATTGTTTTAGGCAAATGGTATTGAACAAATTCGTGAACTTTCAAGTGGTTCCAAAAGAATTCGTGATAGTGTTCTTGGTATTATTGGTCTTGGACAAGTTGGGAGTGCAGTTGTAATAAGAGCAAAAACCTTTGGTTTCAAAATTATTTTTTACGATCCTTTTGTTTCTGAAGGTTTGTATCATTTTTTCCTTTCTCGCTTTTTTTGTTTTTTCTTGTTTTTATATAAAAGCAGTAGACATATTTGTTTCTTTTTTAAGGCGCCGAAAAAGTATTTGGCATTGAAAGATGTGATACGCTTGATGCACTCTTAAAACGTTCTGACTGTGTTTCACTTCATTGTTCCCATAACCCAAAAACAAGCAACATTCTCAATGAAGTAAGAATTTTTTAAAAATATTCATAGAGAACAAGAGCAAAAAAATGCAATAACTTTTTTAGGATACATTAAAAAAGTTGAAATTTGGTGCATTTATTGTTAATACGGGCCGTCCAGAACTTATTAATGAAACTGCGCTTGTTTCGGCACTTCGAACTGGACATGTTAAAGCTGCCGCACTTGACATTCAACACATTTTGGATACTAATTGCGCTACTCAACTTGCTGCCAGCGGACAAATAATTCAAACAGCTCGAACTTCATGGCTTTCAGAAGAGTCCGCACATGAATTGCGTGTTGCAGCTGCTAAAGAATTACGACGGGCTCTTACTGGAAGAATTCCACAAGATTTAAGCTGTTGTGTAAATAAAGATCAACTTACAACAAAGAATAATGATTCATCATTTAATAGCAATAATCATATTGGAAGTTCTGCATCTTCAAGTACTCCAAATCAAGCATTTAATTCCCTTCAAGGTCTTGCAGGTTTTCCGGCTGCTGTTAGTGATGGTAAAAATAAATCGTTTTAGCGATTGTTTCTTATAATAGTAATTTTTAAGCTTACAATGGATTATCCATGCCTACTTCATTTGCTTCCCTTCCATATACAAATCCACTTTTAATGAATCCACAATTATTAATGAGCAATCCAGCATTAGGAAATTTTCCATTTTCTGGTGTTAATCCAACAAGTTTAGCATTTGGAAATGCTGCATCTCGTTTATTAAGTCAATCACCAAAAAGTACTACACAAAGTAATAATAAGCGAAGCATATCTGGTACTTCAACACCTGCAAATAATCAAGCCGCATCTGCAAATCGATCACCATCAATATCTCCTGCCGTTTCTGCAAATAATACTACATCACAACAAAATAATAATGATGATGATAATAATATGATTAATGTAAGTTAAAACAAAAATAACTACTAAACAAAAATAAACATTTTTAGGTAAAAAACAGCGATGTTAAAGATGAGGTTGAAGAAGCAGAAGAAAATGAAATTACTGAAAATGAAAGTGAAGCAAAAAAGATGAAATTGGATGATGATGAAGTTAGTGCTACGGTAGATGTTAATGAAGGTGCATTGTAACTTTTTGTTTTCTATAGTTTTTAATTTGTTATTTTTTTTATCAATATTTCTTTTTGGCACTTAAAGCCCGGTAGTTTTTGCTTTTTACAAGCTGCCTCGGTAGATGATTATTATTCTTTTTTTATCGTTTATCACAAATTTTTATATGATATATGAGCAAACTTTTTTCAGTATTTTTTTAAAAAAATATAAATATTAGTGCATTTGGTTCAATCTTTCTTTTTAACTCAACCAAATTTTTGTTTTTGATCTATAATTATTGTTCAAACTAATGATTTATTTTTCTTCTTTCTTCTCTTAAAAAAGTTGTTACTGTAACTGTTATCATTTTTATTAGTATTACCTTCGTCTTTTTTTTCTACCTGGTTTGTTTTTTTTGTGTTTTAATTACAATTATATTATTTTCTTAATGTCAAAACTGTTCGATATACGTGTTTTGTAACAAATAAAATTTTAAAATCAATTTAACACATTTCTACTTTTTTTCGAATCAATCACATTAAATGGTGTTGTAGGTGATTGAGTATAGCGTAAGAACGAACATGATTAGCTACTTTTTTTGCTCTCAAAAAGTATCGTTGACAATTTTCGGTTATTCTAATTAGGAAAAGAAAATTATTACAGTCAATTACGTGAGTATTTTTGTTGCATTTTTTATGACTTGTCAGTAGTCTAATTTTTCGGGGGTTTTTTTTTTGTCATTTAATAAAAAACATTGTCCCTTGAGAGATTTTTAGGAAAAAGAAATTATGAACTTGCCAAACTCTAAAAAAAGACTATTGTTCGCGCTACCAATCGACATAAAAGTCAGTCATTTTTACCATTGGCAATCATCAAAAAAAGTCAGGAAAGAAAACAATTGTTATTTTGGTTGTTGTTGCTGCTTGTAAATCATTGACACTCGTTCACGGTTGCTTTTTACGCACTCTCCCTGGAGGTCAAGAAAAAAAATAAATGACAAGGGCAGAGAGAATGCCATTGTATTTCAATATTCAATATTCTTCTCTTTTATTATTTTGTTGCTTTTAAGAAAAACTTAAAAATTTTTGTTGGGGGCGATAAAAAGCAATTGGTTGATGTCCGTCTTCTAATAACATTTATTCAGTATAAAATAACAAAAAGTTAAAAAGCGTCGCAAATCCATTAATTGGGATGTCGTCAGTTGATTGATAAAAAGGAGGGCCGCAGGCAAATCGTTTTCTCTTTTTTTTAATATATATTTTTTTTTCTCAATGAGTTCTCTAATTGAGCGTTGATTGCTTATTTAAAAAAAAGAAAGAAAAACAAATGAGTTGACTTGTCGTTTTTGATCCCCCTTTTTTTCCTATTTCATTAACTTATTCCTTCTTCCAAAGTCATCGTCGGCCCCCTTTTAGCAACACCAAATTGCTTTTCAATAACAACAATAGCTTTTAAGAGAGGAAAAAGTGATCAACTGAAATTGAAATGACACTACTATCGTTTAAAAAAAAAGAAAACATTTCCACCAATTTATGGATCATTGGCAGGACGACTAATTGACTGACTGACTTTTTTGCATCTTCTTCTTTTTGTTGCTATTTTTTTGAAGAAAGAAAAGCATGTCACTGATTGAGTAGCAATATTTTCAATCACTTGATTGGAAGCAAAAGACGAAAGAGAGAAAAGTTGAAATAATAACAGGAGAAGAAGCAAAAAGGCAGGCGCTAAAAACCATTCAAAATGATGTCGAATTTTGAGTGCAGTAATAAATTATATTGTATAAACATAAGAGAAAACAACTGTTTTTAAAAAATCTGACATATTTTTTGCGGTTAAAAAATGTTTGCTTTTAGTTGATTCAGCTTTGTATGAGTGAAAAAAAAGAGAATGTGTGAGAGAGAGTGAAAACCATTAAAGTATAATTTATCAAAGAAGATAAATTTCACAGCTTTTTTTATTTAGACAAAATGATTTCGGTCAATTAAACACAACATCAACACATTTTTTTAAAAAAAATAAAAATAGAAAGAGGAAATTAATTTTTTGCGGAGTTATCCAAAGAGCCTGTTTTTTTAACAGAAGCTGATAAGTTTTTTTTAGAAAATGATAAAAACTATTAAGCTTCAGACTAGAAAATTTACAAAAAAAAACCTTAGAAAATAGAAAAAAAGCAAAAAATGGGTACAAAAGAAACAGAAATGTTGATAAAAAAAGAGATGGAAAACTGTAGTGGTATTGATGCCTGATTGAAACCGGAGATAAGTTGATTTTTTGGGAATTCTTTTTTTGGAATGCAATTTTCTTTGAAAATGTTTAGATATCTGATGATTGGTATTATTACCATTGTGGTGCAAAACCTCTATTATTTGCTGCTACGGCGGCTGCTAATGCACTTGCTTGAGCAAAGTTGACTCTTTCTATTTCAGCTTCTTGTAATCTTTTGCATTTTGCTCGTCGATTCTGAAAAAAAGGAGATGTAGATATTGTCATAAATCAATTTAAATTCATTTTATAAATGTTAATAAAGAAATGAAATTAAAATCTTTCTTCGTTTTATTTTTTTTTGAAAAACATTTGACCTTAAAAATATTTGTTTCATTTTAATTTAAAACAATAGAGATAGGATGCCGCAATTTTAAGGACGTTTTCTCTGTAACTACTTCTAAGATTGCGGAAAGCATTGCCCATCTGTCATATTATTTTGCTTCTATTTTTCACTTTTTATTTTCCACAATTGCAATTGTATTTCCTAGTGCAAACACACTTGGTGCTGATGCATTAGACAACATTAATCGCTGAAGAAAAAAATGCTTGCGCAATACTTCCCATGAGATTGAATAAAAATATATATTTAAATGGATATCATTGGCATACGCATCTTTTCTTTCTTTGCAACACAAATTAACGGCTATTCATTTCGTTTGTCTTTATTTTAAAGGTAAATGGAGTCCTTATTATTATTGTTATTATGCCCATCAATCTTATGCGGTCACTCAAAAAAAACAATGAACTTAAATCCAATCAGATAATCTTCTGGAAAATTATTATCCAACAAACACTTTTTCTTGCACTATAATAAAAAAAGTCATAATTATTGCTTTTTAAATGCTCATTTATCAATATTGTTTCTTTCTTTTTGTTCATCCCAAATTTGGTGTTGATTGGAATGAGTCACCGTAATCTCAATTTTTTTAGTCTAAACAAAAGCTTTTTTTGCACAGCAGGCCGTCAGTTAAAATAAAATAAATTCTTGAAAATCATTGAAACAAAGCAAAAAAAAATAAAGTTCAAGAGTGTCTGTCTCGCGCGCATCATAGATAGCCGCCATTGTAAGTAAAAATGTAAAGGTCATTCAAAAAGTTTTTTATGAAAACTGATTACTTTTTTTTCTTAAATAAACAAAGAGAAAAAAAATTAAGTTATCAAATAAAATGACCCCGCAATTACTGTATTCCTCCTGTAACAGCATGAGAGCAGCAGCAGCGATGAAAGAATAATAAAAAGAATCAAGTCATTTAAAGGCCATCTGGTGTGGCTATTAATTGGATAAAAAATTAAAGAAAGCAATCTGGTACACAAATATTTCCCGCATTGTTATACATAACCTGTTTTGAGCCAACTGACGCTTTAATAAAACGTTAAACTTAAAAAAAATAAATATCATTTTTGTTGCCTCAAATAATTTTTTAAAGTTAAAGATGTCGCCACTATTTTCATGCTTTTTCTTTAAAAAAAAGAGGGAAAAAATGACTTCCAAATAAGGTCTATTGTCTTACGGTAATTGCATGCATATCAATCGACACGCATCAGTGACAAAAAAAATAAAATCAAATTAAATAGCGAGAAAATATTATATAAACGATTATACACGCGATCACTAAACGTTTTTTGCTGACTGACAATAGCAGTCAGAAAGAAAACAATAATGATAGCTCTTGAGAAAATCAGATAAAAAAATTTTTTTTCGTAGAAGTGGCATTACGCGTGCCGAAACAAAAAGAAAGAATTCACAAAAATGTGTGGACAAAAGAAAAAAAAGTATGGTAATAATAATCATGATTAAATGAATCATAATGAAAGTTAAAATTTAAAAAAGGCGCCAAAAAAGAAGGTTTACATACCTGAAACCAAATTTTTACTTGTGTTTCTGTTAATTTTAATGATGCACTAAATTCTGCTCTTTCTGCAATTGAAAGATACTGTTTTTGTTGAAACTTTCGTTCCAATGAAACTAATTGTTGCGTACTGAATGGTGTACGAGGCTTTCGATTATTTTTATGTTTACGAAGCATACATTTTGAAATTGCATTTGATATTTTTGAATTATCTAAAAAATATAATTTAAAATTTTTAACAAAACTATTTTAATAAAAAGAACCTGAATTAGAGCTTGAATCAGATGATGAAGGCCAAGGAAATGTATGAGATCTTTTTAAACCAGGTGAAGTAGAATTAGGAATAATATGGGATGGAGATGTATCAAGATAAAGGCCTGGTAGTTTTAAAGAGTGAAAGAAAAACATTGCAGGATCAATAATTGATTGTTGATGAATTGCTGCTGCTTCTGAACTGGTTGTTGCAATATTTGAAGCAAGTGTCGAATTTGTCATTAAAGGTATGGAAGGAATTGTACCAGGAGTTGGAGAAGAGGTAGTCGCAAGGGATGAGATCAATGATGCAGCTGCCATCGAATCATTAAGTGTTAAATTTTGATTATTAAATGCTGATAATAAAAATGAATTATTATTAAATGAAAGATTCAAAGAATCACAAGCATTTTTTGGTGATAATAAATTTTCAACATTAAATGCTGAAGATTTTGATGCTGGAGATGTTGAAGGAGATGATGAAGTTGGCACCTCTTCTTTCATAGTAATAATATAATTAAATGAATAATAGTTGCCTTAAAAAGAAATAAATAAAATTAATTTTTAAAAGATTTTTTAAAAAACACAACGACACAAATCATAAAATAGCTAACGGCAAAATGATTATTTTTTTTCAAAAGACTCTTCTTTTTCCGGTAAGACAAAAAAATGAGCAGTGTCGCTCATCAAGAAAATTTTTTGAAGCCCCGCCTTCCTCGTTTTGGAGGTCTTCGATTATTGGCGGCAAGTGTTGACGGTTGAAGTAAAGACTATTGCAGGCGGCGCAATAATAGCCAATGAAAAATGTGCTTTTTTGAAGAAAAAAAAGAGAAAATGAAGTTATTGCCATAAAAAGTCAAGAAGCGCATAATAGTAATAATAATGATACTTTTGTTCGGGTTAATAGATTATGAAAAAGAAGAAGTTGACGAAGAAAAGAAGAAGAGAAAGAGATATATGTGCTTCAGTTTTATTACATAATCGGTTAGTTAACTTAACTCGTTAAATAAGGTGGAGACTTATATATATATTTCTAAGTGCCATATTTTAAAACTAATGCGATGTTGAAAATGTAACGGATATCGGAGAAGAAAAGAAAGGAAGTCAGAGAATAACAACATTTAATGAGCTTAAAAAAGAAGAAGAAATAAAAGGCGAGATATGCCTTCATCATCTTCTTCTGTAAAAATAAAAGTCGTAAAGAACACTTAAAAATCTGCGAGAATAGTGTGTGTTTTTTATTGACATTAGTTAATGGAGTTGTTGATTATTTGATGAGCTTTGAAAAATGTGCCATTTGGTTGTTGACAGAGCGATTATGATAAATTACGGTGCATTTATAGAAATATTAAAAAAGCCATTAAATGAATTTTTTTTATAAAAAAAATCTTTAAAAATCAAAGCATTAAAGCTAGTATTTTATTTCATAAAAAATTTTTCAATCTTAAAAAATATATATATAAAAAAAGTGTCAATAGACTAATTATAAAAATGAAAAATTATAAATTAAATTTGTGAAAAAAGTGATTATTAACGCCGTAAATGAAATGCGCGATAACACCGTCCCCTTACTTATTGGGGGTAAAAAATATGTCGTCTCATAATTACACTTATCACCACAGGGAGTCCAGGGCGGCAATGATTATTCCCTTTCTTTTTCTCTTATTAAATAAATGAAACACGCTTTTAACTTTTTTTTCTTATATTTTAGATATTAGTAAAAACAATTTTTCATTGCTTAAATTGGTTGATTTGTTGCTTTCCAATGAAAAGGCATAAATTATTGAGGATCCCCAATGTTATTTTAATAGATCGAAGTGAAAGTGAAGAAAAATTGAAAACTTTTGTTTTATAATGATTTTAATTCAAGATAACAGAAAAACTTTGAGATTTATTTTTTAAAAATGTAAGCCTTTTAAAAACTGCAAATTGGAAGCTCGTGTTAAAGCTGAAGATAGCTGGAAATACATGTCCCCTTTTATGTGCGAGTAATCCTGTAAAACCAATCATTCAAATACTTCCGTTCAAAAATTTACTAAGCAGTTTTTTCTTTCTTCGCTTTATTTGCATTAAAAAAATTTTTGAACGCCATTTTAAGTAAAAAATTTGGGTAATATACGAAAAGAGGAGCAATCAAATACAAAGAAAGAAAAGCAGCATATCAATTTCCTGCAGATAATTAAGAGCTATTTAGAAGCTAAAAACAATTAATCTTTTTTTCCTTTATTTCGTCTTTTGCCATGGCACATTTCTCTTCTTCTTCTTTCAAATAGAAAGAAACAATTAAATATTGTAAGTATTTTTCACGGCAAGCTCGTAAAAAATTTTTCTTAAATAAGATGCAAAAAGGGCACAGAAAAAAGTGGCGAAAATGAATATTTGCCAAATTTTTTTTCATTTTTTTGCAACAGTTAAGAAAATAGCATAAGAGACCAATCAAGGCTTTATTTTGGACACCAAATCTGTCCCTTGACGCCATAAAAACGTTAAAAGCATTGCAAAAGCTTGCTGTAAAAAGTTATTGAATTACTTATTGAAAAAATATGCCATTTAACGCTGTCATCAAAAGAAAAATAGTGAAAAAAAAATATTTCAAAAAAATGCCCAAAATTATATCGTAAATGGATAATTAAAAATGCGTGGGATAAACTTTTTTTGGATGATGAAAATTAATTTTAAATAAATTGGAAATTTACAAAAAGATCAAAATAATTATTGCTAAAAATGTTGCAAAAGAAGGCCAATAATGATGAGCAAAGAAAGAAAAAGAGAGACATAAATGCCGCTTTTGACTTTTATTTCTTTTTTTGATAAAAATTCTTTAGATCTTTTGTTCATGACTTGTCAAGAGTTAGTCTTGAGTAAACGCCTTAAAGGTATTACCAGTCATTTCCATGAATGCGTTGTTTTTCTTTTTCGGCAATTTGTTATTCCTTAGGCCACAGATCAAATACAATACAATATATATCCCTAAAACCTCAAAGCATAAAAGTATAAAAAGATTCTTTTAAGACATGAGCATTGTTTAGCACAATTTTTCAACATCAAACATTGTGGCATTTTTCTTTTTTAATCTCGGTTAAAAACAAAAAAAAAGAAAGCAAAACGGAGTAAATTTGCCAATGCCGGTGAAATGAACTATGAATACCTACAATTAGTAAAATATGTTCTTATTTTGCACCATTTTAAGGGAAAAAATGACGGATGTCTAAGCAGCTGACAATTTCCTTCCTACAGGAATGAATTTTTCCCATCTAAGCTCTGGTAAAATTCCCGAATCTCGTAGATAAATAAAAAGTAGGCCATGAGTATATTGTATAACTTGTGAATGCTGCGGAAAGCAATATGTTGATGAAACAAAAAGATGTTTAAAAACGAGGATTGCAGAATGTTATTTTAAAATACATAACGAAATAGGAGGAAATCATTACATTTATAACCATTTTAAAGAACATGAAAATCCTAAATTCTCTGCTGATATTTCAGAAACATTTGCTGTTGATAATACAAAAGAAAGACGAAACAGAGAAGATATTTGGATCAGATTGTTAATGACACCTCAAAAATATGAAAGGTAATAATACCATACTTATCAAATTTGTAACAAACCACTTAACGCAATATTAAAAAACCACCAAAAAATTATCAAAGAATTTAAACCCAAAACTACAGTAATGTACAGTGTTTCCGATTTTTTAAAAAATCGCCACCAGTATTGGCGGCGGCGGTGGCACGACAACACTGGTAATGTATGACAAACATCCAATAATTTATGCCACTCCTAAATTACACAAAAATCTAGTAAAGCTTACATTTGTTAGATTCATTACTGCAGCTAAAAACTCCTCAACCACTGAAAGTAAAAAACACTACTATCACATTTTAAAAATCATTACCGAAACTATTGTAACACAATGAAAAATTGTCAAAACAAAAAAGTATATTGATAAACGGTAGTCAGGAATTACGAGAAAAACTAAAAAACATAAAACAAAATAAATATTTAAAAATCTTTTTCTGCTTATATACCTATATATTTTCCTAAAATGAGAAAGTCCTCATTGAAGAGAGCCAGCTTTTTCATTTTATATAAATATAAACCAAAAAACTCTTCAATTTTTTCAAAAAACATATAAATGTAAAAATCGCGTTAGCCTTTTGAGGGTAAGGATTTAATAGAGAGATAAAAAAGACAAAGAAAAGGGTGTTTACAGTTCAAAGTATGCATGCTTTCTGGAAAGACAGCACGCAGCTGATTTTTTATCACTTTGTGTTGAAAGCAAAAAGGCCTTCGAATTATTATATCTTTTAAAGATCAAAATCAAATCGCTAGTTTGTGTTTCTGCTGTCACGTCAAACTAATTGCAACATAAAAGCTACTTAATTTGTTTCAAAGTAAAGAACACAGTAATCATACTGTTATTAATTTTCGTCTTCATTACAACTGGATTTTGTGATAATCTGTGGTTTCATCGGAATGATTCGATGTTGTTCTTTAATCTTTACACTTCATCTGTTAATGAATCGAGTGTAACTCATTGACAATTAACCGCTGTTGGAAATTTGCAATTAATCAATACTGTTGTTTATTCTTTAAAATTACAAAATACATCTTATTTTGTTTTCGGTAAACCTCAAAGTTTTTTACCTCTTGCTTTGCAAAAAGAATTAGAATTACCGGTAAAATTTGTTTACCAAAATGGATTTGTGGATGATTTCAGCTGGAAAGATGAGCATTCAGGTTTTACTAAAAATTTGATAAAATCACTATTGGAACTCTTCGTAAATAATTTGGATCATATGGAAAATGAAGATAGCATTCTTGAAGAAGTAAGTATCAACAAAATTTTGAAACATCTTGCATTTTAAAATTTTTGATTTTCTGAATTATGCGTATTAAATACTGTTGGTTTACAGACATCTTTCGAAAGACAAAGATGTCCAGTTTCTTTTAATGCCAGCAGCAACAAGATCAGAAAAACGATTAATGTTAGTTAATGTAAAGTCATGGCACTGGCGCCTTATGATCTTCTCGATTTTGAAACAGATTCTCAAGGGGACATGGATTGTAGTCAATTAAAATGTTCAGCACGAGTTGATTTTTATCTCAACACCACAAAAGAACCTTTATTTGTGAATGCATTCTCAGAATATCAAAATCTAAATGATCCCTCACATTTTCATTTAATTATTTCAAAAGAAATAAGATTTATATCATTAACAGATGTTCCAGAAGTAAGTTAAAGTTTATTGTACACCGGTTTTCTATAACTGTTACTTCAAACAAAATCTTTTCTGGAAATAACCTTTTCTAAGATAAAACTGATAAAAAAATCTTTTGGTTTATGTTTCGCAATTTTAATAATGAAGTAAAATTTTAAAAGGATTAAAATTCTTAGAACTCAGTTTTTAAAATCAGTAATAATGTTTTTTTAAACAACATATGTTATTTGTTTCACCGCAGTTATTATATACATATATTTATATAAAATTAGTTAGTCTTTTTCATAAAGAAAAATTGTTAAGATTAAAAAACTGATAGTTATTATCAGTAAATATGTTACTTTCAAATTTTATCTTTTCTTATTACTGATATGATATCAGTGGGGATATTTTTCATCAACAAGAATATTTTCCATATTGTTTCTATGTGCCTGACTTTTTCTGCCAAATTCCACCTTTTAGGGAACATCCGGAGCTGACGTCAGCAAAAAATCTGAAATTTTTTACCCCATCCATCCTCCATCAGCAAATTTTCTTTGATCATTGCCGCATTTAAGCTGAACCGTCAGTTTGGTTAAGAACCCATGCATGCCTAAACTGCTGACATCAGATCTGGATGTTCCCTTAGCTGTCGAAAAAATTGTCAGCTTTTAGGTAGACCCCAGACTTTCTGATAAATCCATAATAATTTCTAACAAAAAGTAAACCTTTAATTACTTTGCGAATTTGTGGATTCTTTAAACTTTTAGGAGCTATAAACTTAAGGAAACACTTTTGTTTACAAAAAAACAGCTTTCAGATGCTCCAAGTGATCAAAATTATTAACGGCGAGAATGTAACAGAAAAATATTATCATGTTCTACAACTGGTTGATTCGAGGGTGATGAAAGGTTTTGGAACGGGTAACATTATAGGGAAAAAGCTTGGAATAACCGCTGCACATGTTGTTGAAGAGTGAGTACTTACGTACAAACTTTTTATGATGCTTTTTTTCTTACAGGAATCCTGAAGATGTTCAGCATTATTATGCTTTTGCGGGATTATATGAAAGCAAAAAGGGTACACCAAATCCTATTATTAAAGTCAAAAGAATGACTGGTTACGTTCGGCATTTTGATGGAAAAGATATAGCTCTCTTGTAGTGAGTTACTTTAGATGTTTTTAGTTATAACAATAATACGATATTCAGTACTCTTTTTAGTTTTAAAAATGCGTTTAATTTATCCAGCCCTGATATTGAAAGAATTGGAATAATCAAACCATCTACTAAATTTGAAAATTCATATTCAGTATGCCATTTTTGAAAAAGTTTTCTTTGGCACAAAATGGCATTATTTTGTTGCCTTTTTTATTGTCGTTGTATTTGTGTTACTCTTTGTAGAGATAAATAAATATCGTGTTTAATAGTGATCGAAGGGTGTTCGTTTTAATGTCAAATATTATTTTTAGTTTTCTATAACCTTTATAAGCTCACTTTTTGAAATTTTTTTACGTAACACAAGTTTTTTGGCAAAAAAACGAAACAGCGCATAACTACTGTATTACCGTATATAAATTCTTAATAAGGTTGAGCTTTATGCGAAAAAATGGGATATTTTAAAAAATAAGTGGTATCACCCCGAAAATTACAGTATGATATCAAATGTTTAGATATCATTAGATAGCCCTGGGACTGATGAACAATAATAAATAGTCATATTACCCATAACCCTCAAAACGGCTGAGCTTTGGCTAATTCGGCTCAACTCTTCAACCTCACATTTTTATTTGTCGACAAGAGTTGCACCTTTTAAAGTTTTAGTACATAAATTATAGACGAATAAAAATAATAATTTCTAAAATAACTTAGACGTAAAAACTTGTTTACTCCATTTTTGTTACCTTATTCTTTGGCATTAAAATACCAAATTTTTTATTGCATTTTTCTTTTATAACTGTTATGCAGTAACATTAGTAAAATATTTAGTCAACTGAATTTTAAATACTTGAACATAATAAAGTTTACAGACGCGTCTGAGACGCTTTTTAATTCTCTACAGTAACCAAAGTAAAAAAGATTTCAAACAATTACCGTAGTCTTCTGTTTGCAGAATTTAGAATAAACAAAAGACTACGGTATCTGTAGCTGAAATTTTTTTGCTAATATTGCAGTGATATATAAGAGTTGCACCTTTTAATACATTTTTTTCTTTATAGACAAACAAAAAATGATTTCAAAAATAAGTAAAACATAAAAACTTGTTTACTGCATTTTTGTTACCTTATCGTAGACATTGTTTACTAGACATCACATTTTTGGCATTATGTAACAAACCAAATACATAACAGAAATCTTCCAGAAATTCCTTCATTATCTATTGTGCCTGATTCTATATGTATATATGAAATTTTTTGACTAATGAAATTCAGTAGAGGTTA
The DNA here is from genome assembly GCA_024447215.1 of Panagrolaimus sp. LJ2400. Classification (NCBI taxonomy): domain Eukaryota; kingdom Metazoa; phylum Nematoda; class Chromadorea; order Rhabditida; family Panagrolaimidae; genus Panagrolaimus; species Panagrolaimus sp. LJ2400. The sequence continues at coordinate 10,120,063 of JAMRYA010000004.1, read as the reverse complement.
GTTTGAAATCAGAAATAAAAAGTAAATAAGATTTTTAGGTTTATTATGTATCACAAAGATTTATCACAATTTTGCTATACGGCATAATAATGTATACAATATTACTGCTAAACGTCAGATATTTGGCTTTGGTGAAGGTACAAGAGAGCAGAGAGTAATGGAATATGCTGAAAAACGACTCATTGGGTATGCCTGAAACTTTATCATTTAAAAAAATGTATTTCATGGTAGTGATGATATTTCAGATTTACTGCTGAACAAATGTTTGATGTTGTGAATAATGTAGCTGCTTATCCTCAATTTGTGCCATATTGTAAAAAAGCAGAAGTTAGAAAAGTTAGTGACAGTGTTCTTGAAGCTGAATTACAAATTGGATTTCCTCCACTTCATGAACGATATGGCTCAAAAGTTACTGCATTAAAACCTTATGTTATTCGAGTAAGTTCAACTTTTCCAGGTTTAAGATTATTATTATGCCCATCTTTTTTCTAGTCTGTATGCACGGAAGGCCGTTTATTTCATATTTTGGATACAACTTGGCGATTTCAACCTTTACCAGATAATCCAAAATGCTGTACATTATATTATTCTGTAGAATTTGAATTTCGATCTTTAATACATGCTCGTCTGGCTCATATGTTTTTTGATCAAGTTGTTCGAACAATGGTGAAAGCTTTTCTAAAACGGGCTGAAACACTTTATGGCAGTCCTGCGATTGGATATGAAAATATGAAGCCTGAAGTGCTGGCTTATAAGGGTTAATATTTGCATCATTTTTATAATTTTAGTATTTCTTTTGTAGTTCAATTTGTCCTATGAACAAATAAATGCTGTGTAAAAAAATAGATTTATTTTTAAAAGTTCATCAAACATTGATTTTCTCGTCTATAACATTACCGTTTGGGCAAAGAACATTCAATGCTCGATAAAAAAAATCAAATTGTATTAAAAAATTTCCACTGTTTTGTGTATGTTCTAGAAACATTTACGCAATAACTTTTATGAAATTGGACATTAATAAAAAATAAAATAAATGAGATGCAGTGGAAGGATGAATAAAACTAATATGCTAAAACTATCCGACTAAAAAATGTCTGTAACACTATCAAGTAGACAATCTCTATAACAAACAAACTAACGAATTGGGAAATCATAACAATAAGTTGCATGGATAAAATGTAGACACAAGAAATATTAAAATATTTTATTAAGAAGAATTTTTCTAACAATCTAAGCATCACCTACATAACGAAAAATTAAAGTTAAAAAACAAACATAGATAATTTTCAACTTCTAAAACATGCCACCGCCCATTCCTCCCATACCACCAGGCATACCAGGTGCAGGAGGATCTTCTTTTGGAAGTTCTGTTACAACACATTCAGTGGTGGCAAGGAGAGAAGCAACACCAGCAGCATCTTGAAGTGCAGTTCGAATAACTTTAGTTGGATCAATAATTCCAGCTTCAATCATGTTAACGAATTGATCATTCATGGCATCATAACCATAGTTAATTTCGGTATTGGAGATAACTTTTTCAACAACACCAGCAGGTTCAATTCCAGCATTAGCAATAATAGTAGAAATAGGTTGGCGAATAGCTTTTTGAATAATTTTCATGCCTAAAAGTTATTACTCTAAAGTATAAACCTATAATAATTAATTTCATACCTCTTTGTTGATCTTCATTTTCAGCTTTAGCACCTTCAAGCTTCTTAAGAGCACGAAGAAGGGCAACACCACCACCAGGAACAATACCTTCTTCAACAGCTGCACGTGTAGCACAGAGAGCATCAGTTACACGATCTTTCTTTTCATTAACTTCAACCTCACTTGCACCACCAATTTTAAGAACAGCAACACCTTTTGAAAGCTTAGCAAGACGTTCATTAAGCTTTTCCTTTTCATATTCAGATGTTGAATTTTCAATTTCAAAAGCAAGTTGTTCAACACGCTTTTCTACATCTTGATGAGATCCTTTACCACGAAGAATAAGTGTATCTTCTTTAGTGACAGTAACTTCATCAGCTTCACCAAAATCACTAGGTTGAATTTCTTCTAATTTTACTAGAGATGATTCATCTCCAAATACAGTACCACCAGTAGCAACAGCCATATCTTTAAGCGTATTCTTGCGGTTATCACCAAAACCAGGAGCTTTAACAGCGCATACTTGAAGACCAACTTTGATACGGTTAAGAACTAAAGTAGTCAAAGCTTCACTATCAATATCTTCAGCAATGATAAGAAGAGGTCTGCGAAGTTTATTAGCCAATTCAAGAGCAGGTACAATATCTTGCACTTGACTAATCTTCTTTTCAGATAAAAGGAGAAGACATTTTTCAAATTCAACTTTAGCACCTTTGCTGCTGTTAATGAAGTATGGTGAAATATATCCCCGATCAAACTTCATGCCTTCGATGGTTTCTAATTCATCATTAAGAGTTTTACCATCTTTAACAGTTATAACACCTTTATTTCCAACCTAAAATGAACAACATGTTTATAGTTCCATAATCCATAATAACTAATTCACAAACCTTCTTCATAGCTTCACTGATAAGATTACCAATAACTTTATCACCATTGGCAGAGATAGTAGCAACTTGGGCAATTTCTTCTGGTGTAGTAACGGGTTTACTCATAGCCTTTAATTCATCAACGATAATATCAACAGCTTTCATAACACCTTTGCGAACTTCAACAGGATTAGCACCTTTGCTAATATTTTCAAAACCTTCTTTTGCAATAGCACGTGCAAGAACAGTAGCACACGTGGTACCATCACCAGCTTCTTCATTAGCTTTATTAGCAACATCCTAAAAAAAGGTAAAAGTATTGCATCATGTAAAAAAGTCCCAAATAAATCATACTTGAACAAGTTTAGCACCAAGATTTTCATATTTGTCTTTCAAGTCAATAGCTTTAGCAACAGTAACACCATCTTTAGTGATTTTTGGAGATCCCCAAGATTGTTCGATGATAACATTGCGACCCTAAAAAAGGGATACTTCATTAAAGCTTTGTTCAACAAAATTGTATATTTTGTAAGCCTATAAAGCAAATGCAACATTCTTATACCTTAGGACCCATAGTAACAGCGACGGCATCAGCTAAAAGATCAATACCAGCAAGCATTGCCTTGCGGCCATCAGCGCCAAATTTGAGATCTTTGGCATAACCACGATGTGATGTCCGACTTAATGCTCGAGATTTAGTAGCAAAGCGATGCATTTTGAAGCTAAAAAGATAAATATATAGTCATTGATTTATGTTTATAAAATATTATTATTAAAAAAATCAAAGTTAAAAAGTAGAAGATCGAGTTTTTGCTAATGATTACTACTTCTTCAAGTGTGCAAAAGAAAAAAAGCAGCAGCGACAGCCGAACTGAACTTTCTAGACAGCTACCTACTATATTCGTTGCGAAAGTTCTTATGGGGTGGAGCTAGGAAGAATGTTCGCGAAATGCAAAGAAATGTTACTGCTTTCCGATCGGGTTTGTCGGGTACTTTTCAATATTGCTAATGAACTATTTTTTGCAGATTATATGGCAAAATAATAAGCACTTTTTAATATCGTATCGATAGTATTAAACGCGTTATTTTTGTTATTCTTTGTCTTTTAGAAAAGGTTTTTTATGTATATATATTTTTAGTGCTTAAAATTATATCCAAGTATCTCTCAAAATGGTTTTTTTCACAGCTATAAGAAATGTAAGTTATAGTTTATATTTGACATTAATATTTATGCATTTATTTTCAGGCTGCCAGTGGTGCTCTTAAAGGATTTGTTCCTCTTTTTGATCGAGTAGTTGTTGAACGAGCTGTTGCTGAAGCAAAAACCAAAGGTGGAATTATGATACCTGAAAAAGCTCAAGGAAAAGTTTTGGAAGGAACTGTTGTAGCTGTTGGAGATGGTGCAAGAAATGAAAAAGGTGAAATTATTCCTACTCAGCTTAAACCTGGTGATCGTGTTCTTCTTCCCGAATATGGTGGCTTTAAAGTTAGTGTTGAAGAGAAAGAATACCATATTTTCCGTGAAACTGACATTGTTGGAAAATTCCAGTAACTGTTTTCCTACGGGATCATTTTTTATTGTTTAACTATAATTTTTTTCGTTATGTAGGTGATGATTAGTTAGTGTTTAATAAAAATTTTCGAAATCTATATTTGTTTCTAAAAAGAGGCACTGTGTTTGATAGGTAGCTTTTTTGAGCTTATTAAATGCTTGAATGTTTTACTTTTTGTTTTTACATTATTTCTACACTTCATTATTTTGGAAAGAACTCGATAATGTTCCAAATCAGGGCTGAGCGGAATTACAGTATACTTTTTTTTCTAATACAGCTGAACTGTTAGTAATAGAAAAGAAGATTTCATCTGAAAGCCAATCTTTGATACATGCAGATCAAAAACTGATCAATTTCACGCTTTTTCGGACCAACATTTTTTTGCAAAAACGGGCTGAATTACAGATTCCATAGCGGGCAAAAATGTTTCCAGAAGTCCGATAACTATCAAAAAAATGTCTCCAAAATACCATAATCTATTCATAAAGGAAAACAAGTTGGACGGAGAGAAACACCTTTTCTTCATTCTGCCACAATTCCAATCGAATTCTGTTCAACCCTATTCCAAATGACAAAGTGTTTATTGCTTAAAGCTAACTTTTGATGACATTAGATTGAAGTGTTCCTACTGTAAGACAAAGTAGCATTTTGTAGCCAAGAAAAAGAACAAAATCGTGTTTAAGAAAATTTGATTTCGGTTATTACTGATATACATATGTTATTACTGTATCCAATAGTTTTTCGATGTACCGTTGTTTCCGCAATGACTAATTTAAACAATAGTATTTTTAAACGATATAAATGCTTGTTGAAAGAAATGTTATATTTGGAAAGTTTATTTCCAATAAATAATAAAGAAAATACAACATGAAAATAAACTATTTCAAATAAGGCTTTTTTTATTTCATTTCATGTTATACTGAGCATTACTAATTGGTTAAACTATCTATTTTTTTGCAGCTTTTGCAAGTTTCATAAGACCTTCAGTGCTGTGAGATTTTGGACGTTCAAGTGGAAGTCCCATACCACGGGCCCAGATTAATTGAGAAAGACATCCAAGAGCACGAGAAACGCCAAAGAGAACAGTGTAATAGCTCATTTCAGTCATACCAAAGTGTTGAAGAAGAACACCAGAATGAGCATCAACATTTGGCCATGGATTCTTTGCTTTTCCTTGTTCAAGAAGGACATCAGGAGTAATCTTATAAAGATTTGAAACAAGTTTGAAAAGAGGATCATTTGGAAGATGTTTTAAAGCAAATTCTCGTTGGCAGGTATAACGTGGATCAGTTTTACGAAGAACAGCATGACCATAACCAGGAACAACTTGTCCACTCTTCAAATGATTCCAAACCCAATCACGAAGGCCCTTTTCAGTATAATCATGTCCGAGATCACCAACAAGTTTAGTTAAAAAGACGAGAACTTCCTATAATAATAATATAATATTAATACCGTAAGAAAAAAGTAAATTAAAACATACTTGATTGGCAAGACCATGAAGAGGTCCAGCAAGACCTGCCATAGCAGCTGAGAATGAGAGATAAGGATCAGATAAAGCAGAGCCAACTAAATGACTGGTATGTGCAGAAACATTTCCACCTTCATGATCACTGTGAATAACAAGATAAAGTCGCATAAGTTCAACGAAAAGTGGATCATCATAACCAAGCATAGCACAGAAATTTGCAGACCAATCTTTATTTGAATCAATAACACCAACAGATGAACCATCACGATAAATATTACGGTAGATAGTGGCAGCAATGGTTGGTAATTTAGCAAGTAGATTCATTGAATCTTCATAGGTATATTCCCAATAAGTTGATTTATGAACGCCATTTGCATATGCTTGAGCAAATTTAGATTCACTTTGAAGAGCAGCGATAGCAGCAATGAATTGAGACATTGGATGAAGATTTGATGGAAAATTGTCCAATAATTGGACAACATGATCAGGAAGATCTGCACGTGAAGCCCATTCTTTGCTGACAGCATTAACTTGTTTTTCATCAGGAATTTCACCAGTTGTAAGAAGCCACCAAATACCTTCTGGAAGAGGTTCATCACCACCTTGGGCCTTTGGAAGTTGTTTTTGACATTCAGGAATAGAATAACCACGGAAACGAATACCTTCTTCTGGATCCAAAACAGAAGTTTCTGTTACCATACCTTTCATGGAACGCATACCACCGTAAACCTGAAAAGATAAATATTAAAGTACTCCCCAAAAAATAAACAATTACAAATTCTTACCATATCAACAGTAATTTCTTGGATAACTGTGCCTCCATAAGCTTTACGGAATTCAACAACTTTTTTATTATGAGCAGGAATTTTTTTGGCAAGGACTTCTTTTAAATTTGTGGAATAATCAGATGTAGAGTAATTTTGTGTTGATAAGACAGCAAGGTTCTAAAAAAATTTATTAAATAAAAATTCATATAAGAAAGAATTACAAACCTTGTAAGCTAAAAGAGAGCGACGCGCTGCACCAGCAGTCAAAGAAGAAGCCATGCTTGCCAAAAGCGTTTACCTTAAAAATTAATGTATATTATTTTCAAGTGTTTATATAAAAAAACCAAGAACGTAATTAAAAACAGAAATAATAGCACGGGCATAGGTAAGGAAAAAAACAAATATTAACAAAATGCACACCGTTAAAACAAAACCCCAAAAGTTAGTTGGATGGAAAAAAAGACAACAACGTCAGGCAGAAGAAAAAAATGAGTGCAATCACTTAACGTATAAAAGCATGCAAGAAATATATGTTGGGCTAGAGACATGGCAGAGCACAGAGACGACAAACGGAATTGGGGAAAAAAGCACACTAAAGCTCTTACATGAAAAAGGGGGATAACAGAAACAGCAGCAACAAAAAAAGGAAAGAAAAAAGAGACAAATGTATGCGGCAGCGGCACACCAACAGTCTTGGAAAAGCGTGTTAAGAAAAGTTAAAACCAATAAGAAATTTTAATTTGCATAAAAGTCAAATTTTTGTTCGAAAGTGTACAATTAGGTAGTCTTAGAATCCGAGACATAAAAGAGCATCAAGAAACAGGAAGAAGTCAAATTAATTTTTATCATTGAAGAACTGATAAAAAAATGGTGGGAAGTTCAAAGAACACTCAAACTATTGGAAGAAGAACACACAAACATGTGTGTGGACAATGTGGTAATTTGAAATTGTAACTCCAACACAATACAATTTTATGAATGATGCTTTATATTTATATCAATTTATGATTTATCTTTAGGTTTTCGAATCATTTGATTCCTAATAAAACACAAAAACACAGTGTACAAAGGATAGAAAAATAGATGAAAATGAGGAATAATGATACCGACAACACGAGAAAGAGAAAAAAAATCAACCAAAAAATGTTAAAAGGAAGGCCTCGATCAATGGATAGATGACATGAAGGTCGAAGGTAGTGAGCACGAAGAACAAAACCCAACGTGCAACAATTCTTTTTTTCTTTTTTTGACACTGTTTCAAACAATGAAGCACCACCACTTGTTGTCTATGGTCTAGACCCAACAAAGAGGAAAAAGAAACATTTTGTAAATTTGTGTGTTGATTGATAAAAACTGAAGGAAAACTTTTTTATTGTAATTTTTATTTATTCAAATTATTTATGAATGATATACAGTATTCATTGCACTTGGTCAACTAATCGAAAGGCTTCTAACAGTTCATTGAGGTCAATAAATCCATCTTTGTTAAAATCAATGCTTTCAGCGATTTGTTCAAGATAGCTTTTGCTGAAATTTGTTTTTGTGTATTCTCCCAAGACCTGTAAAATTTGTTTTATGATAAGATCGTCATAAGATTTTTTTAAAAAAAACCTGGCATGCTTCCAAGAATTCTTTCATTGAAACTAGGCCAGAATTATCTTTATCCATAAATCGGAAGAGAGTTTCCAAGATATTTTTATGTCGATAAAGAGTTTCTGTAACACCATTTTGTTCAGCAGCAGCCTAAAAGCTCGAATGCATGTTTTCTTTGTTTTTTAAGAGTGCAACTATTATTACTTTATCTTTTGTTGAAAAATTATCATCTTTTCCCAATTTTATAGCTGGAAATTGTTTATAAAATACATCTTTACCATCATCTGTCATTTTAACTAATCGATTTGCCAATCCCCTCCATGGTATATTTAAACCGCTCACACTTTCAACTGTTTTACACCATTTATGAACAGAAATTAATCCTATAATACATTTTTTATGGTTAAAAACAGCCATGTATTATTATTCATTTATAACAAACCAGTGTTGTCAGGGTCATGCAAAGCAAATTCATGTTGCAATTCTGTATTGAAGGACACAAGTTTTTCTCGAAGGTCTCTTATTGCCGATTGTTCAACAACGCTAAGTCTAAAAAGAAATATGTAACTTTTTTTCGGAGTGATGTGATTGATTAATTGTGATTTCTTTTTTTCTTCATCTAAAACATACCTTTCTCTAACGGTTGTCTTTTTATGGATTTTACTTGCCATATATTGTACAAAATGTGGTTCCTTATTTACTCCCATAAATTTAACATAAGCTCCACGATTACTTCCAGTTTCATAATAATTTGATGCAGAAAAGATTGTTAGGCACGTATTATCATGCATATATTCATATCCCTCATATTTACATTCATGAGATCGAACTAATAAACGCAAACCATGTCTAAAAAAGAAAAATTAAAAAATAAAATCATCTTTATTATTCTTTTTACTTTTCCAAGAATTTTTTAGTAATATCTGCACCAAAATATGATCCACCACCTCGAAATACATTTGGCCAACAACCATTTTGTTGTTTTGGATCACTCCATAAAACATCTAACATTTGTCGCCATTCTTCAACATTTACCGATTTTTTACCAGTATCTTTTGATTCAATTATTGGAGGACGTAATACTGATAAATACTGTAAAAACAAGTTTACACATTTTGGAAAAATAATTTAAAAAAAAAAGTACAGTACCATATTTCTTGGAATCTTTTTAAGAATATTTAAATCAGTTTTGTCAGAAATTCCACCATGTGTAACAAAAATATCATTATCTATAACAGTACCCAAGGGAAGCCATGAATAAATATCTTCTAATAACCGTATTATTTGTGATGCAGCATCTTTATATTTGGTCATAAGTTCTTTAACAAAACCGTATCGTAAATTCATAATATGATCTTCATGATTTCCACGATTTAATGTAACAACGGTTGGATTTAATATCTGCAGGGATAATAGAATAACTAAAACTTCAATACTTTGTCCACCTCGATCAACAAAATCTCCATTAAATACATATGGATTATCAAAAGATGGGAACCCGTTCTAAAATTATTATTAAAAAACATCATAATTTTCGTTCCAAAAATCAATTACTTTATATAAAATAATAGATAAATCATCAAATTTTCCATGTAAATCACCACATACTGTAACTTGTTTAGATAATTGAGTAGATAAGTGAACAATTGTTGGCAATGTTTTAAGCATTCTACGCGCTTCATGAAGTATCATTAATAAAAATCTTGGATGTAATATCTAAAATTGTACCACTTAGAAATGTAAATTTAATTTGCCTTATTTCTAACCTTATTTGCTTTAAAATGATCAATCATTGATTCAACTTGAGCTTTTTTAAGAGGTAGACTAATAAATGGCCCTTTATAAGATTTTTCAACTTTAATTAAATCTGGATTTGTTGCTTCCAAAAGTTTTTTCTCTTTTTCTGCTTCATCTGGAAAAAAATAAATTTTTTGAAGAAAATTATTTATTAAAAAAATATTATTAATTATTCTTATAGTCGTTGATGAAGGTGGGCTTGCATGGCTTCATATTTTTTTCATGATTAATCTTTTTTTCATCATATCAACAAGTCATGAATTGTCCACTTTCTCCATTTTTTTTCAAAGTAAAAGCCCGAAAATAAGGGATTTAAGACAAAATGTTTTTTATGTGTTTTGAAAAAAAGGATAGAAAAAATAAAAGAAAACGAAATTATTTTTTATAATCAAAGGATGAAGAAGAAGAAGAAGAAGGAACTGATTACTAACCCTTCGGAGAGGAGTACTGAGCAAGAGCTGAAAGAAAAAAGAAGTTAAAAACATAAAAAAAGAACAATAACAACAATTAATTATCAAGAGTTTTTAAAAGATAACAGGAACTCACCATTACATAATCGCTGCCCCGGTGCTAATGAACCATTTCCTCCACCTTCTGTTGTCTGCGAATCGTGATCTGCCATTACAGTAATAATATCGCTAAAGAAATTGTAAAGCTGCTCAGAAATTATATTTTGTTATTCTTATTTTTTAAAGAGTTTCTTACCTTTAGTTGATCTTGTTCACCTGCATATTCAAGTGCAGTAAAAATTGTCCAAGTTGCTCGTCTTCGAGCTTCTAATCGAGCTAAACATCGACGATACCATTTTTGTATTAAAATTGCTGCTTTTATAGCTAAAAAGTTTATCGCTCATTATTAGCTTCATTAAATTGTAAAAGGAAAGATCAAAGAGGATAAGTAAAAATAAAAACAGAAAAAAACATAACTTTAAAAACAATTAACACACACAAAAAAACAGTTGTCACATAAAAAAACGTTGTTGTTTTTTTGTTGTTGGTTATGTATTTGAGGTCAGTTAGTCATTCAGTCACAAGTTATCTTCTTGACACATTTTTGGATGATCTTCAAAAGTAATAATATCCACAAAAATATATACACATTATCACCAATCACGAAACATTTTTTACCGTATAATTTATTATCCTTACTCAATTGCGGTGGTTTATCTTTTCGATTTTTTGATTTTAATGGCGCAACTTTTCCTGGTGATCGTCGAGCAGAATTTGATGCAGAAGTTGGTGCACTATGAGATTTTTGATGTTCATTCTCTACTTCCATAACATTTCGAATTCCAGGATGTTTTGAACGTGCTGTTGCGGTTTTTTGTTGATCTTCAATTGCTGCACCTTTACCATATCGTGGAGTACTAATTGGAGTATTTTTTGCCACTAAACTATTGTTAGATTTTACAGAGGACGAAGACTCATTTCGACGAAATACAGCGGGTAATGAAGGTTCATTATTATTGTTATTATTACTATTACTATTTTGGGTAGATGATTTAGTTAAACTTCCAGTTGATGAAAGTTTTGCAGATAACTTACTAACGTCAACAGAAGGTTGAGAAATAGTAACAGGTGATTCAGATTTGGTTGTTGATTGACCACAACCCATGCCAAAAAAATATTCTCTTTTTTATCAATTAGACATTCGGAAAGAAAGGTTGTAAAAACTGAAAGAACGTAACGAAAATAAACAGTTGTTGATTTTGAGGAATAAAAAAGAAAAACAAAAAAAAACATGATTCTTTAAAATTTTGAACGCGCAAATTTGTTACCATTTAAATAGGGTATGCCTTTGTTGGTTACAAAAAGAAGAGATACTTTAAAAGGTGTAAATAGATAAATGAAAAAAACCTAAAGAAGTACTTAAAAAATTCTTGTAACACTATTTTTTTTATTAAAAGGGGATAAATGGTTGGCTAGAATAAAAAAGAAAGATGGCGGATGAACCTTATCCACCACACACCACGCTTTTCTTCTTTACAAGTCTCATGGCAGTGTTCTTCTTCTATATTATATTTTTTATAGGCGGTGCTTCTTCTCATCTCTTTTTTTGACTCAAGTCATTTAAGCAAAGCTATTTTATCTCACCGGAGCTTAACCAGTTGTCTTCCTTACGATGGAAAAATAAATATGATGATGGCAAAAAAAATAAAAGCAATGTGACGAACTTTATCCAAAAACTACACAATGTTTTTTTTTTCTGCAGCAGCATTATTTTTGAAAAAAGAAAAGAAAAACGTAAATTGAGGGCCGGAAATGTGTTAACTTCAAATGATGATCTGATCTTTACACACACAGGTGATAAATAGAAAAAAAGCTGGCGAAACTCTTTTTTAAAAGTATGACAGGCGTATTTTCAAGGAAGAAAAAGTGAGAAAAAACATGTCGTGTCCATTTTTGAATAAAGAAAAACATTCATTTATTTTTAGTAGTTAATAATATTCAAAAAAGATCCTTTTCGTGTTCTTTAGCAATTTTTGAATGATTTCTGACGCAAATTTTTCGATGACCAAATATGGTAGTAAACATTTTTCTCTCTTTTTTCAGACAATAAAGCAATAATTTTCTTTTAAGAGGATCTCTTCTTTATGGGTGATATGTATGAAAACCGCCTTCATCATAAAAATGAAATCAAATCCTAGATTATCTAAAAGCCCACCTTCAAGCAATGACTTCATTTATGATATAAAATTTTGAGCTGTTCACGTCATTTGCATTTCACTTTTTGTTTTCCTTCAAAGAATGCAACTTTTGAAGGAATTTAAGCTTCCTTATCCCTTGCTTTTAAAAACATTTACAGAATTATATTTTTTTAAAAGAAAAATAATATTTATTTATCTTTTAATTAAATTTCTTAATAACCACAAAAATGCGAAAAAGACTGTTGTTGATTAAAAATGTCGAAAAAAAACATTAAAAAATGGAACGAAGAAAAAAGATTTTTATTGATGCAAACGTGAAGGTCAGTCTTCTTTTTTTTTCTGTATTCCATACCCATCGGTTTAAAGGAATTTTATTTTGCGGAAGAAAAACAGTTATTCAAAGAAAAAACCCAACGACGTCCGGATTGTGTCAAGCAGTTTCTAGAGTGTCTCCTACAAGGCCATTTTTTGCTCAATTTGAGTAAGATTTACCTCAATTAATTCTTTCATCATTATACCCTTTTTCTGAATTTTCTTTTACTACTATTATTACTTTTATCCAACATTATTTTTTGTTATGCTTAATAATAACAAAGATAATTACGATAATGTGTATGATGAAGATAAAAGCGCTGAATCAACTTTGTCATCACAAAAAGATAATTCCCTTACAATGCCTTCAACGTCTTCCGCAAATATTATAACAGAGGAAGTTCAATTATTAGTTAATTTTATTGAACGAGCTGCAACATCTTATACGGAAGGAAATCTTGAAAATGCTTTACATTTTTATGAACAAGCTATTATGATTGATCCCGGAAATAATGTATTATTTGCTAATAAGTCTGCCATTTTATTAAAGCTTGGACGTATTAAAGAAGCCATTGAAGAAGCTTCACATTCAATTCAGCTAAAACCAGAATGGCCAAAAGTAAGAAAATAATGAAAGGAGAGAAAGAATACGGAGGTCATAAAAACAACTAAATTTAGGCACATTTCCGAAAAGCTGAAGCTTTAAAGGAAGCCAAAGAATACGAGAAGGCAATCATCTCATACTGCCAAGCCATACAAGCAAATTCTGAAAGTCAACGCTTTTTAAATTCCCTTATTATATGTGCACAAAAAAGTATTATTGGAGGTGAGTGAATGAGTCAAACAAACAAGGAATTAAATATGTAAAAAGCAGAGAGAAAAAAAAATAGACAAGAAAATAATTAATAGTAAGATGTTATTGAATATTATTTCTTTTTTTCTCTTTTAGAACATTTTGAAGCAGCTTATAAGCAAATGAAAGAATTGGGCTTAGAAAAAAGTCAATTTGTTACAATTTCTGTTATTGGACAACAATTTTTGGGTGTTCATGACTTTCAAACAGCAATTTCAGTATTAAAAATTGCACTCAATATTGACTCACCATCATTAAAATTAAAAGAATCCACCCTTGGGGCATTAGCAAAAGCTTATTATGAAGGAAAGAATTTAAGTAAAGCAATCGATTATTTAGAACTTCAATTGGAATTAGTTACTGAACTAAGTAATTACAAGCTTTTAAATTAAACAGTAAAAAAAGAAAACACATTTTTAGAAGACATAAAAACAGAAATTCAAGTGCATGAAAATATTTCTGAGATTGCAGAAATTCAAAAAGAATATCAGTTAGCACTAGTACATCGAGATTCACAGATACGACTATGCCATCAGGTACGTACATTGTCTTCTTTTTTGTTTTAAAACAAGAAATTTTTTAATCTCTTATTTTATTTTCTTTGTAGTTGGGGTTAGCTGTGGCTTCAATAAATTGTTCAAAGGCATCTATTTATGAAAAAATGAATGATTACCTTTCTGCTGAAGAGTGTTACAAATTGGCATTAAAAGAAAATACAGAGAGTTATGACGCAAATTTTGGAATCGGAAATATTTTATTTAAAAAAGTAACATTTTTTTGTTTATCTCTTTTTTTTGACAAAACACAATATTATTACTACTACTTTTTTCTTTATATTTTAGAATGATATTTCCGACGCAATAATAGCTTTTATAAAAGCAAAGGAAGTTGCGCCTTCACAAGATTACTGCCAATTAGCTTTTATTCGAATATGTCAATGTAAAATAATTTTGGGGCAAACCGATGAAGCAATTAATTTACTTAAAACAAATTTAAAAACTGAAAAATTATTAAATCCACATATCCTTGGAAATGTGCTAGGAATAATGTGCCGAGCCGCTGAAGCTTCCGATGATGTAATTACATTTCATCGAATGGCAAAAAGACAATTAAAATTAGCTATTGACACAAATAATAATTTTCTTAAAAGTGAAGCATTTTTTTCACTTTCAAAATTTTATGAACGCACTAATCAAAAGTAAGCAAGGGCAGGTTCTGCTCAGTCAAATAACTTTTTACAAATTTGTAGAACTAATGCAAAACGACTGCTTGAGCTATATTTGGAGATTACTGAAAAGTTTGAACTCAATCACAATCCTGAACAACAAATTTTGGCATTATTACGACTTGGAAAAATTGAATTTGAAAGTGGTAATTGGGAAGCGGCAATTTCGATAACACAAAAACGTTTATTTTTAATTAAAAATTGTCTTAAAAATACTGAAATGGAAGCCAATGCCCATGCAGATTTAATAAGTATTTATAGAAAAATGGCAAATATGGTTCGTTAAATTTGTTTACTTTTAAAAGAAAAAAGAAGAAGAAGCATAATTGGTATCAATTAGCAAAACAGAAATGACAAATATGTATTTTAGGAAAAATGTAAAGAACACATTAAAGCTCTTGAGAATTTAAGAAGCACTGCAACAGAAAATACACTTTTACAAGTGGCATCACTTTATCATATTGAAATGGGAGAAATGTTCATGGAAAATAAAGAATGGGAAAAGGCTAAAGACACATTTGAAAAGGCATTGATCGTAGTACAAGAATTGGATAAAACAGAAAAAGAAGCTGAATTATGCAAAAAGCTAGGAATTGTTCATTATAAGTTGGAAAGAAATGAAGAAGCAATAACATATTTTAATCAATTTTTAATGATTTCACAACAACAAAAAAATGTTATTTCAATGTTAATGGCGTATGGGCATCTTACACAAGTGCATTTAAAGTTAGAAAATTTGGAAGAAGGATTTGATTGTGCAAAATTTCTTTTAACACTCAGCAACATTTTAAATAATTCAAAAGAAAAGATTACAGCTCTTTTATCAATTGGAAGAATTTTTTCTAAAAAAGAAGAGCACTTAGTTGCAATTAAAATATTATCAAAAGCTCGAAGATTAGCTGAAAAAACAGATTCTAAGCGGGAACTTGCACTATGTTTTGGGTATTTAGGTGAATGCCAGCTAAAAATAAATCAACGACAAAAAGCTTTAACAAATTTTTGTAAGCAATTAAATTATTTTCCTTATATTAATGATGTGGAAGAAAAGTGTGAAACAATTGCACATTTAATTGAAGAAAAAATTTTAACAAATGATGTGGTATGGTGTGCAAAATTATGCCGACTTCAAGAAGATATTGCAAAAGAGGGCTCTATTACATTACAAGTTAAAATTCGTCATTTTTGAATAAGCTTTTAAAAACTACTACTTTTTAGATGAAAGTATTACGTGAATCTGCAGCAAAGATGCATTCCTTAGGTTGTTTAGATGAAACAACAAAATCAATGGAAAAAGCTTTAATGCTTTCCATCGAAAATGAGCATCCAGATACGGTAACAATTTTATTAGACCTTTGTGAATATTATTGTGAAACGCAACAATATCATAAAGCTATTTTGGCATTAAAAGAATTTGCTGAATTACAAGATGGCATTTGTGGTCCTGATGTTTTTTATCAGCTTTCATTAATGCTTTTAACTCAAAATAGAATTGATGAAAGTATTGAAAATTTAGAAAAATGTCAAACTTTTGATATGGTATAACATTTATTTTACTTATAACAACACAAAAAAATACATACCAAAAAAATATTATAGGTTGACAATCGCTTCATGTACGCCCTTTCATACGCTTATTACAGAAAAGAAGATTTTAAAAATGCATATTTTTGGTTAATTCAATACATTGAAGCAAATATTGACGCCAAAAATATACAACAAGAAAAGCTACTTTGGGAGCGATGTTTGTTGGATTACCGATGTGGCAACATAAGTATAGCTTTAAAGGAATTAAATTTGCTTGTTAGAACAAATGTTGGACGTTCGTTTTTCGCATAATTACAATTTAATAAATGAATTTTATTTTTTTCAGCAATTATTCAATATTTGGATGAATTTAATCTTTACACAGAATTAGAGGCTGATTTAGAAGCATTTTTATCATTAGATTGTCAAATACATTTTTCAATTTCAAAAAAAGATTATGATAAAGCAAAACATTATTTACAATTTTATGGTGATACAAAGCAATGCTACATGTTCGAAAATATTGCTGTAAATATGTTGCTCAATAATCCTACAGTAAGCTTTTAATTTTAAAATTAATTACTTTTTACATAATTTTTAGAATGTTTCTGTTGATGCTTCATTTTTTAATTATACTGCAGAAGATTACATTCCTTGTTTCTTTAAACCATCTTCTCCTCAAATGTCAAAAGCTATTGCTGCTATTTTAGCAATTTCAAATTATTCTACTGTAGTCGAATCTCTTCGATGTATTGAAGTTTTATTATGGAAAGAAACTGTTTATGAATTTACAAAAGCTGGAAAATCCTTTGACATTCCAGAACCGACTTATGAGGATGTTGAAAATGCCGCTGTTAATTTATCAAAATTCCTTTACTCTTTTTCCGTGGATGATATAACTCTCATTTGGATTAAAAATGATAATGGAAAAATAGAAATGTTTTATAATATCGAAATGGCTGAAAGTTTATTGCCACAGTTTTACAGGGATGTTATTAAACAAGTTTTATTCACTTCAAAAATAAAGCAAATTTCTACAGAAACTATTAATATGTTTCTTAGAAATTGTGAAATATGTATTGGTTGCAGTAAAATGAATAAAGAAAACTATTATTTTCTTTTGGATTACTGTACTTCAACTCTCCGAGATTTTCCTGAAGCTTTAGCTTTATTTGTGAATTCAAAAAACGAAGAAATAATGGAAAACGTTATTACATTATCAGTAACAGCTGAATTATCAAAACAAGAACTTCTATCAAGAATTGCAACAACTTCAGTGGTTTTTCTTGATCTCGATGATATTTCTGAAGAACTTTTACATTCATGTGATTTATTTGAAACTGTAATGTCTACAAATTTATGTATTTTATGTACAAAAACACAACCCAAAAGAGCAGCGGAAATTGCTAAAACTATGGTTTTAAATGGATGTCAATTGGTTGTAATTGTTGAAGATTGCAACAAATCTAAAGGTGCATTTCAAAATTTACTCAAAGGTGATTTACCAAAGACTATCAGTATAACACTTATAAAACAAATTTTTTCAAATATAAATGCAACTTTTTACACTCAATCAAATTCAGAGAAAAATATTGAAGTGAGAGGTTTAAGCTGGATGGCTCGACGAATAATATGTGAAGAAGAGTATTTAGATAATTACTTAAAAACTGAAAAAGATTTCACAACTTATTCATATGAATTTGCTTTGCATGAAAGACTTAAACAAATTTTAAGCTCACAAAATGGTAACTTACAAAAATACAATGGGTGACAAAATTTTCATCCAAATTTTCTTTTATTTCCATTTTTAAGTAAACAATTTCAAGAAGACCAAATTACATGAAACTTTTAGGAATTGTACATAGGGACCTGGGGGAACAGATCTATATCACATTTGGACCCTAATATACCCTTAGAGTGGAACCCAAGCAACACCCCAAATCCCGAAAAACGACAAGAAATGAATAAAAGCTTAAAAAATTTGTGGAAAACCGTAGAAAATCGTGTTAAATTTTTCACGACTTTTTACGATTTTCCACGAATATTTTAAACTTTTTTCCATTTTGTTAGTCATTTTTAAGGGTTTGGAGCATTGTTGGGGTTCCAGATGGGGTCCAAGGATATGTATTGGGCCCAAAAGTGATATAGATTTGTTTCCCCAGTCCCTATGTAAAAGTTTCATGTAGTTTGGTCTTCTAGAAATCGTTCAATCAAAAAAATGGAAAAAACGGGATTTTGTCACCCATTGTACTGTAATAATCTTTGAAATAAATATTATTTTATAGATGCTATAACAGCAAATGATATTGTTGAAATAAAACATTTAAGTCAAGAAAAATACCCCTATACCAAACTTAAAGAATATATTTATCGTTATGATGATCACAAAAACATTGCAAAGTTGTTCCTTGATTTACTTCCCTATCAAAATAGAAACACGAATAAAAATCTTGATTCAAATGAACTGTTTCAATTAATGAAAAGTTTTGAAGTTCGAACAAAATGGAGAAGAAGAAAGAAAGGAAAATTATCAACAAGAGATTGCTGTTCAGATGGTGAACGTTGTTCTGTTTTATCAGATAAAGAATTAACCGATTCTGAATCTGTATCAGGTGCACGCGTTATTGGTTTTGATGTTGAAAATGCTGAATACAAATATTAGAAGAAAAAAACAATATTATTGCAAAAAAAACCCTTCATTAAATGTTTTGTGTATATAATAATAATATAATTACAATAAAGTTTATATATTAACAAAATTGATTACCATTGCTGTCCGGAATATTGTTGTCCAGCATAAGGTTGTTGTTGTTGAGATTGCATAGGGGAAGGATTATATGCTTGTTGTTGAGGATATTGTTGTTGTTGTTGCTGCTGTGGCTGCATTTGTGGATTAGGGTAATAAGGCTGTTGTTGTTGAATTCCTGGGGAAAATTGTTGTTGGGAAGGTTGTTGTTGTGGCATTTGATTGAAAGACTGTTGTTGAGGATATTGTGAATTGGCAGAATAGGCTGGCTGTTGTGATTGTTGCATATGAGGGGACGGTCCATATCCCTGATGGGGTGCTTGTGTTTGTGGACCAGCATTATATGGCTGATGAGGCATACCTCCTCCCATAGGTCCTCCTTGTTGTGGTGGACCAGCATATGTATTCTAAAATAATGATAATAATAGTATGTATCTGATAATAATATTAACAGATACATACTCCTCCTTGAATAGATGGATCTACGGGACGAGCTACATGTCGTCTTAAAGCTAAATTCGTTTTTCCAGAAGATACTAATGCACTTGGTGGATCATTCCAACCTGGAGTTCCTCCAGTCATTTGTGGTTGGTATGACATGATACTAAAATTCCACGTGTATTATTACCTTAATTTAATATCAAAGATTTAATAGCATAAACGATTTAAAATCTACAAATTAATACAACAAAAAATAAGCAGAAAAAAATATTATGAACACCAGCAATGAAAGCAACGTAACAAAATTTTAGTAAAGATGCTTTCAAACCGCGGTATTTTGTGTCTGACTGCCAACTGCGCCACATGTTCACAATTTCTTTAAAGGGATCAAAAAAATATTCAGATAAACAGCTGCAGTTAGTTGCAATTGGGGTTTTTCTCGAAAGAAAGAAGTTTATAAAAGGGTCATTTTTTACACAAGTCTTGTTTTAATGATGCAAACGACTTTTTCTTTCAAACAAAAAAGAACTGAAAATTCCAGGTGTACAACGTTCAAAATTGATCCGCCAACTTTTAAAGATGAAAGCATTTGTAAGCTACCGTAATTCAAAGTTATAAGAGAGAATTTGATTTTTTTTCAATTTTATTAAGCTGCAGATATTTGACCACTAGAGTTAAAAAACTTGTTGTAATAACCAAATTTATCAAAACACAAAGCTATATAAAACAGAAAAAGTTTTTTTTCAAAAATATTTTTTGTAATTGGATGTTATGATGAATTTTTACAATTGTTTGAGAGTTCTTCAGCTATCTCTCATTTCTTCTACAACGTTATCAGTCAACATAGCTATATGATTTACTGTGTTATATCACTTGCGAAAAAAAACATTTATAATATTATTTATTGCTTAAATTTCATTTTTTTTAAAAAATTTACTATAATATAAAAAATACAACAATTTTGTACAAACATTTACCGTTTATAATACCCGTTTTGAAAAATATATATTTTAGACAACACTTGTGGCATATTCAGGATTAAAATTATTTGATGTTATTTTTTTATCTGCAGAGTCATTGCTTGAAGATAAACTATAATTTGCTGAATCATCATGATGTCTCGTAATGCTTACTGTAGTTGATTTGATTGGCATTCGTAAAGGTGTTACACCAATCTTTGAAGTTGAACCAGTTGATAAAGAACTTTTTGTTAATGTTTGAGTTCCATAAATATTTGGATTATGTGGTTCACTGCCACCTCTTGTTTCATGATCAATTCGACCATAAATTTGTGAGTTTGTTCCATTAAAGCGAGCTGAAGCTATTGGAGAACTTGCAGTTGGTGTATGTGATGA
The DNA here is from genome assembly GCA_024447215.1 of Panagrolaimus sp. LJ2400. Classification (NCBI taxonomy): domain Eukaryota; kingdom Metazoa; phylum Nematoda; class Chromadorea; order Rhabditida; family Panagrolaimidae; genus Panagrolaimus; species Panagrolaimus sp. LJ2400. Next base: position 10,099,260 of record JAMRYA010000004.1, on the reverse strand, counting down.
AAAATTTCCTGCACTTCCTTGACTGGTTGATGACACAGGTGTGAAGCAACTATCTTGTTGACTACTGCTTGCAGATATTGTTGGCTATAATGGATTCTGTTTTTTGATTTTAAAAATATTTTTATTTGACTTTAATTTACCTTATAAATGACATTAGTTTGTTGTGGCTGTGATGTTAATCCTGTTGGAGGAAGTCGGGCATTAACTTGAGGACGATTTTGATTTGAAGTATTAAATGATGAAAGATTTCCTAATCTTTGATAAGTAAGATCTCTGAAATTGTATGTATTTTAAATGATAATTAATAAGACTACAGTATACCTAGGAGTATTGTTTAATTTTTTTTCATTGAGTAACGGGCTTGCTTTGACTGAACCAATGCCACTTTCAGTTGTACCACTATGAAGAGGTTCAGAAGATTGTCGTTGTTGCTAAACAATAAATGTTATTTACTCATTTCTCTTTTAAAATTAGAACTTACAGTTCCATAAGTGCCATAAATATGATTTGTTGGAGTTTGAGGTGGCATGTATTGTACATTTTGAGGTGCTCGGGCATACGTTGAATACAATGCATTATTACCATAAGTAACGCTTTCAATATTATCACCTCTATTTTGTGATCCTCTTCTTTGAATAGCATTTGGAGTATTTATAAGTGCTGCATTCTTGTTTATAGATGCATAAGATTCAGGATGATGAGGGCGACCTAATGTTGCTGATTGCAAATTTATTGCTCTCATTCCTGGACCATATTGATTACGTTGAAGAGTTCCAAAATTTTGTTGCATCATTGGATCATCGGCATAGCTAACCATAGAAGATGGAGGATGAGGTGGAAGTCCACGTAAAGAACGATTTGGATGATGATAAGTAAGTATTGTAGGTGATTGATTTCCAATTAAAGGTGTATTTCCCGATGATTGTCGACGTACAGAAGGCCCCAAAAGTCTTGTCATTTCAGGTGTACCTTTTCCGTCTTCAACAATAGCTTTTCTAAAAAATATTTTATTAATTTTTTTATTTATTAAAAAAATGAATTTGCCTTGTTGTTGGTGACTGATTTGCTCGAAGCCAGTAAACTTCATCATGTGTGTTAGTTTTCAGAGCATGTCTCATAAGTGATTGCTTTGCTAAGGGGTCATCTGTAACATACATCTAAAAATGGAATTAGCCATTTTAAAAAAGAACAAAAAAAAGAAACATTTTCATACATGATCTCCTTGCATCATTATTAATGCATTTTTAAGCTCCGACGGGGCTTTTCCGGCAATTGTTCCAAAACCAAGTTTATGAGCACTCTAAAAATTATAATATTTAGCAACGATATGGCTAAAACAATTCTAACTTGAATATTTAAGAATTCTTGAACACGATAAAGAATTTTGAATTCCCATTGTCCTTTAATAGTAAATCCAAGCCAAAAAATTAACCATGAAAAAAGATAAGCAGCATTCACAGCAAAACACGTTAACAAAAGCGGTTTTGGATCATTTTCATAGAGATTTATTGTTCCATAAATTGCAGGTAATTTTGCCACTGCCGTTGCAACCAAATAAAGAAGTGCAATAACATTTGATCCGTATCCATTGCAACATAAATCATTGACAGAATCATTTCCTCTTTGTCGCCGAATTTCTCCATAGTCATCACCTACAGCATTTTGTGCCCTTTCACGATTTTTATTTTGTAATGTTTTAACAGCAACCTTTAAAATGCAATAATATTTTTAGTGTATACCTTTTTGCTATTTTTCTCTTTTTTTTAAAACTTACAAAGTATTTTTGGTATCCATAAGAGTAAAGAATAACTGGTCCCAGATGCATTAAAACAATTGTAACCAAGTATTCCACAATTACGGAAACAGGGTGAAACATTATTTTTGGGCCCAAACCAGATAAATGTGCTCCTAAAAATTGCTCTTTGTCAAAAAAAATATTTTTTTTCAACAAAAACAAAAAAATGTTTTGCAAAAATGTGCCGACAATTGACCTCTCCTCTTTTTCCTTTTTTTCTTTTGTTTCTCATACTGGATAATTAATAAAAATTTCCCAACTCATGGGAATTTAGAGGCAGCTATTGCCATATTTTTGCATAATTTAATATTTTTGTTTAAAAAAAAGATACATACCAAGTCCAATAGGCCGAATACTGTGATGATTTGTTTCTTGAATTCGAAAAAGTATACAAAATTCAAGATACGTAAAAATGGAATCAGCAATATAAAAGAGAAAATGAAATGAAAACCATAAACTGAATGCTTTGTTAACTCTCCAAAATACAGCAGGATATGAACATGAAAAGGCAATCAAAGCAATGACAAAATTGACAAATTCCAATGGGATTCCAAAAAGTCGAGCATGCATAAGAACTAAATTTGAATATTTGTGTCAAAATATTGTGATAAAAAGGGTCGAATTACCTGGAAGGATGTTTGGAGCTAGTGGAGATCCAGCAAGTTCATCAGTTGTTAGCCGGAAACTTTGGAGCCTTGTATCACCCATGGGTAAATTTGTTGCTAATTGACGAGCTCTTTGATACAAAAAATCGAGTTCTGTGTTTAAAAAATCTCCTAAAAAATATCTATTGTTTTCTCTAAATTTTTTCATGATTTCTTTCAGTTTTTTGCAGTATAATTCGACACAAATTTAGTAGCTTCAAAGTTAGACAAGCATTTCTCTTTTTTCTTTTGCATTTTTAGAACGTTTGTTCCTAATCCGTTGATCCCTTCATTTCAAAAAAAGGAATAAGAAGCTGCAAAACCCTTCTTGCCACTTAAGCCCTTTTGGTTAAAGAAGAAAACGCAATGCCATGCAGAACTTGGTTATTATGAAATAGGTTCCATGTTTACATAAATTCTAATTTTGGCACATTTTTTACTTGCGCACAAAAAATAAAATGAAAAAAGTCATCAATATTCGTCGACAGCAAGACAAAAAAAGATTTCATTAAAAACTTTAATTTATAAAACTTTGGCAAAATAATTTAAAGTGACAAGCTGCAATTCCTTTGTATGTGTTTATTTGCATTTTTGCTTTTTAAAAAATTATAAAAAATAACTTTCATATTTTTTCTGTACTAATGCTGCCGACAAATGATAAACCTTCTTTTTTCGAGTACTTTTTTTTATATTTCAAAGCTGCTTTTTCATTGTCCTTTTTTCTTCTTCCTTTAAAGTGGTCCTTCTGCTTAAAAAGAGAAGATTTACGGGAAGAAGAAAAAAAGTGCATGGCTCTTTTTCGGCGATTAAAAAATAAAACAAAGAGCTTTGGAGCAGACGGAAACTAGCAAGCAGTAAGAAGATAACACACACATTTGCATAAAAAATAATGGTCAGCTGTAAAAAGTTTACAATTATTGTTTTTTGTGTGATGCTTTGAAAGTTGCTGTTGTTTTTTTTGTTTTACTAAATGTATTACTGACCTGAATTAATGAAACCAAACCGATACAATTGTGCAAGCAAGCATTGTTGGGCAAAAAGTTGGCAAATTGCAAGAATCACGTGAATTGTTTGTGGAAGTGGAGGTCCGTGTAGCCATAAAGATTTTAGAAATCGAAGACAGCATGCTGTAAAAAAGCGAGATAATAAATAAACATCAAAGCAAAAAGGTCACTATCGATAGCTTACAATTTCGACTTGGACCAGTAATCTCTAAAATCCTTTCAGTACGAGCGCTCAGTTGATCATTATCTCCAGCCAAATTTCCAGATTTAAAGACGCCAAATGCTACAAATAATAAACAAAGCGGTATACAGGCAGCATAAAGGGAAATATAAATCGTTAGCCATGTATGCGGATATGCGCCATGTGGCCACTTCATATCCGTATAAAGACGATATCTTTCAAATCCAAGATAAAGAAGATAAATTTGAATTAAAAGAAATATTATTGTATACCATATTGACCAAAGGCTATTAAGCCTGGCTCGAAACACACAACCCATGTTGTTGTTTGTAACTATTCAATACCTTGATTTTTCAAAAGCATTAGCTGTCAGTAAATAAATAAAAAAAATTGATGAACCGGAAGGAAGACTGAAAACAAAAAAAATTAAAATAAAGTTTCCTGAATGAATGAATTCTTATTTGGACAGGTGTAAGTGACGACGCGCTCGATTCCATTGTTCTTTCCTTTCCCCCCTTTTCTCTAACAATGACCACAAAAACATGATCCGTTCATTCAACATTTTTTTCATGAAGTCTATCATTTATAGGGTATTATTATTTTAAAAACGGTAGAATCAATAATATACTTAGAGAAAACAATTTTCTGCCCTACCAGCTAATTGGATCAAGGATGTCATTTTCGCGGGTGGCAGTGAAAGTAGGAAAAAAATTGCTTGCTCATTTTAGAGTTGACCCTGTCAAAAGTGCACAAATGCACTTCCAAAAGAGCTTTATGTCGAAATGAGTTATATCCAATTTTGGAAGATAGTCAAGTAAAAAAATGAAACAACGGTTAACGCCCGTTACTCTGTTTTTAAAAAAAATGGCATCAAATTGCATGCCTGTAAAGTCACTTTTATGTTTTCAAACATAAAAATGCCATTTCTTTGCTTAAAGCTTCTTGGTGCAAAAAGTTTGCTGACAGAAAGAAGAGAGAAATTGAAGTATTATTATCAATGGCACAAACGTTCTCTTCTCTTTTAGATGCAGCTTAAAAATTTTGAAAAAAAAACAAAAATAAACATTTAATTTGTTTGAAAGATTAAAAAGCCCACAGAAAATTTTTTCTTTGTTTTTTTGCAAAAAAGAAATTTGACAGTAAATATTTACAGGTTTACTTTTGGAAAGTTGGTTTTTTTTTCATAAAAGCAAAGAGAATTTTTAAAGAGCATAAGAAAAATGAGATGTTTTAAGGACAAGCAATGAACGCTGGACATTGAAGAGATCGAGAAATGAGAGGCGCGGGAGAAAAGTAGCGGCTGTTAGCCCCGCTGGCAGTTATTCAGTATCTCCCTTTCTTTCTTCTCTCGGCGTGCGTTATATGCCCTTTATAGAAAGATAGATGGTGTTCTGGCTTAATGCCAGAACTGGACTCCAAAAACGTTTGCCGTTGTATAACGCCCGCCCTTTTATAACAAAAAAGTGAAAGCGTATGCGCGCAGTAAAAGAAAAAAATTCTTTGCTTGACTATTTTTTTTCCTTCAAAAATGCTTGCTTGGATCTTAGGGTGGAGTCCCTGGCTTGCTAACACATGTCCATAAAGTGGTCAGTTGCGCAGACAAAAAGGAATAAGACGAATGCGATGAGATGACCCCCTACTGTCTTCCTCTCTTATTCTTTAACACTAGAATGAAGAGGAAAAGTTGTCATCATATAATGGCACAGAGATTGACAATACTTAATAATGACCAAAGGGTAAATATATCACGCAGTATTGCGTGTTATTCAAAATTTAACAAGTTTTTTTTAAAAATGAAAAAAAGAGGAGCAAGGGAAAGTTTTGAGTTTCGCTTCTATTTACTTTTTTACAAGGTTGACTTTTCGTATTAAAGTATTAACTAAAAACAAAAAAAAATTACTGGTTGTCTAAGTTTTAAGGAAGTGAAAGAAAGAATCGAGAAACAAAAAACTTTTGTTTTCTTGATTAAAATAAAAGAGAAAAAAAACGTTTAAATTTATAAAATGTAACAATCAATTTGATTGAAAAATAAAATACAAACTGGACATTATCCTAAATGCTTTTGGTAGCAGGAGCAGCTGTGAGTGACACATTGAGGCCTATCAAGCTTTTTCTTTCAATGCAATATCCCGGTGTTTTTGGTTGTTGCAATGTTTCATTTTTAAAAAGGTTGAAAAAGTTTCTTTTTGCTCACGAGTAGTACATCGAAAAGATGTTTTAAAATGACAACAATGATGCCAAAAAGATCGTAGCTAATTAGAGAATGTGTTCTTTCAAAGAAAAAGAGGGAAAGATGGGAGAGAAAATGAAGAAGGATGGATGGAAACAAAAATAAGACTAGTTAGTTACTTTTTTAGTTGCAAAATGAGAAGAAAAAAAAGGAAATTTAAGTTTTTTTTTCGTAACAAAGTATGCATAGAAAGTAGTAGTGTTTTCTCTCACACACACAGTAGCTAGTTTGTTATCCAAAAAGTTTTTAGTCATTTATTTTTAAGCAGTAGTAAATAGAAGAAGTTTAATGAAAAGAAAAAAACAACATTGAAGCATTGATTATTTTGTAATTAATAACAAAACTTGTCTCTATGAAAGCTACCGACTGGTGCGGTTAATGGTGGTGATAGAGGAAGATCTCGTTGAATGCTAAATGCTGTAAAATCTCTTGATGCTCTTGTACTTCGTCGGGATGAATTATAATAACATTTTTCTTTTGGCTTCGGTGAACTTGTGTGTATTGTTGTTCCTGTTTCTTGACGATATGAATAACGTTCTTTTTTACGCACTTGGACAACTGAAAAAAAAGAATTTTGTTTTTTTTCTTTCTTTTGAATTTTTATAATACAATAAAAAATAATAAAAGATTACGTAGATCTTCAAGTCCTGGAATAACTTTTGACTTTTCACCGGGTGTCGGATAACGTTGGAAATACATTTGTGTTTGTAAGTATACACAAAGTTGTGCAGGTAAAAAACTTAATGCTGCAGCCATAAATGAATATCCATATCGATAACTGAATGCTGAAGGTTCTCCTGCTGCATTGGGCTTCATTCGAGGTGCCATTTCATCATCAACAACACAAACAAATTGCAAAACTGACATTGATACAGTTAGTCCACCAATAACATAAAAAATTGCAGAAATAACACTTCGACTATCTTTTTTAAAATATCCAAATATTGCAAAAAAGAAAGCAATAAAGCAAAGAAAAGCTCCAATAATATGCATCAAAGTTGGTACTCCAAGTCTGATTAAAATTCCTACAGTTGCAAAACTAAAATCTGTTAAATCATTTCCAGTATAAATTGGATTCCATTGACATTCATTGTTATCTCGTTGCTCTAGAAATTTATTTATTTGTTTACCCTTTCTTTGAAAAAAATTAGTTACTTAAAATAGGTTCAACTTCTGCCGAAACGTTATCCACAAAAGAGCGGCAAACTTTGAAATGGCCAGCTGTGTAACGAAATGGTGCCTCCTACAAGTGTTCACATTCATAAAAAACAGAAAATAAAAATATGGTTACCAGCTGATCTCCTTTGTCATTTGTAAGATTTATTGGTCGTGGCTCAGTAACATATAACCAATTTTGAGTTATTATTGGAACAATTTGCATTACCATTACAGTAATCCCAATATAAAGATTTGTTAAAAACATTGAATTTTCTGTGCATTTATTTTTAATAAAAAACTGTAATGTTTTTAATTTGTTATAATTCGATAAAAACAATGAACGTACATTGAACAACCACTTTTTACAAGTATTTCTGGGTGGTTTATAGATATCTGGTTTGTAATTTTTTGCAGGACTGAAAAGCTCAACATGTATATTTCAAAGCTTCGAATCATACCTGTCCATATCATAAAAATCAATAACACGAAAATCCATGATTGTTCCGTCCAGTAGCTAATATGTCAAAAACAATTTGAACAACAACCGAAAAAGGACCTTCAAAAAGATAGAAACCTTTCAAAAGCAATGATGCTTTTCTTTGAGGGATGCCTTCAACTTCAAGTCCCCGCCTAGTTCAAAAAAAGTAAAATGACATGAGCGTGTAAGTTACTCAAATTTTTTTTTCAAATTAGTAAATTCCATGAAAGCTAATTGAATTTTCAACGAGCAGTTGAATGGTGGGAGTAAAAACTTATAAAAATTTTCCAAAAATATGTGCTCTAAAATGCTATTTTTATGTATTAAAAAAAACGAAACGTTTGTTTGTGAATAAAAGTTATTTTTATTGTCACTCGTCACTTTACACTATTTTAATAACAAAAAAGCTATTTATTTATTTCATTCAAAATTTTTAGATGCTAATGTTGAAGGATCAATGCGTAAAAGATCAATGGCATTATTCCAGAGTAATTGATCCTAAATTTGATTGATTATTTATTTATGTCTTCTTCTTAATAAACATACCTTATCTTCTTGGGTAAAGTCTTCATATTCAACAATAACCTTTCCAGGCTGTAATTCGCCTAATGGAAATGGATAATCAGTCCCAAGAACAATTTTATCCTTTCCCACAACTTCAATTAACAATCTCAAAGCATTTGGATCATGAACCAAAGAATCCGTCCAAAACTTTCCATGAAACTCAGTTGGATTTATTTGACAATTTGTAGCACAAAGATCTGGTCGTACTTTGAATCCATGTGAAACTTATCTGTGGATAAGCTCCACCGCCATGTGCAAAACAAAGTTTTAATTTCGGGAATTTTTCCAAAATCCCACCCATCAAAATGCAGCAAATTGCTTGAGCTGTTTCGGATGGCATTCCAACAAGCCATGGCAACCAATAATTAGATAATCTTCCATCCCAATTATGCATATCCCATGGATGAATAAAAATACAAACATCCAAATTTTCCGCTTCTTTATAGAAGGGGTAGAAATCGGGATGATCCAAATTTTTGCCATTAATATTGGATCCAATTTCAAAGCCCATCATCCCTAATTCACTTACGCATCTTTTCATTTCTTTAATAGTACACTCCATTGAATTCATGGGTAACGTCCCAAGGGGGATTAAACGATTAGGATATTTTCGGCATTCGTTATAAAGGTCGTCGTTGAGAAAACGGGCAATAATTTCTGTATGTTCTGGTTTTGCCCAATAGCTGAACATTACAGGTACAGTAGAAACTGCTTGAACGCTTACATGACTTTTATCCATTTCTTGAATTCGGGCTTCAGTATCATAACAATTTTTTTGAACTACTCGAAATAATTTTCCGTCTTTCATCATATGAGCAGTTCCATCAGGATTATTTGTATGATTCAATGTTAAAAATCCACCATAGCCAAATTGCTAGAATTACTTTTTAAAGATGTATCTATTTAAAAATAATTATACCTTTTCAAAATCAGGGATATCTCGGGGCAGAGCGTGAGCATGAATATCAAACTTTCGATCTTTTGAAGCTTAAAAATTTTGAAATCATAATTATTCATCGCTAAAAAATAAACAAACCTGAAGAAAACATTGTTGTAATACAATGCAACAATCACTATTGACTACAATAAAAATTACACAAAATCATAAACGTTTTTTTGGTTGTATCTTTCATTTTTTTCTTCCCCCAATCAATGTCAAAAACCACAAGGTCAAAAGTCATCATTAATAATTATATATCTCTCTTTTTATTGATATAAAAAAAACAATAATAAAACAAACAAAAAAATGCAAGATTTTATAAATTTAATTTAAGCCAAAAAAATATGCAAATTCCTTTTTTTTAAATTAATCATATTCGTCATCTTCTTTAGATCTGAATTTATTTGCAATCCATGCAACTTTATTTACAACTTCTTCTTGTGCTAAATTAAAACACATAGCTAGAAGGGCCATACCAAAAAGTAAATATACACTGGTAATAACAAGTTTTTCTTGTGCTTCTTTATCATTACCAACGGAAGCACCTGGAAATTTGTCACCAAATCCTAGAAAAAATATAATGTTGATCAAATTTAATAAAGTAAAAATCTTTTACCAATTGTTGTTAAGGATATGAAACAAAAATAAAAACTATCAAGGAATGTCCAACCTTCCCATAAACAAAATATTATTGAACCAACAACAAGATAAGCAAACATTGTTAATAAAACAAGTGATAATGGAACTGATATGCGCTGTAATTGTGCTTCAACGCTTTCTTTAACTTCTAATTGATCAAGATGAACTCTTGCAGCAAGAAGTTCATGGACGTCACTTGCCGCTGCTGCTGGAACACCTAAGGATTCAAGAGAACAATCATCTCGAACACCAGGTCCAAGACGACCAGAGCCCATATCTATGTTTTTATTATTTTATTAAGATCAATAATTATCATATACTCTTACATGATCTATTAGTTGATGCTCGAGTCAATTTTGCAACCAATGAATTTGCTCGACGAATTTTTGCTGCTCTTCTCTTTTTATGCCATAAAATAAGTTTATATTTCAACCTTATTGAGCGAGCATATAAAAATCTTAAATTTTTAAATAGTAATTTCTCGTCAAAGATTTGAAATTTATAAAAACCTGAAAATTTTTGCCATAACATCACCAATATTTGTTAAGAATAAAAGCATTAATGGTATGCCAATAATTGCAAAAACAATTGTTAAAGTTTTTCCAAAATATGTTTTTGCAGCAGTATTACCGTAACCAATTGTTGTAATTACAGTTAATGAATAAAGAAATGCACCAGTAAATGTCCACTGCGCTGAGACACCTAATTCTTTTCCATCATACCCGCGTCGAATTGCCCACATACATTTTTTTTGAAATTTTCTAATCTGCAAATAAAGAATAACTTTAAATCTAAAATTATTAATTAAATGTGTTTTAACCTGTGCATAAACAGTCCTCTCCCATTGTGCTCGATCAAGCTTATTAACTGTAAATGTTGTATTCCATGCAACATTAACAGCGTCATGTCGAGCCCTTGTTACTTCACTTTGAATTTCTATTTCATGCGGACTTTCAACAGCTCGAAAAATAATTGCTCCACCAAGTGCATATCCTATCACCTAAAATTTAATGGAAGATTGATAATTTGTTATTAGATAAATTATAAATATGTTAAACTGCTTACCAGTGCACAAAGCCCAACGTGTGAGAAGAAAAATGCAATAATACGTTTAACTAAATTGACGACTCGTGTAACTTTTGAACGTCGATGTCGTCGACCCATTTATCCGCCTAAAAATCCAAACTTTAAAAATTTAGTGATACTTTTATTATTTAAGCTCTTAGATTTTTATATTTTAGAACTCTAAACACTATAGGTTTATTATTACATTTTTAAATATTACATTTAATGTATTAGCAGCTAAAGCAAACAGTAAAAAATTGATTGTTTTTCTGTTTATTTTGAGAAGCGTAGCTTTTTAAAATGTTGCCGTTGATTTTTGAAAAATAGCTGTAGAGCGATAATTTCTTTTTAACCGTTTTTTGCGTAAAAACACATCGAAGAGAAGCCGACAAATACGTACTTTCTTCAGGAGAAATAGTCTCAAGGGCACCACAATTTCTCCTGAAAATGCTAAAATTCAAAAAAAATTGCATACATTTTTTGCGTTCGCATGAAATCGTATCTTCTAAGTTTATAAATATTTTAATCAAATAAATTAAAATATTGCCTAATAAACACATCTGTGAAATACCTACCGTAGTCTCTTCAAGATAATCTTCATTAACCTCCAATATCTTTTAAAACAACTTTTTATAAAATGTTTATTTTTGTTTTCAAAGGCTCTTCCTTAATATTGTTGCCTTTTAGATTGAGATGAAGAAGGGATAAAAAAACTTCTTTAATATGCTATAGTGCAAAAAAAGAACAACAAAAAACGTCGCTTCATGTTCTCAAAAAAACTAAGTCACAGCTTTAAAAAATCGAAACAAACAATTCTAACGCCCCCTCGGGATCTGAACTCATATAACTCTTTTTTTTCTATTTTTTCTTTTTTCCTCAAATATAGTCCACCCATTTTTTATGTCATACACAGTGACATAAAATAGAACGTATCCAATTTAAAAAAATGTTTAATAATAGGCAACATAAAGATATTGCAACTTTTTACAGGAAAATAAATTTTGACTATTTTATCTTTTTTGAACAAGTTTGTTACAAATGTTTTGCAATGCTTACAGTAAGACTTACTTTAAAGGCACAACTATGGAATAATACGGCAGTGACAGAATACTGTCAACCTTCTGACAATTACATTAACAGCAAGCTCAAAATTTAAAGTCATTAGACAAAGAAAGAAAAGTGATGCAATTACTGTAATTAAATTTTACAGCGATAAAAATGTTTTTCGTAATTAAATAACAATGTTGTTAAACTTTTTTTGAGTATCAATGATACTTAAATCTAAACTAAATAAAGTTTTTTTTAAAACAGAATAAAAAAAAGAAAGAGATGAAAAAGAATGGAATAAGTCTAAGGAGGAGCAGCAGCAGCCGCTTCACAGAAGTTAAAGCACTTGCATACATTGATTTGACCTTGTAGCTTTTTGACAAGAAGGATGCTTTCTTTTTTTTCTGTTTCTTCATCTTCTTACTTGGACTAAACAAAGCCTGCATGCAAGAAAGCTTTTCCAAACATGAATCTATTGCAATAAAAAATAGCAGAAGAGGAAGCATCGGCATTACTGACACTAAATTCAGAACCACTACTAGCTTTCGTTTTATTCTTTCAAATACAGCTTGAAAATCCTTCGAGGGTACAAAGACATGGGAATTTCCTTTTTAACATGATAGAGTGAAAAATAGCGTATCTCTATTGAAAAAAAAGAAAACAAAAATGTCTGACAAGTGAAACAATCTCAACCTCTTTTTTTCATTTAAAATAAAAATTAAAAATGTTAATACAGTGTCAGATTTGTTAAAAAAATTTGTGATAGGTTATTGATAAAAAGATTCACAAGCAAAAAGTAGCTGGGTAATGGGAAGCTTTTTGGTGATTTTGTAACGGGGACAGGAGACTTTTTAAGCACAGATAAAAAACTTAAATTTTCATTTAAGTTCTTTCCATTCTTAGCTCGTGTCTTCCACAATGTAAACTACAGTAATCAAATCGCTTTTGTATATCCAACTTCGTGAAAAATATAGAAGTACCAAAAATTACAATATTTTGGGATACAGAAGTAAAAATCTTCTTTTTAAAATTTGTTCAACAATGCTTGAAAATGTTTTATCCCCTATTCCCCTTAAGCAGTGCCCAAACTTCACCGAATTTTTAGGGGGGTTGGGGGTGAAGCGACCTTTGTAAACATTATGTTTGTTCCCTTCGGGTAGGCTTTTTACAACAAAAATTTATTTAAATACTTTGAAACAAAAAACAAAAAGAGTTTTATGCAAAATTATAACGATGCGGAGTTTTTCCATATTAATCAATAACTTCTTCGTAACAGCTGAATTTGCTATTAAAATAAATTGAAATCAAGGAATCCAAACGTTCATCGCCTGTTGAATTTCTTAAAATATTTTTGATTTAAAGCCGAAAAACATCTTTCTGATGTTGCAGATGAACCTCCAAAAATAATGAGAAAATACGTACGTACCTTTGCGTTTTTTTTTTCATCAGATCGTTCGTCTGGGGGGTGAAGTTTCACCCGCTTCACCTTGTCGCAAAGAAAAAGACTTTTCTTCGACGATGTTTACTTAAAAGCAAGGATATGCTTCATTGATTAAATAAAAATATTACCATTACCTTTGTTTAGTTCTTGATAAGGTCAACCTATTATGTTTATTTCTGCTTAAAAACTACTGGTAAGGTTATGCAGTTAATTTAGAGTCAAAATAGTTGCACAAGTTTTTCAATTTTTGATATAATTTGTTTATTCTTATAACAAAAAACAGATTTTTAGAACCATGAAAGTTTATGCACCTATAGCCAATCTTCCCCCTTCAACATTTCCATCTAATATTGAGAAAGACAAGCTAAAAAAACGGTAATAAGACAAAATGTTGTTATCTGATAATAATTATGTATATTTAACTCAAGCATTATAGATCACATATCCATATCAAGATGAATTAAAAAAGTATGCGGCAAAAGAATTGGCTTGGTGTTTTTTAACGTTCACTTTCTTCATTGAAAGTGTATACTATCTTTATAATCCATCGGATTTCTTTTATCCGTGTCAATATCCAAATCTTATCTCTATTAAAGATACCATGCAGCTTAGTCTCCACGGCAAGTCCAAAAAACTCTTAGCACGAAAAAAGTTAAAATCCGTGAGAGACATTAGCTGTTTTTTGTAAAAAATGTTAAAAATTAACTGCTTGTGTTTAACACGTAAAATTAAACAATATTTTTTCTATTAAATTTTTTTATTTTAAACTTAATCACAACATATATGGGAGTTGATTGCTTTTCATAGTTATGAAAAAAGTTCATTCTGAAGAGAATAGCATCGATTTAAATTTTCAAATCCCTAAGGCTTTTAAATGCTTCGATGGAATTTTAATTTTTTTTAAAAAGTTGTTACTTAAGATACATATATAAAATATTTTTAAGAGCTTTTACCGGAAAAATATGTTTTCGAAAAGCCTTAGGGATTTGAAAATTTAAATCGATGCTATTCTCTTCAGAATGAACTTTTTTCATAACTATGAAAAGCAATCAACTCCCATATATGTTGTGATTAAATTTAAAATAAAAAAATTTAATAGAAAAAATATTGTTTAATTTTACGTGTTAAACACAAGCAGTTAATTTTTAACATTTTTTACAAAAAACAGCTAATGTCTCTCACGGATTTTAACTTTTTTCGTGCTAAGAGTTTTTTGGACTTGCCGTGAGTCTCTACGAAAAATCCATCTAAAATGGCACTAAAATGAGTCCAATGGTATTAAATGAAGAATTTGAATATCACAAAACTCATTGGAAAGAATGCTTCACACAAAATGCCATTAATTTTCAGTCAAAAGTTCTTGTATTTCAAATAATTTCTTTTTCCATTGGTACAATACTTGCATTACACACTTTTTACAACTTCTTTAAGTGTGTAGCAAAGATTAGATGTCTTACAGCAGAAGAAACAAATGCATATCAAAAAGATTGGAAAGGTTTCACCGAATTTACATTCAATTTGATCTTGAGAGCCTTTTTCCTTACCCTTACATATGCTTATCTTTTAATGGGTGTATTACATTGGTTCACCGGCGTTCCAACGTCTGTATTAAGAATGCCATTTTTTAAATAATAATGTCCTAATTTTTTGTACAAATTTTTTTAACCATTTTATTTACCTGATGATACTTTTATGCGTTAAACAAAATATACTGTAGTTTCGATGAATAAATATAAAATAGCGTATCTCTATTGAAAAAAAAGAAAACAAAAATGTCTGACAAGTGAAACAATCTCAACCTCTTTTTTTCATTTAAAATAAAAAAAAATTAAAAATGTTAATACAGTGTCAGATTTGTTAATAAAATTTATGTTAGGTTATTGATTAAAAGATAAGTACAAAAGCAAAAGGTAGCTTGAGACGGTATTATTTAAAAAAAATCTTCACAAGCTTTTTTTATAAATAATGTATTACTTCTCTTTCCCGACTCCCAAATTTTTAGATTACGGTATAAATAGACTTAAGACTTTCTAAAACATGTATTTAGACGTATAATAATGTATGAAACCCCAAAAAATATTACAACTTTTAAAAATTAATATTTATTAGCACATTTACAACACTATGTAAATCAAAGAAAGCTCAATTTATTTGTTTATACAAAAAAAATCAATTATTTACAGATGCATAAAAATTCAACCCAGAGAAATAATAATACTCGTTACATCGCATCAAAATGGAATCGGTGTAATTGGGCCTGCCTTTCTTTACGATCTTGTTGACGTTCACGATAATGTAAGAATATAATCAGTATTATCAAAATGACACACACCGAAAATAATACAGCAACACTTTGTATAATTAATTGACTAGGAGTTAAATAAAGTCGACTTTGCCAATGTGTATCAGCACCTTCAGGAGGAACAACAATAATACGAGAATTTGGAACAATCTGCTTCAAAACAGAATGTTGATTTTGAGTTTGATCAGGTAATCTTGGGCTACCAAGCTTTACTTCATCTATGAAATTAGGAGATCGCCCAAGACCAAATAATAAAAATGGACTATGAAGGGCGCGTTGAGAAGTTTGAGGTAGTTGACATTGAGCAGACATTCGAGTATTACCATATGAATCAGGCATTGAAAAATAAGCACAAGCACCATGCCAGGAAACACCACTTCCTAAAAATTAATAGATTATCAAGTGAAAAGAACAACCTAAAGACGTACCAATTTCATTAGGATTAGAATTTTTGCAATTACGAGTGCATACATTTGTAAATATTTGAACCTTTAAAAAGGTTGTATCACCTTTATCATCACATCGTATAAAATTAAATTTGAGATTTCTACTTGAATCAGTGTATTCAACCAATATATCAAGGGTACCATCTTCCTTTAAATCAAAAAATGCAGCCATTTTAATTCTTCCTTGTGCCATTTCAGCTGGGATAACAAGTTGAGGAACTTTTTGGGAAAACATCATTTCAAACTTTCTAAAAAATATTCATCAACGTATGAACTTATACAAACACAACAAACCTGGAAAAGTTTTGATTACCAGTATATTCCACATTTTCAAAAATAACAGGCATAATGGAATTTCCCTTGCTTACAGTTGCAATCAAATCAGGATAACCATCAAGAGTAAAATCTCCAACTCTGAAGACAGGGCCTTCTTTTTCAACAACTAATTGTGCATCTTTTAAGTCAACTTGAAAGTAAACCCATCCCTTCTTTTCAGAGTATATCAATATGTATTCAACATTTTTGCAATCTTTATTTCGGCAAACAGGAATGAGTAAGTCAATTGATCCATCTGCATCAAAATCAGCAACAACACCACTTCCAAAATAGTCAAACTTGAAACCGCTTACAGGAATATCAGGGATAATAGAGAATCTCTTCCAGTAACCTTTACCAAGATCTCTCAATTTCCATGATTCAAAGTGAGGAACTTCAGAGTTATTGGGTGATTCAAGAGCAAAAATAATTTCTGAGCTTAAATCACCATCTAAATCAGCAAAAATATGAGGAAAATTTCTGAAAGGGTTTTGAAGAGATTCATGACCAGGAAACGATTCATCAGCACAAGATAGATCCAATTTTGAGATATTTTGATCACCACGAAGACAGAAAAATGATTTATTGTCGTGTTTACTATCCTGTAAAAATCCAACAAGATCAGCAATACCATCACCATTAATATCGACAATAGTTGGAGGTTGTGCAAACTTAAGGCGAAGTTTATAAGGAACGAATGACGTGCCATTATTATAATATATGTCACTTGTTAAAGACCCGTCTACATTATCCTAAAAGTCACAAAGATAAAAAGCATAATATAGTATGTTTTACTTACATATGTAACCAAAATATCAGGTAATGCATCACCATTAAAATCAGCAACAGCACAAACAGCAGAACCCGAACCAGGCTTTAAATTAATTGGAGGATATGGACTTGGATTAAATTTTCCATTTTCTGATTGTATCAAAACTGTAAGAGTATTTGATGATTGACTTTGCACAATGAGATCAGTATATCTATCTTTATTCATATCACCAAAACCACAAATCTGCCCTTCATGTGGCGTCATAACATCTTCATCACCAATTGCTATAGTTACCGCATCAATATTTATCAAAAAACACCCGTAAAAAAGCAAGAGCCATGACCATAGAGCTTTCATATTGGAGAATCAATCACTTTACATGCTATTATTAAAATAATAATATAAAAAGACCTGAAACAATAACTTAAAATGCAATATACAAACGTAAAACACGTTAAACAGCAATGTAACAAAAAAGAATGATTAAAATAAGCGTTAAAATAGTTAAAATGAAATTAATCAACAACAATAATGACGTCAAAACAAAAATATTTATGAATCACAATTTTTTTTTCAACACAAAAGCAGCAAACTTTTTTTATGCTTATAAACGTGTGGCAGCAATGAAATAACGTAAATAACGTTTTACCAAAAATGCGCACAAATGGGAAACAGTTTAAAATAAATAAAGATAAAAAAGCAAAAACAAATTTCTTTCGGTAAAAATTAATGAAAAAACAAATTAATATGCAGCTTGTGATAATTTTTAAGGTAGAATAATTGAAATTGTTTTAATCTCAGCTTGGACTATAAAATGTTCTGATAAGCTGGTGATTGCTCCGTCAAATGCCGTTTTTTCCAACTAAAAAAATTCTTGCCAAATGAAGCTTACATCTTTTATTGAAACTCTTACACAACTTATACATGAAATAAAACCTAAACAAAAAAAGCTATTAAAAGTTACTTTTTTTTTAATTTTCTGTTGCATTATAAATATGTTTTGTTTTAAGAAGATCCTCCAGGATTTTTTTAAAACATGGGTAAATAATTACTATATGAAAGCTAGCTCCTTCGCATAGCAAAAACTTTTTTCAGTGATTATGAAGCTAAAAAATATGTTTCTTTTTAGATGTAGCTTATAACACAGTAATTCTCTAATATCTTTTTGTCATTTAGTTTTCTATAATTAAAGCATTTAAAAACAAAATATAAAAGCCTTGATTGTGAAGAGAAAGAATAAAATACAAAATTTATTATCCGACGTTTCGAACGATTCACGTTCTTCTTCAGGGAAGTACTGAAAAAGAAGAATTTAAAAATTACAAAACAAAAACAATTACAGCAAGAAAAAGAAAAAACTGAGATAATGCATTAAAATAAAACATACTGTAAAAAAATAAAAGTTTTTAAAAAATTGTAATTTCTGATACGAATGTTACTTATCATCGCTCATCTCTACTGTAGCGTTGCAGCATGAATTCTTTTTTTGTTGATTTAAGAATCTTATTTTTTCGTTTTGCTGTTATCGTATTAATTTATTACTTTTTAGATAAAATAGTTATCGAATCAGAAAGCGAGTACAGAAATTCATAGAAATTTTTAACAGGACGACGAAACTTTCATCACTAAATATTGTTTTTACCTTGTGTTACCGTACCACTGTTGATTATTTATTGAGTTTTTATAAAGTAGACACCTACTTTGATCCACTTGTCGAAGAACGTAAGAAGTCAATACAAATTTTTTAAAAGTACATTAATTTTTTTACAAAATTTTAGAGTTTAACATTTTTGATAATTTAAGAAAGATAGTTTCTTCAACCACTTGCACACAAGCTGTGGAAATGAAACATTTTTTTATCAACTTTTGTTGTTTTTGCTTTTTTTGGCTATGTTTTCAAAACCTTTTATTTAAAATAAAGGTTTTTTATTGACGTTCCTTATTTAACTTAAGCAGCAATTTTGCCATTGCCAAAGGCGGCAACCAATTTTTTGCATCCGACTTGGTTCAGTTGCACAAAAAGAAAGAAGAAAGAAGAAAGAAAAAAGCATTATGGAGCAGGAAGAAAGACATACAAACAGAAACCACGCAAAATAAAAAAAGCATCCAAAAGCACTTTTGCTTCTAAAGAAGTCCAACAGTGACGGCATTGCATCGTTTTATATATTTTTGTTTTCTACGTTACTGCCTTTGGCATTACTACTACTGCTGCTGCCGCGCATTCATTTATTTTGTTGCCTTTCACTTTAAAATTGACAACAAACTAACTATCATCATTCCTTTATTCATTCTTTTTCTTAGATAGTTAGATGATAGATTTTTTTTTAATGTTGTTATCTTAGATTATTCCTGTGATCAGATAATTTTGAAATAATGGGTGATAAAGCCATATTAACAGAAGTTCTTGAAGCTTCTAATTTAACTGATACATATTCAAATCTGACTGCAAAATCGTTGATAAAGCAGTAAGTTTTATAAAAAAATATATTTAACAACATTAACTAAAAAAATTATTTAAACAATTTTTTTAGGTTAAAGACAAAACCCGATGAAATAGGTGGAAGTGTACGGTATGCCGGACTTGAAGATGATACCGTAAATATTTCTGAACAATCTAATGTAATAAAAGATACCGCTGCAAATCCTGATAGTTTTACTGTAGATGATGCTGTAGAACACTTAGGATTTGGTAGTTTTCAAATGAAGCTATCTTTATTGACAGGTTTAGCATGGGTAAGAGATTCTTTTTCTTTTCTTTGTTGTTTATTTCTCCTCTTTTTTCACTCCTTGCTTTACGTTATACTGACTTTAAGCCTACCTTTCAAAATAAATACCACCACATTTTTTAAAAAGCAGTTTTTGTTTTTCTACCAAATTGATTTTTGAGGCACAGAATTTTAAAATAGAATTATGCAAAAAATAATGGCATTTTTTAACAAACATTTTTAGAGTAATTTTTAATTTGAATATTTTGCAAAACACAGACATATTTTTTAAAAATAAATAATTAGTAAAAGAAATGTATTTAGATGGCAGATGCAATGGAAATGATGATTCTGTCAATTTTATCTCCAGCACTGTATTGTGAATGGGAGATTACTGTAGTACAACAGGCAATGATTACTACATGTGTTTTTAGCGGAATGATGCTGTCGTCTACTATATGGGGAAAAGTTTGTGACCGATTTGGTCGAAGAACTGTATGTCATCTATTTAAAAAGCATTTGTTCAGTCATTTTTAAGGGACTTATGCTATCAGCTTTATTAACATTTTCAATGGGAGCTTTAAGTTCTCTTGCTCCAAATTTTAATACTCTTTTACTTTTGAGAGGACTTACTGGAATAGGAATTGGTGGAGTTCCGCAATCTGTTACTTTGTATGCTGAATTTTTACCAATGGCACAACGTGCAAAATGTGTTGTATTAATTGAATCATTTTGGGCAGTTGGAGCAGCATTCGAAGCAATTCTTGCATTATTTATTATGGAAACATGGGGATGGCGTTGGCTTCTAATTTTTAGTTCTTTACCTTTACTCTTTTTTGCAATTTCATGTTTTGTAAGAATTATTTTTTTAAACAAAAGAGAAACTTCATTTTTTTATTTATGTATATTTGTAGTGGCTTCCTGAAAGTGCTCGATTCTTAATGGCTTCTGGCAATACAGAGCTCGCATATGCAACATTACAACGCGTTGCACGCGATAATGGAAAGACATTGCCTCGAGGAAAATTAATTGAACATCCAAACCATAATGTATTTATACGCTTTTTCTTTCTATTCTTTCTTTTTAAAGAAATTAACCATTTATTATATTTTTTTAGCCAGAACATCGGGGTCATATTTCTAATTTATTTGTTCCTGAATTGCTTACAACGACGCTATTATTATGGTTTATTTGGGCAATTAATGCATTTTGTTATTACGGTATTGTTTTGTTTACAACTGTTTTGCTACAATCAACAGACGAATGCCATGGCGGTGAAGCAAAAAACATGACAATAACAGGTTGTCATCCATTAGATCAAAAAGATTACTTAAGCCTGTTATACACAACTTTGTCAGAATTTCCAGGTACTGTATCATATAAAAAAGTTCATTGACAAAAAAATATTTTTAATTTTAGGGCTAATTTTAACTGCAGTAATTATTGAATGGTTTGGTAGAAAAAAGACAATGGCAATTGAATTTTCTGTTTACGCACTGTTTATGTTCTTACTGTATTTTTGCTTACAAAGGTTTGCATGTGAACAATTAAGAACATAATATTTTAAAATTCAATTTATAGAAACTTTGTGACAGCATTTATTTTTGTTGCACGTGCATTCATTTCCGGTGCATTCCAATGTGTTTATGTTTATACACCAGAAGTGAGTTGTTTTAAAATTTTATTGTTGTTTTCATTAAAAAATATCTTGAATTCCCATGTTTCTTTAAAGGTTTATCCAACAACACTTCGAGCAATTGGACTAGGTGCATCAAGTTCTATGGCAAGACTTGGAGCCATTATTACTCCTTTCATTGCTCAAGTTGCTTCTGGTCATTCACTTTACATTCCAATAACAATATACGGAATTGCAGCTCTCATGGGATTAACAGCAAGTCTTTCACTTCCTATTGAAACAAAGGGCCGACAAATGAGAGTAAGTTTTTAGCTTCTTAAAGTTTTCTTTAAAAAATTCTTAACAATTTTTAGGAAACCCATTAAAAACATGCTTTAAAATTTTCTTTGTTCTTTTTAAAAAATTCTTTTTATCTGTTTATTTCCGGTGTTTAAAAACATATGACAAACTTTTTTTTATCGCTCTATCCTTTTTTTTCTATTATTATCAAAGAAATATCTATTAAAAGTTTATGAAATAAAACTCAAATTAATAAAATTGTGTTGAACAAAATAAAACTAAACCCGTATAAGTAGTTAACTTTGGTGAATAAATTATTCAAACAGGATTGGCTCTTGTTTCTGTATATCCCGGTGGTGCATTTGAATCAAGTGGTGGAGCATCAAGTATTACATTTTCATTATTATTTTCATTTAAATTTTGAACTTGCTGTTGTTGTTGTTGCTGTTGCATATGTTTCGCAGAATCATCGTATGAAGGCGGGGGTGGTGCTTGCCGAAATAATTCAAAAAATGGACTGCGAGAAAATGCAAGTGAAAGCGTGGATGGTTGCTCTGAAAGTGAAACTTTTAAAAAGTGAAAAAAGAATAGAATAATCTTTTAAAAACCTGTATCAAAATCAAAATTCATAGGAGAAGAATTGTGCCTGCGTCGACTAAAAATTTTTTACCTTTGATAAGAACAGGGAAAAAAGCACGTTTCATATGTTTAACTTACTGAGATCTTAATATATACGTTAAAAACAGTCTTAAACAACATACGGAAACGGAAAATGCTAATATTACTGGTGCAGCATAAAGAAAAATATGATATGCAGGTCCATTGGATACCGAATTTGGAGTTACTGTAGTCGTCATTATAAGGATGCTAGAAACAGAAAAAAATACGCTAATAATCGGGTAATATTATATCAAAGGTTAACATAAAAAGAAAATCATGAAAGTAAAAGGAAAAAAAAGAGCTGATTTCGATAACAAGTGCGTTAAGCACCAACACGATTTCTGATAAAATTTCAATGTACAAATGATCGATTTAATGCTTTGTTCCTTTTCCCTTTTTAAGAGTTTTCATCACGTTCACTTAAAATATTATCTTTATTTTTGTTTGATGTGTTTTTTTCATCAACACAAGAAAGTTTGAAACACTGTTTATTTATAAATTTACCGTAAATACATTTCACAACATAACCCTCTAAAAGCGCTTTCGAAAAATTAATAGATATGTTAACAAAAGTAAAATATATTAGAAAATAGTATTAATATAAGTACATATATAAGTAAATAATTATAAAATAATTATGGCTTTGTTTCAAGCTTTTTATCGTAATAATATTCAACAATCGCTTCAACATTTCCAGCAAAATTATCCAAATGACTTTCAATTTCATCGACGACCGTTTCTTCTAAGCCATCATGATTATAGGCAGCAGCTTTGAGTAGACTTTTACGATATGGAGCAGCATGAACAACAACATTAAAGAGCTGTTTGGCGAGAAAATTGTGATGTCGCATTAAAGTTTTTGAATAAGCTTCTTTTAAAGCAGGAGTCATATTTTCAGTTTTTGCTTTATTTGTACGATATCCATCAACCAATAAACGAAGAAACATATGCATAAATTCTAATCCTCTACAAAAAAATTTTCAGATTACGGTAATTTTATTTAAGTGTAAAATCACCTTTTCAACCACAATAAACCTTCAGTTGCCATACCCATTCTTCCATTGTTATCACGTAAATCAGCATCACAGAGATCTTGAATATAAGCATATTGTTCTTTATCAGTTTCATACTTCTTACGAACTTTTTCAACATTTCCAAGAATATCTGTTTGTACGGGTTTAAATGCTACACCAAAATGAGCAATAAAATCAGCAATAGTTTTACTTGCAGTTAAAAATCTTTCTGTTGGAACTTTTCCATCTTCAAGATTAGGAAACATGCGAGATTCATCGGTAAAATAAGTTTGCACTTGTTCAACCTAAAAATAATTGCAATTCAGTCACAAGCCTTATCAAAGAAATGAACTACCTGAGCCATTTTTAATAGAATACAACAATAGTGGAAAAAGAGAAAATTTTTAGCTAAAAAGAATGTTCATCAAAATATAAACAACAACAGTAAATAAAAACGTCATTCAAAATAAACAACTGGAAAAACATAACCAGCAATAAAATTTCAAAATTTTTCAAGGAGAAAGGTTCAATTTATTCAAAATAGAAAATTCACAACCAACAAGCTTTTAAACGCGCATCTGTAGCAGTAATAGACGTAGCAAGTATTTTATTTTTAGAAATTGTAGTTGAATTAAAAACAGCACTATGCCGATTTTTGCTTGCTTGCAAGATACCATCAAAAGTATGAAGCTGTTCCATAAAACCTTCATTTGGTGTAATACAATTTCGTCTCTTTTTTACATGACTTAAAGCTGCATTTAAAGGCCACCCATATTCCTATAAAATTACCGTAAAAAGCAATCTTAATCAAAATACATATTACTTACTTTCATAATATATGCAATTACAGTAGAAGATGATCGACTTATACCTTTTTTACAATGAACTAATACAACACTTCCATTATCTCTAAAATATAAAATAAACTTTAATATCGCTACTGTAATTTAAATAGATTACTTTGCTTTTTTAATAAATTTAAAAGTTTTTTGCCAATGAATAAGAAGTTCTGTAGTAGCTTCGTCGGACACCCAAATTTTTTTATATACAAATTGATTAGGATAAAAATTATCCACTTCTTTGGTAATATTTAAAATATAACCAACCCTGTAATTAAAATGTTTAAAAGAAAAAATATTTTAAAAAAAGAACAAACCGATTTCCTTTAAGCTCATCCCAATTCGATGCATTCCATTCTGTACCAAGATAAAGATAATCAAAAATTTTAGAAGGTTTATCCAATTGTCCCATAATTACAAGCATTTCACGATCGATAAATTCTTTATACGGTTTAACAACGAATCCAACTTTTTCTTCCAGCCTTTCTCGAATATCTGAACTCGTTACTTCTTCCAAATCTACACTTTGCATAATTTGACGTAATTCTCGACGCATTAAGCCTTCTGTTTGTGCTTCTTTAGAAGCAGAAGTACGTTCCAGTAAAGCTTCATGATGTCCTGCAGGCTTTATATCACCAACTTGTGCGTCTTCCATCAGAGAAATAAGCCATAAACCTCGTATAGAATCGTCTTCAGTCATATAATTAAAATATTCATCTGACCAAGTTGTTTCATTTGAAGTTTTGAAAGTCTGTATTATTGCTAATTCCTACAACATTTGTAATAATATACTGTAGCAAAAGATTAAAGTACTAACTTTATGTACATATTGAAAAATTGACCACATTGCTTGAATAGAAACCGGTTTAAAGAAATACATATCAGTAAAATTCTCCACTACAATTCCACCATCCCCATCTAGACGAACTTTAGTTGAATTAATAAGAGGTATAATAAGTCCAATTGATACACTATTACCAATATGATCAAATCCAAATAAAGCAACACTTCTTTGACCGTAATCATTCATATTTTCAATAACTGCTAAGTACCGTATCAGATTTTCAGCAATCGACTGCAGCCTCACCACACGAGACATTGTATCGCGGGGATGTATAATATTTAGCATTAATTGTAAATGTCTTTTAAGTTCAGCTAAAAAGAAAGAAAAATGGATATAAAATGTAAGATAAAAATTTATTAAAGCAAACTTACTATCATCATTACATGATCGATGATGAGGACCTGCTTGATCTGGATGTGACAGTATAACGGCAGTACCTTTAACAGTAAAATATACATCGCTTAAACTTTTATGTGTATCAGAATGTCTTCTTCGAAATGAATGTACAGATAAATCATCACAGCTATCAAAAACCTGAAAAGTTACAGTTTTTCAAGTTGAAAAAAAATAATGAAAACTTACATGATTACTGTCATCATCACTTTTAGTTGGGGAGGGGGAGCGTTGCACGCTGACAAGGGCCATCGTCTAACATTGAACAAGTAATTACCAGTAGCTCCTATTAATGAAAAAATTAATAAAAAATAATAACTTAAGAATCCAGAAAATGAAGCACGTGAAAAATAACAAAATTAAATATAATCTAAAAATTCAAAACTTTCAGATTGAGGTAAGAATCTTCAAGAAATAGAGGCAAAGTTCAAGCAAGCAAGTGTTGATATTTGTGTAAAAATAATAGAAAACATACGAAACAATCATTTCATGACGTGCATATGCTTACGGTTCATTCAAGGAAAAAATTGGAAATTGTCACTCCATAAAAATAATATTCTTTTCGAGACATTTTTCTTATGAATAATACAAATAAATATTTTAATGATAGAATTTTTCATAAAATAATTATAAAATTTTAATAACAGCTTGATTTGAATAATAACGATTCTGAATATTTCAAAACAAAATATTACTTGCAAAGTAATAATAAGATATTGTACACACTAAATAAATGCAATAACCTCTTCCATATAGGGTTAATTCACATTTATTACTTTGTTAGTTTGTGGTGTTAAGATGTATTAATCACCAACTTTTTAATTTAAAATGTTTGCAATTTTATCAATTTTTTGTACAACTGTATGACACATCTAACAATCATTTCTTTTGATGATTCATACAATTTTTTTTATTAGATAGAAAGTTTGTATCCTCAAAAATGATTAGTCATAGTAAATTTTATGCAACAAGTCGTTTCTTTTTTCTTTTAGATAATAGATTATTGTTCAATTTTATGAGATTATTTATTATTGAAACATTTGATTATTCAAATACATGACAATACATTAAACAGTGACACACTTAGCCAAAAGTATTTATTGCTGGATCGACGATTCAACTTTTTTTTGTTTATGTTATCTGTTCTATCGTATCACGAAACTGTTTTAAATTTATATTCTGGGCTGTCATCAGAAAAAAATGGAAAGTCAAACAGATAGCGTGAAAGATCAACTTCGAAATAGCGGCGCTGCTTTTAGTGTTAAGGTTAGAATTCAGGATTTTAATCCCTTGATCACATGCTTAAATTTATTTTTTGATTATTTTTAGTACATCGGTTTTATTGAAGTGGCAACACCATTTCATGAGGTTGTATTAGGTGAAAAACGAATTGCATTATGTAATGGATGTGCTTCATTGATTGCGCAAGCTGCAGGTTTAATACCAAAAGAATCTATAGATCCAGAAACGGAAGAAGTGATTTTTTTTAAATTTTTAGCAGTTATTTGATATTTATCAAAGTTTTAGCTAATTGGAGCCAATGAACCAAAATTCTTTAACAAAGAAATTGAATTAACTATAACAAATAAAGTTATGACATTGTTTAGCACAGATGACAGAAAATTATTAAAAAAAGTAGAAATTGCAAATATTTCTATTGCGGTTGGGGTTACCGTTGGAGACGTAAGAAATGAAAAGAAATTTTAAAAAGAAAAGAAAGCGCTAATAAAAAAAGGAAATTTTTAGACGTTAAAAAATGGATTTGTATTCATTGGCAAAACGAAGACTAAAACGAATGAGCTAAAAAGATTTTGCTTCCTTTTACAATCTCAAGAAAATCCAGAGAATATTTATTTTGCTATTAATGTTGCATTTTCAATGTGTGATCAAGCATCAAATAATAATAAAAATGGCAGTGCTGCCATTAATGGTACTACTGCACAACAGCCTACTGCAAATGAAGATGCGATATTTAAAAAACCATATTTACCACCTCCACGTGAGAATGATGTGCTGAGCTACTTAAATATGGGCGATAAATCAGGAGATATATCAACTCTAATGAGAGTAAAAGTTGGTAAACCAAGACCCCATTTGGATCCCGATATTAAATCTTATCCAGGTCCATTCCCAGATTTTATTCCAAATGCAGCAAAAGTTTATAAAGCATCTGATGGTGAAAGAATGTTCCGAAAACCTGAAGATAAAAAAGGCTTGTATGTTTTGACTTACAACATTATTCCCGTATTGTAACTTTCTTATTTTTAGATTATCAGACGATGTTGCACTTGGTGATCTTTATCGAAAATCTCCAAGTACCAATGCATCAATTTATACAAATGTTTTTCCTGATAATTTAGCCACATCACTCTTTGCAACTGTAAATACGCATTCCGATACAACATGCACCAAAGAAAGATTTGAACAAATTTGCGAAGATATTGAGAAGCTACCATATTTTTTTGGTAGAATCACTCGTGAGGCTGCACATAATTATCTAAAATATGATGGATCATATCTGATTCGAATTAGTGAAACTCGTCCACGAACAGTCATTTTATCAGTTCGACAAGGAAAAGATGTTCATCATATTTTATTGAATGATAAAAATGGAAATGTAATATTTTGGGGTTTAACACATCAAATATTACCGTAATATGCAAATTATAGGTAACATCCGATAGCTGCTATTTTATTTCAATATTTCATTTAATGGCATTTCATACTAGAAAAAATTTACCTTTTACAACTGAAGGAGCAAATGCCATTAAAGTGTATATTAAACATCCAACACCTCATCCACAAAAACCGATATAGTCGATTTTTTGTTGCTCAAAAATATATCAATGTTTTAAAGTGCTCTTCTAAATGTGCCTAATTTTTTTATTGTGATATGCAAAAAGAAATCCCTCATAGTCAGTAATCTTTTTTTATTATTAATTAACAGTCATACATACATAAATGCTTTTTTTAAATATAAATATATATATTACTATATAAAAATTTTTACCATAAATCAGAAAGCACCAATTAATTGAGCGTCAATAAATTTTTTGATATCCGTGAAATGAAAATTAAATATTTTAATATAAAAAAAGAATTACCCGTTTAACACTCGGGTAAAACTTTAAAAAATTAAGTTTGAGAAGCAGTGAGTGTTTCTACGCTACCGTATTTTTGTCGTTTATCATGTTCTACTATATCATCTTGAATTATATCATTTTCTTGATTACTACTATGTTTTGAACTACCATTTATAACTACATTCGTAAAACCGCATGGAATTGTTTGATCATGTTCTTTAAAAACAGATTGACGTTCAGAAATTTTTGCTGATCGTGCTAAAATAAAGCTGTCACGATGTTGAGTTGCAGTTTTCGCAGCATTGATAGCTCTGGCGCCATGTGAAACATATCCATGATTATCCAATTGATTTCGTAATGTATCAATTGTTTTATGAGATCGATTATTACGATTTCCATTTGTAACAGGATAAACTGATTCAGATTCGTTGTCATTTTTGCCAGAGGTAAATCGTTTATTATCAAAATTTCCGACAGTTTGTTGTTCCCATTGATCTTTTAAACGGGATACTGTAGTCATCTGGTCTATTGAAAATTCTGGTTCTTCTTCACTTTCTGAAATATTTCTTACAGATCGACTATCACCAATATTAAAATTTCTTTGGTCATCTGGTATTGCATAACGTTCCAATTCATTTAAAATCTGAGAGAATTCCGGCCTCAAATCAGGATTTGGATTCCAAGAGTCATTGATCATTTTTAAAATATGTGGTGGAAATTGTGGCGTTGGTTCTTTTGGAAGTTCAGGACGACTTTTTTTGTATGCCATTTCAGCGGCAGCTGCAGCAGGTTTTAAATTTGAAAATGGAAGTTCAGCCGTATGAATTTCCCATATAACAAGAGCATAACTGAATACATCAACTTTTTGATCATAACGGCAAGATTGGGTAAAAACTTCTGGAGCCATCCATCGAAGATTCTAAAGAATGATTGAAAAAATAATTATAATTTTTGAAAAATTCGTTACCCCCGGTTGTTTTGTCATATTATCTTCTTCATGATGTGTCATAAATCGAGATTCACCAAAATCAGCAACAACTGCTCGACCATTATTATGAAGAAGAATATTATGACTATTTAAATCTCGATGAATTACCGGTTCACGAATTAATTCATGGAGATATCGCATACCCCGTGCTACATCAACACCAATACAAAGTTTAAAACTCATTTCAAAAACCCTAAAATACTATTTATTAAAAAAATTACTACTAAAAACTACAGTATACCTTTTTTCAATATGCAATAAATTATACAAAGATCCACCAGCAATAAAATTTGTAATAATTGCAAATTGACTTGGATCATCTAAACATGCTCCAACAAAAGCAATAACATTTGGATGATTTAATCGACTTAATATTGATACTTCTCGACAAAACATATCTACTTCTGTTTTTGAACCAAATGCAACAGCTTTATAACGTTTTACAGCAACGGATTTTCCCTTATAAATTCCTTGATATACTTTACCAAATGATCCACTGCCAATAATATTTCGAAGTTCAATATCTGGTAAACTTAAATGATATGAGCTTTTTAATTTCGCTCTTAACAATAAAATATCTGATTTTTCTTTTGTAATTGATCGAAGTCTGCCAATTGGACTTGGTAGTGGGGTGTAACTACTGTCACCAGAACTACAAATGTTTGTTCAAACAAAAAAAGCTTTTAAGAAATAACTACCGTACCTATATTCAGAGCATACATCTGAATCAAGCTTCTTATTTGCATAATGTTTTAGTAATGCAACAATTTGATCATGACCTTTTTCATATGCCCATAATATAGGTGTTTGTTCATCGGCTATTGAATGTGAAGAAGAAAGTGAAGATTCGCCACCCAATGATCCACCAGAATCCAAACGTCGAAGTGTAAACATACTTGAAATTGTTGAATATCCGTTTTCCGGTGGAAGTGGACCATGAATCAATGAATTTTCAACGGCTTTTGCTGTTAATGATTGATCAGATCCATGTTCAAGCAGATACTGTACTACCCGTAAATGACCATGATAGCATGCACTATGTAAAGCTGTATGCCCATCCTTTCCTTGATAATTTGCATTTGCTCCAGGTTGTTTTAATAAAAATGCAATTAATTCAATACTTTTTCCGGCTGTACAGGCAGCCAAAAATGGAGTTTCAGAAAACATATTTTCCTAAGAAATTTGTTTTTCTTGATTTCTATTTAAACTTGTGTGAATGGTTCTAACCTTATTAAGTATTGAACTCCCAGCAGCAGCTAAAATTTGTTTTGCTGCATCTAATCTTCCTGTATAACATGCTGTATGCATAGGAGTATCACCATAAATATTTGCCTGCATCACAAGTTGCCTTTTATTTTTTTCGCATTTCTTTAACAAATGATTAATAATAGTGGAATGACCCATTTTGGCAGCAAAGTGTAACGCCGTATTTCCTTCATCATCTGTCAGACTTGCTAAAAGAACAACCAAAAAATGTTTTGCATTAGGGTGAAAAAAGGCAAGAATGACTCACGATCACCACCAGCTTCTAAAAGAATATTTACAATTGAAAATTGAGTTTTACTTGCAGCAATATGTAAAGGGCGATCATGTACTCCACCACTACAATTTGGATCTGCACCAGAAGCTAGCAATGCTCTGACAGCCTAAAAGTTTGAAAAATTCAATTGAGGAATTAATTTATTTAAAAACCTGATCATTTCCAGAATATGTTGCACAATGTAATGCAGAAAAATGAGCAAAATCTAATGTATGCAAATTTGCACCATATTTGACTAAAGTGTTTATTATTTCTGAATTTCCACACATTGCTGCCAGATGTAAAGGTGGTGGAATTGTTGGCAAAAATACATTTGGCTCTGCACCACCTTTTAGTAAAGTTTCAACAACATCATTATCGTTCTAAAAATTTTATTTAATTTGTAATAAATTTGCATAAAATATTCTTCTTTCAAAAATTACTTTATAAATTGCAATATGTAATGCAGAGAATCCACCTCTTGTATTATGATGGAGTAATGATCTTCGACTAGAATCATCATCACCACATTTTTCAAGAATACATAAAATTTTTTCACATTGCTGTAAATAAAAGAAAACGAAATTATTTGTAAATGTGATAAACGTTTTGTGTTTAAAAAAGATGAAAAAAAAGAGCGCACCTCTTCACTTGAACTTGGTCCAATACAAATCAAATGAAGTAACGAAAGTTCTTTTGGTGAAGACTTTTCATCAAGACAAATAAAATTTTCGTTCAAATAATCTCGAAGTTTTTGAACATTTTCATGACTAAAATTATAGAAATCCAAAAATAGATCTATTGTAAAAGGATAAATGTAACATACAAACAAATGGATTGAAGAGGTGACAAAATTTCTAATCTTGTTTTACTTTCATCATTCAATCGTGACCTTATGATTGCATAACTTTCACTTATTCTTTTCTTTATTTCATCTAAATAAATAATTTTAAGGGAAAAAGATAAAATAAAGCTTTAAAAATAATACCTGCACAGGCTAATGATGGCCGAGATTTATAGTTTCCCATTCAGAATTCCAGTCATTTATATACAGATGTTGGAAGATAAGCCTAAAAAAATTTGAATACAGATTTGAAAAATTAAGTTTTGTAATAATGACGTTGAGAATTTCAGTTTTTACTCATAAAAGTTGTATTATATCAAAAGTTATTTGCGCGCACATATTTAGTACAAATAAAGTTAGCTAACAGAACATTATTATATATGTAACAAGGCGAGAATTGTTAGTCCTCTGACCATTTCAATGTTCATTTTCTTATTTCTAGTCGTAAAAGAAATGAGTATCCGCGATCGCGGGTGTGCTTCCAGTCGGTTTGATATTGCTGAGAGGAAAGAAAAGAAGAAGAGAATTGCTTTTGCGGCTGGCCACCTTTCATCGATGACTGTTGTAAGCTTTGTAGTTGAAACATGGCATCAAAATGTGCTTACTTTTGTTTTGTGTCTGTCCGGAAAAACTTGCTTATACTTTTCTTTTCTTAGCTGCTGCATCTTTTGATGGAAAAGAAAGAAAAATGTGCACTGATTTTTTTAGTGATCACACTAAAGAGGTTTTTATGTTGATGATGACGATGCTTACGTTACCTTTCTTTCTTTGTTCATCATTTTCTTTTCTGTTTTTTTAATGCTTAATTAGTTGTCATAAATTTTACTTTTATAATTGGAATAAAAATGACGATTACTGTTTAACACTTGATCCAAAACAAAATTTTTGCAGATATTTTTTTTTAAAAATAAATTTATTTATTTATTCATAATCAATAACATTAAAATATGCAACAAAAAATGCAACAAACATTATATTAAAAAATTCTTGACCACAAACAGTTGCGACTGAACCTTTTTGATAATATTCAGAAAAAAATGTTTAATTTTTAGATGCAATTGTTTCCCAAGCACATTTTCGGCCACCACAATTACCAGAAGGCTGTGAACGATAGCTGCCACCGCTTCCTGTTGCTTGTAAACCATTAAGATTATTGTTTGATGGAGTACCTGTAATTTGAAAAAGAAATATTTTTTTATTTTAACGGTTTGTAATTACCGTATGTTTTGGAAAAACTATTAATTCTTCCATATGGATTTCCTGAATTACCGTAATTTGTAAATGATAATCCATTATTATAATATTGGGGGTTAGAATTTCCCATTCCATACCCTCCATAAGCTGAGTACGGACTCATTGCTAAACTTCCAAGTCCATTCATTCCACCCATGCCTCCCATTGCTGCACCCATAGGATTTGCCATGGGTGTCATAGCACCATATCCATTCATTCCTCCCATGCTTGACATTGAATCCATATAAGGATTCAATAACATATTGTTGTAACCATTATTCATTGAGCCCATAGAACCCATTGAGGCCATTGATCCCATGGAGTTCATAGAGTTCATTGTATTCATACCACCATATCCCCCACCATAACCTCCTCCATACATACTGTAAGGATTATAATCTAAAAGTATTAAATCTTAATGTGAAAACAACAAAGGATTACGGTACCATATTGTGAATTAAACATGCCGTAGCCACCACCAAACATTTGGCAGTCTGAATTTTTTAATTCATTCAAAAAACATGTTAATACAAGAATGTAAAACATCTGTGACATTTTTTTGAAATAATACTGATTTCTACGATTCCAATCTTTTATAACTTACTTTTATACTAATTTTCATTGCGAAATTTTGAAGTGTCAAAATTTAACGGAAAAGTGAAAGCGAGATTTATGCGTATTGTTGTAATTGTTGTAATGGATGCTGCTGCGTGATGACCATCCCAATCACTTACTTTCATCAAGAGGGTATTCCATTTTTGTTCACATTCAACTTGCCTATTATGATTCAGTGTTGTTCTTCTTCTTCTTTCTAGTCCCAAAAAAATGTTTTCAATAACTCACAAAGGCAAATAAAAAGTTTTTTTTTGCAAGCAATGTGCACTTTTTTCATTTGTTGTATATTTTTTATACTTTTAATTTGTAGCAATAGTCTTTGTTTTATTACTTATTTTTATTAGTTTTTTATAGTTAATAAATGCTTTTATTATTTGTAATTAATGCTTAAATAATGGCTTATTTTTCTGAAAATGATTTGCAAGATTGTGTAAGAAATGGATTTATTGTTGAAGACACTACAGGCCTTTGTGGACTAGTTCTACCTCCAGTTAAACCTAAAGCAAGACCCGGTGGATTACCTATCACATTTGGAGAAAATTTAAGCGAATCAGAATCAGATCATGAATCACATTCTCCAGATTTTACAATACCTGATGGATCTGCTCATCCACCTGGAATTGTACCATTATCTATTTTTGCCAAAAGAGAAGAAATTAACAAACTTGGAAAAGTAATATATTTTGGTGAAAAAAAAATGAAAGGCTTACAGCATTATCCAAAAAAACAACCCGATTCACCAAACAATCTTAAATCTCTTACGTCAAAGTAATCAGAAACTCAAGAAAATTGAACAGTTAAATACTTATGCTATTTTTAGATTATTAGAGGCAAATAAATTTGTAGCAAAGAATCCCTTTGATGAATATGCAAAATTTGATGTTGGTGGAACAATGTCTCCATCGAAATGCAAAGAATTCAGTGTTACAATGACATTTGCTGAACCAACAGAAGAAGAAGCAAAAAATGGAGTGCCATTCATTTTAACGTTATGTATTCCAAACAGTGCAAAAATTTCTGATCTTATCGGTCTTTGTTGTTTTGCTTATACACGAGCAGAAAGAAATCCGCCATGGTAAGAAGTTTTTGAAGAATATTTAAAACTCTTCTTTTTATTCCATTTACAGTACCTCTCCACTTGATTATCAGTTGTATCTTGCGGATGATGATCATTCAGCTGATACAGATTTTCCAAGAGTTGATCCAAATACAAAAATTTCACAATATTTTTTTCAAAAATTGGCACTTGTTCGTAAAAGTGATTTACCAAATTTTCATGAATCCAATATGACTGTAACCGTATATTTAATTAATGGAATTCGATATCAAATAGAAATTGAGAATCAAGATACAACCCTTGAATATATCAGAGATGAAGCGATGCGATTAAAAGAATTGGATATGCCTCCATCAATGCAGGATCCTGGTTTAAATAGAAGTAATAACTCTAAACTTTTTTTAATAATTATTTTTTCTTACAGTAAAAGAGTACGTTCTGGAATTGTTATCACAACCAAGTGAACCTGTCAATCTTTCATCTACAGTAGCCAATGTTGGGTGTACGGAATTTCTTATGCTTCGTAGGAATAGTAAGCATTAATAAATATTTATTTCAAACTTTGTTTTTTGATTTTAAGGTACAAGAGGTGATTTTAAACCACAAATGGTTAAACCAAGAATGCTAGATCGCGTTTCTTCATCTCAAGCTTTAAAATCTATGAATGCGCCTTCAACACCACAATCTGCACATCGGATACCAAAGCTTGGAAGAAATAACAGTGACAGCCAATTCCGTAAAATATTTTTTAAAAAAATTTGTTTATATCAGTTGCTTCCTCTTTTAGCTTTTCCATCCACAGAAGAAATTGAAGCACCACCAGAAGAGTTTGTTGTTGAAAGACTGCATAAGATAAGACCAAAATGGTCTGCTACTTTGAGTAAGTTTATTAATGATTTTATAATGTATAAATTTTATCAATTAAAATTTAGTTATTCATCCTGATGCAATTGAAGTAACACCAATAAATATTGAGCGTCGAAAAACTCTTGTTCCACAATCAACTCCAAAATTGACATTTCTTGATTTTGATGTTATTGCAAATGCTCATCTTTCAAACAATGGACCACACAAGCGTCAAATTCGAATTATATGGCTATGGGTACCAACAGAAAAAATACATGAACTTTATTCTGCTTTAAAAGAAATTAATGCAAAAGAATCGCCATTTAATTCACAGCATACTTCTAAACGCCCATCAAGTGCATTAGCGGTTGTTGAAGAAGAGCGTTCAGCCAGAACGCTACGAAGTCAAACTTCAGTTTCAAATGAGAGTGATTTAGGACGATCTCGTCGATCATCTCGTGCTTCAACAGATAAAACTAAAAAAGGAAAAGATTTTATTGCACTTTTAGATGGTTCACGATGGAAAACTCTTCATTTGGAAGCTAGAGAAGAAGATGCTTGGAACATTGGTATTAAGGTTAGCAAAAAAAATTATACTGTAGCACTGTTTTTAAAAAAAAAAAGTTTCAGCTTAATAATGTATTAGATAGTCGATATTCATATGTTAAACAAATGTTTGAACAATCTCGTAATGGATCTCGACCACCTCAAGATTCTGCTTTACGCTTAGAAAGAATTACAAAAACTCCTGTAACAACTCCAACGAATCATCGAGATTTTACACGTCCTACAACGCCACAAACTCCGGGTAAAACACGTCGAAAAATTTCGATGAATCCAATGCCATACTTGAATAGAATGCTCAGCCGTCAAGACTAGTCACAGTCATATATAAGTAATAAACATTCCTTTGTTAGGGTAAAAAAAATTATGTTATTACTGGTAATAATGATAAAATTGTTTTACACTTATTATAAATAAAAATTTTGTTTACAAGATTTTTTCTTTTTAAAAATTCATTTTATTCAAATACAGTAAACCTAATTAAAATAAATGGACACAACAAAAAACATAACAAATACCAGCAAAAAATAAAAGAGGAGATACACGTGATTTATAAAAAAGTTTATTCAGTAAATTGGTTAAGAGCTTGCCAGAGAATATTGCGAATACTGTCAGGAGTTGTAACAGGTGAACGTCTTAAATCGTAGGTTTCACCAAATAAAGGAACTTTTCCCGAGTTTACCACTAAAGTAATACACCAATTTGAGATCCATTCTTTATCTTTATCTTTGATGCCATAAAATGGCTGAACAAATGCACCACAAATTCGAAGAAATAGCATAACATCTACATGAGTACCCTTTGGCTCAGCAAACAAAATATTATGCAAATTAAAACATGGAATTGAACTTTTAGCCTATAACTCAACATCAGATAAAAGTCAGTCAAAAAAACGCTTACAAGACTTTGACGAAATTCAACAGACATTTTTATTATAGCAAAAGTTTTAGGATCAAAATTATGTTTTGAATGATAATATTCATAAGTTGAATAATCAGCAGGATTTAAAAACTTTTTTGCATCATAACATTCAACAATATAAAAAGCTGTTAAAATAAATCTGCCCCCTGCTGCAGCAGTTCCAAGGAAGAAAAGCTCTTCGTCATCGAAATGTTTTTTAGATGGATAAAATACTACTCGAGTTGCAGATTCAAGGCCATCAGCAATTGTTCCACCCAATTCTTCAATATAAGCTTTAATCCGTTCTTTTTTCTAAAAAAATTAATTTTTTAAAAGTTTTCTGCATTACAGTATAATAAAACACATTATACTTACGTCATCGGGAAGTTTAAAAAGGAAAAAAGTATTTGATTCTGCAGTTTCTTTTGATGGAACTTTAATATTATTTTCAGGTAAAGTTGGGTGAAAATATAACTCATTGAATGCTTTATCTAAATCTTTAAGGGCTGTTGAAACTCGATGTGGAGCAACACATTGAATTGGATCATAATTTTCACATTGTGGAAGTTCAGAGAGTGGAGGAGATAATTCTCTATTTGCTTGCCCTTCAACATTTGCAACTCCAGCTGAAGCACCAGAAGATGCATTTTGTGATTCATCGAAAACTTGAACTAATTCTCCATCATTATTTAATCCAGTATTAAGAAGTTGTGAATTATCATTCCGAGTTTGTTTAGCTGGACTTTTTACACTCATTGCAGCAGGTTTTCTTCGAGGGGAAGGAGACTTCTTTCTTTGCCTGGTTTTTGATAGATATTCTTTACGTCTTCTGGAATCTTCAAGGATTTTTGTCCATTTTGTCTTTTCTGTTTGCAGTTCTTCAAACTTTTTTTCTAATTCTTCCAATTTTTTTGAAGCTTCTTGCTCATCATTGTAAGCTTCCTCGTATGCTTTAGATGGTCTTAAAGGCGTAATTTTCTTTTTATCCATTTTAAACAATTCAATGGACGCTTCAATTATTGATCATCGATGTAGGTCTGAAAAAGCGTTTTACATGATTTTTTTTAACGAGAAGAAATAACATAATGGAAAATCAAAGTTTTTGTATCGGTTTCACAAGTTTATAACAGCTTAAAGCATCAAGAAACTATTCAGAAATTATAAGTTAGTAAAAATACAAAAATAAGCGTTTTTAAGAAATTTTTTTATTGAAAATTTAGAAGCTTTAAATTACAGTATCAGTTCTTTATAATGAAAATTCTATTTCTAAAAAAACTATTGTGTCTAGATGCACTGCATTTTGTAAACCTACAATCAAAATAAAAATT
The DNA here is from genome assembly GCA_024447215.1 of Panagrolaimus sp. LJ2400. Taxonomy (NCBI): domain Eukaryota; kingdom Metazoa; phylum Nematoda; class Chromadorea; order Rhabditida; family Panagrolaimidae; genus Panagrolaimus; species Panagrolaimus sp. LJ2400. The sequence goes on along the minus strand of JAMRYA010000004.1, from coordinate 10,060,893 downwards.
TGCAGCAGCAAAACAATTTGGATATTCAAAAAGAACCAGGCGATCGAGAACTGTTTGGTTTTGACACGAATAGTTTTATTCATTTGTTTGAATGCGTTCCTCTTCTTTCTTTTTTTTAAAAGAAATTTGAGCAAACTTGTTACCTCATTTTTTAAAATAGAAATATTATTGTTAATTATACCATAAAATTTAAGAATCAAATCAACAAATAATAATGCTTCGTTATTGTGGTAATCTTGCATCTTCATCTGCACGTTCACTTGCTCGTCGTAGCTTTGCTACAACTACAGTTCGACAAGAACAATCTCAACCTGATCAAAAAGATGTTGATCGTCTCTTTAATGCAGAACCTCAACCTAAACGTCGAAATGCTTTATCGTAAGTTTTTTTTGTAAGCGGAATTTAAATAAATCAATAAATTTTAAGCTTAAATCGTATTGAACTTATTGGAGGATGTGGTGATAGTCCTGTTGCTCGTGTAAGCCGTAATGGAGCTGAATATGTAACATTTAATCTCTTCACAAATGTTGATTTTCGTAAAGGAGATGGAAGCAGTGGTGAACATGTTGAAATGCATAATATTCATGTCTTTGGCAATCAAGCAAATTTTGTTAAAAATAATATTACTAAAGGTTTGTTTGTCATTTTTTTTGGATTATGGTATAATGAATTTTCTTTAGGTAGTCGAGTAATGGTCATTGGACGTTTACATTATGAAGGTGGTGCTATACGTCCTGATGGCACTCGCAGTCAACGTAATGCTTCAATTACTGCAGAAACTATTCTTCCTATTAATCGCCCTATGAATCAAAATCGTGATGAATAGATTTCTTGAATTTCATATTTATCTTTTAGCGTAACCCGTATATCACTAGATTGTTTTTAGTCGTATTTAACTTTGTTATTTTTTTTATTTGTGCTAAAATAAATAAAAAGGAAAAGAAGGATTGCTGCGATTTGACATATTATGAGCTATGTTTTATCTGTACTCTGTTGGGTTTTATGATGCCGTTTACCGTTATACAGGGTGTACTTTTTCTCCCGTTTCATCGTTTTTAACATCATCAGCGATTATATGGCATATTTAAATGCTGCAGCTCGCTACTTTAGCATAAACAATGATTAAAGCTGGCTTCAGTTTTAAGCCTTACAAAAGTAAATAACTAAAGTTGCCAGTTTTTAGTCCACATCTTATTCCATTTTTATAACAACTTTTATTATTACAAATTAAATTTTATAAAGCTTAATATTATTTGTATTGTGAACAAAATTCATGTTTTTTTGGTGTTCACTTTTTTTTTAAGCAACTGTTTAAAAACATTTGTTTGCATCCTGCACTGCTGCAGCGGACAAACAACATCGTTCTATCTCTGGTTGGGTCACAAAAAATCAGTATTTTCCTTTATTTATTCCATCTATTTTTTTCTCGTGTGGTTTAACCAGCTTTTGCTATTGATTTTTAACGGTTAATTTTTTTTGCTAACAATTAATTTATTTTTAGTGGTAATATACCAAACATGGCAATTGTACGCAGTACAATGCTTTGTCAGCTAAAATCTGCGTAAGTTTTTTATAAGATTGTCTTTTGTTTTATTAATTATCGCATTGTATTTTTAGTCAGCTTGTTCCATTCACTTCTCGTTTACTTTCGACCACAACAACCAAAGATGGAGAAGATATGAATATAAAACAAGATGAAAAAAAGCAAGGTTGGATTTCACGCTTTCTTTCTGGTCCTGCATATAATCCTGATGGCGTTGATAAACAAAGTCATTCATCTATGCTTGCTGATACAGAAGTTATTTATGAACTTCAAAGTAAGATTTTGTCCTTCCTTTTATTTGTTTATATTAAAAAAAATCAACATTTTATAGCACATGATGTTCGCAATGGTGAAAAAGATAAGTACTTGGATTACTATAAAAAATATTCTGCTGAAGTGACCAAAGCAACACCGGGTAATGAACTTATTGGATCATGGAATGTATTGTTTGGAAATCAAGATCAATCAATTCATTTATGGCGATATGACAATGGCTACAATGATGTTGACCAGTATGAGATTGTTTATTTTGTAACATTTTTTTAAATTTCTTTTTTTTTGCAGTCACATCAAAGCATTGCTTCACAATAATTCTGTCCGTTCGGCTGAAAAAGACATTGCATCAATGTGTGGTCGTCGACGAACAATTCTTTTGCGTTCATTCAGCTATTGGGGAGAAGTAAAACCAAGATCTCCTACTCATATTTATGATTTGCGCAGTTATGTCTTGAAGGTCTGATTATCAGCTTTTAAAAGTAGAATTACAGTAACAAAAACCATTTTAGCCTGGAACAATGATTGAATGGGGTAATGCTTGGGCAAAAGGTATTACATACAGAAAGGAACATAATCAAAATGTTGCTGGATTTTTTGCACAAGTTGGTCAACTTTACATGGTTTTTCATATTTGGGCATACAAAGATATGGCAGCTCGTCAATATATTCGTCAACATACATGGTCAAAACCTGGTTGGGATTCAACTGTTGCTTATACTGTACCTTTAATTAGCAGAATGCAATCAAAAATTCTTGTTCCCAATGAATTTTCACATCTTCAATAAAAGAATAAATCAACTGTTAGTCAATGAAGATGTGTACAAAAATAGGTTTATGTACATGAATTATTTTGTTTTATATTTTAAATATGAAAGCAGATATTAGTCATATATTTATCATAACGATACTTTGTGATGAAATGTTTCTTTCGATCTTATGTTTCATCATTTTTTTTGCTTTCACCAATCGTTTACCTTTTATTTAATATTATTAACGTTTTTATGTCTGATACGGATAAATTTTTTTTAAAATTTTTATTGAAGGAAAATATAATAATTGTTATAAACAGTATTCATATCTATTTTATGTATGGTTATGATTGTGATTAATTGTAACAACACGTTTCGTGATTAATAGGCGCATTTTGCCACATCTGTTTTTGACATCTATTTTTTAGAGTTTGTTTTTTATATTTTCTTTTCTAGCTGTTGCAGAATGTCCAATCCGTTTGATTCTAATGAAGTTCGATCATATACAACTGGAACAACACCTGAAGATGAAATAAATCAATACGAACGAGAAATTGAAAAAATTCTTCAAGAATCTGTTGATAGCACTCAACGCTCTGTACAACGTTTAGAACATTCTGAACAGCTGGGAACTAATACAGCTAATGTAAGCTTTATTTTATGCTAAAACTTTATATGATTAATCTTTTTTACAGGAATTACTTAGTCAAAGAGAAAAACTTGAAAGAACTGAAAAAAATTTGGATGAAATTCATCGAACAACATATGAAACTCAACGTAATCTTAATAGCTTAAAATCTTTCTTTGGTGGCTTCTTTAAAAACAAATTTTCTCGTGCTCCAAAAGAATCTCCTGCTGATGTTCCTTCTTCTAAATCTGATAATAAGCTCAGTTCACATTTGGATGCAAGTAGCAGCAATTCTGCACGTTCTACTTCAGTTACCGGTGGTCCATCATTGAGTGCTGATTCCCGTAAAGCAATACAAGGAACACGTTTTGAAGCAATGGATAACCAAATTGATGAAAATTTGGGTATATTTTTGTTATTTTTATTGTATCGTTAATCATTAATATTTTTAGGTCAAATGAGCTCACAATTAGGCCGTTTACGTGATCTTGGTAAAGCTCTTGGAGATGAAGTTGAAGATCAAAATGAAATGATTGGTCGCATCCAAACTAAAGCTTCACGAAATGATGATATTGTTCGTCGTCAAGATGATCAAATGAGAAAATTAATCTAAAATTGATTCCGGTTCTTTCACTTTCTCTCTTTCATATGAAATAATTTATTTTTCAACTAATTCTGTATGTGAAAAATTAATCAAATCTGTTTATTATTCTTATCAAGAACTTGCCAAAATGGTGAATTTAATCGTCCAATTTATTATATATATGTTTTTACAAAAATCATCACTTCAATATACCATATTTTTTATATAAATGCTTTTATTATTGCAATAAAATAAAATTACAGTATGACGATAGATGAATTTAATGTTTTAACAATCTGCGATCAAGTTTTCCTTCAGCAAGAAAAGCATAACATTTAATATTATCTAAGGTTGTTAAACAATATAATCGTGTGCTGGTAATATAACTGAAGTCTCCATTGGCGCAAACAACATTAAAATTTCCTCCTAACTGTGCTTCAGCTGCTTCCATAATTTTAAATCTTGATTGTTTTACATCTGGGCTAATGTTCTGAAATCTACTTTTATAGTTTTATAAGATTACTGTAGCAAACCTCCATCATAATTTGTAACAATTCTTCACTGTTACATCTTGCATCACTAATATCAAGAGCATCAGAGCCTTTCGTTGCTCCTGATTGTCGTCGTAGTCGGTGAATAAATGGAAAAGCTTCTATAAAGCTTAAAAATACAAAAAATAATAACAAATATTTCAATGTTTTCATTGCTACAAAACTCAAAGAAATCCACAAAAATTTAAATTTAAAGGAAACAAGAAGAAGATAGAATACAAAAAAGATTTCCGTCTTTCAATATTCGCGTAACGATCCATCATTATTATTCATGGGTATTAAATTAGTAGGTCAACCCTAAGATTTTTAGTGGTTGAGCATCATTTCACACATTCATCATCATGAATGAAGAAGAAAAATACAGTCTTAAAAAATGAAAAATGAACTGACTTTCTTTTTTTTTGAAAAGCGATCTTTTGTATAGAGATGTGCAGAGGCAATTAGCGATTTTACGTTGTTCTATTATTTTACAATGATGGCACAATTTGGCGAACTTCTTTTTTAATCTATCAGAATCAGAAAAAAATCTGCATCTGATAAGCATGCTTATAAGCATAATCCTGAAAAGTGGCTTCTGCCGGCTCAAAATTCAAAAGAAAAGATTACGGTATTTTCAATATTTCTTTATCCATTATCTTTTTTCCCCAAAATTGTAACTTTTACTTTTTTTATCAATTATTACTAATAAAAAAATGTTTATCTGTCTATATCATACCAAAATGCTAAATATATTTATTGTAAATTTAAGCCAATAGAAAATAAAAAACATAAAAATTTTATAGAATCATTTTTTTAAAAGAGCGGCCATTAAAAGCAGCACAAAATTTTCGAATGCAATATTAAATGAGCAAAGTTTACACCAGTTTTCTTTAAAAAAAATAACACTGATTCATTTAAAAAAATACAATGCTAAAATTATATAAAGGCAAAATAAGCAAAGTAATAATGGCACGCAAAAGAAATATAAATTTTTTTTTATAAATTTGATTTTTGATAAATGAAAGAATTATTCTTGGACACTACTATGATTGAGCGGGGTGGCACTTTTTGATTGAATAAAAACACTGGATTTTAGAAATATATAAAAATAGATTTTAAAGAAGCAAATGATTTACAAATGGAAAAAAAATATAGAAAAGCAGATCGATTGATATAAAAAAAAGATAAGTCACAGAAAATGCTGCTTAATAAGAAGATATAAAGAAAAATTAAATCAGTAATATAGGCAAAAATAATTGTGCACCGATAACAAAAAAATGGCAGTTTTTGAGCGGTTAATGTTGTACTTCGCGCTTGAAACTGTACTCTTGCGACGCTTCCCTGAAAATAATAATATGGTTTAATTACAGTAAGATATGTTTGAAAAACAAACTTGAAATCACTTGGAACTCCTTCACGATTTAAACGACGACCGCTGTTTGCTTTTGACTCTCGCGAGTAGGTCTCGTGTCCACCAGGGATCTGCTCGTGACGATAGTCTTTTTCATTCATATTACCATTTGGTAGACGCATTAATAATGAATCACGAAATTCATTTTCTAATCGTGCCATATCGTCGTCATATCTATAACTTATAAATTTAACATCTTCAACTACCTTTAAAAAAAACCTTTTAACAGAGCTTCCAAAAGGACCTCGACCTTCATCCCAATCTGCATAGCTTCGAGATTTGGAAATTGGACGATAATGGCTATTACTTTCTGAAAATCCACGATGAGGAGGTGGCATTGGTGGTTCGCCTCGGGCAGAACGAGGTAAAGTTGGAGGGAATTCAATTAAAGGAGCAGGTCCAGCACTGCCTCGACGCCAGGATGCATCACGTCCATTGTCATGGAAGACATCACCTAAATTTCTTATGATTAAAACCGTTTTCAAATAAATGAGGCATGATTACGTGTTGAATAAGATTTATGCATACGACCAGTTCGATTATAATTTTCACGAACATCACCATTTGGGATATATTTAAGTTCACCACGACGTAAACTATCTGAAAGTGAGCCATAACGGGCATGAGCCAGACCACTACGGTTATCAATAAAACGATTTGATGAAAAATCTCCAAAATCGCGATCACGATCTCTTCGAGTAGATGTTGATCTATTGTAACTTTCATATGCAGGTAAATAACCATTATGACCACCTCCACGTTGCATGGAATTACTTCTCCATTGGCCTAAATGTTTGATAGATAATTTTTTGATTTCTACAGTAGAATTAAAAAAAGAGTTGTTAGAAGGTGAGAGAACAGAGTTTATGAAAAATAACAAAATGCAACAAAAATAAACAAAAAGCGTACGAATATCATTGTAGGCTTTATCAACGGCTTGATAAGCACGTTTAACAGCTTGATTTAATTCATCTGCGGTATATCGTCTACCACTATATTTTAGAAGCATTATATCACCTTGTCGTTGTTGTTGTTGCTGCTGAGTTTGACTTCCTTGTGCAAATCTTTTCATTGAACGTTCATAAGCTTCATTGGCCTCTATTTTATAATTCATTGCATTTTTATCAAATCTTTGATTTGATTCTTGTAAAATTCCAGAATTTGAAGTATTTTTCTCTAAATAGGACAGACAATTTTTAAGCAAAACATGATATTTGTTTTGTTTAGTTTTATTATTTATTAAAACATAAAATTAGTGCCAGTTATTTTATATATTTTTTACCTCCATTCCAATCAACATATTCTTGATGGCCATGACCATAGCGATGACGGCTACTTCTTTGACGCCGTTCACGACGAATGATTCGACGCTCGACTTCTTCAGTACGTTTATTCTCTTCAACACGTTGAACAGTTTCAGTAACTCTTGGCTAAAGAAGTTTTATTCTTTAACAATTAAAAAATCTTCAAAGACTTTGTACATACTTTTGCTTGAACAATTTCTCGATGGTGTTCACGAACAACTCGACGTTCAGGTTCTGCATATGTCATTTGTTCGCGACTATCTAATTGACTTCTCTTCATAATACTTCTTGGTTTATCATCCTATAACATGTATTAACAATTGTTAATGAATGAATGGTGCTAAAGATGTTAAGGCTATGGCATTTATGTTAAGCAGAAAAAATGCACCGCAACAATCACCAAAGCAAAAGCATAATATTTTATTTATTTATTTAATATTTTTTTCAATTTGATTGTGCCGACCTCCAAAATTTCCATTGTTGGCATTGAACCGTAACGCTCATGCTGATGACGACGTTGCTTTGATTGCAAACTTATTTCTCTTGTCATTGTTGTTTGTGCAGAATCAGGGGGTGTGTTTCTTATTTCATGTGGAATAAATGGCCAGATTTTTTCCTTTTCATTCTGGAAACAATTTCGTTGAAATGTATTTGCATTTTTTATGAAAATGCTTCCAGATGACTTTAAGGATGAACCAGCGCACTTTTTTTAAATTTCAAAAATAATATCTGTGTTTTTTCATCTTTAAAAGGATTCCCAAATATTAGTAAAAAAAGAGAAAAAAAGAAACAAAGCATTGCGAAAGTGAAATATCTATTTGCAGCAACCATGTGTTATGTGATAAAGCACCTTCTCCCAATAAATTTTTTTTTATTATTTAACAAACCTCTGGTGGAGCAGTTGTTGTTCGAACTTTTAATAAACCGCTTACATCTTCTGCTTTAGCACCGTTCAGTGACACAACTGATCGAGGACTGAACGAATTATTAAATTGCCAAGTGGCAGATGAAGCATCCTATAAAAAGAAAAAAGAAGCTAAAAAGTTTTTGCAACAACATGAAAAAAAAACAATGATAGGGGAAAAAGAACGCTGTAAAAAGAAGAAGATTTTTTTTCACAAAAAAAGCAATCATTTTCAAAATGAATTTTTAAAGAAAATTTCTTTAAAAAATCAAAAAAATATAGAAATTGATAGCTAATAGGCGAGCAATAATAATAATAATAATAGTCTTTTTTTGCTGATGGCGGGCGGCATAAGCAATTAAAGCTTTCCTACCGTAACATATCCACTTCGATCTTGTTGATTGAGTGAGCTGGTATCTGTTGATATGCGCGATTCAAGCATTTCGCGAATTTGCTCCTGTAAAAGCATGTTATGCGGCACTCAAAATTACACATCATTATTTATTAGTAATTAAATAAAAAAAAGAAGAAAAAGCGTTAACGAGAAGCAATGGGTTTTATTTTGTTTCAAAAAAAATGAAAAACAATCAAAAGAATTAAAAAAGGACATTGAAAAAAGAGATATTATTTTTGAAAAACACATTGCTCCACGCTTTCGCTGTTTTATTATTATTATTATAATAGAAAAAAAGCAGATATAAATACCTTGAAATGGGTGGGAAGTGGCTCTGGGTCTGTTTTAATAATATCAGAACCAACTAGTTTGTAGTCGTGGCGTCGATTTTTCGAACGCTCTGCTAACTCTTGATTCTTGCGCGCCAGTTCATCCAAATCGTCATGCTGTGAATAATAAATTTAGGTAAGTTATTAATTAATTATTAATACGGGTAATATTAAAAAAAAGAAGGAAATGATAGGGCTATATTTATATAGGCAAAATCACGTCAAAGTAGCAAGCAGTTTTATTTTGATAAGTACTGCAATTGCGGGGACATTCCATCATTGTTAAAAAACTTACCTTTTTGGGTTCTTGAGCTGCCTAAAAAAAGTACAATTATTAAATTTTTGTATTCTTTTGTTTTGTCTTTGTCAACACACAATTGAAGCATTTTCAAAAAAAACAAATTGAGATTATCTATTTTATTTATTTATATTTAATAATAAAATTTTGCAAAAATTACATTTTTGGATAGTTTTATGAAAGCTGAAAAACAGTGATTTAAGGAAAAATATAAACTTTGGGAAAGAAAAAACCATATAAAAAAATTGGGGGAATTGCACAAACCTGAATGTTGTTGCTTAGGTGAGTTATTATTATCCGTCATGATGAATAAAGAAAGGGGATTAAGCATCAGAATTCATTGTGAAAACTATTTTGCACATCATTAAAACAAAAGCAAAAATGTATTACTACAAAACATATATATTGATTTCTGTTTGTTTTTTTTCTGAATAAAAATTACAAAACGAAAGAGGCAGTGATAATAAGCGGCGCTTAATTGTATTAAAAAAATAATCAAAAATAACATGCATAAAAAAAGAGAAACAGTGCAAGCTTGGTAAAAAATATCAATGAATTAAGCAATTATTTAAAAAAAAATAGCGACAATTTTTGACACAAAGTGTTAAGAAAAAGAAATATAAAGAAAGAGAGAGAGAAAACCTGAAAGGCTGGGCAACAATGTCATTTCCAGGATATTAATATTAACTGAACGACTGGTACATATATAATCTGTAAGAATAGGAAACATTTGCGAAACTAAATTATTAAAAAACAATTAAACAAAAATTTAAATGCGCCTATATAACTATTTTGAAATAATTTTAATATAATATCTATGAGGATTATAAAAGAATGAATAAAAAAAGATTTTATTTTAAAGATATTTACTGCTTCCAGGCGACAAAGGCTGATATCGCATTCCTGGTGGCCCTAAATGATATCCCGATGGTGATTGTTTTGGCATTGGTGGAGGCGGTGGCGGCGGAATTGTTGATGTTGATGTATGATGGGGATGGTGGTGATGATGATGTCCACTACTACGAACCGGTGCATATTCTGATGTTTGTTGTTGCTGATGATGATGAGTTACAGTTGGCGTTGACCTTGCATGACTTTCATGCCGTAACAAAGATGATTGTGAATGTGGTTGTTGTTGAGCTGTATTTTGTACAGCTTGTATTAAACGACGGGTATTTCCTGGCTGTTGTGGAGGGGGTGAACGAGGTGAAATTTGTCCTATTTGACCATATTGTGGTGAAGGTGGTCGCTAAAGCAAAAATAGCTCATTTATAAATTCACTAAATCTTATTAAAGAAAAATGGTCAGAATGAAAAAAGACATAGAACTAGTTTTAAGTCTGCACATGTTAGATTTAGAAGTAAGTAGTCATTGACCAACTTTATATCCTGGAGGCAATGGCGGTGGCACATATGGCCTTGCACGTTCGTAGCTTGGTGGAGCAGGTGATGGTTGAGTTGCTTGAATTATTCTTTGTAACCTTCTTTGAGAAGCAGAAGAAGCTGATCGATGTTGATGCTGTTCATCGTGTCGATGAGCAGAAGATGAAGAAATTTGAGCAGTTGATTGATGTGGCATTGTTGAGCTTGAGCTTTGTGAATAAGGCAGAGTTTGATGTTGTTGAGGTGTTCCCGAGCGTGAACCTCTTTTAGATGGATAATGTTCACCTCCAGCACTTGAAGTTGTGGTGGTTCTTTCTCGTGGTACGGGTCTTTGACGATGCTGTTGCTGCTGTTGTTGCTGATGCTGGAGTTGTTGAGAATGTTGAATATGTTGTTGTTGTTGATGATGGTGATAATGTTGTTGGCTATCACCGCGTGAATCAACCCGTCGAAGCAATGAACCTCCATTAGAAGCCGTTGGTGGACGGTGAGGTGTCTAAGAAAAACTAATAATAAAAAAACGAAAACGGATTGAAGAAATCGCTTTCAAAAGCAAAGGAGAAAGAAAATAGACTAATAATTTGAACATACATTTGTTGCACTCCGACGAGAAGTTTCGTGCTGTTGTGGTTTTGGCGTGGAAGCAGCAGTTTGTGGCTATAAAAGCAAAGCGGTAACACCAAAAAATTAATGAAACCAGTTAACAAAAAAAATCAGCCCAAAAAGCGATGTTATTTTTTTTTTATCTTCTTTGTTAGTGCTAACTTACAGATTCGCTATTCCGACGTTCACTGAATGCTCGTCGTTGTAACGTTGCTTGAGCTTGTGTTTCAAAAAGTTGTAAGCGTCGACGAACATCAATATTTGGTGGTGGATCTTTATTTGTTATGGTAGATGAATGAGGCGGGAGATCATAAATTTTTTCCCAATCATTCAGTGCTTAAATGAAATATTTTAAAAAAAACTTGTTTTATTTTTATAAAATGCTTACGAATTTTTGTTGGAGCTGTTAATGAACGACTTCGAGACTGTGAAGCTGCTTGTTGTCGCAATGAAGGATCATCTAATCGATGGAAATTTTTTTCATGAATTACTTCAACTTCATGTCCTTCTTGGTCAACATAATTCGGCGATAAGCTATTATGAATTTGTGTGCTTCGCTTTTTAACAATTTTTACAGCATTTGGAGCATGAGGTAAAAATCCACCTGATGGAGTTTGCCTTGCAGGTTTAAATGCAGGACGTGGTCGATGACTTCCATCTGGGGAAGGTTGTATCACATATCGCGTTTGCCGTTTTGCAACATCGTCCAATGGACCAGTTCCAAGACCACGTCGTGGAGAATGTGGAGGTGAATTTGTTGGAGTAAAGTTTTTCTTTTCTTTTTTGTAACTTGGATCATAAACAATTGGCTGCCATCGATATTCTCCTTCATCAGGTGGTCCAGGTGCAAAATTAACTGTTGGTTCATTCCCAGGTTCAACAGTAACAGGTCTACGAAGGGTTGGCCAAATATATGGTTTTTCAGGTGGAGGTTGCCATCGCTTTCCTGTTCTAAATATTTCTGGTTCTTCTTCTGGTTTCTCAATGAAAGCTTCTCTTCTTTTTAAGAGATCAACCTCAAATTGTTCCCGCTCTAATAGCTCTTCACTTGTAAGGATTTGATTCTTTGCTGCAACTTCTGGCGGTTTATCAACAAGATATGTCCTTCTCCAAGTATTAAGTGTATTTGGAGACATCATTGTCTCCCTTGGATCAGGTACATATTCACCAGATAAAGCAGAAATTGGACGAGTTTCAAATATTCTCATTTGTGACGGTGGTGGTGGTCCTGGATCTTCTGAATATTGTGGAATAGGTTTATCAATAATTTCTTCAGTTGGTGATAAAGTATTAATTTGTGGAATATTTTGAATTGGAATTTGTTGGGGTTGTTGCGATGGCGGCGGCGGTGGATAAGAATATGAATGCCTTTGCGGCTGTTCATTAATCAACTGCTGCCTTTGTTCATACAAACGTTGCTGCTGAATTTGCATTGCTTGCAATTGCCGTTGATGAAGAAGACTTTCCCTTTCATCTCTTCTTCTCATTGCTTCCATTTCTCGTTGCTTTTGTTTACGAAATTCATCAATTCTTTCTGGATCAAGTACACTACGAGCCATTGCACTTGCAGGTCGGGGACGATCTGTTCCTTTTGGTGGTGGTGGCCAAATAACAACACTATCATCACCTGTTGGAGCATTTTCCTATAATTTAACAACTATGGTAATAAAAAATTTAATTTTTGTAGAACAAACATTATGACGATTTAATTCCATTTCTGATGCAGAAATATTTTTCATTTGGCTCATTTGTTGCTGTTGGGGCTGTTGTTGTTGATGATGCTGTTGATAATGATATTGATTATACTGCTCTTGGAAATGCATTTCTTCATAACGTTGACGTTCTGATGCTTCTTGATTCATTACAGGTGCCACTGATTGCGATCTTAAAAAATATTAATCGATAATTGTCTCATAAATAAGATTGAACAAACCTGGGGCGTTCGCTACCATTTGAATGAGGTGCTGTAACTTCTTCCAGCTTGAAGAAGGGTCCATTAAATGAGGTTGTCGGATATCGTGGAACGTTTTGTGGTGTATAATTACGTTGTTCTCTATGTTTACGCAAATTTTCTTGCATTATTCGAATATTTTCTGCTTCATCCAAATCATAATTACTGCCATAATGTGCAGGTGTTCGATTTGTATTTCGATTACTTGGATCAGTTGTAGATTGATTTTGAAAAGCTGGAGGTGGTTCAGACATATTTGAAGTTTGTTGACGTGAAATATGACTACTTTGTTCCCAGCTTTGTTCTTGATCAGAATAATGTTGTTGTTGAGAATAACTTTGTTTCAAAATTGATTTAGGTGTTTGTCGCCCTGGAGGTGGGGACATCAACCGTTCACTGTAATCGTCTTCAGAATGTCGAGATGGTGGTTGATTAGAACGCTCAAATCGACCTTGTAATCGATTTTGTTGTGCTTGTTGAGATGAACTTGAAGCTTGTGTAATATTTAAAGAAACAACTGCAGGAGGAAGTGGCTTATTCTCGTAAACAACTTTTTCAGGGGGTCTTTGTGCAGGGGTATGTTCAGAAGCAATTTGATCAGTACTTCCAAGAGGATAAAGCAACTAAAATTGAAAAGGCGTTAATTAAAAGAATTCTATATGAATAACTTTACTTGACTATTTGGACGTTTTTGGCGAGATAATGGTGTTTCTGAGTGATAACGATTAGATGATTCGTACTCTTGATGAGAAGATGACAAACTTTGTTGATGATGCTGTGTTTCACTTATAAAAGACGACCTTCGACGCTCCTGAAATGTTGCCATTCGATGATTCAATAATAAAATGTTATTTTAAATTTTATTTTTGTTTAATGTCGACAAGAAAGTATTGGAATGGATTACCGCCCCCGGAAAAGGTTGTGTTACCCCCATCAAGCATTTAAAAAAAAATCAATCACTTTGACAAACAATTTGCGCAGCTTATTGTTTTGCTCCTCTGACGGCTAGGGGTTGTTGCTTTTTTAAACTTTTTTTTCTACTTTTTTTTTCACTTTTTGTTACTGATAATCGCGTGTATGTCGGTTGTCTCTTGAAAAAAAAATATCCATGTGCGCATTGATTCAAAAATTTTTTTGGATGAGCGCCGCAAATGTGAAGTGGTTTCGAAGGGCGTCCTAGAGTCGACAGAATGCTTTACTAAAACGTTGCAGAAAATGACAATCGAGGGGAGAAAAGTCGTTTGGCAAACATATTTTTATGTTTAGGTAAACGCTTGATGCTTAACAATGTTATCGGCAAAAATGCTTAAGGGATTTTTTCTTTTTCCATAAAAAGAAAGATAGATAAAAAGAAATAAAAAAAAGAATGATGATAACAAAAAAATTTGATTAAGAAGAAAGAGATATCGTACCAAAGTTGTTGGTTGATTTGCAGCATATTCTGTTGTAACACTGCTTGCGCTACTTCCTTCATGTGGAGCTTCAGCAATATCAGGTAAAGATGGAGTTCCTGCAAATGACCGAGTTGCAATACCAATAACAGGTGTTGTTCGATGACGAGCATGACGAAGTTCATCACGTCGAATTTGCTCCAAATATGCATTCTTTAATTGTTGTACACCTGCCCGTTGATATCTTATCAATTCTTGATCTTCATTAGACATATAACTTAATGATGAATCTGGCCGATTATGGGCGGCAGATGAAAAACCCGCTGACATTGCTTCACAAAATGTAATAGTAACTCATGTATATTATTAAAATAATTAATTAACTGAGTTGTAGACTATTACGTGAAACATTATTCTGCATACAACAACAAAAACAAAGAAGAAAAACAAGAAGAGAAGAACCTTAAAAAATAAAACTGTACAATTAAAACAATAAACACGATAATAAAAATAAATGGTAACGAGGAATAAAGTAAGATGACAAAGAGCGATTTTTAAAAAAAAGTTTGAAAAGAATTGATTCGTTTACTGTTCAAAAATAGATGGATGCTTATTTAATCTTCTTTATTTAAACCGTTAGTCATTGATCAAACTTTTTTTTATTGCTATTTTCAAAAAAGCAGAGAAAATATGAGAAAGTAAGCTTAATCAAAATATGAGGAAGGAAAAAAAAGTTTTTTACAAGGTTTTTTTCAACATTGACAAATAAACTGGACAGCGTGAAATTAGAGTGTCAATTTAGACATTTAAAGACAGCAGAAAAAAATTCCAGAAGTCAAATACTTTCGAATAAAAGTGCGATTAGAGAAAGGACAAAAGAATCAAAGGAGGGACAAGTGCTTGACGGCTAGAGAAAATCGCAAGAACCACTGATGGAACTTTTCCTCGATTCATTTTTTGTTGTTGAAGCAATCAAGCTTAAAGGCCAGTGGATGCACGCTAAAGCTAGCGGTTATGTTCTTAAGCGACCTAGTAGTAGTAATATTGTGCGCTTTGAAGTCCCGAAAAAATGAATGTTTTCCGTTGTTAGGGCGTGCGCTTCCAATACTTTTTTTCGCGCAAAAATAGAACTCCAAAGTAAAAAAGATAAGAAACTGAACTTTTTGTTTTTTACAATTAACAATTTTCAAACATAAATTTAATCGACACTAAGATAATAAATATAAATTTGTTAAACTTACAGTATATTTGGAGAGGTGAAATTCCTTTTTGAGCTGCCAGGAAAGCTCGTCACCGCCTTTGGACGGATGACTGTTTTGGTATTCCTGCAAAAATATATAATTTATACACAAAATATAATTATACTTATTAATAATATAAAAATTAAATTGATTTTAAGATATTTTTAACTGATTAAAAAAATGTCAGATGTTATGAGCGCATTGCAACAAATTAAGATTTTGTTTATCAAGGCGGGGTTCCCAGACGCATCTTCTTCTTTTTTTTTGCTTTTTACTTCTTCCTCTTGCGTGCGTCACCTTAACTTTCTGCTTCTTCATTACTACTTTCTTTCTCATATTTTTTTTGCATTTTTATTGTTCACCTGTATATATTTTTTGCTGAAAAAAATGCTTTAAGCTTGTGATGTTTCATTTTTAACGACCCCAACGAAATTATCTATCTTCAATCTGCTTGTGCGCAACATGGGCCCACTTCAACCGAAAAAAAAGTTAGAGGATATATAGTTGAAGAAAATAGAAAAAAAAGTTGGAAGGAAGAAAGCTAACAGGGTTTCCCGAAGAACTGTTAGGTAGCTAGAATGTGTGCACAAATGTCGAACAGTAAAAAAAGATTTCTTTCTCTCTTTTAGTTAGATAATAAAAAATGAGGGATTTTTAGTGAAATAGAAACATTGCTCAAGAAAAAAAAATAAAAACACCAACGCCGCCTCCAAGATTGTCTGTTACCTGTGCGTCAAAATAATACGAGCTTTATCGTCACACTTGAGTAAATCGCGGTGGTATATGTGCATCTTTTTTAGCTTTAACTTTCCTTTTTGAAACAAGTTTAGAAATACACTTGAAAAAAATTAGTTAATGGAGTAATTCTCTTTTTGGAATTGTTGTTTTTAAAAAAATTGAAAGCAAGAGGTTGAAGAGCGCACATTTTTTTAAAAAAATGCTATTTTAATCTTAAAATTTTAAAAACATACATCTTCGGTAACTCTTTGTAATGTCTGTGAAATTTGAATACGATCAGATGCAAATGATTGTTTTGGAGTTCGAGATAAATCTCCAACCGATCTGGTTCTTGATGGTACTCGATTTCTTGCATTTTCCAAATACCGATTTGTACGAATTTTGATCAACCATCCATCATCATTTGTTGGTGGTCCTTTTGTATCCGACTAAACAATTTGCATGTCTCATATATTTTTTTAAAAAATAAATGCAATCTTACCTGTGGACCCTTTTTAATAATATCAGGAGATATTAACATAAGGTCACCCATTGATTGGGTACGACGCATACTTCTCTAAAATTCCAAATTTTAAAAACTTTTTTTAATGATTAATAAAATTTCTTATTGTATCTAAAAAGGGTTTAGCTTGAAAAAGCATTTTGAATTTTATGGAACCAAAAAATGAATAAATTATTATACTGGAAAACATGTCAAGTAAAATCCAAAAAAATGAGAGGGGAGATAGATAAAAGGTAGGGGAAAAAAGGTATTATCACCTCAATACTTACGTGCATAAAAAAGAGAAGAGCACACGGTAGGCAAGAGGAGCTTCAATAATTTAAGGGTCATCTGCGTCGTCCAGCTTACAAGCATTTCATAAAACTATCCTTTTTGATGCAATACTTTTTAAATTTTTGTAATTTCAATTTAACTTTTTTTTCATTTTTAAATTTTTGTTTTTTTTTGAAGATAATCTCAATTTGTTCTTTTTACACATATAACAAAAAAAACAACTGAATGGAACTTGAAACACCACAGAAACATAAAAAGCAATAAAAAAGCAAAAATATATTAAAAAATTTATTTTTTAAAAATAAGGTTTATGCTAGCTTGGACGGACATTTAATGACACTGGAATGTTTTCAACAACAACAAAAAAACAGTGCAAAAGTGGAAAAGCGTGTAATAAATAAAAGAAAATAAAAATAAGGATAAACACGAAGCGTTAGACATGTTAGAAACATACATACAAAAAAAGCGAACATTTATTAAACTGACCTTTTGAAGTGATTCAATCTTTTTACGAATTTGTTCAATTTCACGTAAGCTTTCACCTGTGTCATCATTAGCCTTAAAAGAAGTTTGTTGTTGTTTTTTCTAAATTTTAAAAATGAAGTTAGTTATTCACCTTTGGTCCTGGCCATGCTGGTTTATTCCAAGGTTTATTTGCATCATCTTCACTGGCTTTAAGAAATTCTCGAAGCTTTGAAGCTTCCATTTCACGATGACGATCTAAACTTTCTGTCAAATATGTGCTTGTTGTGATTGGACGACTTTCAACACTCTTAAAAATGTAAAAGAATTACTGTAGCTTCAAATCAAAAGAAATAAAAAATGCATACACGAATTCGACGTTGTTCAAGTGGATCAAGTTTGATAAGCGATCGTTTACCATGTTGACTTGGGAAATCATTTACAATTTTACGTCCATAATGTGGTAAACTTCCAGTTTGGGATGGAATATGAGCATTACTATTAACTCTAGGATCAATAATTTTCATATGAAATTGTTCAGAACTTCGTTCGGCTTTATAATCACCATTAACACCTGATAACCGATCCGATGCAGAATGTCCACCACCCATATGAAGTTCAGTATTCTAAAAATGACAATAAGTGTTGTTAAAAAATACCCCTTTAATCTTTTTTAAATACCGGTTTCCCACTAAGTTTGTATAATGGAGTAACTAATTGAACACTTGATGCTTGTGTTTCAGCTGCATATTGACTTGAAGGAATTTCTCTTTGAACAGTTTCCAATGTATATCTGACTTGTTCCATATCTCTTGCTCTTTCATCTGACTAAAATTTTAAATTGAAGTTTAATTTAAACTTCAATAACTGACTAGCAGCAACTTACCGTTGCCATATTTTTATGCTACTATTAAAAAAAGTGTCAACAACCAAATACAAATGCCAGAAGAAAGATAAAAGTTGTTGAAAATGAATAAAAAAATAAACGAAAACGACCAGGTGTATGGTCTAACACTTAAGTCTAAAAAGTTACAATAATATTAGTCATTGCTACTTCGAAGACGCTGTTTCTCTCTTCTGAATAGTAAAAAATTCTATTATTCTTTGATAAAAAATCAATCAAGGGAGAGCAACAACAAAAAACGCGTGTAATAGCGCGGAAGCAATTTTTTTGTGTTTGATTATTTATTTGCATACAAATTTCGATGTTTTCACGTTGGTCATAAAAGTAGATCACATTAAACATGGATAAAAGTATTCCATAAAAATATAACAGCAAACGTTGGAACATGAATATTCAAAAAAAAACAGATGAAAAGAAAGTAAAAAAATGTGGAAGAAAAGAGAGAGAAAAAGGATCGACCCGGTGGCGGTCGGAATGTCTAAAATAAATATAAATGAGTGACCTTTACGAACATGCGCACGCAACTCAATGGGCACTAACTACCTAAAACTTCTTAAAAGGAAATTTGTCAAAGAAATGAACCAGGCTCTTAAAATTCATGAATATATATTTTTTTCGTAATACAAAGGATATAAAAGGGTTTGTTTCCAATGATATTACAAACAATTTAAAAATAAAAAAAATGTAATGTATTTTAAGTGGATGAAACAAGCGTTTTTGATTTCTTTTAGTAGGCGGAAAAGACTTTGAAACTATCAAGGTTTTTTAAAGGACACCAGCTGTGTAACAGAGGAGTTTAAGAATTTTGATTGCTAGTGATGCTACTGCCTACGTACAATAATTGTGTTATTAGTGTCCGATCACATTTAAATTAATTGCCTTATAAAGAAAAATATAATAAGGAAAAGAGAGATGAGTGTGAGGTCTTTTTTCAAAACTTTTTTTTAAATGGAAAAAAAGGAAACCGCAAAAATGTTGATTGCGGTTTTATGCAAGAAAAAAGAAATTTGTAAAAATAATGCTAAAAGGAATTCTATGTGGCCATCTTATAAAGGAAATAATGACAGCAGCAGCAGCAGCAGTTTTAACATGTTGACTAAATGATAGGTGAAAGATTCTCTGCTCGATTCTTCTTCTTCTTTTTTCTGCAGAAGCCAAAAAAAATAGCCTTAACAATGATTTGCAATTGGCTGTATCTGGCTGCAAACGTCGTGGCATTGGGAGACCGCTGTCAACAAAAAAAGAAAATTCTTTTTTCGTGCATTATATTTAATAAAACAGGTTTTTAAAATGCAACCAAAACCAAGATGATTGCGGCAGCAACACTGGCGGTCTCCCCTCGAGCAAGCGTAATAGTTAGGTAAAAAAAGATAGAAGGGCACAAAATTTCTTTTCTATCTTTTTTCTCATGTTTTATTTACGAAAAAAAATAAACTGTCAAGAAAAAAAGCGAAAGTATCTATCTTTATCATAAAAAAGATACTTTAATGACAACCCTTTATTGACCTTATGAAAATAAAAAAATTTTTAACACCAACAAAAAAAATGTGATGATAAAACTTCAAAGAACTCTGTCTTAGTTTAAGTTAAAAAGTAATAAAAAAATTAAGTTTAGGAAAAAAATCATTAATGTGGCCTCAGGGCAGAAAACAATAACAAGGGGTCCTCTCTTTTTTTGTTCAACTAACTAAAAAAGTTCCTGCTACTACCTTTAAGGCAGGCAAAGGCATCAAACCAATATCATTCAAACAATTTTTGCGGGAGATGCAAGAAAAAAAGGAGATGCAACAACCTATGAAGCAGCAAAAATTAAATAAAAAAAAGTAAAACTGGTTTATCTCGACCCATCATCACGCCAAAATTTATGGCCTTGTTTTAAAGAAGGAAAGAAAACCGCTAGATCGCGTTGAGGGGCAAAAAGTAAACCAGTGTTGTAACTAAAAGTATATATAAAAAAAGAGTTCAATTGGAATAACAAGAAAAAAAATGGTACATACTTTTGTTTCAAAGTTTAGTTTACACGGATGAGGAAAAAGAAATTGTGTACAATGAGAAAAGCGTGAAGAACACTTTAAAAATTTCTCTTGTACGGTTTAAAATTAGATTTTTTTAATAACTCTCAAGAAAGAAAAAGAGATGTATGAAGAAGCAGCAAGAAATATTGAAAACCATTTTGAACAGAGGTAGCAAAAATTGCTATTTTAGTGCTACAAATATGCAAACAACGGTCAAAAAGCAAACTGATCCCGAGCTAAAAAGAGGCTTCTTTTCGTTTAACTGCCAGCATTAGGCTGCCCTACATGGTCACTATTTTGAAATTGAACAAACATTGCAAATACCTTCAAGCATTCCATATTTCAACCAATTTTTGTTTCAATCAAACCCCCCCCCCCCCCCCCCCCCAAACGAACGCTTCTTTTAACTTTCATGTTTTAATTTAAGATATATTATTTAATTTGAAGAAGCTGC
Organism: Panagrolaimus sp. LJ2400; assembly: GCA_024447215.1. Classification (NCBI taxonomy): domain Eukaryota; kingdom Metazoa; phylum Nematoda; class Chromadorea; order Rhabditida; family Panagrolaimidae; genus Panagrolaimus; species Panagrolaimus sp. LJ2400. The sequence goes on along the minus strand of JAMRYA010000004.1, from coordinate 10,040,028 downwards.
TTCCAAACAAAGACATTCTTTATTCCCTTTTTCTCCAATAAATTGTAATTAAAGAACGTTAAAAAATCGTGTTTCAAAAAAGATTTTGGTTGTGCTTCGTTTTTTTACAACAACGATAAACAAGAAATGAAACAATTAAAATTTAATGAAAAATGATCGAGATTCATTCTTTGAAAACAGAAAAGAGTATATTTTTATGATTAAAAATGAAACAATAAAAATGCGCAGTTTATTTTCTTAAACGTGGTTGCAAATTTAGAAAAAAAGTAATGTTTTTAATTTCCTCAAGAAAAAAAGTATATATGGGCGTTACCGTCTTCAAAAAGGTGTCATTCATTGAATATTTGAAATTTATCTATTTCATTTATTTATTTATGACAAATTTAAAAATGCCTATGAAAGTCCCGCCTGTTTTAGTTCTTTTTTTGGAGGCCAAAAAACGTAATAGTAAAATACCTACAAAAAATAAATAAAAAACAAAACAACTTCTTTAAAACAACGGTTACACCCTTCCTTAAATGCTGTAACAATTTCATCTATTTTTCCCCGCTTCAAGGCGTCGATTAAGAAAATGGATTCAAAAATTGGGAATGATCATCGTTAAAACAGGCTTCTAAGGCAAAGCAAAGAGCGGTACTTTTTAATTCTGCGCACATCAGGAGGGCGCGGCCCATAACATTTTATATCAATATGTACAATTACGGGAGTTGTCTTTAGTAAAAAAAGAAAGTGAAAAGAAGAAGTAATCGAGAAACACAGCTATTCACAGAATGTTACTTTAATTATTATTGATTATAAACAAACAAGGAATGAATGAATAAAGAAAAGAAGCTTTATAAAAATCAAAATGAACAACAACAACATTGATGAAGGCCAAATACGAGAATGAAGAATCAAAAACAAGAAAATAAATCACGGTGAACAACATAAACTTTAAGATAATCACTCTTTTCTTTTTTTACTAATAAATGACAAACGGTTGGCATCAAGAAAAAGAAAAGAGGGGATAAAATGAATGCGCGGTGACCGCAAGAAAATGAAAAACAACAAATCTCTCTCATTTTACATGTTTTAAAGGTAATCACTTTCAAAAAAAAGAAGTTGGAATGAAAGAAAAAGATGGTAGTAAAAGCACTTTTAGAAGTTTTTTTTGTCTCTTCTAGTCATCCATTTTACTTCGTTTTTTCTTCCATTTTTTAACTTCTGATTTTGCGCAAAATCAGAAAAACGTCTCTGCTGCATTCATCCCTTTTTAGTTAGGCATGATGAATGTCCGACAACAACATTTTTTGTAGATATTTTTTTCCCTTAATCGCTTCTTTTTATTTCAAAAACGAATGTAAAAAATAAACTTCTTTTTTTGATTTAAATTTTTATAAACAAAATACGTAACAAGAAAATGCCGAAAAATGCAATCAAGATTTCTCTTGTACAAAAATTTGGTACGATCGAAGAGAAAATGGTCACAAGGACGCGAGACAATCCAAAAATGACTTTCATTTATTTTATAAAGTCTACCAGGAAAAAAAGTATTGCTATTGGCGGATAGAAAGAAAGAAAATGAATGAAAAAAAAGAAGGAAAAAGTGGCTCACATCAAAATAACTACTTAGAAGTCATCCCAAGTAAAATTATGAATGACGATCGGGTGAAAATATAATTTTGAATGTCAACGATCAGTTTTTCCCGAAATCAAAAAATAATATTTTGCATACAAAAACAAAAAAAAGGAGTAGTAGAAGAGAGTATAATTAGGGATACAAAGTTAAATGAAGGAAAAAGAAGGCAATAAAAATGAAAAAAAATAGTTCAAAAAACTAAAAACTTTTTGAAAAAAGGAGTTAGGCGTTAAAAAAAGACAGATTAGTTTTTAAATCATGCAAAAATTACTTTTGTCCTGCTAACTTCAGCCGGTTACTTTATTGAAAAGGAATTCCGCCTTTTTTTACTCAAGATTTTTTTCTTGCAAATGCTTTCGCGAAATAAGTGATCGGGACAGAAAAAAAAACTTTGCTGAACATAGTTCGACTGACCACAACTAAAACTAGAAATTACATGGAAGATGAAGAAAGAAAGAAAAAAAATAATAAGCGTCCTCAACAGGTTCGTTTTGTTGATTTGTCAATAATACATATTGTCATACAATCGCCGGAAATGGATAACGATGATGATGGAAAAAAGGAAAATGTGAAAGAATAAATTCTTGTAAACTGTGATTGTAGAATCAAATTTAGGAAGGGAAAAAAAGGAAAGAAGAATAGAGGGATTGAAATATGAATCAGCGTCACATTTGACAACTTTTTTTGATGTCAATAAACTTGTCCTAAAGCAACCATTCTTCTTTCTTTCGTTTTTTTTCACTTCTTCTCTTCTTGTGATACGCTTGCTTTTTACTTTATAAGTTTTTTTTGATTATTCAGAAGGTGAGCAAGCTTGGAGATGAAGAAAAAGAAGGAGGAAGGTGAATAAAAAAAATGCACATTTTTTTGAAGAGCAGAAGCTCCAAGCGTTTAATCCGTATTCTAAACAGTTGGATTATTTTTGCGTCGAGGGAGAAAAGTTGCAGCTTCTGCTTTTTCAAGATTATATTTTAGAGTAATTTATGGTGAAAGAGGAAAAAGAATGCAAGGGGGAAAACGTAGTGACTCTTTTGTGTCATGAAAAAATCACAAAGTTAACCAACAATAAAAAATTATTTGTGAACTGGCTTTTTTTTCTGTTGATGTACGCATTGTTTGAATGAATTTGAGTTTTATACAATAAAGCATTGGTAAAAATATTAAATAATGACAACAAAAATATAATACAGATTATATAGTCAATATCAGATCCTGATCGTAAATATTGCAAATAATAATAATGCAGAAAGGGGGTAACATAATATTAGATAATGTAAAAAGAAATTTAATTGTTAGGATGGTATCTTCGATACGTTGGACGTTCATAAAAACCAATTTTAGCATTTTGTAATGCTTTAATCAAATCATTTAAGCCATTTGTGCCAGTTAAACGATATTGATAATCTTTTGCTAAACGTTCAAATTGTGTTTGATGACTTGAGATACGAGTCATTGGCTGTAAATATTTTAACGATTATTTAATTTCCTAAAGTACAGCCAGCTTACCATTGGAGTGTAATTTTCCGAATCTTCTGTTTTTACGATTTCTTGTTTACGAGTAGTGGGAACACTTGTTGTTTGTAAATTATTAAATGAACTCAATTGACTTCCTTTAATAATTTTATCAAATTCTGCTTGCTCTCTTGCTCGATAATCATCAGTATAGTGAGTTTGTTGATTCTTCTTAAATCCAGATGAAGCTAATCTTGCTTGTTCCAAGCTTAAGCTAGTTGTTGAATGTATTCTTCGAGGTGAATTTACAACATTTGCAGTTCGAATACTTAAAGTTGGAGTATTTTTTGCTACAAAAATTCTAGATGTTGTTGTTGCTACAGTGTTACTACTTTCATCATCATCATAACTTGTATCATCAATTGCTTTAGATTGATAAACTAAACGAGTATCAACAGTTTTAACTTCATGTCGATCTTTTTGTGAATCATCACTACCAATATATTCATCATTAACAGACTTTGTATCATCTGGAATGTCTAATGATGTCTAAAAAAGAAGTTTAATTAATACCGGTCATTAAATGAACCTGACTTGTACATCTGTTGGCTGCAATTTAATTCCAGATTGTTTTAATGGTGATGACTCATTTGGTATTGATGATGTTTCTTTTTCATGTTTACGAATTTTTTCTTCATGTTTTTCAAGTCTTTTTGCAACTTCTTCTTCTAATACCTAAAAGAAAGCAATACGGTATTAAAAAATATTTACACTAAAAAAATGGGACAAAAAACCTTTTCAACAAGTTTAATAAAAACTTGTGCTTCATTTGTTGAAATATTTGCAGTATTCAGAAAAGATTCCAAATTTGTTGTATTTAAATGATGGGTAAGATTCAAAGAATTCTATAACTTGTAAATAATTAATTCTTTACACAATATAGTCTTTACATACTGCTTTAAATGCCCTTTCTGTTTCTGCAATAATTGTTGCAGGAACTTCTTCAGTCGTAGTACTTTGAATAGTCGTTGTTGGCGGTGTATCAGTTGAAACGGTTGAAGTAATTGCTTCTTCTACAGGGCTTACTGTAATTTGAGGTTCAGCTCTTGGAGCCTTGCTAACTTTTGACGCCTCCACATTGTTAGCAATTTTATTGATAATAAGATGATTACTTTTATCACCATCTTCTTTCTCTTCTATACTTAACTCGTCATCATTTGTACCAAAGCCACCTTTGTTTGGAATTTCAACTGCACGAGTTTTATTTTGCTCTGTTGCATTTAAGATTGCAGCTGATATCGTTTGCGGCAATGACTACAAAAAAAGATTTTTTTCTTAAAAAGTTATCCATAAAATACCTTAACAATTTCAGCTGTTTTTTTGTTCGATTCTGGTGAAAAATTGTTGGGTGGAAGTAAATTAGGATTAAAAAGTGGATTTGGAACTGTTACAGTAAGAAATCTATGATTTGGATTAAAATATTGGGCAGCAGGTGTGGCCATTCCCAAAATGTCAAGTCTATTAATTGCTTGATTTTCTGGAATTGGTGTAACGGCAACTGCTTGATGAAGGACATGAAGTCCATCCAAAGGTGAAATGCGTTCAAAGAGAGGCCGATATGGAGCACCTTGCAAAAGAAGGTTGTGCAAATCGGTTAAAGATTGCTGTGTCTATAAATCATCATTTTTTTGCTTTTCTGATAAGATGTGAACAAAGTTGAGACAAGACAATATGCTTACCTGTTGCCCAAAAACTGTTTTTGTTAAAAGTGTAAAAATCCATGGAATCAAAAAATGACGCATCATTTTAACGTCAAATAAATATAATAAATATATATTTGAAGCCAATAAAGAAATGGAATATTTTAAAAAGAAAGTGGTTTAAGGAAAAAAAACGTTTCTGCAAACAATAATCAAAAAAAGGAGGAAATTGTCGGAGCTTTCTCTTGGATTTCGCTTTTCAAAATCGTCAAATGACCATTGGGTGTGCAATTTTGCGCACGAAAGCCGGCCTTTTTTGTTGTTGATTTGAAGAAGTGCGTGAAGAAGAATGCTTTCTTCTTTCTTCTTCCTTTCTTTCTTCGTCTTCTTCCTCTTCAGATGACTGAATGACCACTACTGCCACCATGAACATGAACTTTTTCTTGCTGTTCGAACAATAAAATGAAAAGATTAAACCACTCTCGGCAGCAGCAACAACAGCAATATTGGATGCTCCTTTTGATTTATAAAAAAAAGAGTGATGCCTCAAGGATAAAGTCAATCTGGTTTACTTTTAATGAATTGTGAAATACATATCAATATTTGTGAAATCCTCTCTCTTCCTATCACTTCTTCTTCTTTTTTTAAATATTAAACTATTTTGTTCAATTTTATGATGTAAATATAACCATTTTATTCGATTATTGTTTGGGACGACGACGACATATATCATTCTACATGTTCGTCATGTTTCTCTTTCATTTTAAAAAAAATTTGTTTTTTTTCAAATCAGGTTTGATTGAATAAAAAGAGGGATTCACCGAGATTGAAAAGGGTTTGCAGACAAAACGTCGCCACATTAAAAAGAAACGCAAAAAAGGGTGCCTTTTTTTGTTTATAAATTAATTTGCGTAATCAAGAAAAAAAAGAAAAGAAAGAAGATTTTGATTAAATAGCAGCAGTTATTTTTCGTGAAAGAGAAAAAAGTAGAGCGAAACGGGTTTAAACTTTTTTTTCATCAAGCTAATCATCGCATGTTTTTTTTAAAATTTGCATCAGATTATCTTTTTTGATTCTATCAATAATAGCCAATTCCTGGTTTTTCCCTTTTTTCCCTTGCTTTCTTCACTAACTGTTCAAAAACAAAACCGACAACATTTCTTTTTTTTAAAAAAATATAAATGTTTCTGAGATGAATGAAAAGAAATATTTCAATACAATGCTTTCATGTAATAATCCGGCTTTAATCATTTGAAAGTTTTTTTGATTCATGTGCGCTTTTAACGCCATTGATTAGATGATAATGGAAAGAAAAATCATAGAAAAAGAAATGGGTTCTTTGTTAGTTCAACTAGAAAGTAGAAGAGGAACAAAAAAAATTGTTAGAGTGCTATCATCATTTTTTTTTGATATATTATTACATTTGTTGGCTGTGATTTGTGCTCTTTTTTAAACCAAAAAAAGCTTTAAAATTTTTATTACCAAAAATTATGTCCGATTGTGAATCAGAATTTGAAGACAATTATGAAGATAATCTCAATGGGAATGATGGAATTCGAAAGAAAGCGGCATCTTTTGTCTCAGATAAATGGGAACAAATTAAAAGGTAAAAAAGATATTTGAAATTTTTAAATTTTATTTTAAAAAGAAAAGTTTCAGGCCTCTTTGGTTTGTTGGAATTGCAATAGCTGCAATTGGAATTCATGTATTCATTGGATTTGCAATTGCACATAGCTTTCATAAAGCTATTGCTCCAATCGTTTTTTTGGGATTTGGATATCTTTATTTATTATACAAATTTGTATTGTTACGACTTGCAAAATTATATGAAGAACCATTAACTGAAAATGTTGAAAAAGTTCAAACACTGTGGCAAATTTCATATAGAGGTTTTCCTCTTTTACAACTGTAAAATTTACTACAAAATATTGCATTTTTAAAAAAGAAACTTTGTTTTAGCACATTTTTTGGAGTAATAATTGCTGGTTTTTTACTTTGGTTAATTCTTGATGCTCGTGGCAGTACTATCAGATATCGATCTCTTCTTGCAATTATTTGTTTTATTATTTTTGGATTTTTGATTTCTGCGAATCCTGCTAGAGTAAATTTACTTTGAAACTTAAACATTGAACTTGAACATGCAAAATTTAGGTAAAATGGCGTCCTGTTTTTGGCGGGATTTTTCTTCAGTTTACTGTAGGATTACTTGTGCTTCGTTGGCCTGCCGGAAATTCTGCATTTCATTGGGCTGCAGATCAAGTACTTTTTAGTGTTTTAGTTTAAATATTTTAAAGGATTAATGTTTTTAAGGTTGTAACGTTTCTTGATTATGCTTTTGTTGGAACAGATTTTACATATGGATTTATTTCATCTCCGCCACATATTTGTGATTTTGGATCTGTATTTATTTATACAAGCTTACAAATTATCATTTATTTTGGTGCAATTGTTTCAGTTTTGTATTATTTGGGAATTATTCAAGCTGTTCTTTCAAGGGTTGCATGGTTGATGCAGCATACTGTAGGTACAACAGCGGCAGAAAGCTTAAATGCAGCTGCATGCATTTTTCTTGGACAGGTTTTATATTTTTGTAATTTTATTAAAATCAATATCAAATACATTTAGACGGAAGCTGCAATTCTAATTGAACCTGCATTAATAACAATGACAGAAAGTGAAATTCATGCAGTTATGACAGCAGGTTTTGCATGTATTGCTGGATCACTCTTTTCAGCTTATATTGCATTTGGGGTGAGAAATTATGGCTTTTCACAAAAAAAAATAAAGTCACATGGTTATTCCTTTTTTCAGGCGTGCCCAACATATTTGTTATCAGCAACAGTTATGTCTGCAGCAGTTTCTCTTGCAGTGTCAAAGCTAATTTATCCTGAAGTGCAAGAATCAAAACAAAAACGATCAGAAGATTTCAAGTTTGCACATAAGTATGTTTTGCTTTTACGGTAAAAAAAGTTACAGTATCAAAACATTTTTTATAGAGGAAATAATAATTTACTTGAATGCATAAGTAATGGAGCAGTACACGCATCACAATTTGTATGGGCAATTGGAGCAAATCTTATTGTTTATATTGCTTTACTTGCAATGTTTAATACTTGGGCAAGCTTCATTGGAACAAGATTAGGATATGATGATTGGAGTTTTAATGTAAATTCTTAAAACTATCTTATTTTTAAGTAACAGGTAACGAATTTTGCAGAAACTTATGGGTTACCTGTTCTTCCCTATCGCATATCTCATGGGTGCTTCAGATGCTGCAGATTCTCATGTAATAGTTTTTCAAATCTAATCTAAATTTGATTTGATTAAACTTTAGACTGAAATACAAGAAACTTTAAGAGTTGCAGAGCTTATGGGAATGAAAACAATTCTAAATGAATTTATTGCTTATAAAGAATTAATGAATATGAAAGCTGATGGCCGATTAACAGGGGTATAAATATCTAATTTTTGACAGTGTTTTATAATTCTCTTTAGGCAAGAGCTCAAATGATAGCCACATATGCATTATGTGGATTTTCAAATATTTCAATGATCGGTTCACAACTTGGAATTCTTGGTGCAATGTGTCCTCGAAGAAAAGCAATCTTTGCAAAAGTTGTTATTCGTGCATTAATAGCTGGCTGTATGTCTTGCTTTATGACGGCTTGTGTAGCTGGAATTCTTGTCAGTAAACCAGAAGCATGCAGTTCAAATGCATTATCAAACTGTATATCTCTCAGCAATATTACTGATAGCTTATCGCCATATTTACCCACAACTCCATTATCATCCACAATTGCTACATTTTAAAATAAAAATATAATTTATAAAAGCAATAAATAAAAAATTATTATAAAATTATTTTTGTACAAGTTTTGCAAGCATATTTTCAGCTTCACGTACAACATTTTGAAGCTCCTATAAAAATTTGTCCATTAACACCAGTAAACACATTTTTACACTTACTAATAATTCATCTTTTGTACAAACAAAATTAAATTCTTCAGATTTATCTGCTCCTGTTGGTAGAGCTTTAAGTGTCATTTCAACAAGTGGAGCTTTAATACGTTTTTCATTATTTGATTCCATTAAACCTGATACTTTCCATTGTGTTTCAGTTAATGATGGATATCGATATCCAATTCTTTCTAAAGCTTTTGTCATATCTTCCCCATATTTCTAAAACGGATAAACACATGAGTGGATAGAGATGGAGAAAAATGGTTGAATAAAATGAATTATTACTTCATATGCTTCAGTAAGCTTTTCACTGAATGGAGCGTTTGCGGCATTTAATTGCGATTTTAATTGTTCAGGCGACCATCGAGCTCTTGCTGCTTCGGCAATGATTTTTCTAATCATTCCATGCCAAATTGGTCCTCGTGCAAGTGCTTTAAAATGATAAGATTAGCTTAATTTTCGTAATCTATGATTATTTTGTTTTAAACAAACCATGAGCAGAAACCATTCCTGAACAAATTTCATCAATAACATTAAAATCTTCATTACCCGCTTCACGGACACAATCTTCAATTAATTTTGTAAGTGAAAATGGCATTTTAATATTTATTTTTTTAAAACCAATAAAAAATTTTTCAATGTCAAAAAGTTGTACTTCATAAAAATTTGCTTGCAATATGCCATTTGTTTTTTCTTTGTTTCCCTCTGCAAAAAAATTATTTGAAAAAACATATTTATTTTTGCGACTGTCGAAAAATTATACCCATAATAATAACAAATCAAGAAAGATACAAAAATTTGAAAGAGAAAAATATATGACTAGAATTCATTTCTTCTTTGGAAATTCAACAGATGGAAAAGTATTTTTAAAAAGACGCGGACTAAGGCCTAAAGACATTCGGGTTTGTTTTGATTTAGTAGAGGTTACAGTAATCTTCTGTGGAGCATTGGATGAACGAACGTGAGATGAAGAGTTAATAGAATTTTCCATAGAGCGATTCAAAGATTCATATCCAGAAATTTCAGTTAAAGGACGTTTAATTCCACGAGGTGACATGAAAGAATTCGAAGTTGCAGTCGGTTTAGGAGTTGTACAACCAACATTAAAGCTTCGACGAGGTCTAAAAAATTATATATATTAAAAATTATTCAGTTATAAAAAATATTTACTTGAAAATTTCATTTGATTGTGGTGAAGGACCATGACGAGAAGATACTGTAACAACTTCAACTTTTCTTTTAAAACTTGTTGGAGTTTTGAAGACAAAAGAACGTGTTGGAACTGCTGGCTTTTTAGTAATAGATTCTTGTTTAGTATATGATGGATTTGTAATAATTGATTCTTGTTTAGCAAGTGATGGATTGTTAGTCGATAAATCAGCCAATGGAACAGTGGTAATTGTTGGATCAATATTTTCATCTTGAACATCTTTTTCAGAAACGATATCAATTTCCATAGATGGATCAGCAGGCACTTGATCAACAACAGATTGTTTAGGAGTTGTAGAAATAACTTCATTCTTATTTTTAGCTGCGGACTTATTTAAGAAAATTTCACGTGGTGCAGAAGGAGTAGAAGAAACATTGATAGAAAGCTTTTGTGAACGACCAATTGAAGAAGAATTATTTACCAGTTTTTCAAGTTCTTCATTAACAGGTGTATCATCATCAAATGGATTTTCAGGTGTTGCAGGAACAACATTAATATCGTCACCTGATGCTTGTTGAGAATTATTGCTTGAGTAACCAGAATCAATGAATTGGACGGTTGGAGAAGTTTCTTTTAAACCCTTGAGTCTTTCAGGATGATAAATAGACCAAACAGGTGGATTATCCATCTTAAATTTATCGCCAGCTTTTAAATCAACATTTCCAATAGCTCGACGAAAAGCATCTTCAGCAGGTAAAGCCTAAACTTAAATTTTGTTAGCCATTAATAATGTCACAAAAATTTTACTTTTCCAGCAAACCAATACGGTTCAGCTTTACATTTCAAATATGGTTCAACTTCTTTTGGTACATTTGTAGAGTAATCGTGAAGAGGAATTTGAGTACGAGTACTAAAAAAATCAATGTAATGTACAGTGTCCCAGAAATCAACTCACATAGGATCAAAAACTATTTGATGTAAGAATGTGTATTCAGCTTCAATAAAACTTCGAATCATTCGATCGGTTACTTTAACATTCTTCAATCCAAGACAATGTGGTACTCTTTTGAGAAGCTAAAAATCAAAGAATACATATAAAGCTACAACAAAATATCGAAAGATTACTTTAACAATATGACAAAAATCTGAAGCAAACATTGACTTTGCAAAAACTTCCACAGCTTTTGCAAGTCCTACTTTAGGAATACCATCTGGGAAGTAATCACAGCCAGACATAATACATAAACGTCGAAAGAGATCAAAATTAAACTTCTTAGCTAGTCCACGATTAACACATTTTGGAAGATATTTTCTTTCATAAATAACACACGTAGCATCAAGTTTGAGTTTGAAAATAATAGTTTCACAACCAAATGGAATAAGATCAGAATCTTCTGTAACAATTGCGTGAGCGATTCCACACTTGAGTAAGTAAGCGAGTTGAGCATCTGCTTCATACGGAGCAACAATAATATCAACATTAGTAATAGTACGAAATTCATGAATTGTATGTTCAACTATATCCGGTGTTATGCCAGTGCACATTTGAAAATATTTCGTAGCTTTAGTTCTATCACCATTTGCCATACTTATTTCTCCAAGTTCACGATTTCGAATACGATTCTCAGATCGTTGATCATTGATTACTTTCTTTGCAGGTAATGATTGTCCATCGAATACAAGAATAACATGGCACTGTTCTTTAAGAAAAATATCAACATGCTTTCTAATAAAATTTATATATCTAAAACCAGATACTGTAATTAAAAATAAAAAAACTTGGAAAATACTTACATTTCAGATCTTTTTCCTTGTGCAACATCCCAAGCACATCCAGTGAAGCTTCGATGAAGTAAGCAACTTACATCAATGGCTATAGTCTTTCCACCAAATTCTGTGATTGTACCCTTAAAAGTACAAAATTATTATATACGTTTAAACTAAAATAATACAAACCTTACGAGATGCCTGAGCTACAAAAGGAAGAAGGTTTTTAATACCCATTGAATCTAAAAGTTAAAATTAATTTAAAAAAACTAATAGAACAGGAAATGTAAAAATAACGTTAACAAACGCATTAGTTAAAAAATGTAAAACTTTTAAATTTTTGTTTCAGCGGTGAAAAAAGAAAAAAAATTGACGCAAGAAATCGTGGCATGAAAAATTGAGATATTTTTTTCGCGGATCTTTTTCACACACATTTATCTTTGATTAATAAAATTAAGAATTATAATAAAAATAATTATGGAATAATCTGATAATCTCAAAGTTACTTATTTTTTTTTTTAGAAAACAACAACTATTCAGTGACAAAAAAGTTTGTATAGGAAAAGAATAAAAATTAAAAACAAAGAAAGCTGTATTTAAAAAAAGCAACAAATAAACGTAACAAAATGGCGTCAAATAATAACAAACATTTATGCATTCTGGTTTAGAATCATAGCTTCAATATTCTGTGTCGCATAGGTATGCAAGTATTTTCGTTTTTTTTTGCAAAATTTTTGCTTGCATGCGCTTTCCGACTGACAGAATACTGTAATTTAGAAGTAATATTGAGATTAGATAGGTTAAATGCACATAAATCGGTGAATTTTCATTAAATTCTTTTGGTTTATAATAAAAATTGGTTATGCTATAAGTTTTTAATTAGTCGAAAATTTTGGCAATTGGCTGATCCAAGAATTATCCAGCAATTTTTGGCCAAAAAAGTGTTTAAAATCCAAGCAAATGGTTTTTTGTTTGAACCTATTTATAGAGGTAGGTTTTTAAGTAAATTTTAATCAAGATTATAATTAAGAAAATAATTGCGGGAAGAATGACAAAGTCCGAGAAATTTTATCTTAACAAGCTAATTAGACGAATTCTTATTAGCCAGCATTGTTTTTGTTTTATTATTTTTTGAATGTTTTTATTGTCAAAAAAAGTTTAAGAAACTACTGTACTGAAGCAGAAGAGAATCTACGAACATATCGAAAACAGTGCTTTTAAAAATGGGGACGTTACAGTTCTCGACACAAACTTTTGTAAGGCTGTAATGTAGGTGCAAAATTTTTTTTTGTGATGGTCTATGTTTGTATCTCTCCTAGTCTGAAATTTTTGGAGCTTTGTTTAAAAAAGAAAATCCCAATGTTTCCTCACACTATGTATTTTGTTGTTTTAGGCGCTGAATTAAATTTATAACATACTTAAGCACAATAATATGAGAATTATAAATAACTTCAATGTGATTGGCGGACTAATTTTTGTAGCTATAAGTGGTTGGCATTTTTGTGCTAAGGGAGCATCCAGAGCTGACGTCAGCAGTTTTGGCATGGATGGGGTAAAGCCAAATCTGACGCTTCACCTTAAATGTGGCAAAAATCAAAGTAATTTTGCTGATTGAGGCATGGAAGGGGTAAAAAATTTTTGATTTTCTGCTGACGTCAGCTCTGGATGTTCCCTAACAATTCGGGACATGGCATGACAACTTTGTTAAAACTATTTTTACAGTATGTCATGAAATAATATCGTAAATAAAACTATTATAAATGATAATGGAAAAAAATGTGCAAATTTTTTCTTTCGTTATATTGTGCAGCCCAAGTAACATTATTGTTATGAAAAAAAAAAGATAAAGATAATTAAAAATAACACGCATAAAAATTTTTATGTTGTTATTATTCAATCTCCATGTCATTGTGCATGTGTGTAAAAAATTGATTAAGTTGGCAAGAATAAATAATACGGGAAAGGATGAACTTCACAAATTTCGACATTTAAGGTAAAAAAAGAAGTTATTTTATTTATTTCTTTTCGTTTCATCGTTTCACCAATTTTTTATTTATCGTGCCTTCAACTTTTTTTAAAAAAGTGTGTTTTTGTCAAATGTTTCACATAGAAGTTTTTTTTGTTTAAAAAGGCTAAGTTTATTGCTTTAATAACCGCCTGCCGTTGCCCAGGAGATTAAAAATTTTTGCTTTCATTTTTACACTATTCATAATCTTCGTCATGAAAATGACCTAAGTAAACTAAAATCTTTTTTGTTGAATATTAAAATAATTTACGTCTTTAATGCTCATTTCTTTTGATAACAACATGTTTTGTCTATTAGAATCATAGAGCCGAAAAATGTAAATTTAATGATTTTTATACCTTTTTTTGCCATAACATGTTGAAAGAAAAAACTTGAAATTTTCCTTTTTTTATTTGCAGTATAAATTTTTTTTACAACCTTTCTTATCCTTACAATTATAAAATTGATTGCATTTTAAAGCTTAATATCTTATTAATTGTTTTAAAAACATATTACATATAATTGCTCTTACGCTTACAATCATTATTAATTCTTTCTATTTATTGTTTTTGTTTTTTTTCTTTGTGTAATTATTAATAATATGTTACCATAGATTATGAAAGATGAAAAAAGGGTTGTAAGCGCCACTGTTAGACAGCAGCAACCTTCTACATCTCCAGATTCAAAACAACTTTCTATTGATGCAGAATTTCAACCACCTGATGAATTTTATGATATTTTTTCAGCTTCAAGTTTTGGTAAAAAATATTTTTTTCTTTTTATCGTTTTTAAAAAATATATTTATTTCATTTTATAGAAGATAAAACAAATCCTTCATTGAATGCAACTACTTCATATAACAGAACAAATAGTAATTCTCAAACAAATTTGATACACACTTCTTCTAATCCTACTTCAATTGGAGGATATGAATATTCCGTAAGTAAATACCTTCTTTTCTCATTTATTATTATCCACTACTATAGTTTTTAAAATAAAATGAAAATTCAAAATTTAGTCATCTGAAGAAAATAATTCTCAAAGACCAAATTCTGGTGAAAATATGCGAAATCCATCTGCAGATTTTCCATCAATGTCTGATGCATCTATGCTTATATTTTCACCGCCTAATACTGTACCCGTTGAGCAACGATTAATTACAAGACCCGATAAATCAACATATGTTGCACCAATTAAAGCTGCGGGTGATGTATCATTGAATGGTTTTCAATTAGTTTCATTTTTAACTAAAGCTTCTTTAAGGCTTAATGAGGTATATTGATTTAAAGTTTTGCCTTATTTTTCTTATTACCCATGAATTTAAGTAAATCTTTTAAACTTCGGCCTTTTTTTTTAGGGTACAACACAAGAAGGCGTACAAAATAGACTAAACAAATTACATGAAAATGTTAAAAATAATATGCTGTCTGAAGCATGTCTGAAAAAACTTAATTATATTGTTGATGGTAATTTTTTTCTCCCATTCTTTTATGACTTTGATACAGTATACTTACTTTTTAAGAAATCGATCGTGAATTATATGATGAAGCATGGGCTGATTTTGAGCAATTTGTACATACATTCCCTGATGAAGCTGCTGGATGGTCACAAGGTCTTCGAATTATGCTCATTGAATTACGCCGAACAGCACATAAACAATATCGGCATCGTGGAAATAGTGCTGGTACACCAAAACATAAATGATCAATAATTTATTCTTTAATTTGTACATATATGAATAACAAAAAATCTGTTGTAAAAGCAATGTCTTTGTTAAATGTTGATTTTACAGCAAAAAGAAAATTTCTCGCTAAATGTCATTTGATTTTCAAATAACATTTATCGCTTAAATTTTCTTTAATGCATGT
Source organism: Panagrolaimus sp. LJ2400 (assembly GCA_024447215.1). Taxonomy (NCBI): domain Eukaryota; kingdom Metazoa; phylum Nematoda; class Chromadorea; order Rhabditida; family Panagrolaimidae; genus Panagrolaimus; species Panagrolaimus sp. LJ2400. The sequence goes on along the minus strand of JAMRYA010000004.1, from coordinate 10,024,508 downwards.
CGAAAAATTAAATGTTACTGGTTTATACATATCTTTTCATGTAAATAAAATAAACAAAAAAATTATGGATTGAGCCGTTGATATAGTATATTTCTCATTTTTTGCCGCTTTGAAACGTGTCGGCAAAACATCAAAGAGATTTTGTCAGGTGTGGAGGGGGAAATGCCCCCACTGAACAACCCTATACTGGCTTGTATACAAAAAACTTTTTTCTTTTTATACTGTGCGAATAAATCAAAAACATTTTTTTTGTTTTTATGAAAATTTTTTCTTTTTTGGACAAAACCCCTTCGTTACCACAAGATTTTTTTTTCAAATAGCAAGCATTGATCTGTTTTTAAAGGGTTGAATTATTTCAGTTTTTAAAACCTTTTAAATTTTCAGCTCATTTGCATTTAAGTGCTAAATTTCGTGGAAATAGTGCTTAATGTCTTAAAAGATGAACGAAAGAAGATACCATCACATTAATGTCAAAAATTTTTCTTTTTTTTAAAGTAATGATTCATCTCAAGAAAAAAACGCTTGCAAAAACCTAGGTCAAAAAATGAAAGAAAAGCACTTTTTTAGTTTTTATGAAAATTATTTTATTTTTGGACATCATTTTTTTTCAAAAATCCTTCGGTACCACACAAGTTTTTTTCTTTTTTTAGTAGTAAGCTTTGATCTGCTTTTAAAGGGTTGAATTATTTCAGTTTTTTAAGTCCTTTTTAAATTTTTAGCATATTTGCGTTGACCTTTCCTTTTAAAATGCTAGATTTTTACGCCTTTTAATATGCCGCAAAAGAAGAACGAAAGAAGATACCCAGACATTAACATTAACGGTGAAGTTTTTTCGGTTATTTTTTTAATGCAGTATGATTCATAAAAAAATGCTTACAAGACCTAGGTCAAAAAATGAAAGCAACAACATGTTTTTTCGTGCGCATAAATATTTTTCTTTTAATGCCCATGATTTAATGTTGTGATTGCGGTTGTTTATTATTTTACGCATGTTGTTTTCAGTGTTGTCGGTTTTCCATCGTAACCTAAAACCGAAAACCGAACATTTAGGGTTTCGGTCTGGGCGACCGAAACGGTGGACCGAAAATTTTTGGTCTGGCCCATTTTGGAGTATAAGTCAGTTTCATGAAAAAGCATTAAAAAAATTTCGGTCGCTCGACAACACTGGTTGCTTTACTTTACTTTTTCTTGTTTGTATTGTTTTGATAACATTATGTGTAATAATGCAATAATTTTTAGTATTTAATTGTTATAAATTGTTTTAAGAGATGAATCATCAAAACTCTGGTACTTTCACCTCTGATGAAGAACAAGAACCTAAAGAAGATTTAACACATCTTTCATCAGAACTTATTTATAAAGAAGATGGAGTCATGAAAGCAGATTACCGAAGACTATTTGCTAAAGATCAAAAGGTATTTTTAGCAGCTTCTTTAAACATTTCTCGTACTAGTCCTTGGCCACTATCATTTTTCCACCCAGTGAAAACAACCTACCATTCTATAAAATTACCATAAACTACTTTATAAATTCTTTATTTTAATTTCTCTTTTCAAAAAATTCAAAATCTAAAACAAAAACACCCTCATTATCATTGTTTTGTTTTTTATTTATATACTTTTTATTATACTTTTACCGTATTTTCTATTGTATTTTACTGTAATGTATTACCTTTTCTGCACTTCCAAAGAAGTGATTAAATAAATAAATAAATAAATAAAACATTTAAATAACTAAAAATTTTAGGCAAATGAAAGCAGAAAAGCAGAATTAGGACAATTTTATCCACCTGAAAAAGCTACATCTGAATTTGCTAAGAAACGATATGAAGCTGGTGTTAAGTTTGTTAAGGACATGTCAGCTTTAGCTTGGAATGAATCAATTAGTTCAGAAATAGTTTCAAATTTTGTAGAATCACAAAAGAAGAAAAATGTTGATGCAATTCGAGCAAAATTTATTAAGCCTAAAAGTGATGCAGCTTCTAAAGATGCTGAACAACAAAAGAACAGTCTTCCTGAACAAAACAAAAAATAAATAATCAAAATTTGTCTATATGTTTGTTTTTTAATATAGTAAATTTGGCTCCGTTTTTGTAAAGCGTAATTTTTGCAGAACGTAATGTTTAAGCTATAATTTTACAGAATTTATTTTACAGAACACTATTTTACAGAAAGTATGTATTGTGAAAGTAATTTTACAGATTAAAATTTGAAGCATTAATTTTACAGAAGGTAATAATACAGCATAAAAAATTTAGAATTCATATGTTATGAATGATTTTTTTGTGAAAGATATTATTCAGAACGTAAAAATACAGCAAAAAAATCATGCACTATTATTTTTTGCAAAAAAGTTACAGAAGTAATGGTTTGTGCATGATTGATTTTTAAGGTTTTTAGATTACTTTTTCGGTACCAGTAGCAAAAAAATGTCTATATAATGTGTTCTGGCATATACAATATTTAATTTTAAAAATGTATATTTTAACATTCTGTGTTTTCTAATAGGTAGAATATTGATATATTTATCATATCTAATGTAAAACATGCAAAAATATAAGCTAGAATTAACGCCAGGTCAATCATGCACAAACCATTACTTCTGTAACTTTTTTGCAAAAAATAATAGTGCATGAATTATCCATTCAAGAAAATTTTTGCTGAAAAATAACGTTCTGTAAAAAAATTTTTTTAAATTTTATTTTTGAAATATGAATTCTAGATTATTTATGCTGTACTTTTACTTTCTGAACCAATTAATGCTTTAAATTTCATTCTGCAAAATTACTTTCACAATACATACTTTCTGTAAAATAGTGTTCTGTAAAATAAATTCTGTAAAATTATAGCTTAAACATTACGTTCTGAAAAAATTACGCTTTACAAAAACGGAGCCGTAAATTTATTTTCTTTTGTATTTGAATTTAATAACTTATCGATATCATAAAATGTTTTTTAAAGGTAGACATAGATGAAGTTTTTACCTTAAAAATATATGAAACTGATCACAAAAAATTCAATAAAGAAAATGACCTCAAATATTTTTATGACTAAGTTTTTTCTGTTTTTTTATTATAATTACTCAGATCAATAACAAGATTTGTGTCCATTGAAAAAGAACAATTCTTGAAATTGACGTAGATATTGCTTTCCAGAATGTTTAACACATGGTTGCCGAAATGAGAAAAAACACGATCAAAACTGGTAAAATTTAAATATACTGTTTTTTTTTGTAAAATAGTAACATTTTATGTGAAACGTTCTTGGCAAAAATAGTGAAAAACAAAAAAGGTCATTAAAGAGAAAAACAAAGTTGCAATCAATCAAGCTTGAATAATGTTTTTCAAATAAAACAAAACTGCACCCATATTTTTTTTGCTTTTAGTTTCCCTCATATTTACCACAATTTTATTTGTTATTGTATTAATTAAATATTCATTATCAAAACTATGAATTCAATTAATAATTCCAAACATAATCAAGCACCATATGCTACTTTTAATGGACAACTTGAATTTGGATCTGGTCGAATATTATTAGATAATAAGTAAGAAATTGTTGTGTGTATAGTTCATATGGAAATTAATATATAAATATTTTAGAACACTTGAAAGATATCCTTTTCCTACGCTGCTAATTGCATCCAAACAATCAACTTCATTCTTTAGTTGTCAACAATATTTTGATGAAATTGTAAGTAGCTTAAAACAATTGTTAAAGTTAAATAAAAATTAAAACATTTTATAGCAAAACACATTCATAAAATCACGTGCAAAAGGAACAAAGGATGAAATAGTTCGTCTTTTTGTTGATAAATCTGTAAGTTACTTTGTCAAATCGATTTTGCAAAACTTCTTTAAATCAAATATTTTTAGGGTTTTTATGTTTACATGGAAAATCGTCAAAAATATATACGTTTTCGAAAAGCTATTCATGTCGAAATTAGAAAGCATACTTTACAAGTTATTACCGATTGTGATGGTCATTATTATGGAATATTGATTTGGATACATGATGTAACAATGAGACCATATGATGATTTTACTGAAAATTTTTATCAACGTTTATGCTATCAACTTTTGGTAAGTATTTATTATTTTTATTTAAAAAGTGTAAAAAAGGATTAGGGTTGTTTGCTGAGCAATTAAAAAACTGAACTTTTTCATGGTCATTCTAATTAAATGTCGAGTCATTGAACGTTCCATTTTTTGAATATTTTCTTTTATTCGCATCGTGTCTAGGTAGCATGGAGGTCGTTACTCACCTTCTCTTTCTTCCTGTATCCTTCCCGCCAAAATTTTTCTATTGCTTCTAGCGTATTTTAAAATTCTTTTCATTCATTTTTTTCCTTTAACGTTTGATCAACAATTGTGTTTTTAAAAACGTTAACGAGGAAAAAAGATAGAAAAAAAAGATGCACTGCGAAGGTGGAGGTTTTATTCGTTCGGGTCTTTGTGGTATTCGAGATTCTCGCCGCAAAACAGCAGAAAGATTTCGACGAAAGCGGCAATTTGGAAGAATATTAGACAATGTTGCAGAGGAACCGTACAGTGGGCGTAAAGGATTTGTAAGTCATTTTTTCTGCACAAAGTTGTAAAAACGAACGCCGTTTTTGTGCAAATTTAAATCTATAGTTTCATCAGGGGCGAGGTATTTATTGCTTCTTTTGCATTATTAGTCTGGGTAAAATGAATTAAAAATGATAATTACACCTTCTGAATATTAATAATGAATTTTTTGGGGTTTTTCCTTCTTACTTTTTTTTTATTAAAACATTTAAAAAACACTTAAAAAAGGTTGTAAAGTCAATTTTTCTTTTCTTATTACAGTCTTCTCTTCTTTTGGTTCTCGAGTTCAAAATGGTTTCAATGTTTCTGAATGACTATTACATTGTTAGAGTTAGTTTTTAAGTTAAAAGTATAATCTCTTTTTAAACTATATTTTTCGTAGATGTTGAAAAATGACCCGCGCAGCAACATGCTATTAGAAGGCCTTTTTTAATTACCATTGCCCCTGCTACGTTGAGTTGCGTAAACATGCAGACTTGTTTCCGTTCTCTCTATCTGGCATTTGAATTCACATTTCCTGCTGCCGAGAAACTCAGTCAACTGCTTTTCTGATGCAGTTGACAGTCAGCTAGTTTGTTTGTCGTTTGCTTCATTGTGGCGTCAGCTTTTTTTCGTTTTTAAGTAAATGTTACTTTATAGTACTTGAGTTATTCCATTTTTAAAGAGCAAATTTTTTTTTGATTTATGCAATAACGATAAATAAAAAAAAGTTTTTGATAAATTAAATTATGATAATTTTAAGTTTAAAAGGGGGTTAAAGTTGTTGAATTTGTCACTTTTTTTTCTACATTTTTTAAAAATATCTCTTTTTTCTTATTTATTGTGTGCCACCCATGCCACTGAATAATATCTTTTTATGTTTTGAAAAATAGTGGAACATTTATAATTTTACGTTTTTTTACCTTTTTGAAATTGCTTAATCGCATTGCATTTTTTTAAAATAAACAAAAACAAATCATGGCTAATAAGTCCTTTATGCGTTTTTTCGTTGCATTTAAAAAGAATTTTTTTGAACAGTTGTATATGCAATCATCTTCTTTCATGCCTTTTCAACGGTGTGCAGTGTGACAAATATCCGTGAATAATGAGCGTATGTTGCATTTCTTGGTTGAGGTATTTATTATTGTTGGGTGCATTCCTTTTATAAAATTGTTTATTATCTAACATTTTTTAAGGAAAAAAGTTCACTATTGGTATTTTTAAAGAATTAAAAGAGTTTCACAGCATAAAAAATTGGTCATGATTACGGTAGAGCTATAAAGTTTTAAAAATCTTCAAAATAGATTCATTGAACTATTATAATAGTAAAATACTTTCATTTTTTCAGTTTAAATTCTAAGTAACAACGCTTTAAGCTTGACGTGTTACTCTCTGTTTCCTTTTCCCCTCAAGCGTATTGATCCAAATCTGTCAGAAAAAAGGGGGGTGCGCATATTCCGACAGCTGAAATGGGTAGTAGTACTAGTAGTCGACATTAGTAGACAAAACGCATGAAGAATAAGCTGTTGTCCTCTTCATCGTTCCTTCTGTTTTTCTTTCCCATAGCCAAAAAAGGATGCCTTGACAGACAAACAAAACCTGCCGCACATGTTGAAGTTTTCTTTTATAGGATATATAGAAAAAGAGAAGCCTGTCTTTAGAATACTAGCATTTTTTTCTTTTGTTATGGCCGACCCGGTCATAGCGGCACAATGACAAGAGGCTAAAAGGAAAGTAGTTTTTTTTTGTCGTTATGAAGCGTTTTACGTGTGCATGTGTGTGTGGTGTGCTTCATCATTGCCTCTAGCTTAACTCTTTTTCTGCTTTCTTTTCTTAAAGCAAACTGAGATACAAAGAATTACTTTTTTCAGCTGCATGGCTAGTTTTTTTGCCAGTGAGCTTTTTTTGCTGTAGTCATCCAGACAAAAAATGCCCCCTTCCTTTCTTAGTGTCAAAGAACTTTGTCCAAGTAACTAGCTTAAAAAAGCTCTCGGGGCAAGCATACACTAGCTTGAATAAGACTGGAATAGCTGACTCTCACAAGCTGAGGGTAACTTGGCTTACATAGACTGCTGTTTTTGCCGTCATCAGTGATGGCCACATCTAAAAGGGGGCAGCTTGTGTCAATGCTTTGAACCCTAAACTTGCCCACCCAGCATTTGGCAATTCTTAATGCGACCATTTTTAACCTTTTTAAAAAAGAGTATATTTCTCCATTTTCATTTTCCTTTCCTTTGACATTTTAATATTTGCCTATTAATCTTTTTTTTGTTATAAATTTTATTTCTCATATATTAATGATACCATTCTTTCCTTTATATTATCCTTCCTTTTTAATTGATGTAAAACATTTATCCCTTTTTTTGGTGTCCCTTTTTTACAGTTGTCATGTTTGCATAGAATTTTCTTTATCTTTTTTGTTGTAATTGTATCTCTGGTTTTTATGTCATTCCTATAACAGCATTCGAAAGATGCTATTGAGACGCTTTCTGATGCTTAAATAGCAAAGCACAATTTCGGCTATGAGGTTACTACTAAAAAGCTCTTCTCGTATAGATATATATGGACATTCTATGTGTGAAGATAAATGCAGACGTGTTATTTGACATTTTTCTTATAATAAGAACACAAGAACTTTTTCACCAAAAATATATTTTACTGAAAAAAAAGAAGAAATGATATGAAAATGTATCATTAATCATTCTTCTTTACTTCAAAATCAATTTTTTTTGTTAAGCTTGTTATAGTTAGTTATGTTGTTACAGAGGATTTATTGCATCATTCTTTCAATCGTCTAAATGTTTAACAATGTATAACACCCTTAAAAATTTCTTTTCTTATTATTTTTTTAACAATTACGTCATTGAAGCCATTTTACTAAAAACTTTTTTATATACCTTTCACAAATTTGTAATCCGTAGTAAGAAGAAGATGCAAGCAGAAAAAGAAAAGTAGAAGAAAAAAATTGAGAATAGATTGGTTTAATTTTGGATATATATGTATATATATTTGAATTGTTGAAAAAACAGAAAAGAAAAAGCGGATGTTGCCATCTTTGGAAAATAATCCTTTTTTGTTCCTGAAATTAATTGCCTTTCTCGGGTTGTTAAAATTTTTTAGTTTAGTTATTTCACTGCTGTTACGAGCTCAAAATTTGTACTTAATTGCTTGCAAAGTTTTTTCTTTTTTTTGAAGCTGTCATTTTTTTGAAATGTTTAGGATTGAGTTTTTTTGGGTTTATCGATGACGCCTTTTTAAACTAAAGCAATTTTGTTGCTTAGAAATCGGCTAGTTAAAAAAGGTTTTAGCCATTTCACAATTCTATAAAATAAAATTTATATTTTTTTGAGATAAATAGAAAAGAAACGTTTGTAGTTTTTTTGTCTCTTAATGACTTTAAAGTATTATCAAGCACTATTGTAGGCACATTTTTTTAATAATAAACATGAGCCGCCATTAAAGCTTTTATGTAATTAAAATTTTTTTTCCATTTTTTCTCTCTTCTATTAAAGAGTCTAGAGAAACGTTTTTCTTTTTAATATGTTAGATCTGTTTCTATTTTTCAAGTGTTTCAATTTTTTCCTAATGTCTGTTTTTAACGTCACACTAAAAAAAGAGGAGAGAGACTTTCTTGGTGCTGCATAAAAATTACGCTAACGCTGTGACTCGCATCTGAAAATGAAATGTAATTTATTGATGCTTGCCCCAATGGCAAACGAATGAATGCCTATATGAAACGAAGATGAAGCAAAAGAAATGCGCGTTTTTAAAAAAAAAATTTTTCGCACATGTTTTTTATATCTAGCTGTAATAATAACAATAATGTTAACTTCTGAGCGTTACTTTAGTTTTTCGGAGGGATGAATGAGAGATACTGTAATGTGTGTTTTAAATTTAACCTTTTTCTTACCAAAGAAGGAGAGAGAACTGGTTCTTCTCTAAAGTTTCTTTTTTGACTTTGACTTTAAATATAATTCCTTTTCTTCTTTTTTTGCTAAATTTCTTTTTTTCTGTTTTTAGTTTATTTATTTTTTCATAATCGATTTTAGCATTTGCTTTTTTGTGGCTTCTTAATGCCTTTTTTCCTCTCTTGTTTTACATTGCTTTTTTAGTTGCTTTTTTTTAAATGGATGATTTTTAAGCTGTTAATTTTGTAAAAAGGTGAATTTATTTTGTTTCGACATTGTTATTCACACGATTTTTATTCTATTCAATGGGAACAAAAGGGAAGCATTTTCTCTCTTTCATTTTTTTCGATCATGTACTTTTTATTATTTAAAATTTTTTTTTGTTGTATTGAGAGAAAAGTATGATTGTTGGGTCTCTCATAGCGCAAAGCTTTTTTCCTCTCCTACCTAAGGCATAAAAAACTTTTACTTTTTTCTTTCTATATTGATTTTAATAAATTCGTTTTGTTTTTTTAAAAAGAACAACATAGCGACACATGTGTCCAACAGATGATCATTTTTTCCCCTCATTTATACTTTTTAATATGACAATTTTAATTTGTTTTTTTTACATGTTTCTTTCTTATAAGAAAATAGTGTTTATAAGAGAATATTCTCAAGGGAAAATTTTTTGTTGCTTTTTTGAAGCTTTCTTAAAGCTTTCAATGTTTGACATAACACGTTTACCTCTTGTTTTTATCTCAGCATGTCAAAAAAGTCACTAGGGTCTTTTTGTAGACATTTCATACTTTTTTACATATTTTTTGTTTTTTGATATAATCAGTTTTCTTCATCTTTTTTTCTTCGTTCCAAAGTCGAAATTCTAAGATTTTTCTGAAATTTCATGGAAACGTTTTTAGAATGAAGTAAAATTATTTTTTTTAAATTACTGAACTACTTTAGCCTTACTCATTTGGTAATATCTGTTTTGTAGCTGCTTGCACTATTTATATTTTTCCCACTTGTCTACGTCTTCTTCTGTCATTATTTCTATCTTTTCTTCTTTAAAAACTTACTATACAATTGCTAAAGTTTTTAGCTTACTTGTTTTTAAATGTTGCGTTTATTATTAACTTCATTTATTTCGTAAAACCTTGAATATATTTTTTTAAGTTGCAAAGTTACTAGAATATTGAAAAAAAGATTTTAATGTTCGCGCATGCCTCCCCTTTTTTATTTATTCAAGCTAATTGTATTTCACTTTTTTTTCAGACAGGTGAACCAGACAACTCTAAAAGTTGTGATATCTTCGAATATCTTCCTCCTTCCTGTAAAGTTGATCTTCCGTTTTATTCTGGTGGGAAACAACGAAAGAATCAAATTGAACAAAATTCTCAAAGTAAGCCTTTTCTACCGTAGTTTCATTTTTAATTATTAACACATAATTTTTTTAGCTGAACATGATCAACGTTCATTTAATGAAAAAGATCTTGTAAACCATCATCAAAAACTTTCACATTTTTCTTCTGGATCTCGTGAAAATTCCTTAGCGCTTTCGAAAACACGTGGATTAAAAGGGTATGAACAGGTACAATCAAAACAAAGAGCTTCAACGTCGAATGAATACGAGGTAAAGAATCCTAAATCAGAATCAAATAATACGAAGCCCGGCGATCTGACTTCGACTGGCGTCGTTTCGTCGGCACGCCGGGCACAACCATTAATCACGGCGTCGATAAATCCTAACGTGGCTGGCTGTTCCGCCGGGCCATCAGAACAACAAATTATTAATACGCTGAAAGATTGCACAATTACTAAAAATATTGATGAAGAAAGAATAGGAGGTAAATCAACTTCTTCAAATGGTGCGGGTGATACACCTACAAATGAAACTGCTGGACAGTCTGAAATTCCTGAAATTGAAACGGCATTAAATAATCCAACAGAAGTTGATAAATTTTTGGTAAAACAATTGTTTTTTAAAAAATTTATTTTTAATTTTCAAATTTCAGGAATTTCTGAATCAACAATATTGTTCTGAAAACTTATATTTTTATTTTGCCGTTCAAAAGTACAAAGCCATAGCTCCTGATGATGCCAAAGGTCGATGTGAAATTGGTAATCAAATATTTGAACGTCATTTTGCTCAAAATTGTAATGAACCAGTTAATGTAGAATATGCAACAAATAAAGCAATTTGTGAAGCGAAAAAAGCTAACAATTTTCAACCAGAAACTTATGATCATGCACAATATCAGGTAAACATTTTAAGCTGTTATATACATTTTAAATGTTAATTTTTAGATATTCCATTTATTGAAATATGATGTATGGCCAAGATATATTCGTTCTGAAGCTGAAAAAAGTAACAATAAACTTTTTTTATCATTAACTTTACAAGACAATTTTTAGGGCCGTCTCGAGGTGCAGGAGAAAATGACGTTTCAAGTGAGCATACTGAAACCTCATCTGTAAGTTTTGTTTTTTTTATTACAACTTTAAATATAAAGGAAAACCGTTTTGTGACATTTCTATCCTTGTGTTTGAAACTGTTAGAATCTTTAATTTCTTTCTATCTTTTTTTCTTTTTGATGTTGTGAAAGTATATTTTCAAAGCACATTTTTCAGTTTTGTCACTTTCAAATATAAAAAAACCGAATAAAACTATCAAACTTTTAAATACTATATATCTTTCCTTATTTTTATTTTTAGACTAGCACTTCTTATCGCAAATTTAAAAATTTTTTGGGCCGTAAACTTCAACCGGTTCGTAATTCAACAGATCTCTGAAAGAAATGAGTTTTTCATCATCAAAAAGAAATTTCAAAGTCAACGAAGTCCCAATGAATCTTTAATTAATGCAGGATCTTGCCAATTATATGAACAAAAAGAAAATACTGGGTGCTTTGTTACGTGTTTTTGACGTTTTTTTTTATTTTTTATTTTCTGTGAATGTTACTTTTCTCTTTCAATCTTTTTTTTCTTTGATTACACACTTATATGGTCGAACTTGTGACATTCTTTTGTTTGATTCTCCTTTTTTTTGTTAATAGTTTTTCTTTTTTATATAATTAAACAATACATTTTTATTTTTCTTATTAAATTGGGAATTTGGGCAATACATATTGTGGCACATGAAAAAATAATTAACAACATAAGTGTACTTTATAAAAAAATATCATTGTTTTAAATTTAGTGTGGCGGAGAAGGCTCTAAAGCTAAAAGGCCCTCAGTTCGAGAACTTCGATATTGTTTGGTACTTTCTGCTGATAGTGCATCATCTGAGAAGGAAGTGCTGGATGATCCTGTGAGTGAATATATGCTTTTTTTAAAAAATTATTCAAAAAATATAACCCATAACATTACTTTAGTTAATATCAGTAAAAAGATGGACAGAAACAATGGCACAGCGACGAGGAATGGATAAAAATTCTACTGAAGTCGTTGATGCACAGGTGTGATAATTTCCTTATTAATCGTTTTGTTTTCTTTTTGAAGAATGAACACTAATCCACTAACATTCAAATTTTTTTAGACTGGTAGTACAATAGATCCAGCTCGACAAGCAATTGATGCATTGAATAATAGACATGTTAGGTTAATGCCAGTAGTTCGCTTTCCAGTAGATTTCTTAGCTCAATCTGCTTCTTCAAAAAATTCATCACCAACCCCAGCAAAAGTTGTAATGTTAAGAGTTCGACAGGGGCTTACATTAATCAAAGTTCTTCGACCCTTATTAATAAAATATAATTTTGATCCAAATGATATTGTAACGTGTTTTGCTGGAACATGTGATCCAATACATCTATCAACAACTGTAGCAAGTATTACACCTAGAATGGTTACGGTAATGACACAGCAGCAATTCAAGGATAGAAAATTATTACCAAAAAGGGAATATCAAAAAGAACTATGTGCATCACCAATTTTAGCACAAAATCAAGAACTTAATTTTCCATATTTTCAACATGGTGATATTGCATTTTATGAACTGCCAACTGAAGCAGATGCAAAAGGACAAAAACATAGTGCAATACGGTCTCACAGCACAAATCCAAGAGTAAGAATAATTAAAGCTTTTTACATTCTATACAATCTTTCTTTAAAGTTCCAGGAATTATTTAAATTTGGTCGCAAAGCAAGTCAAGCAAAATCAAAAAGTGACAACGAAGGCAATATTGCGGGTGGTGGAGAAGTTTTATTAACGAATAAACCAAGTGGAGGAAGTGATAGAAGAAAATCAATTGGTACATCTGGACGTGGACCTGCTCCGACAAGTGTGGCACCAAGTGATATACCATATTGCGGAGAAGTCGATGATTCATTGTTAAATGCATCATCAAGATCATCAGCATCACCAAAATTATTAAAGAATAAACCGATGTCTGCTGCAAGCTCATCATCAAAGCCTCAGCAATCATTGAGTAAGGAGGTATGTTGTATTGTCTTAATCTCTATCCTTTTTTAACCCAAGTTATTCTTTCCTTATGAGGCAATATTTCGAATGTTAATTATTATTCAGTGTTGTTTAGTGCGTGCACAGACCGAACCCCGTGGTGGCAAAGGCAACGTCTTTCGAAGGTCATTGCGGAGTGCCAAAGGTTTGTTTCGAAATACCTGATTTTATCAAAGAGGTAATACAATATATGCATTTCATTGATATAAAATAATATAACATATATTTTAAGGGGTATCACTCAAATGATATTAAAATTGTTGTTGCAAAAGGTGGCGTAAATGGTAATGCTCCAAGAGTTCCAGCAATTTATGCTTCAACAGTTCGAAGTGACAAAGAAGCTACATCACCATCTGATACGGGAGCAGATAAAATTTCATGGTATGCTGATTATGTGTAAAATAAAAAGTGTTCCTGCTGCAATCTTTACTGGCTTTTATTGTTTGAAAATCAATGGTTATTCTACACTGCCAAATGTTGCCTGTTTTAATTCTGGCATTTAAAAAATATATTTATATTTGCCATTCAACGACAAAAAAAAAGACTTTTTAACGGGCTAAAATGTTTTTTATTTTATATTTTTTTAAAATTAATGATAAAAAAATGCAACATATATTGTTTTCTCTTTTTTCCTTTTTAGTTGTTGAATTCCACCGCTTTATTGTTAATGTTTTGTTTTGAATTTTTTCCTTTCCCTTTTCTTTTTTAATTTTTTTGGGTTCACGCTTTCTTTTGCAAACGATAACTTTTTGTTGTTAAAAAAAAGGAATTTATACCAAAATTATTTTTTTTCTTCTTATTACTACTATTATTGCTATTATTATTTTTTGTTCTTTTTTTTCTCAGGTCCATTGCTAAGCGATTTTAATAAATTAAAGATCAATTTGATCAACATTTATAGAAAAAAATTCTCTCTCTCTCCCTTCAAGCAGCAAATTCAGTATTTTTAGTCTCTATTGTTACGAGTCTTTTCTTATTTTCTTTCTTTTTTAAAAATATTTTTTGACCAACTAACTAACTTTTAGTATTGATCTCAAATTTCAACACCTTAAAAAAAGTAATTCTAATCTATCAAAAAAAACATTTGAAGCTTACACAATATTATTCCATTCTTCTTTTTTCGGTTACACGGTTACTTGAAATTTTGCAAAAAGAAATTTATTTGCCATTCCAAGTTGTGTTAACGGTATTTATTCGTATTTTTTTTGTTTTCAGTTCTTATCTATTAAAAATTTAGCACCAGCCTATTTTTTATAATTTGTTTAGAAAATTCACTATTTGTTCTTTATTATTTCAAAAAAATTTTTATTTGTATATCACATTCATAGGTTTCGTTGTTCTTTCTTACTATAAATCTTCAAAATACTTTTTTAAATAATTACAGTTGCATTTTATCTGTTGATTAGTTCTCTTTTTTGCGCCCTTTTTAATTGTCGCAACTTTTTCCTGTTTATGTTTTTTTTGGCTTTTTAAGGTTCTTCTCTTTTTATTTGCAATTCAATTTGTTTACAATGATTACACCTTATTTTTTTCTATAAATCCGCTGGCATGGATAATAAATTGAGACTACTATATTCGTTTTAATATTTGTTTTTGATTTACATAAAGTTTAATATTATATCGAATATTGTATGTCTTTGTTTTTTTTGAAATACAATTTTTTATAAAGATTTTTTCCATAAGTTTTTTTTATTATTATTGAACATTATTTAAGTAAATTTCTTTACCGCAAACAAGTGAATAAATTGACACATTTTTTTGTTATAAAAAATATATAATTTATTTTTTCCCACACCAGTAAATAAACAAATTTCACAGACTGAAAAAATTGAAATTGCAAAATAAAGAAAGACAACAAAAATTTTCAAGAAAGGGAATGAATAAAGAAAGTAGTATAATAATTACCACATGCGGAAAAATGGCGATCGTGTTTGAACTTTTTGTTTAAAATTGTTGTGCCATGATTTTGGATCATTTTCTTCATCAAGAACTTGAGGTGCAGGTGTAATTCCAGAACTTGATGAGGGACCAGGTTCGGATGCTCCAATTGCAGAATCAGATAATCCAGAATGACTTTCTTCTGCACTTGTAGCAATTGGTGGTGCTGTTACCCGAGTAACCATACGATTCGTTGTTGTACGACGCCGCTTCTTTTGTTTTACTTCTATCATATATTGTGATGGCATTAAAACCAATTGAGCAGGAGATTTTCGAGTACGCAATGCTTCACGAAGATTAAAAATTTGACCACGCATAACAGATAATTGTTTAGCAAAAAGTTTTTTATCAAAACCAGGATCAGTCTAAAAATTGAAAGTATAATACATACAGTAAGCCATGAAAGAAGAACTTACTTCAAAAATTCGTTTTAAGTCATTCCCCAATTCTCGAACAAAATCTGTATCATCTAATAAAGGTAATATCTTTTCAATAGTTTCATCACTAAATGGTAATCGAGCATTAGGTAAAGTTGCCCAGCGATATGGATATGCACGCCATTCATCAGGATGTTTAAAAGGAAATGCTAAACCATTATCAATAGCAGCAATAGAAACGGTAGGCATCTTCACATTTTCCCAATTATTTGGTTCAGCATTTATTTCACTTGCCGATGAGATATGTGACATTGACAAACTTTGAGTTATTTCTTTAACTTCAACGGGTGTTGTTGACACTACTGTTTGAATAGGTTCAATGGTTTCAGGTTGTGAAATTTCATTAGCAACTGTTGGAGAGTCACCAAAATCAACTAACACATCTTCTGTTACTTCTTTATCTTCAGTTGTTTCAACATTTTCAGCTAATCTTTCAGTAGAATTTTCAGTTTCACTTGTATCTTCAGCAGCTTGCTCATATTTGATTAACCAATTATCATTTCCTCGATCTAAAAAAATATTTTTAAGATCTTCAAATTCAATATCATTAAAAATATAAATCATACCAGTATTTCGAATAATATAATCCAGAATAATCATTCTTTCAAATTGTAACTGAAAATCATGTTGAGTTGTTGGTGGCATAGCTTGTTCTGGATAAAGATCCCATTCACGAAGCCAATAAATTGCATCTTTGAATCCTGATACAAACATTTGAAAACTTCCTTTCTAAAATTACAGTATCTTTTAGTAATCATTTTATTTTTAAAAGAAAGAAACAAATACCTTTAATGGAAGACCAACTCGACGAAACCTTCTTCCTAAATCAGGATATCTGCTTCGAATTCTTTCTTTTGTTCGAGCTTTTGCTCTATCAAATGCACTGTAATTAAATGTTGGAGCAGCAAATGCAACCACAGCAGTTTTAGGAACAACATTAAGCCCCAATTTTTGATCCACTAATGAAGCACCAGCTTCTGATAGATATCCCTAAAATTACAGTATTTATAATTACTTGTTTTTTAACGTATCTTTGTTTATGTTATGTAAAAAAAACGAGTTTTTTTCTTGTCAAATTTTCAGAGGAAATACAAGTGTTTTAATCTTTCTTCATTTATAATAATAGTCTCCCTCAAAAAAAATTTTTTAGCCAGGAAAATTGTCTCCAGAAAAACATTTTTGGTCTTAAAAACAGGCAAAAAGCAAGGAAGACTCACTGACGACAATGTACTGAATCTTTTTTCTCTTCAACAAAAAAAACCCTCAATGCACAGTTTTTTTCAACAAAAATAGAAAATGTAAGAAAACAAGAAAAAAAGTGAGGGCTGAAAAATACGTCCTTTATGAATGAATAGGGGAGCTTTGAGGCTTCCAAAAGACACATAGAAAATCTAAACAAGTGAACGTGACACACTGGTGAATCGCGCAGAAGAATGAGGTAGAATTTGCGACTGCATATAATAATATAACTTGAGTAGAATTGAAAAAAAACTAGAATATGTAATGCGGTGATGCGTATTGAAATACCTCAAACTTGCTGGACAGATTTCAAAATATCCCTAAATATCTCTTTCTCTGATTGATACTACTAGAATCATAACAACAAAAAAGTTTATGTTTTTGCAAAACAGATGAAATTATTATATTATGACAGATTTACAATTGTTTTATTTTTATTCCTAAAATTAACTTATACTTGTCCCATTATTATTTTTCTTTTTTCCAAAATAAGAAACCATTGTTGTTTAAGCGATTAAAAAAAAGGGAAAAATGCTTTTTGGATGGAGTTAATTTTGTTCCTCATATTTAAGACCTTTTTTACTTTCTTGGAAGCTTTGCGGGAAGCTGCTGCATTCATTTTTTGTCTTTTGAGTGGTCAATAGGACGACTCATCATCTCATGCCATTTGCCGGAATCTTTCCTTTGCAAACCCAAAATGAGGCGTTCGGAATAAACAAAGAAATGTCAAGTTAAAAGCAATGGTGATGTTCAACAAAACCAAAATTTGCATGCTTCATATAAGATGACTTCTTTTTTTCGTAGTTTATAAAAATGGAGATGAAAAAATTTGATAAAGTCGTATTTGACAATTTTTTTTCACACAGAGACAGAGACGTTAGTGAGTCTTTTGGTTTTTTTCCCTTAGCTTATTTATTTGTGCCATGTCTCAAGATTACACTGACATTTACTGCTTTATTATTAACGAATAAAGTATACATTTTTTTTGCCTTTGCGCAACTAAAAATAAATATTATAAAAAACGATAGTCTTTTTTATTCTCTTTGTCATCTTGCATTTATTTAAAGCACAAAATTGTTACTATGGCAGCAAAAAGTTAGCATGCCTGTGGGTGCATCGTAATAAGCAACTGACCATTTGCATTTTTGTTGTTTTCTTTTTAAAGTTAAGCTCAAATATATTTTCATTTTTTTTTAAACTATAGTATTGATTCTACACGTAAAAGTATGGAAAACGCAACTTCAATATTATTTATTTAGTTGTTGTTTTGACTCTTTCGTTATGGAAGAAGACCAAAAGTAGCCACAATTTTGTTATGCTTTTTTAGTTTGTGCAAAAAAAATATACTGAAGCAATATAAGAGACAGAGACGTTAGTAGAAATGCCTTTTTCCGTGTGGATCGTTCTTTTTTAGGCTGCAAGCTTACTGCTGTTGTTACTGCATTTGAGTTCCTGAAGCGTACATTTTTTTCTAAAAAGATGGCAGCTTCCAAAAAAGTCGATGCTAAAAATGGCATTTGTGTTGTCGCAGCTTTTATTTTTCTATTGAATTGAAGTAGTTTGGAAAACCGACATTGAGCCCATCTCGTCGCTTAGAGCTTAGTTTTGTGAGAAACTTTTATGCGCAATTTTTTTTCGTGCAAAGGAAGTCCCTAACGGCATTTCAATTGCATCTATTGGTCGCTTTGCTTAAAAATCTTGGGATATTTTACTCCTAAGTCACGCAAAGAAAACTAAAAAACAAAATGTTTGTCAACTTTTCCTCTCTTTTTTGTCAGTTAAAACAGCAAAAGTTTTTTTCTTTTAAACCAAACCAATGTCTGTTTGTGCCAAAAGCCGCAAAAATCCTGTCATTTTACGTTGTTATCTTGAGACACTTTTTGAAGGAAACACAATGTTGTAAACTTCTCTTTTAAATATCGGGTTTCATGAAAGGCTAAATCCCTATCTACGCTTTATTTCTAGAACAAAAGACACAAGGGCTTAAAATAATAAATCTGTTTGGTGACCTTTTGTTTTTTTTAAAGTTATAGCAAAAAATATTTTTCTTGTTTATAACAACAAGAGGTTTTTAAATCTCAAAATAATAAATAAAATTAGTAAACACTTTAGCTCCGTTTTACTTTTTTATAATAAATTTACTTATAGTAAAATACTTTATATGACAACGAAAATAATTTACTTCAAAGCAGTATTTTTAAAACTAATACTTTACTCTTTTTTTCTTTCTTTATGTAATTTTGACGTGTAACATGAAGACTTTTGGAAAGTTAATACTATTGTATCTCAAACGTTCTTTTTTTCAGACACTGCCGAAAAAAGCCGAAGCGAGCAAAAATGTTGTCTAACTCCTTCGGTGCAGTACATGCTATTCAACCCGTTCACTGATTCGACAAAAAGTGGAAAAAAGTTTCACGTTGTCGATCATCTTATCGAGAATTCAGAAACTCCTGACAGTAGAGAGCAACAAAGTCATACAAGCACTTCTACCTCACCAAATCCTTATAATTTAAGCCGTCCACAGTCTTCAAAAAGCAGCAGCCGAACTTCTACAGGCAGATTAGTTAAAACCGGACATTGGGTAGTAGCTGGTCCTGGTGTATTAATTAAGCCTTTAAATAAAGACAAGGCCACAGAAGCTCTTAAGAGCAATTCAAAACATTCCAAAAGTACATTCCAAGAAGAGCTTCGTGAAGCGGGTAATTTTAATTTTTTATAATATTAATAAAATTTTCCATTTAAGCAAAACTCTTTAATAGCATGGACGATAACTCTTCTGACGCTGGCAGCGTTGATACAACCCCTCGTGCAGATGCACCCATTGGCCCTAGTAATGGCAACCCTGGTGAAACCCTTTTAACTCGTATTCCCGACAGCCCTGGTTCTCATTCTCATTTTGGAGACTTTTACTGGTAAAATAATGATACTGTTTTTAAAAGCTATTTTAGAGAAAATCCCTTGGGTGCATAAAGGAAACTCGTTTTCGACAAAAAAACTAAAGAGCCATTTCTATTACCAATTTACTTCCAAAAATGCCAAAAAAAAGGCTTGGTGTATAATTAAACATCGAAAGCCTTTTTTTGTTCCTCTAAAAAAACTCATTATAGCATTTTCTCATTACATATTTTACTTTAAAAAGTCAAAAAATACATACTTAATTTTTGTAGGGATACAAATGGTGAAATCAACAATTATGATTGGGAAACTGATTATGATCTTGATAGCGACCTTTTCGGCGGCAGAAGCCGTGGTCGATTGGGAAGAACCCAACAAGATTTAAGCAAATACAAACAAAGAATTGATGCAAGTGTTGAACAACAAAAAGAATATTCTGATCTTATGAACCAAATGCAAAGCAAATTAGCTGAATATCGTCGTCATATTGCAGATTTAGAAGGGAAATTGATTAGTAACCGTGGTGCAACAATTGGACAAGATCCCTCTTTATTTCCTCTTAATGATTCTGGATTTATTACTGATACAACTAACAATTATGTTGGACGTACAGGAGGAGATGCAAATTCTAATTTTGATGTGATGATTAGATTGGATGAAGAACGTCGAAGGTTTAATTTCCTTAAAAATTTGTTAAAATAAAATTTAAAACCATTTAGAAATGATGACATTCGAATGCAATTAGAAAATGAACGTCAAAATAATGAACAACTTCAACGTGAATTAGAACGACTTTCTCGTGAATTTGAACGAGAAATTCGAGATAAAGAACGGCATTTCAATGTTCGTGAAAAGGTGAGGAGAAAAAAATCACGTAAATAAATTAGTCTGCAAATTTTAGAACCTTACTCAATATCTAAGTGATGAACAAAAGAAAATGCTCGATTTGTGGGTTGAACTACAAAAAGTTCGTAAACAACTTGCAGATTTAAAAATTAAAACCGAAAATGATCTTGAGAGTCAACGTAATGAATTCAATAAAATGTATCGCAATATTCAAGGAATCACTCGTACTCTTTCTGATGTAAACTTTTTTAAATACACATAAGCAAAAAAACATGTTTCATCTTTAGGGTAACATTCATCAGACATTTTATACTGGCAGTGGTGGAGATGGCTATGGTGGAGGAACAACCTACAATCATGACTCAGTTTTGATAGAAACAGTTCGACGTTTACGCGATGCTGGACGTCCAGCTACAGGTGGACTAAATCTTGATCTTGAATTGTTAAATCAATTAAGAAATAACAAAAATAATGATGATGTTGATCTTCAAAACGAATTAATGAAAAAGTACGAAGAAGCAATTGAACGAAATATTGAACTAGAATCACGTGGAGATGAAAATCAACGAAAAGTAACAGATTTAGAAGCAGAATTAAAAAGAACAAAAGATAAACTTGCTGATGCACAAGTAAGGAAATAAATCAATTAAACTCTATAAACCAAAATATCTTAAGGGTGCAATCCGTAAAATGCATGATCTTAGCATTAATTCAGATCGCAATGATTCACATAAACGTGCGCGTTCACTTTCTCCTGGTTCATCAACTCCAATTCAACCATCTGAAGCAGTAAGAAGTTTAAGAAACGCTTTACGTGAAAAAAGCAATGAAATACAACAACTTGAAAGAAAACTAAAAGCTTCTGATAAACAGGTATTAATTCACATTACTTATATTTTTATAAGAAATTAATCTTTAGTGCAAAGAATTTGTCAGTAAATTTGAATCTGCAGATGAAAGCCGAAGACGTTTGGACAAACTTCTTGAAGATGCAAAACGAGAAGTTAATCAACAACAAAAGATTAATGATGACAATGAACGTCAAATTCGTCGTCTGGAAGACAAAATTCGAAGCATGGAAAGCGAAAAGGAAGCAGCAGAAAAAGCTCGCAAATATTTAGAAGAAGAGCTTCAACGTTTGCAACAGTAAGACATAATTAAGCCGTAATATCAGTAAAACAATATTTTAGACTTTTCCAAAAAAGCACTAATGATGATGCTCGAAAAGCACGAGAAGAAGCTGAAGAATTTGCAAATAACATGGAAGAAGATTACAAAAATAGAATTGCTGAACTTAATCGTCGCATTGAACAACTTGTTAAAGATAATGCTCATGCCCGGGCTGATATAGGTCCATTAAAAGATAAATATCGTGAACTGGAATCAAATTACAACACCGCTATTCGCAAAATTGAAGAAAGAGATAATCAACTTCAATTTGCTGATGAAAATAAACGTAAAGCATTGCAAGATTACGATAACATTAAAAATCAATTTGAAAGCCTTCGAGCAGAACTTGATCTTTTCAGCAATGACAATGAAACCCTTAAAAAGAATGCAGCTTTCTATGAACAAAATAATAAAGAATTAAAGCAACAGCGAGACGAATTCAACAAACAACGTGATGAAATTTCACGCCAATTGTTCGATATTCGCCATAAATTAGAAAGTGAAAAGAAACAACGAGAAGATGCAGAAAAGAAATTACAAGCAGTTAATGATGAAATTGAAAAGCATAAGACTCAAATAACAGATTATGAACGACAACTTATTTTGGTCCGTCGTCATAATGATGAACTAGATACACAAGTTAAAAATGATCAAGCAAAATCAACTGCTCAAGAAAATGAAATTATTACAAGCAGAAAAGAAATTGAAAAATTAAATGAATTAAATCAAAGACTTCAACGTGAAAAACAAGAAATTTTAGAGTAAGTAAAATAAAAAACAAAAATTTAAAAAAAGCTATGAATTTTAGTGCCAAACATAAAACTGAAGCAACATCTCATGCCCTCAAAGAGCAAATACGGAAACTTGAGAAAGAAGTTGAAAAGCTGCAAAATGAGAACAAGATTTTAGAAGGTAAAGAAGAGAGAGCTCGTGAAGCTCATGCACAACAAGTGAATCGTGCCCATTTGCTTCAAAAAGAATTGGAAGCAGCAAAGAAAGAAATAAAAGAACTTCAAAATAAACTTGAACAACTAGAAAAAGAATACAAGGATAAATTACGCGGATCTCTCAAGAGTAAATCTTCATCAGAAGGCGGAAAAACTTTGGATCAAAGCGAAGGTGGTGAAGGAACTGAAGGTGGCGGTGAAGCTCCCGCAGGTGGCACCGAGCGCTATTACGATCGGGAAATTACCGAAATCCGCATTAAAGAAGTCAATGATAAATGGAAGCTTGAAGTTGAAAAACTAGAAAATGAAAAAGATCAATTAGAAGGAAAGATCAGAGAGCTTGAAGATCAACTAAGCCAAATCGACAGAGGCAATGAACGCCAAGAAAATGAACTTGCTGATTTGAAAAGAAAGCATCAACAAGAAATTGACAGACTTCGACAAGAAATTTCAGCACTTCATGATAAGCATCAAAATGATATGGAAGACGAACGTGAAACTTATCAAAAGAATCTTGACGGTCTACGATTGCTAGAAGAAGAATTACAAGAAAAATTAGCTGCTACTGAAAAACGATTAGCTGATGCTCTTAATGTGCAAACTGAATTGGAGCGTGACAAACGAGAATATGATGACAAAATTCAATCACTGGTAACACAGAATACCAAATTAAGAGATGATTTGGAAGATGCAAGAAATGAAGCTGACAAAGATGTACAAAAATGGAAAAATGATGCATACTCAGCCCGCTCTGAGTTGAAATCGTTAGAAGCAACGATTACAGGTTTAAAAACACAACTTACTGCAGCAACAGAGAGAAATGATACTCTTAATAAAACAGTAAATGATCATGTTATTAAAATTCGTGACCTTAATTCACAAATTCGAAAACTTGAAGAAGACTTAACAGAAGCTCGTTCTAATTTACATAACAAAGAGGTTGAACTGGAGAGTGCTTTAAATCGACTTCGTCAAATTGATGAACAATACAGCAATCTAAATCTTGATCATACAAAAGTAAAAAGTGATTTGGAAGCTGTTTTGCGTGAAAAAGATACACTTGATTCAAATAACAATGTGCTACAAAATGAAGTCGAGCGGCTTAAAAAGCGAGCAAATCAACTGGAAGATACTGCAAAAGAACAAAAAAGTTCATTAGATATGCTCAAATCGGAACGTGAACGTTTACAAAATGCTTTCCGTGAAAAGAGCAAATTAGCCGATCACCTCCAGCAATTATCTCAACAATTTGATGGAAAAATGGGGAAACTCCGCCGGGAATTGCAAGAAACATCGGACAAAGTAAAAAAAGATACTAAAATAACGCATTAAAAAACTTTTATTTTAGCTCATTTCATCTGACACAGAACGAGCCAACTTGCGGACAGAACTCTCTCGTATGCAGCAAGAACTTGACTTTGGAAAAGAACAAATGCTTCGGAAAAATGATGAATACCAGTCTGCTCTGCAGGATCTCTCTCAAGCTCATCGTGCATCAGAAGATGGGCGGCTCAATGCACTTCAAGAGCTGGAAACCCGAAAATATGAACTAGCTGATTTAACAGTAATATATGCAGTAATGGTTCTTTTTAATAATTGTAAATTTTCAGTCTCGCTTAGAAAGCACAGAACAAAGATTAAATAGCTTGCAACAAGAATATATTCGTGTTGATAGTGAAAGAGAATTGTTAGCTGATGCACTGCGCAGATTCCAAAATACTGTAAATCGGGTAATGGCCCTTAATCGATTCAAGCCAACCATTGATATCGATGTCATGAGACCAACCGAGGTACGGTTTCTAAAAATATGAAGCATTAAAACTGACAGACATATTTTAGCCAAATATTGATGGTATTGCAGATGACAGTGGAATTAATCAAGATACACCTGAAGGAAGTCCATTACGATCAGTTCCCTTCCCTGCAGGTGTTGATTATGGTGATACCGTACATCTCATTGATGAAACTGGTGGAGGTGTAAAAAATGGTATTGATGTTACAAGTATTGAAAACACTTTACAGCATTTAATCAGCCGCATAGATCGTCTTCAACGAGATCGTGTATGTAGTTTTAACACTAATCATGTATTGTATTTAAATAAAAAAATTTAGGACGAATATCGTGAGGAACTTAATCGTCTAAAGAA